>CM038680.1:614570414-616056471 GCA_021605205.1 Aegilops longissima
CACCGGATGTCCGACCTCAACATCTTGAGACCGAACACCTTTTCCGTCAAGCCCCCCCTCTTTGGCGGTAGAACGGCAGCATCGGACACCTCTGAGGGTAGATCTGCGAATGCTCTGGAGAGCTCGAATCCGGGTAAGTAATAGGTAATTCACTTTCACATGCTTGCTTTGCATAAAGAATGCCTTACCCGCTATTTTCTTTAATGATTCAATTTCTTGGAGGGCCTTTTCGGGCCTCGGCCTTAGCAGCTTTGGCACTCTCAAGAGCCGAGGCAAGCTCGGACTCTCGGGTCTTGAGTCACGCTCCAAACCCTCATATTTTTTCACGAGCACAGGAGCTCTTGCCGCACCTCCATGTTTCGCCTCCCCCCTTCTCTCGCTTAGTGCGCTCCAGTGGCGCTTTGCTTCGGCCCGTGGACACCGCTTCCTCGAGGTCGCCACCTCGTTCGTGGCCCTGCATTACCCACGTTATTCCTGTCATTTTTTGCAACCGAATCCTTTCTATAAGGTATTTCTTTAATAAGGTATTGCTTACCTTCCCTGTCCTCGAGCTGCTTCTTGGCAAGGCCGAGCTCGTTCTCGGACCGCTCGAGTCTCTTCTTTAATGCATTGACCTCCGCAGTGAGTGCGGCAGAGGTCAGCAGCACAGCCTGCATTTGCATATTGACATACTTATGTTAGACTCCTGCGCATATCTTTTTAGATCCTTAGTCCGGCTTTTCTTTACGAACACGGAAGTAAGCATCAGGGGCTACTGTCTATGCGGTAATCTTCTTACATATATTGAAAGTCTGTTAGAAGGCTGTTGCAGGCTTCAGTCTGCCCGCTCTTGGCTGACTGAACTTTCCGGATCACCACACTCATAACAAGTCGGTGCTCCTCCTCGATGGGCTGCTTAAGAGCCTCGAGCTATCCGGTGCCTCCACTTGGGCCGGAGGACACGGCGTCTTCGCTTCCTGAAGGTGCCGCTTGTGGGACTTGGAACCATGAAGGTTCTGTGGAGTCCGGACAAGGGTCGGGCTTAGAGCCCCTAGGGGTCTCGCTCCCCTCGAGCCTAGAGTCCGGGAGGCTGCCTTGCGGCACCTCCTGCGCCACCTCTTCTTGACCAGGCCCCCCTTGGGGCCCCACCTCGGTGTCGTAAATGCAGCGTGAGGCGAGGCGGCGGAAGTGAAGTACTCTCCACTTCCGGCGATTCGAGGACCCGCCGGCAAGCGCGGGATCGTCCTTAGGCGGGCTGCATAATGTTTGGCATTAGAGAACACTATGCAATGAAAGAAAAGCCATGGGTATCCGGACACTTACGATCTCGCCAGGGGCTTGGCCCTTGTTGGCCACTCCTCCTCGTCGTTGTCGGCGTTGGTGGAGAGTCCGGAGGAGGGTCCTTCCCTTCTTGGGCCCTCCGGCCTCCCAGTTAGGCGACCTTCCTTTTCTTCTCTCCCCTGGGAGAGGCTTATTTCCTCCTCCTCTTCCTCGGAGGAGGATTCCGCTCGAGGTTGTCGGCGATGAGTCAGACAGCCCACGCGCCGGAGCTCCTTCGAGTTCCGTGGCCTCCTTCTTGGCCTTCTTCTCCGGCACCACGTGAGGTGCGGAACGATAACCCGCCAATCAGGCGTCCGCTGGTCTTCGGCAAAGGGCGGACGGTTAATCTGTCCGGACGTCTTCAACCAGTCTGTCAAAGGTTAGGGAGTTTTAGATCCCGATAGAGTCAAACTATGAAAAAGAGTCCCATAAAGGGTAAAATAACTTACCTCGCTGGCTTGACGCTGCGAGCTGAATCGCGATCTTCGGTCGCGGATGCGGGAGCTTCGGCGCCCTTGAACAGCACCTTCTGGGCATCTTCGTGCGTGGTGTCAAGAGCCGGCTCAAGGTTTGGTGCTTTGTGCGGATCGAACTCCACAATTTGAAGGCCCGTTGTTGGCATGGGAGAATCCGGCGGATGAGCATCACCGGATTACGTTGACAAGCTGAGATTCTTGTCCACCAGGTTTGGACGCAAGTTTGGAGTCCGGACAGCTCATCGAATCCCCACGTCTGGCCCGTCTCTTTCCATGATTTGATCCTTGTGGGAAGCCAGATCGAATTGGGGCCGCCGCCCATTGAGAGTCAGCGGCTCGGTGATGTAGAACCACCCGATTGCCACCCTTTATGGTCTCCACAAAGGAGCCCTCGAGCCATAGGACTTTGGCCATCTTGCCAACCATGGCGCCTCCGCTTTTCGCTTGGCGGCCGCCCACTACCTTGACCTGACATTAAAGATCTTCAGCCATAAGCGAAGTGGGGCTGGATCTGAGAGGAAGGCCTCGCACACGACGATTAACGCCGAGATGTTGAGGATGAAATTCGGGCCAGATCGCGGAAATCTAGGCCGTAGTAGAACATGAGCCCCGGACAAATGGGTGAAGTGGAAACCCTAGTCCATGGAGGAAGTGGGGAGGAACACCACCTCTCATGGGGCCTGGGGGGTGGGGATGAGCTGCCCCGTCGGGCAGCCGATCTTGTGATGTTGCTGGACAAGTATCCGGCCTTCCGCAACTTTTGATGTGCCCTCCGTGATGGAGGAGGCCATCCACCTGCCTCCCGCCTGGACATGGTTGGAGAAGGTTGAGGTGGGGTGTGCGGACTTAGGCGCTGGAGCTCGAGTGCACGAAATGGATGAGCAAAGGAGGAGGAGGCGTAGGTGAGAAGGTGGATCCTTATCCCCTTATATGGACGGACGACTATGTGTTCCCCACCAGACTGGTAAAACTCGCTTATCTCCCAAGCGCCGTAATCAATGGCGCGGATGGGTTACCCACGTCCGTATTGATGGGAATCCCGGAATAAGGGGGCACGATCTCCGCTTTGATAAGACGTGCCGAGGAAACCGCCTCGCTAAACGCGCTAAGGTGGAACAGCAAAAAAAAGATTCGTACAAAGGCCTGGCCGTGGTGTGATGTTACGCCGCGGAATACGTCAGCAGATCTGTGCAAAAATTATTCTCTCTACGATGGTATGTGGAACTTGTTTTGCAGAGCCGGACACTATCCTTGTGTTCAAAACCTTTTATGAAGTATTCGGAGGAGGAACCCGCCTTGCAATGTCGAAGACAATATAGGCGCGGACTCGTCGTCATTGAAGCCTGGTTCGAGGGCTACCGAGGAGTCTGGACTAGGGGGTGTCCGGATAGCCGAACTATCATCTTTGGCCGGACTCCTAGACTATGAAGATACAAGATTGAAGACTTCGTCCCGTGTCCGGATGGGACTTTCCTTGGCGTGGAAGGCAAGCTTGGCGTCTGGATATGTAGATCTCCTACCATTGTAACCAACTCGTGTAACCCTAACCCTATTCGATGTCTATATAAACCAAGGGTTTTAGTCCATAGGACTAACAACAATCATACCATAGGCTAGCTTCTAGGGTTTAGCCTCTTAGATCTCGTGGTAGATCTACTCTTGTACTACCCATATCATCAATATTAATCAAGCAGGAGTAGGGTATTACCTCCATCGAGAGGGCCCAAACCTGGGTAAAAACATCATGTCCCTTGTCTCCTGTTACCATCCGCCTAGACGCACATTCGGGACCCCTATCCGAGATCCGCCGGTTTGACACCGACACTCCACCGTACATTGCCGCCACCAGCCGGTAGTCAAGACACCGATCATTGTAGTTGAACGCAAGGAGGAAGGCAAGCGCCACTGTCAAGAGACCGGTATATTACCCGAGCCAATCACTGCGACCTCCAAGCGTAACTACCCCACTACCAAAGATGTGCTACGGCGCACTTTGCCGCCAAGAAGTTGAAGCCTTACTTTCAAGAGCATCCAATCACTGTGGGTCTCGCATAGCCCCACTAGCCAAATCATCAAAAGTCGAGATGCTTCGGCGAGTGGCCAAATGGGCCATAGAGCTGGCCCCTACACCATCTATTACCAGCCCTCAAGACGCCATCAAGTCGCAAGCACCGGCAGACTTCCTCGTCGGGGGCGAGACTCAGATACTGCCGCATGGCCGACTCCACCATTGGCGGATGCATTTCGATGGCTCCAAGATGCGCACCGGCTTGGGAGCCGGCGTCGTCCTCACTTCCCCCAAAGGCGACAAGCTCAAATATGCGCTGCAGATCCATTTCGCCGCCTCCAACAACGTTGCCGAATATGAGGCGCTCATTCACGGGCTCCGGCTTGCCAAAGAGCTTGGCATTCGTCGGATCCTGTGTTATGGCGACTCCGATTTGGTGGTCCAGCGGTCATCTGGCGATTGGGACGCCAAAGATGCAAACATGGCGAGCTACCGTTTCCTTGTACAGCAAGTCAGTGGATGCTTCGAGGGGTGCGAGTTCCTTCACGTGCCAAGAAATGACAACGACCAAGAAGACACCCTGGCACATATCGGCTCCACCTGCCAGGCTATACCATCTGGCGTCGCCCTTCAGCGCCTCCTCAAGCCATCTGTCAAGCCCTCACCAGAATTAGACTCCATCTTTGTGCCGGCTCCCCCTGAAGAAGTCGGATCCGACTCAAGAGCCCCAGCAGACGGCACGAGAATTCTTACAGATGGCTCCAAGAATGCCGCAGTCGAAGCCGGCCCGGGGACTGCGGCGACCATTGCGAAGACTCCAGAGCTCGGCCCGGGGACTGCACTCCGGCCGGGGACTTCATCAATCCAAAGAAGCGGCGCGGACTCCAGCCCGCCGCCTCCCAGCCAGCCGCCCTCGTCCAAGTGGCAATCTCGGCAGCTTGAAGAAATAGCAGCACCCTCATGGGCCCAGCCCATCCTGAAATTCTAATAAGCGAGAGCTGCCAACCGATGAAATCTTGGCTCGGCAAGTACAACGCCGAGCAGCCTACACCATAGTCAGCGAGAGGCTGGTCAGCAGGCGTCCACTGGTGTCTACAAGCGCTAAGTCGAGCGAGCAAGGCCAAGCGATTCTCGAAGACATCCATCAAAGGCGAAAAGCGGCCACCATGCGGCCTCAAGAGCACTCGTCGCCAAAGCCTTTCGACACGGTTTCTTCGGCCAACTGCCCTAGAAGAGGCCAAGGAATTAGTCCAAAATGCAAGGGTGCGGATGTTCCGCTCCAAGTCAGATCGGCCGGCTTCCGTGACTCAAGACTATCCCCATCGCTGGCCCTTTGTTGTTTGGGGCCTGGACATGGTGGGACCATTCAAAGCAGCACGAGGTGGCCTAACTCACTTACTTGTCGGGGTGGACAAGTTCACCAGGTGGATAGAAGTAAAACCCATCAAGAAGTTGAATGGTCCGACTGCAGTGACTTTCATCGCCGACATCACGACTTGGTACGGCATACCACACAGCATCATCACCGACAATGGCACAAATTTTGCCAAAGGCGGCCTGGCCCGTTTCTGCGTGACACAAGGCATCCGACTGGACTTAGCGTCCGTTGCCCATCCGCTGTCAAACGACCAGGTGGAGCGAGCAAACGGCCTCATCCTGTCTGGCATCAAGCCTGGACTGGTCGAACCACTGGACGTTCGGCCGGCTGTTGGCTTGATGAGTTGCCAGCCGTCCTCTGGAGTCTGCGCACGACTCCAAACAAGTCAACCGGCTTCACACCTTTCTTCCTCGTCTATGGTGCTGAAGCCGTCATCCCAACGGACATAGAGTTCGACTCCCCGCGAGTCACCATGTACACCGAGGAGGAAGCAGAAGAAGCACGTCAAGACGGCGTCGATCTCTTTGAAGAGGGTCGGCTGTTGGCACTCACCGGTCCAGCATCTACCAGCGAGCTGGCCGATACTACAATAGGAAGGTCAGCCGAGATCTTTCCAAGAGGGCGACCTTGTGCTCCGACTGATCCGGCGAACAGCCGCCAAAGCACAAGCTGTCGGCGCCTTTGGGAAGGCCCTTCATTATCGGCAAAGTGTTTGGCAACGACTCCTACTACCGATCGACGCCTAGAAGCCCCGAGCGCAGAAGAGGGACGATCGGCAAGGAGACAGAACGGCCATGGAATGCAAATCTTCACGAAGATTTTATGCTTGATGCAAGATATGTACCACGCTACCTTTGTATTAAATTACCCAGACTTGGGGCCCCGAGACGAGCTCGGGACTGCCTTTTTGTTATCTCAGATGATAAGAATTATGCCTTCGAGTATGCTACTTTTTGTTATGCACTTTGGCACCGGGTTCGACTAGTCGGCTGGGACTCGCCGCCTCAGCCATGGAATGCTTCCTGCAATCGGACAAGTAGTGTGTGGTGCCTAAGTCGTCTCTCTGTCGGTTTAGCTTGCAGAGCGGCTCGCTTGGTGGCAGGAGTAAGGAAGAATGGGCGCCCACATGAAAAATGGCTAAGGACCCAAAGCATAAAAATAGCTTAAGCCGGCTTCCAGCCTCTCTTCGCAAAGCCGACTCTTGAGTGGTCGGCTTGCTGCTTTCTATCCAACTTGTTAAAAAGACTCTAAAAAATGGCCATGTACTTGCCTTCCCAAGAGTAGCCAAGCATTTAATACAAATGGCAGTCCGCAGAGCGGTTGTCCGACTGGCAAGGTGGCGACTAAGGGAAGGCGGCAAAGGAAAAAGCCATAGGAGCAATGAGCAACGAAAGATGGAATTACGATAAATATTTACATAACATAGGCCCTTGGCCGAATCTTCAAGTAGAAGTTCAAAATACACCCCGCGAGTGGAATTGTGTGAATTAACAAGTTCTTCAAAGACTACTAAAGCAGATAAAATAAAGGCAAGACGGCAGCCTAGTAAGCGGCAGATGGGTTCAGAGGGTCGGAGGAGACGGCGGTGTCAGGCGCCGGGGCGGCCGGCTGGGCAGTCTCGGCTTGATCATCTCCGGCGGCAGCCGGCCCAGTTGGGCGCGGCTCGTTGCTGGAGGCGCGGTCGAGCTGAGGCTGGTCGCCCGCTCCGTCTTCTGGCATCTCCGTCTCACCTCCATCCTCCGCCTCGCCTTCCTCCTCGGCACTGGAGCCGATCACCTCCGCCAAGTCCTCGTCATAATCCGGGTTCATCCCGAACCACTCCGGCGGTGCATCCCCGCCGCTTTCAGCCCGCCAGGACGAAGACGCTGGTGTTCAATAATCGGCGATCGCCGCCAGACGCTGATAAGGACGCTTCCGCCGCCAGCAGCTCCGCTGGCCCTCGACCGAACGCGCCATCGGTCCAGATCCAGCCTCGATACCACGCCTGACGAATTCCAAGGCCCGGCGCGCTCCAGCCGGGCCGAGGAACCTTCCAGCCTCAAGACGGCACCGCGACCTCCAGCCGATCGGCGATCCGACCGAGTCGCGCAGAACTGCATGTTTGGCCATGAGGCAGCATCGCTGGGCACCGACAAGTTGAAGCCGTGCAAGATCCGATGGGCGCCGCAGACGAGCCTCGATGCTCGGCTGCTCATCAAGGGTCCGGGCGCGGCGGCAATCTCCACACCATTTGCCCTATGCGCCTCGCGATCAGCCTCGATGGCTTGAGGGCCTTTGTGTGTGGCTGGGGAAGAAGTCTGCCAAGACGAAAAAGAAGCAAGTCAAAAAATCAGAGTCAGCCCGACCTATAGTCAGCGGCTCAAAGAAAGAAAGTAAAGAAACTCACCGTCGACGATGTCCTCGATCTCATGGAAGCCGGAGGTCAGCAGTGCCTCCTTGTCGGTCCAGGAGGAGTGCTGCTTCAACTTCGGCCAGAGAGCAGCCTCTTTCTTCTCTCGCCGCCCCGCGCCTTCTTAAGGAGCTCCTTTGCTCCGCCACCAAGCAGAGTAGCTACAGTGCCGCGCTCATGGGCGAGCTTGTTGCACTCCTCCCTTGGCACGTAAGGCGGTGTCGGCTTCGCCCATCTACCGTTGGAGAGTGGCGTTGGACTCTGAAGAATAAAAAGAAAAAGGACGTTAAGTCGTCAACTAAGAAGGTCGCCGGGAAGATCCGGCTGGATCGCTCAGCATCGGCCCAATCTCGGGGACTACAGCCGATGGAGTGCGCCAGCTGCGCCAAGAAGAAAGAGGACTCACTCCGGCTCTCGACAAGTCGGCGTCCGCTTGCCCAGCTCCTCAACATTGCGGTTGAAGGCGGTGAGGCGGAGATTGTGATACTCCGTGATAAGCATTTCGCATAAAGGTAAAAATTTGAACTCATTAGATGGAGTTCCGAGCCGCCTACTCGGAGCCGCCCAAACTCGGGATTACACCCGCAGGTGCGCTGGCGTGCCCCCACACAGAAGAACAAGAAAAACAAACTCAAAAGAAGAAAGCATACACGAACGGCTGCTCGCGACGCCAGATGCGCCTTGGTGCAGTTCTGGATGGCGTCGCCCTTGGCTCGCAGCTTCGCCTGAACGTCCAGAAGCGCCTGGTTCAGCGGGCCTGTGCCGCCTCCTTGCAACCATCCAACGGGCGCGGCGCTTGTCGCCTCGGCGTCTGGGATGGCCGAGCTGGCGGCGCCGGTCTCCAAGGGGCGTGGCGCCGAAATCGCCTTCTCAAGACGGTGGCGCACTGGCGAGGCGACTTGAAGGAGCAGCTTCGCCACGGCCTCGTCTTCAGTCGGCGGCACCGGCGGGTCCGCCTGCTGTTTACCTTGCGCGCTCCCAGACGGCGGCGGATGCGGCGGTGGCGGCATGGCCGTGCCCGACATGGAGGTCTCGCCGCCTTCCCTCTCCATGATGGGGTACTCTCCGTCGGCTCCCTCAGTCTGCCCCGTGAACTCCGGGGGCGGCGGAGCAGAGCTCAGCGGGATGACGAGCAACGCCGACTGGCGGTGCGCGGCCTCCTCAGCTCGCCGCTTTGCCGCGACGGCGGCTTCGCCCTCCTCCAGCTTCCTCTAGGCGGAGGCCGCCGCCTTCTCGGCCTCCGCCTTCTCCAGGCGGGCGGCTTCTTCCTCGTCGCGCTTCTCCTGCGCGTTCCACTCCGTCGCTTCCCGGAGGTTGGCGGCGGGGTCAATCCGCCGAGTAGTGGCGGACGTCTCTGCCGACCCCATGACGGAGGAGGCAGCGAACCTCTCTAAAGTAAGGGGATCCCTGATGCGAGGAAGATGTGTAAAAGATTTGGACAAGATTCACCGGAATAAAACAAGGCAAAAAGCAGAAGCGCTTATGCGGAGACCAGTGGCGGCTTTTTCACTTCCTTGCGAAAGCGGTTGGCCTTTGCGACCGCCTCTTCCCGCTTGGTCGCGGCGGCCGCCCCCTTGAACTTCTTCGACCGGCCTCCAAGCAAGCTCGGCCCGGCCCGGCGCTTCTTCGCGCCGCCTTGACCACCTAAGCCGGCGGAGGAACTCGCACTCGGCAGGCCGACCTTTGGTTGGTGGCGTGGGGCGACTTCCCCCTCGGTGTCGTCATCAGGCCCGTCGGCAAAGGTAGCCGAGGGCATGAAGTCGCCAGCTCCTCCTCCTCCTCCTTCGGCGTCGGCCTCCATCGCCGCCGCCCCCGAGTCAGGATCGTCGACGTCGCTCTCCACCCGGTCGGGACGACCGACGGGCGGCCTCACATGGTGCCGCAAAGGCTGGATGAGGGGGTTCTGACTCGAAAGAACCAAAAAAGATCAGAGGTCGGATTCAGCTAAAAAGGAAAACAGAAGAAGAAGACATATGACTTACGATAGGCGGGGGGTTGTCGCATGAGTACGGCTCCTTGCCGAACTGCCAATCCGCCGTGAGATTGCAGTTTGCGTTGTAATTCACCGTGTCCGCCACCTCCGCGTGGGGCATGTCCTTGGAGCACAGCCGACTTGGGTCCCGGTGGCGCCATCCGCAGATCGATGAGGTCGGCCTTGAGCGGAAGGACTCGGCACGCCACGGCTGGCGGCCAGCAGGTCGGCCCGGTCGAGCCCTCCGATCGCGTCAAGACTCTGAGTCGCTACGACGGCGGCGGCAGACTCTGAGTCGGCGTCCTGACCGGTGGGACCAGCTAGGGAGCCTCCCTCCAAGTCGCCCCTTCCCGAAGGCGGCAGGTTGACCTAGTCGCCTTCTTGGGCGACGTTCTTCACATAAAAATAGGACCGCTGCCACATCTTCACCGACTTGATCAGCGGAATGGTGGGAAACGGATTGTCAGCCACCGATCTCCGCATCGCGATGAAGGTGCCGCATAGAGCTGGCACGTCGGCGACATGCGTGCCGAGCTTGGACTGGAAGAACTTCCCCCATAGCTCGATGGTGGGGAGAACGCCGAGGAAGCCTTCGCACAAGGTTGCGAAGGCAGCCAGCAACACCACCGTGTTCGGAGTAAGGTGGTGCGGCTGGAGCCTGTGGAACTCCAAGAAGGAGCGGAAGAAACCGCTCGCCGGCAGCCCTAGGCCGCGCATGAGGTGCTAGCGGAACACGACCCGCTCGCCCTCCTCTGGCGCCGGCGATATTTCCCCCTCCGGCGCGGCGCGGGCCCGCACTAGGCTCTTGCCAGGGAGACGGCGCGTCTGGCGGAGGAACTCGATGTGGTCGTCATCCACCTCGGAGCCGTCCCACACACCGGAGCGCGCGACAGGAGGTGCGGCAGCGGAGGAAGAGCTCATCGCTGCGGCGTGGCGTGGTCCGGCGCGGCGGCGGCAAGAGGAAGAAGAAGCAAGAGGCGGGGGGCGGGGGAGATGGGCGCGTGCTTTCGCCCCTCCCGCCTACTTATAGGCTCATGGGCTGAGAAGCCCATGGGGTGGACGTGGGATTAACTGCGCCCAGGACCCCACGCCCACCACGATTTACCCCACGAAGTTACTGCGCGCAGTTATGACGTGGGAACCCCAACCGTCCGCACGGCCGCAACAGATCCGTTCGCGTGCCGAGGCACGGTAGTGGCGGGTCCCGCCTGACGGCCTGTCTCATCACGCGCGTGGGTGGGCAGACTGACCCTGCCGCATGGCGCCACGTGACGGGTCCGCAACGGGCCGCTGCCTGTAAGCTTATCAGGCACGCTGCCTGGTTCCCGCTACGACTTTCAAACTCTTTAAGGGGCAAGACGGCCTTCTGCGAGTCCGACTCCAGCTAGTCGGCCTAGAGGAAGACGGCGAGCAAGGCCCAGATTCCACCACCAGGAGGATGAAACTGTTGAGGCTCCTCGACATGTTGCCCTCGGTGCCTAACCAGCTTTGGGGACTACTGTCGGAGTAATGGGCCACGGGTAGGCAAACCCGAGCCCCCGGACCTTTCAAGACATCAGGGCAAGCTGCGCCCCTCAAGACCCCAAGGCGGAGAGCCGCTTTCTGGGTGTCGGCGGCAAGGCCGCCGACAGCCCCTCACGGCCGAGTCCCAAGGATGACTTCGAGATAAGCCGGCTCCTAACTGGCGGCTTCCAGAGAAGCCGGCTATGGGGAGTCGGCCTGCGACTCCAACCACCTCCTGCCTTCGCAACTATGGACGGGACGGGGTGCGGCCACCGCGCGGCCCATCCCTGCCCCGTTAGCAAAGGGCAGGCATGGCCACAATGCACCGTACCAACGAAGATCTCCATCCGGCGCGGCATTTGTTGCCATGCCGCCCCGACATCAGCCCGTGGGGCGGCGCCCGTGCCCACGGCGGCGGTCTGTCACGACCCAGAGGCGGTGGGACCCGCCGTGAAGTATGAGAAGACGGCGAGAGCGCCACAAAAGACGGACCACGGAAGCGGTCCCGAGTCGGCTAGCCCCTCCCGGGCCCCGCACGCCATTAACCAGATAAGACGGAACGGCAATGTTGATCGCCTGTCGGTAGCGGCGGCATCTGCTGCCATGACCCCATGACCAAGCCAGCGTCATTAGAGGCACAGCCACTGATAATCCACACCGGCAAGACCCGCCACAAGCGGACAAAGGCTGTCGGCCCCATGTCGGGCCAAGGGGCCCACCAAATAGCGGGCCCCAAAGAATCGGCGGAGAAGACGGCGACTGAGAGACAGACGTCTGGGGCCCGCGCCCAGCCGGATTGTAACACCCCGGAAGTAACTTTCCATATTTGTAACTCCAACTCTTGCCATTCTCGGCATTGATATATGATATTCCCTCCGTGGTTGGGTTTTTCTCCTTTTTGCATTTTGTCCATGTCATGCATTTTATATCATGTCATCATGTGCATCGCATTTGCATACATGTTCGTCTCATGATTCCGAGCATTTTTCCCGTTGTCCGTTTTGCAATCCGACACTCCTATCTCCCCGCGCCCCTTTTACGTTTTTCCGTAAAGGTACTAAACCTTCTCGGAATGGACCGAGGTTTGTCTAGTGGCCTTGGTATACCACCCGTAGACCACCGGTCAAGTTTCGGGTCATTTGGAGCTCGTTTGGTACTCCAACGGTTAACCGCACTCTCGCAAAGGCCTCTTTTAAGTTGCAGCCCAACACCCCTTCAAAACAGCCCAATAACCCATCTAAGTCACTTCCATGCTCTCCGTCGTTCGATCACGATCGTGTGGTAAAAACTACACCTCATTTGGACTCTCCTAGCTCCTTCTACCTATAAAAACACACCCCTACCCGAGATCCCGGATCAATTCCCCCCTAACCTAGCAAATTTCCCCCTCGCGCGCGGGGCGTGTCCGATTCGGGCGGACACGTCCGCCCGCCGCCCGCCAACCGGGCGTGCCACGTGGCGCCGCCGGTCCCCATTCATCGCCGCCAGCTGCCCTCCTCCGGCCCGCCCGCACCCTTTCCCGCCTTCCGCCTCTCGCCGTGGCCGCCGCTGCCGCGCCGCCTCACGCCGTCGCGCCATCCGCCGCGCCACGCCGCCGCTGGCTCCCGCCGTCGCCCGCTCGCCTCGCCGCCCGTCCACTTTCGCCGGCCGCTCCCGCCCACCTCCTGCCGGCCTGCCCGCCGCCGTCGCCCCGGCCGCCTCCTCTCCGCTCCGGCGAGGAGCTGACCGCCCGCCGCCGCCGTCCTCGATCCGGATCGGATCCGGATCGGGACCGAGCTCCCGTTGACCTCTCTCCCCCTCACTTTTTCTTCTAAGTCTTTTATATCATTGATATTTCGTGGCATTTTCATCGTAGCGTATCTCTGTCATCGTAGCTCCTTTTCGCGCGTGTAATATGTCATAATGTTCGTCTCGAAGAGTAGATCATTTCATCTCATTGCATCATTTTCATTTGAGCTCATCTTGATGCCCGAAATGCTGTTGGAAGAGGGCTATGTGATGTTAGTTTCTGTTTCTTAACAGAACTTGCACTTTTGTTATTTTTGCCATGATTGATGTGTGCACCCTATGAATTTGAGTCCTACATGTGTTTTGTAGTATGCCATGCCATCTTTCCAGGGATGTATGCCATGTATTTTTGTGATCTATGTGGTGACTAGCACAAGCATGCAAAGTAGGTGTGCTGATGTTGCTGTTTTCAGCCCTGTTTTGCTGATATTTTGATGCCATGTTAACTTGATGCTACCGAGAGATCTATGCATATTTTGAGATACTTCAGTAAGGATGTTTTGTTAAACATGTCTTGCTCTATCCATCCATGCCCTTGTTTGCAATTATGGAGTGCCATAGCTTGATTCAATCGAGCTCTACTTTTGCTATCAAATGTTTCCTGGCAGATTGTTTACATGTTATTCAATTTTGCCAAGGTTGTTGTGGTTGATCCATATATGCTATGTTATTGTTCTTGCCATGTATGTCTTCTATGCCATGTCTTCTTGATGTATGTATGCTTAGTTTATCATTTAAGGCTCTGTAGTGAGTGCATTGAGCTTGTAAACATGCCTACTTGTTATCAGTTTTGACATGCCATGTTGCTGAATCTGTTAACGAAACTTTCAATATTGACATGGGTGTTACTATATTTTCTGATCCTTTTTGGCTTATGGTCAGTAAGGGACTTTTGTTCTATGCTTTGAGTAGATTCATGCCATGCCTTGTTTTGCTATTTTAAGTTCCTGTAGCATGTAGTTTTGTTGCTCTGAACATTGCAACCTGATGCTGTTTTTGCCATGTCCAGCCTGATATTTTGTGCACTTTTGCCATGCTTGTTTGAACCTGTTATGATGTGAACTAGCCGTAGCTCAGTGCTCATCTTTTGTCGAGCATCTTGTGTAGATCACTGCCATGTGCTTTGTTGATACGTTTGGGTGCAGTAGCTTAATTTCTTGTTGCTTGCTAAGTGGCATCATGCTGTTAATGGCAGATTTGTGCCATTCTTGTTTTGCTTGTCATTTGCAAACCGTGCATCCGATTCCGGTGATCTTTATATCGATTTCAACCGAAATCATCTCATCTTTCCAGTGGCATACTTGGTTTGCCAAGTTGATGCCTGGTTCATCATTTACCTTCCGGAGCGCACATACGCATTGCATATCACATCTCGCATATCATGCCATGTTTTGCATCATGTTGATTGTGCATTGCACCGTGATTTATTGTGGTTCCTTTGTTTGTGTTCTTGCTTTGGGTAGAGCCGGGAGACGAGTACGTGAACGAGGAACCTGTTGAGAACGCTTACGAGGATCAAGCTTTCGACAACTCTGAGAACATTGCAGGCAAGATGACCATACCCTCGAAATCACTTCTATCTTTGCTATGCTAGTTGCTCGCTCTTTTGCTATGCCTATGCTGCGATGCCTACCACTTGCTATATCATGCCACCCATATTGCCATGTCAGCCCTAACCATCCTTTTCCTAGCAAACCGTTGATTGGCTATGTTACCGCTTTGCTCAGCCCTCTTATAGCGTTGCTAGTTGCGGTGAAGTGAAGTTTGTTCCTTGTTGAACATGGAGATGTTGTTCCTTGTTGGAACATGTTTACTTGTTGGGGATATCACAATATATATCTGCTATATTTAATGCATCTATATACTTGGTAAAGGGTGGAAGGCTCGGCCTTATGCCCGTGTTTTGTTCCACTCTTGCCACCCTAGTTTCCGTCATACCGTGTTATGTTCCTTGATTTCGCTCGTTCCTTACGGTTGGGTGATTTATGGGACCCCTTGACAGTTCGCTTTGAATAAGACTCGTCCAGCAAGGCCCAACTTTGGTTTTACCATTTGCCACCTAAGCCTTTTCCCCGGGTTTTCGCGAGCCCGAGGGTCATCTTTATTTTAACCCCCTCGACCAGTGCTCCTTCGAGTGCTGGCCAAACGAGTAGATCATGGGCCACCACGGGAAACTTCGAGGCTTGGTTTTACTCGTAGGATGTCTCATCCGGATGTGCCTGAGAACGAGATATGTGCAGCTCCTATCGGGATTTGTCGGCACAATCGGGCGGCTTTGCTGGTCTTGTTTTATTGCTGTCGAAATGTCTTGTAGTCCGGGATTCGAGATTGATCGGGTCTTCCTGTAGAAGGAATATCCTTCGTTGACCGTGAGAGCTTATAATGGGCTAAGTTGGGACACCCTGCAGGTAATATCTTTCAAAGCCGTGCCCGCGTTATGAGGCAGATGGGAATTTGTTAATGTCCGTTGTAGAAAACCCAAGTTGACCTCAATTAAAATACACATCAACGCGTGTGTAACCGTGATGGTCTCTTCTCGGCGGAGTCCGGGAAGTGAACACGTGTTGGAGTTATGTCGGACGTAAGTAGTTCAGATCACTTCTTGATCGCTACTAGCTTCACGACCGTGCTTTGCTCCTCCTCTCGCTCTCTTTTGCGATGTAGCCACCATATATGCTAGTCGCTGCTGCAGCTCCACTTTACAACCCTGTCCTTCCTATAAGCTTAAATAGTCTTGATCTCGCGGGTGTGAGATTGCTGAGTCCCGTGACTCACAGATTCTACCAAAACAGTTGCGTGTTCCGACGATGCCAAGTCAGGTGACGCAACCGAGCTCAAGTGGGAGTTCGACGAGGAACGTGGTCGTTACTATGTGTCTTTTCCCGATGATCGAGTGGTGCCCAGTTGGGACGATCGGGGATCTGTGTAGCATTTGGGGTATCTTCTTTTATTTTGGTTCCGTAGTCGGACCTTGAGTGTACTCAATGATGGATGTTTATTTATGTATTGTGTGAAGTGGCGATCGTAAGCCAACTATGTATCTCTTTCCTTATTTATTACATGGGTTGTGTGAAGATTACCTCACTTGCGACATTGCTTTCAATGCGGTTATGCCTCTAAGTCGTGCCTCGACACGTGGGAGATATAGCCGCATCGGGGCGCTATGTTGGTAATCGAGCCTTCCCGACTTAGGAGCCCCCTACTTGATTGTTTGTCATGCGTTGTTGAGTCTAGAATGGAAAATGTTTTGAGTCTTAGGATTGTATATATCGGAGAGTAGGATTCTTTTACTCCCAGTCCCTTCGCCGCTCTGGTGAGGTATCCCGACGAGAATTTTGACTCTCCTCTCCTCAAATTTCACTAAATTTTTTTAGGATCACGTGGGTATCTTGGAATCGTTCGATGGTTTTGTGACGAGAACATTGTTCTTGGTGCCTCCCGACATTTAGGGGTTGTGGCGGTGTCTCGGGAGTTGAGCTCCGAGGTGTTGTCGCCACAATTTTATCGCTGCAGTTCGAATACTGAGTTTTGCCGACATCGAAATCTCTTTTGTGCAGTTGTTGGTGAGATAACCCGATAACCCAATCTTCGTGGCGAAAAGGGAGTATTTCCATGACTTGTATAACGGATGTTTTTCAAGGTCGAGGTACACGATTTCCAAGGATTTCTTGGTTATGTGTTGACGGATGGATACAATGGATCTAGGTATTGTTAGTTTGGGTGATATATTTTGTGTCCCTGTATCCCCAACACCAGATTGCATAACCAGAAAGTTTCGGAGTTTATAGGTGGGAATTCTAGTAGCTTACGGGATATATTTCCGACGGATGTATGATTTGAGATTGGGGTTCAACGTCTAGTGGTCCGCCCATTCACGGTCGATTCTGATGGTCGCGAGGCGCCTTAAAGAATCCTTGGCTATGCTGATTCGGGGCGCCTTGTTTGTCATTCGTGACGTCCGCTATACGTCGTGTCCGTGTGGGCCCCACCACTAACACTTTGGGCGTAAATTCTATCATGTGTTTGTTCCGCTCATTCTAGAAGCCAATCTTTTGTTTTCAGTTGTGATATTCGATTTGTTTCTAAGATGATGTTGTTTCCATACCTTTATCTAAGTGGCTTCTCACCTTAATGGACGTGTGGTGATTAACTTTGAATTCATTCGCTCATTCTTGTTCAATGTTTATTGTGAAGACTATATGTTGCAATTTCTATCCGCTGATTCTACTTATCTTTTGTCTATCAAAGGACTAACGGATGTCACCCTCTTCAGATGGCTCCGCCAACGCGTCTCAATCCGGATCGCAATGATGGGGATCGGTCAACCTCCACCTCCACCTCCGCCTCCGAGGCACGGCAAGCTATCATGGCAGCCACCAATGCCAATGCTTAGATGATTTTGCAGCTCTTGCAAGAACGTGCTCGGGGCAAGGCAATCAAGGAAATCAAGGTCAAGGCAACAATCAGCCGCACTTTGCTACTCTCAGTCAGTTCCTCGCTAATCAGCCGAAGTCTTTCGGTTTACGTGTTGAGGCCACAGACGCCGACGATTGGCTTGTGGACATCTGCAAGCATTTGATTGTAGCAATGTCGGACCTGAGGACTTTGTCAAGTTTGCGCTGCTTCAACTCAAGGATCAAGCTGCTGAGTGGTACCAAAGAATACAAAGATTCCAGAGGAGGTCGTGTCATTACAGGATGAGTTCCGCCGTGATTTCAGAGCTCATCACATTCGAAAAGTGTTGTTGAGAGCAAGCGTGAGGAGTTCCGCAATCTCAAGCAGGGCAACATGTCTGTCTATCAATGCAATATCCAGTTCGAAAACTCGCTTCGCTTTGCTAAGCAAGACGTGCGATGAAAAGAGTATGATCTATCAATTCAGAGGTGGTCCGAGAGAAGATCTGCAATTAGCTCTTGTGCTTTTGAGCGGATAAGTATGATGATTTCTACAACATGGCATCAAGCAAGAAGCTGCCCAGCTCAAATGTGAGGCCTCTAAGAAGAGAATCGGGATGCAGTTCAGTCTTCTTCTTCCTCTCAAGTGGCAGCTAAGCAGCAGAAGTTCTACCTTCCTCCTCCTCCGTTCCGTCACCCTTATCAGCCAGAAGAACTCAGGTGGCCGTGGATCTTCCCACCCACCCAACCCAAGCTATCGTAACAAGTCTAATTCTCAAGCTCCAAGGTCAAGTGCTCCTTACCACCGTCCGCTCTACGAGGTGACTTGCAACAAATGTCGTGAGAAAGGTCACTATGCGAACAAGTGCTTCAACCAGAGGCGCCTTCCGCCTCCTCCTCCCGTGAAATCTTCCAGCAATGCAAAGGTCAAGCATAATCCAAAGCATGCCAAGGTCAATATGATGAATGCAGCTCAAGCAGAGGAATCTTCCGATGTGATAATGGGTAATCTCTCAGTTAATGATATTCCTGCGAAAGTCTTATTTGATACTGGTGCATCGCATTCTTTCATGTCATATCCTTTTGTATCAAAGCACAATGTTGACACAGAGGTTCTGTCCAAAGTTATGCAAGTTGTTTCTCCCGGAAGGCTTATGAATTCTAGTTTGGTTGCTCCTAATGTCTCTATCAAGATGGGCGATTATAGATTTCTGGCTAAACCAATTGTCCTTGGTGACTCGGATATTGATCTTATTCTCGAATGGATCGGCTTTCTCAGCACAAAGCTCAGCTTGATTGTGCTGCCGGGAAATTCAATTGACTCACTCTTCTAATGATGTGATCATCTATGACGCCGTGATGAAACCATTCGGTTGTTTTCTCTCAATGAGAAGGGCGAATTGGATGCTATCTCTCGATTCCAATCGCTTGTGAGTACCAAGATGTCTTTCCGTAAGAGCTTCCGGGTATGCCTCCTCATCGGCGCTTGATTTCGTTATCGATCTTGAGCCCGCATCAACCCGTTTGCAAGCGCCCATACAAGCTTGGACCTGATGAGCTGAAGGAATTGAAGAAGCAGCTCGATGAACAAGAGCGTCTGGTTTGATCGGACGAGTTCATCTCCTTGGGGTTGTGGTGTTCTTTTGTCCGGAAGAAGGATGGCACGGACCGACTTTGCGCCGATTACCGTCCATTGAATAAGAAGACAATCAAGAACAAGTATCCACTTCCCAACATCAATGAGCTTTTCGAGCAACTCAAAGGTGCTAAAGTGTTCTCCAAGCTTGACCTTCAGATGGGGTATCATCAGTTCGCATTCGTGAACAAGATATTCCCAAGACAGCATTCGAACAAGCTTTGGTTCTTATGAATATACTTGTCATGTCTTTCGCCTTGTCAATGCTCCTCCAACCTTCTCTCGGATGATGAATTTCATCTTCAACCCTACACCAATGAATTCGCCTTGGTCTATCTTGATGATATTTTGGTCTTCTCCAAGAATAAGAAGGATCATGCCAAACATTTGCGATTGGTGCTAGACAAGCTCAGAGAGTATCAATTCTATGCTAAGTTCTCCAAATGTGAATTTTGGCTTGATGAAGTGCTTTATCTTGGTCATATCATCTCCGCCAAGGGCATCACTGTTAATCCCGAGAAGGTGTCCGCAATTGTGAATTGGGAACCTCCTCAGAATGTCAAGCAGCTCCGCAGCTTTCTTGGTCTTGCAAGTTATTGCCGAAGATTCGTTGAGAACTTCTCCAAGATTGCAAAGCCTCTTTCCAACCTCCTCCAGAAGCATGTGAAGTATGTCTGGTCTCCCGAGTGTGACGTTGCTTTCAATACCCTCAAAGAGAAACTCGTCACAGCTCCTGTCTTGACTCCTCCTGATGAATCCAAGCCATTTGAAGTTTTCTGTGATGCTTCTCTTCAAGGTCTCGGTGCTGTGTTAATGCAAGAGAAGAGAGTTGTGGCTTATACCTCTCGCCAGCTGAAGCTCAACGAAAAGAACTACCCCACTCACGATCTTGAGTTGGCGGCGATTGTCCATGCATTGATAACGTGGAGACATCTCTTGTTGGGAAGGAAAGTGGACATTTTCACCGATCACAAGAGTCTCAAGTATATCTTCACTCAGCCCAACCTCAACCTCAGGCAGACTCGATGGGTCGAAATGATTCAAGAGTACAACCCTAGTATTGAATATACTTCGGGAAAGGCCAATGTCATTGCAGATGCTTTGAGCAGGAAGGCTTACTGCAACAGTCTAATCCTCAAGCCCTTCCAACCGGATCTCTGTGAAGCTATCCGCAAGCTGAATCTTCAAGTTGTTCCTCAAGGCTTTCTTGCCAACCTCATAGTCTCTCCTACTTTGGAAGATCAGATTCGTGAGGCTCAACTTCTGGATGCCATGGTGAAAAAGGTGAAACGTGGTATCGACAAGGGCATTTCCAAGTACAAGTGCTTCCACATTGATGACAAAGATACTCTTTTCTTTGAGGACCGGATTGTGATTCCTAAGGGTGATCTGAGAAAAGTCATTATGAACGAGGCTCACAATTCGCTTCTATCCATTCATCCAGGAAGTACGAAGATGTACCATGACCTCAAGCAGTCATATTGGTGGACTCGAATGAAGCGAGAAATTGCTCAATTCGTGAATGAATGTGATGTCTGCAGAAGAGTGAAAGCAGAACACCAAAGACCAGCTGGTCTCCTCCAACCTCTTGCTATTCCAGAATGGAAGTTTGATCATATCGAGATGGACTTCGTGACTGGATTTCCTAAGTCGAAGCGTGGAAATGATGCTATCTTCGTTGTCATTGACAAGCTTACTAAAGTGGCTCATTTTCTTCCTATCAAAGAATCCATCACAGCAGCTCGGTTGGCGAGCTATACACCTCGTGATTGTCTCCTTGCACGGCATTCACAAGTGATCTCTTCGCACCGTGGCAGCATCTTTACCTCCAAGTTTTGGGATTCTTTTCGAAGGCCATGGGCACCAACATTCGTTTCAGCACAGCTTTCCATCCTCAAACAAGTGGCCAAGTTGAGCGAGTAAATCAAATCCTTGAAGATATGCTCAGGGCTTGTGTCATTTCCTTCGGTATGAAGTGGGAAGATTGTCTTCCATATGCCGAGCTCTCCTACAACAACAGTTTCCAAGCGAGTTCGGGTAAGGCCCCATTCGAAATTCTCTATGGCAGAAAGTGCCGTACTCCTCTCAATTGGTCTAAGACAGGTGAACACCAACTTCTTGGCAATGACTTGATCACAGAAGCAGAAGAAATGTGCAAAGTCATTCGTGAGAATCTCAAAGCCGCGCAATCGCGCCAGAAGAGCTATTATGATGATAAGCACCGTGATGTGGCTTTTGAAATCGGAGACCATGTCTACCTCCGTCTCTCCAATGAAAGGCACTCGTCCGCCCGGTATCAAAGGAAGCTTGCACCCAGATCGTGGGTCCTTTCAAGATCATTGGGAAAAGAGGCGATCTCGCCTATCAACTTGAGCTTCCATCGAACTTTGCAAACGTGCACGATGTGTTTCACGTGTCACAGCTTCGCAAGTGCTTCAAGACTCTGAACGCACTATCAACTTCAAGAGATTGACCTTCAAGAAGATCTCTCTATCATGAGCACCCGTTGCTATTCTTGAAGAAACCGAGCGCAAGACTCGCAACAAGTCAATCAAATTCCTGAAAGTGAAGTGGTCACACCATTCCGACCGGAAGCCACCGGGCGCGAGGATCACCTCCGTTCGAATATCCGGAGTTCTTTCAGTCCTAGATCTCGGACGAGATCCTCTTGTAGTGGTGGAGTGTTGTAACACCCGGAGTAACTTTCCATATTTGTAACTCCAACTCTTGCCATTCTCGCATTGATATATGATATTCCCTCCGTGGTTGGGTTTTTCTCCTTTTTGCATTTTGTCCATGTCATGCATTTTATATCATGTCATCATGTGCATCGCATTTGCATACGTGTTCGCCTCATGATTCCGAGCATTTTTCCCGTTGTCCGCTTTTACAATCCGACACTCCTATCTCCCCGGCGCCCTTTTACGTTTTTCCGTAAAGGGTACTAAACCTTCTCGAATGGACCGAGGTTTGTCTAGTGGCCTTGGTATACCACCGTAGACCACCGGTCAAGTTTCGGTCATTTGGAGCTCGTTTGGTACTCCAACGGTTAACCGCACTCTCGCAAAGGCCTCTTTTAAGTTGCAGCCCAACACCCCTTCAAAACAGCCCAATAACCCATCTAAGTCACTTCCATGCTCTCCGTCGTTCGATCACGATCGTGTGGTAACTACACCTCATTTGGACTCTCCTAGCTCCTTCTACCTATAAAACACACCCCTACCCGAGATCCGGATCAATTCCCCCTAACCTAGCAAATTTCCCCTCGCGCCACGGACGTGTCCGATCGGGCGGACACGTCCGCCTCGACGCCGCTGCCAACGGGGCGTGCCACGAGCAGCGCCGGTCCCCGATTCGTCGCCGCCACACGCGCCCGGGGCCCAGGCCACCTGCCCTCCGGCCACGCACAGCTGCCATGCCCTTCCGCCGCCTCTCACATGCGCCGCCGCTGCCGCGCCGCCTCCACCGTCGCGCCGCCACCGGCCATGCCCACCGCCGCCCGCTCCACCGCCGTCGCCGCCTCACCGCCGCCGTCCACCTCGCCCGCCTCGCTCCGCCCACCACCTGCCGGCCCCCGCCGCCTGTCGCCCGGCCGCCTCCTCTCCGCTCCGGCGAGAGCTGACCGCCCGCCGCCGCCGTCCTCGATCTGGATCGGATCCGGATCGGGACCGAGCTCCCGTTGACCTCTCCCCCCCCTCACTTTTTCTTCTAAGTCTTTTATATCATTGATATTTCGTGGCATTTTCATCGTAGCGTATCTCTGTCATCGTAGCTCCTTTTCGCGCGTGTAATATGTCAAAATGTTCGCCTCGAAGAGTAGATCATTTCATCTCACTGAATTATTTTCATTTGAGCTCATCTTGATGCCCGAAATGCTGTTGGAAGAGGGCTATGTGATGTTAGTTTCTGTTTCTTAACAGAACTTGCACTTTTGTTATTTTTGCCATGATTGATGTGTGCACCCTATGAATTTGAGTCCTACATGTGTTTTGTAGTATGCCATGCCATATTTCCAGGGATGTATGCCATGTATTTTTGTGATCTATGTGGTGACTAGCACAAGCATGCAAAGTAGGTGTGCTGATGTTGCTGTTTTCAGCCCTGTTTTGCTGATATTTTGATGCCATGTTAACTTGATGCTACCGAGAGATCTATGCATATTTTGAGATACTTCAGTAAGGATGTTTTGTTAAACATGTCTTTCTCTATCCATCCATGCCCTTGTTCGCAATTATGGAGTGCTATATCTTGAGTAAATAGAGCTCTACTTTTGCTATCAAATGTTTCCTGGCAGATTGTTTACATGTTATTCAATTTTGCCAAGGTTGTTGTGGTTGATCCGTATAGGCTATGTTATTGTTCTTGCCATGTATGTCTTCTATGTCATGTCTTCTTGATGTATGTATGCTTAGTTTATCATTTAAGGCTCTGTAGTGAGTGCATTGAGCTTGTAAACATGCCTACTTGTTATCAGTTTTTGACATGCCATGTTGCTGAATCTGTTAACGAAACTTTCAATATTGACATGGGTGTTACTATATTTTCTGATCCTTTTTGGCTTATGGTCAGTAAGGGACTTTTGTTCTATGATTTGAGTAGATTCATGCCATGCCTTGTTTTGCTATTTTAAGTTCCTGTAGCATGTAGTTTTGTTGCTCTGAACATTGCAACCTGATGCTGTTTTTGCCATGTCCAGCCTGATATTTTGTGCACTTTTGCCATGCTTGTTTGAACCTGTTATGATGTGAACTAGCCGTAGCTCAGTGCTCATCTTTTGTCGAGCATCTTGTGTAGATCACTGCCATGTGCTTTGTTGATACGTTTGGGGTGCAGTATCTTAATTTATTGTTGCTTGCTAAGTGGCATCATGCTGTTAATGGCAGATTTGTGCTATTCTTGTTTTGCTTGTCATTTGCAAACCGTGCATCCGATTCCGGTGATCTTTATATCGATTTCAACCGAAATCATCTCATCTTTCCAGTGGCATACTTGGTTTGCCAAGTTGATGCCTGGTTCATCATTTACCTTCCGGAGCGCACATACGCATTGCATATCACATCTCGCATATCGTGCCATGTTTTGCATCATGTTGATTGTGCATTGCACCGTGATTTATTGTGGTTCCTTTGTTTGTGTTCTTGCTTTGGGTAGAGCCGGGAGACGAGTACGTGAACGAGGAACCTGTTAAGAACGCTTACGAGGATCAAGCTTTCGACAACTCTGAGAACATTGGAGGCAAGATGACCATACCCTCGAAATCACTTCTATCTTTGCTATGCTAGTTGCTCGCTCTTTTGCTATGCCTATGCTGCGATGCCTACCACTTGCTATATCATGCCACCCATATTGCCATGTCAGCCCCTAACCATCCTTTTCCTAGCAAACCGTTGATTGGCTATGTTACCGCTTTGCTCAGCCCCTCTTATAGCGTTGCTAGTTGCAGGTGAAGCTGAAGTTTGTTCCTTGTTGGAACATGGAGATGTTGTTCCTTGTTGGGGATATCACAATATTTATCTGCTATATTTAATGCATCTATATACTTGGTAAAGGGTGGAAGGCTCGGCCTTATGCCTGGTGTTTTGTTCCACTCTTGCCACCCTAGTTTCCGTCATACCGGTGTTATGTTCCTTGATTTCGCGTTCCTTACACGGTTGGGTGATTTATGGGACCCCCTTGACAGTTCGCTTTGAATAAGACTCGTCCAGCAAGGCCCAACTTTGGTTTTACCATTTGCCACCTAAGCCTTTTCCCCCGGGTTTTCGCGAGCCCGAGGGTCATCTTTATTTTAACCCCCTCGACCAGTGCTCCTTCGAGTGCTGGCCCAAACGAGTAGATCATGGGCCACCACGGGGAAACTCGAGGCTTGGTTTTACTCGTAGGATGTCTCATCCGGATGTGCCCTGAGAACGAGATATGTGCAGCTCCTATCGGGATTTGTTGGCACAATCGGGCGGCTTTGCTGGTCTTGTTTTATTGCTGTCGAAATGTCTTGTAGTCCGGGATTCCGAGATTGATCGGGTCTTCCCGGTAGAAGGAATATCCTTCGTTGACCGTGAGAGCTTATAATGGGCTAAGTTGGGACACCCTGCAGGTAATATCTTTCAAAGCCGTGCCCGCGTTATGAGGCAGATGGGAATTTGTTAATGTCCGGTTGTAGAAAACCCGAAGTTGACCTCAATTAAAATACACATCAACGCGTGTGTAACCGTGATGGTCTCTTCTCGGCGAGTCCGGAAGTGAACACGGTGTTGGAGTTATGTCTGACGTAAGTAGTTCAGGATCACTTCTTGATCGCTACTAGCTTCACGACCGTGCTTTGCTCCTCCTCTCGCTCTCTTTTGCGATGTAGCCACCATATATGCTAGTCGCTTGCTGCAGCTCCACTTTACAACCCTGTCCTTCCTATAAGCTTAAATAGTCTTGATCTCGCGGGTGTGAGATTGCTGAATCCCCGTGACTCACAGATTCTACCAAAACAGTTGCAGGTTCCGACGATGCGGTCAGGTGTGACGCAACCGAGCTCAAGTGGGAGTTCGACGAGGAACGTGGTCGTTACTATGTGTCTTTTCCTGATGATCAGTAGTGGTGCCCAGTTGGGACGATCGGGATCCGTAGCATTTGGGGTATCTTCTTTTATTTTGGTTCCGTAGTCGGACCCTGAGTGTACTCTGAATGATGGATGTTTTATTTATGTATTGTGTGAAGTGGCGACTGTAAGCCAACTATGTATCCCTTTCCCTTATTTATTACATGGGTTGTGTGAAGATTACCTCACTTGCGACATTGCTTTCAATGCGGTTATGCCTCTAAGTCGTGCCTCGACACGTGGGAGATATAGCCGCATCGGGGGCGTTACACGGATTACCGTTGTACCCCCGGGGGGTAGGCCTATATAAACCCCCCGGGGCACCTATGCAAAGGGTTGGACCCTGATAGTTTTAGACACACATAGAGGGAAGAGGAGAGCTAGCCGCGCCCTTCTCCTTCCTCACCCCGAACAGCTCAAGGAGCAACCTTGTACCCACTTTGCCATAGTGACCATGCGGAGACCCCGCAGAGCAGCAGTAGGGGTATTATCTCCACGGAGAGCCCTGAAGCTGGGTAAGATCCGTCGGCGTGCATGCCTTCGCCTCATCTCGTTTCCAGGCACCGGCGACGTTCTACTCGCCCCCACCATGATAAGCCATCCTTTGGCATATGTCGCACCCAACCCCCGACACCTATGCATCTGGTTCATCGTGATCGAAATTATATATATAATTTTTGGCCTCGTGAGGGCGAATGTATCGCTCAAGCTTGGGGCAGGCTTAAGTCAATATTATATTCATGCCCCAATCATGAGCTTCCAAGAGAAATTATTATTCAAAATTTGTATGCTCGGCTTTCTCATAATGATCGATCCATGCTCGATACTTCTTGTACTGGTTCTTATATGAAGAAGGATATTGAATTCAAATGGGATTTATTGGAAAGAATTATACGCAACTCTGAAGATTGGGAACTCAACGAAGGTAAGGAGTCAGGTATAAACCTTAAGTTTGATTGTGTTAAATCTTTTATGGATACCGATGCTTTTCGTGATTTTAGCACTAAATATGGACTTGACCCTGAGATAGTAGCTTCTTTCTGTGAATCATTTGCTACTCATGTGGATCTCCCTAAGGAGAAGTGGTTTAAATATCATCCTCCCATTGAAGGTAAAGTAGTAGAACCTATTAAAGTTGAATAAGAAACCATTACTTATAATGTTGATCCTATTGTACCTACTACTTATATTGAGAAACCACCTTTTCCTGTTAGAACAAAGGATCATGCTAAAGCTTCAACTATGGTTCATAAGAGTTATACTAGAACACCTACACCCCCTGAACAAATTAAAGTTGAGCCGAGTATTGCTATAGTTAAGGATCTCTTGGTCGATAATATTGATGGGCATGTTATTTATTTCCGTGATGAAGCTGCTAGAATTGCTAAACCCGATATGAAAGATAAACATAGACCTGTTGTTGGCATGCCTGTTGTTTCTGTTAAAATAGGAGATCATTGTTATCATGGCTTATGTGATGTGGGTGCTAGTGTGAGTGCTATTCCTTATGCCTTGTATGAAGAAATATAAATGATATTGCACCTGCTGAGATAGAAGATATTGATGTTACGATTAAGCTTGCCAATAGAGATACTATATCACCAATTAGGATTGTTAGAGATGTTGAAGTCTTGTGTGGCAAGATTAAATACCCTACTGATTTTCTTGTTCTTGGTTCCCCACAAGATGATTTTTGTCCCATTATATTTGGTAGACCTTTCTTGAATCCTGTTAATGCTAAGATAGTCTGCGAGAAAGATATTGTTACTGTTGGTTTACGGGATATGTCTCATGATTTTAATTTCTCTAAATTTCATAGACAACCCCATGATAAGGAATTTCCTAGTAAGGATGAAATTATTGGTGTTGCTTCTATTGCCATACCTCCTACAGATCCCTTAGAACAATATTTGCTAGACCATGAAAATGATATGTTTATGAATGAAAGAAGGGAAATAGATGAATTATTGTTTAATCAAGGGCCTATCTTGAAACACAATTTTCCTGTTGAAATCCTCGGAGATCCTCCTCCACCCAATGGTGATCCCGTGTTTGAGCTTAAACAATTACCTGATACTCTGAAATATGCTTATCTTGATGAAAAGAAGATATATCCTGTTATTATTAGTGCTAACCTTTCAGAGCATGAAGAAAAGAAATTATTGAAAACTCTGAAGAAGCACCGTGCCGCTATTGGATATACTCTTGATGATCTTAAGGGCATTAGTCCCACTCTATGTCAGCACAAAATAAAACTGGAGAAAGATGCTAAACCAGTTGTTGGTCATCAACAACGGTTAAATCCTAAGATGAAAGAAGTGGTAAGAAATGAAATACTAAAGCTTCTGGAGGCAGGCACAATTTATCCTATTGCCAATAGTCAATGGGTAAGCCCTGTTCATTGTGTCTCTAAGAAGGGAGGCATTACTGTTGTTCCTAATGATAGGAATGAATTGATCCCACAAAGAATTGTTACAGGTTATAGAATGGTAATTGATTTTCGCAAATTGAATAAAGCTACTAGAAAAGATCATTACCCTCTACCTTTTATTGATCAAATGCTAGAAAGACTATCCAAACATACTCATTTTTGCTTTCTAGATGGTTATTCTGGTTTCTCTCAAATACCTGTGTCAATAGATGATCAAGAGAAAACCACTTTTACTTGCCCTTTCGGTACCTTTTCTTATAGACGTATGCCTTTTGGTTTATGCAATGCACCTGCTACCTTTCAAAGATGTATGACTGCTATATTCTCTGACTTTTGTGAAAAGATTGTTGAGGTTTTCATGGATGATTTCTCCGTTTATGGAACTTGTTTCTATGATTGCTTAAGCAACCTTGATCAAGTTTTGCAGAGATGTGAATAAACTAATCTCGTCTTGAATTGGGAGAAGTGGCACTTTATAGTTAATGAAGGTATTATCTTGGGGCATAAAATTTCTGAAAGAGGTATTTAAGTGGATAAAGCTAAAGTAGATGCTATTGAAAAGATGCCATGTCCTAAAGATATCAAAAGTATAAGAAGTTTCCTTGGTCATGCTGGTTTCTATCGGAGGTTTATTAAAGACTTCTCTAAAATTTCTAGGCCTCTCACTAATCTCTTGCAAAAATATGTTCCTTTTGTTTTTTATGATGATTGTGTAGAAGCATTTGAAATAGTTAAGAAAGCCTTGATTTCTGCACCTATTGTTCGACCACCTGATTGGAATTTACCCTTTGAAATTATGTGCGATGCTAGTGATTATGCTAGTGGTGCTGTTCTAGGACAAAGAGTTGATAAGAAATTAAATGTTACTCATTATGCTAGTAAAACTCTAGACAGTGACCAGAGAAATTATGCTACTACTGAAAAAGAATTTTTAGCAGTTGTTTTTGCCTGTGATAAGTTGATTTCAAAGTAATTGTTCACACTGATCATGCTGCTATTAAATATCTTATGGAAAAGAAAGATGCTAAACCTAGACTTTTTAGATGGGTTCTCTTGCTACAAGAATTTGATTTGCATATTATTGATAGAAAGGGAGCTGAGAACCCCGTTGCAAACAACTTATCTAGGTTAGAAAATGTTCTTGATGACCCACTTCCTATTGATGATAACTTTCCCGATGAACAATTAGCTGTCATAAATGCTTCTCGAAATACTCCTTGGTATGCTGATTATGCTAATTATATCATTGCTAAATTTATACCACCTAGTTTCACATACCAGCAAAAGAAAAAGTTTTTATATGATTTAAGACATTACTTCTGGGATGACCCACACCTTTATAAAGAAGGAGTAGATGGTGTTATTAGATGTTGTGTACCTGAGCATGAACATGAACAGATCCTACGCAAGTGCCACTCCGAGGCTTACGGAGGACACCATGCTGGAGATAGAACTGCACACAAGGTACTGCAATCCGGTTTTTATTAGCCTACTCTCTTCAAGAATGCTCGTAAGTTTGTCTTGTCTTGTGATGAATGTCAAAGAATTGGTAATATTAGTAGACATCGGGAAATGCCTATGAATTAAACACTTGTTATTGAACCATTTGATGTTTGGAGCTTTGATTATATGGGACCTTTTCCTTCCTGTAATGGGTATACACATATTTTAGTTGCTGTTGATTATGTTACTAAGTGGTTAGAAGCTATTCCAACTAGTAGTGCCGATCATAACACTTCTCCTAAGATGCTTAAAGAAGTTATTTTTCCGAGGTTTGGAGTCCCTATATATTTAATGACTGATGGTGGTTCACATTTTATTCATGGTGCTTTCCGTAAAATGCTTGCTAAGTATGATGTTAACCATAGAATTGCATCTCCATACCATCCTCAGTCTAGTGGTCAAGTAGAATTGAGCAAGAGAGAGATTAAATTGATTTTTCAAAAGACTGTTAATAGATCTAGAAAGAATTGGTCTAAGAAACTTGATGATGCATTATGGGCTTATAGAACTTCTTATAAAAACCCTGTGGGTATGTCTCCGTATAAAATGGTTTATGGAAAGGCTTGTCACTTACCTCTCGAATTAAGAACATAAGGCATATTGGGCTATTAAAGAGCTCAATTATGATTTCAAACTTGCCGGTGAGAAGAGGTGATGTGACATTAGCTCACTTGATGAATGGAGAACCCAAGCCTATGAGAACGCCAAGTTGTTTAAAGAAAAAGTTAAAAGATGGCATCACAAGAGGATACAAAAGCGTGAGTTTAATGTAGGTGATCATGTTTTGCTATATAACTCTCGTTTAAGTTTTTTTGCAGGAAAGCTTCTCTCTAAATGGGAAGGCCCTTACATTATCGAAGAGGTCTATCGTTCCGGTGCCATAAAAATGAACAAAGCCAAAGGCACAAATCCGAAGGTTGTAAATGGTCAAAGAATCAAACATTATATCTCAGGTACTCCCATAAATGTTGAGACCAATATAATTAACACCGTAACACCGGAGGAGTACATAAGGGATACTTTCCAGAACGTTTTAGACACCAAAAAGGAATAGCTATGTGGTATGGTAAGTAAACCGACTCCAAAACGTCTCCAGTAGCAATTTTTCTCCGTTTTGGAATATTTACAAAATTATTAATACTAAAATTAGTCCGAAATAGACACGAGGCCACCACAAGGGTGGAGGGCGCGCCCTACCCCCCTGGGCGCACCTCCCGTCCTTGTGGCTACCTCGTGTGCCCTTCGGACTCTGTTTTCTTGCACAATACTTCTTTTGGTCGGTAAAAGTTCATTATATAATCTCCCGAAGTTTTTGACCACTGTACCATGGCAATATCCTCAGTTTTTGTTTTGAGCTATTTCTGCAGCAGATTTAGAGCAAGATGTGTGTGCAAGAGTCGGTCGGGGAGAGTCGGGTATCTCACCCGACACCGGGCACTAGAGCATACATCAAAGCTGACCACTTTGGGCAATCAACGGAGGAAGAGATGGAGGCTGACTTGAAAAGGGTGGATGCCATGGAGGAGGATCAAGAAGTTACCTCTCGTCTTCAAACCAGATTCAGGATGGAGGAACTCCAGAGCTCAGCAATACCAAATTCGGTCATTCCTCCCAATGCTAGATTTCTCTCTTATGAAAATATGAAAAAGGGTGTTGCTTTTTCTCCCGCAGCTATGAAACATCCATGGGAGAATGGAGCTCTAGCCGTCACGAGTAAACTTCGCAAGGAAGTAATGGATCTTAAGGAGCAAATTAATAAGCTCGAGGAAGATAATCTCATCCTAAGGGTCATCATCACCAATAATATCACATCATCATCTCCGAAGAAAGAGACATAAATACATTGGTATGGGCACTCCCCTTGGCAACTGCCAAGCTTGGGGGAGGTGCCCCGGTATCATATCACCATCACACCTCTATCTTTATCGTTTTTCTTAGTTCAATTCTTTTGGTTATATCTTGATCTAGTAGAATAAAGTTTTAGTTTGATTTAGTTTTGAGTTTTGTTTTGATCTCTATCCATGTAATCGAGTCCGTGAGTTATATATAATAAAGAGTAGTTTTGAGTTGAGGGCTTTGCTTTCGTGCTATGATCTTGAGGGAATAAAATAAGAGAAAGAATAAAATGAAATAAAGAGATCATATATTGATCTTATGGAGAGTAATGACTTCACATATAAAGAGTATGATGAATAAAATTTGTTGAGAGCTGACAAACATAGTTTTGGTCATTGTTGCAATTAATAGGAAGTAATGAAGAAAGAGAGGTTTTACATATAAATATACTATCTTGGACATCTTTTGTAATTGTGAGCACTCATTAAAATATGACATGCTAAAAAGTTGATGTTGGACAAGGAAGACAACATAATGAGTTATGTTTTCTTATATCCAAATAGAAGTTATATTGTCATGGATCATCCAACATGTTGAGCTTGCCTTTCCCTCTCATGCTAGCCAAATTCTTTGCACCAAGTAGAGATACTACTTGTGCTTCCAAACATCCCTAAACCCAGTTTTTCCATGAGAGTCCACCATACCTACCTATGGATTGAGTAAGATCCTTCAAGTAAGTTGTCATCGGTGCAAGCAATAAAAATTGCTCTCTAAATATGCATGATCTATTAGTGTGAAGAAAATAAGCTTTATACGAACTTGTGATATGGAAGAAATAAAAGTGACAGACTGCATAATAAAGGTCTTTATCACAAGCGGCAATATAAAGTGACGTTCTTTTGCATTAAGATTTTGTGCATCCAACCATAAAAGCGCATGACAACCTCTGCTTCCCTCTGCGAAGGGCCTATCTTTTATCTTCTACCCTTATACAAGAGTCATGCTGATCTTCACCTTTCCTTTTTACACCTTTTCCTTTGGAAAGCACTATGTGTTTGAAAGATCCAGATATATATATATATATATATATATATATATATATATATATATATATATATATATATATATATATATATATATATATATATCCACTCGGATGTAGGTTTTCATGAAGTATTATTGTTGACATTACCCTTGAGGTAAAAGTTTGGGAGGCAAAACTATAATCCTCTATCTTTCTCTGTGTCTGATTGAAACTTTGTACCCATAAGTATCGCGTGAGAGTTAGTAATCGTGAAAGACTAAATGATAGTTGAGTATGTGGAGTTTCTAAAAAGCTCTTATATTGACTCTTTTTGATGTTATGATAAATTTTAATTGCTTCAATGACTGAGATCATAGTTTGTTAATTTTCAACGAAGTTTCTGATTCATACTCTACCTTGTGAATGAATTATTACTTTAGCATAAGAAATTATATGATAATATATGTTGTTGTTCTAAGGATGATCATCATGCCCTCATGTCCGTATTTTATTTTATAGACACCTCTATCTCTAAACATGTGGACTGATAACCCACAAGTATAGGGGATCGCAACAGTTTCCGAGGATAGAGTATTCAACCCAAATTTGTAGATTCGACACAAAGGGAACCAAATAATATTTGAAGTTATTAGCAGTTGAGTTGTCAATTCAACCACACCTGTAGATTAATTATCTGCAGCAAAGTGATTAGTAGCAAAGTAGTTTGATAGTTTTGATAATAGTGACAACAGCAACGGTAACAGCAATAGTGATAGCAGTAATTTTGTAGCAAGTGTAACAGCGATGATACCAGTAGTAACTTAGCAGAAACAATATAAGATAAATTCGTAGACATTGGATCGATGGCTTGTTGGATGATATTCATCATGTGACAGTTATAGCCTAGGGCGATACGACACTAGCTCCAGTTCATCGAAATAATGTAGGCATGTATTCCGTAAATAGTCATACGTGCTTTATTAAAAGAACTTGCATGACATCTTTTGTCCTACCCTCCCGTAGCAGCGGGGTCCATATTGGAAACTAAGGGATATTAAGGCATCCTTTTAATAGAGAACCGGAACAAAGCATTAACATATAGTGAATACATGAACTCCTCAAACTACGGTGACCACTGAGAGTGGGCCCAGTTGTTGTCACTCCGGGGTTGTCGGATCATAACCGTAGTAGGTTTAAACTTGCAAGATCGGATCTAAAACATGGATATAATGATGAATTCATAAACGGTTCAGATCTGAGTTCATGGAACCTGGGTCCAAAGTGACAAGCATTAAGCATAGCAAAGTTATAGCAACATCAATCTAAGAACATAGTGGATACTAGGGATCAGGCCCTAACAAAACTAACTGTATTACATCATGAATCTCATCCAACTCCTCACCGACCAGCGAGCCTACGAAGGAATTACTCACTACCGGTGGGGAGCATCATGGAATTGGCGATGGAGAGAGGTTGATGATGATGAAGAACGAAGATCCCCCTCTCCGGAGCCCCAAACGGACTCCAGATCTGCCCTCCCGAGGAAGAACAGGACTTGGCGGCGGCTCCGTCTCGTGGACCGTGATGATTCTTTCTCCCTGATTTTTTCCCGGAAATATGTGATTTTATAGTATCAGGGGGGTCGTCTGCGGGGCCACCAGGTCGGTACAACCCACCTGGGCGTGCCAGGAGAGGGGGGCGTGCCCTGGTGGGTTGTGCCCACCCAGGTGCCCCTCTCCGGCAGGTCCTGGCTCCAGAAATTCTTATTATTGATATAAAAAATCCTCGCGAAGTTTCGTTCCATTCCGAGAACTTTTATTTCTGCACAAAAACAACACCATGGTAGTTCTGCTGAAAACAGCGTCAGTCCGGGGTTAGTTTCATTCAAATCATGCAAATTAGAGTCCAAAAGAAGAGGAAAAGCGTGAGAAAAAGTAGATACATTGGAGACATATCAACTCCCCCAAGCTTAAACCTTTGCTTGTCCTCAAGCAATTCAGTTGATAAACTGAAAGTGGGAAAGAAAAACTTTTACGAACTCTTTTGCTCTTGTTTGCATAAATAAGCTTAAACATCAGCCAGGTTTTCAGCCAGCATTATAACTAACCATGTCGACAATAACACTTAAAGATTATATTGACTCATATCAATGACATAATCAGCTAGCGAGCAATAATAAGATATCTCAAACGGCAACACATTGTCAAAACAACCATCATATAATATAACAATAGTGGTATCTCGCTAGCCCTTTCTAAGACCACAAAACATAAATGCAGAGCACCTCCAAAGTTCAAGCAGCGACTAAACATTGTAATTCATGGTAGAAAAGATCCAGTCATGATGCACCCAACATTAGCTACACACAATGCATAAATTATGACAGTTGTGCTCTACTCAATTTCTGGCGCTTGTTTTAGAAGGTGGTGACACAACATAAAAGTAAATAGAAAGTCCCTTCGCAGAGGGAAGCAGTGATTTGGAGAGGTGCGTGAGCTCATTTTTTAAAACAGAGATAAATGATATTTTGAGACATGCACCCTTCTTATTCACTTCACGACCATCAGTTATCAACATCTTCCATGCTAAGCACGCTAGTGGCGGTTCCCAAGCGATAAAAGTAAAGGTTTACTCCCCTCCACCATCAATCACACTCCACGGCTTGTCCGAAACAACAGGTGCCGTCCATACCAACATCAGTCCCGGGGGAGTTTTGCTTAATTATTTGCATTTTTTAGTTCGGGACTGGGAATCCCTATTACCGCCCATTTTCTCGTGCGATAGCGAGTGAATAAACACTCGACCTGAGAATAACCCACTTAGCATGGAAGATACCAACCACCTCCTGTTGTTCCATGAACGATCCTGGCACACAAAAACGATAATTTTTAGAAGTTTTTAGAGGTGGCACATGCAAATTTACTTAGGACGGCAGGGTAATATCGCATATAGGTAGGTATGGTGGACTCATCTGGAATAACTTTGGGCTCAAGGTTTTTCATGTACAAGTAGAGTTCCCACTTAGTACAGGCGAAGGCTAGCAATTAAGATTGAGAAGCGGCCAACTAGAGAGCAACAACGATCATAACCATGTATTATGCATAAGTAACATTAGACACTAGTATGAGTAGGATATGAACACCATGAACATAAATATCATAGAGGCTATGTTGGTTTTGATTCAACTACATGCATAAACATGTGCCAAGTCAAGCCACTCGAACATTCAGAGGAGGATACCATATCATCATACTACATCACAATCATTTTAACGCTATGTTGATATCCAAGATAAATCATTATCAACTCCCATCTAATTATGCATGGCATGAGAAACTATAATCTCTAATTGTCATTGCAAACATGTTTAATCATAATAGGCTGAATCATGGATACTAGGTTAAACATATTTACACAAATAGAACAAGTCGAGTTCTTACCAGTTTGTCTTTGCCACGGACAGTTCATCGAATATCGTCATTATTGCCTTTCACTTGCACGACCGAACGATATGAAAATAATAATAGTGCAAGAGTGCCATGGACTAAGCTAGAATCTGCAAACATTTTATTCAACAGGAGAAGACAAGGTAAAATGTGCTCTTTATTAGTTCAATAGTTATTCAAATGAGAGCCACTCAAAATTTTCATCATGGTCTTCTCCTCAGTACAACCCGAAATAAAAAGAAAAGAAATTCAGAGAAAGACATTGAAATATTTTTGGAGTTTTTGGTTTTCTTCAACAAGCACATAAAAAGCAAAAACAAGAAAAACTATTTACACAGGAAAGCTCCCAACAAGCAAAACAAGAACAAGGAAATCTTTTTGGATTTTCTTTTTTGAACTACTACTAAGCATGCATAGAAAGTAAATTACTACAACTAATTTTTTGGTTTTTCTAAAGATTTTCAAACACACAAGAAGAAAGCAAGAAAATAAATCTAAGCATGGATGATACAATGAAAAAGTGTGAGCACCGACTAATGAAATGATATGTGATCATGAATATAATGCCAGTGAGAAACACGTACTCCCCCAAGCTTAGGATTTTGGCCTAACTTGGTAGCAAATTAGTAGCCTGGAGGGTAGTAGTCTGTTGGTAGCTCACAGAGGCTCTCCGTCCCATCGAAGGTAGGACACCCAGCAGAGACCTTGATCATACCTGCGGTCGACATAACTAAAACTCCAGGCGATTAAACCAAAATCACACAGAACAAGGGAGTACCTTGCTCTGGTACCAATTGAAAGTGCGTTATATGGACTAGAGGGGGGGTGAATAGACGATTTTTATGAATTCTTCACTGAGGAATTTCAGGGTGAGGAAATTCCAAAGCGAAGAACTACGTGCAGCGGAATAAGTACTCAGATGAAACATAACAGAACATAAGCATGGTCATCATGATGGAATGTAAACGCGCACAGAGTATAGGAAGCGTAAGCACATGATAAAACAGGATGAAGACAAACAGACTGAAGAAATTGAACTGAGGAAATTGAGAAAGTCTTCAGTCAAAGTCTTCAAACAGATATGAACAAGCACACAACACAATAACGAGGAAATGAAAGAGTTGAGGAAATAGAACCAGTAGGCTTGGTGAAGACAATGATTTGGTAGACCAGTTCCAACTGTTGTGACAGTTGTACGTCTGGTTGGAGCCACTAGGTATTTAAACTTGAGGACTCGCAGTCCCGGACACACAGTCCTCACCGTATTCTCCTTGAGCTAAGGTCACACAGACCTCGCCCAATCACTCGTGGTAAGTCTTCAGGTGACTTCCAAACCTTCACAAACTCGGTCACTCGACGATCCACAATTTTCTCTTGGATGCTCTAGATCATGTTGCCTAACCGTCTGGAAGATGCACAGTATTCAAAGGTAACAAGCGTCGGATCCACGCAGGATCAATCTCTTCATTGATGCTCAATCACTTTGGGTTTGTACGTGTTTGGGTTTGGGTTTCCTCACTTGATGATTTTCGCTCAAAGTCCTCGGAGGATGGGATGCTCTCAAATGACAAGTGTCAGTTTCTCTCGGAGCAGCCAACCAGCTAGTGGTTGTAGGGGGCGGCTATTTATAGCCTAGGGAGCAGCCTGACATGATAAGACATAAATGCCCTTCAATGATATGACCGTTAGGTGGGTAGATATTTTGGGACAGCTGGCGCGTAGCACAGCACCAATTGGATATTTGAGGCTCAAATTCCTCAGGGCTATCATGTTCCTCACTTGTAGGCAATCCGCACTGGCGAATTCCTAACTCCTCAGTCAGAACAAATTCCTAAGAGACCAGAAGAACTTCGTCTCTGTCACTGAAGAAATTTGACTGAACTGTATGAGATTTCCAATGGCTTCACTCGAAGGGATTGGTAGGTGTAGGATTTTGAGTTGAGCATCACATGGAAAATTTTCCTTAGTATTTCCTTAACCCCCTTTAACAGTACGGTGTTTCCTATGACTCAAGAAGGGGGAAAAGAAACTACGGAAATAGAAGTCTTCATGCTTCATGTTCCTCGAATGAATACCAAGTCTTCATGATCACACCAATTTCTTCACTTTCAAAGTCTTCAGATAGTCTTCAAAACTCCAAAGTCTTCAGTCGAAGATATTCATTTTTAGGGGTCGACTTTCTCTGTAAATATCAGACTCCTCATAGACTTACAGACCTGTGTACACTCACAAACGCATCAGTCCCTTAGCCTATAAGTCTTCAATACACCAAAATCACTAAGGGGCACTAGATGCACTTACTATATCCCCCTTTTTGGTGATTGACGACAATATAGGTTAAGTTTTCAACGGGGATAACCATATGAAGTGTAAATACTGAAATTGAGGAATTTGATTGCAAGATATAGAAGAACTCCCCCTGATGATGTGCATAGTGAGGAATTTGCTTTTGAAGCAATGCACACTTGAAGAGTAGAATCATGGAGATCTCCCCCTATATCTTGTAATTCATACACGCATTTGACATATAATGTGAAGAATTTGAAATGCATGATGAAATATGGTGACTGATGTAATTCAGCATGCGTGCATTAACATTAACGAGGAATAAGCATATAGAATTACACAGCAAAAGTATCAGACCACCATAGAGTTTAAGTTTATAACTCGATCCAGCAAAGTCTTCAAAAGAATGAGAGTTGAAACTTAGAAAAAAAACGCCCATATATATAGACCCGCTTGAAGACTAACTAAAATTTCTCCCCCTTTGTCATCGAATGACCAAAAGAATCGAAAAATGAGGACAAATGCCCCTGAAGAAAATCACGTTGAAGGAGCACCAACGTTGTTGGGTTCGTTTGTTGTTGTAGGGCCTACCGAAGTGTCGTCCAAGTCTTCATGCTCCTCCATGTCGCGTGATGAAGAATATGAGCTGGCCACCAAGGAGGGAACTTTGAGCTTTTGAATTTCTTCGCTGGTGGTTGAGACCAGTCAAAGTCCTCCTTGAGACCCATTTGCTTCAGATCTTCTTCACCATACAGATGTGACAGAACAGCCCAAGTGCGACCGAAGACTTCATGGAGGTAGTAGTGGTTTTTCTTAACTGCATTGTGTGTAGCAGTCATGTTGTGAAGAATAGAACCAAACTGACGTTTAACCCATTTGTGGTTTCGATCCACCTTCTGGTGAAGGCTGAGGAGAAGCTCATGATCAGTCATCACCCTTGGAGCTGTGGCTTGAGGATTTTGCGTTGAAGATTGTGTGGCAGAGTCATGAGTGGCAGATTCATTATTGGTGGAGTAAGATGCAGCTTTGCTAAACTGACCATCCAATGGGCGAATGCCTTCATCAATAACAGCAGGTGCCTTGCCCTTTTCATCAGCTGAGGAATTTGTCCGCTTGAGGACTTCAATTGGGGTAAGTAGCTGAGGTGATTCTGAAAATAAGCCTTGTAGTTGAGTGAAGACCTTGTTCTGAGGAATCTCATAATCCAAGGAGCATAAGGCTTCAACTCAAATGGAGAGAGTGCAACATTTTCCAGAGTCCTCATGAAGAAATCATGATAGTTGACAGGAATGCCATGCATGATATTGAATAGCAGATACTTCATGATGCCAACGACTTCCTCATCAGTCGAGTCGTGGCCTTTGATAGGACTCAAAGTCTTTGTCAGAATGCGATAGACTGTTCTTGGCACGTACAACAATTCCTTCACGAGGAATTTGGTCCTTGGGGCTTGACCGGGCTTCAACGGCTTCATCAGAACTTGCATGTAATGGGTAGTGAGTTCAGGTTCATGGTACAGGCAACGAGCACCTTCAAGGGGAGGACCTGATTGGCAGGGCATGAAGAAATTCAGAGGCCGGTGTTTTGAAGTGAGTATTCTCAGTCATCCAGTCCAAAACCCAAGAGTTGACATCATCAGCATCTCCTGTGATGTGCAGTGTTGCATAGAACTGAAGAATTAGCTCTTCATTCCAATCAACAATGTCAGAGCAAAAGTTGAGCAGTCCTGCATCTTGAAGCACACTGAGTACTGGGGTGAAGCAAGGCAGTGATTCCATGTCCACGTGAGGAACATGCTCGTGGTCGAAGACTTTGTCTTTGTTGGAAAGCAGTGAAGAATAGAAGTTGGTTTGGCTGGCAGTCCAGAACCGCTTCCTTCAAAGACGAGCAGCGTCATATGGGTTATAGTCGGTGAAGAACACATGCTCACCGAAGAAGTCATCATCCTTGAATTTCTGCTTCTTCGAGAAGTGATCCTTTGGCTTGGGCTGAGGAGTATCAGTCAATTGCATCACAACCTCAGAAATCGCAATCTCAGGATCCACAAGCTAAGGAATTTCAGGTTCTTCTTCAGTGGCAGCCTGGGTCTTCAATTCTTCATTTACAATTTCATCAGCACTAGTGGCTGGAATCTCTTCATGGACAGATGGTGTGGGGTGCGGTTCTTGAGATCCCATTTGAACTGTAGTCACTGGGGACTGAGGAATTTGTTGCAAAGGTGTGAACAGAGGAGAATTGGGGTGCTGACTTTCCCAAAAGTCATCGTTCATCACTGGAGTAGTGCACCCAATGTCCACACACCTTCTTCATCACTCTTTTCTTGAACGCCATCCTCTTCAGCAATGAACTGAGGCATGGGTGATGAGATGATTGGGGTTGAAAGGATCGCATCCGCTTCAATTTCTTCATCCAACTGCTCTAATGAAGCAGCAGAAGGAATATCTTCATCAGATCCGCTTGGGATCACGTATTCTTCATCAAAAGGAACGAGTTTCTTTGATGGCATGCTTGAGACTGGAACAACATCTATTGGATTCTCAAAAGAACTAGTCAATTTCTTCATCTTCTTCGGAGATGAAGAATTTGATGAAGTTGATGCTTTCCTTTTCTCCACAGCTGCACGCTCCGCATCCTTGGTCTTCTTCGCTTCTGATGCAGAAGGAAGAATAGGACTTGGTGTAGGTGCTGGAGGAGCAGAGGAAATTGGTGCAATAACTTCAGGCACAACTGATGCAGTTGCCCTGGCATTTTCAGTTTCTTCAAGCACAGCTGTTGAAGCTTCAGCTGTCCTGACAGTTTCTTCAGGCGCAACACTAGTGGTTGCCCTGACAATTTCTTCAGCGGATGGAATGCAGTCATCAGCCCTGGTACTCCGATTTTCATCAGCAGCCTGATTGTCATCAGCAGTGCTGGCATGTTCTTCAGTCGGCTGAGCAGATGCCTCAGCCTGAGGAATTTCTTGTTGCGAAGGAGCTGCAACATTGGTAGTGAACTTCTCGGTTAACTTCACAAACCTGACTTTGGCTCCAAGCCAGTTAGCGTGGTATACGTCAAATTCATCACTGAGTTTCTTGATCTCAGATTGAATAGTGACAAGTTCTTCAGTTGTCATAGAGATAACGTTCTTCTTCAGGAAGCGCTCCTTCCTGTACTGCGCTTTCTTCAACTGCCTTTCCTTTTCAGATTTCCACTTTTCTTCAGCAATGAACACTGACAACATATGACTTTGGCCATGTGTGAGATTCAATTCTGGCAAGTGAGTGTTTGGATCTTTGTGCCATAGATCAATGAAGTCCAGGATCTTCTTCGGATCCAGCAAAAGAAGCACATTTGTGCCTTTGGCTCTAGCAGCCCTGAGCTGCCTGACCCTGATGATCTCAGCAAGTTCCTCATCATCAGCTTCGTCTTCATCAGACGGTACTTGAAAGGTGACCTGCTTCTTGTCAGGACTTGGTCGAGAAACTCGTCCAGCAGTGGCCTTTGTCTTCAACAGAGTGAGGCCAGTTGAGGAATTTGGTGGAGCTGAAGAACTTCCAGAGGCTCCTGAGGCAATAGAGATGCCTGTCGTCCTTTGGCACGAGGCAAGATGCACATGTGCTGAGGACTTTTTAGGGGCTGGTGCAGCTTGAGGAATTGGCCATGAGGGCTTTGACGAAATTTGCCATGAGGGCATTGCTGAGGAGCTTGGCCGTGAGGGCATAGAGGTTGAAGCACTGGGCTTGTGAGCAGGTTTCTTTGCCATGGCCTTATTTTGGTTGCTAGCAGAGGCCTTAGCAGTGGCAGCAGCTGCAGTAGAGTCTTCATTGAATTTCCTCACTGCATCCTTAGCCATTTTGGCTAGCTTGGCCTGGCACTTGGCCCATTCATCAGGATAGTCCTCACCACGCTTGAGGCTGGTAGGATCAGCTTCTTGGCTAGGTGCCAATGGAGGTCTTGGGCACGGAGGGTTAAGAGCGAATTTCTTCATGTACTCAGGAGTGACATATTGGTATTCCCTCCATTCCCGTACCCATCTCCTCTCTATCCTTTGTATGCGCACCTTGCGCTGATTTTTGTCCTCCTTGCCATGTTTGGCCTCATCAAGTGTGCAATAATCCTTGTAAATGTCATCTGGGATTTCGAAAGCAGTGTTGACCTTAGGTCTCTTTCCACCCTTCTGTGGCTTCTTGCCGTGAGCCATTTTCTTCAGCTGAAGAATATGAACGATAGAATTTTCTGAAGAGGTGTGCAACTTTTCTTCGAGGAATGCTGCTGTCGGTGTCAAAACCGGCGGATCTCGGGTAGGGGGTCCCGAACTATGCGTCTAGGCGGATGGTAACAGGAGACAAGGGACACGATGTTTTTACCCAGGTTCGGGCCCTCTCGATGGATGTAAAACCCTACTCCTGCTTGATTAATATTGATGATATGGGTAGTACAAGAGTAGATCTACCACGAGATCAGAGAGGCTAAGCCCTAGAAGCTAGCCTATGGTATGATTGTTGTTCGTCCTACGGACTAAAACCCTCCGGTTTATATAGGCACCGAAGAGGGTTAGGGTTACACAGAGTCGGTTACAATGGTAGGAGACCTACATATCCGTATCGCCAAGCTTGCCTTCCACGCCAAGGAAAGTCCCATCCGGACACGGGACAAAGTCTTCAATCTTTTATCTTCATAGTCCAGGAGTCCGGCCAAAGGCTATAGTCCGGCTACCCGGACACCCCCTAATCCAGGACTCCCTCAGTAGCCCCTGAACCAGGCTTCAATGACGACGATTTCGGCGCGCATATTGTCTTCGGCATTGCAAGGTGGGTTCCTCCTCCGAATACTTCATAGAAGATTTTGAACACAAGGATAGTGTCCGGCTCTGCAAAATAAGTTCCAACTACCACCGTAGAGAGAATAATATTTACACAAGTTCAATCTGCTGATGTATTCCGCGGCGTGACATCACACCACGGCCAAGCCTTTATTCGAATCGTTTTTACTGTCCCACCTCAGCGCGTTTAGCGAGGCGGTTTCCTTGGCACGTCTTGTCAAAGCAGCGATCGTGTCCCCTTATTCCGGGATTCTCATCAATACGGGCATGGGTAACCCAACCGTGCCATTGATTATGGCTCTTGGGAGATAAGCGAGTTTTATCAGGCCGGTGGGGACGCATAGCTATGTCCGTCCATATAAGGGGATAAGGATCCACTTTTTCACACAAGCCTTCTTCCTCCTTTGCTTATCCATTTCCGCGCACTCGAGCTCTAGTGCCCAAGTCCGCACATCCCACCTCAACCTTCTTCAACTATGTCCGGAGCGGGAGGCAAGTGGATGGCCTCCTCCGTCACGGAGGGGCACATCGAAAAGCTGCGGAAGGCCGGATACTTGTCCGACGACATCGCGCATCGGCTCCCGAACAAGGGGAAGCTCATCCCCACCCCCAGGCCCCATGAGAGGGTGGTGTTCCTCCCCCACTTCCTCCGCGGACTAGGGTTTCCACTTCACCCATTTGTCCGGGGGCTCATGTTCTACTACGTCCTAGATTTCCACGATCTGGCCCCGAATTTCATCCTCAACATCTCGGCGTTCATCGTCGTGTGCGAGGCTTTCCTCTGCATCCAGCCCCACTTCGACTTGTTGCTGAAGACCTTCAATGTCAAGCCGAAGGTAGTGGGCGGCCGCCAAGCGGAGTGCGGAGGTGCCATGGTGGGCAAGATGGCCAACGTCCTATGGCTCGAGGGCTCCTCCGTGGAGACCATAAAGGGGTGGCAATCGGGGTGGTTCTACATCACCGAGCCACGCGACTCCAACTGGGCAGCGGCCCCCGAATTCCGATCTGGCTTCCCTACATGGCTTACCTCATGGAAAGAGACGGGCCTGACGTGGGGTAATTCAGAAGAGCTGACCGGACTCCAAACCTGCGTCCGAAACCAGGTGGACAAGAAGCTCAAGCTTGTCAACGTAATCCAGGTTATGCTCATCCGCCGGATCCTCCCATGCCAAAGAACGGGCCTTCAACTTGTGGGAGTTTGATCCGGCACAACACCGCATTTTGAGCGGCTCTTGACACTACGTGCGAAGATGCAGAAGGTGCTGTTCAAGGGCGCCGAGGCTCCGCATCCGCTATCAAGATCGCGGATTCAGCTCGCATGACATCAAGCCAGCGAGGTAAGCTATTTACCCTTTACGGACTCTTTTTCATAGTTTGACTCTATGCGGGATCTAAAACTCCCTCACCTTTGACAGGGACTGGCGTAAGACGTCCCGGACAGGTTAATTGTCCGCTCCTTGCCGAAGATCGAGCGGACGCCCGCTTGACGGGGCTGCTGGTTCCGGCACCTTATGTGGTGCAGGAGAAGAAGGCCACGGGAACTCGGAGGAGTTCCCGGCGCCAGGTGTTGTCGGACTCATCGTCCGATGACTCCGAGGCGGACTCCTCCCGCGAAGACGAGGAAGAGGAAAAAGAGGCCTCTCCCCTAGCGGGGGGAGAGAAGAATAGGAAGGCCGCCCCAACTGGGGAGGCCGGAGGGTCCAAGAAGGGAAGGACCCTCCCTCCGGACTACACCACCAACGCCGACGACGACGGAGAGGAGTGGCCACCAAGGACCAAGCCCCTGGCGAAATCGTAAGTTTCCGGACACGAGAATAACTCATGGCGTTCCATTTGTCCCACATCATCTTCTAATGCCGAGTATAACCATGCAGCCCGCCCAAGGACGGGCTCGACGATTCGTCGAGCGGCTTCCTGGATTCGTCGGAGGTGAATAGCACCTCACTTCCGACCGCCTCGTCTCCTCCCGCCGCGGATGATGCTGGGGTGGAGTCCCAAAAGGGGCCCAGCCAGGAGGAGGTGGCTATGGAGGCGCCGCAAGGCGACCTCCCGGACTCCGGGTGCAAAGGGGATAAAACCCCGAAGGGCTTCAAGTCTGGACCTGTACCGGACTCTGCATCGAACCTTCAAAGGTTCCGAGTCCGATATCGACCCCTTCGTATAAGAAGGGCAAGATCATGACGCCGGTGACCTCCGTCCCAACCGGAGGCACGGATGATTTGATGGGCGCTTAACAGCGCTTCCATCGACGAGGAGCACCGCCTTTATTATGAGTGTGGTGATCCGAAGGTTCGATCCGCCAAGAGCGGGCTGAATGAAGACTGTGCCAGCCTTCTAACAGGCTTTGAGGTATGTATTTAAGATATGTAAAAATATTACCGCATAGACGGTAGCCCCTGATGCTCAGTTTGGTGTTCGGAAAGAAATAGCCGAACTGAGGATCTAAAAGATATACGCAGGAGTCTAACATAAGTATGTCAATATGGGAATGCAGGCTGTGCTTGACCTCTGCCAGCCTTGATGCGGAGGTTGATGCATTAAGCAGAGCCTCGGCGGTCCGAGAACGAGCTCGGACTTGCCAAAAAGCAGCTCGAGGATAAGGAAGGTAAGTAATACCTTATGGGAGTATTTAAAAGATGTGGTTGCAAAAGATGACAGAAATAACGTGAATACTGTAGGGGCCACGAACGAGGTGGCGACCCTAAAGGAAGCGGTGTCCAAGGCCGAAAGCAATGCGGCCGCGGAGCGCACCGAGCGAGAGAAACAGGAGGCGCGGGTGGCGGAGGTGCGGCAAGAGCTCCGGGCTCTCGTGGAAAAACACGAGAGTTTGGAGCGTGACTCAAAGACACGAGAGTCTGAGCTCGCCTCGGCCCTTGAGAGCGCCAAAGCCGCTAAGGCCGAAGCCCAAAAAGCCCTCTAGGAAATTGAGGCGATGAAGAAGATAGCGGCGGGTAAGGCATTCTATATGCAAAGCAAGCATGTGAAAGTGAATTATCTGTTACTTACCCACATCCGGAGCTCTCCAGGAGCATTCGCAGATCTGCCCCGCAGTGTTTCTGATGCTGCCGCATTCTACCGAGCCGAGGAGGGAAGCTCGACGGAGAAGGTGTTCTGTCTCAAGATCTCGAGGCGGACACCCGGTGCCCTTAAGCGACCAGTTGAAGCAGCTGGTCGAGCTCCATAAGGTGGCCGAACAGGCCATGAAGGGCCTCATAGCTCGGCTGTGGCCTAGGGAAGCCATGCCTGCGAGCTACTTCGGGCTGGTGAGGCGGCTGGTGGACGCCTGTCCATGGGTTGACGTCGTCAAGCGCTCCGTCTGCATCGAAGGTGCCCGTAGGGCCCTTGCCCTTGCTAAGGTGCACTGGGGCAATATGGACGCTGAAAAGCTTGTGACGGACGGGCCACCACCACGCAAGGAGCATCGCAAGCCTGAAATGTATTATGAGGGCGTCCTGAAGGGTGCCCGCCTTATAGCGGATGAATGTTCCAAAGATGTAATATTTGAGTAGACTCGCATTTGTTATCCTGTACGCTGAAAACTTGTTCATATGCGCTAAGCAACACTGTTGAATTTAAAATATTACCTTCTGTGTGGCCGTGTATTAAATTTGAGAGATGGCGAATCGTCGGCTTCAGCCCCCATGCCACGAGTGCTGGGGTGTTCGGGATAAACTTGAGCGCTCTTGTTCCCATTCTTGGGTCCTTGAGGAGGCGCTCAACGCATACGAACAAGGCAACCGGACTATAATGCTTGAACACTCTCACTTGGCCATAGAATTCTATAATTTTAAATTCCGGCGAAGCCCCTAGTATTCGGAAGACCGAGTTCGGGGCGCTATCCACGTCTAGGCCGGACAATGCCGACTCCTCGCTCTAAGCGGCATAAGTCTTTAGGGACTCGAAAAACCTCTCGAACAGCGACCGGCTCTCGCCCTATCATGACGGTCAGTTTTAGCTTTCTCCACTGAGGTGCTTAACCCATCTCAACCGGGGCACAATCGCAGTGGTTATCCCAGCGCTACCTTAGCCGATATAACGGAACGTAAGGTACCAAAACATGGGAGCCGGGCAAACCCAACTATTGACCCAAGACATGATTGAACCGATGCATATAATGCTATAAGTTGGGTGCCGCACTTGTGTAAGTGTTCGGACTTATCACACCGTGTTGTGGGGTACTTAAGCCCACGTGTATTACCGTACCAAAGTGTGCGGTTGCACAATGTCATAAATGAACATATATATATATATATATATATATATATATATATATATATATATATATATATATATATATATATATATATATATATATATAAATATAAGGAATTCAATAATAGGCGAAGCTATGTATTGTTTATTCAAAAAGGGCTGCAGTAAGAGCAGAACGATACAAATAGTGAGATAAGCAAGGGACGAGACTTTTAACATGTCCCCCTCCAGGGTTAAGCTGCGGGATGGTGTGTAAAACAGGTATACTCCTCGTAATAGAGACCACCGGACACTCGGCGTAGCTACGCTTCCCAGCTGTTGCATCGTGTGTTCGGCGATTCTCTTGCGGACAGGCTTCGTGAGCGGAGTCCTGAAAGTAAAAAAGAAGAAAAGAGAAGGATGACACAATCAGGGCCCCTCAGTGCGGTTGGGCGCGTGCAGGCATGCAGTGGTCGTGCCCTTCCCTATGCCCATGGTATTTCTAGGCGTAATTATATACGCGTAGTACTGGTTTCGCAATTTCGCGAGGGCTGGGGCTTTGGGCCGCATTGCAATGCGTGCTCGGAATGTGCCAGGCGGTCTTGTTGTAGGTTACTCCGGGTGTGCTTGACGGTGTCCGGACGTTTAATAGCCGGACTCGAGAATTGCCTTAGGAGGCTGCTTTGTACTTCCGCCGCGAGGGCCGCCGTATGCTCCTCCGTCCGGAGAGAGCGTTCGGTGTTTCCATTGACTGTAATGACTCCTCGAGGACCTGGCATCTTGAGCTTGAGATATGCGTAGTGCGGCACCACATTGAACTTTACCGTCACGGTTCGTCTGAAAGCGGTCGCGTGATAGCCGCCATGAGCGGGACTGTGTTGAAGATTAACTCCTCGCTTCGGAAGTTATCCGGGGATCGAAGACCACTTCAAGTGTAACTGAGCCTATACAGTTGGCCTCTATACCTGGTATGACGCCTTTAAAGGTTGTCTTCGTGGGTTTAATCCTTGATGGGTCTATGCCCATTTTGCGCACTGTGTCCAAATAAAGCAGGTTCAGGCTGCTGCCGCCGTCCATTAGGACTCTAGTGAGATGAAATCTGTCAATGATTGGGTCTAGAACCAAAGCGGCGAATCCGCCATGGCGGATGCTAGTGGGGTGGTCCCTTCGATCAAAAGTGATCGGGCAGGAAGACAATGGGTTGAACTTTGGGGCGACTGGCTCCATCGCATATATGTCCCTTAGTGCATGCTTCCGCTCCCTTTTGGGTATGTGGGTTGCATATATCATGTTCACTATCCGCACTTCCGGGGGGAAGCCCTTCTGTCCTCTATTGTTCGGCGGCCGGGGCTCCTCCTCGTCATTGCTATGCAGCCCTTTGTCATTGTTTTCGGCATTTAACTTGCCTGCCTGCTTGAACACCCAACAATCCCTGTTGGTGTGATTGGCTGGTTTTTCGGGGGTGCCGTGTATCTGGCACGAGCGATCGAGTATTCGGTCCAAATTGGACGGGCCCGGAGTATTCCTTTTAAATGGCTTTTTCCGCTGACTGGGTTTAGAGCCTCTGAATCCGGCATTGACTGCCGTATCCTCAGCATTATCGCCGTTAATGCGGCGCTTGTGCTTGTTGCGACGCGACCTGCCATTGCTGTCCTTGGTATCCGAATTACCAGGGCTCTTGGTCATGTTGTTACTGCGAGCTAGCCAGCTGTCCTCTCTCGCGCAAAAGCGGGTCATGAGTGTTGTGAGGGCTGCCATGGATTTCGGCTTTTCCTATCCTAGGTGCCGGGGAAGCCACTCGTCGCGGATGTTGTGTTTGAAGGCTGCAAGGGCCTCTGCATCCGGACAATCGACGATTTGATTTTTCTTAGTTAGGAACCGTGTTCAGAATTGTCTGGCCGGTTCCTCTGGCTGCTGAATTATGTGGCTTAGGTCATCGGCGTCTGGTGGTCGCACATATGTGCCCTGGAAATTGTCGAGGAATGCGGCTACCAGGTCTTCCCAACAACCAATTGACTCTGCTGGCAAGCTGTTAAGCCAATGCCGGGCTGGTCCTTTAAGCTTGAGTGGGAGGTATTTGATGGCGTGTAGATCATCGCCGCGGGCCATGTGGATGTGAAGGAGATAGTCCTCGATCCAAACCGCAGGATCTGTTGTGCCATCGTATGATTCAATGTTTACGGGTCTGAAACCCTCAGGGATTTGATGATCCATCACTTCATCTGTGAAGCATAGTGGGTGTGCGGCGCCTCTGTATTGGGTTATATCACGACGCAGCTCAAATGAGCTTTGTCTACTGTGTTTGGCCCAGCCGGAGTTGCCATATCCGGCGTGACGGTTATAATCACGTGTCGCTAGGCGCCCACGCGATCCGTAGATCGATCTTGTTTGCCTTGCCTTGTTCTCCAATATATCTTGCAGGTTTGGCGCGTTTCCCCGCGCCTTGGTATTTTTTGAGCGGCACCGGGGTGCGGCTTGAGTTGAGGGCCCAGAGGCCTCTCTGTCGCGGCCACGAGGTGGTCGGTCAGCCGTGTCATGCACTGGTGATGTAGGTTCGGTGCTTCCTCCTCTAATCGGGGTAGCAGCCTGCGTCTTGGGTAGATCTTGGAGGGGCGCTCGAGTTCATACTCTTCGGCCGCAAGGACTTTAGTCCATCTGTCAGCTAGCAAGTCTTGGTCAGCTCTAAGCTGTTGCTGCTTTTTCTTGAGGCTGCTTGCCGTGGCCATGAGCCTGCGTTTGAAACGCTCTTGTTCGACGGGATCCTCGGGCACGACGAATTCGTCGTCGTCGAGGCTTGCCTCATCTTCGGAGGGAGGCATGTAATTATCGTCCTCTACCTCTCTTTCTGCCGCTCTCTTGTGAGGGCTGGCTTCTCCATCCTCCTGCGCTGAGTCCTACTAGAGGGGGTTGTCTTCGGCACTGTCCGGGGTGTTATTGTCTATCGTGCCGGAATCACCGTTTTTGCTGTGGCGGGATCTACAGCGGCGCCGTTGACGCCGACGCTTAGGCTGTTTCTTGGAGGGGTCATCCTCCGCTGTTCCATCGCCGTTCCCATCTTTTGGGATGTCCACCATGTATATGTCGTATGAAGTGGTGGCCTTCCAGTGCCCTGTGGGCGCTGGTTCTTGATCGTCTCCTGCATCGTCGTCCATACCGTCGATGTCTTCGGAGTCGAAGTCGAGCATGTCGGTTAAATCATCGGCGTTAGCTCTGAAGTGGGTGGTGGGTGGGCTTTGAATTTCTTCGTCGTCCGCATCCCAACCTTCCTGACCATTGTCCGGCCAGGGCTCTCCTGATAAAGAGAGAGAGACTTTAGTGAATCCAGGATGTCGTCAAAGGGCGACTACTAAAAGATGTCCGCGGCGGTGAATTCCATGATCGGCGCCCAATCGGATTCGATTGGCGGGGATGCGGAAGGCTCGGAGTCCGGAGAGGAGTCCGGCACCTTGGAGTTACAAGCTTCGCAAAGGACGCGGTACGTGTATGGCTCAATCGCCGTAGAGATTGCAGCCCCCGAGGCGGTGTCCAGCCACCCATCCTCGATCGGCGCAGTCGGCTCCGCGCTAAAGGTCGGAGCGGACACTGGTGCGGCCTCCAGGACATTGTTCAGCGGCAGAGCTAGATCATGCCCCTCGTGACAGTGCGGCGTGCTTGGCTGTGGCTCGAACCCGTCGAAGATCAAGTCTCCGCGGACGTCAGCCGTGTAGTTCAAACTTCCAAATCTGACCTGGTGGCCAGGGGCGTAGCTTTCAATCTGCTCCAGATGGCCAGCTTTAATTGGCCCGCAGCAAAACCGCCGAATCGAAGATCTGTCCGGGGAGAAAAGTCTCACCCTGGAGCGCATCGTTGTTGATGATCGGAGGAGCCATCGGGCCTAAAGATGACGACACAAAGAAACTCTCAATGAAAACACCAATGTCGGTGTATCTTCATAGTCCAGGAGTCCAGCCAAAGGCTATAGTCCGGCTACCCGGACACACCCTAATCCAGGACTCCCTCAGCTGCAAATGAGTTAAGTTGATGAGAACCTAGAGATTCAGCGGCGGGCATGTGTACCTGTGAACAGAATATAGTTGTGAGGAATTTCGAGAGGTCATATGCGTTCTCAGATGTTTTTGCAAAAAGAACAAGTTTGAGGAATTTGACCAGATGAGTCTTGAGGAATTTCACTAAGCGCTCTTTGCCTTAGGTTCCAGAGTTGTACAGATTAAAAATCCACACAATTTAGGAATCTTGAAGAAAAAAATGATGCTTAGGGAAACAGATCAAGAACAGATGATATGTGAGGTGTTTAGTGTGTGAAGATTTGAAGAATAAACACCTTTTGAAGATTTTGAGAAAAACTTCAGAATCAACAAGGGCAGTAAAAGTAACTTTTAATTACCCTTGACGAAGAACACGACGAACTGGGGACTGTAGATTTGAAGCTTCGTCGGTTCAGATCTTCCACGCCCTAACTTGGTAGAGGAAGACAGCTACGGCGGCGGCGGAGTGAAGAAATCCGCGGCCGGCGCGAGTACGACGGCGACGAGGTTGCAAAGGAACAACAGCGGAAAGAGTGAAGACATTGCAAAGTTGAAGAATTTGAACGAGTCAGAAACTACAAAATTGAGGAAAAACTCAAATTGAAGATTTTCAACTTTTGTTGGTGGCGTGACCCACCGTAAGAATGATGATTTCAAGACACCGCGTACAATTGTCGTAGGGTTCTGCGAATAAAAATCTTCATTAATTTTTTCACACTTAGAGTATTAGTCTTCGTTGATTGAAGAAAAACGTTTCTTCGCGTGTTGCACATCTAAGTCATCAATTTTGCATAAGTGTTAGGATGAGTGTCCTTTTGAAAGAACATTCAAAGATTCTAGGATATTTAGCTCACACCTCAACTTGCTAAATCTCTTCTCATCCAAGGGCTTAGTGAAGATATCGGCGAGCTGTTCTTCAGTCCTTACATGCTCAATGGAGATGTTGCCCTTCCACACATGATCACGAAGAAAATGATGACGAATCTGAATGTGCTTTGTCTTCGAGTGCTCAACTGGGTTATGAGCAATCTTTATTGCACTCTCATTGTCAAAGTAGAGAGGCACATTCTTCATGTTGACGTCGTAGTCCTTGAGGGTTTGCTTCATCCATAGCAACTGAGCACAGCAAGAACCAGCAGAATGTACTCAGCTTTAGCAGTAGACAGTGATACGCAGTTCTGTTTCTTCGAGGACCAACAGACCAAAGATTGTCCGAGGAAATGGCATGTGCCTGATGTTGACTTGCGGTCCACACGATCACCAGCATAGTCAGAGTCTGAATATCCAATGAGATCAAAAGCCGGGCCCTTGGGGTACCATAATCCAAGTGTTGGTGTGTGAGCTAGATATCGAAGAATATGCTTCACAGCCTTATGGTGTGATTCCTTTGGTGTTGCTTGAAATCGGGCACACATGCAAACACTAAGCATAATATCTGGCCTAGATGCACATAAATACAATAGGGAACCAATCATGGAGCGGTATACCTTTTGATCAAAGTCAGTACCATTTTCATCAGTGCATAGATGGCCATTGGTGGGCATAGGGATTTTGACGCCATTGCAATCTTGCATGCTGAATTTCCTCAGTACATCCTTGAGGTGTTTCTCCTGAGATATGAATATGCCATTGCGCTGTTGACGAATTTGAAGACCTAAGAAGAATTTCAATTCTCCCATCATAGACATTTGATATTATTCACTCATCATATAGGAAAATTCATCACTGTAAAGTTGGTGAGTACAGCCAAATATGATATCATCAACATATATTTGGCACACAAATAATTCACGATCATAAGATTTAGTGAAGAGAGTAGGGTCAAGTGAACCAGGTTTGAAGCCTTTCTTCATGAGGAATTCCTTCAAAGTATCATACCACACCCGAGGGGCCTGCTTGAGGCCATAGAGGGCCTTATTGAGTCTGAAGACTTTGTCGGGATTCTTTGGATCTTCAAAACCTAGGGGTTGAGCAAAATATACTTCTTCCTCAAGATTACCATTGAGGAATGCACTTTTCACATCCATTTGACATAAAGTGATATCATGATGGTTAGCATAAGCAAGTAATATGCGAATAGCCTCATGTCTAGCAACAGGCGCAAAAGTTTCATCGAAATCAATTCCTTCAACCTGTGTGTAGGCTTGAGCTACAAGCCGTGCCTTATTCCTCATCACAAGGCCATTTTCATCTTGCTTGTTGTGGTAGATCCACTTTGTGCCAATGATATTGTGCTTGCAAGGATCTGGACGTTTGACCAGTTCCCAGACATTGTTGAGCTCGAATTGATGTAATTCCTCTTGCATAGCTTGAATCCACTCAGGCTCCAGAAATGCTTCATCTACCTTAGTGATCTCTGAGATAGAGACAAAAGCAAAATGCCCACAAAAGTTAGATAAATGTGAAGCTCTTGAGCGTGTGAGAGGACCTGGAATGTTGATGTCGCTGATGATTTTCTCAATCTGCAGTTCATTTGCAACGTGAGGATGAGCTGGTTGTCGTTGTGGAATTTGATCAGAATTTTCTTCAGCGTCATTTTCCTCAGGTGCATCAACATGACGTTCTTCACGTTCTGGAATGACTTCTTCAGCAGATTCTTCGGTCGGAATGACATCCTCAGTAGCCTTGAACTTGATGGATTCCTCAGGTGATTGTTCATCTAGCACAGGAGGCAGGTGCTCTCTTTGCGAGCCATTAGTTTCATCGAACCGCACATCTACAGTTTCAACAACCTTGTGGTGAACGTTGTTGAAGACTCTGTAGGTGTGTGAGTCCTTTCCGTAACCAAGCATAAAACATTCATGTGCTTTCAGTGCAAATTTAGAACTGTGATGAGGATCTCTAATCCAACATTTAGCACTGAAGACTTTGAAATAACTCACATTGGGTTTCTTGTCAGTGAGGAGTTCATATGCAGTCTTCTTGAAGAATTTGTGAAGATATACCTTGTTGATGATGTGGCACGCAGTATCAGTTGCCTCAATCTAGAAATGACGAGGCGTCTTGTACTCATCAAGCATAGTGCGAGCCATCTCAACAAGAGTCATGTTCTTGCGCTCCACGACGCCATTCTGCTGAGGAGTATAAGGAGCAGATAACTCATGAGTAATACCAAGTTCATCAAGATAATCATCAAGACCAGCATTTTTGAACTCAGTTCCATTGCCACTTCCGATGTGCTTGATCTTCACACCAAAGTTGGTTGAAGCCCTCGAGGAAAATCGTTTGAAGACTTCCTGTACCTCATGTTTGTAGTGACAATATGCACCCATGTGTAACAAGAGTAATCATCAAAAATAACAAAGCCATATATATATATATATGCATCATTTGTAACTGCAGAATAATGATTAGGACCAAATAGATCCATGTGAAGCAATTCAAATGGTCGAGTGGTAGTCATGATAGTCTTTGCTGGATGTTTGGCCTTGGTCATCTTTCCAGCTTCACAGGCTCCGCACAAGTGATCCTTGAGGAATTTGACATTCTCAATGCCAATGACATGCTTCTTCCTTGCGAGCGTGTGCTGATTCCTCATGCCTGCATGACCTAGTCGTCGATGCCATAGACAGCCTTCTGAAGCTTTTGCAAGTAGACATATAGCTGGTTGTGGTCCTGTAGAGAAATCAACAATATACAGATCTCCTCTCCGAAAGCCTTCGAAGACTTTGGAGTTGTCAGCTTCCATAATCACAACACAACAATACTTGCCAAAGATAACAACCATATCAAGATCACAAAGCATTGAAACTGACATGAGGTTGTATCCTAAGGACTCGACAAGCATGACTTTGTCCATGTGTCGACCCTTTGAGATCGCAACCTTACCTAGACCCAATACCTTGCTTTTGCTTTTGACAGCGAAGATGATATGCTTCTGATGCGATGGAGATAAGGTAACATCCATCAATAGGTTCTTGTCACCAGTCATATGACTTGTACATCCACTATCGAGGACCCACTCATTGGCTTTGGGTTGATCATTGTGTAGATGAATCAGTGCAGCTTACGAACTCATATACTTTATCAGTGAAGAATATGACATCAATTTCATCAAGCAATAAAACAGATAAAGCAGTATGAGGACGTGAGAAATGAGGATTCATTTCTGCATGATTAGCCTGTGTCCTTTCAGGCATTTTTCAGGTCTCCAGCAAATTCTTCAGATGTTTAAGCACGTCTGGAGACCTGACCCTGCATAAGAAATTAGTTCTTTTTCTTCACCACCCACATCTAAAGGGGTGGCAAAGAGTTCATCATTCTGTGAGCTCCATACAAGAAAGGTGGCATAGAAGCCAGTCCACTTCGTTTCACATAAGAGGAATTAGGGTAAGCATACGAATAAGCAGATAAATTCTTTGAGGACTTATGAACATAATGGTTAGAATAATAATGCTCAGATTCATAGCCCTTAAATCTTCCCTGCGAGACAGAAGAGTTAGCATGATGATGTTCATATGAGGACTTTGATCCTTTTGAGGAAATTGGTCCATATGAGTACTTGGATCCATATGAAGAATCTGATCAGGGGTTCCTATTTTTCACAGGTGGTGTCATGATGGCATTCACCAGAAGATTTTCAAGGCACCTTTTGGGAACCCAGATTTTCTTCACAGGGGAACCGTTCCTGTAGTTAGTGCCAACATATTTTAGCAAATACTTACCATTATGATTTTTGAACAATTTATAGTTGGAGTCAAATGACTCATCAGCAGTGAGGATATTCACATATAAAGCCAGGTAAAGTAGATGGATCTACTAGAGATCCCTTTGCAGCAACCCATGAGGTTTTGGGATACTGCTCAGGCTTCCAGTATTACCATCAGCATTGAGTTTCCTCTCAAAGGCAATACCCTCTTTCCTAGGGTTCCTGTTGAGGATCTGCTTTTTAAGCACATAACAAAGAGCCTGATGACCTTTGAGGCTTTTATACATGCCAGTCATGCACAATTCCTTCAGCCCTGCATCATCAGTGATACTAGCAATGTCCTCAGATGTGGAATTAGTTATAGCAGATACAGGTGAAGAATTTGTAGCAGAAGAAGCATTGGAACATTCGTGTGAAGAATTAGCAGATTCACGTTCAATGCACTTCGAACATGGAGGAACAAATTCTTCCTGAGCAGCGCTGATTTGTTGAGCAAGTAATGAATTGCGCTCCTTCTGAAGATCTTCATAACTCACTCTTAGCATTTCAAGATCTTGCTTTCTTTGAAGAAATTCATAAGAGAGCTTCTCATGATCAGATAAGAGAGTGTTATGATGACTTTGAAGGTTGTCAAACTTAGACTGAAGTCTCTGAAGATTTTCAGTCAAGGTTTTAGTGCGATCCATTTCTTCACCCAACATATCATCACTTTTGTCTAGCATGTTTTGAACCTTTTCAAAAGCCTTTTGTTGTTTCACAGCAATCTTAGCAAGTTTAGAGTAGCTGGGCTTGAGGTTTTCATCAGATTCATACTCACTTGATTCAGAGGAGTGGTATTTGAGTACCTTGGCACCTTTTGCCATGAAGCAATAGGTGGGAGCGTAGTCATCATCGCCTTCATCAGCCTTGTTGGTGGAGCCATTTTCCTCAGTGTTGAAGATAGACTTGCTGACGAACGCAGTAGAGACAGCTAGACTCGCCACACCAGATTCTGACTCCTCAAATGCCTCCTCTTCCTCATGTTCCTCAGATTCAGCTTCAGAGCCCATTTCCTTGCCAATGAATGCCCGAGCCTTCTTGGAGCTGCTCTTCTTGTGAGATGAAGACTTCGAGGATTTTGATGATGAAAACTTTTAAGATTTCTTCTTATTCTTTGGGTCATTAGAATTGTAATCCTTGTATTTCTTCTTCTTTCTTTCCTTTTCCCAAAGTGACCACGTATTGAGAACTTCTGAAATTTCTTCACGAGCAGTGCTAGTTCCTGGCTCAGTTCTTCAGGATCACCAAGGCTACTACCAGAATCTTCACCTTCGGATTCAGAGACTGCCTTGGCCTTCAGGGCACGTGATCTGCCATAGCTTGAACCATAGAGATCTCTCTTTTTAGCAAGCTGGAACTCATGAGTGTTTAGCCTCTCGAGGATATCGGCGGGATCAAGTGACTTGTAATCTCCACGTTCTTGTATCATCAGTGCCAGAGTATCAAATAAGGAATCAAGCGATCTCAGCAATTTCTTCACCACCTCATGGTCGGTGATGTCAGTGGCACCAATTGCTTGAAGCTCATTTGAGATATCAGTGAGGCAATCAAAGGTTTGCTGAACATTTTCATTGTCGAGTCTTTTGAAGCGATTGAAGAGATTGCGAAGAACGTCAACTCGAGAGTCACGCTGAGTTGAGACTCCTTCATTCACTTTGGACAGCCTATCCCAGATAAGCTTAGCAGTTTCCAAAGCACTCACTCAGATGGCCACATATGATGTTCTTCGCTTGAGAATCGAGTTGGTTGAATCTCTTCACATCAGCAACATTCACAGAAGGTGTGACAGAGGGCACACCATTTTCCACAACATACTAGAGATCATTTTCAATTGCCTCAAGATGCATTCACATCTTATTCTTCCAGTAGGGGTAGTCCGTCCCATCGAAGGTAGGACACCCAGCAGAGACCTTGATCATACCTGCAGTCGACATAACTAAAACTCCAGGCGGTTAAACCAAAATCACACAAAACAAGGGAGTACCTTGCTCTGATACCAATTGAAAGTGCATTATATCGACTAGAGGGGGGTGAATAGGCGATTTTTGTGAATTCTTCACTTAGGAATTTCAGGGTGAGGAAATTCCTAAGCGAAGAACTACTTGTAGCGGAATAAGTACTCAGCTGCAAACATAACATAACATAAGCATGGTCATCATGATGAAATGTAAACATGCACAGAGTATAGGAAGCGTAAGCATAGGATAAAACAGGATGAAGACAAACAGACTGAAGAAATTGAACTGAGGGAATTGAGAAAGTCTTCAGTCAAAGTCTTCAAACAGATATGAACAAGCACACAACACAACAATGAGGAAATGAAAGAGTTGAGGAAATAGAACCAGTTGGCATGGTGAAGACAATGATTTGGTAGACCAGTTCCAACTGTTGTGACAGTTGTATGTCTGGTTGGAGCGGCTAGGTACTTAAACCTGAGGACACACAATCCTCACCGTATTCTCCTTGAGCTAAGGTCACACAGACCTTGCCCAATCACTCGTGGTAATTCTTCAGGTGACTTCCAAACCTTCACAAACTCGGTCACTCGGGGATCCACAATTTCCTCTTGGATGATCTTGACTATGACGCCTAACCGTCTGGAAGATGCACAGTCTTCAAAGGTAACAAGCATCGGATCCATGCAGGATCAATCTCTTCAGTGATGCTCATTCTCTTTGGGTTTCTAGGTGTTTGGGTTTGGGTTTCCTCACTTGATGATTTTGCTCAAAGTCCTCGGAGAATGGGATGCTCTCAAATGACAAGTGTCAGTTTCTCTTGGAGCAGCCAACCAGCTAGTTGTAGGGGGCGGCTATTTATAGCCTAGGGAGCAGCCCGACATGATAAGACATAAATGCCCTTCAATGATATGACCGTTAGGTGGGTAGATATTTTGGGACAGCTGGCGCGTAGCACAGCAACAGTCGGATATTTGAGGCTCAAATTCCTCAGGGCTATCATGTTCCTCACTTGTAGGCAATCCACACTGGCGAATTCCAAACTCCTCAGTCAGAAAAAATTCCTAAGAGACCTGAAGAACTTCGTCTCTGTCACTGAAGAAATTTTACTGAACTGTATGAGATTTCCAATGGCTTCACTCGAAGGGATTGGTAGGTGTAGGATTTTGAGTTGAGCATCACGTGGAAAATTTTCCTTAGTATTTCCTCGACCCCCTTTAACAGTACGGTGTTTCCTATGACTCAAGAAGGGGGGAAAAAACTACGAAAACAAAAGTCTTCACGCTTCATGTTCCTCGAATTAATACCAAGTCTTCAGGATCACACCAATTTATTCACTTTCAAAGTCTTTAGAAATCCAAAGTCTTTAGTCGAAGATATTCATTTTTAGGGGTCGACTTTCTCTGTAAATATCAAACTCCTCATAGACTTATAGACTTGTGTACACTCACAAACGCATCAGTCCTTAACCTATAAGTCTTCAATACACCAAAATCACTAAGGGGCACTAGATGCACTTACAGTCTCCCCCTTTTTGGTGATTGATGACAATATAGGTTAAGTTTTCAATGGGGATAACCATATGAAGTGTAAATACTGAAATTGAGGAATTTGATTGCAAGATATAGAAGAACTCCCCCTGAAGATGTGCATAGTGGGGAATTTTCTTTTGAAGCAATGCGCACTTGAAGAGTAGAATCATGGAGATCTCCCCCTATATCTTCTAATTCATACACGCATTTGACATATAATGTGAAGAATTTGAAATGCATGATGAAATATGGTGACTGATGTAATTCAGCATGCGTGCATTAACATTAACGAGGAATAAGCATACAAAAGAACACAGCAAAAGTATCAGACCACCATAGAGTTTTAAGTTTACAACTCGATCCAGCAAAGTCTTCAAAAAACGAGAGTTGTAACTTAGAAAAAACGCCCATATATGTAGACCCGCTTGAAGACTAACTAAAATTTCTCCCCCTTTGTCATCGAATGACCAAAAGGATCGAAAAATGAGGACAAACGCCCCTGAAGAAAATCACGTTGAAGGAGGAGCGCTAGTGTTGTTGGGGTCATTTGTTGTTGTAGGGCCTACCGCAGTGTCGTCCAAGTCTTCATGCTCGTCCGTGTTGCGTGATGAAGAATATGAGCTGGCCACCAAGGAGGGAACTTTGACCTTCTTGTATTTCTTCGCTGGTGGTTGAGACCAGTCAAATTCCTCCTTGAGACCCATTTGCTTCATATCTTCTTCACCGTACAGATGTGACAGAACAACCCAAGTGTGACCGAAGATTTCATGGAGGTAGTAATGGTTTTTCTTCACTGCATTGTGTGTAGCAGTCATGTTGTGAAGAATAGAACCAAACTGACGTTAACCCATTTGTGGTTTTGATCCACCTTCTGGTGAAGACTGAGGAGAAGCTCATGGTCAGTCATCACCCTTGGAGCTGTGGCTTGCGGATTTTGATTTGAAGCTTGTGCGGCAGAGTCATGAGGGGCAGAGTCATCATTGGTGGAGTAAGATGCAGCTTTGCGAAACTGACCATTCAATGGACGAATGCCTTCATCAATAACAGTAGGTGCCTTGCCCTTTTCATCAGCTGAGGAATTTGTCTGCTTGAGGCTTCAATCGGGGGAAGTAGCCGGGGTGATTCTGAAAATCAGCCTTGTAGTTGAGTGAAGACCTTGTTCTGAGGAATCTCATAATCCAAGGAGCATAAGGCTTCAACTCAAATGGAGAGAGTGCAACATTTGCCAGAGTCCTCATGAAGAAATCATGATAGTTGACAGGAATGCCATGCATGATATTGAATAGTAGATTCTTCATGATGCCAATGACTTCCTCATCAGTCGAGTCATGGCCTTTGATAGGACTCAAAGTCTTTGTCAGAATGCGATAGACTGTCCTTGGCACGTACAACAATTCCTTCAAGAGGAATTTGGTCCTTGGGGCTTGACCGGGCTTCGGCGGCTTCATCAGAACTTAAATGTAATGAGCAGTGAGTTCAGGTTCCTGGTACAGGCAACGAGCACCTTCAAGGGGAGGACTGATTGGCAGGGCATGAAGCAATTCAGAGGCCGGTGCTTTGAAGTGAGTATTCTCAGTCATCCAGTCTAAAACCGCTCAAAAATGATTCATTAATAAGGTTGATCATGTCTTATTAACAACCACTTTCGATTAGCATGAAACCAAAGAACTTCGGTAAATCACTAAGTTACCTCAATGTGGATATGAATGTCCCCAAAAATAAGCATTTCATATTTATTTTTGACAGTAGGTAGAGGTATTTGAAAACTTCCAATAGTGATTGTTGGAGATTTTTCAATAACATTAATACCATTCACTTGGAATTGTTTCTTCAGAAAGTGAACTGTATGCTCATTACCATTGATATGAAAAGTGACCTTGCTTTTATGGCAATCAATAACTGCCCCTGCAGTATTCAAGAAGGGTTTACCGAGGATAATCGACATGTTGTCGTCCTCGCGCATCTCAAGTATAACAAAGTCAGTCAAAATAGTAACATTAGCAATAACAACGGGCACATCCTCATAGATACCGATGGGTATGGCAGTTGACTTGTCAGCCATTTGCAAAGATATTTCAGTAGGTGTGAGTTTATTCAAGTCAAGTATTTTATATAAAGAGAAAGACATAACACTAACACCAGCTCCTAAATCACACAAAGCAGTTTTCACATAATTCTTTTTGATGGAGCAAGGTATAGTTGGTATACCCGGATCTCCAAGTTTTTTAGGTACTCCATCTTTGAAAGTGTAATTAGCAAGCATAGTGGAGATTTGAGCTTCCGGTATTTTTATCTTATTAGTGATGATGTCTTTCATATACTTTGTATAAGGAGGCATTTTCAAGATATCAGTCAAGCGAGTACGCAAAAAGACTGTCCTTAGCATTTCAGCAAAGCATTCAAATTCTTCATCATCTTTCTTTTTGGTTGACTTGGGTGGAAAAGTCATAGGTTTTTGAGCCCACGGTTTTCTTTCTTTACCATGTTTCCTAGCCACAAAGTCTCTTTTATCATATCTTTTATTCTTAGGTTGTGGGTTATCAAGATCCATAGGTGGTTCTATCTGAACATAATTATCTGGTTCTTTTTCATTATTTGGTTGAGTTTCTTCATGAACCTCATCATTGTCTTTTTCATTATCACTAGGTGATTGTTCATTACCAGATTGAGTTTCAGCATCAGAGATAGAAGTTTCAATTTCATTATGAGGAGGTTTTTCTATTTCAGGTTCACTAGAAGTGTGCAAAGTCCTATCATTTTTATTTTTCTTTTTCTTTCTAGAAGGACTAGGTGCACTAGTGTTAGCTCTTTGTGAATCTTGTTCAATTCTTTTTGGGCGTCCCTCGGGATAAAGTGGTTCCTGAGTCATTTTACCTCCTCTAGTTGCAACTCTAACAACAAAGTCATGCATATTATGATTCATTTCATCAAGTAATTCTCTTTGTGATTTAGCAACTTGTTCTAGTTGAATTTGAACCATAGAAGCATGTTTTCGAACACCTCTAACATCATTTGATATTCTAAATAACAAGTCACTCAAGCGAGCAATCATATCAGAGTTATATTTCAATTGTTTCATAACATTTGCATTGAAGTGATCATGTTTTCTAATGTAGTTTTCAAACTCATAAAGGCATTGGCTAGAATGCATATTGTGAGGATTATCATTTTCATTGAACTTCATAAGAGAATTTACCTCTATCACCTTAGGCATTGGTGGTGTATTAAGCCCATGTATTTCTTCAATAGGAGGTAAACTTTTAACATCCTTAGCTTTAGTACCTTTTTCCTTCATAGATTTCTTTGCCTCTTGCATATCTTCAGGACTGAGATATAATATACCCCTCTTCTTCGGAGTGGGTTTAGACGGTGGTTCAGGAAGAGTCCAATCATCATAATCTTTCAATATGTTATTCAATAATTCTTCAGCTTGCCCAACAGTTTGGTCCCTGAAAACACAACCAGCACAACTATCCAGGAAGTCCCTAGAAGCATCGGTTAGTCCATTATAGAAGATATCAAGTATTTCATTTTTCTTAAGAGGATGATCAGGCAAAGCATTAAGTAACTGGCAAAGCCTCCCCTAAGCTTGTGGGAGACCCTCTTCTTTAGTTTGCACAAATTTAAATATTTCCTGTAAGGCAGCTTGTTTCTTATGAGCAGGAAAATATTTTTCAGAGAAGTAATAAATCATATCCTGGGAACTACGCACACAACTAGGAGCAAGAGTATTGTACCAAGCTTTAGCACCACCCTTTAATGAGAAAGGAAATAATTTGAGAATAAAGTAGTAGCGAGTTTTCTCATCATGAGTAAAAAGGGTGGCTATATCATTCAACTTAGTAAGATGTGCCACAAGAGTTTCAATTTCATAACCATGGAAAGGATCAGATTCAACCAAAGTAATTAACTCTATGTCGACAGAGAATTCATAATCCTTATCATCAATAAAGATAGGTGAAGTAGCAAACTTAGGATCATATTTCATTCTAGCATTCAAAGATCTTTCTTTATACTTGCATAGTAATTTCTCTAGATCATCTCTATCCTTACAAGCAAGAATATCTCTAGTTGTCTCCTCATTCATAACATAACCTTCCGGTACCTTAGGCAATTCATATCTAGGAAGGCTAGTTCTAGCAGGTGTTTCAGGAGTTTCAGTTTCAACCTCATCATCAGATTCATCAACATCATGTTGTATTACTCTAGCAATTTGTTCATCAAGGAGATCACCAAGTGGCACATCATCATTATCAAGCAAGGTTCTGGCATCATCATAAGCATCATTCATAGTAGAAGTAGCATCATCAATAACTTGCAACATATTAGAATTTATAGCATGTGGTGGTGTTGGAAGTTTACTCAAAATAGAAGGTGAATCTAAAGCAGAACTGGATGGCAGTTCATTACCTCCCCTCGTCTTTGAGGGGAATATCCTAGTCTTTGAATCCTTCAGATTCTTCATAGTGATAATACGATAATAATCCCAAGTGACTCAACAAATATAGCTATGCTCCCCGGCAACGACGCCAGAAAAAGGTCTTGATAACCCACAAGTATAGGGGATCGCAACAGTTTTCGAGGGTAGAGTCACTACTGCAGGATGTTGCTAACGCGACACTATGATTAGAGACCCTTCGAGAAACTGTGTGTTATGCAATAATCGCAAACAATGCTGTATGAAAACCGTCAGAAATGATGCAAAACGTTTGCGATGGAGGATGCATCAAACACGGTTCAGATTTTAGTTGCGTCTGCGATTCAGGCCACACAGTTAACCCGTTCGAACTATTTGCGATGAGGCAGAACAACAGAAATGAGCAACCATATCAATGTGTGTGCGATATATGGCATACAGTTCGCTCTGATGAACCATTTGCTATTAGGGAGTGCAACATAAACGATTAGCCAGATCAAGGTGTGTGTGATATAGGGCATACAGTTCACTCGGAGGAACTATTTTTGATTAGCGAACGCAACAGAAACGGTTCAACTTAAAAAGATGTGTGTGATACGTGGCAAACAGCCGAATCGGATGAACTGTTTGCGATGAGAAATTACAAAGCAGACGGTTAATACAGTTAGTTCATGTGCGATTCTGTGTGTACAAAAAACTTTGAAATATGCAAACTAGTTGCTTGCGATGGCTAGGAATATCGCACACGATGCCTCTGCGAGTACTCGTGTGTGATGATTAGTAAGTTACACATACGTTTCCTTATGTTAACACTTGTGTGATAAATAACACGTGGCACCGGATACGGTATTCGGGTTGTGTGTGTGATCTACTTAGTCTTCCCGCGCTCCAGCGAATGCTTCCCGCGCTCCACATGGATGAATTGTAAAATCCACGCCTATTCCCTCACCGGTTCCTGCCACCAGCTAACGGCTTGCTGCATATAACCCAGGCGGCAACACACCGCCGCGACACTCTGCGAAGATCTAGTCCTCACCCATCTACCATTAGTTATTCCAAGCATGCCAGGCAACGACCAAAGCTTCAACATCGACGCCTACCTGCGTTACATCTTCGGCGAGGAGAACGAGCTGGCGCAAGTTCGGGAGCAAGAGCTTCATGGGCCGGTGCAGGCACCATGGCCCATCGGCAGCAATATCGGTGTCACAGTCCTTGGGAGCACAATCGACATATTGCAGAGGAGATGTGATGAGCAGTTTGCCATCCACCGTGCAAAAGATCCAGAGCTGCTCGGCGGCATGATCGACGATCCACCCGAAGAGCCGCCCCGCCGTCATCAGTGCTCATCGAGAGCCTGATGCCCCGCAAGGAATGGGCAGAGGACCTCTGCGATTCAGTCAAGATAAATGCAGCCTACGGCTTCATCATTGCCCGCGGCGGCCGTGTCAACCTCGATCCTGATGATGTGGTGGCTAGGCTCGAGCGCATCCTTGGCAGAGTTGACGTCCCCGGCGAAGTAGAACATCACCAACGTGATATCTTGAGGATGCAGGTGATCGACGGAATTTGCTACCAGGTGATACGTCCATTTTGCATCATGCTTTTATATCGATATTTATCGCATTATGGGCTGTTATTACACGTTATGTCACAATACTTATGCCTATTCTCTCTTATTTTACAAGGTTGACATAAGGAGGGAGAATGCCGGCAGCTGGAATTCTTTGCTGGAAAAGGAGCAAATATTAGAGACCTATTCTGCACAACTCCAAAAGTCCTGAAACTCCACAAAAGTTGTTTTTGGAAATAATAAAAAATATTGAGCGGAAGAAATAAGTCAGGGGGCCACCACCTGTCCACGAGGGTGGGGGCGCGCCTACCCCCAGTAGCGCCCCCACCTCGTGGGCCCCTGTTAGCTCTCTGGTGGCCATCTTCTGCTATATGAAGTCTTTCGTCGAGGAAAAAATCATAAGCAACCTTTCGGGACGATACTCCGCTGCCACGAGGCGGAACCAATCTAGGGCTCCGACAGAGCTGTTCTGTCGGGGCCACTTCCCTCCGGGAGGGGGAAATCATCGCCATCGACATCACCAACGCTCCTCTCATCGGGAGAGGGCAATCTCCATCAACATCTTCACCAACACCATCTCCTCTCAAAACCCTATTTCTTCTCTTGTATCCAATTCTTGTCTCCAAGTCCGGGATTGGTACTAGTAGGTTGCTAGTAGTGTTGATTACTCCTTGTAGTTGATGCGAGTTGGTTTATTTGGGGGAGGATCATATGTTCAGATCCTATATGCATATTAATACCCCTCTGCATATGAACATGAATATGCTTTTTGAGTAGTTACGTTTGTTCCTGAGGACATGGGAGAAGTCTTGCTATTAGTAGTCATGTGAATTTGGTATTCGTTCGATATTTTGATGAGATGTATGTTGTCTATCCTCTAGTGGTGTTATGTGAATGTCGACTACATAACACTTCACCATTATTTGGGCCTAGAGCAGGTCATTGGGAAGTAATAAGTAGATGATGGGTTGCTAGAGTGACAGAAGCTTAAACCCTAGTTTATGTGTTGCTACGTAAGGGGCTGATTTGTGTCCATATGTTTCATCCTATGGTTAGGTTTACCTTAATACTTTTGTTGTAGTTGCGGATGCTTGCAATAGAGATTAATCATAAGTGGGATGCTTGTTCAAGTAAGAACAACACCCAAGCACCGGTCCACCCACATATCAAATTATCAAAGTACCGAACGCGAATCATATGAACGTGATGCAAACTAGCTTGACGATAATTCTCATGTGTCCTCGGGAGCGCTTTTCTTTATATAAGAGTTTGTCCAGGCTTGTCCTTTGCTACAAAAATGATTGGGACACCTTGCTGCACTTTAGTTACTTTTGTTACTTGTTGCTCGTTACCATTTATCTTATCACAAAACTATCCGTTACCACTTATTTCAGTACTTGCAGAGAATACCTTGCTGAAAACCGCTTATCATTTCCTTCTGCTCCTCGTTGGGTTTGACACTCTTACTTATCGAAAGGACTACGATAGATCCCCTATACTTGTGGGTCATCAAGACTCTTTTCTGGCCCGTTGCCGGGGAGTGAAGCACCTTTGGTAGGTGGAATTTGGTAAGGAAAAAATTTATATAGTGTGCTAAAATTTACTTTCACTTGTTACTATGGAAAGTAATCCTCTGAGGGGCTTGTTCGGGGTATCTTCACCCTGACCAGTAGAGCAAAGAGTTGCTCCTCAACCTACTGAACCTATTGCAAATTAAAATGTTCCCTTTGAAGTTCCTTCGGGTATGTTAGAAAAACTGCTAGCTAATCCTTTTGCAGGAAATGGAACAAAGCATCCTGATGAGCACCTAATCTATGTGGATGAAGTTTGTGGATTATTTAAGCTTGCGGGTATACCCGATGATGTTATTAAGAAGAAGGTCTTCCCTTTATCTTTGAAGGGAGATGCATCGACATGGTATAGGCTATGTGATGATACGGGGACATGGAAATACAAAAGATTGAAATTGGAAATTCATCAGAAGTTTTATCCTATGCATCTTGTTCATCGTGATCGCAATTATATATATAATTTTTGGCCTCACGAAGGAGAAAGCATCGCTCAAGCTTGGGGGAGGCTTAAATCAATGCTATATTCATGCCCCAATCATGAGCTCCCAAGAGAAATAATTATTCAAAGTTTTTATGCTCGGCTTTCTGATAACAATCGCACCATGCTCGATACTTCTTGTACTGGCTCTTTTATGGTGAAGACTAATGAATTCAAATGGAACTTATTGGATAGAATTAAACGCAACTCTGAAGATTGGGATCTCGACGAAGGTAAGGAGTCAGGTATGACACCTAAGTTTGATTGTGTTAAATCTTTTGTGGATACCGATGTTTTCCGTAAATTTAGCACTAAATATGGACTTGACTTTGAGATAGTAGCTTCTATCTATGAATCTTTTACTGCTTATGTTGATCTCCCTAAGGAGAAGTGGTTTAAATATCATCCTCCGATAGAAGTAAAAGTAGCTGCACCTATTAAAGTTGAAGAAAAGACTATCACTTATAATGATCCTATTGTTCCTACTTATGTTGATAAACCACCTTTCCCTGTTAGGATAAAGGATCATGCTAAAGCTTCAACTGTGGTTCGTAAAAGCAATATTAGAACTTATACACCTCCTGAGCAAGTTAAAGTTGAACCTAATATTGCTATTGTTAAAGATCTCTTGGCTGATAATATTGATGGGCATGTTATTTATTTCTGCGGTGAAACTGCTAGAATTGCCAAACCTTGTGCTAAAGATAAACGTAGACCTGTGGTAGGCATGCCTGTTATTTCTGTTAAAATAGGAGATCATTGTTATCATGGTTTGTGTGATATGGGTGCTAGTGCTAGTGCGATACCTTATGACTTATACAAAGAAATTATGCATGATATTACACCTGCTGATATAGAAGATATTGATGTCACAATAAAACTTGCCAATAGAGATACTATTTCACAAATGGGAATTGTTAGAGATGTTGAAGTCTTGTGTGGGAAAACTAAATATCTTGCTGATTTTCTTGTTCTTGGTTCCCCACAAGATATCTTTTGTCCCATTATATTTGGTAGACCCTTCTTGAACACTGTTAATGCTGGGATAGACTACGAAAAGAATGTAGTGACTATTGGTTTGGGTGATATGTCTCATGAGTTCAATTTCTCTAAATTTAGTAGACAACACCGTGAAGAGGAATTACCTAGTAAGGATGAAATAATTGGCCTTGCTTCTATTGCCGTGCCTCCTAGTTATCCTTTAGAACAATATTGGCTAGACCATGAAAATGATATGTTTATGAATGAAAGAAGGGAAATAGATAAAGTATTCTTTAAACAGGAACCCATCCTGAAACACAATTTTCCTGTTGAAATCCTAGGGGACCCCCCTCCACCAAAGGGTGATCCCGTGTTTGAGCTTAAACCGTTGCCTGATACTCTTAAATATGCTTATCTTGATGAAAAGAAGATATATCCTGTTATTATTAGTGCTAACCTTTCAGAGCATGAAGAAGAGAGATTAGTGAAAACTCTGAAGAAGCACCGTGCTGCTATTGGATATACTCTTGATGATCTTAAGGGCATTAGTCCCACTCTATGTTAACACAAAATAAATTTGGAGGAAGATGCCAAACCAGCTTGTGATCATCAATGATGGTTGAATCCTAAGATGAAAGAAGTGGTAAGAAAGGAAATACTAAAGCTCTTGAGGCAGGTATAATTTATCCCGTTGCTGATAGTCAGTGGGTAAGTCCTGTCCATTGCGTCCCTAAGAAAGGAGGTATTACCGTCGTTCCTAATGATAAAGATGAATAGATCCCGCAAAGAATTATTACAGGTTATAGGATGGTAATTGATTTCCGCAAATTAAATAAAGCTACTAAAAAGGATCATTACCACTTACCTTTTATCGATCAAATGCTAGAAAGATTATCAAAACATACACATTTTTGCTTTCTAGATGGTTATTCTGGTTTCTCTCAAATACCTGTGTCAGCCAATGATCAATCATAGACTACTTTTACTTGCCCTTTTGGTAATTTTGCTTATAGACGTATGCCTTTTGGTTTATGTAACGCACCTGCTACCTTTCAGAGATGCATGATGGCTATATTCTCTGACTTTTGCGAAAAGATTTGTGAGGTTTTCATGGATGACTTCTCCGTCTATGGATCCTCTTTTGACGATTCTTGAGAAACCTTGATCGAGTTTTGTAGAGATGTGAAGAGACTAATCCTGTCTTGAATTGGGAAAAGTGCCACTTTATGGTTAATGAAGGTATTGTCTTGGGGCACAAAGTTTCTAAAAGAGGTATTGAATTTGATAAAGCCAGGGTTGATGCTATTGAAAAGATGCTATGTCCCAAGGACATTAAAGGTATAAGAAGTTTCCTTGGTCACGCCGGATTTTATAGGAGGTTCACTAAGGACTTCTCAAAAATTTCTCGGCCTCTGACTAATTTATTACAAAAAGATATACCATTTGTCTTTGATGATGATTGTGTAGAAGCATTTGAAATACTTAAGAAAGCATTGATCTCTGCACCTATTGTTCAGCCACCTGATTGGAATTTACCTTTTGAAATTAAGTGTGATGCTAGTGATTATGCTGTAGGTGCTGTTCTAGGGCAAAGAGTTGATAAGAAATTAAATGTTATTCAATATGCTAGTAAAACTTTAGACAATGCTCAGAGAAATTATGCTACTACTGAAAAAGAATTCTTAGCAGTTGTATTTGCTTGTGATAAGTTCAGACCTTATATTGTTGATTCTAAAGTAACTATTCACATGGATCATGCTACTATTAAATATCTTATGGAAAAGAAAGATGCTAAGCCTAGACTTATTAGATGGGTTCTCTTGCTACAATAATTTGATTTGCATATTATTGATAGAAAGGGAGCTGAGAACCCCGTTGCAGACAAATTGTCTAGGTTAGAAAATGTTCTTAATGACCCACTACCTATTGATGATAGCTTTCCTGATGAGCAATTAAATGTCATAAATGCTTCTCGTACTACTCCTTGGTATGCTGATTATGCTAATTACATCGTTGCTAAATTTATACCACCTAGTTTCACATACCAGCAAAAGAAAAAGTTTTTCTATGATTTGAGACATTACTTTTGGGATGACCCACATCTTTATAAAGAAGGAGTAGATGGCGTTATTAGATGTTGTGTACCTAAGCATGAATAGGAACAGATCCTATGCAAGTGTCACTTTGAGGCTTATGGAGGACACCACGCTGGAGATAGAATTGCACATAAGGTATTGCAATCTAGTTTTTATTGGTCTATTCTCTTCAAGGATGCCCATAAGTTTGTCTTATCTTGTGATGAATGTCAAAGAATTGGTAATATTACTAGACGTCAAGAAATGCCTATGAACTATTCACTTGTTATTGAACCATTTGATGTTTGGGGCTTTGATTATATGGGACCTTTTCCTGTCTCTAATGGATATGCACATATTTTGGTTGTTGTTGATTACGTTACTAAGTGGGTAGAAGCTATTCCAACTAGTAGTGCTGATCATAACACATCTATTAAAATGCTTAAAGAAGTTATTTTTCCGAGGTTTGGAGTCCCTAGATATTTAATGACTGATGGTGGTTCACATTTTATTCATGGTGCTTTCCAAAAAATGCTTGCTAAATATGACGTAATCATAGAATTGCATCTCCTTATCACCCACAGTCTAGTGGTCAAGTAGAATTGAGTAATAGAGAGCTCAAATTAATTTTGCAAAAGACTGTTAATAGATCTAGAAAGAATTGGTCCAAGAAACTTGATGATGCATTATGGGCTCATAGAACTGCATATAAAAATCCTATGGGTATGTCTACAGATAAAATGGTTTATGGAAAAGCATGTCACTTACCTCTCGAACTAGAATATAAGGCATATTGGGCTATTAAAGAGTTCAACTATGATTTCAAACTTGCCGGTGAGAAAAGGTTATTTGATATTAGCTCACCTGATGAATGGAGAACCCAAGCCTATGAGAATGCCAAGTTGTTTAAAGAAAAAGTTAAAAGATGGCATGACAAAAGGATACAAAAGCGTGAGTTTAATGTAGGTGATTATGTATTACTATACAAATCTCGTTTAAGATTTTTTGCAGGAAAACTTCTCTCTAAATGGGAAGGCCCTTACGTTATCGAGGAGGTCAATCGTTCCGGTGCCATGAAAATCAACAACTTTGAAGGCACAAACCGAAGGAGGTGAACGGTCAAAGAATCAAACATTATATCTCAGGTAATCCTATAAATGTCAAAACCAATGTTATTGAAACCGTAACCCCGGAGGAATAGGTATGTGGTACGTTAAGTAAACCGACTCCAAAACAGTTTTTAAGGAAACATTTCTCCATTTTGGAATATTTAGAAAAATAGAAAATAAGAAGCAGTCCGGGAAGGACATGAGGCCTCCACGAGGGTCGAGGGCGCGCCCTACCCTACTGGGCGCGCCCCCTACCTCGTGGGCACCTCGTGTGCTCTCCGGACTCCGTTTTCTTGCACGATACGTATTTTGGTCGGTAGAAATTCATTATATAATCTCCCGAAGGTTTTGACTCCTGTATCACGTAAATATCCTCTGTTCTTATTTCGAGTTGTTGCTGTCGCAGATTAGAGCAAGATGTCTTCTCAAGAGTCAGTCGGGGAGAGCCGGGTGTCTCATCCGGCATCGAGACCAAGGACAAACAGCGATGCTGACCACTTTGGGCCAGCAACAGAGGAAGAGATGGAGGCTGATTTGATGATGATAGATGCCATGGATGATCAAGAAGTCACTTCTCATTTCCAAGCTGGGTTCACGATGGGGGAACAACAGAGCTCAGCCATTCCAAACTCGGTTATCCCTTCCAATGTTAGATTTCTTTCTTATGAAAATATGAAGAAGAGTGTCACTTGTTCTCCCGCAGCTATGCAACACCCTTGGGTGCAAGGAGCTTTAACCGTTACAGGAAAGCTTCGTAAGGAGATAATGGATCTGAAGCGGCAACTCAATAAGCTCAAGGAATAGAATCGTATCCTGAGGGGCATTATCGCCAAGAATATCACATCACCATCACCGAAGAAGGAGACATAATCACATGGGTATGGGCACTCCCCTTGGCAACTGCCAAGCTTGGGGGAGGTGCCCCGGTATTGTATCACCTTCACATCTCCTATCTTTACCGTTTTCTTAGTTTGATCCTATTTAGTAGTATCTTGATCTAGTAGAATAAAATTTTTGGTATGATCTAGTTTTGAGTTTTGCTTTATGATCTCTCTTCGTAATCGAGTCCGTGAGCTATATAATAAAGATTAGTGTTGAGTCAAGGGCTTGATTATTTTGCTATGATCTTGAGTGAATAAAAGAAAAGAGAAGAGAATAAAAAGAAATAAAGAGTTCATATTGATCTTATTGAGAGTAATGACTTCACATAGAAAGAGTATGATGATTAAAAGTTGTTGAGAGTTGACAAACATAGCTTTGGTCATCATTGCAATTAATAGGAAGTAATAAAGAAAGAGAGGTTTCACATATAAATATACTATCTTGGACATATTTTATGATTTGGACCACTCATTAAAATATGACATGCTAAAGAGTTGATGTTGGACAAGGAAGACAACGTAATGGGTTATGTTTTCTTATATCTGAGATAAAGTATATTGTCATGGATCATCCAACATGTTGAGCTTGCCTTTCCCCTCATGCTAGCCAAATTCTTTGCACCAAGTAGAGATACTACTTGTGCTTCCAAAAACCCTTAAACCAGTTTTGCCATGAGAGTCCACCATATCTGCCTACGGATTGAGTAAGATCCTTCAAGTAAGTTGTCATCGGTGCAAGCAATAAAAATTTCTCTCTAAATATGTATGATTGATTGGTGTGGAGGAAATAATCATTATACGATCTTGTGATGTGGAAGAAATAAAAGCGACGGACTGCATAATAAAGGTTCATATCACAAGGGGCAATATAAAGTGACGTTCTTTCGCATTAAGCTTTTGTGCATCCAACCCTGAAAGCGCATGGCAACCTCTGCTTCCATGCGAAGGGCCTATCTTTTATTGTTATCCTCTACCTATGCAAGAGTCATGGTGATCTTCACCTTTCCTTTTTACATTTTATCCTTTGGCAAGCACAGGGTGTTGGAAAGATCCTGATAGATATATCTAATTGGATGTTAGTCAGCATGAATTATTATTGTTGACATTACCCGTGAGGTAAAAGGTTGGGAGGCGAAACTATAAGCCCCTATCTTTCTCTGTGTCCGACTAAAACTCCATAACCACAAGTATTGCGTGAGTGTTAGCAATTATGAAAGATTAAATGATAGTTGAGTATGTGGACTTGCTAGAAAGCTCTGACATAGACTCTTTCTGATGTTATGATAAATTGCAATTACTTCAATGACTGAGATTATAGTTTGTTAGTTGATGCTAGTTGGTTTATTTGGTGGAAGATCATATGTTCAGATCATATATGCATATTAATACCCCCCTAATTATGACCATGAATATGCTTTGTGAGTAGTTACGTTTGTTCCTGGGGACATGGGAGAAGTCTTGCTATTAGTAGTCACGTGAATTTGTTATTCGTTCGATATTTTGATGAGATGTATGTTGTCTATCCTCTAGTGGTGTTATGTGAACATTGACTACATAACATTTCACCATTATTTGGGCCTAGAGGAGGGCATTGGGAAGTAATAAGTAGATGATGGGTTGCTAGAGTGACAGAAGCTTAAACCCTAGTTTATGCCATGCTTTGTAAGGGGCTGATTTGGATCCATATGTTTCATGCTATGGGTAGGTTTACCTTAATACTTTTGTTGTAGTTGCAGATGCTTGCAATAGAGGTTAATCATAAGTGGGATGCTTGTTCAAGTAAGAACAACACCCAAGCACCGTCCACCCACATATCAAATTATCAAATTCTGAACGCGAATCATATGAGCGTGATGAAAACTAACAGACGATAATTCCCATGTGTCCTCGGGGCGCTTTTCTTTATATAAGAGTTTGTCCAGGCTTGTCCTTTGCTACAAAAAGGATTGGGCCACCTTGCTGCACTTTATTTACTTTTCTTACTTGTTGCTCGTTACCAATTATCTTGTCACAAAACCATCTGTTACCACTTATTTCAGTACTTGCAGAGAATACCTTGCTGAAAACCCCTTATCATTTCCTTCTGCTCCTCGTTGAGTTCAACACTCTTACTTATCGAAAGGACTATGATAGATCCCCTATACTTTTGGGTCATCACCAGGACAAAGCCATGGAAATGGAGCGGTTCCGGGAGTTCTCATGCGCGCGATTGCACGCTGTGAAGCTCTTCTGGAAGAGGCCCAGCATCCCCAAGAGCCTCCCAGCGCTAGCAACTCCGTAGGCGGAGGCGGGTCGGGACACTCGGAGTGAACGGCCGCAAGGGTGCTATGCTGATCATGGAGTCCGAGAAGACCATCGTCGGAAGGCCACCAGCTCAACCTTTTAGCTTATATTTTATTATAATTGTATGCATATGTAGGTCGTGAGTGTTCTGGGCCTCGCGGCATTTGGTATTTTAAATTATCCTGAATATGTAAGACAATTATTAAGAATTATTAACAGTTGCCATTGTAACTTTGCCTCACCGGCGAGCAGAGCGCGCGCAGGGACGCCAGAGCATAGTGCGCCGTGCCCGCCTCAACGGCGAGCAACCACGAGGTCAACCTTCTGCCATCAATAAATTTTGACCTTGTTTCTCGTCACATTGCTGATTACAACACAAAAAGTATAATTGCAAATCTGTTCACACCTATCAAACTAATATGTGTTCACTCTTAGCACCGGGCTATAAAAACTAACCACTCGAAAATTACTTCACAGTTCCTCTCCTAATCACCCACAAAACTGGTTTTCTCTATCAGGTCATTCCGCCATGACCGGTAGGAGGAGTTTAGGGTGGGCATATAACCAGGCAGCAAAGACCAAGGCCACGAAAGCACTAGAGAGGTCCCGCCACGAAGCCGCAGCCGCAACAGAGATGTCCCTGCGCGCCGCGGTGCCCTCGAACGAGCTCTCACGGGCACAAGAGGGCTCTCACAAGCGCATTCGCGGCGTCGGCCATCGTGACGAGCCGGCGTTCCTAAAGTCCTTCGTCGGCGATGACGACATTCTCGCTGGCGTCACTACGCAGCAGGTGCTGGTCGACGGCTTGATGAAGCTGCTCAAGATCAGCGATGCCTCGGTTGACAAGGTGACCGGCCTCATCGAGCAACTCATGGATGACAATGCGAAGCTCCTCACGTTGGTCGCCGAGAAGGAGGAGGAGGACGCCGGCTGGAAGATGCTGCATGAGCAGAGCAGTGCCTCAGAGATGACGCTGAAAGCGGTCGTCGAGGAACTGATGGGTGGCTTGAGGAATCTCTGAATCAAGCGCGAGCAGGAGGTGGAGGAATCCGTGGCTGCTTTCAAGCAAAGTCGTAAGGAATTGAAGAAGGAGCTGCAGGATTTCGCCGCCCGGCGATCCATCGAGGAGTAGAGACACTAGCGACCCAGATCGTTGTCTGCAATTTCCTTCTTCTCTTGCCCCCGTGTCTTCCGGGCTTTGCCGCATGTGGCATTTTAAATTAACCGGAATATCTAAAACGATTATTATGTGCGCCATTGTAAATTTGTGGTCGTATTATCCGTTGCCATTTTATTTGTGGTCGTATTATCCGTTGCCCTATGTGGCAATTTAAATTAGGGCGGAATACTAGTTGAAAACACGAACAAAGCAAATGCTGCCACGGGATCACAAGCAAACACCCTCCGTCTATGTGCTTTAATTAACCCATTAATGGAGAAGTTGTGAGTGAGGCGGGGGGCGGCTGGTGCAAGGAGGTCAAAGAGATCGCTTTCCGGAGAGCATGGGCGGCCTTGCTGCTCGCATGTGTCCCGCCGATCCTGCGAGGTGGACATGATTCTGTCGGATTTCGGGTTCCGGCAGACCCTTGAGGTTTGAACACTGGGGTGCGCGTGGAGATCTTTCCCCTACCAGCTCACGCGTTAATGGTTTGCAAGGGATCTAAACTAGGAACAAAGAACAGCACAAGAGACACAAGATTTATACTGGTTCGGGCCACCGTTGTGGTGTGATACCCTACTCCAGTGTGTGGTGTGGTGGATTGCCTCCAGGGCTGATGAAGAACAGTACAAAGGAAGAACAGCCTCGCGAGGGGCTGTTCTTGAGCTGGTGCGATGGACTGCTTGGGTGAGTCCAGTCGCTTCTCTCTTTCTCTCTGGTAGGTTTGACCTGTTCTGGTCCGTTCCCCTTTCTCTCCGTGGTGGCTAGTCCTTTTTATAGAGGGAGGCCCTGGGCCTCTTCCCAAATAATGAGCGGGAAGGGCGCCAACAATTGGCCATTTTGAAGGGGAAAATCTAGTACACTTATCCTGACTAAAGTTGGTCTTCGGCTGCCAAAGGCTCTGATGGTGACGCCGTCCTGGGCTCCATGATGACCTCTGTTCTGCCGCTCTGCTGGTCTTTGTCTTGTTGCACCGAAGCGGTAACCTTTGCCTCATGCCTTCGCCTGTGCTTGCCTCCTTTGCACCAAAGGGAAATGAGGACACTGCGCAGGCTGGCGCCCGCCTGATCTCGATCGTCATGGCTTGCGTCGCGGGGCACCCTCGTGAGGTACCCAGCCTTGATCTCTCCGCCTCCTCGTGAGCCTGCCTGACGAGGCTGCTCCTGAGGAAGGTTCCTGTCGTCCGCCCCGCGAGGCTTGGCCCCTCGTAAGGGTCTTGAGCTTGAGCTGATGAAGCTGGGCCGCGCTGGGCCCCCACTTGGGCCATGCCGCAGGCCACAGGCAGGCAAGTCTGGGGACCCCTGTTCCCAGAACACCGACAGTAGCCCCCGGGCCCAAGGCGCTCCCGGACTTGGCTTAGCAGAGAAGCGAAGGGGCAAGTGCGAAGCACCGCGGGCCCCAACAGCCTGCGGCCTTGGGCGCCGTGTGGCGATTGATTGGTCGTGGGCATCTCCGCTTCCCCACGACGCCTCGTCAACCGTCCTTCTGACAAAAAGGAGGCCTGGGCCAGACTTGGTGCTCGTTCTTGCTAGTCTTGCTCCAGATCCCCTTTCTCGCCCTTCTCCTCTTTGCTCCAGAAATCCTCTAGATCTATCTCAATCCTTCCCATCCTGAAAGCCATGGTGCCTCGCAAGACCCCGCCTGAGGCCTGGTACCTTCCGGCTCTGGATCCTCCGACTGTGTCGGAGAAGAATCTCGTCCTTGTGCGCCGGAGGACGGGGGCGCAGGGCAATGAAGGAGCGGCTGTGCTCAAGTCCGGCTCCGATTAGCCTGAAGGCCAGGGGAGCACCTTCTACCCGTTCTTTGTGAGCGCCATCATCGCCGGTCTGGTCCCTCCTTTTTCCGAGTTCTTCTTTGCTGTTCTCCGCCAATACAACTTGCAAGCTCTGTATCTCCACCCCAACTCTGTTCTTGTCCTGGCAATTTTCGCCTACTATTGTGAGGCTCACGTTGGGATAAAGCCCTCGGTGGCTTTGCTGCGCCATTACTTTTACCTCCGTGTCTCTCGTGGCCCTATTACTGCATGCACGAGCTTTATCGCGTATTCCAGCTCCAACTCCATCTCCAAGCCCGGGAAGAGGATCGAAGGCTTGAGGAGCAAGTGGGTCCTGGCGCATCCACCCCCGGCTGGCGCTGCCGTCGGGGCAGCCCAAGATCGTTGATGCGTGGTCTCGCGCCGAGCTCGGCGACCCTCGTGCGAAGATGGTGCTGAAGAGGATAGACGCGGACCTGAGGCCAGGTAGCTTGGGGGCGGCGAAGCTGACCGGGGCCACGCTCCTTAGGGAGTTCCTGGAACACCGGGTGGCTCCGTCCAGGAGCATTCTCTCCCGTTGTGGAGGCTTTGGGAGGCAGGTGACGCCCTTCGCCTGAGCTTCGTGGCCCTCTCTGACGAAGATCTGGTCGCGGCTCTTCACTCCTTGGTTGGGGGAGACGTGACGAGGCCGGAGGATGCTCCCGTTCCCCTTTTCCTTCGCGACGACTGAGAGCGAGTGGTGAACGCAATCCCCACCTTCAATGGTGAGGGGCTGGTGCCCGCCGGGGCTCCCGAGGATCTAACGATGTTGGCGATGGTGAACGTTTCCTCCAGCAGCTCCAGCGGGAGTGAGGAGGAAGAAGAGGAGGTGGAGGAAGAAGGTTCTGACTTCGAGGCGACTGGCGAGGAGTCGGGGGATTCTTTCCCTCGGCGCAGGTCCCACGCCCTTCGCTCCAAGCCGGACGACGACGAGGCCGGTGCCAGGCGAGGAGGGGAGGATTCTCCCCTGGTTCTGAGGAAGGGCAGATCGGGGCTGGTTCTCCCAGGGTCCGTTCTGGCTCTAGGGCGGTCTGAGGCTAGCTCCGGCCTTCCCGCCGCGCCTACTGCTTCCAGGTCTCCCAAGGCTGACCCTAGCTGCAGGCTTTCAGGCTTCAAGTTCGGCCGGAGGCTGCTTGAGTCCGTGGACGACGACCAGTAAGTGTTCGATCCGTGTTTTGCTTTTGCTTCTGCCGCCGAGGCTTGACGTCTTGGCCAGGTCGGCACCTGCAGCAAAAAGGCCGAAGGGGGCTTCTGCGGCCCTGCTTGAGGCGGGTTCGCCTGCCGGGGTTGCGGCTCCGTCTGCGGGGAAAGGAGGCAGCGAAGCTTGCGCCTCCCCTGCCCGGTCATCCTCGCGAGCCCAGCAGGGGCACTCTGGCAGTGAGTCAGCCCCGTGGCCCTCGACTCTGGAGGTGCTGCGCGCTGCGTTGTCGCCGAGGTGCCCAAGGCCCAGGGGGCTCCTCCTCCCCAGGCCGTGATCACGCTGCCGTCTTCTACACCTGCTCCACCGACTCTAGTCCCTTCTGATCCCTCGTCCATCCTGGACCAGGCTGCTAGCGAACTGAGCCGGCTGCAAGAGGATCTCCGGAATGTTGATCCCCGTCTGGTGGCCGGGCGCCTGGAGCTAGCTTCTGGCTGGGCCCGCTCTGCTGCCTCCGTCCGAGCGGCGCTGAGCCAAGCCGCGCCGGCCTCCGAGGGGGAGAAACAACCCGCCTGCCAGGCCAGGGCCGCTCGCGATGCTGTCCAGGGCGGCGCCGTGGTAGCCCGGGACCGCTGCAAGGCGCTGGAGGTCGAGCTGCAAGGCCTGCGCGACGAGCTCGCCAAGGAGGTCCGCAGCCGCCACGAGAAGGAGAAGGAGATGGAGGCTCGGGAGGCCGCCGTCAGGGACCGGGACGCCGAGCTTGATGACTGTTGTGGCCGGTTGGAGACGCTGGAACAGTCGCTGAAAGCGGAGAGGATCGAGCTAGACAGGAAGGCAAAGATCCTGGCTGAGGATCGGGTGGCCTTCGCCAGGTTGGAGGAGAAGGCTCGCATCGTGTTGAAGACGCTCTACGAGGGTGGCCTGGAGAAGCCGTTGGCTGGTGCAGACGACGGCCCCGCCGAGCTGCTTCCTTTCTTGGTCCATGCACTTGAAGATGTCGCGGACGACCTTGGCCCCACAGCCGAGGCCGAGGCGCATGCCCTGTCTTCTGCAGCGCTGACGCGTGTCCTCAGTCACGTCTACCTTTGCGACCCCATCATCGACCTTGACGGCCTGCTGGAGCCTGTGAGCGGCGACCTTGCCGCTGCTGCTGCTGAGGCCGTGAAAGGCCGAGCCGAGTCCCTGCTGGGGAAGTTCCGCGCCTTCAGCACCTTGCCTGGGTGTGGTGCCGCCAGCTCCGCGGCCTCGGGAGGTGGAGGCGCCACAGGAAAGTGATCCCTTCGCAGCTTCCGCTCTGTTTTAATTCCTGCAACATGCACCATGCCTCGTGGAGGCGTTTAAACTTGTGTTTAGCGTTGTGAAATGACTTATGGCTTGTAATATTTGCTTTGAATTCGCATTCTTCCCTCCTACTTGCGTGTGTTCTACGTCGGCAGGGCCCGACCCCGCGCACACCTCAGCCGCCGTTAGCCCCGACCGGAAACCAGGACGGGACCAAGGAGTGAGGGGCTACGTGGCAAGTTAGGCTCCTGAGTCACGATGCTCAGGAGTCCGCCTTGATGCGCGAACAACAAGTAGGGACGGGAGGCATAGGAGTGGATTTGTCGTTCTACGTCGGCAGGGCCCGGCACCGTGCACACCTCAGCCGCCGTTAGCCTCGACCGGAGACCAGGACAAGACTAAGGAGTGAGGGGCTACGTGACCAGTTAGGCTCCTGAGTCGCGATGCTCAGGAGTCCCCCTTGACGTTCAAACGAATTTTCATACCTTGGCTCCGCTCAGGGAGGCGCGCGACGACCAGGCCCGAGGGACCTGGTTGGGTGGCGTACGTTCGGGCGTGGCCCGGGCGCAGCCCCCGTGTCCAGCCGCCTCACGCGGCACTCCCGAGGGGAGGCGTTGCGATGGCGCCCGGACACCGAGCTCTGGCTCCACGAGGTTGATCTGGTTGTGAGCCGCCCTCGATTGTTTATCACCAGCGGAGCATAGCGCTTCAGTATGTGTACGGGCATAGCCGCTCCTCGGCAGTGTCGTCGGCCGGTCACGGAGCATGGTGCTTCCAGCGTGCGTGGGAGGGGCTCCCCCGGGGAGCCCCCCGGCGTGTCAGCCTCGCCTACGACACGTGGCTGGCACGGTAGGGCTAGGAGAGGTGTATCTTGGCACCCGTGAGCCAGCGCGGGACTCACGAGGCCCTACCTCGGGCGGGTTGCGCCTGGCTCTGGGCCTTTATCATGGTGTGTTCCTGCAGGGTTAGAATGCAAATGCTCTACGTCCTCAGGTCCCGGCCCTCGAGCGAGCTCAGCCGCCGCTGGTATGACAGGTCGCGATGCCATGGGTCAAGGCCAGGGGGTGAGGGCTGGAAAGCCAGTAAGAGCCCATGAGTCACGATGCTCAGGTACCCCCTTTTAACGTGCAAGCGCTTTGCATTAGGGCGGAGAGGCCCGCGACAGGTAGTAGGCAATAATTACGTGAATCAAGTTAAGCGCGGAGGAGCAAATCCATCTAGATAGGTGCGGAGAAAGCACACGCCACTGGGTCTGGCCCGAGCAGCTTGGGGATAATGCAGCCCGAGGGGCGCCCCCAACAAGGTAAGTAAAGAACATAAGCAAAACGGATACATGCCGCAGGGACGGACCCATGCGGCCTGGGAATGATGCAGCCCGAGGGGCGCTCCTAGCTGAAAACGGAACTTGGAAAGGTGTCACCTGATATGGTCGGTGATGGCGGGATGTTGAGGTAGCGGATGACGCGTGATGAGGAAGCCGGCCCTCACGAGCCCTCCGGACCTGGAGCCTCGGGAGGCTCCGGGGGCACGGGGGGTAACTCGAGAGCCATCTCCATCTCTACCAGGACCACACGCTGCTTGACCTCCTGAGCCTCCAGAGCGCACCTCAGCAGGCGCTGATGGACGGCGACCGCGTTCGGCAGGCCGAAAGGCATGCGAACGTAGCTGTGAGTGGACCCTCATACGCCCCACTCGTGAGGGCCGAGGCGCTCTGAGGCGCGCCCGGTTGAGCCCTGGTATGTCGATGCAGACTCGCAGCCCACCATCCTCGCCTGGATGTGGGGCCACGGCGGGCAAGCGGTGACAGCCGCGCATGACTCTTGACTCCTGTAGCTCCTGGGTGTTCCTCGTGATGAACTCCTGAGGGTTTGGCCCTCCTTGCCTCATACCTTCCTGAGGGAAACGTGTCTTGAAGCACGCCTCCAAGTGGTGCCCGAGCGCCTCCCTCGTGACCCCGGCTAGGTCGGTGGCTCGCCATGAAAGAGCCCCCGAGCCCCGCTGAGGAGGGCGCCAGGCGTGCCTTCCTATGCGACAGAGGGTGGCGCCCCTTGAACGGGCGGGTGTCCTGTTGCCATGCCTCCGGAGGTGCCTTCCCCACGAGGGCTTGGACCAGGCGAAGCCTTCTTCTTTTTATGGATCGCCTCGTGAAGTCTCCCGCTCCTATGATCTGGGTCTTCGATTGCTGCGGCTTGGAAGGCATGCTTAAGAGAGCACACTGCATCCCTTTCCTCGCAGGGCACTGTGACGACTCCTCCGCTTCCTGGCATCTTGAGGCCATTGTAGCCATGGTGAGTCACTGCCATGAACTTGGCCAAAGCTGGGTACCCGAGGATGGCATTGTATGGCAGGCGAATGTGGGCGACGTCGAAGTCGATGAGCTCGGTGCGGTAGTTGTTGCGCTGTTCGAAGTTGACAGGAAGGCGAACTTGCCCTATCGGGACGGTGGAGCCATCGATGACTCCTGAGAAAGGCTTGGTCGGCTAAAGCTGATCGTATGGCACTTGGAGATCGTTCAATGTCTCGACAGATAGGATGTTGAGTCCTGCTCCGGCGTCGATGAGGGTCCTAGTGACTTGCACGTTGCCGATGACTGGTGAGAAAGCATGGGGAGGACTCCAGCCGTTGCCGCGCACTTGAGCTGATCCGCTGAGCTGAACGTGATAGCGAATGACGACCACCTGAGACGGCGTGTGGCCTCAGCCTTGGGGAGGACTGCATTCACCTCGCGAGCAAACTGCTTGAAGATGCGTTGAGAGGTGGGGCTGGCGCCACCCAGATGCAAGCGATCGCGCTCTCTGAAGCCCCGTCCCTCGTCCCCGATGATGGTCTTCATACCTCCTTGGCGGTTCTTGGCGGAGGTGGGAGCCATGCGTTGCCTTGAGGGCGGTCCTCACGAGGCTGGTCCCTCCAACCTCCCTCGCGAGGCTGGTCCTGCGAGCGGTCCTCGCGAGGTCTGTCTCGCCATCCTCGGGGAGGGTCACGGTCTTCCCAGCGTCCTGCACCTCTTCCTCCTCCTCGGTCGTAGCTCTGATCATTGCGCTCGGGGCGTCGGTGATACGCCCTTCTCGCACGGCCCTGAGCTCCTGGCATTCGTTGGTGTTGTGGGTGTGGAGGTCGTGGTATACGCAGTACCGGCTGCCTTTGGATGACTCGGGCTGATCCCTGCCTCGCTTTGTGTCTGGTTCTTCCGCGAGCACGACAGCCCCCTTGCGCTTCACGTCCTTGACCTTGGGCTTCTTCTCTTCTGGATCAGCAGCCGGAAGCTCGAGGAGGGAGAGGCGCCCTTCCTCAGCCCTGGCGCATTTGGTCGCCAAGTTGAACAGCTCCAGGGATGTGCAGAGGTCTTCATGCATTGCTAGCTCCTCCTTCATCTTGACGTCACGCACGCCATCGGAGAAGGCTGAGATGATGGCTTCTCGATCACCACAGGAATCTTGGGCGGCGTTGTTGAAGCGCTGTATGTACTTCTGCAGGGTCTCTCCTGGCTGCTACTTGATGCGGCGCATGTCGATCACGGCCGGAGGCCGATCGCGAGTGCCTTGGAAGTTGGTGATGAAGCGGGTACGCATCTCGTCCCAGGAGGAGATCGTGCCGGGAGCCAGGTTCAGGAGCCAGGTTCGGGCTCCATCCTTGAGCGCCATGGGGAACCAATTCGCCATGACCTTTTCGTCCCCATTGGCGGCTTCGATGCCCAGCTCGTAGAGCTGAAGGAACTCCACGGGGTCGGCAGTGCCGTCGTAGCGAGGAGGCAGGTCTGGCTAGAACTTGTCGGGCCATGCGATGCTACGTAGCTCGGCGGTGAAGGCGCGGCAGCCTGCAGTGGCCACCGGGGCTCTCTGCTGATGCGGAGCTTGCTCTTGTGGATTCCTGCGCACCGCTGCCAGGAACAGCGCGGGTCTTGACGCGGTGGCGCTAGAGCGCGATCATGGTGCTCTAGTGCTGGGAGCACGCGAGCACCTTCTTGGGGACGAGGGATCTCCTGGCAGCTCCTTTCTTGTTAAGCGGGCGCCGAACGCGGAGGGTTTCGGCCCAGGGCCACGCGCCTTGGAGCCAGGGCGCCTTCTTGGGGAGGAGGTGGCGGGGGCACCTCCGGCTCCCTGCCTCCAGCGCAGGGTGAAGGGCGAGGCAACGAGAGGGACGGCACGGGGGAGCCCCCTGCGGCGCGGATGAGCTCGGCGACACGGTCGAGCCACTCCCCGTAGATGTCATCGACAGGGCGGTAGCGTAGGAGCTCGTTTGCCGCGATGAGCACGGCTCGAGCCTCCATGGGGCCTTGATGCTGGCGGACGAAAGAACCAGCAGGGCGAAGCGAAGAGGTAGCGGTGCGGCCTTCGCCTCACCAATGGATGCAGGGGCGAGGCTGCTGCTCGTTCCCGCCGGGTCGGTGGCGGCGTTGGCGGCAGGCGACGGGGAACGACGGGGGTGTCCGCCGATGGGAGCCGTCTGGGCGACTCGAGCGGCCCGAGCAGCCCGGTGCTCGGCGCAGGCTCGGCGAGCGTCAGCCATGGACACGACGGAAGATCACACGCGACCAGCGGAAGAAAGATTCCGGCGCACCCCTACCTGGCGCGCCAAATGTTGGATTTCGGGTTCCGGCAGACCCTTGAGGTTCAAACACTGGGGTGCGCGCGGAGATCTTTCCCCTACCAGCTCACGCGTCAATGGTTTGCAAGGGATCTAAACTAGGAACGAAGAACAGCACAGGAGACACAAGATTTATACTAGTTCGGGCCACCATTGTGGTGTGATACCCTGCTCCAATGCGTGGTGTGGTGGATTGCCTCCGGGGCTGATGAAGAATAGTACAAAGGAAGAACAGCCTCGGGAGGGGCTGTTCTTGAGCTGGTGCGGTGGACTGCTCGGGTGAGTCCAGTCGCTTCTCTCTTTCTCTCTGGTAGGTTCGACCTGTTCTGGTCCGTTCCCCTTTCTCGCTGTGGTGGCTAGTCCTATTTATAGAGGGAGGCCCTGGGCCTCTTCCCAAATAATGAGCGGGAAGGGCGCCAACAATTGGCCATTTTGAAGGGGAACATCTAGTACACTTATCCTGACTAAAGTTGGTCTTCGGCTGCCAAAGGCTCTCACGGTGATGCCGTCCTGGGCTCCATGATGACCTCCATCCTGCCGCTCAGCTGGTCTTGGTCTTGTTGCACCGAAGCGGTAACCTTTGCCTGATGCCTTGGCCTGTGCTTGCCTCCTTTGCACCAAAGGGGAAATGAGGACACTGCACAGGCTGGCGCCCGCCTGATCTCAATCGTCATGGCTTGCATAATGGGGCACCCTCGTGAGGTACCCTGCCTTGATCTCTCCGCCTCCTCGTGAGCCTGCGTGACGAGGCTGCTCCTGAGGAAGGTTCCAGTTGTCCGCCCCGCGAGGCTTGGCCCCTCGCGAGGGTCTTGAGCTTGAGCTGATGAAGCTGGGCCGCGCTGGGCCCCCACTTGAGCCACGCCGCAGGCCGCAGGCAGGCAAGTCTGGGGACCCCCGTTCCCAGAACGCCGACAGATTCACGCATCCCGTCGAGCATGCGCGGTGGACTGCTCGCACGCATCCCGTCGATCCTGCACGGCGGACTTCTCGTGCTCGTCCCGTCTAATCAAACAGCTGCACGCACGCCACCGAGTATGGTTTAATTTCGAGACGGTAAATATAATACAACCATTTGTGATATTAACGTGTTGGCTTTTTGTTTCAAAAAGGACTTCGTTGGCTACTAATGTGTGCGCCTCTTGTCAAACTGGACGATTTTTTTACCATGGCATATATGTGCCATGTCATGAAACCATGCCAAGTTTCACGTTTTTTGGGTGACTTTTTTATTTACTGGGATTTAAAAGCTGAGATTCTCATTGTTTTAGGACGACGACAAGTTTGTAATTCATTCTCATTCCTTAAACGAGACCTAAACATGCACCCAATGACACATGTACGATTTCCCACCCATTTTGCTTCACTGGAGCATGTGGTTGTAGTTCAAATTTGAATTATGGACTACATTAAATGCATAGAAAAATTAGTAGTTAGTAATATATATACAACAGCCAAACGAACCATGAACAGTTTCAAATTTCAGCCCGACACTCCTATTATTTTATGTTGCCTGTAGAAAACAAAGTTCAAGGCGAGAAGAGGCATCAATTATCGTTTCGGCCACAAGAGGGGCATGTTTCCCTATTGGAACCACGAGGGTTGCGACAGGCTCCGGTTTGTAAAAGGCTTGTAATATAGCTTCGCCCAAATTGGACAATTATATATACCATGTAGTGACACGATGCCATGTTTCATGATTTCCTGGTGAGTTTTGGATTTACAGACATTTAAAAACCGAGATTCACAATTTTTGTGGCCATGCCAGGACAGCGAGACGGTTGAATTCGTTCCCATTCGTTCCATGGGACCTAAACATGCACCCCAAGGAAACATGTACGTTTTTTCTAGCCATTTTGGTGCACTAGAGCATGTATTTGTAGTTCGGATTTGAATGATGGACATTAAATGCCTAGAAAACTCAATTAATGAATAAAAAAGGTCAAATGAACCCTGAATAATTTCAAAGTTCAGCGTGAATCTCCAGTTGTTCCGTGTCGCGTGTAGAAAAAATACGAGGCTAGAAGAGGGAGTGATTTTCGTTTGGCCCTGAGGGACATGTTTCCTATCGAAACCACGAGGGTTCTTCTGACAGCTCCGGTTTGTAAGAGGTTTCTAATAAAGCTTGGCCCAAATTGGCAATGTTTTTACCACGACATATATGTGCCATGACATGACACCTTGCCACCTTTGATGACTTTCTGGTGAGTTTAGGATTTATGGCACTACAAAAAAAAGACACATCCATGACATTTTGGGCCGAACGAATTTTTTTCCTGTCATACATATGACACTTCTATGACGATAATTGTGACAAAACCTGGTATCATCATAGATGTGGTGGGCTCCTACTTCTATGACAAAAATCATGACGAAAATGGGCTTTTGGTCTGGGCGGGCGGAGACGCAGATGCATGACATTCTTTGGACCGTCCATGACGGAAAAAACCATGGTAGAAGTGAGGGGAGGAAAACTTGGGAGTTCCGGTTACGGTGGGAGGTCGGGGCGGCGATGCGCGTTTCTCGTACGCGCGTGCAGCGTGTGTGCGGTGTTGGCTCTAATCAACCCGGCGAGGCATTGGGCTCTAATCGAACCCGGCGATTGACTGCTGCGAGCTCTGCGTTCTTCAACCCGGCGATCGATCGATGGCTATTAATCGAACCCGATTGAGCGATTCGCCGCTACTTCGCTAATCAAGCCGATCGATGCTGCCTCTCGGATGAGCGGTGAGTGTTGCGGGAGGGGGGTTGGATGAGCGATGGCGGTGGCGTTGCCTATGGATGAACAGGACCTCGTGGTGTGGTGGAGGTTGGATGAGCAGTGAGCGATGGAGGGGTGCCCGTGGAGGGTGGTTGAACAGGACCCGTGGTGTGGAGGGCTGGATGAGCGATTATACGGTGGAGGGTGGTTGAGCAAGAGCGGTGGAGTAGCGCGCGGTGGAGGCTGGATGAGCAGGAGCCCGTGGAAGCTGGAGGAGGTCGGCGGTAGCTTTGTGGACGCTGGAGGAGGTCGGCGGTGGAGATGAACAGATCCGTGGAGTCCGTTTTGTGGTACGCCACAAACCTCCCGATGAACAGGACCCCCGTTTCGACCGTAGGAGGTCTGTTTCGTCCGTTTTGCGGTACGCCACACCCCTCCCAATCAACAGGACCCCCGTTTCGATCATAGGAGGTCTGTTTCCTCCGTTTTGCGGTACGCCACACCCCTCCCGATCAACAGGACCCCTGTTTCGACCATAGGAGGTCCGTTTCCTCTGTTTTGCGGTACGCCACACCCCTCTCGATCAATAGGACCCCGTTTCGAACGTAGGAGGTCCGTTTCCTCTGTTGTGCGGTACACCGGGCCTCGTTTTAATCTCCTGTTCCGTCCAAGCCCTTCCGATGAACACGACCATGCATTCCGTTCTGACCCAGCCGGTTGGCTCCCACGCGTTTCGTTGCCTCCCGATGAACACGACGCATTCCGTTCCCTCTACATGAACACGACAATGACGCTGTTTCTCCATTCCGACCCAGCCATGTACACGAGCCCTGGCCGTACATATGCACGAGTAGGCGTTCGAGACCCTGCCCGTATGTACGTACGTGGCCGTATTTACTTTCTTGCACCCTGGCCGCTGTACGTACGTGTACATGCTACGTGCGCGCCTCTACTACAAAACGTACGCGCCTCTACTACGACATGTGCGCGCCTCTACATCGACCAATATATATGTACGTACACGTTCGCGACCAGAATGACAACGCTACGTACGCTTCGACCAGGTGGGTCCCGTCTATCAGGCACTTCCTTGCGTGCGAAGATGTAGCTGGTGGGTCCCAGCAGTCAAGGGGGCGAATCATTTTTTTCGGACGCACTTCCTTGCGTGCGAAGCTGTAGCTGGTGGGTCCTAGCAGTCAGGGGGGCGAATCGTTTTGTTTTTTTTTTGCCCGGATGCACTTCCTTGTGTGCGAAGGTGTAGCTGGTGGGGCCCAGCAGTCAGGGGGAAATGCTTTTTTCGCGAAATACAGTGGCCCGTCCGGTGGGTCCCCGCTGTCAGGTGGAGGAATAATTACTTTGCGCGTAACAAAGAGGCACTTCCTTGCTGCGACCGTGGACCCAGCTGTCACACACAGTACTCTTCCGATGGAAGTCGGTCATTGACCACATTGACCATGTCGCGCCGAGAGCACCACGGTGGTGGACGACGGTGAGGCCTAGGAAGGGGACGACAGAGAGGCAGGGAAACCTCGGCAGTTGTTTCCCACGCGGAGGATCTGTTGTCGAGGTTTCTTGGTTCGTCTGTCGTCGCGGAGAATAACAACAGTGTGGGTGAGTAGAGGGATGGCTAGGCCAGCGATGGGAGTATGGTGGGGCGGTGAGGCTGCTGGCAGACACCGGCTCTTGAGGGAGGAGGAAGCGAGACAGTCCGTCGGCGCTTGTTTGGCGGTTTGGTGCGGGAAGAGCGAGAGATTGAAGAAACACGACGACCGTTGTATGGACATCCAACGATCCTTTGCTTGTCGTCAACCTTTTTAGGAAAGCCTCAAATCTGTGGAAAACAGCATACAGCCCATCTGCCATTATTTCTAATAATTTACAACCCATTTGCTAATTCTTAGGGTTTTTGGAGCCCATATTCTTTTTGTTAGCATTACAGCCCATATTGTGGCCACGGTTAAAAATTATACTAATTTTGCATATTTGGTCTTGATTCGAACTGTTTTAATCTTGAAATTTTGACTCACATTCAAACTGATTTTAAAAATAAATGTATATCAATATAAAATCTAACAAATTCTCCACGCATAAAAATTAATGTAATTTAAATCTTGAAATGAAAAAAATATATTTGAAACTAATTGCCGGTTTGATGTGTTTTAAAATGTACAGCCCATTTCTCATTCTTGATGGGCCATTTTCTCGCCAGCCAATGAAAGCTCTCCTCGTCTTGAAAGATTTGCAGCCCAACAGCCTAACAAAGCGACTTACTTGGCAAATCACAAAAACTGGGCGTGGCCATGGACCCAGCCGTCGGCCTCTCCACGTACAATACTCTTCCGATGGAAGTCGTTCTTTGACCACGTTGACCACGCCTGCGAGAGAGCACCACGGCGGTGGACGGCGGCGAGCCTAGGAAGGGATGACGGGCCGGGAAGACGCGGCAGTGAAGCCAGCGGAGAGAAGTCTGAGGTTCACTGGTTTGGCTGTGGTGTAAGGCTGCCGTCTCCGCAGGGCCTGGCCAGCGGTGGTAATAATAGGGGGCAGTGTGGCCTCTGCGGCAGCACAGCCGGCCACGGGAGGCAGGAGCATGCGGCACGACCGGCGCTGCTTTGGGCGGCTGGAGCAAGAAGACCAAAGGTTGAAGAAGCACCACGACCCGTTGGATGGACATCGTACGGTCACTGGAGCTAGAATCGTTCATATTGACTAAGTTGACAAAGCCCTTCGTCCCCATCAATTTAGTAGGCCCACAAGTCAGCCTCCCACCAAGGTGGGTCCCAGCTAGCCAGGGGAGTATTCATTTTTTTGTGCGTAATAAGGAGGCACTTTCGATGGGTCCGAGCTGACAGCGGGGGGAACGTTTTTTTCGCGAAATACGTTGGCCCGTCCGGTGGGTCCCAGCAGTCCGGGGGAAACGATTTTTTTTCACGAAATACTGGTGGCCCGTCCGGTGGGTCCCCGCTGTCAGGTGGAGGAATAATGATTTTCCGCGTAATAAGGAGGCACTTCCTTGCGGCTGTCGTGGACCCAGCTGTCAGCCTCTCCACATACAGTACTCTTCCGATGGAAGTCGGTCGTTGACCACATTGACCACGCCGGACCGAGAGCACCACGGCGGTGGACGACGGGGAGGCCTAGGAAGGGGACGACACGGAGCCGGCAAGACGCGGCAGTGGATGCCCACGCGAGAGGAATCTGGCGTTCACTGGTTCGGGCTGCGGTGTGAGGCTGCCGTCGGCGCGAATAACATGGGGTGTGGGTGAGTGGAGGATGGCCTGGCCGGTGGTGGGAGTAGTATGGGGGTGGTGAGGCCTCCAGCGGTAGCACAGCCGCCCACGGAGGAAGGAGCGGCACGACCGGGCGCTGCTTTGGGCGGCCGGAGCAAGAAGACCAGAGGTTGAAGAAGCACTATGGCCGTTGGATGGACATCATCACGGTCCTTTGGAGTATTGACTAAGTTGACAAAGCCCTCCGTCCCGTCAACTTAGTAGGCCCAAAAGTCATCCCAACAATATGGTGGGTCCCAGCTAGCGGGGGGTATTCATTTTACAGGCGTAATTAGGAGGCACTTCCTTGCGTGCGAAGATATAGCTGGTGGGTCCGACACATCGTGAGGGAACATTTTTTCGCAAAATAAGGAGGCCCTTCTGTGGGTCCTAGCTGTCGGTGGAGGAATCATTATTTTGCGCCTAATAAGGAGGGATTTCCTTGCGTGCGGCCGTGGACCCAGCTGTCAGCCTCTCCACGTATAGTCCACTTCCGATGGATGTCGTTCATTGACCATGTTGACCAGGTCGCGCAGAGAGCACCAGGGCGGTGGACGACGGCGAGACCTAGGAAGGGAATGACAGGAGCCGAGGAATACTCGGCGATTGTTTCCCACGCGAGGAGTACGAGGGTTCTTGGTTCGCCTACCGTCATGGGAGAATAACAGCATGTGTGGGTGAGTAGAGGGATGTCTAGGCCAGCGATGGGAGTGCGGTGGGGTCGTGAGGCTCTTGGACAAAGATAGCCGGCCATGAGGAGGAGGGAGCAGGCAGTCCACCGGCGCTTGTTTGGCCAGGCTGGAACATGAAGAGCGAGATGAAAGTGCAACTATCCTAGGTGGTTTTGGTAATTCATAACAACATATAGCTCATTGAGCTAATGCTATTCAAGACTATTATTTCAGGAAAGCTCAATGAATGGCATGGCATGGATGATGAAAGTGGATCCCTCAAAATACTAAGGACAAAGGATTGGCTCAAGCTCAAAAGCTCAAGACTCTTCAATTTACATTTTAGTGATCCAAGATCACATTGAGTCTATAGGAAAAGCCAATACTATCAAGAAGGGATGAGGTGTTGCTTAATGAGCCTCTTGCTTCATGTGCTTAGTGATATGCTCCAAAACCCTCAACTACTTTCCCACATCCACAAATGACCTAAACCTAAAGCCAAATTGGTCACACCAATTCTTTCTATCCGGCGCCACCGATTCCAAAAGTCATAGCCACTGCCACAAACCCTAAGCAAATCGGTCTTACCGATAGGGATCTCGGTCTCACCGAGATGGGGTTATAATCTCTCTGTTCCTTTTTCAGAACTTTTGGTCTCACCGAAAGAGCGAATTGGTCCCACCGAGATTGCAATGTAAACTCTCTGTTTCCTTTTGTAACATTTCGGTCTCACCGAAAAGAGCAAATCGGTCCCACCGTGTTTACGACCAACTCTCGGTTTGCTAATTACCAAAATCGGTCTCACCGAGTTTGTGTGTCGGTCTCACCGTGATTACGTTATGCCCTAACCCTAACCATACGGTCTCACCGAGATGCATGTCTGTCCCACCGAAAATCACTAACGGTCACTAGGTTTACTAAATCGGTCCGACCAAGTTTAACAATTCGGTCCCACCGAGTTTGGTAAATTGTGTGTAACGGTTAGATTTTGTGTGGAGGCTATATATACCCCTCCACCTCCTCTTCATTTGTGGAGAGAGCCATCAGAACGAACCTACACTTCCAACTTACCATTTCTGAGAGAGAACCACCTACTCATATGTTGAGGCCAAGATATTCCATTCCTACCATATGAATCTTGATCTCTAGCCTTCCCCAAGTTGCTTTCCACTCAAACCCTCTTTCCACCAGATCCAAATCCTATGAGAGAGAGTTGAGTGTTGGGGAGACTATCATTTGAAGCACAAGAGCAAGGAGTTCATTATCAACACACCATTTGTTACTTCTTGGAGAGTGGTGTCTCCTAGATTGGCTAGGTGTCACTTGGGAGCCTCCGACAAGACTGTGGAGTTGAACCAAGGAGTTTGTAAGGGCAAGGAGATCGCCTACTTCGTGAAGATATACCGCTAGTGAGGCAAGTCCTTCGTGGGCGACGGCCATGGTGGGATAGACAAGGTTGCTTCTTCGTGGACCCTTCGTGGGTGGAGCCCTCCGTGGCCTCGCGCAGCCGTTACCCTTTGTGGGTTGAAGTCTCCATCAACGTGGATGTACGATAGCACCACCTATCGGAACCACGACAAAAACATCTGTGTCTCCAATTGCGTTTGAATCATCTAAACCCTTCCCCTCACTTTCTTGCAAGTTGCATGCTTTAATTTCCGCTGCCTATATACTCTTTGCATGCTTGCTTGAATTGTGTGATGATTTCTTGACTTGTCCTAAAATAGCTAAAATCTGCCAAACTATAAAATTGGAAAAAGGTTAGGTTTTTGTTGGTCAAGTAGTCTAATCACCCCCCCCCCTCTAGACATACTTCAAGGTCCTACAAGTGGTATCAGAGCTTTGGTCTCCATTTGCTTTGATTTCCTTAGCTTTTGGTGGTCATAGCCTTGGTTTCACAACCTAGGAGAGTATGGCGTCTAGCGAGGGAAATTATCACCGTAGAGGTCCTTACTTTGATGGTACAAATTTTGCTAGTTGGAAGCATAATATGAAAATGCATATTCTTGGACATAACCCCGCCGTTTGGGCAATTATTTGTATTGGCTTGCAAGGTGAATTCTTCGATGGGAGAGAACCGAACCGTGAAGCTAATGCGGAAGAATTGAAGATGTTGCAATACAACGCTCAAGCATGTGACATCATCTTCAACGGATTGTGCCCCGAAGAATTCAACAAAATCAGGCGTATTGAGAATGCAAAGGAAATTTGGGATACTTTGATTGATATGCATGAAGGTACAGAGTCCGTCAAGGAATCCAAGTTGGATGTGCTCCAAAGTCAGCTTGATAAGTTCAAAATGAAGGATGGTGAAGGTGTCGCTGAAATGTACTCTAGGCTTGCTCTTATCACAAATGAGATTGCTGGCTTAGGGAGTGAAGAGATGACCGACAAATTCATCATCAAGAAAATCCTAAGAGCATTGGATGGAAAGTATGATACCGTGTGCACATTGATCCAAATGATGCCAAACTACAAAGATCTCAAGCCAACGGAAGTCACTGGAAGGATTGTTGCTCATGAGATGTCACTCAAGGATAAGGAGGAACTTCACAACAAGTCAAGTGGTGCTTACAAAGCCTCAAGTGAAGCCCCCACATCATCAAGTGAGAAATCAACCTTCAATGAAGAATTGAGCTTAATGGTGAAGAACTTCAACAAATTCTACAAAAGTAGAAGCAAAGAAAGAAGCTCCAAGTCAAGGTCTTACAACAACAAGAGATCTTCTAGTCGAGAGCGAAATTGCTACAATTGTGGGAGACCGGACACTACTCCAATGAGTGTACGGCACCCTACAAAAGAAGATAAGATTCTCCAAGAAGAAGGTGCAAAGAGAAGAATCACCACCAAGAGAGAGGAGGAGTAGAGATGATCGTTATGAACGAAGACCCTCACGGAGAAGCAAGGATTCGGAAAGAAAGGACAAGTCATCAAGGAGCTACACAAAACGAAGACATCAAGCTCATATTGGTGAATGGGTTTCCGGCTCCGACTCCGACCATCACTCCGAGAGAAGCTATCACTCAGACTCCAAATATACTCAAGATGAAGGTGTTGCCGGTCTAGCACTTGTGTCAACCAACTCCTACGACATATTTGACTCACAAAATGAAGGTGTTGGAAGATGCTTCATGGCCAAAGGTCCTAAGGTAACACATCCCGAGTATGTTGATTTTAATAGTGATGAAGATGACTTGCTTGTGGATGATGATTTACTTGTTGACAACTCTAGTGATGAATACTATGATGAAACGTCAATTAATCATGCTTATCAAACGAATGACAATGATAAGGAGAAAATTGAGCTTCTAACTAAAGAACTAAACACTCTTAAGTTGGCTCATGAAACTATCTTCGAAGATCATCGAGAACTTTTAAGGGCTCATGAGAAGTTACGCTTTGAAAAGCTAAATCTTGAGCAAGAGCATGAGTTCTTAAAGGCAATCAATGATGATCTCCGCAAGAAAAGTTCTTCTTCCATTGCCAAGCGTTTACTCTTATCTACTTACATGCCTCAAGTCAAGTCTAGTAACAAGTACTAGAAAGATACTTCCTCTAGTAGTAACAATAATAATGTCAAATCCAATGTTCTTGCTTCTAGTAGTTCTCTGATTCCACTAAACATTCTCTTAGCCAAGTTACACTTGAGCAAGAAAATAGTTTATTGAAGGGAATTATAGAGAAAGGTGTTTACAAGAGCCTTGCCGGGAGTAAGCAATTCGAGGAAATTGTACGCAAGCAAGGAAGGCACCGGAAGAATCAAGGTGTTGGTTTTGAACGAAAGTTCAACGCCAATGGAGTTGAGTGGGAAGAAGATCAATACCCCAAGACAAAGTTTGTTCCTCAACAAGAGAAGTATGATCCTACTTCCTTCAAGGGGACACAAGCTCAAGATGATCTTCCACCACAAGACCACAAGAACAAAGGCAAGGACAAGCTTCAAGAAGAGATTGATGCATTTGAAGAAGCACCTAAAGCCTCGTTCGAGTGGGTTCCCAAGACTATGTCAAGTTCTACTTCATCAAGTACAACTACAACTCCAAGGATTCCCATCAAGATGATGTGGATCCCGAAGAAGAAGAACTAGAGAGTTCTTGAGGGTGACTGCGCCAACATTCTTCACTCATATCATTTTGGCAAGAACAAGTGCAATCAACTTTCACATCTTGCACTAGTTCAAGGAGTCACAAACCCTCATGTTGGTAAGGCAAGGGACAAGGTAACCTAATTTTTTCATGGACATCATCTTGTGTGTGCATCATTCTATGTCTATGGATATTCTTGTTTGTTCCTTGTGGGACTAACCCATGTAGGCAAGTTGAAAGTGCAACTCACTCCAAAGGATTGCTCCAAATGATCTACATCAACATTGAGCATCTACATCTTCAACACCTACATGAAGTCATCATCGACAAAACCCAAGGTTAGTTCATCCCTCTAAGGGGGATCTCACATCTAGGGGAGCTTAACTCTAAGAATTGAGTCAAAGCAACTCTAATGGTGTGAACACATTAATGCATTATGTAAAAGTGGTAACCCCACTTGAGCTTAAACGATGAGTATGACCTATGATCAAATGTTCTCATTTGACTCCTAAGTCAATATACTCATATATAGATGACCTAGTCATCGCCAATTGCTTGATAGTTGCTAAAATTGGTTGTGCATGCTTTGCCACATATTTCAATTGCCATCTTATTGTTTGAGCATGTTGGTGCATATTTTACTCATTCGAGGACATCCACTTGTCGTTTTATTTGTTTGGATTCTTTTCTTTGTGCCAAGTGGATGGACAAGAATGCCTAAGAACCTTCTTTAGCTATCTATCCTTTTCTCGTCTCAAACTCTATTCATGCTACATCACAAATTTTGATCAAGTCAGATTCGAACCACTCTGTGTGAGGAGCACTCGGAGTCCCCGATTCGTCATAGACTTAACTTCCAAAACCTCTTAGTGATTCTCGGTCTGACTGATCCTTCCATTTCGGTCCTACCGAGATCATCAAGTTGATCTGAGTTTTCAATCTCGGTGCAACCGTTTAGAACTTTTCGGTCTCACCGTTTTGCTGTCACTGAACACAGTTATGCATCTCGGTGCCACCGAGTCGTTCCACTCGGTCACACCGACAGGGTCGAGCTATATATAGCCACGGGCAAAATTTTGGAAATTTCTCCGAAACCCTTCGCCCGCGCAACAGCTCGCTCTGCCATCGAGGTCTCCGGATCGTCTCCTCGTCGCCAGCCTCCACATCACTTTGTCTCCGCCGTCGTCAACGGATTTCGTCCCCGCCCTTGCCGCCGTAGCAAGTCCACCGCCAAGTTAGGGTATGGACTTGATCTTTGTGCTATCCACGTCTGATTCCTGGCACATTGTTTTCATATTGATTCTTGCCACGATTGAAACTCATCTATCCAGCCAAAGTAGATCATAGATTAGATGTGATTCAAAATTTTAGGTTTAGGTTTCCGCCGAAACCATCTCGGACCCACCGAGTTGAAAAACTCGGTCTCACCGATTTGGCTTATGCCATTGCACTAGTGACTCTCGGTCTGACCGAGAATTACTAATCGGTGCAACCGATTTGAGGATTCTGTGAAACCCTAGCAGTCTTGGTACCACCGAATGAAACTCGGTCCAACCGAGATCATCGCTTTAGGTTCCAAAACTGCTTCGTATCACCGAGTTTGAAAATCGGTGGATCCAAATGCTTTCTGTGGAAAACTAAAACTGAACTTTTGAGTCATTCTATTGCAAAACCTCTGCATTTTGTGATGCTCATCTTTTCTATCTCATCTATAACTCTTCACAAGGTCAGCAGTCAGCTTTTGCAGTATGTCTGATCAAAGTGACAGCCAGAACAGGTCAGAAGAGCAGATGGACTTGAGTGAGGGCACTAGTCCCTCAACTTCAGATGAAGGGAGCAGAAGTACTCCTAGCAATTTGCCTAAGGCTGCAACTAGGAAAAGGAGGAAAAGAACTTCAGATTTAGAGGATGAAGATTACAAAGCTAAGGAAGATGAGGCAACTTACAAGAAAGAGGTGCTCAAGAAGGAAAGGGTCATGAAGACCAAAAGGCCTGCAGGAAGACAACCAATGTCCAAGGCCAGAGCAACAACTCTACTGCCCAAAGGGCCTGATCCCAAAGAGCCAGCTGCTGAAGGGAAGAAAAGGAAGGAAAGGGTCAAGATGACCATGGCCAGAGTTATTGGGAAGCCTTCTATGATGGAAGAGGAAGATGAAATAGCTGCAGGAGCACCAAAGGCACCAAAGCTTATGGGTGATGCTATTAGATCAGGGGCTGCCACATCTAAGCCCAAGGAAGCACCCAAAGCTGCCCCCAAGGCCAAGTCTGCACCAAAGAGGAATACCAGGAGTATTCCAGCTGCTTTGAGAAGAACAAGGCCCCAAAGCCTAAGGTTGATGAGGAGGATGAAGAAGGACAAGTTTTGAGAAAGCTCAAGCCCAAGATACTAGACCACAATGATGCCCATCCTGTGGCTGAGGACATGAGAATCAGGAAGGATTCAGGGCTGAGACTATGGAGAATGGCAGATCCATATGCCACAAGAAGAAGAACTGCTGTTGATTACAGATTCCACACCAAGGAACAGCGGGACTTCTATGAAACAATTTTGCTGGACAAGAAGCCCATAGTCTGTGATATGAGGTGGGTCGATGGACCTACATAAAGGAGAATGAACAACACTATCACAGGAGTGCAAGACAGCTTTGTTGATTGTGGAGTTGCAGATTTTGTTGGGCAAAAGCTCACAAATTGGAATGATGAGCTAATCATGCGTTCTACTCCACAACACATTTTACCCAGATGGAAGAATTGTTTGGATGTCAGAAGGTACAAGGTACCACTCAACTGTTGAGGAGTGGGCAAAGCTGATAAATGCACCAGAGGAAAATGAGGATGACCTAGACATTTATGCAAAGAAAAAGATGGGTCACAATTCAATGGCTCACATGTACAAGGAGATTCTAGACAAGGCATTAGCAACTCACAAGTTTGGATCAGTTCACTTTCTGCTGTCAGGGTTGCCAACCATAAATTGGATTCTGAGGCACACTTTGTTGCCCAAGTCTGGTGACCATAACATGATCAGAGAGCATGCCATCAACAAGTTGCATGTGTTTGATGTGCCACAGAAGTTCAAAGTCATGAGCCTGATCATTGAAACAATCAAGAGGACTGCAGCAGATCAGAAGAGGAGCTGTGGATATGCACCTCAGATTCAAGAATTGATAAACTCAAAGTTGGGCACAGGAAAATATCAGTTGGATAAGGAACACTTTCCACTTTATCCAGACTTTGAGGACAATGAGGTTGTCATGAATGAGGATGATCCACAATCAGTTCAAGCTCAGGAGAAGAAGGAGAAGGCAAAGAGGGAGAAGGCTGCCAAGATGCCAACTCAAGAGGAGGCATCTGAATATTTCTTGAAGAACAAGCAGGAGCAGCTCGGATACTTGATAGCATCAACCTTGAGGATTGAGAAGGATTGGCCACCCTCACTCAAAATAAGGAGAGCTTGAGAGAATCATAGAACAAAAGTTCTATAACTTAGATGTGAAAGTAATCGAGATTCATCTGCAGTGGAGGAACTACAAGATGACATGCGAGAGAGGAAGGGCAAAACAACAACTGATGCATTTGCCAGAGTGCCTAGAGCCCAGAGGTCATCTGCATGCGAGTTCCTCGACACAAGAGCAACTTCACCTACACCAGCTACAGCCTCAGTGCCACCAGCTCCAGCATCTACATCAGCTCCAGCTCCATCTACTTCAACTGAAGCTTTCGTCCTCGGCATTATCCGGACTCCACCACCAGAAGATCAAGCATGAGAGTCGATCTAGCACTATGCATTTTCTATGAACTTTTTGGTAACTTGTTGCCGAAGGGGGAGAAAAATGTATAGATCATAGGCTTCGAGAGAGAGAGAGTGTGTTGCTTTTGTTCTCTCTTGCTTTATTTGGTGGTTTTTCAAACTTTGTTTGCTTTTGGTTGAGATACTATGCTCGTGAGACATTGATGATCATGTGTTTGATCATAAGCTACACTTATGCATGCTTGATATTATCCTATCTATCTTATGTGATCACTCACTATGCTTGGTGATGAGTGCATGTATTCATTGTTTATTATTTTGAGCGCTCCACCAAGATGTATGTGACATGGAAGAGTAACTCATGAGCCTAATTCATTGTGCATTTGCAGTCCAAAGCAAATCTAAAACTATGCACAAATTTAGGGGGAGCTCTTGCTTATCACATACTTCTCAAAGCGACGATGTTATTTAAATTTTATTATCATTTGTAGAAGATTTGATCTATATGTTGTCATCAATTACCAAAAAGGGGGAGATTGAAAGTGCAACTATCCCTAGTTGGTTTTGGTAATTCATAACAACATATAGCTCATTGAGCTAATGCTATTCTAAGACTATTATTTCAGGAAAGCTCAATGAATGGCATGGCATGGATGATGAAAGTGGATCCCTCAAAATACTAAGGACAAAGGATTGGCTCAAGCTCAAAAGCTCAAGACTCTTCAATTTACATTTTAGTGATCCAAGATCACATTGAGTCTATAGGAAAAGCCAATACTATCAAGAAGGGATGAGGTGTTGCTTAATGAGCCTCTTGCTTCATGTGCTTAGTGATATGCTCCAAAACCCTCAACTACTTTCCCACATCCACAAATGACCTAAACCTAAAGCCAAATTGGTCACACCGATTCTTTCTATCCGGCGCCACCGATTCCAAAAGTCATAGCCACTGCCACAAACCCTAAGCAAATCGGTCTTACCGATAGGGATCTCGGTCTCACCGAGATGGGGTTGTAATCTCTCTGTTTCCTTTTCGTAACTTTTCGGTCTCACCGAAAGAGCGAATTGGTCCCACCGAGATTGCAATGTAAACTCTCTGTTTCCTTTTTGTAATATTTCGGTCTCACCGAAAAGAGCAAATCGGTCCCACCGTGTTTACCTGACCAACTCTCTGGTTTGCTAATTACCAAAATCGGTCTCACCGAGTTTGTGTAATCGGTCTCACCGTGATTACGTTATGCCCTAACCCTAACCATACCGGTCTCACCGAGATGCATGTCTGTCCCACCGAAAATCACTAACGGTCACTAGGTTTACTAAATCGGTCCGACCAAGTTTAACAATTCGGTCCCACCGAGTTTGGTAAATTGTGTGTAACGGTTAGATTTTGTGTGGAGGCTATATATACCCCTCCACCTCCTCTTCATTTGTGGAGAGAGCCATCAGAACGAACCTACACTTCCAACTTACCATTTCTGAGAGAGAACCACCTACTCATATGTTGAGGCCAAGATATTCCATTCCTACCATATGAATCTTGATCTCTAGCCTTCCCCAAGTTGCTTTCCACTCAAACCCTCTTTCCACCAGATCCAAATCCTATGAGAGAGAGTTGAGTGTTGGGGAGACTATCATTTGAAGCACAAGAGCAAGGAGTTCATTATCAACACACCATTTGTTACTTCTTGGAGAGTGGTGTCTCCTAGATTGGCTAGGTGTCACTTGGGAGCCTCAGACAAGATTGTGGAGTTGAACCAAGGAGTTTGTAAGGGCAAGGAGATCGCCTACTTCGTGAAGATATACCGCTAGTGAGGCAAGTCCTTCGTGGGCGGCGGCCATGGTGGGATAGACAAGGTTGCTTCTTCGTGGACCCTTCGTGGGTGGAGCCCTCCGTGGACTCACAAGCAGCCGTTACCCTTTGTGGGTTGAAGTCTCCATCAACGTGGATGTACGATAGCACCACCTATCGGAACCACGACAAAAACATCTGTGTCTCCAATTGCGTTTGAATCATCTAAACCCTTCCCCTCACTTTCTTGCAAGTTGCATGCTTTAATTTCCGCTGCCTATATACTCTTTGCATGCTTGCTTGAATTGTGTGATGATTTCTTGACTTGTCCTAAAATAGCTAAAATCTGCCAAACTATAAAATTGGAAAAAGGTTAGGTTTTTGTTGGTCAAGTAGTCTAATCACCCCCTCTAGACATACTTCAAGGTCCTACAAGTGGTATCAGAGCTTTGGTCTCCATTTGCTTTGATTTCCTTAGCTTTTGGTGGTCATAGCCTTGGTTTCACAACCTAGGAGAGTATGGCGTCTAGCGAGGGAAATTATCACCGTAGAGGTCCTTACTTTGATGGTACAAATTTTGCTAGTTGGAAGCATAATATGAAAATGCATATTCTTGGACATAACCCCGCCGTTTGGGCAATTATTTGTATTGGCTTGCAAGGTGAATTCTTCGATGGGAGAGAACCGAACCGTGAAGCTAATGCGGAAGAATTGAAGATGTTGCAATACAACGCTCAAGCATGTGACATCATCTTCAACGGATTGTGCCCCGAAGAATTCAACAAAATCAGGCGTATTGAGAATGCAAAGGAAATTTGGGATACTTTGATTGATATGCATGAAGGTACAGAGTCCGTCAAGGAATCCAAGTTGGATGTGCTCCAAAGTCAGCTTGATAAGTTCAAAATGAAGGATGGTGAAGGTGTCGCTGAAATGTACTCTAGGCTTGCTCTTATCACAAATGAGATTGCTGGCTTAGGGAGTGAAGAGATGACCGACAAATTCATCATCAAGAAAATCCTAAGAGCATTGGATGTAAAGTATGATACCGTGTGCACATTGATCCAAATGATGCCAAACTACAAAGATCTCAAGCCAACGGAAGTCACTGGAAGGATTGTTGCTCATGAGATGTCACTCAAGGATAAGGAGGAACTTCACAACAAGTCAAGTGGTGCTTACAAAGCCTCAAGTGAAGCCCCCACATCATCAAGTGAGAAATCAACCTTCAATGAAGAATTGAGCTTAATGGTGAAGAACTTCAACAAATTCTACAAAAGTAGAAGCAAAGAAAGAAGCTCCAAGTCAAGGTCTTACAACAACAAGAGATCTTCTAGTCGAGAGCGAAATTGCTACAATTGTGGGCGACCCGGACACTACTCCAATGAGTGTACGGCACCCTACAAAAGAAGATAAGATTCTCCAAGAAGAAGGTGCAAAAGAGAAGAATCACCACCAAGAGAGAGGAGGAGTAGAGATGATCGTTATGAACGAAGACCCTCACGGAGAAGCAAGGATTCGGAAAGAAAGGACAAGTCATCAAGGAGCTACACAAAACGAAGACATCAAGCTCATATTGGTGAATGGGTTTCCGGCTCCGACTCCGACCATCACTCCGAGAGAAGCTATCACTCAGACTCCAAATATACTCAAGATGAAGGTGTTGCCGGTCTAGCACTTGTGTCAACCAACTCCTACGACATATTTGACTCACAAAATGAAGGTGTTGGAAGATGCTTCATGGCCAAAGGTCCTAAGGTAACACATCCCGAGTATGTTGATTTTAATAGTGATGAAGATGACTTGCTTGTGGATGATGATTTACTTGTTGACAACTCTAGTGATGAATACTATGATGAAACGTCAATTAATCATGCTTATCAAACGAATGACAATGATAAGGAGAAAATTGAGCTTCTAACTAAAGAACTAAACACTCTTAAGTTGGCTCATGAAACTATCTTCGAAGATCATCGAGAACTTTTAAGGGCTCATGAGAAGTTACGCTTTGAAAAGCTAAATCTTGAGCAAGAGCATGAGTTCTTAAAGGCAATCAATGATGATCTCCAAGAAAAGTTCTTCTTCCATTGCCAAGCGTTTACTCTTATCTACTTACATGCCTCAAGTCAAGTCTAGTAACAAGTACTAGAAAGATACTTCCTCTAGTAGTAACAATAATAATGTCAAATCCAATGTTCTTGCTTCTAGTAGTTCTCTGATTCCACTAAACATTCTCTTAGCCAAGTTACACTTGAGCAAGAAAATAGTTTATTGAAGGAATTATAGAAAGGTGTTTACAAGAGCCTTGCGGGAGTAAGCAATTGAGGAAATTGTACGCAAGCAAGGAAGGCACCGGAAGAATCAAGGTGTTGGTTTTGAGCGAAAGTTCAACGCCAATGGAGTTGAGTGGGAAGAAGATCAATACCCCAAGACAAAGTTTGTTCCTCAACAAGAGAAGTATGATCCTACTTCCTTCAAGGGACACAAGCTCAAGATGATCTTCCACCACAAGACCACAAGAACAAAGGCAAGGACAAGCTTCAAGAAGAGATTGATGCATTTGAAGAAGCACCTAAAGCCTCGTTCGAGTGGGTTCCCAAGACTATGTCAAGTTCTACTTCATCAAGTACAACTACAACTCCAAGGATTCCCATCAAGATGATGTGGATCCCGAAGAAGAAGAACTAGAGAGTTCTTGAGGGTGACTGCGCCAACATTCTTCACTCATATCATTTTGGCAAGAACAAGTGCAATCAACTTTCACATCTTGCACTAGTTCAAGGAGTCACAAACCCTCATGTTGGTAAGGCAAGGGACAAGGTAACCTAATTTTTTCATGGACATCATCTTGTGTGTGCATCATTCTATGTCTATGGATATTCTTGTTTGTTCCTTGTGGGACTAACCCATGTAGGCAAGTTGAAAGTGCAACTCACTCCAAAGGATTGCTCCAAATGATCTACATCAACATTGAGCATCTACATCTTCAACACCTACATGAAGTCATCATCGACAAAACCCAAGGTTAGTTCATCCCTCTAAGGGGGATCTCACATCTAGGGGAGCTTAACTCTAAGAATTGAGTCAAAGCAACTCTAATGGTGTGAACACATTAATGCATTATGTAAAAGTGGTAACCCCACTTGAGCTTAAACGATGAGTATGACCTATGATCAAATGTTCTCATTTGACTCCTAAGTCAATATACTCATATATAGATGACCTAGTCATCGCCAATTGCTTGATAGTTGCTAAAATTGGTTGTGCATGCTTTGCCACATATTTCAATTGCCATCTTATTGTTTGAGCATGTTGGTGCATATTTTACTCATTCGAGGACATCCACTTGTCGTTTTATTTGTTTGGATTCTTTTCTTTGTGCCAAGTGGATGGACAAGAATGCCTAAGAACCTTCTTTAGCTATCTATCCTTTTCTCGTCTCAAACTCTATTCATGCTACATCACAAATTTTGATCAAGTCAGATTCGAACCACTCTGTGTGAGGAGCACTCGAGTCCCGATTCAGTCATAGACTTAACTTCCAAAACCTCTTAGTGATTCTCGGTCCGACCGATCCTTCCATTTCGGTCCTACCGAGATCATCAAGTTGATCTGAGTTTTCAATCTCGGTGCAACCGATTAGAACTTTTCGGTCTCACCGTTTTGCTGTCACTGAACACAGTTATGCATCTCGGTGCCACCGAGTCGTTCCACTCGGTCACACCGGCTGTGGTCGAGCTATATATAGCCACGGGCAAAATTTTGGAAATTTCTCCGAAACCCTTCGCCCGCGCAACAGCTCGCTCTGCCATCGAGGTCTCCGGATCGTCTCCTCGTCGCCAGCAGCCTCCTGTCACTGGTCTCCGCCGTCGTCAACGGATTTCGTCCCCGCCCTTGCCGCCGTAGCAAGTCCACCGCCAAGTTAGGGTATGGACTTGATCTTTGTGCTATCCACGTCTGATTCCTGGCACATTGTTTTCATATTGATTCTTGCCACGATTGAAACTCATCTATCCAGCCAAAGTAGATCATAGATTAGATGTGATTCAAAATTTTAGGTTTAGGTTTCCGCCGAAACCATCTCGGACCCACCGAGTTGAAAAACTCGGTCTCACCGATTTGGCTTATGCCATTGCACTAGTGACTCTCGGTCTGACCGAGAATTACTAATCGGTGCAACCGATTTGAGGATTCTGTGAAACCCTAGCAGTCTTGGTACCACCGAACTGAAACTCGGTCCAACCGAGATCATCAGTTTAGGTTCCAAAAACTGCTTCGGTATCACCGAGTTTGAAAATCGGTGGATCCGAAATGCTTTCTGTGGAAAACTAAAACTGAACTTTTGAGTCATTCTATTGCAAAAACCTCTGCATTTTGTGATGCTCATCTTTTCTATCTCATCTATAACTCTTCACAGGGTCAGCAGTCAGCTTTTGCAGTATGTCTGATCAAAGTGACAGCGAACAGTCAAGAGCAGATGGACTTGAGTGAGGGCACTAGTCCCTCAACTTCAGATGAAGGGAGCAGAAGTACTCCTAGCAATTTGCCTAAGGCTGCAACTAGGAAAAGGAGGAAAAGAACTTCAGATTTAGAGGATGAAGATTACAAAGCTAAGGAAGATGAGGCAACTTACAAGAAAGAGGTGCTCAAGAAGGAAAGGGTCATGAAGACCAAAAGGCCTGCAGGAAGACAACCAATGTCCAAGGCCAGAGCAACAACTCTACTGCCCAAAGGGCCTGATCCCAAAGAGCCAGCTGCTGAAGGGAAGAAAAGGAAGGAAAGGGTCAAGATGACCATGGCCAGAGTTATTGGGAAGCCTTCTATGATGGAAGAGGAAGATGAAATAGCTGCAGGAGCACCAAAGGCACCAAAGCTTATGGGTGATGCTATTAGATCAGGGGCTGCCACATCTAAGCCCAAGGAAGCACCCAAAGCTGCCCCCAAGGCCAAGTCTGCACCAAAGAGGAATACCAGGAGTATTCCAGCTGCTGAGAAGAACAAGGCCCCAGTGCCTAAGGTTGATGAGGAGGATGAAGAAGGACAAGTTTTGAGAAAGCTCAAGCCCAAGATACCAGACCACAATGATGCCCATCCTGTGGCTGAGGACATGAGAATCAGGAAGGATTCAGGGCTGAGACTATGGAGAATGGCAGATCCATATGCCACAAGAAGAAGAACTGCTGTTGATTACAGATTCCACACCAAGGAACAGCGGGACTTCTATGAAACAATTTTGCTGGACAAGAAGCCCATAGTCTGTGATATGAGGTGGGTCGACTGGACCTACATAAAGGAGAATGAACAACACTATCCTGGAGTGCAAGACAGCTTTGTTGATTGTGGAGTTGCAGATTTTGTTGGGCAAAAGCTCACAAATTGGAATGATGAGCTAATCATGCAGTTCTACTCCACAACACATTTTTACCCAGATGGAAGAATTGTTTGGATGTCAGAAGGTACAAGGTACCAGTCAACTGTTGAGGAGTGGGCAAAGCTGATAAATGCACCAGAGGAAAATGAGGATGACCTAGACATTTATGCAAAGAAAAAGATGGGTCACAATTCAATGGCTCACATGTACAAGGAGATTCTAGACAAGGCATTAGCAACTCACAAGTTTGGATCAGTTCACTTTCTGCTGTCAGGGTTGCCAACCATAAATTGGATTCTGAGGCACACTTTGTTGCCCAAGTCTGGTGACCATAACATGATCGAGAGAGCATGCCATCAACAAGTTGCATGTGTTTGATGTGCCACAGAAGTTCAAAGTCATGAGCCTGATCATTGAAACAATCAAGAGGACTGCAGCAGATCAGAAGAGGAGCTGTGGATATGCACCTCAGATTCAAGAATTGATAAACTCAAAGTTGGGCACAGGAAAATATCAGTTGGATAAGGAACACTTTCCACTTTATCCAGACTTTGAGGACAATGAGGTTGTCATGAATGAGGATGATCCACAATCAGTTCAAGCTCAGGAGAAGAAGGAGAAGGCAAAGAGGGAGAAGGCTGCCAAGATGCCAACTCAAGAGGAGGCATCTGAATATTTCTTGAAGAACAAGCAGGAGCAGCTCGGATACTTGATAGCATCAACCTTGAGGATTGAGAAGGGATTGGCCACCCTCACTCAAAATAAGGAGAGCTTGGAGAGAATCATAGAACAAAAGTTCTATAACTTAGATGTGAAAGTAACTGAGATTCAGTCTGCAGTGGAGGAACTACAAGATGACATGCAGGAGAGGAAGGGCAAAACAACAACTGATGCATTTGCCAGAGTGCCTAGAGCCCAGAGGTCATCTGCTGTGCCAGTTCCTGACACAAGAGCAACTTCACCTACACCAGCTACAGCCTCAAGGCCACCAGCTCCAAAGATCTACATCAGCTCCAGCTCCATCTACTTCAATGAAGCTTTCCCTCGGCATTATCCGGACTCCACCACCGTAAGATCAAGCATGAGAGTCGATCTAGCACTATGCATTTTCTATGAACTTTTGGTAACTTGTTGCCAAGGGGAGAAAATGTATAGATCATAGGCTTCGAGAGAGAGAGTGTGTTGCTTTTGTTCTCTCTTGCTTTATTTGGTGGTTTTCAAACTTTGTTTGCTTTTGGTTGAGATACTATGCTTGTGAGACATTGATGATCATGTGTTTGATCATAAGCTACACTTATGCATGCTTGATATTATCCTATCTATCTTATGTGATCACTCACTATGCTTGGTGATGAGTGCATGTATTCATTGTTTATTATTTTGAGCGCTCCACCAAGATGTATGTGACATGGAAGAGTAACTCATGAGCCTAATTCATTGTGCATTTGCAGTCCAAAGCAAATCTAAAACTATGCACAAATTTAGGGGGAGCTCTTGCTTATCACATACTTCTCAAAGCGACGATGTTATTTAAATTTTATTATCATTTGTAGAAGATTTGATCTATATGTTGTCATCAATTACCAAAAAGGGGGAGATTGAAAGTGCAACTATCCCTAGTTGGTTTTGGTAATTCATAACAACATATAGCTCATTGAGCTAATGCTATTCTAAGACTATTATTTCAGGAAAGCTCAATGAATGGCATGGCATGGATGATGAAAGTGGATCCCTCAAAATACTAAGGACAAAGGATTGGCTCAAGCTCAAAAGCTCAAGACTCTTCAATTTACATTTTAGTGATCCAAGATCACATTGAGTCTATAGGAAAAGCCAATACTATCAAGAAGGGATGAGGTGTTGCTTAATGAGCCTCTTGCTTCATGTGCTTAGTGATATGCTCCAAAACCCTCAACTACTTTCCCACATCCACAAATGACCTAAACCTAAAGCCAAATTGGTCACACCGATTCTTTCTATCCGGCGCCACCGATTCCAAAAGTCATAGCCACTGCCACAAACCCTAAGCAAATCGGTCTTACCGATAGGGATCTTGGTCTCACCGAGATGGGGTTGTAATCTCTCTGTTTCGTTTTCGTAACTTTTCGGTCTCACCGAAAGAGGAATCGGTCCCACCGAGATTGCAATGTAAACTCTGTGTTTCCTTTTTGTAATATTTCGGTCTCACCGAAAAGAGCAAATCGGTCCCACCGTGTTTACCTGACCAACTCTCTGGTTTGCTAATTACCAAAATCGGTCTCACCGAGTTTGTGTAATCGGTCTCACCGAGATTACGTTATGCCCTAACCCTAACCATATCGGTCTCACCGAGATGCATGTCAGTCCCACCAGAAATCACTAACGGTCACTAGGTTTACTAAATCGGTCCGACGAAGTTTAACGATTCGGTCCCACCGATTTTGGTAAATTGTGTGTAACGGTTAGATTTTGTGTAGAGGCTATATATACCCCTCCACCTCCTCTTCATTCGTGGAGAGAGCCATCAGAACGAACCTACACTTCCAACTTACCATTTCTGAGAGAGAACCACCTACTCATGTGTTGAGGCCAAGATATTCCATTCCTACCATATGAATCTTGATCTCTAGCCTTCCCCAAGTGGCTTTCCACTCAAACCCTCTTTCCACCAGATCCAAATCCTATGAGAGAGAGTTGAGTGTTGGGGAGACTATCATTTGAAGCACAAGAGCAAGGAGTTCATTATCAACACACCATTTGTTACTTCTTGGAGAGTGGTGTCTCCTAGATTGGCTAGGTGTCACTTGGGAGCCTCCGACAAGATTGTGGAGTTGAACCAAGGAGTTTGTAAGGGCAAGGAGATCGCCTACTTCATGAAGATCTACCGTTAGTGAGGCAAGTCCTTCGTGGGCGACGGCCATGGTGGGATAGACAAGGTTGCTTCTTCGTGGACCCTTCGTGGGTGGAGCCCTCCGTGGACTCGCGCAGCCGTTACCCTTCGTGGGTTGAAGTCTCCATCAACGTGGATGTACGATAGCACCACCTATCGGAACCACGACAAAAACATCCGTGTCTCCAATTGCGTTTGAATCTTCTAAACCCTTCCCCTTACTTTCTTGCAAGTTGCATGCTTTAATTTCCGCTGCCTATATACTCTTTGCATGCTTGCTTGAATTGTGTGATGATTGCTTGACTTGTCCTAAAATAGCTAAAATCTGCCAAACTATAAAATTGGGAAAAGGTTTGGTTTTTATTGGTCAAGTAGTCTAATCACCCCCCCCCCTCTAGACATACTTCAAGGTCCTACAAGAGATTGAAGAAGCACGACAGTCATTGGATAGACATCCAACAGTCACTGCTCTCGTGTGTTCACTAAGTTGATAGGGCATTGCGTGTGCGTCAACCTTTTTTTTATGAAAGCATACGCGTCAACCTGTAGTAGGCGCTAAAGTCAGCCTCAAATCTGTGGAAAACAACATACAACCCATCTGCCATTATTTCTAATAATGTACAGCCCATTTGCTAATTCTTAAGAATTTTTTTGGAGCCCATCTTCTTTTTGTTAGCATTACACCCCATATTGTGGCCACGGTTAAAAATTTTACGAAATTTTGCATATTTCGGTGCGGTCAACTGTTTTTAATCCAGAAATATCGATTCACATTCAAACTATTTTGAAAAATAATTTATATAAATATAAAATCCAAATAATTGTCCACGCATAAAATCAATGGAATTTAAGATCTTGTAATGAAAAAAAATTGAAACTAATTCCCGGTTTGATGTGTTTTAAAAATGTACAGCCCATTTCTGGGCAAACCAAATGAAACTCTCCTCGTCTTGAAAGATTTGCAGCCCAGCAGGGCCGATAAAGCAAGTAGGCCTTTTTGGGTATTTCTTTAAAAAACTAGAACTGGGCTAGCCATTTTCAGCAAGAAAAAAACACAACTGGGCTCATGATGTGGTAAACATAAATAAAACCACTGCTAGACGGGCCACAGCCCCACAGACAGCCCCGCACAGCCCGTTGCTACCACTGATCCGTCGCTAAAACTAGTATAAATAACAACTGCTTGTTCCTCAAAAAATCTATGACTTCTTTGGGTCCACAGTGTCACCGCTCGTAGTGTAATTATCTCATTTATTGACTACGTTGATAATGGCGTGAGCCCCAGATGTCCAACCATTAGGAGGAACCATATTTTTGGGCTTGTACTATAGAAGCACTTGCTTGCGAACTGCCATTACGCTGGTGGGTCCCTACTGTCATCCTCTCCACGTACAGTCATGTGCTTGTTCCTCTCGGTTCTTGATGACGTTGACAACGCAAGAGGGCGGCGCACCGCGCACGGTGAGCGAACCATGGCCGCAAGGCGGAGAATGACGGCGAGGCCTCGGGCGGAGACACTCTACCGCTTCTGGCTCCTCCTAGGTCATTGAAATGTCTCCCTCTACTGAATGTCGTTATACTTTTGTTCAATGACATGCGGGCCATGCAGCGCGCGAGCCCAAATGCCATCCACCAAATTAGAAGGCAGTATGCAGGCGGAGTGTCACCCCGGTCGTAGCGCGGTAGTTACGAGCCGTCGTATCACAAAACCCCACCTCCCCGCAGTCTAAGTTTGACGGACGAAGCAACCATCATTTCACTCTTCGCTGAATCCCCTTCTCCCTCACCGTCTTCAAGAAAGGCTACACTCGCATCTGCCACTGTTCTTCTCTCTGAACGAAGGGAAGGTAAGCGGATCCGTGATGTTGGTATATTTTCGTTCACGGCCACTACTGAGATGGTCAACGCCCCGTTTGAGGTTACAGCCCCCGTGGCACTGCAGGAGCAGTTTTCCCCCTTCGAGGATGTGTCCCCCCCCCTGCTGAGCTGCCCAATGTGATTTCCTTCTTTGCCGATCTCGATTGTGGTTTTTCATAAGTATGTGGTGATTTTTTTAGAAAAGGAAGTACGTGGTGATTAATAATGCAAAATTTTATTAGCTTCGATGCCATGCTATACATAGTGGTTTAAATAACTTGTGTTTCTTATACTGAAAAGTAATTCAGAATTTGTTTCTATTTCAATTAGAGCCCTGATGCAGACAAGGATTGTGTGGTTGTACATGTCACTCGCTATGAGGCGGACGACCTGAATATACGCACTGGGAAAACAGAGTTCTTAGGCTGTTGGATCCTGGAAGCCATTTGCGGTTATACCAATGAAGAATTGTATTCCAGCCTCACTGTTGTCAGGCGTGTTGTCCAGGGTGTACTGAAGCACAAGAAGTTCAAAGCTACTCCTTCGTTTGTGAGGCATACTGTTCTTGTCAAGATTACGCAGGAAGATGACGTGGCATGCCTCCACACACAAGTTTATCAGTGGCAAGGCCACAAGGTTGTCTTCATGAAGGTTCACGGGATTGAGCTGCAGCGGGACGTCCTCGATGACGTTCATGGCAAGGTCCATCTTGTGTCTAGCCCAAATTAGATCGAGGCATGAAATAGTTGCCCCGGCTACTGTTTAATAGTAGTTTGGATTGTGTCTAATTATCCGAACCTTGCCTGTTATCGACCCCTCTGGGGCTAGTACTCTGTTTGAATCCGTCTATGGGAACTACTGCTACTTTTATGTGCCCGTGAATCATGTGAGAACCATCGTAATTGTTGCCGAAACATATGCGTCCTTACTAGTTTTTTCATGAATATGGCATGGTAAGACATAAGTTGTCACGGTTTATCATACGAGCAGTGTGTGTTTTCATGAAATAGAGCACTCGTTCGAGAACCGTGCGTCGACGTATACATAAGTACTTGTAAACACTGTTGGTGCTACCCCACTTGTAAGCAGTTGTGCAAATCACGGCACATTGGCTCAGCTCGCTTCAACACTAGGCTATCGACCAACTAACAATCAACAATCTGCTGTCTGACATATAAGCAAGTATGTATCTTGTTACAGTGGTTCATGAAGTTAATTGAGGCCACAATGTAATAAATTCCAAATGTTCACACGCTAGTCCAGCGCTCATGTGGAACACTCACATTAAACTCGTCTTCATAAAAAACTTGAAAAGCATAAGTTAAGCAATTTTATACATCTCAATGATTCATAGAACACAACAAACATATACTAGTTCACAGCAAAAGACAAAGTTGTGAGAAGGTTTACAAATCAGGAAAAAAAAGCAAAGGGCTTCTCTGAGCAAAGGGCCTCCCGGCAGGCTTAAATTTCCTGGAGTTCACTCTGGTTTTTTTGTTGTTGCCACCATTCAGGGTTATGTTCTCTCATTCCAGAATAACCAGTTATAATTGTGGTCTCAGCTGGAATGATGAACTGAACCATGCAGTGTACTGGCCAGGTGAAATTCTTGTGCATTCCAGTAAATTTAAGGACCGCTATTTGCAGAAATAAGCATACCACAATACCTCTTGACCGCGCACCTGTCCAAAAAACCACCGTGCAGCCGTGCTAGCTAGTCCTCGGTCCATGGATGAACTGGTAGAAAGTGCATTCCGTACTAGGATGCAGTTGTTTTCGCTCATCCCTGCACTGCAATCAGGAAGTAAAACGTACGAATCAGCTTCTTTTAGATTGCATTGGTCATTCTACCTTAGTTACTACCAATGTAGGGATACCTTGAAGATGGGAGGTTAGACGACGGCAACGAGGGATAGCCATCTCATTTTGCGCAGTTGTACTAAAACTGAGGTGTGTGCTTTTGATTGCGTGGATAGAAACGATACGGAGACAGACATCCTGCAACGAAGTGGAGACAGACATCCCTGTTTGCGCAAATACAAAATACAGTTATTTAAACAGTGACAGATATTACTACTTTCCCCCGTTTCCTCTTAGAACCAAGTCCTAGATTCATGCTACAGCTTTCCCACTTTCTTCCCTGTTTGAACCAACGCTTTGAGTCGACTGTATGAACTAGCTTTACTTCTAATAATAGTAGAAGTCTAGGTGGCTTTGGAACAGCGGACGGAAGTAGAAAAGGATCCACACGAAGGGAGCTGGGGCAGTAGAGCAAGGCAGGTTTCGAAGGAATATATACCTGAGGGTCGTCGGCATGTGGCAAAGACGGCGTCAGGAGGCCGCATCTTGGCCACAATACCGCAGGGGGGAAGAAGGGGTCGGAGGCCCTCCCGAGCCGGCGCTCTCTCGGAGAGAACGGCATGGCCGCCGATCGGGACGCGCGGGCAGCCGTTGGTCTCCTCCCTCGCCGCCGACGATAGCGTGAACAATGCACCTACACCCCTGCCCCGGTCGAGGTTGTCTGACCGGATTTGTGACCAGCCGTGAGCTGAGAGAGAGTGTGGCCACCTATGTCTTGCTTAGATCTGGAGAGCATGAGAGAGTGAACGAGAGGAACACTAGTAAAGCAACCGCTAAGGCTCCTGCTTTTATATATAGTGGAGTGATTTTGTTGTACCAGCTACAAAAAAAATGCGCTCCTACGTGTACCCGCGAGCGGGTGTGAGAGAACTAGTGCGTGCGTGCACCGCTTCTCTTCGTGGGAGTACAATATACTATGCCCAAATAACGTTCGCCGCAAGAGTAATAGTATAAGTGTGTGACGTGTGAGCTAAAATAAAATGTGCGCGCCGTCTTTTGTTTTTTAGAAGTTCTGAGGGTAGGGTGTGAAGAGCACATATGTGCGTGATGTCTACCTGCAGATAGACGGTGGGTGCGACGTGCGAGTCTGCGAGAGAACTCGGGAGAGTCGTGACTCGTGAGGGTGCGTGTGCGTGAGAGAGAGGGGGGCACGTATAAATGCAATGCATGTGTCCGTAAATCATTACCCAACAAACGTTCGCCACAAGCCTTTTCCTGACGAACGCCATAAGAACCGTTAGATCGGCATCCGACAGTGTTAGTTTTGCCATGTCATTTAATAGAACAACCACTCCTCCTACACCCAAATCTTCCACGTGAGTGTTAGCAAGTGCCGTATGCTCCCTCCATTCCGAAATGCAGTGCATATAGCTTTATTGAAAATACGAACCTTGCAAACTTTACCGAGTTTTCGTGTACCAAATTGCACATGTAGAATACCCTATATATATCATTTCATTCATCTTCGAGAGGTAACTATAAATATGGGTGAGGAGTCTACAAAGAAAGACCATCGTATCACCCGCAGCAATTTCAAGCATCCTTTAGTGTCGAGGAATATCATAGGAACTCTATATGATATGATTTTTATAGGATTTTTTCCTTTAGAGCCAATTGGTTCATAGGAATAGATTCGTATACTCCACATTTCAAAGCAAATAAACATGATATCATTTCTATAGCTTTAGAGCCACTTGGTTCATATGAATGGATTCCTATACTCCCTTAATTTCAAATCCCTCCTCATAGGAATTGAGATACATTGCGTCTCTAGATTCAATAGAAAAGTTCCTATGATGTGAACCAAATGACATCTCTTTTCCAATCCCTACTCATAGGAATTGAGATGCTCCATGTCATATCTTTCCCTACAACTTCCATGTATACATCTTCTATTCCTAAATAGATAGTACAACCCACTAGTAGTTTTTTTTTAAACATGCAACTATGGCACAAGAACTATATAGTGTGCCAATAACTTTGAAAGATGGTCGCTGGATGAAGCTAACCCGACAGTGCAGAGATAGGCAAATCCGAGTACTACTGGCCGTTGGATATCATCAACATTCCACCAGATCTACCACATGTACAATTTAGAAGACTCCATGGTTGAACTTAAGCATAATGCACAAACCTCAAAACACAAGCACTTCTCCTTTGTTCTAGAATCTTCTGTATCATAATTGATTATTTTTTTCTAAATGAATTGCCATTATTAGTTTTTTACTTTATGATTTACAATGCACAACCCCGTGAATCTTAACATTTTTATAAAACTAATTGATTTTGAATGAGATGAAATATAAGAACTAAACGAACATCTACATCATGCATATATGACTCAAAGCTTTACATGCTATAGTGTGTATTTATTCATAATTTGGTTTCGAAATCTCATGCGTTCAATACATGTGTACCTTACTAGTTTTGATTAGAGTAGCAAATTTCACATGGCCCCGGGTATATCAAAATGCAGGGCCCATGCATCATTGCCTTTCGCTCGAACCTACGTCCACAATTTTTTGTACGTACTATATCTCCACTGGTCCCCAAACCCAAAATGCTGCCTCGTTCCCGTAAAACCATGCGGCCCACACATATTTAAGGCGTCGACTCGAACCCGTTTACTACGACGTGGCCCCGCACGCCGTAGTACTCCTACAAACCCTACCGCTGCACTCATCATCGGTTTTCTTCAAGAGGACGAGGGAGAAGCCGATTTGTAGTGGAGGCGCTTTCAAAAAAAGGATCTGTAGTGGAGACCCCTACCCTAGGGTGCCCTAGGTAGCTGCAGCACACATCATTGTTTTCTCTTTTCTTTATGCTCTTGCGCCCTAGAGTGAAATGATGGTTGCTTCGTCCGTCCAGCACTCCACCTTAGTGATTTGACCCTTCATCGCTCATTTTCTACTACTGCGGCGCTACGACCGGGGTGCCTCCAATTCCAACCGCTGCTCCGAACTGTAATTTGGTGCATCGCACATGTAACAAGACAGTGGATGAGCCACATGTCGGCCAAAGGGGTCCTGTTAAGTGTGTCACCATTTCGTGTGCGGACTGAGCCTGCTTGAGTTGCTACGCCAACACGACAGGAACAGCCTACCACTTGGATTTGCTCCTTGGTGTATCCCGACTATATTGATCTAAAAAGATATGTGCTGAACTACCTCTCCGTCTCGGTTTTTTATTGTTAGGCGTCTCGGTTTATAGGGCCTGCACGTAGTTCTAGATCATCCATTTGACTAACTAAATATGAGTTACTATGTCACAAAAAGTATATCATTGGATTCTTAAGCGGATGTAGTTGTATTTAAAAGTCGAGGGCGGGGCTTTTCTTGCGCGGTAGGCGGCGGGGCAGTTCTGCCTAGTCGGTTCGACAGAGACGCGAGAAGACAAGGGAGTAGGCTGCTGCAAACGTAGGACTGTGTGATTTTACAGTGAGTTACTGCTGGACAGGTGAGGCCCCGTGATTTGACTTGCCATTATCATTTTAACTGTGGCGCTACGACCGGCGTGAGTCTCCCGATTCCTGACCACCTCCATACAGGTGCCTCTCCCAATGCTCCACCATGTAGTAGAGGCTGGCTCTTGCATGAGAGCCCACTTCTCCACTTTTTCCTTGCCTCTCTTTCCTCCACATATGCAAAAATGCCATGTAAAGCGCACTATTGTACTTACTTTTACTTGCTCCTCTGGGTGCTTAAGCTTGCCACATAGGCATAAAGTCCGATGTGGCAAGTTAATCAAGAAGAGAGAGACTAGTTTGGTGACCCAAGGAAGAAACAGTGCTAGAGCGTGTACCTAGGTGAAAAGACAATTTTGAGTCTCAGAGCTAATTAAATGAAGCAAACTTAGCAACACCGTTTCATTGGAAGAGGTCACTCCTTGGCAAATGCAATAAATACTAGTACTCACATGTCCCATAATATAAGAACGTTTTTGGCACTACACTATTGTCAAAAACGTTCTTATATTATGGGACGGAGGGAGTACGAAGAAAGAGATAGAGAGAAGTAAAAAAATACACTTATAGCCAACCTTATAGCCAACCTTGTTGTAGTATGAGTGACTAAGTGATGACTATGTATGACATGCCAACATCAGATAGCCTAACGCACCGTGTTAAATCTCCAACGGCGCAACCGCGCGAGCGACGCGATGGTCATGGTAGGCGCGACCATGATACGGGCTGTTGGCAGCCTTGGATCTGAGATCAAACGGTCGCATGCTAAGTTGCTGAAAATTTGCAGAATAACCCTCCAGGATAGGATATTCACCCATAGGTCCAGAATCACGCCATGCAACCGTTCGGTCTCAGATCCAAGGGCTCTCGGAAGCCCGTATCATGGGAGAATGGAAAGCCACTACCCTGTCGTTCGCACGCTGGCAGTTCGCTCCTAGTCGTCCCCGCACGTCCTTCAATACTACGGCGGTTCGCTCCTAGTCGTCCCGTCCATTCACATTACGGCAGTTCCACTAATCCTAACCCTCATCCCAAATCCATGGCGTCCCAAATCTCCATGATCGGCGGTGAGTACAAGGTTAGAACCATCACCGGCGATGAGTTCGATGTCATCTACACCCGTTCTTCCGCGACGATGAAAGGATGCCTTTCTCGCTTCAGACACATGTTCGAAAACTCAGATGATGAGTGGGTCGCTGAGCTAGATGTTGAGTACACCACAATCCTGGGACGAGAGAAGGATCTAAAGGACGAAGAGAGGAAGAAGCCCGCCGTGATCCAGGTTTGCATACATAACGGTTGCTTGGTCTACCACATATGCCATGCCGATGTTGAGTGCCAGGATTTTAAGAACTTCCTCAAGGACAAAACAGTGAAATTCGTTACTGTAGACTTTAAGAACGACAGAGAAGTCCTGGGTCGGATAGGCCTTGTTGTAGGCAACCCTTTCGACCTCCAGAAGCATCGGCTGGTGCCCTCTCGTCAGCCTTCAATGCTGACCCTGGCAGGAGCCATGGTTCATCCTTCGTACCGTAAACTGGAGACACCTCATTACATGTTTCATCGTCATGCATGGCAGCGGAATGTACTATATATAGACGACATCCACTATGCTGCAATGGATGGCTACCTTTGTTTCAATATCTACAAGGGTTGGATGAAGAGCAACAGCCAAGTGTGCGGTTCAAGCAAAGAAGTATCGGCCAAGAGGAAGAGGGACAAGGACGGAGTCGAGGACGTGGACGAGGAATCCGAGTAAGGTGGTAGTGTCGTTGCCCATGGTGGTTCTAAACTTCTAATGAAGTGTCTACCGGATTAGTTGCATAGTTTAATTTCAGGTGTGCTTAGTTTAATTTGAGGGGTGTGTTCTGCTGAGCCCCCAGCAGAACTATGTTATGTTTCTTCTTGTTATTTTAACTCTTCAGTATGTATATACTACTAGTATTTCTTTAATAGAATTTAGCACCCCAATTAAGCACGTACTAGCTTTTTTAATAGTACTATATGCATAATTTGGCATTTAGCGCTCTATATGTACCACCTTTTTTAAATTTCAATTTTTGCTCCATGGCGCAATCCATTGATAGTAGTACTGTATAAAAGTATACATTTTTAAAAGGCTAGAGTACTGTTCATCACATATATAACCAGTTAAATTCTCAACCTAGAACGACGTGCATGCCATGTACTATTAAACCGATACGGAGGAAGTATAGTAAAAATGAGGTGATTTTACCGAGCGATCAGCGGGGGAGCATGGCCTGTCATGCGGTCCCACGTGTCATGATGTACCAAGGCGATGCGCGTGTCCCTCTTGAGGCAGAAGAATACTACGTGGTTTGAGATGATGGCGAACCGAAGTGTGAAATAATTGTTGCTTTGTCCGTTTGGGAAGGTGCGGCATTGTGATTTGACGTCTCATTGCTCATTACTACTACTAGGCCGGTAAGAGTGGGGTGCGTCCCCCCTGCTGTTCTGCACTGTTATTTGGTGCTTGACACATCGATCCGGTTGCTATATGTCCCACATGTCGGCGACAGGAAGTACATGATTCATTAAAGGGAGCGTCGACGGAGGAGTATACTACAGAATTCATGAAAGGGAGACTTAGTTTTGGAAAAATCTGTTTTTACGGAGTACGTACCCACTAGGGTTTATAGGGCTCATCTAAAAAACATTCATTTTTCCGTTTGATAAGTCTCAATTCTACTATACTAGTAGTAGTACCATTGCATGTTGGATTTCGAGGTGCGTTAGATCAATGCATGTACAAGTACATGGAAATTTAGTGGTCATTCAGGCTAGCTATAGTGGGAGTAACTTAGGTAGTAACATAACGCACCCCAAGACATATATGCTTATGTGGCATGGAGTTAATGAGGAGAGAGGTGCTTGTGGTAACATAGTATGTTACCGTAACATAACACATCCCAATGTAAAATGAGTCTACAACATAATAAATGAAGGCTTGCATGACACTACACATATGTTACTACCCACTATGATGGTAGTAACATAGACTAGTAACATATACATGTTACTAGTTTAAGTTACTACCCACTATGACTAGCCTCATGCATTCGTTCTAATTAATGCCTCGTTAAACATAACTTCTTGAGAAAAACGGGCGTACTAATTACTTGTGCAAACTATGAAATTAATTCGACCACTCAACGTCTACCTTGGTTGGAGAGATTTTGAAATTGAGCCATAAACTGGAAAGGAGGGAGTAGTAAATTTTGTCTCAATTACTATTTGTGGCCTTGTATAGATGCAAAATGTATTTTTTTATAGTGGCCTTGTATAAGTAAATGGAGGGAGTACTAACCAAAGTAGTACGTAGTAGGGACGAGGAGTAAACGGAGGGAGTAGTAAAATTTCCTCCTCATGCCGCGAGACACCGCGCACGTGGGAGAGGGAGCGGGCGTAAAGGCGTACAGTAGTAGTAGTAGTACTACTACTACTCGTAAGCAAGCTTCACCTCATTCTGCCAACCACCGCGCCCGTGGGCGGGCGAGACGGCGTACTAAGCAAGCTTCTACTCGTTCTGCGAGTTGACGGGACACATCAAAAGTACTCCAGTGTATAGAGCTTTGCCTCTAAGGTAGGCCCCACATGGTTTGCTTCTTTTTTTAATTTAACATAACGAATCAAGTTGCAATTTGTTTGTTCACCCGTGGTAGACGATCCTCCCTCCACCAAGTGGACAACCAGTACACGTGCCAAATTACCACATGGGCTGCCTTTTTCATACAGAAATGAGCTCCACCGTGTACCCGCACGGGTGTGGTTGGGAAAGAGACGGGAGTACGTGCGCCGTGCGTGCACCTCTTCTCTTCGTGCACGTCCCCCACCTACGTGGGTGTGTGTGAGAGAGAGATACAAACGTAAACATAATGCGCCGTCCATCCCCATGCCTCCGCCTAGTCCGACCACCAGTCACCACCACGCCCCACTCCTCCTCACCTTATCTCTCATCTTTCTCCCTCCATTTTTATATACAAGGGGCCACTATAAAAATTACAATTTGCAGATATACAAGGTCACTAACACTAATCGATGCAATATTAATGGTGTTTGCCTCGTGGTACTAGCAAAGGAGGACATTAGTTATCCCTTGCATGCATGCGGGAGTTCGTAAAAAATGCATCTTGATGTTCTGTGCAATGCACGGGCATCTTGCAAGTCCATGAAAACAACACATGGCAAAATTCGACGGCGAACGAGGGATTTGAATCTATTGGGAGGGGCTGTTTGGATCTTGCCCGGGGTAGCCAAAATATTGGCGACCCTTTTGTCCACCGGTGCCTTTGCCACCGATGAACGAGGAATGGCTCGGGTCCTCATGCTGTCATGCATCCTCCAGCGCGCACGTTGGAGACGAGCTCGCATGAGCTGTGTTTTTTTGTCCCACAACACCGCCGGAGCCGCCCGCAGACCGACCGGTGACCCGCAAATTACGCCATCCAACCGTAGCTGCACACATTATGACAGCAACTCAACCAACCGGATGAAATTCACGCAAACACGTAGACAAACTGATATTTTATATAAACAACGACGGAAATCATATAAAATACCGGATTTTCATACAAACATGACAGATTTCATTACATTCAAATGAACTACACGGTGCTAGTTCTGGATAGCACAGGTATATAATACCTGGCCTAAATGGTCGCCTCGACGATCGATTTGTGTTCCTCATGTCCGCAAAGACGATCACGGACTGCGGGAGCCCCGGAGGTAAATGCTTCAGCAAAGAGCGACTCGCTTCGCCCCCACTGCCCAGAGGTCTCACGACTTGAATACCCACCGACCACTAATTTATTACCATTTATGTCCTTCATATACGCTACCGACGGTGGGCCCTATGGTAATGTCTTGCTGCTGAATGTGGACCGTTTGATCGGTCAATTGATCGTGTTATCAACAAATTATGGAGCTATATGGTGAGCGGTGACCGTATGATCACCCTAAAATGTACTCCTATTTTATTAACACAATCTGAGACTCAAACTACCATTTCTTTCTTCCATATACAGGCTGACAGGTGGGACCCACGGTTACGCGCCCGATGGTGCAACACTAGTTGCGCCGCGTGGAACGTTTGACTGTTCAATTGATTGTGTCATCAATAGAATACGGAGTTGTACGGGTGAGCCAGTGACCGTATAATCATGACATGTATTTGTTTAACACGGTACAGAAGCAAGGGCTCATATATACGCGCAAGCACTCACCGCTATAAGCGCACACACGCGAACCCTACCCCTATGAGCACCTTCGAGAGAGTGGGCCAGCATATATGATCTTGAGATTTTACGAAGTCACCATAAGTGCCTTGTAGTCGAGTGGAACGTCTCCTCCCACTGAATGTACATCGCCGGAAAATACTGAAATTAACAGAAGATAAATGCGAGCACCAGGACTTTAACCTTGGTGGGCTCGAGAAACCACTGTCCTCTAACCATCCAACCACATGTTGGTTAGCACGATAAAATGTATGTGGTGACCGTGATGAGCTTATTCTGAAGTCAAGTGACCATATCGTGCTTTCGCTTCAAATACAATGACCGTAAGTGTCGTCAATAAAATACGGAGCACGCATCAAATGCAAAGTCTATCAGTGTCATCAACAAAATATGGACACATATCGTGAGCTAGATACCATTGTACTATTGTATATGCTTATTTTCTTAGTGGCCGATTGCGTGTGTGGTGTGTTGGGCACATCATTTCTAGTTGTGGTGGGTCAACATGAAGAATCATGGGTCCGTTCCATCCTGCGCCACACATAGGTTGGACCGAGACGTGTTATACGAAGACCCATGTGGAGGACTTGGCGTACAACACGAAGCTACCAGAGTCGCGGAGGACTCTATCCCCACTGGTGATAAGCCGACTATATATGATTTGTAACCCTAGGCCCTTAGTATGTTATACAAGCTTGGGGGCTAGTTCATCGATAGTATACACACACGCACAATGCCTGGTATTCACGTGTACTTTGTACACACCCTATCACTAATATACTGCATGCAGAGTAGGCTCTTTGTTCAACTGCAAGGGTCCGATCCGAACTAGGGTAAAATTTTGCCTCGTATTACCATCCAGCCTAACAACCAGGGATATCCTACCGAATGATATGATGAAATCATATCTGCCAACTACTAAGAGAGAGGTGTGTGCGGGAGACACGTAGGCACATATATGTGCGTATAAAGGGCTAGTAGAGACCGTGCATGTGTATATATGCATGTGAGAGAAATAGTGTTTTCCAAATTGCGTAAAAGGCGGTTCTACACATTAAATTAAAATATAAAAGGCATTATTATTTTTGGATGAGATCATGAATTTTGCAAATTGCGTATGGACGAAAATCGGTCTATCAGACACCCATACTCTATTGAATTCTAGCATGTGCATGTGTTTATTTCATATTATCGATCCATAGAGTGAGAGCGGTTTGAAATACAGGCAATGGATGCTTTTGCAATTCATATATAAACATTAATTACTGCACTCCATGTTGTTAGTGTGAAGCACTTTATACATTTTTCACTTGCATGGATACATTCCAAATTGCTAGCTACGAAATAGAATACATGTCGAATTCAACATAAAGGGGATTTTGAAGATTCGAATTCATAGGAAGTGCATTTATCTATTTGAACCCGAGATAATGGCATTTGTAAATCAGATGTAAAAGGGGGCATCAATCTTTGTTGTGAGTTTGAACATGCTATATATATATATTCATACGCATATCTAACTTTTTTTGCAACCAAGGAGATTATATTTGGAACCATGCATGAACTGAGGTAAGTTGCATATTTTTTAATATATACTCGTGTACAATGTATATTCAAATGTACACCCTCCATTCCAAAATAATCGTAGCTTTACGATTTTCAAGAGTAAAGATTTGTGAAGTTTGAAAAATCCTGAAAGTTTAATTCAAGAGAACCGAAAACGTTAATGCTTCTGCTCCGAAATATTCAACGAAGCGCCAAATAGGCCTCTGGTCACCCGAAACCACACGAGACTAATGTTTTGGTGGTAGGAAATTACTGTCCTGACTCTGGCCCGTGTATCCTATCGGCCCGATGTCCAAAGGTCTAAACCGGGGTAGGTTTGTAACTTCACCAAGACGCCAGTCTCAACCGCCTCCAAGAAGCATTCATACGCCGTGGGCGCTTAAACACCCATGCGCTCGGCCGAAATCTATCCCGCCCACATTTGGGACACCTGACAGGACTGTCCTACCCCCAACCCAAAATATGTCCGGATTTTAGATGGGGGAGAAGTTTGTAACTTTCCCCAAATTTCAAACAAGCGCGTCTCAAACCGAAACATTGTTCCCCCTTAGTTCCCCGCCTCCCTCCGTTTCCCCATTCACACTCCATGGGCGCGAAAACACCCTCTCCACCAGCCGCGAAACCCCAGCCTCCTCCGTCAGTCCATTCTCCACCCCATAGCAGCCGGTACCCCGACGTCGTCGTCCAATGCAACCGCAACCGCAACGCCCTCAAGGACTTAGCAGCTGAAGCCGAGGCAGAGCTGCCTCCAGGACGCCGACGCCGATGTGCGCCATACCAGAACCACGCCGTCTTGCGCCTCACTGCTGCGGCTCCACTGTCGCAACCGTCCACCGCATCGAAGCTGTTCCCGCTACGCCGTTGTTCGCCGCCTCGGATCTGCTTCCCCGCCGACGACAGACGGCCACCGCACCACACTCAACAACTTGGCCATGGGTTCGTCCAAGGCTGAACCGTCCTCCACAACTTCTGGTTTCCGGCGAACAACAAGAAGATCGTCGGAAAAACGGAAGGAGGACACAACACTGCCAACAGAAAGAGGTACTCCTCTTCCCTTATTCGTGCAAATCTTATGTCTCCGCTCACACCGTATTCATCCCACGAAAGAAACTAGTTGAGCGCTTCTTACTGCATCTTCTTCGTGATACTAAATGCACAAGGTTTCCTCCCTTTTACTATTTCACCTTTGCTAGAGGTCAATAGCCCGCCTGGATTTCAATTCAGGGTCAGTCGAACCGCAATTAAAAGAAGCAGCACCTGCTTAGACGCGCGGAGCACCTAGTCCGCATGTTCCCCGGGGAAGCGGCGATCGGTGTCTATCATAGGGGTGTGGGCGCAGGGTTGCTTGCGCCGACCGGAGGTCGGCGGGGCTTGAATGGGTGGTTGGGGCGGTGCCAAGCACGGCGGTGCGGTGAGGTCGAGGGGAGGGCGCCGGCAGGGGAGGAATACTGGGCCGATGGTCGCTGGCGTTTCGAGGAAGATCGTCAACACTGGCTGCCTGGAGGTAGATGAAGGCGATCTGCCCGTTCTTTGTACATCGAACGGTGCAGAAAAAATGGACTGACCTATTTGCTTTCAGTCGACTGTTGTTTTCATAGAATCTTGTAGTAACTTAGTGTGCCATGCATGTTGTAGAGCTATCATATGTCTCCCGTCATTTATTTCTCACTGACCTGCTATCTCCTACCTTTACACTGTACTAATTGTGCACACACTTCACCCATACTCACACTATTGTTTTTTATGCATGGGTATTTCAGACTCGGACGCAGTGTTGATGAATGCAGAAAAGAAAAGACAGAAGTCACTCCAGTGTAATTCGAAGATAAGCACTAAGCATTTCAGCGCTCTAATGGGTGCAATGTCGTGAGCTGGAGACGATGGCGTAGCTCTGCGATTGATGATCTCAATTGCCACACACAACCATCCTGTGCTTGCTTTAACTTCGCTTGTCAAATGTGGTTGCATGTTGCATATGGTGTCTAGCTTGTATTGCTTCCAATTAGGGTAAATTGCATCTGCTTAGTTTACACACTATACCTATGAATATGACATGCCTTCCTATTTTTGGTACACACTACATCTATGTGTTAACCTTGTTCTTACATGAAACTACCTCTCTTCTGTATCCTGCATCAATCACTTATGACGAGTCACCTTTATTCGTTGCATATTGCATATTATTTCTAGCCTGTTGCCATGTATTGATTCTAATTTGGTCAAATACATTTGTTAGGGCACCCTTATTTGGCAGAGTGATATTGGTTTCATCTTTCATATGGTTTTTAGCTTGCATTGATTCTAACAAGTTCAAGCACCTTGTGCTTAGTTTACACTTTATACATCATACATGTCAATATGTCACGCCGTCCTGTTTTTCATACATATTCCATCCTCCTATCATGTTGCTGCCTTACATGAAAGTAGTGTTCGTCAGTATCATGCATCAATGAGTTCTGAAGAGCAAATTTTATTCCTTTTTCTTGTGGGTTTGACTTGACAAGGCAAAATCAAGAAAGAGGAAGGAAAAGAGGAAGGAAGACGATGATAATGGTCCTCTGCAGCAACGTAAATGGAGCATATGTACCGATTCTCCTTGTACTGATAGTGCATTACAAGGTCCAAGTCTCCGCTCCCCTACTCCACCATCCAAGGTGCTTGCTCTAACTTGGCAGTGTGATATCTGGTTGCATGTTGCATATGGTGTCTAGCTCGTATTGCTCCTAATTAGTGTAAACTGCATCTGCTTAGCTTACACACGATACATGTGAATATGACACGCTTTCCTGTTTTTGGTACATACTATATCTGTCTATCACACCATGTTCTTACATGAAACTACTCTTCTTGTGTATCCTGCATCAGTCACTTATGATGGGACACCTTTAAGTTGGCAGTGTGATATTGGTTTGCGTCTTGAATATGATTTCTAGCATGTATTGCTTCTAGTTTGATGAACGCCACCTATGACGAGACAGTTTTAACTTGGCAAAGTGATATTGGTTGCACCTTCCATATGGTGTCTTGCAGTGTTTCTAATTTGTTGAAGTGCCTTCTACTTAGTTACCACATCATAGGTGTGAATATGTCAAGCCGTCCATTTTTTCGTACATATTCCATCCTCGTATCATGACTTTGCCTTTCATTAGAGTAGTGTTCGTCAGTATCATGCATGAATGAGTTCTGAAGAGCGAATGATATTCCTTTTTCTTGTCGGTATGACCTCGCAATGCAAAATCAATAAAGCTGAAGGAAATTGGCAAGGCATTGGATGATGGTGGTCCTTCCGAGCAACTGAAACGAAGGTTCTCTACAGATTCTACTCCGCCATCCTCCCAACAAGATTCGGAAGACAATGCAAGGCTAGACAGCCAACGTAGCTGTGTAGATGATGAGCACATCTCCCCTACTCCACCATCACATGTGCTTGCTCTAACTTTGCACTATTATATGTGGTTGCATGTTGCGTATGATGTCTAGCTTGTATTGCTTCTAACTTTGTTGAATTGCATCTGCTTACTTTACACATAATGCCTGTGACAATGACATGTGTTCCTGTTTCTACATCAGACTACTATTCTTGCATATCCCGCATCAGTCACTTATGATAAGGCACCTTTAAGTCGCCACTGTGATATCGGCTGTGTCTTGCATACGATTTCTAGCATGTACTGCTTCTAATTTGTTGAAACGCCATACAGTTTGAACTTGGCAGAGTGATATTGGTTGCATCTTTCATATGGTGTCTAGCTTGCAATGCTTCTAATTTGTTGAAATGCCTTCTGCTTAGTTACCACATCATAGGTGTGAATATGTCACACCATCCTGTTTTTCATACATATTCCATCCTCGCATCATGTGTTTGCCTTTCATCCGAGTAGTGTTCACAAGATCATGCATGAATGAGTTACAAGAGCGAATTTTATTCCTTTTTCTTATCGGTTTGACTTCACAATGCAAAATCATTACAGCTGAAGGAAATTAGTCCGGCAGTGGATGATGGTGGTCCTTCAGAGCAACTCAAACAGGGGGTCTCTACAGATTCTACTCCGCCATCCTCCCAACAAGATTGACAAGACAACACAAGGCTGGACAGTCAACATGGCTGTGTAGATGATGAGCACATCTCCCTTACTCCACCATCACAGGTGCTTGCTCTAACTTGACAGTATTATATGTGGTTGCATGTTGCGTATGATGTCTAGCTTGTATTGCTTCTAACTTGAATTGCATCTGCTTACTTTAAAAATAATGCCTGTGAATATGACACGTGTTCCAGTTTCTAGAACATACGTGTACATGATGAGCACATCTCCCCTACTCCACCATCACAGGTGCTTGCTCTTACTTGGAACTGTTATACGTGGTTGCGTTTTCCGTATGATGTCTAGTTTGTATTGCTTCTAATTATGTTGAATTGCATCTGCGTAGCTTACAACTTATATCTGCAACGATCACTTACCCATAAGACACATTTAACTTGGGACTGTGATGTAGATTGCATCCTGCATTGTCTTCTAGCTTGTACTGCTTCTAATTTCTTGAAATGGCACTTACGACGAGACACTTTTTACCTGAAAGAGTGATATTGGTTGCATGTTCATATGGTGCCTAGCTTTCATTTCTTCTAATTTTGTTGAAATGCCTTCCGCTTACTGTTTTTTGATACATATTTCATCCTCCTATCGTACGTGTGAATATGAAACGATGTCTTTTTTTGTATATATTCCATCCTCCTATCCTGCGCTTGCCTTACATCAAAGTAGTGTTCGTCCGTATCATGAATCAACCATTTATGCAGAGCTAATTTTATTCATCTTCTTGTGGTTTTGACTTCATAAGGCAATATCAGAAAATAGGAAGGAAAAGAGTAAGTTAGGGGATGTTGGTGGTCCTCCGCACCGACGCAAACAGAGACTCTCTAGATTTGCCCCTGCAACTGCTAATGAAGTTGAAGTCCCAAGTCTATATGATGAGTTCATCTCCCGTACTCCACCATCGCAGGTGCTTGCTCTAAGTTGACAGTGTCATAATTGGTTTCATGTTGCATATGTTGTCTAGCCTGTATTTCTTCTATTTTGATTAAATTGCACCTGCTGAGTTTATACGTTATACATGTGCATATGGCATGGCTTTCTGTGTCTAGAATACACTGCATCTATCTATCATACCATGTTCTTACATCAAAGTACTGCTGTTGTGTATCCCGCATCAGTCACTCATGATTGGACGCTTTTAACATGGCAGTTTGATAGTGGTTGCATGTTGCATTGATTTCTATGTTGTCTTGCTTCTAATTTTTGAATTGCCACTTATGACAAGACACTTTTAACTTGGCGAGTAATATTGGTTGCATCTTTCATATGGTGTCTAGCTTGCATTACTTCTATTTTCTTGAAAATCATACCTTAGTTTGCACATCGTAGCTGTGAATATGTCATGCCGTCTGTTTTTCTTACATATTCCATCCTCATACGGTTGTCTTACATCAAAGTATTGCTTATCTCAGATCATGCATCAATGAGTTACGAAGAGTGATTTCATTATTTTGTGTTGTGGGTACATCTTGACATGGCAAAGTCAAAAAAGAGAAAGGAAAATAATATAGTAGGGAGTGCTGTTACTCGTCGGGTGAAATGGAAAAGGTTCTACCATCGAGATTCTGCTAGTACTTATAGTGCAGTAAAAGGTCCAAGTCCGCCGGCTAAATTTACAAACACAGTATCACCTGCTCCACCAGCTGTAGCATCCGCTTCAACTGTACCACATCTCAACGATTACTCGTTCGTTTGCTCGGGCGGCGGTTCCCAAGCTGCCTTCACACCTAACACTACTTTTGGAGCACTGCTGACACAACAGGACTTGGCAAGATCAGATGACACTACTGGAATCAGCTACTTTGCCATCTGCCAGATCTTTGTCGTCTGCTAGCGGACGACAAATAAGCTCTTTGCCATCAGCTACCCAAAAGCGGGCGGCAAAGAACTGGCTGATGGCAAAGACCAAGGTTACCATCAGCCAGTTCTTTGCCGTCGCTTCCATGAACGGCAAAGATTCGTTCTCGTCTGCTAGCGGACGGCAAAGAGGGAGGGCCCCACCGACGAGTTGCAAAAAAAAACCTAACGGGGCCCTCTTTGCCGTCCGCTAGCGGACGGCAAAGAGGAAGAAGGCGGCGGCAAAGGGTGGCGGACGGCAAGAGGAGGGCCCCACGTAACGTTAACGGCGCCCACCCCCCTCTCTCTCTTTCTCTCCCACCTCTCCAAACCCCTTCGCACCTTGCCGCCGCCCACCCCGCGCCCCGCCCCACCCCCGCCCGCCCCGCCCGGCCCCACCCTCCGCCGCCCCAGCCGCCCGCCCCCTCCTCCTCCGCCCAGGCCGACCGCCCCCTCCTCCACCCTCGCCCTGCCCCACCCCCCCCCCCTGCCGTCAGGCGCCGCCACACCAGCCCCGGCACCTCCGCCCCGCCGCCCGGCCGGCCAGCGCCCCCGCCCAGGCCGCCCGCCCCCTCCTCCGCCGCCCCAGGCCGCACCGCCCCCTCCTCCACCCTCGCTGCAGGTGAGTATCTTCTTCCTTTTTTTCCTTTTTTCTGTTTTTTTAGTTTTAGGTTTATGTTTAGTTTTAGGTTTATAGGTTTAGTTTTAGTTTAGTATTAGGTTTATAGGTTTAGTTTTAGTTTAGTATTAGGTTTAGATTTAGTTTAGTATAAGAAGAAGAAAAGAGAGGAGAGGAGGAGAAGAAGAAGAGGAAAAGGAAAGGAGGAGGAGGAAGAAGAAGAAGAAGAAGAAGAAGAAGAAGAAGAAGAAGAAGAAGAAGAAGAAGACACCCCGACCCGAGACCCGACCCGACCCGACCCGACACCGACCCGACCCCGACCCCGACACACCCGACCCGACCCGACCCGACCACGGTACCCACCCGACCAGGCACCCGACCCGACACCCGACCCCGAGACCCGACCCGACCCGACCCGACACACCCGACCCGACCCGACCCGACACCCGACCCGACCCGACCCGACCACGGTACCCAGACCCGACCCGCACCCGACACGACACCCGACCGCGACCCCGACCCCTCGAGACCCGACCCGACACCCCGACCCGACCCGACCCGACCCGACACCCCGACCCGACACCCGACCCGACCCGACACCCCGACCCCCAAAGGCTGACCCGACACCCGACCCGTCACCCCCCACCCCGAGGCCTGACCCAACACCCGACCCCGAGCCTGACCCGACACCACACGCCGACACCACACCCGACCCGAAACAACACCCGACACCGACCACGGCACTACCCGACATCGACCGACACCCGACCCCGACCACAAACAGCACCCGACCCGACCACGGCACCCCGACACCGACAGACACCCGACCACCGACACCTCCGAAAAGGTGTTCTTTGGCCTTCGAGGCCGGCGGGGTCATATATTTGTGAATTATTAGTTAGGTCATATATTTTTCGATTTTGCTATGAAAAACATCATATATAATTGTGTTGATCGTGTAGTTTTAATTGTGCAGTTGTTTCATCGCTGCGAGGTTTGGTGTTCGACGACCTCGCCGTGCGTTTGACGAGCTCTGCCCCTTCGTTCGTGGGTGAGCACAAATGACAACTCCTCCTCCCCCATTAATTATTTGATCTATTCCGATGAAACTTGATAGCTAGCTATATATGTGTCTTGAATCATCGATATCGTAACCAATATGTGTCTCCCGTTCGAAAGCGTCATAGTTATAAATATGCATGCATTTGCATATTTATAACCTTGATTCTTCGAATTGTCCAACGCTATCCATGGACAGCCCGTATGTGTAGATTGGGTTCGTTTTCCCATATGCTTTGCTCGGATCCGACGCATATATTTAAATGGTTGCCTCCCCTGTTGTTCTCGGTACACATCCTCTCTGCTTATTGCGAGACGTGTATCGAGAGAACGGCGAGAGGTGCTGCCAAATTTTGCGTCGGATCCGGAGCATAGCATGGAAAATGAACCCAATCTACACTTACACGTGGGATTAGAACCTATCATTACCTATTAGAGTGTAGGTTGCATGGGCGTAATAAAATTGACAAAGTAGATCAACCGATGAATATATACATGGTGAATTACATATATAATTGTTGTGTGTCCAAGTAGCTCGAAAGTCAAGATGAGTGACCGTGCTTGGATGTATACCGGTCACACTGGTCGAACAAATGGGCGCTGAATGGTTCACAAAAACTAAGGGGTTTGTGCAAGCCGCATTGCAAATGGCCAAAAGAAAACCTGGTGCCCCTGTTTCGGTGCGGCAATTGGGAAAAGAAGATGAGAGCTGAAATGGGCAAACACCTGCGGAAGAGTGGTTTCGCCCGATTATATGGTGTGGACATTTCATGGTGAGTCTGCCCAACATGACCGAGCTGAGGTGGATCGTAAATCGCACCGACGAGCATGGTACCGGATGGAAAACATGGTGCAAGGCTATGATGATGCTCGGGATTCGGACGAGGAGATGGAGGAATCTGCAAAGGCCTTCAATGAAATGTTGGAGTCTTGAAACGTCCGCTCCACGAGCACACCGAGCTTTGTCGGTTGGATGTCATCTCACAAGTAATGGCTCAAGGCTCAGTTCAACTTGGGCGAGAATGCTATGACGCAATTATGACGATGATTTGGGCGCTTTCTACCCAAAGGCCATGTAATGCCGCAAACCTGTACCAGTCGGACAAAATCCTCCGTGCCTCAAGATGCCCTATGAGAAGATACATGCCTGTGAGAAAGGATGTGCCTTATTTAGGCTTGACTATGCGGACTTGAACTATTGTCCCATTTGCAAGTCTTCGGTATATTGTGGTGAACAACGGTATGGGTGAGAAGACATGCACCAAAATCCCGTTAGTGTTCTTGGTATATGCCAATCGTACCAAGACTTCAACGTCTTTTCATGGTCGAAGAGAGTCAAGGCTTTCTCTCAGTCTGACCTCGATGATGCAAACAACTTCACCAACATCTCCTCCCACAACAAGCTCGTGAGATATAGAGATGAGGGAAAGGCGAGGAAAGGGAGGACTTTAACCCGAGCGGGGTCCCATTGATCCAGAGCTGTTGATGATATCTGGTGGCGGGAGGTCCCATGGCTCCATAGCCATTGGAGATGGACTTATCCGTTGTCCTAGCACTCTCTCGGAGATCAAAGGCGCCCGATCGAGCTCCGCTCTGAGATAAGGCCTCGTGAGCGGCGAGTGCAACTCGCCATCAAGGTTAGTGATACATACTCGAGTTATCTTTCTCCATTACATTGTGTGCGCTTCCATCAATGATTACAAATGGTCATGTGAGTGGTGTTGCAGGCTGCTATCTGAGTGAGAGAGATAGAGCGGAGAAACTTCAAGGAGGCGGTGGAGAGGCAGCGGGAGTTGGAGGAGAGGGCGACAAAGATGATGGAGGAGGAGAGGGCACGGAATGACATGCGAGCAAGGGCCATGTACGAGCTCCTTGTGGTAAGTTTCTTCTGCAGATTAGCCAAAACATTCATGTAGTGTTTGTCTCATTACTAACTAGTATGGTGAGTCGTCAAAACCAAATGTGCGATGCGTATGCGAGAAGACAGGTCGACCGCTCCGCCGATGCCGATGATTGCTCCACAGGACCACGATGAGTTTTATTTGAATGGACATTACTTGCTAGTCTTAACATTTGAGTGTCATCATGCTAACAAGACATTGGAAATGATCTTTGGTGCAGCGTAACTCCGCACAAGCATCGCACGATCCTTCTCCGACTACCGACACAAGCCACCCGCTCCTACACTTCACGGATCTTGGTAAGTTTATCTAGTGTTTTGCTTAACACATGCATAAAGACCTAGACTTAGCTTTATTTCCTCCAATGCTTACCATAATGACCTAGACTTAGCTTCTTCTCCTCCAAAATGACTTAATAAGCTTCTCGACCTCCAAAACCATCCATTTTACCTAAGTTAGCTCTAAAGCGATCTGTGCTTAGCTTACTTATGTCAAAAATTGCATAATTAGCTTAGTTAGCTCATAGGCGATCCATTTTACCTAAGTTAGCTCTAAAATGACCCATTTTACCTAGGTTAGCTTATAAATGATCCAGTTCATCCAAGTTAGCTCAAAATGACCCATTTCACCTAAATTAGCTCTTAAATGATCCATTTCACCAAGTTAGCTAAAAAGCGATCCATTTCACCTAAATTAGCTCTTAAATGATCCATTTCACCTAAGTTAGCTCAAAAGATCCATTTCAACTAAATTAGCTCATAAATGATCCATTTCACCTAAGTTAGCTCAAAACGATCCATTTCAACTAAGTTAGCTCATAAAAGATCCATTTCAACTAAATTAGCTCATAAATGATCCATTTCAACTAAGTTAGCTCATAAGCGATCCATTTCACCTTAGCTAGCTCATAAGCGACCCATTTCAACTTAGTTAGCTCATAAATGATCCATTTCACCTTAGCTAGCTCATAAGCGACCCATTTCAACTTAGTTAGCTCATATATGATCCATTTCACGTAAGTTAGCTCATAAATGGCATACTCTTCTTGTTCTAGTCTTCTTCTTGTTCTAGTCTTCTTGTTCTAGTCTTCTTCTTGTTCTACTCTTCTTGTTCTAACTTTCTTATTTTTCATTTTGCAGATTTCATTCACTTGACGAAAGCTTGCATAGATGGAGTGCTCCTTATCCCTTTCTCTGTTTCTTTTGTATCGTTGAACTATGCATGTATCGTTGGATGAAACTATTGTAATATATATGGTTGGATGCCTCTATGTTGAACTTGTTATTTATGATGGAACTATGCATGTAATATATATGTTTGGATGATGAAGTTATGTGTTGGATATCTTATATGTTTGCTCTGTAATGGCCTTTTGAAATATATCTATATATGTCATATATAATTGTGATGAAAATTGTTGGATTTAATAAAAAGCAGATAAAGAGCCAATATGCGGGCTCTTTGCCGTCGCCACCGACGGTAACGCGCTCTTTGCCGTCATCCGGACGGCAAAGAAGACACGTGGCATCTAGTCAGTGCTTCGGAAGCTGACCCATTTGGTCAGTTTGCCATCGATGGCGACGGCAAAGAACACGCACTTTGCCATCGGTGGCGACGGCAAAGACACTAGAAATTTTGCCGTCCGCGGCGGGCGGCAAAGGCCTGCCGTTAGACATTAACGGATGACGGCGCAATTATTACCGTCCGCTCTCTTTGCCGTCCGTCGCGGACGGCAAATGACCTTTTGCCGTCGGCCGCTGAAGCGGACGGCAAAGTAGTCTGTTCTCAGAGCCTACTTTGCGAGCTGTTGCCGTCGCGGTGACGGCAAAGGATTTTGCCGTCCGCCATTTGTGCCTTTGCCGTCTGCCACGGCAGACGGCAAAGTAGCTGATTCCTGTAGTGTGAACCTCATGAGCACCAACACCAAGACGGTACCTGACAGAGTCAAGTTGCAGTTGCATGCTCCTTTATATGTACTCTCACAGTTTGATGTACACTAACACTTTCCATATTCGTTGTTGAACTAGCACCACGGCGCAAGGAGAAACAGTCATCAGGGATAATGCTTGACAGATTAACAAAATCTAAAGGAGGAAGAATGGAGATCCATTTTGAGGCAGGTTCAAAAAGGCCACGTGATGCTACACAGTCAGCCAAGTTAGTATCAGAGGCAGCCGTTGCCATTAGGTGTCATGCATGTATCCTCCCAACGTGGATCCAGTACAGGAATGAGAAATACAATACCCAGTTTAACACCTTCCTTGACCATTTATCCGTAAGTAATGTTATTCATCGCAATTAGTAATATTGTCTTGCTCTGTCCCATACTTTCTAGCTTCCTCCTAATAAGACGCACATTCTTTTTTCAACAGATGAGGTTCAAGTTGGATCCGAAAGATGATCCAACTAAACAAGCATGCACTCATGTTTTCGATCGCTCTGCGACGATGTCGGTACCACCTTAGAAAATCCCACTTTGAAGGCAAGGCTAACAATGAAATCGCCCAAACATCTCTAGTGGAATATATTACAGATGAAGACTGGACAGCCCTCGTTAAAAAGTGGTCTGATCCAAAGTATCAGGTAGGCTATATGTATTTGATCAGACCACATATTGAACTTGTATTTATGTATGTGCCTTACAAGTGTATCTTCCTCTAGGCTAACTGTTTGAAGGACAAAACCAACCGTTCTAAAGTGAAATTCCAACAGACAACAGGATCTCGTAGCTATATTGCACACTGCGAGGCTCTAGTAAATAGCTGTTACTTCCTTCTTTTTTTTGTGCCATATTATTGTATCTATATTGACTTGTTCCAAATATAGAGGAAAGCTGTCTGGACCAAAAGAACATGAACGAATGCAGATGCAAATCTTCAAGGATTGCCACACCAAAGAAGATGAAGGGCATGAGCACACAGTTCAAGCCACTGTTGTAAGTCCTTACTCCTCCTGCCTTGAACAGATTAATCTTGTGATGTGTTCATTTAACTACTTGGTTTGCAGCCAATGTCGATTACTCTGTTCACTTTTATACAGTTGTCTTAACGTATCATTTCACCTTACATGGTTTAAAAGAGATGAAGGATATTCTTTTGGTCTTGATCTGTAATCTAGTTGTTATGTTTACGTGCGCACACAATGATAAAATAGGTTGTTTGTTTTATATCTATTTACCCATGATATGAATGATGTCATACTATGTTCATCCTACTTTAAACCATGTCTCTTTATCCTTAGATGTCAGCGAATGTGAGGAAATAGACAATACATGAGGCATGCTACATGGACATATGTTACGAAAGTGATTTTATTATGTAGTTGGCACTACAATACATGCTAATGTATTACAAGAGTTCACCAAAATAAGTTATGTATAAGCGTTAACCTACTTTGTTTGTTTTTGTCTCATTAGTAACTTATACGGTACACTAATCTACAAGTTCAAACTTTCGTGAAGCTATGGAACAAATGATTGAACAGCCACAACCACACGAAGGTGGCGAGGCTACTACAGGGCACAATGTCACCTCTTGCTGCGGTCGTCGGTATCTCTCCACTAACGATGCAAAAAGCACCTTCCTGCGTAATTCTGGGTTGGTTGTCAAGGTAACCTCGTCCAAATCGCCTACTGAACAAAACCTTCCTGCTAGACAGAGTGATATATCTATACTCTAGACACAGGTCCAATCCCTAATGGACATTGTTTCGGAAACAAGAATAGTGGTTGAGAAATATCATCAATATATGAATTGTTTTGAAACCAGACTATCAGACATTCGCTTCGTTGTTCAAGAGCAATGGCGGAAAAAAGGTGGAGATCGTGCTGCTCCATTAGATTCTATAGCCTGAAACATTAGCACTCAAGTCAAATGATCTGTGCTTCTATACATCTGATGGTGCTTTTATCTGCAAGGACTGTAAACTTTATGCCAATAGGCCTTTTGTTGTATGGTTGGAATTTATTTTGTTGTGATACAACATTTATGATCTTGCCCAGTGCTGCGATAATTCTGACGCTATTTTTGTATAGTGTAGGTTTATCCTAGTAATGTATTCGGCCGAAAGCTTCGTAGGAGCCCAACATGCCAACATTCGTCGGGCCCATTCCAATTGGGCTAAAAACGATTACGGGCCGAAATTGGCATGTAGCCCACTACAAATATCTGGGCCTAAATCAGCATAAGCTTTCATATTTTTCTGGTAGGCCTGTGCCCATAGTGGTCCTTTAACAGGCCTAAACATACTTTGGGCCCTCAGTAACAATAGGTCGTTTAAAGGTGTAAATATCTCGAGCCCATAAAAACATGGGCCTTTAATAGACCAAATGTGAGCTGGGCCCTGATTGTGCCAAATAACCCACTGGACTTAGCAGCCCGAAATGGTGGCCCATTTACGACGCGGATCTTTGACAGTCAAATTGGACGGGTCAGAAATGCACCGACCTAATACACGAGCCTTTAACAGTAGGAACTTGATCGGGCTAGATTATCATCATTTTTATATGGGTCGTTAACGGGCCCGATATGACGTTGGGCCACATATGGCCCATGGTTTACGTCCGGCGTTAACAGTCCGAAAATGACAATAGGCCGAAAGTGGCCCAAATCTATAGAGGGCCTCTAACAGGCCGAATGTCAGACATGGCCGAATATGACCCAAATCCTTCACGGTCGTTTATGGGCCAAAAGTTTTGATGGCTTGTAAATGGGCCCAAATGAAGCCGGACCTTTAACAGGCCTGAAATACAGCGGGCCATGATTCGGCCCAATTACTTACCGGACTTTTAACGGGCCAGAAGTGACCATGGGCCGCGTTGATGACAAGTTTAGGACAGGCCGTTGATGGGCCGATTTGACAGAGAATGTTGGGCCTTTAGCTGGGCCGGCCCATTATGGTCTGCGAGAATCTTGTGGGCCTTTAGTTGGGCGGCCATTGTGGTCCGCAAAATCTTGTGGGCCTTTAGCTGGGCCGGCCCATTATGGTCTACAAAATCTTGTGGGCCTTTAGTTGGGCCGGCCCATTATGGTCCGCTAAATTTTGTGGGCCTTTAGTTGGGCCGCCCATTATGGTCCGCTAAATATTATGGGCGTCGGTTGGGCGGCCCATTTAAACTTTAATGGGCCATTTGTTGGGCGGTCCACGTGTCAACATATCATAGGCCCATCTCGACCGTTGGATGAGTGACACATGTGCCAATGCGAGCTAACGCGTGGATCCGTCGACCAATGAGAATTTTACACATGGAAAATTGGCATTGGTCGTGGTGTTAACAGGTTACGGATCAAAATCAACCCGATAGCTTAACGGCGTTACATTACGGTGGATGCCGCGTGTCGGTCACCCTTGACGAAAGCACTTCGTGGACGCGATTTATCGTCACGCGAGTGGACACTTCCATGATGATAATTTTGGTAATGTCATGGAACACTTCTACAACAACCGGTATGACTATCTTGATTACATCATAAATTTGTCATGGATGTACATGCATGACAAAAAACGCGACCTACTGTGACAAACACGTATCATCACATAAGTGTTTTTTTTTGTAGTGTGGGGACTTAAAAATCGAGATTCGAAATGTTTGAGGAAGAGCCACGACACCGGTACGGTTGTAATTCATTCCCATTCCTGGCATGATGCACCCAAGGACACATGTATAATTTTTCTAGCCATTTTGGTGAATTGGAGCATGTATTTGTAGTTCATATTTGAATTATGGACATTAATGCCTAGGAAACTCAATTAGTGTATAAAAAGGCCAAACGAACCCTGAATAAGTTTAAATTTCAGCACGGATATCCCGTTGTTCCATGTTGCCCGTGGAAGAAAATACATGGCGAAAAGAGGCAGTAATTACGTTTCGCCCACAAGGGGAATACGTTTCCCTATCAGAACCACGAGGCTTCTTTGAGAGAAGCTCCAGTTTTTGTAAGATGTTTGAAATAAAGCTTGGCCCAAATTGGAAATGTTTTTACCACAACATATATGTGCCATGACGTGACCCCATACCACCTTTGATGACTTTCTGGCGAGTTTCGGATTTATGGGGACTTAAAAACTAAGATTCGAAATGTTTGAGTACGAACCACGACACCAGTACGGTTGTAATTCGTTCCCATTCCTGGCATGGGACCTAAACATGCACCCAAGGACACATGTATAATTTTTCTAGCCATTTTGGTGAACTGGAGCATGCATTTGTAGTTCCGATTTGAATTATGGACATTAAATGCCTAGGAAACTCAATTAGTGTATAAAAAGGCCAAACAAACCCTGAATAAGTTTAAAATTTAGCATAATATCCCGTGGTTCCATGTCGCCCGTGGAAGAAAATACAAGGCGAAAAGAGGCAGTGATTACGTTTCGCCCACAAGGGGAACACGTTTACCTATCAGAACCACGAGGCTTCTTTGAGAGAAGCTCCAGTTTTTGTAAGATGTTTGTAATAAAGCTTGGCCCAAATTGGACAATGTTTTTACCATGACATATATGTGCCATGACGTGACACCATGCCACCTTTGATGACTTTCTGGCGAGTTTAGGATTTATGGGGACTTAAAAACCAAGATTCGAAATGTTTGAGTAGGAGCCATGACACAAGTACGTTTGTAATTCATTCCCATTCCTGGCATGGGACCTAAACATGCACCAAGGACACATGTATAATTTTTCTAGCCATTTTGGTGAACTGGAGCATGTATTTGTTGTTCCGATTTGAATTATGGACATTAAATGCCTAGGGAAATCAATTAGTCTATAAAGAGGCCAACCAAACCCTGAATAAGTTTAAATTTCAGCACGGATATCATGTCGTTCCATGTTGCCCGTAGAAGAAAATACAAGGTGAAAAGAGGGAGTGATTACGTTTCGCCCACAAGGGGGACATGTTTCCCTATCAGAACCATGAGGCTTCTTTGAGAGAAGCTTCGGTTTGTAAGAGGCTTGTAATAAAACTTGCGCCACAATGGACGAAAAAAATTGCTCGACATATAAGTGCGATGTCATGACACCATGGCAGGTTTCACGATTTTTAGCTTAGTTTTGGATTTACGAGGATTTAAAAACCAAGATTCTTCTCACGAAATGTTTTCAAATAGCGGTTCACTCACGAAAGCCGATATTCAATGAAAACTTCATGGAAACCATATTTTAAAGTTTCATAAAAATCTGAAAAAAATTGTGGGGTATTAAGAAGGTGATGTTTTATTGTGACACAAAATTTCAAGTTGAAAACATTACGAGATGTGAGCTATGAAAAAGACAAATTCCTCCCTGAATAGTGACATTACTATTTGGCACTATTCAACACTGATTTTGTCTTTTTCATAGCTCACATCTCTTAATGTGTTTCAACTTGAAATTTTGTGTTCCAATAAAACATCATCCTCTTAACATCCTGCATTTTTTTGATTTTTTTGAAACTTCAAAACATCTTTTTTCTCGTGGTTTTCACTGATTTCCACCAAATGTTCGTTTCCGTATGATATCCCCCCTGCTGCTTGTGATCGAGTCTGCGTTACGACCGGCGTAACCCAAACCCCACAGATCGTACGTGTGCACCATTGGATGCTCCCAGATCGAACGGCAACCCTGAGCCCTTTCGACAGCACATGCAGTACATGGGTAAGCACTGTGCGCATGCGTCGTGTAGCTCAAGCTTCCTTCTCTACTAGTAGGTTTCCATTCAAAACAGGCTATCGTTTCGCCACTCCTCTCATCGGTTTCCTGCCTCTTCTCCCAGATATGCATGATGTAGATGTTCATTTAATTCTTATAGATCATCTCATCCAAAATCAATTAGTTTTGTAAAAAACTATTTTAAGATTCATGGAATTGTGCATTGTAAAGGTAAAAACAAAAAGTGACAATTCATTTAGAAAAAAAGGTTTGGGCAATTAAGATATGGAAGATTCTAGAGAACAAAGGAGAAGTGCTTGTGTTTTGAGGTTTGTGCATTATGCTAAAGTTCAACCACGGAGTCTTCTAGATTATACATGTGGCAGAATCTGGTGGAACGTAGATGATATCCAACGGCCAGTAGTGCTCAGATTTATCATTTCTGTACCGTCGGATTGGCTTCATCCAACGAGCAACTTTCATAGTTATTAGCACACCATATATGTGTATAGATGTATAGATATATAGATGTGTCCCATGCTAGACAAAATAAAGTTTGAGCACATGCGTGGGACCCCCCAGCTTGCCGCCTCGAAGTTGGGAAACTGACATCATAGGTATTGAACCAGGCTTGGAGTCGGGTACGGTGTTCGGTTTGTAATGTACTTGGAGTGGCCCATCGAAGTTGTGCATTTGGGATTTAAACACATCATACACCATGACGTCATTTCACATTAATTTTGCACGAGGCCCAGCACATCTTAATCGATCCTTATCTTATTGAACATCCCAAAAATCGAGGCGTCCATATAGCCATATGATGATTTCAGCCTCCTCCCGCGCATGCCTTGTATCCACCCTCTTATAAATAGGGACGGGGGTATTTATCATTCCCCCCTTCCTCCTTGCCTTCGTCTTCCTCTCGCGTCTCCTCTATCGCCCGAGCTCTGCCACCACGACCTCCGACCGCTACACCAACTCAGGCCGCTGCATCGGCCTGACCAGACCAGAGAACTCTGCCGCACCATCGTTGTTCCTCATCACCTATAAGTGCACCTCTCTTTTTATCTTAGATCTGTATTAGGGATTCCTCTGTTCATCAGTGTTCTTCATCGTTCTTCGTTTTTTCCTTCAACTCAAGCAGCTTTTAATCTGAATAGGTCATGAGCCTTGTGTGGTAGTAGTTTAGCATTCATTTTTATCATCAAAATACTTCCTCTCCGTAAAAAATCCCACCGGAGCACACGAACTCTTCTGCTGCCGCCACCTTAGGTTTAGAATTTACTGTCTTTTCTGAACCGCTGTAGATCCAAAATCATAGCTCTAGTCTGTGAAATCTGTTTGTCCATCACTTAGCAAAATTTTCATTGATAAATTTGAAGTACCATAGCTGCCATGGCGGCTTATACCCTAAACCGTGATCCACCATATAACACTAGGCCTTTTTTAAACCGCCACTATACGCTTCATAACTTGCATGACCCGGCAATGCTTCTCTAGTTTAACCATGCTTTCATCTTTGTAATTGGGTTCTGCATAATATACTTGACTTTTAAACTCTATCCGGCTTAACAGCAGAATCCTTAACTCGGTAGGAACATTAGTCCCCTTTTAAGCCGCCAATATGAATATCTGTGTACTTCAAATGTTCATCCTCTGGTTTATAGTATTTTACCTTTGAATCAATGGTCCGGTTTAATAGCATGATCTTAAGCCGATAATGTTTCTTTCTTTTAGGCCTTTTTCCTCAAAATGGTCAAGACTGTCACTTCCTGCAACTGGGTCGTTTCCTGAGTCACCGAGGAAGACCTGAACGAATATGTTCAAACTAGCGTCCTGGCCAAAAAAGATGTCATCCATTGGAGGGTTCTAGGCAATGGAACTCGTCCTGAGCCCAAGGACGGCGAAGTAATTGTCTTTACTGATCACATAAACCGGAGCTTCAGTCGTCCCAGCTGAAAATTCTTCCCCGATGTACTGCATTTTTTCATGCTCCATCCACAAGATATCGGACCCAACTCCGTTTCGAACATCTGCAACTTCCAAGTATTCTGCGAGGTGTACCTTCAACAGGAGCCCACTGTAGAACTATTCTGAGAGTTCTATTACTTAAACTGGCAGAATGAGTTCACAGATGAGCCCAGCCTAGAGCCAGGCAGCATTTCTATACAGCGTCGGAAAGAAGCCACCTTCCCAGCTGCCACTCTTCCCAGTCATCCCAAAGACTGGGACCAGACTTGGTTTTATTGCCAAGATACTTCGCCAGAAGGGGAAAATCCCTTGTCGGGTTATCGCGCCAAATTGCTTAGTAATGTGACACCATCTTCCGGACCGCATCGGCAAGACAAAGAGAAGCGAAAAAATACATGCCATTTTTTTTTCAAAGATCCGGGCCTTGATGGCCAACGGCTTGATCGGCATTGATCACTACAAAAAAAATACACTTCCGTGATGATACGTGTTTGTCACAGTAGGTCGCGTTTTTTGTCATGCATGTACATCCATGACAAATTTAGGACAGAATCAAGATAGTCATACCTGTGCTGTCATAGAAGTGTTCCATGACATTACCAAAATTATCATCGCGGAAGTGTCCACTTCCACGACGATAAATCCCGCGTCACAGAAGTGCTTTCGTCAAGGGTGATCGACACGTGGCATCCACCGTAAGGGAACGCCGCTAAGCTATCGAGTCGGATTTTGGATCCGATAACCCGTTAACAGCCACTACCAATGCCGATTTTCCACGTGTAAAATTCTCATTGGCTGACGGATCCACGTGTCAGCTCCGCATTGGCATAGATGTCACTCATCCAACGGTCGAGATGGGCCTATGATATGTTGACACGTGGACCGGCCCAAAAGTGGCCCATAAAGTTTAAAAGGGCCGGCCCAACCGAAGGCCCATATGATTTAGCGGACCATAATGGGCCGGCCCAGCTAAAGGCCCACAAAATTTAGCGGACCATAATGGGCCGGCCCAGCTAAATGCCCATAAGATTTTGCAGACCACAATGGGCTGGCCCAGCTAAAGGCCCACAAGATTCTGCAGACCATAATGGGCCGACCCAGCTAAAGGCCCAACATTCTTTGTCAAATCGGCCCGTCAACGGCCTGGTCTAAACTTGTCATCAATGCGGCCCATTGTCACTTCTGGCCCGTTAACAGTCCGCTAAGTAATTGGGCCGAATTATGGCCCGGTGCATTTCCGTCCTGTTAAAGGTCCGGCTTCATTTGGGCCCATTTACAGGCCATCAAAACGTTCGGCCCATAAACGACCGTGAAGGATTTGGGTCATATTCGGCCATGTCTGTCATTCGGCCTGTTAGAGGCCCACTATAGATTTGGCCCACTTTCGGCCTGTTGTCATTTTCGGCCCGTTAACGCCGGACGTAAACCATGGGCCATATGTGGCCCAACGTCATATCGGGCCCATTAACGGCCCATATAAAAATGACGAAAATCTAGCCCAATCGAAGTTCTGGCCTGTTAAAGGCCCGTGTATTAGGTCGGCGCATTTACGGCCCGTCCAAATTTCAGCCTGTCAAATATCTGCATGGTAAATGGGCCACCATTTCGGCCTGCTAAGTCCAGTGGGTCATTTGGCACAAGCAGGGCCCAATCTCACTTTCGGTCTATTAAAGGCCCATGTTTTTATGGGCTCGACATATCTACACCAGTAAACGGCCTACTTTTCTTGAGGGCCCAAATTATGTTTAGGCACATTAAAGGCCCACTATGGGCACAGCCTACGGAAAAATTTGAAAGCTTATGCTAATTTAAGCCCAGATATTTTTAGTGGGATACATGCCAATTTCGGCCCGTAATCGTTTTTAGCCCAATTGGAATGGGCCCGATTAATATTGGCATGTTGGGCTCCTACGAAGCTTTAAATGCGAATACATTACTAAGATAAACCTACACAATACAAAAATAGCGTCATAATTACTGCAGCCTGTGGCAGCATCATAAATGTTGTATCACAACAAAATAAATTCCAATCAAACAACAAAAGGCCTATTGGCATAAAGTTTACAGTCCTTCGGATAAAAGCACCATCGGATGTATAGAAGCACGATCATTTCACACGAGTGCTAATGTTTGGTCAGAATCTGATTGAGCAGCGTGATCTCCACCTTTTTCCGCCATTGCTCTTCAACAACGAAGTGAATGTCCGATAGTCGGTTTCAAAACCATTCATATCTTGACGGCATTTCTCAACCACTATTCTTGTTTCGAAACAACGTCCATTAGGGATTGGACTTGTGTGCGGAGCACAGATATATCACTGCCTAGCGCAGGAAGATTTTGTTCATGGCGATTTGGGCGAGGTTACCTTGACAACCAACCCGAATTACGCAGAAGGTGCTTTTTGCACTTTGTTAGTGGATGAATCTTGGCCTTGCGATCGCAGCAAGAGGTGACATTGTGCATGTAGTAGCCTCGTCACCTTCGGTGGTTGTGGTTGTTCAATCATTTGTTCCATAGCTTCTGAAAGTTTAAACTTGTAGATTAGTGTACCAGTGAGTTACTAATGAGACAAAAACAAACAAAGTAGGTTAAACGTTTATACATAACTTATTTTGGTGAACTACTGTAATACATTAGCATGTATTGTAGTGCCAACTACATAATAAAATCACTTTCGGAACATATGTCCATGTAGCATGCCTACTGTATTGTCTATTTCCTCACATTCATTGACATCTAAGGATAAAGAGACATGGTTTAAAGTAGGATGAACATAGTCTGACATCATTCATATCATGGGCAAACAGATATAAAACAAACAGGCTATTTTATCATTGTATGCGCACGTGAACATAACAACTAGATTACAGATCATGACCAAAAGAATATCCTTCATCTCTTTAAAACCATGTAAGGTGAAATGATACGTTAAGACAACTGTGTATAAAAGTGGACAGAGTAACTGACATTGGCTGCAAACCAAGTAGTTAAATGAACACATCACATTACCAGTCAGTTCAAGGCAGGAGGAGTAAGGACTTACAACAACAGCTTGAACTGGTGTGCTCATGCCCTTCATCTTGCTGGTGTGGCAATCCTTGAAGATTTGCGCTGCATTCGGTTCAGGTTCTTTTTTGTCCGCACGGGCTTTCCGCTGTATTTGGAACAAGTCAATATAGGTACGATAGTATGGCACACAAAAAAGAAGGAAGTAGCAACTATTTACAAGAGCCTCGCAGTGTGCAATATAGCTACGAGATCTTGTTGTCTGTTGGAATTTCACTTAAGAACGGTTGGTTTTGTTCTTCAAACAGTTAGCCTAGAAGAAGATACACTTGTAAGGCACATACATAAATACAAGTTCAATATGTGGTCTGATCAAATACATATAGCCTGCCTGATACTTTGGATCAGACCACTGTTTAACAAGGGATGTCCAGTCTTCATCTACAATATATTCCACTGGAGATGTTTGGGCGATTTCATTGTTAGCCTTGCCTTCAAAGTGAGATTTTCTAAGGTGGTACCGATACTGTCGCAGAGTAGACTGAAAAACATGAGTGCATGCTTGTTTAGTTGCATCATCTTTCGGATCCAACTTGAACCTCATCTGTTGAAAAAAGAATGTGAGTCTTATTAGGAGGATGCTAGAAAGTATGGGATAGAGCAAGACAATATTACTAATTGCGATGAATAACATTACTTACAGATAAATGGTCAAGGAAGGTGTTAAACTGGGTATTGTCTTTCTCATTCCTGTACTGGATCCACGTTGGGAGGATAAGCGCATGACACCTAACGGTAACGGCTGCCTCTGATACTAACTTGGCTGACTGTGTAGCATCACGTGGCCTTTTTAAACCTGCCTCAAAATGGATCTCCATTCTTCCTCCTTTAGATTTTGTTAATCTTTCAAGCATTATCCCTGATGTCTGTTTCCGCTTGCGCCGTGGTGCTAGTTCAACAACGAATATGGAAAGTGTTAGTGTACATCAAACTGTGAGAGTACATATAAAGGAGCATGCAACTGCAACATGACTCGGTCAGGTACCGTCTTGGTATTGATGCTCATGAGGTTCATCTGATCTTGCCAAGTCCTGTTGTGTCGGCATGCTTCGAAAGTAGTGTTAGGTGTGAAGGGAGCTTGGGAACTGGCCAGTTCCGGAGCAAACGAACGAGTAACTGGTTGAGATGCTGGTACAGTTGAAGCGGATGCTGCAGCTGGTGGAGCAGGTGATCTTGTGTTTGTAGATTTAGCGGTGGACTTGGACCTTCTCTTGCACTATAAGTACCAGCAGAATCTCGACGGCAGAGCCTTTTCCGTTTCACCCGACGAGTAACAGCACTCCCTACTATATTATTTTCCTTGCTCTTTTTTGACTTTGCCATGTCAAGTTGTACCCACAACACAAAAGAATAAGATCACTCTTCAAAACTCATTGATGCATGATACAGACAAGCAATACTTTAATGTAAGACAACCGTATGAGGATGGAATATGTAAGAAAAACAAGACGGCATGACATATTCACAGCTATGATGTGCAAACTAAGCAGAAGGATTTTCAAGAAAATAGAAGTAATGCAAGCTAGATCACCATATGAAAGATGCAACCAATATTACTCTGCCAAGTTAAAAGTGTCTTGTCATAAGTGGCAATTCGAAAAATTAGAAGCAGTACAACATAGAAATCAATGCAAGATGCAACCACTATCAAACTGCCATGTTAAAAGCGTCCAATCATGAGTTACTGATGCGGGATACACAACAGCACTACTTTGATGTAAGAACATGGTATGATAGATAGATGCAGTGTATTCTAGACACATAAAGCCATGTCATATGCACATGTATAACGTATAAACTTAGCAGGTGCAATTTAATCAAAATAGAAGAAATACAGGCTAGACAACATATGCAACATGAAACCAATTATCACATTTGTCAACTTAGAGCAAGCTGCGATGGTGGAGTCTTGGAGATGAACTCATCATGTAGACTTGGGACTTCAACTTCATTAGCGATGGCAGTGGCAAATCTAGAGAGTCTCTGTTTGCGTCGGTGCGGAGTACCACCAACATCCCTAACTTACACTTTTCCTTCCTATTTTCTGATATTGCCTTATGAAGTCAAAACCACAAGAAGATGAATAAAATTAGCTCGCATAACTGGTTGATGCATGATACTGATTTAACACTACTTTGATGTAAGGCAAGCGCGAGGAGGATGGAATATATACAAAAAACGACAGCGTTTCATATTTACACGCACGATAGGAGGATGGAATATGTATGAAAAAACGATGGCGGAAGGCATTTCAACAAAATTAGAAGAAATTAAAGCTAGGCACCATATGAACATGCAACCAATATCACTCTATCAGGTAAAAAGTGTCTCGTCGTAAGTGCCATTTAAAGAAATTAGAAGCAGTACAAGCTAGAAGACAATGCAAGATGCAGCCTACATCACAGTCCCAAGTTAAATGTGTCATATGGGTAAGTGATCGTTGCAGGTATAAGTTGTAAGCTACGCAGATGCAATACAAGATAGACATCATACGCAACATGGAACCACATATAATAGTGCCAAGTTAGAGCAAGCACCTGTGATGGTGGAGTAGGGGAGATGTGCTCATCATCTACACAGCTACGTTGACTGTCTAGCCTCGCGTTGTCTTGCGAATCTTGTTGGGAGGATGACGGAGTAGAATATGTAGAGAACCTCCGTTTCAGTTGCTCGGAAGGACCACCATCATCCAATGTCTTGCCAATTTCCTTCAGCTTTATTGATTTTGCATTGTGAGGTCATACCGACAAGAAAAAGGAATATCATTAAGCTCTTGTAACTCATTCATGCATGATCTTGATGAACACTACTCGATGAAAGGCAAAGTCATGATACAAGGATGGAATATGTATGAAAAATGGATGGCTTGACATATTCACACCTATGATGTGGTAACTAAGCGAAGGCACTTCAACAAATTAGAAACACCGCAAGACACCATATGGAAGGTGCAATCAATATCACTCGCCAAGTTAAAACTGTCTCGTCATAGGTGGCGTTCATCAAACTAGAAGCAATACATGCTAGAAATCATATTCAAGACGCAAACCAATATCACACTGCCAACTTAAAGGTGTCCCATCATAAGTGGTGATGCAGGGATACACAAGAAGAGTAGTTTCATGTAAGAACATGGTGTGATAGAGATATAGTATGTACCAAAAACAGGAAAGCGTGTCATATTCACATGTATCATGTGTAAGCTAAGCAGATGCAGCTTTACACTAATTAGGAGCAATACTGAGCTAGACACCATATGCAACATGCAACCAGATATCACACCGCCAAGTTAAAGCAAGCACCTTGGATGGTGGAGTAGGGGCGGAGACTTGGACCATGTAATGCACTATCGGTACAAGGAGAATCGATGCAGATGCTCCATTTACGTTGCTGCAGAGGACCACCATCATCACCTTCCTTACTCTTTTCCTTCCTCTTTCTTGATTTTTCCTTGTCAAGTCAAACCCATAGGAAAAAGGAATAAAATTTGCTCTTCAGAACTTATTGATGCATGATCTTGTGAACACTACTTTCATGTAAGGCGTTGCATGATAGGAGGATGGAATATGTAGGAAAAACAGGACGGCATGACATATTGACATGTATGATGTATAAAGTGTAAACTAAGCACAAGGTGCTTGAACTTGTTAGAATCGATGCAAGCTAGAAACCATATGAAAGATGAAACCAATATCACTCTGCCAAATTAAAGGGTGCCCTAACAAATGTATTTGACCAAATTAGAAGCAATACATGGCAACAGGCTAGAAATAATATGTAATATGCAACGAATAAAGGTGACTCATCGTAAGTAATTGATGCAGGATACAGAAGAGAGGTAGTTTCATGTAAGAACAAGGTTAACACATAGATGTAGTGTGTACCAAAAATAGGAAGGCATGTCATATTCACAGGTATAGTGTGTAAACTAAGCAGATGCAATTTACCCTAATTAGACGCATTACAAGCTAGACACCGTATGCAACATGCAACAACATATCACACTACGAAGTTGGAGCAAGCACATGTGATGGTGGTGTAGGGGAAGTGCTGTCTTCAGGTACAGAGCAACGTTCAATATCTTCATTTAGGCTTGCTCTTTCTTGAGAATCATGTGGAGAGGATGAAATTGCATTCTTTATAAGAGTATTGTGTCTCATATTAACCCACGCGCGTGACTGTCTCATCATAAGCGATAGACGCAGGATCCACAAGAACGATGGTTTGATGTAAGAACATGGTGTGATAGGCGATGTAGTATGTACCAAAAACAGGAAGGCGTGTCATATTCACATGTATAATGTGTAAGCTAAGGAGATGCAATTTTACAAATTAGGAGCATTGATGAGGGATACACAAGAGAAGTAGTTTGATGTAAGAACATGGTTAATAGAATGACGTAGTATGTACCAAAAACAGGAAGGCATGTCATATTCACAGGTATAATGTGTTAACTAAGCAGATGCAATTTACCCTAATTAGAAGCATTACAAGGTAGACACCATATGCAACATGCAACCACATATCACACTGCCAAGTAAGAGCAAGCACCTGCGATGGTGGTGTGGGGAATTGCGGTGATCAACTAGAGAGCTACGTTGACTATCTTCATTTAGCCTTGCTGTTTCTTGAGAATCATGTGGGGAGGATGACACTACACTCTTTAAACGAGTAGGGCGTCTCACAGTAACCCACCCGGGTGACTGTCTCATCATAAGTGATTGACGAGGGATACAAAAGAGCATTAGTTTGATGTACGGACATGGTTAATAGACATATGTAGTATGTATCAAAAACAGGAAGGCATGTCATTATCAAAGGTATAATGTGTAAAGTAAGAAGATGCAATTTAACCAAATTGGAAGCAATACAAGCTAGACACCATATGCAACATGCAACCACATTTGACAAATGAAGTTAAAGCAAGCACACAGGATGGTTGTGTGTGGCAATTGAGATCATCAATCTGCAGAGCTACTTTTATCGTCTCAATCACGACATCGCATCCATTAGAGCGTTGAAACACTTATCGCTTATCTTCAAATTACACCGAGCGACTTCATCTTTTCTTTTCTGCATTCATCAACACTTGCGTCGTAGTCTGAAATACCCATGCATAAAAAACAATAGTGTGAGTATGGGTGAAGTGTGTGCACAATTAGTACAAAGTAAAGGTAGCGATAGCAGGTCGGTGAGAAATAAATGACGGAGACATATGATAGCTCTACAACATGCATGGCACACTCAATTACTACAGGATTCTATGAAAATAACAGTCGAGTGAAAGCAAATAGGTCAGTCCATTTTTTCTGCACCGTCCGATGTACAAAGAACGGGGAGATCACCTTCATCTACCTCCAGCCACCAAGTGTTGACGATCTTCCTCAAACGCCAAGGACCACCAGCCCAAGATTCCTCCCTACCTGCCCTCCCTCGACCTCACCGCACCGCCGTGCTTGGCACCGCCCCCGCCATCCATTCAAGCACCGCCGACCTCCAGATCGGGCGCAAGCAGCTCCTACGCCCCACACCCCTATGATAGACACCGATGGGCCGCTTCCCCGGGGAACAGGCGGACTAGGTGCTCCGCGCACCTAAGCGGGTGCTGCTTCTTTTAATTGCGGTTCGACTGACCCTGAATTGAAATCCAGGCGGGCTACTCCTCTAGCAAAGGTGAAATAGTAAAAGTGAGGAAACCTTGTGCATTTAGTATCACGAAGAAGATGCAGTAAGAAGCGCTCAACTAGTTTCTTTCGTGGGATGAATATGGTGTGAGCGGAGACGTAAGATTTGCATGAATAAGGGAAGAGGAGTACCTCTTTCCGCTGGCGATCTTGTGTCCTCCTTCATTTTTTCCGACGATCTTGTTGTTCGCGAAACCAGAAGTTGTGGAGGATGGTGCAGCCTTGGGCGAACCCATGGCCAAGTTGTTGAGTGTGGTGCGGTGGCCGTCTGTCGGCGGCGGGAAGCAGATCCGAGGCGGCGAACGACGCGGCGAAGGGAACAGCTCCGGCGGTGGACGGTTGCGGCAAAGGAGCCGCAGCGAAGTGAGGCGCAGGGCGGCGTGGTCGGAGTGGTTACGATGCGGCGCCGCCACCGTCGGTGTCGTTGAGGCAACTCTGCCTCGGCTTCAGCTGCTAAGTCCTTGAGGGTGTTGCGGTTGCAGTTGCGTTGGACGACGACGTCGGGGTACCAGCTCCGGCGTGATGGAGGAGGGCGGCGGTGGATTGGCCGCTATGGGGTGGAGGATGGAGGAGGTTGGGGTTTCGCGGCTGGTGGAGAGGGCGTTTTCGCGCCCATGGAGTATGAATGGGGAAACGGAGGGAGGCGGGCTGGCGGGGAACTAAGGGGGAACAATGTTTCGGTTTGAGACACGCTTGTTTGAAATTTGGGGAAAGTTACAAACTTTGCCCCCATCTAAAATTTCGGACATATTGCGGGTTGGGGGTAGGACAGTCATGTCAGGTGTCCCAAATGTGGGCAGGATAGATTTCGGCCGAGCGCATGGGTGTTTAGGCGCCCACGGCGTATGAATGCTTCTCGGAGGCGGTTGAGACTGGTGTCTTGGTGAAGTTACAAACTTACCCCGGTTTAGACCTTTGGACATCGGGCCGATAGGCTACACGGGCCAGAGTCAGGTCAGTAATTTCCTACCACCAAAACATTAGTCTCGCGTGGTTTCGGGTGACCAGAGGCCTATTTGGCGCTTCGTTCAATATTTGGGAGCAGAAGCATTAACGTTTTCGGTTCTCTTGAATTGAACTTTCAGGATTTGTCAAACTTCACAAATCTTTACTCTTGAAAATCCTAAAGCTACGATTATTTTGGAATGGAGGGGGTACATTTTAATATACATTGTACACGAGTATATATTAAAAAATATGCAACTCACCTCAGTTCATGCATGGTTCCAAGTATAATCTCCTTGGTTGCAAAAAAAAGTTAGATATGCGTATGAATATATATACCATGTTCAAACTCACAAGAAAGATTGATGCCCCCTTTTACATCTGATTTACAAATGCCATTATCTCGGGTTCAAATAGATGAATGCACTTCCTATGAATTCGAATCTTCGAAACCCCCTTTATGTTGAATTTGACATGTATTTTATTTTGTAGCTAGCAATTTGGAATGTATCCATGCAAGTGACAAATGTATAAAGTGCTTCACACTAACAACATGGAGTGCACTAATTAATGTTTATATATGAATTGCAAAAGCATCCATTGCCTGTATTTCAAACCGCTCTCACTCTATGGATCGATAATATGAAATAAACACATGCACATGCTAGAATTCAATAGAGTATGGGTGTCTGATAGACCGATTTTCGTCCATACGCAATTTTGCAGAATTCATGATCTCATCCAAAAATAATAATGCCATTTATATTTTAATTTAATGCGTAGAACCGCCTTTTAAACGTAGATATCTCTCTATCTAACGCATAAGTGCACACACTTTATATGCATCGGCATTTCTCTTTCACACATGCTCACAATCTCTCTCAGGGTGTCGGGGTGTCTCACGCACATGCTCTCTCTGTTTCTCTCTCTCTTTCTGACTACTATGTACCACTCTTTTCACTAATCTCAGTAGGAAAACACTATTTCTCTCACATGCATATATACACATGCACGGTCTCTACTAGCCCTCTATACGCACATATATGTGCCTACGTGTCTCCCGCACGAACATTATCTTTAGGCCTTTCTCTCACACATTGCCCCCCCCCCCGACACACCTCTCTAATAGTAGTTGGCAGATATGATTTCATCATATCATTCGGTAGGTTATCCCTGGCTGGTAGGCTGGATGGTAATACGAGGCAAAGTTTTACCCTAGTTCGGATCGGACCCTTGCAGTTGAAGAAAGAGCCTACTCCCGGTACTGTATATTAGTGTTAAGGGTGTGTACAAAGTACACGTGAATACCAGGCATTGTGCGTGTGTGTATATATACTATCGATGAACTAGCCCCCAAGCTTGTATAACATACTAAGGTCCTAGGGTTACAAATCATATATAGTCAGCTTATCACCAGTGGGGATAGAGTCCTCCGCGACTCTGGTAGCTTCGTGTTGTACGCCTAGTCCTCCACATGGGTCTCCGTATAACACGTCTCGGTCCAACCTATATGTGGCGCAGGATGGAACTGACCCATGAGTCTTCATGTTGACCCACCACAACTAGAAATGATGTTCCCACCACACCACACACGCAATCGGCCCCTAAGAAAATAAGCATATATGATAGTACAACGGTATCTAGCTCACGATACGTCTCCATATTTTGTTGATGACACTGACGGACTTTGTATTTGATGCGTGCTCCATATTTTTTTGACGACACTTATGGTCATTGTATTTGAAGCGAAAGCACGATATGGTCACTGGACTTCAGAATAAGCTCATCACGGTCACCACATACATTTTGTCGTGCTAACCAACATGTGGTTGGATGGTTAGAGGATAGTGGTTTCTCGAGCCCACCAAGGTTAAAGTCTCGGTGCTCGCATTTATCTTGTGTTAATTTCAGTATTTTCCGGCGATGTACGTTCAGTGGGAGGAGACGTTCCACTCGACTACGAGGCACCTATGGTGACTTCGTAAAATCTCAAGATCATATATGTTGGCCCACTCTCTTGAAGGTGCGGCGGCGGACCGGCGGTGGGGAGTAGTTTCGGGGAAGGCGGGTCGGCCGCAGATGGCGGGGGCGGGCGGTTTGGCCGGTGGTGGTTGGCGGCTCGGGGGTGGAGTTTGATGATAAACTGGAGGCCCTTGATTTCGTATCCAACGGCTGGAAAATCTAATGACCAGAGATGAAAAAGTCAGTCGACTCACGTGTAGCCTCACCCCGCACGTAGACATGCACGCACGCAAGACACGCACGCATGTAGGCATGAAACACTGACACGTACACATAACGTACACACGCATGCATGCTGGCGTGCAACACTGACACGTACACATGCACTCACCAACACACACACGTACGCACCCATGCATGCAACACTGAAACGCACCCTTGCACGTACACACCCATGCATGCAACACTGAAACGCACCCTTGCACGCACGCAACACTCGCACGCCTACATTCACACAGCACACGACGCAAGACACACGCTTAACTACATGAAAAAGATGACGTCACACTCAATGAACAATCATCGGTTTATGAAATGCCCGCTTCTGACCGCCCTGGCCCACCAAAGGTTCTTATGATGTGTGCTGCCTGCGTTGGGTCACTGACATGCAAGCCATGCACCCAAAGAGCCCACACGTCAGTGGAAGAACGGCGCGGTGTCCTAGGTCAGAGTCGAGGGCGCCACTCGCGGCACGCCCGGCTGAACACGCCTTCGTGCGGCATTCAAACGCCTCCATGAAACCTGCCCGTGTGGAAGCCGAGAAACCCACTCTGGACACACGTCCGTTCATGACCGGGCCAGCGTTAAACGCAACGCCGGCCGAGCTCCTCCCGTCCGCCGTCTATTTAATCTCCTATTTAAACGAGGCCAAACGCCGGCCAAGAATCGCACACCTCCGCGGCTCCCCTATCTCCTCCACCATTTTGTCCACTCTTACAATGGCTTACGAAGAGTAGTTATTCCGCATCCAAGCCGGCTGGGTAGCCCGCCGGATACGAGCTATGCAGCTCGCTGAACCACCTCCCTCTCCTCGCCCGACGGAGCCAGTTGCCGCCCCAAGCCGGCACGCGGTTCAGCAACTCGCCGCTCCAGGCCAGCTCGACGAGGAGCGCGCACGGGCGTCGTTGCTGCCGTCCACGCTGCCGCCTCGTACCGCGTCTCCCGTTTCTGTGGCCGAGACTCCCATGCCGGCGGCCGCGCCATGCAAGCAGCGACAGAAGCCGGGTGCGCGGAGAGCGACGAGTCGGTGGCCAGCGCCTCCGCGTCCGCCGCCATCATCGAGGAGAAGTAGAACACGGGAGGCCGCCGCCGCTTGGGTCCCATGAAGGCCACCGCAGAGGCGACGCCGGCGTACACAGCAGGTGTCTTGCCGGATCCTTTTGTTGAGAGGACCTTCGTCGACACCGCATGGGCTCCACGGAAGAGGTCAATGTTAGGATGAACTCGAGCCGGTGCCGGCCATGGCGAAGTAGTGGCCGGTGATGAACTTGAACCGGTGCCGGCCACCATCATCTTCGGCACCAGCCAATGATATCAGTTGGGCAGTGGGGAAGCGAGCCGTCCTTTGCGCTGAAGCATATACCTCCGGGGCTCCCGGCAGTCCGGTGATCATGCTGCCGGACATGAGGGACACAAATCGGTGGCCGACCATTTAGGCCATGTATTATATACCTGTCCTGTCCAGAACTAGCACCGCGTAGTTCATTTGAATGTAATGAAATCCGTCATGTTTGTGTGAAAATCCGGTATTTTATATGATTTCCTCGTTGTTTATATGAAATACTCCGGTGGTTGTGTGAATGAGTATCAGTTTGTCTACGTGTTTGTGTGAATTTCGTCCGGTTGGTTGAGTTGCTGTCATAATGTGTGTGGCTACGGTTGGATGGCGTAATTTGCAGGTCGCCGGTCGGTCTGCGGGCGGCTCGGGCGGCGTTATGGGACAAAAAAACACAGCTCGTGCGAGCTCGTCTCCAACGTGCGCGATGGAGGATGCAAGACAGGATGAGCACCCGAGCCGTTCCTCGTTCATCAGTGGCAAAGGCACCGGTGGACAAAAGGGTCGCCAATATTTTGGCTAACCCGGGCAAGATCCAAACAGCCCCTCCCAACAGATTCAAATCCCTCGTTCGCCATGAAATTTTGCCATGTGTTGTTTTCATGGACTAGCAAGATGCCCGTGCATTGCACGGAACATCAAGATGCATTTTTTTACAAACTCCTGCATGCATCCAAGGGATAATTAATGTCCTCCTTTGCTAGTACCACGAGGCAAACACCATTAATATTGCATCGATTAGTGTTAGTGGCCTTGTATATCTGCAAATTGTAATTTTGATATTGGCCCTTGTATATAAAAATGGAGGGAGAAAATGAGAGATAAGGTGAGGAGGAGGGGGCGTGGTGCCGTGGTGGTGGTGGTGGTCGGATCAAGGCGGAGGCATGGGGATGGACGGTGCATTATGTCTAGGTTTGTATCTCTCTCACACACACCCATGTAGGTGGGGGACGTGCACGAAGAGAAGAGGTGCATGCACGGCGCACGTATTCCCGTCTGTTTCCCAACCACACCCGCGCGGGTACACGGTGGATCTCATTTCTGATTGAAAAAGGCAGCCCACGTGGTAATTTGGCACGTGTACTGGTTGTCCACTTGGTGGAGGGAGGATCGTCTACCACGGGTGAACAAACAAATTGCGACTTGACGCGTTATGTTAAATTAAAAAAAGAGGCAAACCATGTGGGGCCTACCTTAGAGGCAAGGCTCTATACACTGGAGTACTTTTGATGTGTCCCGTCAACTCGCAGAACGAGGAGAAACTTGCTTAGTCGCCGTCTCCCCATGCAGGCGCGGTGGCTCGCAGGATGAGGTGAAGCTGAGTACTATCATGCGCCTTCGCCCGCTCCCTCGCCCACGCGCTCGGTGGCTCGCAGCACGAGGAGAAAATTTTACTACACCCTCCGTTTACTCCTCGTCCCTACTACGTACTTTGGTTAGTACTCCCTCTATTTACTTATAAAAGGCCACTATGAAAAAATACATTTTGCATCTATACAAGGCCACAAATAGTAATTGAGACAAAAGTTACTACTCCCTCCTTTCCAGTTTATGGCTCAATTTCAAAATCTCTCCAACCAAGGTAGACGGTGAGTGGTCGAATTAATTTCGTAGTTTGCACAGTACGCTCGTTTTTCTCAAGAAGTTATGTTTACCGAGGCATTAATTAGAATGAATGCATGAATGACCACTAAATTTCCATGAACTTGTACATGCATTGGTTATTTTCCTCTTGACATTGCTTGCGTCGGGTGATCTAACGCATCTCGAAATCCAACATGTAATGGTACTACTACTAGTATAGTACTAGAATTGAGACTTACCAAACAGAAAAATGAATGTTTTTTAGATGAGCCCTATAAACCCTAGTGGGTACGTACTCCATAGAAACAGATTTTTCCAAAACTAAGTCTATACCTTTCATGAATTATGTAGTATACTCCTCCGTCGACGCTCCCTTTCATGAATTCTGTACTTCCTGTCACCGACATGTGGGACATATAGCAACCAGGTCGACGTGTCAATTACCAAATAACAGTGCAGAACAACAGGGGGGACGCACCCCACTCGTACCGGCCCAGTGTTAATAATGAGCAATGAGACGTCAAATCACAATGCCGCACCTCCCAGACGGACGAAGCAACCATTATTTCACACTTCGGTTCGACATCATCTCAAACCACGTACTAGTATTGCTTCTTCCTCAAGAGGGACACGCACATCGCCTTGGTACATCATGACACGTGGGACCGCATGACAGGCCATGCTCCCCCGCCGATCGCTGGGTAAAATCACCTCATTTTTACTATACTTCCTCCGGATCGGTTTACTACATGGCATGCACGTCGTTCTAGGTTGAGAATTTAACTGGCTATATATATATGTGTGTGTGATGAACAGTACGCTAGCCTTTTAAAAATGTATACTTTTGTACAGTAGTACTCCACTATCGATGGATTGCGCCATGGAGCAAAAATTGAAATTTTAAAAAAAGGTGGTACATATAGAGAGCGCTCGTCGCCAAATTATGCATATAGTACTATTAAAAAAGCTAGTACGTGCTTAATTGGGGTGCTAAATTCTATTAAAGAAATACTAGTACTAGTATGTACATACCGAAGAGTTAAAGTAACGAGAAGAAACATAACATAGTTCTGCTGGGGGCTCAAAGACAACACACCCTCAAATTAAACTAAGCACACCTGAAATTAAACTATGCAACTAATCCGGTAGACACTGCATTAGAAGTTTAGAACCGCCATGAGCAACGACACTGCCACCTTACTCGGAGTACTCGTCCACGTTCTCGACTTCGTCCTTGACCCTCTTCCTCTTGGCCGATACTTCTTTGCTTGAACCGCCAACTTGGTTGTTGCTCTTCATCCAACCCTTGTAGATATTGAAACAAAGGTATCCATCCATTGCAGCGTAGTGGATGTGGTCTATATCTAGTACATTCCGCTTCCATGCATGACGATGAAACGTGTAATGAGGTTTCTCCAGTTTGCGGTACGAAGGATGAACCATGGCTCCTGCCAGGGTCAGCATTGAGGGCTGGCGAGAGGGCACCAGCCGATTCTTCTGGAGGTCGAAGGGGTTGCCTACAATGAGGCCTATCCGACACAGGACTTCTTTGTCGTTCTTAAAGTCTACAGTAACGAATTTGACTGTTTTGTCCTCGAGGAAGTTCTTAAAATCCTGGCACTCAACGTCGGCATGGCATATGTGGTAGACCAAGCAAATGTTATGTACGCAAACCTGGATCACGGCGGGCTTCTTCCTCTCTTCGTCCTTTAGATCCTTCTCTTGTCCCACGACTGTGGTGTACTCAACATCTAGCCCAGCGACCCACTCATCATGTGAGTTTTCGAACATGCGTCTGAAGCGAGAAAGGCATCCTTTCACCGTCGCGGAAGTACGGGTGTAGATGACGTCGAACTCATCGCCGGTGATGGTTCTAACCTTGTACTCACCGCCGATCGGGGAGATTTGGGACGCCATGGATTTGGGAGGAGGGTTAGGAACTTAGGATTAGTGGAACTGCCGTAATGTGAATGGACAGGACGACTAGGAGCGAACCGTCGTAGTATTAAAGGACGTGCGGGAAAGAGTAGGAGCGAACTGCCAGCGTGCGAACGGCATGGTAGTGGCTTTCCATTCTCCCATGATACGGGCTTCCGAGAGCCCTTGGATCTGAGATCGAATGGTTGCGTGGCGTGATTCTAGACCTATGGGTGAATATCCTATCCTGGAGGGTTATTCCTAAAATTTTCAGCAACTTAGCATGCGACCGCTTGATCTCAGATCCAAGGGCTGCCAAGAGTCCGTATCATGGTCGCGCCTACCACGACCGTCGCGTCGCTCATGTGGTCGCGCCTTTTGAGATTTAACACGGTGCGTTAGGCTATCCGATGTTGGCATGTCATACATAGTCATCACTTAGTCACTCATACTACAACAAGGTTGGCTATAAGTGTATTTTTTACTCCTCTCTATCTCTTTCTTCAGACTTCTCCGTCCCATAATATAAGAATGTTTTTGACACTAGCTAGTGTAGTGTCAAAAACGTTCTTATATAATGGGACACAGGGAGTACTAGTATTTATTGCATTTGCCAAGGAGTGACCTCTTCCAATGAAATGGTGCTGCTAAGTTTGCTTCATTTAATTCGCTATAGATTCAAAATTGTCTCTTCTCCTAGGTACACGCGCTTAGCACCGTTTCTTCCTTGGGTCACCAAACTAGTCTCTCTCTTCTTGATTAACTTGCCACATCAGACTTTATGCCTATGTGGCAAGCTTAAGCACCTGTAGGAGCAAGTAAGTACAATAGTGCGCTTTACATGGCATTTTGCATATGTGGAGGAAAGAGAGGCAAGGAAAAAGTGGAGAAGTGGGCTCTCATGCAAGAGCCAGCCTCTACTACTACATGGTGGAGCATTGGGAGAGGCACCTGTATGGAGGTGGTCAGAATCGAGAGACTCACGCCGGTCGTGGCGCCCTGCAGCTTAAAATGATAATGGCAAGTCAAATCACGGGCCCCACCTGTCCAGCGAGACCTCGTTGTCAAATCACACAGCCCTCGCTTGCAGAGCCTACTCCCTCGTCTTCTCGCGTCTCTGTCGAACCGACTAGGCGGAACTGCCCCGCCTACCGCGCAGGAAAAGCCCCACCCTCGACTTTTAAATACAACTACTCCCTCCGTCGGATGCATTTGGTTGAAGGTATCGTATGAATGGATTGGGACCATTCAATTCTTTTGGGATTGAACCATTCAATTCATGTGTTTGGCTGAATATAAGAGATTTGCTAATTATTTAAGACGGGACCACCAGTCGTGCTCACATAGTCATGCATGCAAAGGGTGGCCATTTGATTCGACCAATTTGGTTGGGTGGAATGGTTCAGCATCTTCAAGGCATATTCTCTTTTTTTGACTCGAACCATTCATGTGCTTTATAACCAAACATGTCTATTTTATGAATGATCCCAACCCATTCATGACCACCCTTGCAACCAAATGCACGTCATCTTACGAAAACCAAATAATCCCACAATACTAAGGCGCGGTGCATTAACTTCTACCTCGTTTCTTGTTTCTTCACATATCAACCAATAAGAATCCAATGATATACTTTTTGTGACATAGTAACTCATATTTAGTTAGTCAAATGGATGACCTAGAACTACGTGCAGGCCCTATAAACCGAGAAGCCTACAAATAAAAAACCGAGACGGAGAGGGTAGTTCTGCACGTATCTTTTTAGATCAACATAGTCGGGATTCACCAAGGAGCAAAACCAAGTGGTAGGCTCTTCCTGTCGTGTTGGCGTAGCAACTCAAGCAGGGTCAGTCCGCACACGAAATGGCGACACACTTAACAGGACCCCTTTGGCAGACATGTGGCTCATCCACCATCTTGTTCCATGTGCGATGCACCAAATTACAGTTCGGAGCAGCGGTTGGAATGGGAGGCACCCCGGTCGTAGCGCCGCAGTAGTAGAAAATGAGTGATGAGGGGTCAAATCACAAAGCCCCACCTTTCCCGCATTAAGCTGCACGGACGAAGCAACCATCATTTCACTCTAGCGCGCAAGAGCATAAAGAAAAGAGAAAACAATGATGCGTGCAGCAGCTACCTAGGGCACCCTAGGTAGGGTCTCCACTGCAGATCCTTTTTTAAAGCGCCTCCACTACAAATCGGCTTCTCCCTCGTCCTCTTGAAGAAAACCGATGATGAGTGCGGCGGTAGGGTTTGTAGGAGTACTACGGCGTGCGGGGCCACGTCGTAGTAAACGGGTTCGAGTCGACGCCTTAAATATGTGTGGGCCGCTTGGTTTTACGGGAACGAGGCAGCATTTTGGGTTCGGGGACTAGTGGAGATATAGCACGTACAAAAAATTGTGGACGTAGGTTCGACCGAAAGGCAATGATGCATGGGCCCTGCATTTTGATATACCCGGGGCCGCGTGAAATTTGCTACTCTACTCAAAACTAGTAAGGTACACATGTATTGAACGCATGAGATTTCGAAACCAAATTATGAATAAATACACACTATAGCATGTAAAGCTTTGAGTCATATATGCATGATGTAGATGTTCGTTTAGTTCTTATAGTTCATCTCATTCAAAATCAATTAGTTTTATAAAAATGTTAAGATTCATGGGGTTGTGCATTGTAAATCATAAAGTAAAAAACAAATAATGGCAATTCATTTAGAAAAAATAATCAATTATGATATAGAAGATTCTAGAACAAAGGAGAAGTGCTTGTGTTTTGAGGTTTGTGCATTATGCTTAAGTTCAACCATGGAGTCTTCTAAATTGTACATGTGGCGATCTGGTGGAATGTTGATGATATCCAACGGCCAAGAGTGCTCGGATTTGCCCATCTACTGCCTTTGTCGGGTTAGCTTCATCCAGCGACCATCTTTCAAAGTTATTAGCACACTATATAGTTCTTGTGCCATAGTTGCATGTTTTGGAAAAAAAGCTACTAGTGGGTTGTACTATCTATTTAGGAATAGAAGATGCATACATGGAAGTTGTAGGAAAGAGATGACATGGAGCATCTCAATTCCTATGAGTAGGGATTGGAAAAGAGATGTCATTTGGTTCACATCATAGGAACTTTTCTATTGAATCTAGAGATGACATGTATCTCAATTCCTATGAGGAGGGATTAGTAAAGAGATGTAATTTGGTTCATATCATAGGAACTTTTCTATTGAATATACGCTAATGTTTATTTTCCTTTGAAATTAAGGGAGTATAGGAATCCATTCATATGAACCAAGTGGCTCTAAAGCTATAGAAATGATATCATGTTTATTTCCTTTGAAATGTAGAGTATATGAATCTATTCCTATGAACCAATTGGCTCTAAAGGAAAAAATCCTATAAAAATCATATCATATAGAGTTCCTATGATATTCCTCGACACTAAAGGATGGTTGAAATTGCTGCGGGTGATACGATGGTCTTTCTTTGTAGACTCCTCACCCATCTTTATAGTTACCTATCGAAGATGAATGAAATGATATATACAGGGTATTCTACATGTGCAATTTGGTACACGAAAACTCGGTAAAAGTTTGCGAGGTTCTAATTTTCAATAAAGCTATATGCACTGCATTTCGAACGGAGGGAGCATACGGTAGTTGCTAACACTCACGTGGAAGATTTGTGTGTAGGAGGAGTGGCTGTTCTATTAAATGACATGGCAAACCGACACTGTCGGATGTCGATCTAACGGTTCTTCTGGCGTTAAATCGGAAAAGGCTTGTGGCGAACGTTTGTCGGATAATGATTTACGGACACATGCATTGCATTGATACGTGCCCCCCTCTCTCTCACACACACGCACCCTCACGAGTCACAACTCTCCGAGTCCTCTCGCAGACTCGCACGCCGCACCCATCCTCTATCTGCAGGTAGACGTCACGCACATATGTGCTCTTCACACCCTACCCTCAGAACTTCTAAAAAACAAAAGACGGCGCACACATTTTATTTTAGCTCACACGTCACACACTTATACTATTACTCTTGCGGCGAACGTTCATTGGGCATAATATATATTATACTCTCACGAAGAGAAGCGGTGCACGCACGCACTAGTTCTCTCACACCCACTCACGGGTACACGTAGGAGCGCATTTTTTTGAAGCCGGTACAACAAAATCACTCCTCTATATATAAAAGCAGGAGCCTTATCGCTTGCTTTACTAGGGTTCCTCTCGTGCACTCTCTCATGCTCTCGAGATCTAAGCAAGACATAGGTGGCCACACTCTCTCTCTCAGCTCACGGCTGGTCACAAATCCGGCCGGACAACCTCGACCGGGGCAGGGGATGTAGGTGCATCGTTCACGTTGTCGTCGGCGGCGAGGGAGGAGACCAACGGCTGCTCGCGCGTCCACATCGGCAGCCGCCGTTCTCTCCGAGAGAGCGCCGGCTCGGGAGGGCCTCCGACCCCTTCTTCCTCCCTGCGGTATTGTGGCCAAGATGCAGCCTCCCGACGCCGTCTTTGCCACATGCCGACGACCCTCAGGTATATATTCCTTCGAAACCTGCCTTGCTCTCTGCTCCAGCTCTTCCCCCTTCGTGTGGATCCTTTTCTACTTCCGTCCGCTGTTACAAAGCCACCTAGACTTCTACTATTATTAGAAGTAAAGCTAGTTCATACAGTGAACTCAAAGCGTTGGTTCAAACAGGGAAGAAAGTGGGAAAGCTGTAGCATGAATCTAGGACTTGGTTCTAAGAGGAAACGGGGGAAAGTAGTAATATGTGTCACTGTTTAAATAACCGTATTTCGTATTTGCGCAAACAGGGATGTCTGTCTCCATATCATTTCGGGATGTCTGTCTCCGTATTGTTTCTATCCGCGCAATCAAAAGCACACACCTCAGTTTTAGTACAACTGCAAAAATGAGATGGCTATCCCTTGTTGCCGCTGCCTAACCTCCCGTCTTCAAGGTATCCCTACATTGGTAGTAACTAAGGTAGAATGACCAACGCAATCTAAAAGAAGCTGATTCATACGTTTTACTTCCTGATTGCAGTGCAGGGACGAGCGAAAACAACTGCATCCTAGTCCGGAATGCACTTTCTACCAGTTCATCCATGGACCGAGGACTAGCTGGCACGGCTGCACGGTGGTTTTTGGACAGTCTGCGGGACAAGAGGCATTGTGGTCTGCTTATTTCTGCAAATAGCGGTGCTTAAATTTAGTGGAATGCACAAGCATTTCAGCTGGTCAAGACCTCGCATGGTTCAGTTCAGCATTCCAAATGAGACCACAATTATAACTGGTTATTCGGAATGAGAGAACCTAACCCTGAATGGTGGCAACAAGAAAAACCAGAGTGAACTCCAGAAATTTAAGCTGCCGGGAGGCCCTTTGCTCAGAGAAGCCTTGCTTGTTTTTTCCTGATTTGTAAACCTTCTCACAACTTTGTCTTTTGTTGTGAACTAGTATATGTTTGCTATGTTCTATGAATCATTGAGATGTATAAAATTGCTTAACTTATGCTTTTCAAGATTTTTATGAAGACGAGTTTAATTGTGAGTGTTCCACATGAGCGCTGGAGTAGCGTGTGAACGTTTGGAATTTATTACATTGTGGCCTCAATTAACTGCATGAACCACTGTAACAAGATACATAGTAGTTGCTTATATGTCGACAAGCAGATTGTTGATTGTTAGCTGGTCGATAGCCTAGTGTTGAAGCGAGCTGAGCCAATGTGTCGTGTTTTGCACAACTGCTTACAAGTGGGGTAGCACCAACAATGTTTACAAGTACTTATGTATACGCCAAGCACGGTTCTCGAACGAGTGCTCTATTTCATCAAAACACACACTGCTCAGTATGATAAACCGTGACAACTTATGTCTTACCATGCCATATTCATGAAAAAACTAGTGAGGACGATCTGTTTCAGCAACAATTACGATGGTTCTCACATGATTCACGAGCACACAAAAGTAGCAGCAGTTCCCATAGACGGATTCAAACAGAGCACTAGCCCCGGAGGGGTCGATAATGAGCAAGGTTCGGATAATTAGACACAATCCAAACTACTATTAAACACTAGCTGGGGCAACTATTTCATGCCTCGATCTAATTTGGGCTGGACACAAGACGGACCTTGCCATGAACATCATCGAGGACGTCCCGCGGCAGCTCAATCGTGTGAACCTTCATGAAGACAACCTTGTGGCCTTGCCATCGATAAACTTGTTTGTGGAGGCATGCCACGCCATCTTCTGCGTAAGCTTGACAAGAACAAGATGCCTCACAAACGAAGGAGTAGCTTTGAACTTCTTGTGCTTCAAGACACCTCGGACAACACGCCCGACAACAAGTGAGGCTGGAATACAACTCTTCATTGGTATAACCGCAAATGGCTTCCGGATCCAACAGCCTAAGAACTCTGTTTTCCCGGTCGTATATTCAGGTCATCCACCTCATAGCGAGTGACATGAACAACCACACAATCCTTATCTCGCATCGTGGCTCTAATTGAAACAGAAACAAATTCTGAATTACTTTTCAAAGATAAGAACCACAAGTTATTTAAACCACTATGTATAGCATGGCATCGAAGCTAATAAAATTTTGCATTATTAATCACCACATACTTCCTTTTCTAAAAAATCACCACATACTTAGATGAAAAACCACAATCGAAATCGGCAAAGAAGGAAATCACCTTGGGCAGCTCAGCGGGGGGGTGGGGGGGGGGGGGGACATATCCTCGAAGGGGGAAAATGCTCCTGCAGTGCCACGGGGGTTGTAACCTCAAACGGGGCGTTGACCATCTTAGTAGTGGCCGTGGCGATCTGGGTCGGCTCGGTGGCTGCCTCCTTCTTCTTGGAGCTCTCTGTCTCGTGGGGATCAGCCTCCCCCGTCTGCTCCAATATCGGCAGATCTTTGCCTGGTTCTCCTTGGTCCATCATGAAACTGACGAATACTAGGTGACCATTGAAAGGAAAACACAATCGCAATGACAATGAAACAAAAAAGAGAGTGAGGATCGGTTACTGCTTTGCAAAAGTTTTTTTTTCTCTGAACGAAAATATACCAACATCACGGATCCGCTTACCTTCCCTTCGTTGGGAGAGAAGAACAGTGGCAGATGCGAGTGTTGCCTTTTCTTGAAGACGGTGAGGGAGAAGGGGATTTAGCGAGGAGTGAAATGATGGTTGCTTCGTCCGTCAAACTTAGACTGCGGGGAGGTGGGGTTTTGTGATACGATGGCTCGTTCTTCGCCAAGGCCACGACTGGGTGACTCTCCGCCACATACTGCCTCGCTAATTTGGTGGATGGCATTTGGGCCACAGGCTGCATGGCCCGCATGTCGGTGACAAAAGTATAACGACATTTAGTAGAGGGAGACATTTCAATGACCTAGGAGGAGCCAAGCGGTAGAGTGTCTCCACTGCACTAGTAGTAATTGTTTTTCCGGGTAGCTGTAGAGTGTCTCCACTGTACTAGTAGTAATTGTTTCTCCGGGCCCAAGACAAAACAGCCAATCCACACTAGTAAATAGTAAAATCAATTCAAAAGGCGCTACCCACACCCAAAGACACCGCCCCCCCCACAAAAACCGGGTGCTCTTCTTCCTCCTCGCTCCCACCCACCTCACGCCACCGCTCCACTCGTACCCCAAATTCCTCACCTCACTCCTACTGAAAACCCCAGCTCCCTTCTTCCTCACTCCTACAAAAAACCCCAGCTCCCTTCTTCCTCGCTTTTTCTACAACTAGGCTCGTCATTCACACTCTGCTCAAATCCGTGAGCGCGACGCGACGCCCTCGAGGAAAATGGAGTCGGCTGACCCCAGCGCCAAGAAGATGAGGCTCCCTCCAGTGGCCTTGCCTGTTGTAGATCCCGCACCCGGCAGCTCGGGGAGAAGCGGCGATCCCGCCCCCACCGGATCCCAGAACCCAGAGAATCTCGGGTGGACCGCATCAGCGATCTCCCGGACGCCATCCTTGGGGAGATCATCTCGCTTCTCCCCACCAAGGATTGCTGCCGCACCCAAGCCCTCTTAATTCGGTGGTGCCCTCTATGGCGCGCCATGCCCTTTAATCTCGACTGTCGTCAGCTATCTCTATTCAATGATTTTGAAATCCCCAGAGCCATCATCTCCTCCCACCAGGGCTCCGTTCGAAGCCTATGCATCATGTCATGCTACCTGAGCAAGCATACCATGCCCTGCACGGTGGATGCCTGGCTGAAATCCCCTGAATTCACAGAACTACAGCTGCTTGAGTTCTACTATTCCCCTGGAAATCACATACCACATACAGAACGCCATGAACTTGTGCCCTCAGCACCGATGTCCATCTCGCAGTTTTCCTCCTCTCTCCACACCGTCACCTTTGTGCTTGGTGCTTGTTTTCACAGTTAGAATCGGTTGTCTCCAAATAAAGTCGCCTAACCTTGTAAGAATTGGAATTTCTTTTGACAGAAGGCAGCTCATCATCCAAGATGCCGCTTCACTTCAAAGGTTGATCCTTGATTCTAGTTATTCACCGTTGCAAATAAACGTCCTCTCTGCGCCTAAACTGGAGACCTTGGGTGTAATACATGATATTTGTGCTCATTTCAATATGGTGTTTGGCTCCACAGTTCTTCAGGTACTTTATATTATCATCTACACTTGTAACCATATGCTGCATTTTAAATTTCTGCGCATAATTTATATATCATCTTGGAGTACACATTTTGTACTAATATTATGTTCTATGCTCAATGAAGAGTTTCTCCATGGATGGCCTATCAACGGTGCTGGATTCTACCAAGATCTTATATATCCAAATGAATAGTTTTGATCTGAACAAGATTATTGGCTTGCTGCAATGCTTTCCATGTCTGGAGAAGTTGTATATAAAGGTGATAATTTCACGCACATTGGAAGCCCGCATATAGTGTACTGGAATTAACCGTTCATCTGTTGCTCTTTCGACACTCTTCTTTTAGACCTTAACTGTTTTCAATTTTCATGTCTATTTAGGCAACAGGACGGGGTAAGAAAGTTATAACCAATCGGTGGATTTGTAAGCATCGGGATTTTCTCACTTCTCATGAGATTCGATTGAAGACAATAACGCTAGAACGATATGTAGCCAACCGTGCAAACACAAGATATGTCACAGTCTTCCTCCTGAATGCTAGGTTACTATTGTCCATCAGGCTTAAGTTTATCAGCAGCATGGTTTTGACGGATGGGTATGTCAAGAGCAAAAAATGAGTTTCAGTGGGCAAAAGAGCTTACGAACGTGCGGGCTTCTATTTACAACATATTGTGGTCATAATCCAATAAATTTTACGATCCAGATGTTCATTCTATGGACTGACCGATCCATTTGACCGTGATCGCCAAAACAAGGCCGGAGTTAGATGTTGTTGCCCTTTTCAATCTGGGTTTTTTTGTAAACCTGATGAACAATCAACCCTCGTGCTTTTGTACAGTTTGTAAGCTGGATTTAGATGTTCCTGCCCTTTTCAACTCGGTTGTGACTGTCATATTTTCTTTGAAACAAGGCAAATGGCTTGCCATTCGTTTAATTTAGAGTGAAATATTGTAACAAATCACAACCAAGGGAAATAACATCACTCACGCCGGCTGCTTGAGCTCACTGTGCATTACAGAAGCCAAGTGACTATCCCCCACCACCCCACCACCAACCTCAGATTCTCCGCCGCTGCGGCGGACCGCGCGATCTTCAACGGCTCCTATTCATTCCGTCCGAGGCCTCGCCATCGTCCGAGGCCTTGCGGCCTTGGTTCGCTTCGCCAGCGCTGCTGTGCGCCGCCTCTTGCATTGTCAACGCCATCAACAACCAAGAGGAACAAGGAGATGATCAGACGTGGAGAGGATGACAAGAGGGACCCACCAGCGTCATGGCGATGCACGCAGCAAGTGCCTCTATAGTACAAGCCCAAAAATATGGTTCCTCCTAATGGTTGGACATCTGGGGCTCACGCCATCGTCAACATAGTCAATAAGCGAGAGAATTACACTACGAGCGGCTGACACCAGGGATCCAGCAAATCGCGCAGTTTTTTTTTTTTGAGGAACAAGCAGTTTTTTTTTGAGACAATGGGGAACAAGCAGTTGTTATTTATACTAGTTTTAGCGACGAATCAGGGTAACAACGGGGCTGTGGCCCGTCTAGCCAGGGTTTTATTTATGTTTACCACATCATGAGCCCAGTTGTCTTTTTTTCTTGCTGAAAATGGCTAGCCCAGTTCTATTTTTTTAAAAGAAATACCCAAACAAGGCCTACTTGCTTTATCGGCCCTGCTGGGCTGCAAATGTTTCAAGACGAGGAGAGTTTCATTTGGTTTGCCCAGAAATGGCATGTATATTTTTAAAAGACATCAAACCGGGAATTAGTTTCATTTTTTTCATTACAAGATCTTAAATTCCATAGATTTTTATGCATGGACAATTATTTTGATTTTATATTTATATAAATTATTTTCCAAAATAGTTTGAATGTGAATCGATATTTCTGGATTAAAAAGTTGACCGCACCAAATATGCAAAATTTCAGATACTTTTTAACCGTGGCCACAATATGGGGTGTAATGCTAACAAAAAGAAGATGGGCTCCAAAAAATCTTAAGAATTAGCAATGGGTTGTACATTATTAGAAATAATGGCAGATGGGTTGTATGCTGTTTTCCACAGATTTGAGGCTGACTTGTGTGCCTACTACAGGTTGACGCGATACTTTCATAAAAAAGGTTGACGACACGCAACGCCTCTGTCAACTTAGTCAACACACGAGAGCAGTGATCGTTGGATATCCATCCAACGGCCGTCGTCTTCTTCAATCTCTCGCTCTTCATGCTCCAAATACTCAAACAAGCGCCGGCGGGACTGCTCGCTCCCTCCTCCCGCCGGCTATGTTATGCTTGCAAGAGCTCACGGCCCCACCGTACTCCCATCGCTGGCCTAGCCATCCTCTACTCACCCACACCTGCTGTTATTCTCCGTGACGGCAGACGAACCAAGAAACTCTCGTATTCTCCGCGTGGGAAACAAGCCGAGTATTTCCTGGCTTCGTGTCGCTCCTTCCTAGGCCTCGCCGTCAGTCCACCGCCTCGGTGCTCTCTGCGACCTGGTCAACATGGTCAATGAACGACATCCATCGAATTGGATCAGACGTGGAGAGGCCGACAGTTGGGTCCACGGCCGCACGCAAGGAAATGCCTCCTTATTACACGCAAAATAATGATTCCTCCACCGACAGCTAGGACCCACAGAAGGGCCTCAGATTTCGCAAAAAACGTTCCCCCGACGATGTCGAACCCACCAGCTATATCTTCGCCGCAAGGAAGTGCCTCCTTATTACGCCCAAAAAATGAATACCCCCTCGCTAGCCGGGACCCACCATATTGTTGGGCTGACTTGTGGGCCTACTAAGTTGACGGGACGGAGGGCTTTGTCAACTTAGTCAATACTCCAAAGGATCGTATGATGTCCATCCAACGGCCATACGGCTTCTTCAACCTCTGTCTTCTTGCTCCAAATACCAAAGCAGCGCCGGTCGTGCCGCCGCTTCCTCGCCTCCGTGGCGGTTGTGCTACCGCCGCTCCTGCGTCCCTGTGGGTCGGCTCGCGTCGTCCCCTTCCTAGGCTCGCCGTCGTCCACCGCCGTGGTGCTCTCGGCGCGGCGTGGTCAATGTTCTCAACGACCAACTTCCATCGGAAGAGTACTGTACGTGGAGAGGCTGACAGCTGGGTCCACAGCAGCTCCAAGTAAATGCCTCCTTATTACGCAGAAAATAATTATTCCTCCACCTGACAGCGGGGACCCATCGGACGGGCAACCGGTATTTTGCGAAATAAATCGTTTCCCCCTGACTGCTGGGACCCACCGGACGGGCCACCGTAATTTCGTGAAAAAAATGTTCCCCCCGCTGTCAGCTCGGACCCACCGGAAGTGCCTCCTTATTACGCACAAAAAATGAATACTCCCCCGGCTAGCTGAGACTCACCTTGGTGGGAGGCTATCTTATGGGCCTACTAAGTTGACGGGGCCGAAGGGCTTTCTCAACTTAGTCAATATGAACGATTCTAGCTCCAGTGACCGTATGATGTCCATCCAACGGTCGTAGTGCTTCTTCAACCTCTGGTCTTCTTGCTCCACCGCCAAAGAAGCGCCCACAGTGCAGCATGCTCCTGCCTCCCGTGGTCACCGTGCTCCTTGAGGCCTCACCGCCCTACTATTCCCACCACTGCCAGGCCTGCGGCGGCGACGGCAGCCTCACACCACAGCCAGAACCAAGTGAACCTCACACTCCTCTCCGCTGGCTTCCACCGTCGCGTCTTCCCGGCTCCGTCGCCCCTTCCTAGGCCTCGTCGTCGTCCACCGCCGTGGTGCTCTCCGTGCGGCGTGGTCAACGTGGTCAAGGAACGACTTCCGTCGGAAGAGTACTGTACGTGGAGAGGCTCACAACTGGGTCCACGGCCACAGCCCAGTTTATTTGTGATTTTCCAATTAAGTCGCTTTGTCAGGCCTGTTGGGCTGCAAATCTTTCAAGACGAGGAGAGCTTTTCATTCGGCTGGCCGAGAAAATGGCCCATCAGTAATGAGAAATGGGCTGTACATTTTTAAAACACATCAAACCGGCAATTAGTTTCAAATATATTTTTTTCATTTCAAGATTTTAAATTACATTAATTTTTATGCATGGAGAATTTGTTGAATTTTATATTGATATACATTTATTTTTAAAATCAGTTTGAATGTGAGTCGAAATTTCGGGATTAAAAACAATTCGGACTGCACCGAAATATGCAAAATTTCGTATAATTTTTTAACCGTGGCCACAATATGGGTTGTAATGCTAACAAAAAGAATATGGGCTCCAAAAAACCTTAAGAATTAGCAAATGGGCTGTAAATTATTAGAAATAATGATGATGGGTTGTATGCTGTTTTCCACAGATTTGAGGCTTTCCTAAAAAGGTTGACGACAAGCAAAGGCGGTTGGATGTCCATCCAACGGCCGTCGTTCTTCTTCAATCGCTGCTCTTCCCTGCTCCAACCGCTCAAACAAGCGCCAAGGCGGGACTGCTCTCTCCTCCTCCTCATGCGCCGGGTCAGTTGCTGCCAAGAGGCCTCACGGCCCCACCGTACTACTATCGCTGGCCTAGCCATCCCTCTACTCACCCACACCTGCTGTTATTCTCCGGCGACGGCAGATGAACCAGTAAACCCTCGTTCAGTCGTACTCCCCTCCGCATGGGAAACAACTGTTGAATCTTCCCTGCCTCCGTGTCGTTCCCTTCCTAGGCCTCGCCGTCGTCCACGGCCCTGGTGCTCTCGGCGCGGCCTGGTCAACGTGGTCAACGACCAACATGCATCTGAAGTGGACTGTACGTGGAGAGGCCGACAGTTGGGTCCACGGCCGCACGCTAGGAAATGCCTCCTTATTACGTGCAAAATAATGATTCGTCCACCTAGCATCAGGGACCCACCGAAAGGGCCTCAGTATTTCGCAAAAAAAAACGTTACCGCCGCTGACAGCTCGGACCAACCAGCTATATCTTCGCACGCAAGGAAGTGCCTCCTTATTACGCACAAAAAATGAATACTCCCCGTTAGCTGGGACCCAAAGATAGTGTCGAGGCTGACTTGTGGGCCTACTAAGTTGACGGGGACGGAGGGCTTTGTCAACTTAGTCAATATGCACGATTCTAGCTCCAGTGACCGTACGATGTGCATCCAACGGCCGTAGTGCTTCTTCAACCTCTGGTCTTCTTGCTCCAGCCGCCCAAACCAGCGCCGGTCGTGCCTCATGCTCCTGCCTCCCATGGCCGGCTGCGATGCGGCGGAGGCCTCACCGCCCCCTACTACTCCCACCGCTGGCCAGGCCATCCCTCTACTCACCCACACCCCCCTGTTATTCTGCGGCAACAGTATCCTCACACCGCAGCGAACCAGTGAACCCTCATACTCCTCTATGCGTGGGCATCCACTGCCGCGTCTTCCCCGGCTCCGCGTCGTCCCCTTCCTAGGCCTCGCCGTCGTCCACCACCCTCGTGCTCTCGGCGCGGCGTGGTCAACGTGGTCAAGGAATGGCTTCCATCGGACGTGGACTGTATGTGGAGAGGCCGATACCGGGTCCACGGTCGCAGCAAGGAAGTGCCTCCTTATTACGCCGCAAAATAATTATTCCTCCACCTGACAGCGGGGACCCACCGGATGGGCCACCATATTTCGCGAAAAAAACATTTCCCCCCTGACTGCTGGGACCCACGAGCTACACCTTCGCACACAAGGAAGTGCTCCGGGCAAAAAAACGATTCGCCCCCTGACTGCTGGGACCCACCAGCTACATCATCGCACGCAAGGAAGTGCATCCGGGCAAAAAAAACCAAAATGATTCGCCCCGACCGCTGGGACCCACCAGCTACATCTTCGCACGCAAGGAAGTGCTCGATACGGGACCCACCTGGTCGAAGCGCACGTAACGTTGTCATTCTGTGTGACGAACGTGCGTACATATATACCGGTGGATGTAGAGGCGCATGTAGCATGTACACGCACGCACAGCGCGCGGGTGCAAGAAATAAAATCTGCCACGCGTCGTACATACGGGCAGGGTCTCTAACGCCTATCGCGCATACGTACATGGCTGGGTTAGAACGAAGAAACAGCGTCGTCGTCATGTTCATGGGGGGCCAACCGGCTGGGTCAGAACGGAATGCGTGGTCGTGTTCATCGGGAGGGCTTGGATGGAATAGGCGATGGAAGCGAGGCTGGCGTATCGCTGGCGGAGGAAACGGCCTTGTGTTCGACCGGCCACGTTCGAAACGGGGTCCTCTTGATCGGGAGGGGCCTGGCGTACCGCAAAACGGAGGAAACGGACCTCCTACGGTCGAAACGGGGGTCCTTTTGATTGGGAGGGGTGAGGCGTACCGCAAAACGGAGGAAACGGACCTCCTACGGTCGAAACGGGGGTCCTGTTGATCGGGAGGGGTGTGGCGTATCGCAAAACGGACGAAACGGACTTGTGTTGGAGCGCCACGGTCAAACAGGGGAGGGTGTGGCGTGCATAAAAACGGAGTCCACGGATACTGTTCATCTCCACCGTTGACCTCCTCCAGCCTCCACGGCTACCGTCGACCTCCTCCGGCCTCCACGGGCTCCTGCTCATCCAGCCTCCACCGCCGCTACTTCCACCGCCACTGTTCAACCACCCTCCACCGCTCTCTGCTCATCCAGCCCTCCACACCACGGGTCCTGTTCAACCACCCTCCACGGCCACCCTCCATGGCCACCCCTCTACCGCCTACTATTCATCCAGCCCTCCGCACCACGGGTTCCTGTTCATCCAGAGGCAACGCCACCGATCACCGCTCATCCACCCCATAACGCCATCGCTCATCCCAGGGTAGCATCGATCGGCTTCAGCTAGCAGCAGAGGCGGCGAATCGCTCCATCGGGTTCGCCAACAGCCATCGATCGATCGCTCGGGTTCAAGAACGCGTAGCTCGCAGCTGTAATCGCCGGGTTCGATTAGAGCCAACGCCGCACACACGCAGCATTTCACGAGAGAAAGCGATCGCCCGCCTCGACCTCCCACCGTAACCGTAACTCCCCAAATTTTCCTCCCCTCGCTTATACCATGGTTTTTCCGTCATGGACGGCCCAAAGAATGTCATGCAGCTGCGTCTCCGCCCGCCCAGACGAAAAGCCCATTTTTGTCATGATTTTTGTCATAGAAGTAGGAGCCCACCACATCTATGATGATACCGGGTTTTGTCACAATTATCGACATAGAAGTGCCATATGTATGACAGAAAAAAAATTCTTTTGGCCCAAAATGTCACGGATGTGTCTTTTTTTTGTAGTGAATCTAGTTTGATGATGGGTTGCCTGGAGAGTCTTGCCTCTAAGCCATCGGCCCGGCTTAATGTGCGAGTACACCGGCGAGTTAACAGATCCTCAACACCACTGTCAGATTGAAATAACTGACGAAGACATCAATAATATGAACAAACCTCTGTTGAATGAGAGCTTGGAAGATTGCAGTCAAGTCGGATTAAATCCTTTCTGCGTTCTGAATAAGCCGCCAGCTGTAAGCTCTGAATCAAGTTCATACTTATATCATGTTTTTATTTGTAATGCTTGTTCATACTCATTCAATTTTTACAGGCCGATTCACCTTTTTGGACCAAGAAGTTGCAGGATAAACTGGTCAAGAAAACCCGGACAAAGAGCAAGGCTGTCAAAAAACCTGCCAAGAAGAAGACCAATCCTGCCGAATTATTCAATTTGGATGATAAAGATGATGATGACGAGACGGAGGTAGAACTTGATTCCCTTGGCTCGTGTTTTGTACATCTTATTGACAATGACTATTATCATGATGATGCGGAGGCCAGCTGTGCAGATGATGAAGAGGTAATTACTCTTTCCTCCGGCTCAGAACCTCTGCCAACACAGAAAACTTGACAAGTAAACTGGAAAGTAAGACTTTCTCACCCTTTAGCTTACTTGGATCCCAAATTTATTTTGAAGAAACAGCAACATGAAGCTTGCCGCACAACCCGGAACGTGGCAGTGGAGTTTTATCCTCCTGCTTACCGAACACCCCAGCACCTCGCAAACGTCGATCGGAGGTTTCAAATATTTTTGACTTATCTTATCCCAAGGATGGTCTTTTTCGACAACCTCTTAACCCATCCGATTCAAACTATTAGGGAACATCTCATTCCTCCTCCGGCGACTCAACGGGGACTCAAATCCCAACCTTCAAGACCGTGCCTGGGTAAGGGTGTATTCCATCATTCGAAACTTCATGCCTGATTGATATGCTGACATCATTATGTTTCTTATTTTCAGTGGCATGGCCAAGCTTAGCAAGAAGGCGAAACTGAACAAGCCGGCTGAAGATTCCACCCCTTCTAAGCCGGAAAAGCAATTGCCAGAGACCTCTAATCCAACTGCTGACCCGCCACCAGAAGAACACGATGTCACCATGGATCATATAGACGTTGAGCCAGTTATCACTAAACCGCCAAGCCCCGTCAAGCCCACTGAAGAGACAACTGACGGTGTCGTCATCACCGGGCTTGGTTATACAGCACCGGGTAATCCTACTGCCTTATCCAAGCACAACGCCAAGGAAGAATTTTCTGCTGCTAATAAAGGCAAATGGAAGGTAGACTTAGAAAGCTACGCCTAGTTCGGCGCCCAAGAAATCCACTCTGGTTATTTGAACCATATGTATACCAGCCGTGATTTTGAAGCCGGCTTGGTCATCTTGATGAAGGAGCGCTATGAGGTAATTCAACGAAATCCTCCTCATAAATATATCTCTATCAGCCGCCAAGTCTATAGAATATGATAGACTTGAATATATTGTGGACTTTCAAATAGTCACAAATAGATGAACATCATCACTAGTAGCCCCCAAGGTCCGGCTTAATCAGTATGTAGACTTTATAAAGTAGATCATATCATTTTGCCTGGGTCATCAGATAAACTTGTCTTGAAGAGAGCAATAGGCATTAGCCCCCAAGTGCCAAGAAAAATACTTGTATTGTGCTTGGGACTTCAAAAATAATCATGATCACAATACCTTCCATGTTTGTTCATGTCGCAGGCTGAACTAACTGAGAAGGATTCGCAAATCAACGATCTGAGGGCCAACATTAAAACTCAGCAATCTAAGACGTCCAAGGCCAAGTCAGAACCAAAGACTGCATTGGAAAATATTGAGCAGTTGAAACAAAGCTTCGGCGCTGATAAAACCGGCTGGGAGACCGAGAAGGCGGCTTTATTAAAGAGAGCAGAAGATGCTGAAGCAGCTCTTAAACCAGTGAATGATGAGTTTTCCGGTTTAAGGCATCAGATCAATAATATGAAATCAGCCATCTTCGGTAAGTAGTAAACATGAATCCTTTACCCCAGCAAGCGTATCATAATCATCTACTAGTTTATCCATAACTTTACTGATACAGGCTCCTGGAGCGTCAAGTTGGGCTCAGACATGCACATCAAGCTTAAGGCTGTCTACACTCTTGTACAACAGCTATACACTGGCACTCAACAGACCATTGCGGATGCTATGCATAAGAAACATCCGCCCACCCTCATCAAGGAAACATAGGAGAAGTTATCAGTCCTCAAAGGATCGATGATTTAAAGCAAGCATCTGCCAGAGCCGGCGCCTTGACTGCTTTAAGCCGGGCAAAGGCGTGGCAAGCATATCTTGATCCAGAAGACTTAGCCAATGGTTGCCCTAGTGTAAAAGAAGACGGGTCTACCTTCAGCGCTGATGACTTTGCAAAAATAGCAAGAGCAATGCGTCTGTTAGCGAGCAAGCTGGTTGAAGAGACCAATCTGTCCCAATACTAGGCGGCTTATGATGCTGAGAACAAGAAGATGAAGGTGCCGGTTCATCAAGAGGTGGATCTCATCCCACCGACGCATAAGCACACCTTCGCTCCTGACATTGATGTATCAAATCTCATAGATGATGAGGTTGTGTTCAGAGCTTTTACTGGTATCAACTGGGCCTAGCTCGACTTCCAGCCAATGGATAATCAAGAAGAACAAGCACAGGATGACCCGGAGGCTTCGACCCGCCAAGACTAAAAGTCTGAACTCATGAGCCGGCTCACCAGTCATAGCATTTTGATGCTATGTCTCAAAAAACACTTATCCTTTTGGGCCATCAGATACATTATAATAGGCTAGTTAAACAATTCTGATCTGTCACTCCATCATGCGTGTTTATTTGCATAACACTGCCGATCCATCATTTAAAGACCCGCCACTTATGTTTTATAATATCAGTTATGCAGGACAGACTTATTGTTTTTTCCTGCACATAAACAGATAATAAGTGCCCTGGCGGTTTACCCCAGGGCGGATCACAATACCCCATATAAAAACCACTGATGACTAAATAGTCCATAACCAGGGCCGGTTTATCAAAAACCGCATATAATCATAACATAATAAATATCATACCTATGATATTTGTTCACACTGCTGGCTTGTCATGCATTGTGCAGTAAGGGTCATAGCCCAAAGATGAGAGCACAACACCCTCTTCAATTTATTCATACCGCCGGCTTATCACACTATATGCAGCAAGGGGTAACATCCAAAGCTTAGAGCCAGAACTCCAAGGCACAAAATTATCATATACTGGCGACTTAAAGTCCAAAGCCAGTCCGGGTTAACAAAACTCCGGATAGATTCATATATGAACCGTAAGGCAACATGGCCTTAATCAATTTTCAACCATATGGCAATATGGTAACAAAATATGAACCTCAAACAATGTTCAAACCAAATACAAATAAAAAAACAAAAAAACAAGGCATTCATAGGCTGCCAAGACTCCATGTCAAGCATTATTCAAGGGCCACGCAGCCGCTAAGTTAAACCTTAATTCAAACCTCGTAAGACGGACCTCACATGACCAATCGTTGTTTTAACTTTGACAAATTCAGGGTCTTTAAAAAGATTGATTGTCAATAGTACGGCGAGTCATTCCAGGATTACCTAGTCGGAGTGGCAGGCAAACAAAGGCAGGATAACCTAGATTTTTTGGTGAATACACCTGGCATCCAAGCCTATTACAAGGGTCAACAAAGCTCTGTTCATTAACAAGAAGCCCCCAAGTAATACTTCATTCCAGGCATATAAGTTGGATCAGTAGGGTAGTCATAGCTATGCTCAATAAGCAGGAAGCCCCCAAGTATTTTGTAATCATGGCGTACAAGCCGGATCAAAAGGGTAATCATAGCTATGCTCAATAAGCAGGAAGGCCCCAAGTGATCATATGAAGGGACAATAAAGACTCATATTCTCAGAAATGAAACGACAGAGGCCCTGAATTATCAGGGATGCTGGCTTTATTATATTCATTATAATATATACATGGACAAAGTATGTACATCACAAGAGCTGGTGGCTCAGGTGTAATAAGGCCAAAGATGAGCAATATTCCACGGCCGGTGGGTCTCTTCCTCCGATGTGCATGAGTCCTTGTGGTCTCGAACATCGATAAGGTAGTATGACCCGTTGTTCAGATTTTTTCTGACCACAAAAGGCCCTTCCCAAGGTGGGGATAGCTTGTGCATATCAGTTTGATCCTGGATAAGATGGAGCACCAAATCTCCTTCTTGAAAGGTTCTGGTTTTAACCCGACGGCTGTGATAACGACACGGATCTTGCTGGTAAATCGTCGAACGAGCCGCCGCAAGGTCAAGCTCCTCATCCAACAGGTCAAGTGCATCCTGACGTGCTTTTTCATTATCAGATTCAACATAAGCCGCCACACGGGGCGAATCGTGACAGATGTCACTAGGGAGAACCGCCTCTGCTCCGTAAACCATGAAGAAAGGCGTGTAAAAGGTAGATCTGTTGGGGGTAGTATTGATGCTCCATAACACTGAGGGTAATTCCTCCACCCAACAACCCAGCGTCCTCTGCAAAGGGACCATCAGCCAGGGCTTGATGCCTCTCAAGATTTCTTGATTGGATCTTTCAGCTTGGCCATTGGCTAGGGTGAGCCACTGATGATACATCAAGACGAATATGCTCTCGTTGACAGAATTCTTTCATAGCACCCTTGGACAGATTAGTGCCATTATCAGTTATAATGTTGTGGGGATAACCAACACGGAAAATCACCTTTTTGATGAATTGAACCGCTATTGCCACGTCACACTTACTGACCGGCTTGCCTCAACCCACTTTGTAAATTCGTCAACCGCCACCAAAACGTGGGTCTTTTTATCCTTGGACCTTTTGAAAGGTCCAACCATATCAAGCCCCCAGACTGCAAACGGCCAAGTGATTGGAATCATCCTCAATTCTTGAGCCGGCACATGAGCTCATCTTGAAAATTTCTGACAACCGTCACATTTACTGACCAAATCTTTAGCATCCGCATGAGCCGTCAGCCAATAAAATCCATGACGGGAAGCCTTGGCTACAAGAAACTTAGAGCCGGCATGATGACCACAATCCCCTTCATGAATCTCTCGTAGAATCTCACGGCCTTCCTCAGGAGAAACACAATGTTGAAACACCCATGTGACACTGCAACGGTGCAACTCTCCATTCACAATAGCCATTGACTTAGACCGACGGGTTATCTGCCTGGCCAAAGTTTCATCTTCAGGTAACTCGCCCCGGGTCATATAAGCCAAATATGGAACTGTCCAATCAGGAATAGCATGAAGAGCCGCCAACAATTGTGCCTCCGGGTCAGGAATAACAAGATCTTCCTCTGTAGGCAGTTTGACTGAAGGGTTATGCAGAATGTCAAGGAAAACGTTAGGTGGCACCGGCTTACGCTGGGACCCTAACCAGCTCAAAGCATCAGCCACCTCATTTTTCCTGCGATCAACATGTTCCACTTGATAACCTTTGAAATGACCAGCAATAGCATCAACCTCGCGGCGGTAAGCCGCAATGAGTGGGTCCTTAGAATCCCAAGTGCCAGAAACTTGCTGAGCCACCAAATCCGAGAGACCAAAACACCTTACCCGACTTAGATTCATCTCCTTAGCCATCCGAAGACCATGGAGTAAGGCTTCATACTCAGCCGCATTGTTAGTACAAGGGAACATCAACCTTAAAAGATAACAAAATTTATCACCTCGTGGGGAAGTCAAAATAACTCCAGCCCCCAAGCCTTCCAACTGCCTGGATCCATCGAGGTGAATAGTCCAATATGTGTTATCCGGCTTCTCCTCAGGCATCTGCAGTTCTATCCAATCATTGATGAAATCCACAAGTGCTTGAGACTTAATGTCTGCGTGAGGCATGTATTTCAAACCACGGGGTCCAAGCTCAATGGCCCATTTGGCTACCCGACCTGTGACCTCTCTATTTTGAATAATATCCCCTAAAGGAGCAGAACTAACCACAGTGATGGGATGACCCAGAAAATATTGCTTGAGTTTTCGACTAGCCATGAACACCCCATATACCAGCTTCTGCCAATGCGGATACCTCTGTTTGGACTCAATGAGCACCTCACTAATGTAATAAACTGGCCGCTGAACCGGATATTTTGTGCCTGATTTCTTACTCTCCACAACAATTGCCACGCTAACAGCTCGGCTATTGGCAGCCACATATAACAACAAGGGCTGTTTATTGATGGGAGCAGCAAGGATCGGCGGCTCTGCTAACTATTTCTTCAAGGCTTCAAACGCCTGATCAGCAGCATCACTCCAGACAAAGTGATCTGTTTTCTTCATCATCTAGTATAGAGGGATAGCTTTTTCTCCCAACCGGCTTATGAACCGGCTTAAGGCCGCAATACAACGCGCCAGATGATGAACATCATTGATACACGCCGGTTTAGCCAAGGAAGTAATAGCCTTGATCTTTTCCGGGTTAGCCTCAATGCCTCTTTCAGAAACCAAAAAGCCCAAAAGCTTCCCTGCTGGTACACCACTTGATCGGGTTAAGCATCATCTTGTAGACCCATAGATTGTCAAAGGTCTCTTTCACATCATCTATCAAGGTCTCTTGCTTCCTTGATTTCACCACAATATCATCCACATAAGAATGAATATTGCACCCAATATGATCATGAAGGCAATTTTGCACACACCGCTGGTAAGTCGCCTGGGCACTCTTGAGCTCAAAAGGCATAGACACATAGCAGAAGGCCCCAAAGGGAGTGATGAAGGATGTCTTCTCCTGGTCCTTAACTGCCATCTTGATCTGATGATACCCTGAATAGGCATCCAAGAAACTCAAACGCTCACAACCCGCTGTAGCATCAATAATCTGATCAATACGAGGTAGAGCAAAAGGATCGGCCGGACAAGCCTTGTTAAGGTCTGTGTAATCAACACACATCCACCAAGTACCATTCTTCTTGAGTACCAGCACCGGGTTAGCCAACCATTCAGGATGAAAAACTTCAACAATAAACCCAGCTGCCAAAAGCTGGGCCACTTCTTCACCAATGGCCTTACGCCTCTCTTCATTAAAGCGACGAAGGAATTGCTTGACTGGTTTAAACGTTGGATCAATATTGAGAGTGTGCTCAGCGAGTTCCCTCGGTACACCTAGCATGTCTGAAGGCTTCCATGCAAAGATGTCCCGATTCTCATGGATGAACTCGATGAGCGCGCTTTCCTATTTTAGATCCAAATTAGCACTGATGTTGAACTGCTTGGATGAGTCGCCAGGAACAAAGTCAACCAACTTAGTGTCGTCCGCCGACTTAAACTTCAACAAGGCGTCATGTTCTGTAGTTGGCTTCTTCAAAGGCGTCATATCTGCCGGCTCAACATTATGTTTATAAAACTTCAACTCTTCTGTTGCACAAACAGGCTCAGCATAAGTGGTGTCACCTTCTTCACATTCCAAGGATATGTTCCTGTTGTCATGCATAGTGATGGTGCCCTTATAACCCGGCATCTTGAGTTGCAGATAAACAAAAGGAGGCCATGCCATAAACTTGGCATAAGCCGGCCGCCCAAACAAGGCATGATAAGGGCTCTTAATCTTAACCACTTCAAAGGTCAACATCTCTGCTCTGGAATCATGCTCATCACCAAAAGCTACCTCCAAAGCTATCTTGCCCACTGGATACGCTGATTTGCCAGGCACCACTCCATGAGAAACAGTATTAGACGGCTTAAGATCCTTATCAGTCAAGCCCATACGACGGAAAGTATCATAGTAAAGGATATTGATACTGCTACCTCCATCCATAAGCACCTTAGTGAACTTGTAGCCTCCAACCTGAGGTGCAACCACCAAAGCCAACTAACCCGGATTATCAACCCGGGGCGGGTGATCCTCATGGCTCCAAAGAATAGGATGTTCAGACCATCTCAAGAAACGGGGAACCGCCGGCTCAACTGCGTTCACCGCTCTTTTATGGATCTTTTGATCTCGTTTGCATAAACTCGTAGTGAACACATGATACTATCCACTATTCAACTACTTCGGATTACTCTGATAACCAGATTGCTGCTGCTGATTCCCTTGACCAGACTGCTGATTAAAACCACCTTGATTACCTTGGCCCTGGAAACCAGAATATGAACCACCGCCACCAAAGCCAGGCCCGTGAGATCCGGATCCTAAACCGCCATACGGGCCATGATTGTTCTGGAAAAAATTGGAATTTCTCTTGCGTAGATGGTTGGCCGGCTTCTCTTGCGTACGATGCTTTGGACAAGGCTGATTCATCATTGCCTCAAGGTTAAAATTCGGTCCTCCAAGACGGGGCGGCTTTCCCTTCCTACGCTGATTATTGTTCTACGTATTAGTGTTGGCCACAAAGTCTAAACCGCCCTCAGCCTTGCGCTTACCATTGCCACCGTGACCCGCAGCGTTATCCTGTTGTCCCTTCGCATTGCCACTCTTCTTCCCCTTACCCACCTTCTCCTCATCAGAGTCGGGGTATTTGGTACTATCAGAGTCAGCATATTTGACGAGAGCCGCCATGAGCTCCCCCATGTCATTGTAGTGGCGTTTAAGCCGCCCAGTTTCTGCTTAAGGGGGGAGGAAACGGCAATTCTTCTCCAACATCAGGACTGCTGACCCAGCATTGATACTGTCCGGTGAATGTATAACAGCTGAGATCCGGCGCACCCAACTGGTTGTTGACTCGCCCTCACCTTGGACACAAGAATCCAAATCCAGGATTGACATAGGCTGCCTGCACGTGTCTTTAAAATTCTGGATAAAGCGAGCTTTCAACTCTGCCCATGATCTAATGGAGTTAGCGGGCAACCCTTTTAACAAAGTACAAGCCGGTCCATCCAACATCATGGTGAAATACTTAGCACATGCAACATCACTAACATCCAACATCTCCATTGTCATCTCATAACTCTCGATCCAAGCCTCAGGGGGCTGATCCTCCATGTAATTAGGCACCTTACGATGACCCTTGAAATCCTTAGGTAAGCGCTCATTGCGCAAAATTGAGACTAAACATGGCACACCCAGGTTCTAGAAGTCACTCCTGCTTCCACTGACATTGACGGATAAACCGGAGATTGTTGTTGAGCCGCCAGCTCAGCCTCCCGACGCGCTCTGCCCTGATCCACCAAGGTCTGAGCATTGACACCACCGCACGCCGGGTCATGCCCACGAGGTTGGTTACAGCGTTGTTCACTGCTTGAAACTGCTGGTGAATCAATGTGCCGGCTACAACTCTGGCTTGGTTATGGGGTTGAGTGAATCCTTTCATGGCTGTACGAATAAGCCGCCTGTTGATCCAGTGTTGTCTGAAGAAGCTCTCTGGCCCTCCGTGTCTCTATCATAGCTGGAGACTTGCCTTCAACTAGGAGAGCCGCCAATCGCGTCGCCGCAACAATCATATTATCCAAAGGGTTAGAATAATGACCCGGCGGCGTCGGAACATGCTGAGGCGGAGTAACATTCAAACAAGGCGGATCCATCGCACGTGGCTGAACCGGCGCTCCAGTCTCAAGTGCCTTAACCGCCCGGTTCACCACCGATGGGTCACTGGTCCCTGCTCTAGGAGTGTTGAATAGGTTTCTCGCATCATAAACCGGGGGTAAGTGACTATGATGCCTTCTTCTCATGGTTTCATTTGAAGCGTTTTGGTCCAAGGTGAGCCAGAAAGAGTCTGCCTGAATCCGTTGTGCCTGAGCGTCCAAAGTAGCTCGCTCTATGGCCATCCTAGCGTTCTCTGCCGCCAGTTCTGTCGGTGTACAAAAGTAGGGGCTCTGCTTTTGACCCCTTTACTTGTGCACGGGCAGTCAGAGCCACCCGCCACGGCCATGCATAACAGGGCAGGAAAGGGAAGCCGGAGAAGAGCCGAAGGCACAAGGCAAACAGAGCAACGCCAAGGCCAAGACCACAAAGAGCAGAGGGACGAAGCAGGTTCCCCCGGCAAGACCCTTGCCGGGGCAACCTCAGCGGCCCTGGCAAGATCCTTGCCGGGGCAGCTTGCCCCACACCAAAAGAGTGAGCCACCCTTGAGCCTACGGCCGCCGACACCATCATCAACGTGGGGCCAGGGCTTGGGAAGGAACCTCTGTGGTGGCATGCAGATATTTGTGAAGACATATTCAAGATATGATGAGGATTAGAAGATGACGATCCTTGGCAAGATCCTTGCCGAGGAAGGCTACTGCACTTCAAAGACCCTTTGCCGGGCCACCCGCAAGGCCCTCACTATGACGCCAAGGGACCACCGTCAGGCCCGCGACAACCAAGCTTCCACCACCGTTCAACATGCAGCTGCCAGCCCAACCAGCTGGGCAGGCACCTACGTGGCAACATGCAGCTCCCAGGCCAACTCGTCAAACGCCTGTGTGGCGACATGCAGCCCTTCGTGAGGACTCCACCACCGCGCCACCTCAGCTACCTGCCTGCCTACATGGCGCCACACGCATCGCTGGCCAGGGTGCGTGTCGAAGCAAGGAGGAGCGGCGACGGACAGGACGGGCCTCGCCCCCGTCCCCCAATAAAGTGAGAGGACACCTAAGCTACGCATTGAATGTGTCTTGTCCTGTAATACAAGGGATAACCTCGCAACACTGTACACCTTTCCACCTCTTGTGTACCACTGTAGCAACCCCTTTTTCCTATAAAAGGAGGCCCAAAGCTACCAGGAGAAGGATTCGGCTCTTTCGAACCACGCCCTGACCACAGCTAGTTCGAGAGCTCAATAACTCTCAGAAATACACCCACCAAAGCAGGACTAGGGTTTTACGCATCCTCGCGGCCCGAACCTCGTAAACGATCCCTCGTGTTGTCCGCTAGTCCCGCTTTTCTCACGATCCCAAAGACCGCAACCGCAGAGGATTCCAGGATCCCATAGATGTCGCTTCCATCGACATCTTTGGCGCGCCAGTAGGGGGCGCCAGACAGATTGTGAGAATCTGGTCTAGCAGTTGACCTAGTTGTTCTTCATCGCCATGGCTCCTAAGAAGAAGACGACCACGGCGATCGGTTCGTCCGGGACCGGATTGCCATTACAGGTGTGGACCGGTAGCGGGCAAGTCGCGAAGAGAACCCGTGGCGCAGCCCGCGAACATCCACATCACCGGGCGGTCCGCCCTCGGGCGAGTGGCGCCGCCGCGGCCAGCGATGAGCCACCAGTCGCGGGCTCCACAGACGGAGTCGGGCCCCGCAGCGGCGCTGGGCCTTCAGGGCGCCGCCATCCCGCCAGACGGCGGCACGGCGACCTCCAAGACGCCAACACCGGCGCCCACAACGCGCTCTTCTCAGGTTGTGCGTAATAAGCAGCGTCACCCTGCCGGTGACCCTGCGCGCCGCCCAGGGAAGAGTCCCGCGCGCCCATCACATGATGAGGAGGGCCAGCACGCACGCCAAGGTGCTGACGGAGGAGGCGAACGGCTGCTGGGCCATGACGCAGCTCCTTCTAACCTGGTTAGAAGTCGAGGCGCATCGCGGTCCACCCAGCTTTCGCCGCTACCCACGCCAGCGGAGGCCCTAGCACGCGCGCAGCTGCTCCTCGATTTTCCTCCCGCCGCGGAGAAGCTCGACGAATGGAGGGCCAACGTCCGGAGCCTCGTCGGCATCGCCAACAATGATGAGTTGCGGCCGACGGGATCCGTAGGTCGTCGCTCCGCCGGGCCACCGCATGCCAGCGGAGGCCGTGTCGGAGGCGATGCGGCCACGGTGTACTCCCCGCCTCCATCCTGACCGCCCCGGGCGTTGGTCCGTCGCGACGACGTTCGTGATGATATCTCCAACACGTCGTCCGACCCGTGAACCAACCACGATCAGCGTCAAGTCCTTCGGGAGCGGGCTCATGAGGACGCTCAAACTACGATCGAGCGCCGACGTGGACGCGCGCCACTACCGGGCAGGCGAAAGCAGGGTTCGCCACGGACCACCCAGCCGCCAGAGGCTACGGTGGCCTACCCTACGAGGTGGGTTGTCCGCCGCCCATGAGCTGCGGCAGTTCTAGTGGCCTCCCACCAGACGCTTAAGCCCGACGCTGGCGAAGTACAACGGCAAGACTCACCCACCGAGTTCTTCAACATCTACACCATTGCAATGCAAGCTGTCGGGCCCGCGACGATAAGGTGCTTGCCAACTACTTCCCATTGGCACTCGCTTAATGTTATGTCATGGTTGATGCACTTGTCGGTGGATTCCATCTCTTCTTATGGGATCTGCGCTATGAGTTTGTTGGCGCCTTTACCGGAGGTCACTAAGCTCATGGGCAAAGCGAAAGTGATTTACACATCATCCCCGTAGGAAGGAGAAAACTGGCGCAAGTACATCCAAAGGTTCAGCCGGTGCAAGACAACATCCTCGATGTTCGCCCCGCCGCGGATCAGCGCTCCATCGTATGTGCGCAACCGCAAGATGCGTGAAGAGTCAAGCGATGAACAAGGTCAAGGATGTGGCCGAGCTTTATGTCCTGGTCGATCGATGCGCCAGGCCAAGATGGAAGGAAGTACCCCGGCGAAGATGTCGGCGCGAAAACTGACGATCAAGACACCGCCACCCCAAATAAAAAGGGTCAGCTTGTAATAGGAAGAAGACCGATGAGACCCCTCGCACCCACTCCGGCAAGCGCACTCTTCGGGTGTTGCGCCCGCTGAGAACGTGCTGAGAGCTCCGCCGGCAAGAGCAAGAAGTCCAGAGCCACACCACCAGAGACCAAGAAGGTGCCCGTCAAGGAGGACGGCACGGGGGGAGCTTTTACCATAAGCACCACCTCGACGGCAATAGGAAAGCGAGCTCGACACCTTCCTCGCGGGCGTAATGTCGATGTGTTTGCATGGCAAGCTCCGACATCCCCGGCGCTCCTGTGGAGGTGATTGAGCACCACCTGTTGTCCGTCCCGCGCGCCCGCTGCTGTAAGGTCGAAGCAAGCTCGAGAGGCAGGAGTTCATCATGGAGGAAATCAGAAAGATAGAGGCAGCAAGCTTTGGTGAGAGGAATACTCCATCCAACGTGGTTGGCCAATCCGTAGTAGTGCGCAAGGCAAATGGGAAGTGGAGGCTGTATTGATTACACGTATATCAATAAGGCTTGTCCAAAGGATCCTTCTCAGAATCACAAGATCGACCAGATTGTTGACTCCACGGCCGGGTGTGACCTCGTTATCATTCCTTGACGCCTACTCAGGATACCACCAGATCTTCATGACAAAAGAAGATGAGGAAAAGACAGCATTCATCACCCTATGTGGTACGTATTGCTTTTTATGGATGCCTTTCGGGTTGAATAGTGCTGGCTCAACCTTTGCAAGAGCGGTCCAAATTGGTTCTGAGCCCCAGCTACATAGAAATATGGAGGCTTATATGGATGACATAGTGGTCAAAACCAAGGACAAAGCAACCCTTGTGCAAGATCCGAGGAAACATTTGCAAACCCGGCAAGATCAACCTCAAATTGAACCCCGAGAAGTGTGTCTTCAAGGCCCCGTCTGAAAGCTTCGGTTCTTTGTGTCCCAAATGGGATTGAAGCAAACCCAGATAATATCAAGGTCATCGAGCAGATTGAGGCACCCAAATGGATCAAGGACGTGTGTCGGCTCATCAAGGCTGCGGCCGCCATGAGCCGGTTCATCTCAAGTCCGCTGGAGTGTGCCCTTCCTTTTTCAAGATTCAAGAAGGCAGGCCAAGGAGGGACCCCAGAGGCCGAGGCAGCACTGCAGGATTTGAAGAAATACCTCTCCTCTACCCCAGTGCTGGTTGCGCCCCAACCACAAGAACCGTTGCTGCTTTATCTAGCGGCAACAAATCAGGTGGTTAGCGCCGCACTAGTGGCACAGAGAGAGGTCGACGAGAAGGCAGCGGCAGCGGCAGAGTCAATAGATGGCAAGCCGGAACCATCTCCGGCAGGGCTCGATCCCGGCAAGACTGAGTCCCCGGCAGAGGCTGACGCCAGCGCGACAGGACCCACGCGACCGGGTGAAGAGGCGCAGAAGAAGAAAATGGTACAACACCCGGTTTACTTCGTCGGCTCCCTCTTGCAAGGGGCTAGGTCGAGGTACTCAGGTGTGCAAAAGCTGCTCTTCGGCCTCCTTATGGCTCCGAGGAAGCTGCTCCATTACTTCCAAGCGCACGAGATCACGGTGGTCACCCGCCTCCCGTTGCAACGGATACTACATAACCCAGATGCAACGGGGAGGATCGTGGAATGGGCCCTGGAGCTATCAAGTTTTGGTTTAAAGTTTGAAAGTACCTCGACGATCCAGAGCAGAGTCTTATGGAGTTTGTTGCAGAATGGACCTCGACGCCCGACGAAGAGGTACAAGAGACTACCCTCCCCGGTGAAGAAACAAGCGGCAACTGGATCATGTACTTTGATGGGGCCTTTTCGCTGCAAGGCGCCGGTGCTGGTGTGCTGCTAGTCGCACCCACTGGAGAGCACCTCAAGTACGTAGTCCAAATGCAGTTTCCCCGGGAGATGTCAACCAACAACACCGCCGAGTACGATGGTTTGCTTGCCGGTCTCAGGATCGCGGTGGACCTCGGAGTTAAAAAGCTCATTGTCAGGGGCGACTCACAACTCGTCGTCAGGCAGGTCAACAAAGATTATCAAAGCCCGTTGATGGAAGCTTACGTAGATGAGGTGAGGAAACTGGAGGAGCGCTTTGACGGTATACAAGCGGAGCATGTCCCTCGGACGGAGAACGACATCGCCGACTACCTGCCAAAGCGCGCTGCCCTCAAGCTACCTATGGAACCAGGTGCTTTTGTGCTTCAGTTAACTCAACCATCCGTTGAGCCGTCAACCGAGCAGAACAAGCAGAGGAAGCTAGGCTCTGGCAAGTACTTCCCCACCGAAGCCCCCGAGCTGCCGTGAAGATGTTGCCGGATGCCGATCCCGCCGCTGACAACCGACCCGCCAGACCTCGTGCCATGGCTGGGAGGCGGCTGCCCGTGGCGTAAGAGACGCTTTTGTCCTTGTCGTCGAGCCACAGCTCCGCATGGGCACAAAGACACTGTCCAATTCCTTCGTAAAGAAGAGCTTCGAGGAGCAGGAAGAGGCGAAGAGTAGCCCGCCGGTTCATGCTTTGTACCAATTCGCTGATAACGACAGGCGTAAAAAGACCGAATGGGGTGAAATTGAAGTGCATATCCCGGAAGACGGACTAAAGCTGTTGGCGAGATACATGGAGGCATATGTGGCTCCCACATAGGGTCGAGGGCCCTTGCCGGCAAGGCTTTCCGCAAGGTTTCTTCCGCCCACCGCCTCCGTGATGCGATTTACACTAGTAACCAAGTGTGAAGCGTGCTGCCCATTCAAGAAGCTTCATCAACCAGCTCAAGCCCTTCAAACTATCCCTCTCTCCTGGCCCTTCTCGGTCTGGGGGCTCGACATATTGGGCCTCTTCGCCCGTGCTGTCGGGGGCTTTGAGTACTTGTACGTCGCAATCGACAAGTTCACAAAGTGGCCGGAGGTGGAAGCAGTGAGGAAGGTGACGGCGCAGTCAGCAATCAAATTCTTCAACGGACTGGTGTGCCGTTTTGGGATACCCAACATGATCATCACCGACAATGGCACACAGTTCACAAGCCATGCCTTCATGCAATACATTGAGGATCTCGGCAGCAGGGTCTATTTTGCTTCTGTGGCACATCCACGGAGCAACGGCCAAGCGGAGAGAGCAAATGCTGAAGTCTTGCGAGGCTTAAGAACGAAGACTTTTGACAAAGGCGCAAAAGTGGAAGACGCTGGATTGATGAGTTGTCATGGTTCTTGGTCGATCGTAACGACGCCAAATCGAGCCACCGCCGTACACCCTTTGCCCTAGTCTACGGGCGAAGCAGTTCTCCCCACGGAACTCATATACGGGTCACCTCGAGTGCTCGCTTATGATGAGCTTGAGAAAGAGTGATTGCTACAAGATGACAGAATGCTCCTTGAGGAAGATCGTCTCCGGGTGGTTGTGAGAGCAGCACGCTACCAGCAAGCCTTGCGCCACTACCATAGCCGCAAGATCCATGCCCAGAGCCTTGAGGAAGGCGACCTTGTTCTTCGGCATGTTCAGTCGGCCAAGAATTCCAACAAGTTGACGCCGAAGTGGGAAGGCCCTTATCGGGTAATACGAGTCACCAGGCCCGGTGCAGTCCACCTGGAGACCGAAGATGTCGTTCCAGTGAGTAACTCCTGGAACATCAAGCATCTTCGCAAATTTTACCCATAAGGCGCGGCTGCCGGGCCTCCCGGCAAGCCACCCTTTTGTACAAGCCTTGCCGCCTAGGCATGTAACCCTTTGTACAGAGCCAGGCGCAGATCCTGAGCACTAATAAACGAAGCGCTGGCGCCCTAAGTTATAGCATGCATGCTAGGTCGAGTCTCTTCCTCGGTTAGGGTTGATAGTGCTTGGCGGCGGCTAACCCCTAGCTTAGAGGTCGAGTGCATGTCTCTCTGTTCTTCTCTGTCTTCTTTGGTTCGCAGGACACATGAGTATTCTTGTCGAACTGCTTTGGAAGAAAGGGGACGGACCGGCGTCCGGGCCCCGGCGAGCCAAAATTGCCGGTGGCTACAAGAGCAAGGATCCATCCACGGCGAGCCAAGGTTGCCGGGGGCTGCAGATCCAGATAAGTATTTTATCCTCTATCATGCATTTCGTTATGGACTGGAGAATGCGAAACCTCGTTTTATTTCTAGGCTACCGTGCTCCCCTTTCTCGGCACCCAAGGATTATCTCCTAGGTCTAAATTTGGTCGTAGCCGCGGCAGCAAAGAAGTGGAACGAGGAGCCTAAGCCCACCTCATCCCTACCTTTGCCAAGGGCGTGAGAAAGGTCGAGCATAGTGGGGGAACGGTGTGAGCCCCTCCATCAAGCTGTGGAGGCGAGCGAAGGTCTTCCACCCTCGGTGGAGATACATGACGTGAGGGGCGGAGAACTCGACGTCGGCCCATGTGCCACTATTCCCACAACCCCTCATATGCAGTCGCAACGCCTACGGCGGATCCATCTCCATCTCCCGTGCAAATGGAGTCGGGAGGCGAAGGCGACGGCGCGGTGGCTGGCGCAGCCTGAGGAAGAATTTACAAGGGTTGTCCCCGGCATGGCCCTCCATCGGAGGAGGGGCTGCTGGCGGAGGCGAGGCTGATCTGCCGCCCCGTCCTTCTCTCCCTCGGGCACCACGACGGGCTCGACCTCGCTCCCTCCCCCTTCCTCTAGCGTCCGGCTCCACCGCTACAAGCTCTTGGGGAGGAGCGATGCGCTGTCTGGCCGAAACCCTCGCCGCCACCAATGAAGCGCCACCACGCCCCCTCGCCATGGCAGAAGAAAGGAGGAAGCAAGAATGGGGAGAGGCAGATGGCGGCGGGTTGAGAGGCGCCTGCCTCCCGCCTCCCTCTTATAAAGGGGTGGGGCGAGGCTCGGCCGCCTCTCGCCAATCCAGCCCGCTGAAGTGACAGCAAGCGGGTCGCCGACCGCCTCCCCGCCCATTGAAGGCGATGGGAATCGACCCACGATGTGCACAACTTCACATCCCGCTGCCGTCATTCGCCTCGGCCGCATGCAGCTAACATGGTGCGAGGGATAGGCGCAGTGGGACGCGTGGAGCGACGGTTCCCAAGCGAGGGCAGTAAATGAGCAGCGGCCCTGCGGTCTCAAAGAGACACGCAAGCCGCCTCTTTATTGTCCACCGCGGGGTGACGCCAAAGATGCTTCATTATGCGCTACAGACAACCCCACGCCGCTGCTCAACGCGGGTCGTGGGGAAGCGCAGCGGACGGAACAGTTACCGTCGTAAAAATCCGCCCCAAGTGCCCGCGCACAGTTCTGGGCCTGGCCCAACAACGTGATGCGCTTATGTATGGCCCAGGCCCGGGGGCTCCTGCCAGTGTACAAAAGTAGGGGCTCTGCTTTTGACCCCTTTACTTGTGCACGAGCAGTCAGAGCCACCCGCCACGGCCACGCATAAAAGGGCAGGAAAGGGAAGCCGGGGAGGAGCCGAAGGCACAAGGCAAACAGAGCAACGCCAACGCCAAAACCACAAAGAGCAGAGGGATGAAGCATGTTCCCCCGGCAAGACCCTTGCCAGGGCAACCCCAGCGGTCCTGGCAAGATCCTTGTCGGGGCAGCTCGCCCCACACCAACAGAGTGAGCCACCCTTGAGCCCACGGCCGTCGACACCATCATCAACGTGGGGCCAGGGCTCGGGAAGGCACCTCTGTGGTGGCATGCAGATCTTTGTGAAGACATATTCAAGATCATATGAGGATTAGAAGACGACGATCCTCGGCAAGATCCTTGCCGAGGAAGGCTACCAGACCCCCGACAAGACCCTTGCCGGGCCACGCGGCAAGACCCTTGTCGGGCCACGCAGCAAGACCCTTGTTGGGCCACCCGGCAAGGCCCTCACCAAGGACGCCGGCGGGACCACTGCCAGGCCCGCGACAACCAAGCTTCCACCACCGTTCAACATGCAGCTACCAGCCCAACCAGCTGGGCAGGCACCTGCGTGGCAACATGCAGCTCCCAGGCCAACTCGTCAAACGCATGTGTGGCGGCATTCAGCCCTTCGTGAAGACTCCACCACCGCGCCACCTCAGCTGCCTGCCTGCCTACATGGCGCCACACGCATCGCTGGCCAGGGCGCGTTCGAAGCAAGGAGGAGCGGCGACGGATGGGACGGGCCTCGCCCCCGTCCCCCAATAAAGCGAGAGGACACCTATGCTACGCATTGAATGGATCTTGTCCTGTAATACGAGGGATAACCTCGCAACACTGTACACCTTTCCACCTACTGTGTGCCACTGTGGCAACCCCTTTTTCCTATAAAAGGAGGCCCGAGGCGACCAGGAGAAGGATTCGGCTCTTTCGAACCACGCTACTGACCACAGCTAGTTCGAGAGCTCAAGAACTCTCGTAAATACACCCACCAAAGCAGGACTAGGGTTTTACGATCCTCGCGCCCGAACTCGGGTAAACGATCCTCGTGGCCGCCTCGCTAGTCCCGCTCTTCTCACGATCCCAGCGCCCCGCAACCGCAGTAGGGATTCCAGTGATCCCATAGGTGTCGTTTCCCACCTACAAGTTCCTCCTTAGCTTGAGCTATCTCATCCCGTAGCTTCGCAACATCCACCTTGTGTTGTTCCTGGTTGTCCGGGGTCACCTCCACCCCCATCAAAGTTGCCAAAGCCTCCAATAATTCTGTTAGAACTTGAGTCGACGGGCGTGCAGTACCACTAGCACCAGCCGTCGCTGCAGCCGTTGAGCTGGAGGTCATAGCCACGGCGGTCGTTGAGCCAAGCGCCGGTTGTGTGTCGGCCATGAAGATCGCAAACCTGTTCGGCGGCTCATAGGGGTCCGGAATACTGTCGCCATCGGAACAGCCCCCAAGCCAGTCGTCTTGCACTTGATACATTGAACTAGTCTCACCTGTGGACGATTCACAATCAGAGTAGATGGTCGTCTCACCAACAGACACAGATCCTTCCTCGAATTCCGCCCCATGGATGAAACCAACAAAGGCATGCTTCACGACGGGTTGAACCTGGGCAGGTCGTGCATGCTGAGCCGTCTTGATGATGTCGGTGGAGGTGTCCGGCACAGGGCCCGGTTCGCCGATCTTGCCGATGAAGACGTGATTCCGCCAAGGGGACCCGCACCAGACTCAATTGAGCCGCCTCGGGTTCCCAACAAGGTCTGCCGATGTAGAGCTTGCCACGACGACTCTTGGTTATCCGGCCCACAGCGTATCCCCTGATCCCTTCAAAGCTGCCCTTCAAGAACTCGAAACCATCGTGCGTTGGCCCCACGGTGGGCGCCAATTGTCGTGGGTTTGACACGACAGATGTCCTAGCGTAAGGACTTAGTTGTGGAGCCATTGCAACTAGGTTAGCTTAAAGGGGTTAAACGGGACAAGGGACACAGAGAGTTTATACTGGTTCAGCCCCTCACGGTGGAGGTAAAGGCCTACTCTAGTTTGGGATGGTATTGCTTGGGTCTCGATTACTAGGGAGCGAATACGCTTGACCTAGCTCTCGATCTTTTGTTTCTTGCCCTTAACTCGCCGCCGGGTCACCCCTTTATATACACAGGTTGATGCCCGACGGCTTACAGAGTCCCGGCCGGCTCATACACATTGTGTCCGGCTCGGTGACTAACTAAACTTTCCTTACAATACAAGCTGTTCATGTGGCGGTTCATCCCCTTGGCCTCAAGTCGACTCTGGGTCTTGGGCTGTCAATGGGCTTGCTATGACCCGCCATCTTCATTGATAAGTCGCCAGTGGTATGATCCGGCCCCTCCTGGGCGGTTCATAGCCAGTAGTTATATTCCCAACAATACCATTAGGGTTTGGACCACAACATACGATCTCGGGGTAGATCAACTCTGTACTTTGATACCTTCATAATATAAACAAGAGCAAGACGTAGGGTTTTACCTCCATAGAGGGGCCCCGAACCTGGGTCAATCCGTGTGTGTTCCTCTCCTGTTACCCATCGATCCGATCTGACAGCTTGCCCCCCCCCGAGATCTGCCGGTTTTGTGTCACTTCCAATATGCGACCCTATCCAAAAGGAACTCGACGGTCCCACCAAGGATAGACCCGCATATTGAAACGCTTTTGCAAGGTGGATATCATTACATCAACATTACATAATAGATGGGGATACATACATAAGGCACAAATGCCACAAGAATACATCAAGATCATATACAAGAACAACATCCGACTACGGATGAAACATAAACAAGCTCAAGCGACATCCACCTCGCTAGCCCAGTCCTGCCGACCGAACCTATCCCCGATCAAGAAGAAGCGTAAGAAGAACTCCAAGACAAGCAAACATCGCCTCACGCCATGATCATCGCAAACCTGCACCTGCAATCGGTGGTGTAGTAATCAGGAGCCACGAGGACTCAAAGAATCCCATTACCATGGGTATCAAGACTAGCAAAGCTTAATGGGAAAGGAAGGGGTAAAGTGGTGAGGATGCAGCAGCGCTAAGCATATATGGTGGCTAACATACGCAAATGAGAGCGAGAAGAGAAACAAAGGAACGGTCGTCAACTAGCAATGATCAAGAAGTGATCCTGAACTCCTACTTACGCCGACATAACCCGTAAACCGTGTTCTCCTCTCGATCAACCCCAAAAAGAGACACTCACTACATGCACACGGTTGGTGTATTTTAGAAGAGTTTGCTTCAAGTTTACTACAACCGGATATTAACAAATTCCCATCTGCCACATAACCGCGGGCATGGCTCTCGAAAGTTTATACCCGCAGGGTGTCCCAACTTAGCCCATGATAAGCTCTCGCGATCAACGAAGGATATTCCTTCTCCCGGAAGACCCGATCAGTCTCGAATCCCGCTACAAGACATTTCGACAAAGAATAAAACAAGACCAGAGAAGCCGCCTGATGCTACCGACAAATCCCGATAGGAGCTGCACATATCTCGCTCAGTGGCAACACCGGATGAGACATCCCACGAGTAAAACCAGACCTCGAGTTGCCACGAGGGGCCCCGCAGTTCATTTTCGGTTCGGGCCAACACTTAGACAAGCATTGGCCCGGGGCTGAATAAAGATGACCTCGAGAGAGCGACTCCCAAGGGAAAAGTAGGTGGAGGTGAGGCAAATGGTAAAACCAATGTTGGGCCTTGCTGAAAAGTCTTATTCAAAGCGAACTGTCAAGGGGTCCTATAAATCACCCGACCGCGTTAGGGACGCAAAATCCGGGAACATAATACCGATATGACGGAAACTAGGGCGGCAAGAGTGGAACAAAACACCAGGCATAAGACCGAGCCTTCCACCCTTTACCAAGTATATAGATGCATTAATAATATAAGATATATTGTGATATCCCAACAAGTAAACATGTTCCAACAAGGAACAACATCTCCATGTTCCAACAAGGAACAAACTTCATCTTCACCTGCAACTAACAACGCTATAAGAGGGGCTGAGCAAAGCGGTAACATAGCCAAACAACGGTTTGCTAGGAAGGGTGACAAAGGTTAGAGGCTGACATGGCAATTTGGGATGGCTTGATAAACAGGTGATAGGTAACGCAGCATAGCGATAGAATGAAGCAACTAGCATAGCAATGATAGTAGTGAGATCCAAGGTAGCGGTCATCTTGCCTGAAATCCCGCAAGGAAGAAGAACGAGTCCATGAAGAAGATGAACGGATGAAGCCGAACCAAGCGTAGACGAACGAATCCTCACGATCGCAACGAAACAGGAACTAACAAGAAGAAGCACACAACATAGTAAACACACCACACATGAACAAGGCATGATGCACAACAAAGTATGATGCATGACAAGACTACATGAATCTACTCATGCCAAGAGATGATGCGAACAAGAACAACACATCAAGGCAAGTTTAAATGAGGCCGGGGACAACATATAACAATTCCGGTAAGTCCTCATATGCATATTTCGAAATTGGTCCAGATCTGAATAAACCTTAAGTTCAAGTTGTTAAACAGCAATTTAATATGCACCACGATGATCTACACGAAATTCTAGTCAAGTTACATATAAAGTTCATTAGATTCGGAGCTACGGCCTAGAAGATATGAGCAAAACAAGTTAAACATGGCATTGGTGCAAAATGCATACAAACATCAAGCAAACACCTCAAAATAAGGATGCAACATGATAATATGAAACTACATGCAAAATCAAGCAAGTTTCATATAGAGCACACTCGAAACGGAGCAACGGTTCAACACATACACACAATACAAGTTATAGCAACAATCTGTCCAAAACAGCAACTAGGCATATTGCAAGCATCAAAACAACATGCTACAGGACCTCAACAAGAAAACAAAAGGCATGGGCATGATTTACAGGTAAAGCATTACAAAATATGAACACTGAACTATCTCCAGAAATCACTAGAACATGCTCAAACACACATGGCAAGATTGCAAATAATAACAGTTTCAGACTTTAGCAGAAATAGCATCAGGTTGCAATGTTTAGAGCTATCAAACAACATGCTACAGGAACTTAACATGGAAAACAAAGGCATGACATGCATCTACTAATTGCATAGAACAAAAGTCCCTTACTGACCATGAGCCAAAAAGGACCAGAAGATATGGTGGCACCCATGTAAACATGGCAAGTTATATTACAGATTCATACATGGCAGGAACAACAATAAGTAGGCATGTTGGTGAGCTTGAACCACTCACCACAGAGAAATACATGGCATGGCAAGGCAACTAACAGTAAGAAGACATGGCATAGAAGCTATACATGGCAAGAACAACATCATAGTATGCAAGGATCAACTACAACAACCTTGGCAAAATTGAATAACCTGTAAACAATCTGCCAGGAACATTTTATAGCAAAAGTAGAGCTCGATTGACTCAAGCTATGGCACTCCATAATTGCAAAAAAGGGCATGGATGGATAGAGCATAACCATATGTTCAAAACATCCTTACTGAAGTATCTCAAAATAAGCATGGATCTCCCGGTAGCATCAAGTTAACATGGCATAAAATATCAGCAAAACAGGGGCTGAAATCAGCAACATCATGAAGCCTAGTTTGCATGCTTGTGCTAGTCACCACAGAGATCAAAAAAATACATGGCATACACCCCTGTAAAGATGGCATGGCATATTACAAAACACATGTAGGACTCAAGTACATAGGGTGCACACATCAATCATGGCAAAAATGACAAAAGTGCATGTCCTGATAAGAATCTGAAACTAACATCACATAGCCCTCTTCCAACAGCATTTCGGGCATCACGATGAGCTCAAATGAAAATGATGCAATGAGATGTAATGATGTACTCGTCGAGACGAACAATTTGACATATTACACGCACGAAACGGAGCTATGGATGCAGAGATACGGCATGATGAAAATGCAACAAAATACTGACAGAGAAATGACTTAGAGGATTTCGGGGGAGGGGAAAAGTCAACCTCCCGTGGATCAGATCTGGGCGGCGCGCGAACCGAGGATCGCCGGGGTAGGGGAGGAGGTGGCTGGAGACGGGGCGCGGGACGTCGGATCCGGGGCGCGGGGCCTCGGCGAGGCGGGTACGGCGAGGCGGCGGCGCGGCTGCCTGGCGAGGGGGCGGGCGGCCGGGCGGCGATGCGTCGCTGGCGGCGACGGGCGGCGGTTGCCGACGGAGGCGGCGCGCGGCGGGCGCGCGCGCGCGCGGCGAGGAGAGGCGGCGGCGGCGGCGGAAGGCGCTTACGGGCGAAGCGACGGCGACGACCAAGCCGGAAGGGCTCTGCTGGTTCGGGCGGCAAGGCGCGGGCGGGTGGCGGCGGGACGGGCAGCCCCCGATTGGCGCGGGCGGCGCGCATTTCGTCTGTCCGAGACGGACACGTCCGCGCGGAGAGGAATTTGCTAGGGTTTCGGGGGGATTGATCCGCGAATTCGGAGGGGGAGGTGTATTTATAGATAGAGGGAGCTAGAAGAGTCTAAATGAGGTGCGGTTTTCGGCCACGCGATCATGATCGAACAACCGAGAGCATGGAGGGGAGTTTGCTGGGTTTTGGGCCACTCTGAAAGGGGTGTTGGGCTGCATAGATAGGGGTTAACCGTTGGAGTACCAAACGACCTCCAAATGGCACGAAACTTGACAGGCGGTCTACCGGTGCTATACCAAGGCCGCTTGACAAACCTCGGTCCATCCGAGACCGCTTAACACCCGCATACCTAAAAGAGGTAAAAGGGGCGCCGGAGACATAGGAGTGCCGGATTGCAAAACGGACAACGGGAAAAATGCTCGGATGCATAAGATGAACACGTATGCAAAATGAAATGCACATGATGACATGATATGAAATGCAGATGATGACATGGCAAAGTGCAACACGCAAGCACATGACATGGCAACGACGGCTAGGGCTGGACTAACGAGCAGCTCGGCTCGTTAAGCTCGTACTCGTTAAGCTCGTGCTCGTTAAGGCTCGGCTCGTTAAGCTCGTTAAGATTAACGAGCAGAAAACCTTGCTCGGCTCGGCTCGTTTGAAGCTCGTGAGCGCTCGCGAGCGCTCGTTAACAGATTATAATGTGTTACAATATACATGACGAATGTGTAGGTATAGTTTTCAAGATAAAATATTATGACTACAAAAAGAAATTAAGTAGTACGTTGCCTCCTATGTCGAGTAGATTAAATAGTTGGGTTGAGGTGCTACAAAAAGTTTGTCACGTAATATAAAAATATATGTTGTGTTGTTACTAATGAGCTTAACGAGCTACTCGTGAAACTTGTTAGCTCGCTTCATTAAGCTCGTTAAACAACGAGCTAAAATCAATGATTGGCTCTGTTCATTAAGAAGTTTAGCCACGAGCTTAACGAATTTAACTATCGAAGCTACATTAAGCTCATGAAGCTACGAGCTTTTGGTCCAGCCCTAACGACGGCGAATAACCGGCAGACACCTGGCGCATCGAATCTGGGGCGTTACATTTTGACACTGATAAAACTGATGAAAGTAGAACATTTTGTGTACATCATAGACATAGAGTTAACACTTTTGCGTGAAGTGACTCTTAGCTGCCACTTGGTGGTTGATGTTGGCAGAACCAAATCTAGTTGTACGTGCATCGTCATCATGCCGGTTCTCTTGCCCACCACTCTCTATGACATTCATGTTATCTCCGTGGTTAACCTCCATCTAGTAGCACATGCTTACACATTTAATAGCATCAGTAACAATTGAACATTAATTTTTCCATACATCAATATTTTTTTCTTGTACATCTTTTCTGATTTTTTCGCACTAATTTGGATATTATCATTTTTTTTACAGGTAACAACTTGGTAGTCAATTGTCAGCCTATTCCACTTGGCAACATTAGTCTTTGCTGCAACACTATGTTCTACTTTTTGGTGGTAACTTGCATTCGAAATGTGTGGTAACCTGCACTATGTTGCCATGGTAACACATGATAAAACATTCTTTCCTATTCTATAGTGATAACTTTGTATGAAACAAGATGGTAGCATTTGCTGCTTTCTTCTCTATACAATAATTGAAATAAGTCTGGATCCAGTTGGGGAGTTGTAACCTTTTCTCTATTACATACAACAAGTGTTCTGTAGCAGAATTACATGGTTTTGTGAAATAAGTTGAAAAGGAGTTGCCTTTTCAATCTTTTTTCTGTCTCTGCCTTGATAACTCTTGTTTTGTACACATCTTTATTTTCCCTTGTAACTCATTTGAATCATGTTGGTAGCTTGTATGCACACAATATGTTAAATATAGGAAAAAAATGCCCCCCTTTTTTCACTTGATTTTTCTGGGTGTTTCTTTTTTGATGGGGGCCTTGATTTTGGACTAAATTGAAATACAACTAGATTTACCTTCTTCTTCTCGTTTCTTGTTGGATCCCGAATGCTTGATAAGATTTGGCGTCGATGGTGGTATTTTAGGCTAGACCTCGTGGTAACTTTAGTTCTTCAGGTGCCCTAGCATGGTTTGTTGAGCCATTAGTGGTGGGGGTGGGGGTGGTAGGGGACGGAGATTATTTGGCGGGGGAGAGAGAAGGGGAGGGGGGAGTTGATGGTGGGCGTGGGGTTCGTTTTCTTGTTGTGAAGGGGTTAGGGAGGTGGTGCCGCATGTGGGTGGACACGGTTGATTGATCGGCCTCGTCACGTGGGGCATCGTGTGGGGATGGGGTCCGGGTGAGTTTGTTGGGTCTCGTTGCGATGGCTCGGCCTTGCGAGGGTGAGATCGTTTGGATATTATCGCTAACGTCCGATCAACCGAAAGATATCGCTGTCCTTTTTTAACACAAATATGGTCAACCTACACGAAGTTTGACTTAAGATGAATCTTACGCGTGGAGCAAAAAATGTACAGTACGAGATAAACCGAAAAACCAACAGGGGAGAAACTGGGAATGGTACGAGCTCATGAGTACTTGTTCTGTTTTGAATGCTTGATGCCGGAAGCAAGGAAGGCCCGGCTCGACATGGTCATGAAACGTTGCACGCGACGCACGGCACCAACAAAGATTCCACATGGAGTGCTCCCCTTGCCCCTAGTCTAGCACGCCATGGCCAGAGAAGGATCACCTGCACACATTGACGCTCCTTCATTGCACCATTATTCCCTTTTGCTTTACCGCCTTAAATCCCGCAAGTGCCGATCCGCCGTCAGTCCCTGTCGCCGCCCGCCGCAGCGTCCATCCATCCATCCTTTCTTTCTTTTCCCCTCCCTCGCGGAATCAATCAAATCCTCCTTTGAAAGAGAACAAAAATAATGCAATACTACGACGAACTAATCAATATTCTTGGGCTGGTGGAGGGACCACGGCCCACCATTAGTACAGCCAACGATGAACCAGCCCTCTGACTGGCTGGGCCCTGTCCTGGGGATCGACCGCGCCGTTCCGAGGCAGCCCCGCACGGGACGGGAATGTGACGGGACAGGAAACAAACAGGCGATCCATCTGGTCCATTCCCCTCCAAAATCCACCGGCCCGAGGAATCCGAGGCCGCCGATTGCCCTCACCCAAATCCAAAGCCGCCCGCCGCCGCGCCGGATCTCTCTCCCCCCGCCGCCGGCGCCGGCAGCAGCGGCCGTCGACTGTAGCGGCGTCGCGTGCCCGGATCGCGCAGGGGATTCCCTGCCTGTGGCCCCGCGTGGCAGGCAGGAGGACTGGCGAATCGTACCTTTTCTTCCCACGGTTGGACTAGGGAGGGGTGGTGGGGCCCCGGGAAGCAGGCTTTCGGGCGACCATTGGATCGACCAACGCACAGGGATTAAAGGCGCTAATAATTGTTTATGTTTTGCTCTACTACTAGTACGTACCGCTTTTACCGTGACGAGCTTCTTTTTCTCCGGGGTGATGCTTGTGCCCCCAGCCGGTTTGTTTAATTGCGTTTGGTCCTCTGGCGACCGGGCGGTGGTTGCAAAGCGTACGCTGAGAATGCTCCACACAATGATGGCCGTGCCCAGTGCCCAGCCTATATGTAATCCAAAATGTAGCTCTGAGGCCACCGTGCGTCCTCCTCGGAGGAATGATAAATTGTACTGAAAATAACTTGTTTGAAAATATATTTTTTGACATGTATTATAATACTGGTAAAATATTGATTTTCCCAAGCTTTTTAGAACACATTTTTCGGCCTTGGTCACGATGTATGACATTTTCTTGCCAAGAATTTGCGCTCAGAAGGAAATCACAAACATGGTTGTTGTGAAAAAATAGTTTTTATTTCTTAGCCTATTTATTTTGGTAAAAAAATTGGGTGGTATGCCCAAATCGTAGGGGTACCTCACTATTTAGCACGAATATTCCTATATTGTAATACCATGCGAACATTTGTATGTAAATTGCAATGAAGAACATGGAGGGGGAACGAACAGGAGACACCAAATTGGATAGCGAAAGAACAGGCCCGAGAGGTTAACGAGATGTCATACGGGTAATGTGGCTCCTCGATGACTTCGTATGTACGCCTGATCGGGACGGTGTCACCTTGTCTTGATGCTAGTCATGTAAGATATGTAAGAGGACGAAGATTGTGGAATAGTAGCGCCAAATAACGATGAAGTCATAGGTGGGGCGCAGGATGATGAAGACAAATGAAACAAATAGTGGAAACGACGCGAAGAGCAAAGAACACACAAACACACACTAGAATCCCGCACATAGATGATATGATGAAGATGAGTGATGCGCCAAAGAAGGCGGAGTCGTCTCACGTCGCTTTGCCCCTAAGTCCACGGAGCTAACCCTCGCTCCGTACCCCTGATCCTTGTGATATTGGCATGTTGTCACGCCAACAACCCGTCATTTATTTTCGAGACATAACGTAGAGAGTTGGTTGTACAGTTTAGGTATTCATTAACTACGACATTTGACTAAACAAGTGAGGAGTATTATTGGGCAAGCAGACATTATAGGATCCAAAAGTACTTGCACTAAACTGGTGCGACAAATTTCATGCTTACGTATCAAAGTAGGATTGACACAATGAGAACGCGACACAAGCATAAGGTAAACAATCAATAAAGAAGATAACATACTAACAAATAAAAGAAATAGAAAATACAGCAACACATTAACACATGCACTGTTGCTAAGCCATAAGTGCATGCAAATGTTTCAAAAAAAAAAAAAATAAGTGCATGCAAATACATTCAACATGTCCAACCACCATTACCAGTACTGGCAGTACATGTACGTACATACCACAGTACTCCTTGTAGTAGTACTTGTTGAAAGGAGTCCAAAACAACCGCGTTGATACATCCGGCTGGCTGGCTGGCCAATGTAAAGTTCCGGACGGTGTGTACGTAGCGAGCCCACCCAGGAGATAAAAAAGGAAGGCATCACGAGGGGAGGGATAAAAAGATGGCCGGTTTTGCAAGGTTTGGAAAGGAGGTCGGGTGGCACTACTGTCCTCCTCGAGTATTTTTAACACTTGTTGTCTGTTACTTTTTCTCTCTCCCCCACCGGGAACCGGAAGCAAAGCCAAGGGTGGACAGATTCTCTCCCAAGTCCCAATCCCTAAACTCGTATCCTCCATTACTCTAAACAAACCGGACCGAGGAAAGAGAAATAAATAAAAATCAGTCGTCCTCATGATAACTGTCCCATAGGAAATCCGATCCCCCCGGAATAATTATATCATATAATAATATCATATCATAGCGCAGCACACTTGGAATTGGAAAGGGAGAAAAACGTAGTAGTACCACTGGTTGTCCAGTTCCACACCAGAATCGTGAGAGGGACAGCAGCCGGTGGCGATGTGGTGGCAGGGGGAGGGGGGAAAATGGTATAATATGGGGAAATGTCCGGGTTGGTGATCGATGAGAGAGAAAGCCCGGGGAGAGGGACAAAGGGGGTGTGATGGGGAGGATCAGCATCAGGGCGGAGAGAGAATATCAGATGTCAACAAATCTGCTGTCCTTGCGGCTCGTTTAGAAAGAGGGTCGAAGGTGGTTCCATTCCATTCCACCCCCTTCCTTCTTGCCCCCAGAGGAGAGAGGAGAGAGGAGAGAGAGGGAGGCCAGGCCAAACGACGCCAATCCAAAACCCCCAAAAGGAGCAAGGAGAGAGAGAGTGGGGAGTGAGCAGAGAGAGAGAGAGAGAGAGAGAGAGAGAGAACAAACCAAGATACTCCTACATCCGCAGACAGTGGTTCGTTCGTCCGGGGACGAGGACGAGAACCCACCACTTTCTCTCCCTCTTCCTCGCGCTCCCTGGCCCGGCCCCAGCAAATCCGGTTCCAGCCTCCCCCCGACCGGACCCGTCCCGGATACGTCGGAGCTCCGAGCGTCCTCCGCCCCGATCGCCCCCCTGCCGCCGCCACAGAGATTTGCCTCTTTCTTTTCGTTCGTTCTAGGATATATAGATAGAGATAAATAAATATCCTGCCTTGGTTGGGTTGGGTTGGGCGGGTTCTTGGGCGGCGCGGGGTTTCTTGGGGCATGGCCGTGGCGGCGGTGCCGGACAGGACGCTCGCCCGCCGAATGCTGCGGGTCGTCAGGCTCAACCCGCTGCAGCGCAGCGCCAAGAATCCCTGAGGTCAGAATTTCCTCTCTTTGTATAGCTGGTCTGGTTCAATTAATTCTGCTCGCGCGCTGTCTGGATCGTGGAATCGACCTAACACAATCCAAAGGAGCGGTGTTGATTTGCTTTCCCGATGTGTCGGAGCTCCAATCCGGGGGCACCCGGGGGGATTGGAGCTCCGATTTCGGACGAATTTCTCTCTGCCCGACGCCCCTGTCGCTGTCGCCGTCGCCGTCACTGTCTCTTCGTCCGCTCCTGGCCTCCGCCGCACGTCCAGATCCGGCCGCCCTCCACGCGACACATCGGCCTCGGCCACCGGCGCCGCCTCCTGCTCATTGCCGCCCTCCTCCTGTTGTCTAGATCCGGACGCCTGCCGTCTGTCGCCATCCGTTCTTCGCTTTCCTCTTTGTACTCCAGGCGTCTGGCTCGACTTTGGCATTCAGATCCACTTCCCCTTCTCTTCCCACCTCCGTGCCTGTAGCTACCATTGTCAGTTCGTCCTGCGATTGCCTCAGTTTCCCCGTGCGTGCTTGCTCAAGTATGCTTGCCCATCTCTGGCCTTTATTTACAGTCCTTATCATCCAAACTGGAGTTGGAAATGGGTTAATCTTCTATTTCCAAGACACTTCGTAATTCTCCCCTTTCTGAACAAACTGGAATTTTCCTTGGTGAAACCAAACATAAAACTTCGAAGTGGACGCAAATTCCAGTTCAACTGAAATTGGAATTGGGACTCTTTGTGTTATAACTTGCTTGTTGTAATTTCTTTTGGGCCTTTTATTAGGTTTCGGGGTTCTTATTTTCTGTTTTGGTGATTAGGTCTGTGTGACGTTTCAGTTGGATTGTACGCGAGAAGTCAATGATTGCATCTGCTGGCCATAGGTTTCTATTTTCCACGTTTGGTAAAGATGATGATATATCTCTTAAAAGAACTAGTCCTTAGGATTTTATTAAGTAGGTTGAACTATCGCCGGTTGACTCGTCTTTTCTCCTTTAGTTATTTCCTGCCCGATGAATTTAGAAACAAACAGGTGAGGTGCATATTCTATGCCATTATGGAATATAGTATATATTTAAAAGTTGGGCCTTTTGTGTTGTTTACTCTGTTGCTGTCTAGGTTTGCTTGATTATTGTAGGGGTAGTGAGTTTTTGTCATGCATTTTATCCATGATACATGTAGCATCTTGTTTCCCAGATCCTTTCTTATTACTCACTACATTATTTATTGGCAGGTTATTTCTCTTTAAGTGCCATTCAGATTGGGAGGTAGTATTGATTCACCTGAGCAAGTCAAGCTGTCCAGTTAGCTCAAAGCATTAAAGATTGGAATTTCACACGTGCATTGCATTCACACTGTGATTTCCCTTTGGTGTCCTGTGATGTGATGATCAGTGCTGGTTGCCGTCCGGGTCAAGGGGAATTTTAGCATGATTGCTACATGCTCATTGTTTTGGTAATTTATCAATGGAACCCCTAAATCTTTAGTTGTTTTTGTTTTTGTAAATCTCTGTTTGATATTACTTACTCAGATGCTAGATTCTTAGCTCTTCTCAACTTGCTCCCATGCTCTTAAGTAAAATATCTTGCCGAGGATCTTAAAAGCACCAATTTTTCTGCACTGTGTTATTTGTTTGGGTGTTGCACTTGAAACAACCATTAGACAAGCAGTATGCTGTACGCTACTTGCGTTCAAGCTTGAATTTAATGTAAATAAATGTGTTTTCACATTATGATTGTCAACATGCAGGAAATAAAGTTGCAACATCTAGTTGACTTTGATGTTTCTCTTGCAAGCTCAACTTGATCTTTTTGTTTCTTGTTCAAGGCTTCAAGCAATGAATAATGCATGTTTATTATTTGAAATATTTGAGGCTGCTATTCCAAAAGCTTTACCTTTCGCACCCCACTTTTGTATATAATTCAGCATCATTTGACTGGTCTGTTCAACAGACTGTAATACTAATGGGAGCTAAAGTGGAAGGTGAGAGTTACAATCCTGGATACTATGCTACAGGGGATCTGCACATGGACTCAAATGGTTGGCGCTCTCCATACTATGAGGATAGAACATCAAATGGACAGTTGTACAATGGCTTCATGACAAAGCAGGCAGATGGTTATTCAGAATACGACAACGAAACGCTAAAGCGCACAATGCTTTCACATGAAGCTATGTTTAGACAGCAGGTTGGTACCTTGGCATTAACTACGTAAACATCTTAATGCATGACAAGTTACAAAAAGTATAAACTGCAGGCACACAGCCGATATTTTCACTTCTCATTTTGTGTTTTTCTTTCTCTTATCTTGTTAACTGATTAACTGAAATCATTATCCAGGTTTATGAACTGCACCGGGTTTACAAAATACAGAGAGACCTGATGAAGCATTATGAAAACAAAGATGCATATGCATACCCAGAACTGGCAGATGCATCACAGACAAATTCGTCATCACAAGTTCAACCAAATGGCTCAAAGATGATATGGCAGATGCCTCTGGTGGCCAAAACATACGGAGAGGCTACTGTTGCAGTGCACACTGATACAAACCACTCCTTGAAGTTCCTTAGTGATGGCAGTGTCCTGCCCTCTCCAAATGGATTCCCCTCGAATGGTGTTGCTTTAAATACCAAGCAAGGCATTATTGACCTTGAGCTTCCAGCTGATCATTATATAGATGATGACAACACATCAGATAATAAGCCTATAGATTTCCTTGGTGTAGATTCGGGTACAAAACCTCCGAATGGTGCAGAAGGCTTGGGGAGGTTCAATGATAATAGCTCAACCTCTGGTTTGCTGACTACCAATAAACCGGGAGGCTGCCATGTTGCTGACCTGAATGAGCCAATTACTGGGATGCATATGGGTGGAACAAACGGGTCAGTATCCAGAGGTCTCCCGTATACCTTGGAGAACTCTTGGCGCCAATCTGCAGTGAGATCAAGCACAGCTAACTTTGGTTTCAATAAAGAATACTCCAAAGAGAAGCATACTGACGAAGGAACAAGCTCAAATTTCCTTGATGCAAGTGCCAAACTAAGACAGGAGGAGAAACCATTGATTGATAAAGGTAAGGATAAGCTTCACTTAGTACACCTTTATTTGCTTCTTTTCTTGTCATGCTTCATCTTTCTATGTTTACACAATAAATATCACTAGTACATGTATTTACTATATCCGTCGACGAAAAAGTCATTTTGCATTAAGAGGTAAGGGTTCACTATGGAATTTGGGGGGAAATGTGGTTACAACCTACCTTCATCCGTTATGTGACTTGGACGTCATGCCCTCCTGGTACCTATTAATACGTATTAGAAATAGCATTTCAACTGCATGTGAAGGTTTTTTCTGTCGCAGTGCATGTAGAACTCGCTTCCCTTAGCTGTGCATGTTGCATATCTGTTTCTGACCATTCTTTTTCTTTTTCTATTTATGCATGATTTTGCAGTGGACTACATTATTATTATCTTGAGTACTTTATCCTATGCTGTTTATAACCAATCTGTAGTTCTGTACAAATCTAGCATATTTGGTTACTGCTCTGTACTTGCAGTGTCCTTGATCCGCTATATTGCTTCAATTCTTTCAGGAAAACAAGTCAGCAACCAATCTTTTTTTACACCCAGATACAGCAATGCTGATCTGCAAAAATCCTTCAAAGTTGCTGATGGGAGATCTGCAACCAATGAGATTATTTACCATGGTCAAAACAGTTCAGTTGGATGGTTTTCAAAAGGTCCTATGGGAGCATCTCCCATCAATAATTTTGCTAGACTTGACCATCCACATCATTCAAGTATTGGTACACTTGTTGCTCCAATCTCCATTCCTCACATAGACCATCCTTCCGTCGCCTCTCCTATAGGTTCTTGCACAGTGGACCCAAGGAGCAGTGTTATCAACAATGCTTTCCAGCGAGTTCCAAGTTTCAATGGATCTTCAACTGTTAATTCATACAAGAGTCCTAGTGCTGTGACCCAAAGCATTGGACCTTCGATTCATAAGCTGAAAAGATTTGATAATTTGGATGGTAGTTACTTTGGCTTTCCACCTGATCCATTTTCCGCATCACGATCCAGACAACAGGTTGCAATTTCGAGCGAGTTGGAGCAAAGGAACTGCCTGATGTTTGAACATTCAGCAGCACGGCAGTCTCATGGGTATCCTCAGTCCACAAACGGCAAGGGCATACAGAACTTTAATTTGAATGAAGCACTGTCAGATGGTCTGGAAGAGCTTGTAGAACGGGATCGGAGATCTGTTGGTAGTTTGCAGCATAGTAAAGGCGAGGGATCAGTATTTGGGATCTCTTGGCTAAAAAATAAAGCTACTTGTGCTGACCCAACAGGGCTGGAAAAGCAAAGAAAGATGCTTGGCCATTCCAACGGGACTGCAGCAGACACGAAAATCAACAATAACTTGACAGGAATAACACCGATTGTTTGCAATTTGTCAGATTCTGCCTCGACGTCCCTAGGTTGCAGAATTAAGATAGATGATGCTTCTGAAGGCATCACTGATAGAACTTGGCTGGTATGTAATAAGACTGAGGAGAGTACTACGAGACATTTACCACTTTCAAGCCAGAAACCCTTGGATAGAGATGGACAAGCTGCTGAAGGTGTTGTCAAGAAAAGTGGCGCCGCTGTCGTCAGAAATTTGTTTGATCTGAATGATGATGTACCACATGAAGATAACTCAGAGTCATCAGTAGTGTCACATGAATGTGATGTGGCGGCCTTACAGAACAACCATGCTAAGCGCACATTTTTGTTTGACTTAGAAGAAGTGCCAGCTTGTGAAGATGGTGCTGCCTGGACTTCTCAACAGGAATGCACACCTTCTGGCAAGCTTGGTGCATCCAAGGAAGCTGATATGTGTTTTCCATCCGCTACAGATGCAGCGCAGATTATTCTTGCGTTGTCAACGGATGTGCCGACCACCACAGGCACACCCGATGATATGTTGCAGTGGTTTGCAGAGCTTGCGATATCAAGCATGGATGACCATGCCGAGCAAGCAAAAGTCCAGGGTTGCATCGATAATTCCAGTGATGATGGTTCAGACTCATTTGAAGCCTTGACACTGAAGCTGGAAGAGTGCAAGACCGATGAGCGCTGGACCAGGACACCAGAACCACCACTGACAGACGATGACCAAGCTGTTTCAGCGGTGAACCTGCTGTCCAAGCCAAAAAGAGGACCGCAAAGGAAGCGACGGCAGAAGCGAGACTTCCAGAAGGACATCTTGCCCGGGCTTTCATCGCTTTCCCGGCCTAAGATCATAGAGGACATTCAGCTAATTGAGGGGTTAGTACAGGCATCTGGTGGATCATGGGAGTCGAGTTTAACCAGGCGAGCGCGCGGTGGGCGAACAAGAGGTAGAAAGCCCCGCAAAGACCAGCCAGCTACCGTAGAGATAGAAGCCGAGGTGAGCCCACCACCCTCAAAACCTGACTCTGTTGGCTTAGAAGCTGATGAAAGGGGCATGGTTAGCTGGGGGCGAACAACAAGGCGGTGTCGCAAGCCACGATGCCCATCGGGCAATAGCGTCGCAGCTTCGTCCTGAACGACCTCTGATCCTGGTCGGTTTCGGATTCGGATTTGCCATCGAGATTGCGGTGGACTGGTATAAAGGTAAAAAGAAAAAAAAAATCACAGCCATGAGTGTGCATACTCTGCTGGCCTGTTTGGCTGGCCTCCCCCCTCAGAGATTCCATGCCTTTTTCGGGTCGAAACATGATGTACATTTTTTCTCTATAATAAATTCTTAAACTAGTCTATATGTGACAATTTCTGTAACAGCGTTGTATTAAGCTGGGTCCAGGGCCTGAGAGGCCTGCTGTAATTCTTGAGATAGTGGCGAGGTACTTGACTGGCCGGTACTTGGAAATCAAAGAGGCTAATCGGTGTAGTTCTATATAGTTTTATCATGTTTTGTTTTGTGTTTCTGTATGCAAGTTTTTGTGTTTCTGTATGTAAGTTGCTGCTTCATTTGGCTGCAATTTTTGCTTCGCGGCCTGTAGCTCAGCGCTGCCTAGTTGGAGTGGAGACTGGACACCACCGTTGAGGACTTGATCAAGACAGAACTGGTAGTTCATGGCTTGTTTGGAATAGGTTTATTTTCATCAATTTCGGTGGGAACTGAACTACTTGTACCCTTTGAGAAAGAAGATTGTAAATGTAGACGAGCTACTGGCAAATAATATGTATCCAGCTCGAACATGACGTGTTGCATGCAACTGAACCTAAACGGCACCTACGCGGGCATTCAAATGTGTCTGCAAGAACATAGCACACGGGAGGAGACAAGCAGAGGCTACACTTAGCAGGAGCTTCCTCGCCTTCTCTTTTTTTTTTAGCAAAAGAGAGGATTTCCGGGGGCCTTCCTCTCCGATTTCATTAAAGAAACCACATGGTCTTTGTTACAGCTACCAAACGGACAAGCAATCGGTGCTCCGCTGCAGATTAGAGCAACTCCAACGCGCCGATCCAAACGGACGGCGCTTTTGTCTGCTTTTTGTCCGTTTGGGTAGGCCGTCCGCCTGGCGTCCGTCCTCTTTTAGATTTGAGCCGCAGTGCGCCCAACGCGCTGGCCCATTTCAGAACCCCGCGCGTATAGATCATGCCAGCGGCTATGTCGTCGCCCTGGTTTTGGCGCTCCAGCGCTCGGGAAAGGTTCGCGCGTGCGGGAAAAAATCGGCCTAGCGCGCGCTGGTTTTGGCGCGCCGCGGCCGGCGCTCGTTATTAAGAAGGCGCTCCCTCCACACTTTGCCCGCCGCCCACTCGTCTCGCCCCCTCTCACTAGCCTCGCTGCCTCTGCGCCACCATGTTGATGCGCTGCCTGGGCGTTTCGGATTTTCGCGGAGTCCGCGAGCGCCGCTCCGGCGCTTTATCCTCCAAGATCTGGTTTGCCGAGAAACGCCTCATTCTCGGCACCTTCGACACCGCAGAGGAGGCGGCCCGCGCGTACGACACGGTGGCGTGGCGCCTCCGGCGGCCTAGTCAGGAGATGAATTTTCCTGATGTTTCGATGAGCCAGCGGGCGCAGGATCTCGCGCCTCTCCCGCGGCTTTTCACCGACGAGGATCGTCGTGACAACCGGAGGCGGCAGCATCGCCTCGCCATCGTCGAGATGGACGTGGAAGCCATGGCGGTGTGGCGCGAACGCTTTCCGCAGGACATCGTCAACCAGCGCCAGTTCTACAAGCAAAGGAGGATGAAGAGGGAGGTGAGGAGGACGGAGCGAGCCGCCTATCGGGAGGACAAGCGTGCGCGGAAGCAGGCCGCTCAATTGAACATGAAGCTAGGAGAAGCGTCGTCCTGAGACTCCAAGGACGAGCGGTATAATGCCGCCTACATTCAGACGTCGGAGGAGGACATTACCGAGTCGGAGTCGTAAAATGACGAGTAGTTGATCTTTTTCTTTTATCTGTCTATGCTAGAACTATCTATGTATCCTTTTTCTGTCGGAAAAAATGGCCGGCGGCGTCAGCGACGAAGCAGGCGGGCGAGGGTGTGATGTTGGATGGGGAAAGGCCAATGTGCCATCGACCAGCGGGCCAGGGAAGAAGAGAGGGCGAGCGCGCGCGTCTATTTTGTGTCTGCGCCGACGCAAATCCGGCTCAAAAATAGGCCGGGAATGGGTCGCTAGACGGACAAAAAACAGACGCGCGTCTGTTTGGGTCGGCGCATTGGGCCGCCTTTTCTGTCCGTACCGACCCAAACGGACGGCGGCGGACGAAATGAGTCGCCCCATTAGAATTGCTCTTAGGCTTAATTATAGTGTTTCGGCATCTCCAACCTGACCCTAAACTGGACATTGTATTTGTCCATGGATCAGTAAGGACAGTTCATATGTAGGAGCCGACAATCCAACTGATATCTCATGTGTCCGTTTATTTTAACTTTAAATAAATGATCTCTCCGTCCAAACGTGATCAGTAGCTTCTTATTTGGTGAAAGGCATGGTGTTAGCTTATGCCAAATCTATGTACTTCCTCCGTCCCATAATACTTGTCGTGGATTTAGTTTAGCCCAATAGCTAGCTACATGGCATGCTATTTAAGATCATTTTGTAAGCTGTTTTAGTTTACAAAATAATCTTATATTATGGGACGGAGGAAATAGTAGCTTTAGGCATGCTATTTGGCAGAATCAATCTAGCTAACTTCTACTTCCTTCGTAAAGAAATATAAGAGCCCTCTACTGCTTGCATCCATCAAATTTTGTAGCTTTTGAATAAAAAAGTGAAACAAAGTGATTAGCGGCTTCTGCCAACTTCAAACATGCTATCCACCAGACCTAAATAGCAACATAAGCCGCGTTCTGTCATCCGGACGGAGAGGAGAGGATATGACTTTTGGTTTGTTGCATGGATACCCGGACTCTTGCATAGCCCCCTTAGTTTGGTTACGATTTGCGGGATTTCGGAATGGGTATCGGACCGTGTTGGATTGCAAAACACGTTCGGAGTGCGCGGTCCGGACGGATAAGGGGGTTTGGGGGTCAACGTTGGAGATGCCCTTAGTGGAGTTTGACTTTATGCGAGAGTATGGCGATATGTGATGGGGATCTGGTCATCGGCGCGCCCGAGCCGCATATGGTGGCTGGCGGCGATTTGGTTGCTACCGCTGAACAAACTCAAGACGGAATCGCCGGTAACAAGCTCGAAGATCTCCCTGATATGCAGGAGCTTCCTCGCCTTTCTCTCGTTGCCGGTAGCCATTTCTACTCGTGAGCTGCATTGGGATTTCCCCGAAGAGGAGAGGATGATGTAGTACAGTGGAGATAAGTATTTCTCTCAATTATGAAACCAAGGTTATCAATCTAGTAGTAGAACCAAGCAACACTATGTAAACAGCACCTGCACACAAACAACGAATTGTTGAAAATATCCCCTAGAGGCAATAATAAATTGGTTATTATCATATGTCCTTGTTCGTGATAATCATTTATTATCCATGCTAGAATTGTATTGATCGGAAACTCAGATACATGTGTAGATACATAGACAACAACGTGCCCCTAGTGAGCCTCTACTAGACTAGCTCGTTGATCAAAGATGGTTAAGTTTCCTAACCATAGACATGAGTTGTCATTTGATAACGGGATCACATCATTAGGAGAATGATGTGATGGACAAGACCCAAACTATAAACGTACCATATGATCGTGACAAGTTTATTACTATCGTTTTCTGCATGTCAAGTACTCCCTCCGTCCCAAAATTCTTGTCTTAGATTTGCCTAGATACAAATGTATCTAATACTAAAAAGTGACTTGATACATTCGTATTTAGATAAATCTAAAACAAGAATTTTGGGACGGAGGGAGTATATATGTCCTATGACCATGAGATCACGCAAGTCACTGACACCGGAGGAATACCTTGTGTGTACCAAACGTCGCAACGTAACTGGGTGACTATAAAGGTGATCTACAGGTATCTCTGAGGGTGTCTATTGAGTTGGCATGGATCAAGACTGGGATTTGTCACTCTGTATGACGGAGAGGTGTCTCTAGGCCCTCTCGGTAATACAACATCACAAGAAGCTTGCAAGCAATGTGACTAATGAGTTAGCCACAGTATCTTGTATTACGGAACGAGTAAAGAGACTTGCCGGTAACGAGATTGAACTAGGTATGAAGATACCGACGATCGAATCTTGGGCAAGTAACATACCGATAGACAAAGGGAACTGCATACGGGATTAGCATAATCCTTGACATTGAGGTTCGACTGATAAGATCTTCGTAGAATATGTAGGAACCAATATGGGCATCCAGGTCTCGCTATTGGTTATTGGTCGTAGAGGTGTCTCGGTCATGTCTGCATAGTTCTCGAACCCGCAAGGTCTACACACTTAACGTTTGGTGACAATATAAGTATAGTTGAGTCATTAGGGTGGTTCCCGAAGGTTGTTCGGAGTCCCGGATGAGATCCTGGACGTGACGAGGAACTCTGGAATGGTCCGGAGGTGAAGATTGATATATTCGACGAAGGGTATTGGAGTCCGAAATTGTTCCGGGGGTACCGGGTGATGACCAGCATGACCGAAAGGTGTTTCGGGGGGCCCTGATAAGTGTTGGGGGGCCTCATGGGCCAAGGGGAGGGGGCAAACCAGCCCACTAAGGGGCCGAGAGCCCCCTCACCCCATCTCACGTAACCAGGAGGGTCGGGGTGCCCCTTAGGGCTTCCCACCACTTTGGCTTGGGGGCCAAGTCTCCTAGGGGGGGAAACCATTTAGGGTTTACCTCTTGTGGCCGCCGCCCCCTAGATTGGATCTAGGGGCGCCCCTCCTCTCCTCCCTTCCCCTATATATAGAGAGGTAGAGAGAGGGCAGCCGCACCCATACAGATCTATTCGTGCCACGGCACTGCCCTTCATCTCCCTCATAGCCATCTTATTCTCTGTAGTGTTTAGCGAAGCTCTGCTGAGATTTGTCCACCACCACCGCCATCACGCCATCGTGCTGCCGGAGGACTTGAGATACTACTTCATCATCGCTCGCTGGATCGAGGAGGTGAAGGCGTCATCAAGCCGTACGTGTGTTGAACGCGTAGGTGCCGTCCATTCGGCACTTGGATCGGGAGTTCACGGGACGGATCTGAAGGAAATATGCCCTAGAGGCAATAATAAAGTTATTATTTATTTCCTTATATCATGATAAATGTTTATTATTCATGCTAGAATTGTATTAACCGGAAACATAATACATGTGTGAATATATAGACAAACAGTATGTCACTAGTATGCCTCTACTTGACTAGCTTGTTAATCAAAGATGGTTATGTTTCCTAACCATGAACAAGGAGTTGTTATTTGATTAACAAGGTCACATCATTAGTTGAATGATCTGATTGACATGACCCATTCCATTAGCTTAGCACCATCGCTTAGTATGTTGCTATTGCTTTTATCCATGACTTATACATGTTCCTCGTAACTATGAGATTATGCAACTCCGCTTATCGGAGGAACACTTTGGTGCTACCAAACGTCACAACGCGAATCGGGTGATTATAAAGGAGTACTACAGGTGTCTCCAAAGGTACATGTTGGGTTGGCGATTTCGAGATTAGGTTTTGTCACTCCGATTGTCTGAGAGGTATCTCTGGCCCTCTCGGTAATACACATCACATAAGCCTTGCAAGCATTGCAACTAATAAGTTAGTTGCGAGATGATGTATTACTTGAACGAGTAAAGAGACTTGCCAAGAATCTAGATTGAACTAGGTATTGGATACCGACGATCGAATCTCGGCAAGTAACATACCGATGACAAAGGGAACAACGTATGTGGTTATGCGGTCGACCGATAAAGATCTTCGTAGAATATGTAGGAACCAATATGGGCATCCAGGTCCCGCTATTGGTTATTGACCGAGAGGTGTCTCGGTCATGTCTACATAGTTCTCGAACCCGTAGGGTCCGCACGCTTAACGCTTTGATGATGCTTACTATGAGTTTTTATGATGTTGATGTACCAAGGTTGTTCGAGTCCGGATGAGATCACGGACATGACGAGGAGTCTCAAATGGTCGAGACATAAAGATTGATATATTGAAGCCTATGTTTGACTCGGAATCACTCCGGGTGAAATTGGGAATTTTACTGAGATACCGGGTTACCGGAACCTCCCGGGGTCAATGGGCCTTGATGGGCCTTAGTGGGAAAGAGAAAAGGGGCCCTATAGCTGGCCGCAGCCTTCCCCTTCCCTAGTCCTATTAGGATTAGGAGAAGGGGTGGCGCCTCTCTCCCTCTCCCTTGGTCAAACCCTAGTTGGACTAGGATTTGGGGGAATCCTACTCCTAGTAGGAGTAGGACACCCCGATGCGCCTCCCTCTGGCCGGCCAGCCCTCCCCTTCCCTCCTTTATATACTGGGCAGGGGCACCCCATGACACACAAGTTGATCGATTAGATCGTTCCTTAGCCGTGTCGGTGCCCCTTCCACCAGATTACACCTCGATCATACCGTAGCGGAGCTTAGGCGAAGCCCTGCGTCGGTGGAACATCATCATCGCTACCACGCCGTCGTCTTGACGAAACTCTCCCTCAACACTCGGCTGGATCGGAGTTCGAGGGACGCCATCGAGCTGAACGTGTGCAGAACTCGGAGGTGCCGTGACGCTCGGTACTTGGATCGGTTGGATCGGGAAGAAGTACGACTACATCAACAGCGTTGTTATAACGCTTCCGCTTTCGGTCTCACGAGGGCGTGGACGGATACTCTATACTCGCTTGCTATGCCATCACCATGGTCTTGCGTGATCGTAGGAAAATTTTTGAAATTACTACGTTCCCCAACAAAGGGTATCGAGCCTGGTTTTATGCGTTGATGTCATATGCACGAGTAGAACACAAGTGAGTTGTGGGCGATACAAGTCATACTACCTACCAGATGTCATACTTTGGTTCAGCGGTATTGTGAGATGAAGCGCCCGGACCGACATTACGCGACGCTTACGCGAGACTGGTTTCACCGCCGTGAGCACTCGTTGCTTAAAGGTGACCGGCGGGTGTCTGCTCTCTCACTTTAGTTGAACTGAGTGTGGCTACGCCCGTCCTTGAGAAGGTTAAACGGAGTCTATTTGACGAAGTATCGCTGTGGTTTTGATGCGTAGGTAAGAACGGTTCTTGCTCAGCCCGTAGCAGCCACGTAAAACTTGCAACAACAAAGTAGAGGACGCCTAACTTGTTTTTGCAGGCATGCTTGTGATGTGATATGGTCAAGACATGATGCTATATTTTATTGTATGAGATGATCATGTTTTGTAACCGAGTTATCGGCAACTGGCAGGAGCCATATGGTTGTCGCTTTATTGTATGAGATGCAAACGCCATGTAATTGCTTTACTTTATCACTAAGGAGTAGCGATAGTCGTAGAAGCAATAGTTGGCGAGACGACAACGATGCTACGATGGAGATCAAGGTGTCGCCGGTGACGATGGTGATCATGACGGTGCTTCGGAGATGGAGATCACAAGCACAAGATGATGATGGCCATATCATATCACTTATATTGATTGCATGTGATGTTAATCCTTTATGCATCTTATTTTGCTTTGATTGACGGTAGCATTATAAGATGATCCCTTACTAAATTATCAAGAAGTGTTCTCCCGAGTATGCACCGCTATGAAAGTTCTTCGTCTTTGAGACACCACGTGATGATCGGGTGTGATAGGCTCTACGTTCAAATACAACGGTGCAAAACAGTTGCACACGCAGAATACTCAGGTTATACTTGACGAGCTATGCATATAAGATATGACCTCGAACACGGAGACCGAAAGGTCGAGCGTGAATCATATAGTAGATATGATCAACATATTGATGTTCACCATTGAAACTACTCCATCACACGTGATGATCGGTCATGGTGTAGTTGATATGGATCACGCAATCACTTAGAGAATTGGAGGATATTTTTCTAAGTGGGAGTTCTTAAGTAATATGATTAATTGAACTTTAATTTATCATGAACTTAGTCCCGTAGTATTTTGCAAATTATGTTGTAGATCAATAGCTCGCGTTGTTGCTTCCCTATGTTTTTATATGTGTTCCTAGAGAAAATTGTATTGAAAGATGTTAGTAGCAATGATGCGGATTGGATCCGTGATCCGAGGTTTATCCTCATTGCTGCAGAAGAATTATGTCCTTAATGCACCGCTAGGTGATGACCTATTGCAGGAGCAGATGCGACGTTATGAACGCTTTGGCTAGCTCAATATGATGACTACTTGATAGTTTAGTGCACCATGCTTAACGGCTTAGAATCGGGACTTCAAAGACGTTTTGAACGTCATGGACCATATGAGATGTTCCAGAATTGAAGTTAATATTTCAAGCAAATACCCGAGTTGAGAGATATGAAGTCTCCAACAAGTTCTATAGCTAAAAGATGGAGGAGAATCGCTCAACTAGTGAGCATGTGCTCGATTGTCCGAGTACTTCAATCGCTTGAATCAAGTGGGAGTTAATCTTCCGATAAGATAGTGATTGACAGAATTCTCTAGTCACCATCACTAAAGTTACTAGAACTTCGTGATGAACTATAATATGCAAGGGATGACGAAAACAATTCCCAAGCTCTTCGCGATGCTAAAATCGGCGAAGGTAGAAATCAAGAAAACATCAAGTGTTGATGGTTGACGAGACCACTAGTCTCAAGAAAAGGGCAAAGGGAAGAAGGGAACTTCAAGGAAAACGGCAAGCAAGTTGTTGCTCGAGTGAAGAAGCCCAAGTCTAGACCTAAGCCCGAGACTAAGTGCTTTTGCTGCAATGGAACTGGTCATTTGAAGCGGAACTGCCCCAAGTATTTGGCGGATAAGAAGGATGGCAAAGTGAACAAAGGTATATTTGATATACAGATTATTGATGTGTATTTTACTAGTGTTCATAGCAACCCTCAAAGATTTGATACTGGTTCAGTTGCTAAGAGTAGTAATCAAACGGAGTTTCGTAATGAACAGAAACTAGTTGAAGGGAAGTGACGATGAGTGTTGGAAGTAGTTCCAAGATTGATATGATCATCATCTCACACTCCCTATACTTTCGGGATTAGTGTGGAACCTAAATAAGTGTTATTTGGTGTTGAGCATAAATATGATTTGATCATGTTTATTGCAATACGTTATTCATTTAAGTAAGAGAATAAATTGTTGTTCGCTTACATGAATAAAACCTTATATGGTTACACACTCAATGAAAATGGTTCATTGGATCTCGATCATAGTGATACACATATTCATAATATTGAAACCAAAAGATGGAAAGTTAATAATGATAGTGCAACTTATTTGTGGCACTCGCCGCTTAGGTCATATTGGTGTAAAGCGCATGAAGAAAACTCCATGCCGATGGACTTTTGGAATCACTTGATTATGAATCATTTGATGCTTGCGAACCGTGCCTTTTGGGCAAGATGACTAAAACTCCGCTTCTCGGAACAATGGAACAAGCTACTTGACTTATTGGAAATAATACATACCAATGTATGCGATCCAATGAATGTTGATGCTCGTGGCAAGTATCGTTATTTTTCGACCTTCACAAGATGATTTGAGTAGATATGGGTATATCTACTTGATGAAACATAAGTCTGAAATAGTTGAAAGGTTCAAAGAATTTCAGAGTGAAGTGGAAAATCATCGCAACAAGAAAATAAAGTTTCGCGATCTGATCGTGGAGATGAATATTTGAGTTACGAGTTTGGTCGCCAATGAAAACAATGTGGAATAGTTTCACAGCTCACGCCACATGGAACACCACAACATTATGGTGTGTCCGAACGTCAGAACCGTATTTTATTTTGATATGGTGCGATCTATGATGTATCTTACCGATTTACCACTATCGCTTTGGGGTTATGCATTAGAGACAGCTGCATTCACGCTTAATAGGGCACCATCTAAATCCATTGAGATGACACCGTATGAACTGTGGTTTAGCAATAAACCTAAGTCGTCGTTTCTTAAAGTTTGAGTTGTGATGCTTATGTGAAAAAGTTTTCACCGATAAGCTCGAACCCAAATCGAGAAGTGCGTCTTCATAGAATACCCAAAGGAAATCTGTTGGGTACACCTTCTATCACAGATCCGAAGGCAAGTTTTTCGTTGCTAAGATGGATCCTTTCTAGAGAAGAAGTTTCTCTCGAAAGAAGTGAGTGGGAGGAAAGTAGAACTTGATAAGGTAATTGTACCTTCTCCTTATTGGAAAGTAGTTCATCACGTAAATCAGTTCAGTGATTCCTACACCAATTAGTGAGGAAGTTAATGATGATGATCATGAAACTTCAGATCAAGTTGCTACCAAACCTCGTAGGTCTTCCAGAGTAAGATCCGCACAGAGTGGTACGGTAATCATGTTCGGAAGTCATGTTACTAGACCATGATGAACCTCACGAACTATGAGGAAGCGATGATGAGCCCAGATTCCATGAAATGGTTTGAAACCATGAAATCTGAGATGGGATCCATATATGAGAACAAAGTGTGGACTTTGATGGAGTTGCCGATGATCGGCAAGCCATATTATATAAATGGATTTTCAAGAGGAAGACAGATCCCGATAGTAGTGTTACTATCTACAAAGTTCGACTTGTCGCAAAAAGGTTTTCGACAAGTTCAAGGTGTTGACTACAAATGAGATTTTCTCAAGCAGAAGCGATTCTTAAGTCTGTCCGAATCATGTTAGCAATTGCCACATTTTATGAAATCTGGCAAATGGATGTCAAAACTACATTCTTTAATGGATTTATTAAAGAAGAGTTGTATATGATGCAACCAGAAGTTTTGTCAATCCTAAAGGAGATAACAAAATGTGTAAGCTCCAATGATCCATCTATGGACTGGTGCAAGCATCTCGGAGTTGGAATACACACTTTGATAAGTTGATCAAAGCATATAGTTTTATATGACTTTTGGTGAAGCCTGTATTTACAAGAAAGTGAGTGGGAGCACGACAACATTTCGATAAGTATATGTGAATGACATATTGTTGATCGGAAATGATGTAGAATTATTCTGCAAAGCATAAAGGAGTATTTGAAAGGAGTTTTTCAAAGAAGGACCTCGGTGAAGCTGCTTATATATTGAGCATCAAGATCTATAGAGATAGATCAAGACGCTTGATAAGTTTTTCAATGAATACATACCTTGACAAGATTTTGAAGTAGTTCAAAATGGAGCAGTCAAAGAAAGAGTTCTTGCCTATGTTACAAGGTGTGAGATTGAGTAAGACTCAAAACCCGACCATGGCGTAAGATAGAAAGAGAATGAAAGTCATTCCCTATGCATCAGCCATAGGTTCTATAAAGTATGTCATGTTGTGTACTGATCTATTGCATACCCTACCACTAAGCTTGGCAAGGAGTGCAATAGTGATCTAGGAGTAGATCAATGGACAGCGGTCAAAATTATCCTTAGTAGAATAAGGATATGTTTCTCGATTATGGAAGTGATAAAAGGTTAGTAAGTAAAGGGTTACGTCGATGCAAGTTTTGACACCGATCTGGATGACTTTAAGTCTCGATCTAGATACATATTGATAGTGGGAGCAATTAGCTAGAGTAGCTCCGCGAGCATTGTTGACATAGAGATTTGCAAAATACATACGGATCTGAATGTGGCGACCCGTTGACTAAGATTCTCTCACAAAGCAAAACATGATCACACCTTAGTACTCTTTGGGTGTTAATCACATAGCGATGTGAACTAGATTACTGAATCTAGTAAACCCTTTGGGTCTTGGTCACATGGCGATGTGAATTATGGGTGTTAATCACATGATGATGTGAACTATCGATGTTAATCACATGGTGATGTGATCTAGATTATTGACTCTAGTGCAAGTGGGAGACTGAAGGAAATATGCCCTAGAGGCAATAATAAAGTTATTATTTATTTCCTTATATCATGATAAATGTTTATTATTCATGCTAGAATTGTATTAACCGGAAACATAATACATGTGTGAATATATAGACAAACAGATGTCACTAGTATGCCTCTACTTGACTAGCTTGTTAATCAAAGATGGTTATGTTTCCTAACCATGAACAAGGAGTTGTTATTTGATTAACAAGGTCACATCATTAGTTGAATGATCTGATTGACATGACCCATTCCATTAGCTTAGCACCCGATCGCTTAGTATGTTGCTATTGCTTTTATCCATGACTTATACATGTTCCTGTAACTATGAGATTATGCAACTCCGTTTGCGGAGGAACACTTTGGTGCTACCAAACGTCACAACGTAATCGGGTGATTATAAAGGAGTACTACAGTGTCTCCAAAGGTACATGTTGGGTTGGCGATTTCGAGATTAGGTTTTGTCACTCCGATTGCTCGGAGAGGTATCTCTGGGCCCTCTCGGTAATACACATCACATAAGCCTTGCAAGCATTGCAACTAATAAGTTAGTTGTGAGATGATGTATTACGGAACGAGTAAAGAGACTTGCCAAGAATGCGAGATTGAACTAGGTATTGGATACCGACGATCGAATCTCGGGCAAGTAACATACCGATGACAAAGGAACAACGATGTGGTTATGCGGTCCGACCGATAAAGATCTTCGTAGAATATGTAGGAACCAATATGGGCATCCAGGTCCCGCTATTGGTTATTGACCGAGAGGTGTCTCGGTCATGTCTACATAGTTCTCGAACCCGTAGGGTCCGCACGCTTAACGCTTTCGGATGATGCTTACTATGAGTTTTATGATGTTGATGTACCAAGGTTGTTCGAGTCCCGGATGAGATCACGGACATGACGAGGAGTCTCAAATGGTCGAGACATAAAGATTGATATATTGGAAGCCTATGTTTGACTCGGAATCACTCCGGGTGAAATTGGGAATTTTAGAGAGTACCGGGGTTACGGAACCTCCCGGGGTCAATGGGCCTTGATGGGCCTTAGTGGGAAAGAGAAAGGGGCCCTATAGCTGGCGCAGCCTTCCCCCTTCCCTAGTCCTATTAGGATTAGGAGAAGGGGTGGCGCCTCTCTCCCTCTCCCTTGGTCAAACCCTAGTTGGACTAGGATTTGGGGAATCCTACCCTAGTAGGAGTAGGACACCCCTGGTGCGCCTCCCTCTGGCCGCCAGCCCTCCCTTCCCTCCTTTATATCTGAGGGCAGGGGCACCCCATGACACACAAGTTGATCGATTAGATCGTTCCTTAGCCGTGTGCGGTGCCCCTTCCACCAGATTACACCTCGATCATACCGTAGCGGAGCTTAGGCGAAGCCTGCGTCGGTGGAACATCATCATCGTCCCACGCCGTCGTCGATTGAAACTCTCCCTCAACACTCGGCTGGATCGGAGTTCGAGGGACGTCATCGAGCTGAACGTGTGCAGAACTCGGAGGTGCCGTACGTTCGGTACTTGGATCGGTTGGATCGGGAAGAAGTACGACTACATCAACCGCGTTGTTATAACGCTTCCGCTTTCGGTCTACGAGGGTACGTGGACGGATACTCTATACTCTCGTTGCTATGCCATCACCATGGTCTTGCGTGATCGTAGGAAATTTTTTGAAATTACTACGTTCCCCAACAGGATCGTGATTGGATCACGAAGATGTTTGACTACATCAACTGTGTTTCTTAACGCTTCCACTTAGCGATCTACAAGGGTATGTAGATCCAATCTCTCCTCTCATAGATGGTCATCTCCTAGATTGGATCTTGGTGAGCGTAGGAAATTTTTTGTTTCCCATGCAACATTCCCCAACACAAATACTTGCAATCCAACTAGGGTTTGTCAATCCCTCAACGGTTACGAGCAAGATTAAACGGTATAGTTTCTGATAGAAAGATCTGACAAAAATACAAAATAAAATAAATAAAAGAAAATTGCAGCAAGATATTTTTAGGATTTTTATATGATAAAGATAGACCCGGGGGCCATACTTTTTGTTGGGGAACGCTGTAATTTTAAAAAAATTCCTACGATCATGAAAGATCTATCTAGGTTATGCATAGCAACGAGAGGGGAGAGTGTTTCCACGTACCCTCGTAGACCGAAAGCGGAAGTGTTAGTTAACGCGGTTGATGTAGTCGAACGTCTTCGCGATCCAACCGATCCAAGTACCGAACGTACGACACCTCCGCGTTCAGCACATGTTCAGCTCGAGGATGTCCCTCGTCCTCTTGATCTAGTTGAGGCCGAGGGAGAGTTTCGTCAGCACGACGGCGTGGCGACGATGATGATGAAGTTACCGGCGCAGGGCTTCGCCTAAGCACTACGACGATATGACCGATGTTTGTAACTGTGGAGGGGGGGGGCACGCACACGGCTAAAAGATCAACTGGTGTGTTCTAGGGTGCCTCCTGCCCCCATGTATAAAGAAGCAAGGGGGAGGCCGGCCGGCCTTCCTAGGGCGCGCCCCACAAGGGGAGTCCTACTAGGACTACTAGTCCTAGTAGGATTCCACCAAGAGGGAGAGGGGAGGGGGAGGGGAAGGGAGGAGAGGGAGAGGGAGAAGGAAAGGGGGGCGCCGCCTGTCGGTGTCAAAACCGGTGGATCTCGGGTAGGGGGTCCCGAACTGTGCGTCTAAGGCTAATGGTAACAGGAGGCGGGGGACACGATGTTTACCCAGGTTCGGGCCCTCTCGATGGAGGTAATACCCTACTTCCTGCTTGATTGATCTTGATGATATGAGTATTACAAGAGTTGATCTACCACGAGACCGTAAAGGCTAAAACCCTAGAAGCTAGGCTATGATTATGATTGTTCTTGTCCTACGGACTAAACCCTCCGGTTTATATAGACACCGGAGGGGGCTAGGGTTACACAGAGTCGGTTACAGAGAAGGAGATCTACATATCCGAATTGCCAAGCTTGCCTTCCACGCAAAGGAGAGTCCCAACTGGACACGGGATGAAGTCTTCATTCTTGTATCTTCATAGTCCAACAGTCCGGCCAAAGTACATAGTCCGGTTGCCCGAGGACCCCTTAATCCCGGACTCCCTCAGTAGCCCCTGAACCAGGCTTCAATGACGATGAGTCCGGCGCGCAAATTGTCTTCGGCATTGCAAGGCGGGTTCCTTCTCTGAATACTCCATAGAAGATTTTGAACACAAGGATCGTGTCCGGCTCTGCAAAACAAATTCCACATACCACCGTAGAGAGCACAATATTCCACAAATCTAATCTGCTAACAACTTTTCATAGTGTGACATCACGCCACGGCCCGGTCATTATTCGAACCGTTTTTCTCCACCAGCCACTACACGTGCTGCGAGGCGGTTTTATTGGCACGTCTTGTCGAAGCAGAGATCGTGTTCCCCTTATCACGGGATTCTCATCAATACAGGTGTGGGTAACCCAACCGCGCTTGTTTAATATGACTCCTCGATTTTAGGCAAGTCCCAAACGGCCACGCGGGGGACGCTTGATATTCGTCCTCTTTATAAGGGGGCCAAGGCCTGCCCTTTTCTTCACACGCTCGATCCTTCCCCTCCCGCACCTCGAGTTCCAACACCCAAGGCTCAAGCTAAGCGCTTCGGACCGTCAACCATGTTCGGATCCAACCTTCAAGGCCGGTGGATGGCCTCCTCTGTCACAGAGGAGGACATCAAGAAGCTTAGGGAGGCCAAGTATCTCACCGCCGAAATCCCGCACAGGCTGCCTGCTCAAGGGCAGGTCATCCCCACTCCCGAACCCAACGAGAGTGTCGTATTTATTTCCCACTTCCTCCGAGGGCTAGGTTTTAGTCTTGATCCCTTTGTGAGAGGGCTCATGTTCTATTACGGGCTAGACTTCCATGATCTAGCTCCGGATTCCATCCTTCGCATCTCGTCGTTTATCGTCGTGTGTGAAGCCTTCCTCCGCATCACCCCCACTTCGGCCTATGGCTCAAGACCTTCAATGTGAGGCCGAAGATGATTGACGGCGTCACGCTGGAGTGCTGAAAGCGCGTAATAAGCAAAGGCGCCGACGCCCCATGGCCAAAGGGTTCCTTCACGGAAGTTTCTGACTTATGGCATCGGGAGTGGTTTTACATCACAGCTCCCCGAGGTACAAAGTGGGCGGCCGCTCCAGCGTTCCGCCCGGGCCCTCCGCCCCAACTGGCGTCATGTGTCAACAAGGGGCTGGACTGGGGGCCAATTAATGATGTGCTGACACTGCAAAGCCGCATCCGAGACCTCTTTAAGAGGGATGTCAGTCTTGTCAAGGTAATGCAAGTAATGCTGGTTCGTCGGGTCCTGCCGTGCCAACGTCGATCTCTCCGTATGTGAGAGTTCAACCCGGAAGGACTGCGAACCATTCAACAATTCTTCGGCGTGACGCTCAAAGAGATGTATGGATTGTTCTTCGGATCACGAATAAAGTGTCCGGACACCACCGAGGATGTGGGTCTCAACTGCCATCGTCCGAATACCCAAGTAAGTAATCCCGCTACCGAACATGCCGCCCTTTAAGTTTGTTACAACATCATTCTGAAAAATTGCTCTCTGCCAGGATTGGATAAGAAACGCAGAGAGGATCAGGTGTTCGGCCCCCCTTCCCGAAGGCTCGCCGGATCCCTTATTAACCAGGATGCTTGAGCGCCCACCGTATCAGGTGCCATCAGGAGAAGATGAGGGGAGGGATAGAGAAGCCACAGGCGGGCTTCATACTTTACACATCCGAATCGGGGGAGTAAGTGCCTCCGCGAGGGAGGATAATCGGGGAGGTGAATCTAAAACCTCCTCTCCTCGCGGGAAGAAAAGGACCGCCTCTGAAGATTTGGAAACGGAAGTTTCCGGACGAGGGAAGAAACCCTCGCCATGGGGCCCTACCCCAGAGGGCGTCCTTAGCGCACAGCGCCCGCAAGGGGGCCAGCCCTCAACCAAACTGTAAGTGAAAAAAGTACTTTGGTAAATATATCCTGTTTTGTCTCTGAGAATAATAACCGAGACATATTTGTTGCAGTCCGGCTCGTAGCCCTTCCCCACAGAGTTTGCCTTCGGGGGATCTTCTTCCGGAGATGATGGAGAGCGAAACGCCTCCTCCCGCCTCCCCGCCACATGGGGCGGACGATCCCAAGGTGTCGTCACGGAGGATTTCTCCTGATCCGCCGAGGCCAGAAGTTGACACTTCGGCTGCCCAAAGTCCGGAATATTTGGCTCCCAAGGAGAGCGATAGAAAGGGTCCGGGATTGTCCGGCACACAGCCGGACACACTGATGGGTCTTCTGGAGCGAGCGGCCATCTCAGAGACGCATCGTGCCTTAATGGGTACGGTGGTTGAGAGGATTTCATCCGCCAAAAGCGGTTTGAATGAAGGTTTTACGAGTCTGCTGAGAGGCTTTGAGGTACGCAAAAAATAATATATGTATTTTTGATGGTACCGCACATGCTAGGTGTGCTCTGTATAGATAGTAGCCCTGAGACTCGATTGCCATCCAGAGGTGGCAAGCAGGAGGATCATAATCCTGTAATAATCGCGCTGCTTTTATGTGCGGTAATTTGAGGGTCCGGCGGTGGCCGGACTGCTGATTCGTCGAATGAAGCGGCAGCTTGACGTGGCGGATGCGACATCGCGCTTGTTAACAAGCGGCAGACGAGGCCAGTGGTATGTATGTTCAACTTGTCGACAAATGTTAAGAGGAGCATGATGCTAGTATCTATAATATCTTTGTATTGCAGATGGAGCTGCTGTAGAGAGACCCTTGAGCGGAGCTTGCCCGAGCCAAGGAACAAGCCGAATAAGTGATCGCGCATACGAAGGCGGTCGAAGAGTTAAGGTCCGAACAGGCTGCTCATCGTCAGAGCGAAGAAAGGATAGCCAAGATGGTTGTTGAGCTGAAAGATGCCGCCGACCGCTATGAGCTCCTTGAAAAGGAAAGCCAAGTGAAAGCGGCTGACCTGAAGAAGGCCCTGGAGGCAGCCAAGGAAACCCGCTCTGAAGTGAGAGGGATAAGGGAGGAGCTTCGTGAAGCCGGAGATATCACGGCTGGGAGGCCCTATTTGTTGCGGATGAAGTTCGGAGATCCGAAGTATGCCCCTCTGGATCAGTTGTGGAGTGCTGCAGACGCATATGCAGACTTGGCAAAGAGTGCTGCTGATGCAACTGAGTTTTACAAAGGTCGGAAAGACCATGAGGTAGAAAGGTTGTTCTGGTCGCAGTTCAGTGCCCCGACGCGTCCGCCGCCGTTGAATGAGAGAATGGCCGCATGGGCCGAGCTCCATAGGTTGTCCGGGCTTGCTATGAGGTATGTCGTGGATCATCTTTGGCCGGGGGGACCAAGGCCGGATAGTTATTTTGGTTTGGTGCAACAACTCCTTGGTGATGTGTCGTATATCGATGCTGTGAAGAGGTCAGCGTGCATGGAGGGTGCGCGGATGGCTCTTGCCCATGTTAAGACATACTGGGCAGGGATGGAGGCCACCGCTATTGCAACCCGGGGTCCGGCGGGAGGCCAGGACCCGGCCGAGCACTATTTTGAAGAAGTCCTAGAAGGTGCCCGTTTAATAGAGGCTCAGTGCTCGAAGAGTACCATGTTCGAGTGACATGTATCTGAATTGTAAAAACAATGCTATTTTGATTATAGAGGCTGTGTTTATACTTTTGCCTGAAAGTATTATAGTGCCTCCTGTGCGGCCGTTTATGTATGTATGTATATAACACGAAAGTTTGCGATCGTCGGCTTGAAATTTCACGCATATAATGCGGGGGGTTGTTGAGCGTAATCACACTTGATCCAACGTCTTGGTCCATTAAGGAGGTGATAGCGCGGCGAACCAAGCAATCAGACTATATAGCTTTAACACTTCCACTTAGCCATAGGAGTTTGACGGTGGGGCTACTATATAGCCCCTGGTACTTCCGCGTTCATCCGAATGTGGTGCGCGTACGTACATGACCGGGAAACCAGTCCTTCGTTAATGCGGAGGAATCACGAAGATTCCGCTGAGTCATCGAGTGGTTGACCAGTCTCGCGCTATATCATGACAGTCAGTTTTGGCTTTCTCTCTTGAGGTGCTCACCGGATGAACGAGGCACAATCGCAGAGTTCTCCGGCGCCCCTTAGCGATAGAGCGAGCGTAAGGTAGCAAAACATGGGAGTCGGGCAAACCCAACATTTGACCAAAGACATGATTCGAGCTGATGCATATAAGGCCAAACTTCGCGACGCGAACACTCCCTAAGGTATTCGGACTTTCGACATATCTTTGGGCTGAAATGCGCCCTCGATAATGAGCCCTGTGTTTCCAGATACATGCATTAGTTTGGCGTGACAAAGTGTCAAGAACGCCAGTATCCCTCCCAGTTGTGTTAAGTGTCCGGAGGGTATGAAGCAACAAGAGACATTTAAAAGGTTTACGCAGGGTCTTAATCTAAAAAGAAACCTTTGAGCGGGGCCCTGCTGCACGTCTGCGCCTTTATCTCCGTTGTGCCGTATCCTGGAAGGGTGTAGCACGATGATCATCTGTAAAAAAGGAAAAACCCAGGTGAAAGACTTCGTGCGAAGAGTTGGTTAATCTGAACGAACCATGAAAATGCAATATGTTATTGTATTAATAGGGCCGAGCCGAACTATGGGCTTTTTTTGCGAGCAGCCCCTAGCACCACTTATGGGGGTATATCTATCAACCCATCTGGGCTGTTACATCTGGTGGAACGCCGGACTCGTCTAACCGTGTCCGTGGTCTTGACGACCGACCGTTTATTCTGGTTGGAGGGGCCGCTCAGTGTTCGGCTGCTAGAGCCGCCACATATTCTTCCGCACGTAAGGAACACTCTGTATTTCCGCTAACTGTAATGACGCCGCGTGGACCGGGCATCTTAAGTTTATGATAGGCGTAGTGTGCTACTGCATTAAAACGAGCGAAGGCTGTTCTCCCGAGTAGTGCGTGATAGCCGCTTTGGAATGGAGCTATGTCGAAGATTAGTTCTTCGCTTCTGAAGTTGTCGGGAGAACCGAATACAACCTCCAGTACTAGAGAGCCCGTGCAGCGGGCCTCAACGCCTAGTATCACTCTTTTAAAGGTAGTATTGCTTTGGCTGATTCTTGACTGGTCTATCCCCATTTTGCGGACAGTGTCCTGATATATCAGGTTAAGACTACTGCCGCCGTCCATAAGGACTCGAGTGAGATGGTATCCATCAATTATTGGGTCGAGCACCAAGGCAGCCGATCCTCCATGCCGGATACTAGTCGGATGATCCCTGCGATCAAAAGTGATCGGGCAGGCCGACCAGGCGTTGAATTTGGGGGAGATGGGCTCTACAGCGTACACGCCTCGGAGTGCACGTTTGCGCCTTCTCTTTGGAATGTGAGTTGCATAAATCATATTCACTGTTTTGACTTCTGGTGGGAATTTTTTCTGTCCCCCAGTGTTCGGCTGGCGAGGCTCATCCTCGTCTTCACTTGGCATCTCCCTCCCCTTGTGTTCGACATTTAGCTTGCCGGCCTGCTTGAAAACCCAGCACTCTTTGTGGGTGTGATTTGCAGGTTTTTCGGGGGTGCCATGAATCTGACATAACTTGTCTAGAATCTTATTTAGGCTGGACGGTCCATCTCTACTGCCTTTAAATGGCTTCTTCCGTTGACCGGGTTGAGAGCCTCTGAATCCGGCGTTGACCATCGTGTTATCTGGGTTGTCTTCATTGTTTTGATGCTTGTTTTTATTGCGTCGCGGCTTCCCGTTGCCATCCCTGACTTCGGATGTGCCTGGGTCGCTGGTGCCGCTACGGGCCAGCCAACTGTCCTCGCCCGTGCAAAAGCGGGTCATAAGGCTTGTTAAGGCTGCCATTGTGCTCGGCTTTTCCTGGCCGAGGTGTCTGGCAAGCCATTCGTCCCGGACACTGTGCTTGAAGGCCGCTAAGGCTTCGGCATCCGGGCAGTCGACGATTTGATTCTTCTTAGTAAGAAATCTGTTCCAAAGTTTTCGGGCTGACTCTCCGGGCTGTTGAATTATGTGACTTAAGTCGTCTCCGTCCGGAGGTCGGACATAGGTCCCTTGAAAATTGGCCCTAAAAGCATCCTCAAGTTCTTCCCAACTTCCAATTGAGTTTTCGGGGAGGCTTTTCAACCAGTGCCGAGCTGGTCCTTTCAACTTGAGGGGTAGGTATTTAATGGCGTGGAGATCGTCTCCACGGGCCATATGGATGTGAAGGATAAAGTCCTCAATCCAGACTCCAGGGTCTGTTGTTCCGTCGTATGCCTCTATATTCACGGGTGTAAATCCTTCCGGAAATTCATGGTCCAGCACCTCATCGGTGAATCACAGGGGGTGCGCGACACCCCTGTATTTGGATGTGTTATGGCATGCTGTCGATGGTTGTTGTGTTCAGTGTTGATGCCTAGCTGGTATTCGATCAATATGATCATTTTGGTAGCTCTGATCTTGTGCCGAAGCGCGCTTCCTAGATCCATAGATGGACCTGGCCATACCGGATTTTTTTGTCCAGGGGCTCACGTAAATCGTGTGCTGACTTGTGTGCGGCATCATTAGCAGTCCTGTCGCGGCCACGGGGTGGTCGGTCCGGCTGGTCGGCCGTTTTCGGCTGAATGGGCTCATGGCCTCGTCGTCGAATTCGGGCAGCAGCTTGCGCTTTGGATAGCTCTTTGTGTGGCGATCGCCACCGTATTTCTCTTCAGTGTCAAGCACCTTGTTCCATCTGTGGTTGAGCGTATCCTGCGCGGCCTTAAGCCTTTGCTTCTACTTCTTCAAGCTCCTCGCGGTGGCAATAAGCCTTCTGTGGAGGTTCTCTTGTTCCAAGTGTTTTTCTGGGATGATGAGTGCATCATCGTCCGATCTGTTCTCCTCTCCGGAGACAGGTTGATGAATTTTACCCTCAGGATCGGCGTCATCTGACATCGGCTCCGGACTATGTTCACCGTCCCCTGGCTCATCCTGCTCCATCGTTGGGTCCATGGGGTCGTCATTTCCTTTGGAGTCGACCGGGGTATTATTCTTTCTTGCGCTGTTGTCGCTGTTTTTACTGTGGCGGGATTTAGAGCGACGCCCGCGGCGTCGCTTTGGTGGCTTATCAAGGGGATTATCCTTTGTTGCATCATCGCCATCGCCTTCTCTTGGCGTGTCCACCATATATATATCATATGATGAGGTGGCAGTCTAGCGCCCTGTGGGCGGTGGTTCCTATTCTTCTCCTGCATCGTCGTACGTACCGTTGATGTCTTCGGAGTCGAAATTGAGCGTGTCGGTTAAGTCGTCGACAGTGGCTATGAAGTGGGTGGTGGGTGGGGAACGAATTTCTTCGTCGTCCGCTTCCCACTCGAGCCGGACATAGTTCGGCCAAGAATCCCCTGAGAGAGAGAGAGAGAACTTAATGAATTTAGCACGTCACCCAACAGCGAGTGCTGAAAGATATCCGCGGAGGTGAACTCCATGATCAGTGCCCAATCAGACTCGATAGGCATGGATGTACACGGTTCAGAGCCTGTAGTCGGAGACGAGTCCGATGGTCCGATGACACCGGCCTCATAGGAGGTGGGGTCAGTATTTGGCTCCAACGCCGATGAGTGTGCGGCCTCCATGGCAGGGTCCATCCACCCGTCCTTGGATGGCACGATCTGCTCTGGATTGATTCCCGGGGTCGCCGCAGGCACGATCTCCCGAACATTGTCCGATGGCAGATCTAAGGCATGCTCATCGAGACTGTTCGGCGCACCAGACATGGGCTCGAATCTGTCGAAGATCAAGTCTCCGCGGATGTCGGCAGTATAGTTAAAGCTTCCAAACCTGACCTGATGGCCAGGGGCGTAGCTATCTATCTGCTCGAAATGGCCAAGCGAGTTGGCCCGCAGTACGAAGCCGCCGAATACGAAGATCTGTCCAGGGAGAAAAACCTCACCCTGGGCCACATCGTTAAAGATGATTGAAGGAGCCATCAAGCCCTATCGCGACGACACCGTTCAACTCTCAATGAAAGCACCAATGTCGGTGTCAAAACCGGCGGATCTCGGGTAGGGGCTCCCGAACTATGCGTCTAAGGCTAATGGTAACAGGAGGCGGGGGACACGATGTTTATCCAGGTTCGGGCCCTCTCGATGGAGGTAATACCCTACTTCCTGCTTGATTGATCTTGATGATATGAGTATTACAAGAGTTGATCTACCACGAGATCGTAAAGGCTAAAACCCTAGAAGCTAGCCTATGATTATGATTGTTCTTGTCCTACGGACTAAACCCTCCGGTTTATATAGACACCGGAGGGGGCTAGGGTTACACAGAGTCGGTTACAGAGAAGGAGATCTACATATATGAATTGCCAAGCTTGCCTTCCACGCAAAGGAGAGTCTCATCCGGACACGGGACGAAGTCTTCAATCTTGTATCTTCATAGTCCAACAGTCCGGCCAAAGTACATAGTCCGGCTGCCCGAGGACCCCTTAATCCCGGACTCCCTCACCACCCCCTTCCCTAGTCCAATTTGGACCCAAGGGGAAGGGGGCGTGCAGCCTACCCTAGCCGCCTCTCTCTCTCCACCAAGGCCCATGTAACCCTCCGGCACTCCGGTTTTATCCGAAACTTCTCCGGAACACTTCCGGTGTGCGAATATAGCCATCCAATATATCAATCTTTATTTCTCGACCATTTCAAGACTCCTTGTCATGTTTGTGATCTCATCCGGGACTTTGAACAAACTTCGGTCATCAAAACACATAACTTATAATACAAATCATCATCGACCATTAAGTGTGCGGACCCTATGGGTTCGAGAACTATGTAGACATGACCGAGACACATCTCCGGTCAATAACTAATAGCGGAACCTGGATGCTCGTATTGGCTCCTACATATTCTACGAAGATCTTTATCGGTCAAACCACATAACAACATACATTGTTCCCTTTGTCATCGATATGTTACTTGCCCGAGATTTGATCGTCGGTATCATTATACCTAGTTCAATCTCGTTACCGGCAAGTCTCTTTAATCGTTCCGTAATACTTCATCCCGCGACTAAATCATTAGTCACAATGCTTGCAAGGCTTATAGTGATGAGCATTACCAAGAGGGCCCACAGATACCTCTCCGAAACACGGAGTGACAAATCCTAATCTCGATCTATGCCAACCCAACAAACACCTTCGGAGACACATGTAGAGCACCTTTATAATCACCCATTTATGTTGTGACATTTGGTAGCACACAAAGTGTTCCTCTGGTATTCGGGAGTTGCATAATTTGATAGTCTGAGGAACGTGTATATGTCATGAAGAAAGCAATAGCAATGAAACTGTAACGATCATAATGCTAAGCTAACGGATGGGTCACCATCACATCATTCTCTAATGATGTGATCCCGTTAATCAAATGACAACACATGTCCATGGTTAGGAAACATAACCATCTTTGATTAACGAGCTAGTCTAGTAGAGGCATACTAGGGACAATATCTTTTGTCTATGTATTCACACATGTACTAAGTTTTCGGTTAATACAATTCTAGCATGAATAATAAACATTTATCATGAAATAAGGAAACAAATAATAACTTTATTATTGCCTCTAGGGCATATTTCCTTCAGTCTCCCACTTACACTAGAGTCAATAATCTAGATTACATAGTAATGATTCTAACACCCATGGAACTTTGGTGTTGATCATGTTTTGCTCGTGGAAGAGGCTTAGTCAATGGGTCTACAACATTCATATCCATATGTATCTTGCAAATCTCTATGTCCCCTTCCGATACTTGATGACGGATGGAATTGAAGCGTCTCTTGATGTGCTGAGTTCTCTTGTGGAATCTGGATTCCTTTGCCAAGGCAATTGCACCAGTATTGTCACAAAAGATTTTCATTGGACCAGATGCACTAGGTATGACACCTAGATCGGATATGAACTCCTTCATCTAGACTCCTTCATTTTCTGCTTCCAAAGCAGCAATGTACTCCGCTTCACACGTAGATCCCGCCATGACGCTCTGCTTGGAACTGCACCAACTGACAGCTCCTCCATTCAATAAAAATACGTATCCGGTTTGCGACTTAACGTCATTCGGATCAGTGTCAAAGCTTGCATCGACGTAACCATTTACGACGAGCTCTTTTTCACCTACATAAACAAGAAACATATCCTTAGTCCTTTTCAGGTATTTCAGGATGTTCTTGACCGCTGTCTTGTGCTCCACTCCGGGATTACTTTGGTACCTCCCTGATATGCTTATAGCAAGGCACACATCAGGTCTGGTACACAGCATTGCATCTGAAGCATAGGGAATGACTTTCATTTTCTCTCTATCTTCTGCAGTGGTTGGGCATTGAGTCTGACTCAACTTCACACCTTGGAACACAGGCAAGAATCCTTTCTTTGACCGGTCCATTTTGAACTTCTTCAAAACTTTATCAAGGTATGTGCTTTATGAAACTCCAATTAAGCGTCTTGATCTATCTCTATAGATCTTGATGCCCAATATGTAAGCAGCTTCACCGAGGTCTTCATGGAAAGACTCTTATTCAGGTATCCCTTTATGCTATCCAGAAATTCTATATCATTTCTAATCAACAATATGTCATCCACATATAATATTAGAAATGCTACAGAGCTCCCACTCACTTTCTTGTAAATACAGGCTTCTCCAAAAGTCTGTATAAAACCATATGCTTTGATCACACTATCAAAGCGTTTATTCCAACTCTGAGAGGCTTGCACCAGTCCATAAATGGATCGCTGGAGCTTGCACACTTTGTTAGCACCTTTTGGATGGACAAAACCTTTTGGTTGCATCATATACAACTCTTCTTCCAGAAATCCATTCAGGAATGCAGTTTTGACATCCATCTGCCAAATTTCATAATCGTAAAATGCGGCAATTGCTAACATGACTCGGACAGACTTAAGCATCGCTATGGGTGAGAAAGTCTCATCATAGTCAACTCCTTGAACTTGTCGAAAACCTTTCGCAACAAGTCGAGCTTTGTAGATAGTAACATTACCGTCTGCGTCGATCTTCTTCTTACAGATCCATTTATTTTCTATGGCTTGCCGATCATCGAGCAAGTACACCAAAGTCCACACTTTGTTCTCATACATGGATCCCATCTCAAATTTCATGGCCTCAAGCCATTTTGCAGAATCTGGGCTCATCATCGCTTCCTCATAGTTTGTAGGTTCACCATGGTCTAGTAACATGACTTCCGGAACAGGATTACCATACCACTCTGGTGCGGATCTCACTCTGGAAGACCTACGAGGTTCGGTAGTAACTTGATCTGAAGTTTCATGATCATCATCATTAACTTCCTCACTAATTGGTGTAGGAATCACTGGAACTGATTTCTGTGATGAACTACTTTCCAATTCGGGAGAAGGTACAATTACCTCATCAAGTTCTACTTTCCTCCTACTCACTTCTTTCGAGAGAAACTCCTTCTCTAGAAAGGATCCATTCTTAGCAACAAAGATTTTGCCTTCGGATCTGTGATAGAAGGTGTACCAAACAGTTTCCTTTGGGTATCCTATGAAGACGCACTTCTTCAAATTGAGCTCGAGCTTATCAGGTTGAAGCTTTTTCACATAAGCATCGCAGCCCCAAACTTTAAGAAACAACAACTTTTGTTTCTTGCCAAACCATAGTTCATAAGGCGTCGTCTCGATGGATTTTGATGGTGCCCTATTTAAAGTGAATGCAGCCGTCTCTAAAGCATAACCCCAAAACGATAGCGGTAAATCAGTAGGAGACATCATAGATCGCACCATATCCAATAAAGTTCGGTTACGACGTTCGGACACACCATTTCGCTGTGGTGTTCTAGGTGGCATTAGTTGTGAAACTATCCCATATTGTTTCAAATGAACCAAACTCGTAACTCAAATATTCTCCTCCATGATCAGATCGTAGAAACTTTATTTTCTTGTTATGATGATTTTCCACTTCACTCTGAAATTCTTTGAACTTTTAAAATGTTTCAGACTTATGCTTCATTAAGTAGATATAACCATATCTGCTCAAATCATCTGTGAAGGTAAGAAAATAACGATACCCGCCATGAGCCTCAACACTCATTGGACCGCATACATCGGTATTATTATTTCCAATAAGTCAGTAGCTCGTTCCATTGTTCCGGAGAACAGACTTTTAGTCATCTTGCCCATAAGGCACGGTTTGCAAGCATCAAGTGATTCATAATCAAGTGATTCCAAAAGTCCATCAGCATGGAGTTTCTTCATGCGCTTTACACTGATATGACCCAAACGGCAGTGCCACAAAAAAGTTGCACTATCATTATGAACTTTGCATCTTTTGGCTTCAATATTATGAATATGTGTATCATCACTATCGAGATTCAACGAAAATAGACCACTCCTCAAGGGTGCATGACCATAAAAGATATTACTCATATAAATAGAACAACCATTATTCTCTGATTTAAATGAATAACCAACTCGCATCAAACAAGATCCAGATATAATGTTCATGCTCAACGCTGGCACCAAATAACAATTATTCGGGTCTAAAACTAAGCCCAATGGTAGATGTAGAGATAGCGTGCCGACGGCGATCACATCGACCTTGGAACCATTTCCCACGTGCATCGTCTTCTCGTCCTTAGCCAATCTTCATTTAATCCGTAGCCCCTGTTTCAAGTTGCAAATATGAGCAACAGAACCAGTATCAAATACCCAGGCACTACTACGAGCATTAGTAAGGTACACATCAATAACATGTATATCAAATATACCTTTCACCTTTCCATCCTTCTTATCCGCCAAATCTTGGGGCAGTTCCGCTTCCAGTGACCAGTCCCTTTGCAGTAGAAGCACTCAGTTTCAAGCTTAGGTCCAGACTTGGGTTTCTTCTCTTGAGCAGCAACCTTTTTGCCATTCTTCTTGAAGTTCCCCTTCTTCCCTTTTCCATTTTTCTTGAAACTAGTGGTCTTGTTGACCATCAACACTTGATGCTCCTTCTTGATTTCTACCTCCGCAGCCTTTAGCATCGCGAAGAGCTCGGGAATAGTCTTGTTCATCCCTTGCATATTATAGTTCATCATGAAGCCTTTATAGCTTGGTGGCAGTGATTGAAGAACTCTAGCAATGACACTATCAAGAGGAAGATTAACTCCCAACTGAGTCAAGTTTTTATGGTACCTATACAATCTGAGTATGTGTTCACTGACAGAACTATTCTCCTCCATTTTGTAGCTAGAGAAATTGTTGGAGACTTCATATCTCTCAACTCGGGCATTTGCTTGAAATATTAACTTCAACTCTTGGAACATCTCATATGCTCCATGACATTCAAAACATCTTTGAAGTCCCGATTCTAAGCCGTAAAGCATGGCACACTGAACTATCGAGTAGTCATTAGCTTTGCTCTGCCAGACGTTCTTAACGTCATCAGTAGCATCTGCAGCAGGCCTGGCACCTAGCGGTGCTTCCAGAACGTAATTCTTCTGTGCAGCAATGGGGATAATCCTCAAGTTATGGACCCAGTCCGTGTAGTTGCTGCCATCATCTTTCAAGTTAGCTTTCTCTAGGAACGCATTAAAATTGAAAGGAACGGTATCACGGGCCATTGATCTACAATGACATAGACATGCAAAATAACTATCAGGACTAAGTTCATGATAAATTAAAGTACAATTAATCATATTACTCAAGAAATCCCACTTAGATAGACATCCCTCTAGTCATCTAAATGATCACGTGATCCAAATCAACTAAACCATGTCCGATCAGCACGTGAGATGGAGTATTTTTCAATGGTGAACATCACTATGTTGATCATATCTACTACATGATTCACGTTCGACCTTTCGGTCTCAGTGTTCTGAGGCCATATCTGCATATGCTAGGCTCACCAAGTTTAAGCCGAGTATTCTGCGTGTGCAAAACTGGCTTGCACCCGTTGTATGTGAATGTAGAGCTTATCACACCCGATCATCACGTGGTGTCTCGGCACGACGAACTGTAGCAACGGTGCATACTCAGGGAGAACACTTATACCTTGAAATTTAGTAAGGGATCATCTTATAATGCTACCATCGTACTAAGCAAAATAAGATGCATAAAAGATAAACATCACATGCAATCAAAATATGTGACATGATATGGCCATCATCATCTTGTGCTCATGATCTCCATCATCGAAGCATCGTCGTGATATCCATCGTCACCGGCACGACACCTTGATCTCCATCATAGCATCGTTGTCGTCTCGCCAACTATTGTTACTATGACTATCGCTACCGCTTAGTGATAAAGTAAAACAATTACATGGCGATTGCATTGGATACAATAAAGTGACAACCATATGGCTCCTGCCAATTGCCGATAACTTTCTTACAAAACATGATCATCTCATACAACAATTTATATCACATCATGCCTTGACCATATCACATCACAGCAAGCCCTGCAAAAACAAGTTAGACGTGCTCTACTTTGTTTTTGCAAGTTTTACGTGGCTGCTACGGGCTTCTAGCAAGAACCGTTCTTACCTACGCAACAAAACCACAAAGATTTTTTGTCAAGTGTGTTGTTTTAACCTTCAACAAGAACCGACAGTAGTCAAACTTGATTCAACTAAAGTTGGAGAAACAGACACCCGCCAGCCTCCTTTGTGCAAAAGCACATCGGTAGAACCAGTCTCATGAACAAGGTCATGTAATGTCGGTCCGGGCCGCTTCATCCAACAATACCGCCGAATCAAAGTCACACGTGGGTGGTAAGCAGTATGACTATTATCGCCCACAAATCGTTGTGTTCTACTAGTGCATATAACATCTACACATAGACCTTGCTCGGATGCCACTGTTGGGGAACACAGTAATTTCAAAAAAAAATTCCTACGATCATGCAAGATCTATCTAGGTGATGCATAGCAATGAGAGGGGAGAGTGTGTCCATGTACCCTCGTAGACTGAAAGCAAAAGCGTTAGTTAACGCGGTTGATTTAGTCGAACGTCTTCGCGATCCAACTGATCCAAGTACCAAACGTACGGCACCTCCGCGTTCAGCACACGTTCAGCTCGATGATGTCCCTCATACTGTTGATCCAGTTGAAGCCGAGGGAGGGTTTCATCAACACGACACCGTGGAGACGGTGATGATGAAGTTACCGGCACAGGGCTTCGCCTAAGCACTACAACGATATGACCGAGGTGCGTAACTGTGGAGGGGGCACTGCACACGGCTAAAAGATCAACTTGTGTGTTCTAGGGTGCCCCCTGCCCCCCGTATATAAAGGAGGAAGGGGGAGGCCGGCCGGCCCTCCTAGGGCGCCCCCACAAGGGAGTCCTACTAGGACTACTAGTCCTAGTAGGATTCCACAAAGAGGGAGAGAGGGGGAAGGAAGGAGAGGGAGAGGGAAAAGAAAAGGGGGGCGCCGCCTCCCTTCCCTAGTCCAATTCGGACCCAAGGGGAAGGTGGCGCATGGCCTGCCCTGGCCGCCTCTCTCTCTCTCTCCACCATGGCCCATGTGGCCCATTTAGTTCCCCCGGGGGGTTCCGGTAACCCTCCGGCACTCCGGTTTTATCTGAAACTTCTCTGAAACACTACTGGTGTCCGAATATAGCCGTCCAATATATCAATCTTTATGTCTCGACCATTTTGAGACTCCTCGTCATGTCTGTGATCTCATCCGGTACTCCGAACAAACTTCGGTCATCAAAACACATAACTCATAATAGAAATCGTCATCGAACGTTAAGCATGCGGACCCTACGGGTTCGAGAACTATGTAGACAAGACCGAGACACATCTCCGGTCAATAACCAATAGCGGAACCTGGATGCTCATATTGGCTCCTACATAATCTAGGAAGATTGACGGTGTCCTGGACTAGGGGGTACTCACCACGTCGTCTCCCGATCAGTTGGATTGGGCCGAGGACCCCCATGGCCGTATACTCATGGGCCAGTCCGGACAGCTGCCGCATACTAGGAAGATTCCGCAAGACTTGGCGATCAAGACAAGGACTCCTCCCCCACCGGCGTATTCGGCTAGGACTCTATGTAACCCTAGCCCTCTCCGGTGCCTATATAAACCGGATGGCTCTAGTCCGTAGAACAACAACCTTTACAATCATACCATAGGCTAGCTTCTAGGGTTTAGCCTCCTTGATCTCGTGGTAGATCCACTCTTGTACACATCCACAATATCAATATCAATCGAGCAGGACGTGGGTTTTACCTCCATCAAGAGGGCCCGAACACAGGTAAAACATCGTGTCCCTCGTCTCCTGTTACCATCCGCCTAGACGCACGTTCGGGACCCCTACCGAGATCCGCCGGTTTTGACACCGACATTGGTGCTTTCATTGAGAGTTCCTCGTGTGTCCGGCAAAAGGTGGATGGCTCGCCTGTGGGTCAACTGCAGCTTCGGCATCTTCGTCACCACTCATTGGTCACCTTGGTTCAACCAAGGACTGCGCCCTATCTCCGATCGTCATGTTCGGATGAGGGCCTTCATCAACATCAACTCCGATCTCTATCAAGATCATGGAGGAATCATCCGAGGAGCCGGGGCTCAACGTCAACATTGCCCTCGGGCGACCGTCTTGATTTCGGACAGCGGACTTGTGTCCGCCGCGCCGCCTCCTCGGTGTCGTTTTAACGATTGCTTCGATGGAATTGTGCGGAATTGAGTCTACAACAACCCTGGAAAATTTAATCGAGTTCGATGGAGGAATCTCGGCAATCTCCGGTATACGAAGCCGCATTGAATCTGGACGAGAATCCGGACGAGCTTAGGGCGTGGTGTCCAGCTTCTAGCTCGGACTTCCTTTGGAAGATCAACCGTTGATCGGCTGCGCAATTCCTATATCTACCACCCTCAAAATTTCAGGTCGATCCGACCGTCCAAACTCCGGAACCTTCCGATTAGTGCATCACTTTTCGGATCTGTTTTCTCGCGAAACGAATCCGACCGAGTTCGTCTTTTTATGAACGGGATTTCAGACATCCTTTTGAAGGAAGTTTTGTATGGGGTATGGTGTTTTGTTACGAACACATCCCACTAACTTTAAGATCTTTTGAACATGATCTTGATATCGTCTTTGGTGTCAAACCAGTCCGCAATATTGCTCCACGGCTGCCGACTGTGTTGAACACGTCGTCACTTTGTTGAGCCGAGCTCAACTTCTCCGGATCATCATCTCGGCAAGCCGAACAAGAGTCCGCATCGCGAAGGATAAATCATCACCAACGTCGCCACCCCACGGATTACGGGCGGGCATACCGGCATCGCCGCACGGTCGCTTCATCAAGCGGCGTCGACCACGTCCACGACCTGCATCGGCGGTCGCACTATTGCTTCTTCAAGCTGGTGTCCATCACGCCGACCTACTTGACATCTCGGCTGGACCGGGGCTTCGCCATCTCTTCATCAACCTACTCCGGACACTTCGGCGTCACTAGCCGACCAGGCGATGGGTGCGCGGATCGAGTCCCAATTTTGGGAATCACCTTCCTTGGATTGCTACAACAAATAAACCGGTGCTATTAATCCTAGTATTTCTTTCGCTTGTTTGGGTTAATTTTTCCCAAGGAATTATTACTCTGGTTTGTCCATCATATGTACACAGGTCAATCAAATGGTGGCGCGATTATCGGCGGTAGCATGGTGGTTGATCGGTTTCGTCGTAGTCCGTGACAGCGCATCGAACTCGAACCGACCTGTGAATTCAGGCCTTGCTATGCCTTTACCGCATCACGCCGCCGCCCTGCATCGACATTGACTTCGGCGCCAGGACATATTTCTTTTATTACTTACTTTGCATAAATTATTTAGTATGCAACGATTTTTTTATTGCTATTATCTCTGGTTTGCACTATTTTTTGTGCACAGGACAATGATCCAGCCGGACTATATCCTTTGACGTCACCTCGGCTGGACGGGGGGCTTCGTCAACACTTCATTACCCCATGCCAGGGACTTCGGCATCACTCTGCCGTCCTGCATTGACCATGCTATGTCACCACTTCACAGTGCCGAGCTCTTTGCTCCGCCACCTCGGGACCGGCTTGGAGGATGGAACCTTGTCCCTCATCAAGCTCGGACCGCATCGTCAATACCGAACACATTAACCAGCTAAGTTGCCTTCATGCTCAAAGTTTTAAATTTCTAACTTGTGTTGGGTTCGACCAAGCATTATACTTTTTTGGAAAAAAGTTGCTTGTAAAAATTTTCCTTGTCGAAACTTTGTTACTTTTACACTTGACGCTACCCGCTCATTATACACAGGGGCTTCTTTAACAGAAGCTTATTAATTCGGACTTTATGCCCAACACATGTGTCACACTTCCGCATGTACCTTTTATTCACCATTATATGCATCGATATGACTTAAGTTTTGGCCAAGCTGGGTTGCCTGGCTCCTGTGCTTACCCCTCGTTCCCGATTGTTCGGCTAGGTGGTAAAGGAGCACCCTGCGATTATTCTTGCGGGGTCAGCGGATGTGTACCTCGAATGGGTGAAGCAGCTAGCGTTCTTAAGGGAATACTCGGTCGGTGAACTAAAGATGATTTCTTACCTATTTATTTACCTGCCCCGGATGTTTTTCTGCTCTTTTGCAGTCCGGACATGCACTTTAGGGCATGCCTCCCGAGAAGGAACCCTAACGGAACTATTCTCCTGGAAGATGTTTCTTACTAACCATGTAATATAACATAACTAGTTGGGAACTTGTCGATAAAGCACTAATGACCCCTCGCTGGTCTCCACGCATGCCCCGGTTTTTATAACCGCGAGGTATTCAGACACACTCGGACTATTGGGTCCAGAGGTTGAAGCGAAAAGGTCCGCTTCGACAAGCGATCTACAATCCGGCTAGAAGGCATTCTACATGTCACCGACATTTTATAGTCAACTTTTACCCAAGTCACTTGGGGGCTCTTACGTTTATTTGAGCCGTTTTATACTCGTGTTTTTCTTCTTAGTCGTTGCAAAGTTTTTTATCACTTCTTTTTTAAACACGAGTGTGCGGTCACTAGCCGGGAGCCTAATTTCTCTCTCAAAACCACTAGAGTTTAGTTTTCTAAACTGGCCTAATGAGAAGTACTCCGCCTTGGGATGGGAGGCCGAAGTAGTGGTGACCAGCAAGTCTTGAGATAGGATGTGTCATGTTAAAGCACGGCGAAGCACTTTTTTCTAAAGTCAATTTTAGGATTGGCATCGAACACTTGATCTTGTTGGACGTCATGTTTTCTTGGCGTTTTTGGTTTTCAAGCTTTTGGCACTTTTAAATTATTTGCGTGTTTTCAGCACAAGTCTCGCGATGCAATGCGGACTCCTTTAGAGATTCGGCAAAACATTCTCGGATATTGCTATATATGCATCGATTTGGTTGTGTCTTGATCAATAGTTGGGTTGCGGCTCCGCTTGCCTCCTATGTTCCGCTTTGTTCGGCTAGGTGTGCAAAGGAGAACCACTGCGATTGTGCTTCCAGCTTCGCATGGTCAAGCACCTCGATGGAGAAAGCCAAAACTGATCTGTCACAATAGGTGTAAACTGGTCGCGATCCGATGACTATATTAAATGACGGGCCATTCATAACATTGGCGAAGTGTTTCCGCTTGACCTCGATTGTCGCCAACACTATCGGGGCTAATGGCGGCCTCCCAACCTAAATCCTCAATATTTTGCTCTTACATTGGAGCTGAGGTTTGAGGATCATGCTTAGCATGACAACCCAAAGAAAGGAACCGATAGCGGGACTATCTTCTTTGGAGGACATTTCTTACATTAAACGGTAATATAACATATCTCTCTCGTACCTTTGTTTATAAAACCGTATGGCCAGATTGCCTTGTTTGTCGTAAATCTTTGCCCTTATAAAGGCTTTATAAATTAGGACAAACACTCCTCGACTCTTGGCCGAGGAGGTTAAGCCGATGGTCGGTCAACAAAGTTTTGTACAATGCGGATACGAGCATTAATGACATAATGTACTTGGATACATTGAGTCATTACACATAATTTATGATTTTACTATGGATATCGATCCTTAATTTGGCCTCCGTGCCGCATTAAGGCTCGGGGCTCTTGGGCTTCGGGCTTATTATTTACAAATATTAAAGGGCACATCGATCCCCGATCCGGTGTTGCCACCCGACCCGATGTCTCGGGGCTCTTGCATTGCTGTTCTATGCAAAATTTTAAGTGCATCTGAGTTTCGAGGAGATTTTGATCCTCGGGTTGGTCGGCGCACCCAACTTTGAGTCTCGAGACCGAGCACGCCGCTTTTTTGTCCCGGTATTTCTGCGACTTGATCCTCGGACCGATTTTGCAAATCAAAAGTGAGTCTCGTGACTCTGAGGATCAGCGGTCTTATGTCATCCTTCATGTGCATCTTGGGTTTTAAACCGATACCCACCTTGAGGGCCACTGGCTATGTATCTCGGCAGAGAATAAATTGCACCAATCAAAAATATTGACAAAAATCGGCCCACGTTCGAGGTGGTGCACCACCTCGGAAGCAGTCCGGCATAAAGCTCGGATGCTAGTGGCCGGCTCCATAGAGGGCATTTCCGGCATTAAGCTCGGCTAAACTCCTTCAAACTTCTTTGAACCAAGGTGATTTATGACACCTCGGATACATAGTCCGGCGTTGGAGCTCGGATACACAGTCCGGCGTTGGAGCTCGGATACATAGTCCGGCGTTGGAGCTCGGATACATAGTCCGGCGATAGAGCTGGGAAGCAGTCCGGCATTGGTGCTCGGCTGCAAAAGATACCTCGAATGCAGTCCGGCGTTGGAGCTCGGACGCAAGAGGACGCTGCCGCCAGGAACAACTTCAAACCCAAGGTGTGGCATAAAAATAACAAGGCATTGATAAAGGCGAAACTTAAAGGGCTCCTCGGATACCCGGCGTGTAAACTCGTCGAATGCATTTCGCAATCCTCAAGATCGAAGATGAGAAGATTTGTTGAACTAGTTTTCAAGACCGACGATCAAAGATGAAGAACAGTTCGGAAGAATCGAGGCGTCCCTAACGAAGACCGTTCGAGGGCTCTTGGCGGTGTCTGGACTAGGGGTACTCACCACGTCATCTCCCGATCGGTTGGATTGGGCGAGGACCCCATGGCCATATACTCATGGGCCAGTCCGGACAGCTGCCGCATACTAGGAAGATTCCGCAAGACTTGGCGATCAAGACAAGGACTCCTCCCCCACCGGCGTATTCGGCTAGGACTCTATGTAACCCTAGCCCTCTCCGGTGCCTATATAAACCGGATGTCTCTAGTCCGTAGAACAACAACCTTTACAATCATACCATAGGCTAGCTTCTAGGGTTTAGCCTCCTTGATCTCGTGGTAGATCCACTCTTGTACACATCCACAATATCAATATCAATCGAGCAGGACGTAGGGTTTTACCTCCATCAAGAGGGCACGAACCTGGGTAAAACATTGTGTCCCTCGTCTCCTGTTACCATCCGCCTAGACGCACAGTTTGGGACCCCCTACCCAAGATCCGCTGGTTTTGACACCGACAAAGATCTTTATCGGTCAAACCGCATAACAACATACGTTGTTCCCTTTATCATCGGTATGTTACTTGCCCAAGGATCGATCATCGGTATCATTATACCTAGTTCAATCTCATTACCGACAAGTCTCTTTACTCGTTCCATAATACTTCATCCCGCAACTAACTCATTAGTCATAATGCTTGCAAGGCTTAGAGTGATGAGCATTATCGAGAGGGCCCAGAGATACCTCTCCGAAACACGGAGTGACAAATCCTAATCTCGATCTATGCCAACCCAACAAACACCTTCAGAGACACCTGTAGAGCACCTTTATAATCACCCATTTACGTTGTGACATTTGGTAGTACTGTAACATCCCAAATTTTCAATTTGGAATGTTATACGTTAGATCATCATTGCATATCATATTTTTTTATTGCATTTTGGGTTGATCCTAGAAATTCTACGCAACCCAAGGACCGACGGAGAGAGTTGGGGATTTTGTTATTTTAATTTTTGAGTTTTCTCAAATTTTGAAAAGAGGATCGTTTGATTTTAATTATTTTTCTCTCCTAATATTTCTAATATGAAAATTTAAGAGAGGGGATAAAATGACTTTTCCAAAATAAAGAAATATTGGAGGTTAAATATTAAAATTGAATACGAATTTTATTCGGAGTTTTATCGCTATTTTATTTGAATTAGGAAAAATGCATTTTTCAAAATTGCATTAGAGGCCCAAATAAATGTTCACTTTGTCTGCTATATTTTTATAGGATGGGGAAATTTTATTTTAGGATTTTTGGAGTCCGTTTAGTATTTCTTTTCTTCGTTTTTCTATGCAGAATTATTTAAAAAAAAAGTTACCGACCCTTTATGAGGCGAAGGCCCGTGCCGCCAGCCGCCCGCCCCTGCTAACCCTAGCCGTCGCCGCCTCGAACCGCCGTCGCGCCATTGCCACCGCCGTCGCCGCCATGAGTCGTTGACGCCATGCCTGTCCCTCGAGAGCCGCCGCCGCTCGCCGACCCGCCGCCACCGTCGCCGCCCGCCGACCCGCCGCCCGTCGCCGCCGTCGACAATCGCCGAACCATCCGTCGCCGTCCCGACCACGCCGCCGAGGTAGCCGCCGCCGCCGGTTTTCGCCGGAAAACCATTCGTTTCTTTAGAAACGCCCGGTTATTTTATTTTTAGATCATTTTTTTCGGTTTAATTACTTAGCGACCGCCTGTTCGTATGTTCATTTTAACGAACGGGTTTCACTCGTTAGCCGCAGACAGCGAACATTCGTTCGTTAGTCTGTTCATCAGTTTTTCTTTTTCCAGGGTTTTTCCATGATTATTTTCGATCACGATTTCTGCCCGGATTTTCGTTTTAGTTTATCTTTTCGTTCGTTTATCGGAATTAGGCGATTCAAGCGCCTTGATCTTCGTCGCCAAGCCCTCTTTCATTTTAAACAACTTGAACACGATTTTGGTACTGTAAAATTTGACTTTAGTCCATATTAGTAAACGGCTCTAGTTTCTTTCGCAGTTTGAGTTTTGTTGCTTCGTTTGATTTGATTCTTCTTCCAAACCGGAGTTCCTAAGTTGAAATTTCTGGTTAGATCTCTTATTTGAGTTTTACCCGTGCTTCTAGTTGAGTGCTTATTGTATGCTTTGTTGGTTTGCGATTGAGTACCCGAAGTGTGAAGCGTGCTACTACGAGTCTCTAGGTTTCACGGATCATCAGCAAGGCAAGTAACACTTTGATCATACCTCTTTACTACCCAGTTTTATTGCATTAGATCTATCCTCAAACAATTGCATGGTTAGGATCTGTTTAACATGTGGGTTCTGGGAAGTGGATGATGAGGTAGAACCTATTGCCCTGTTTATTATCAAACCTTTGGGAGTTACTTCTACGTTATGCTTATAATGCTATGCTATGCTCGTAGACGTTGTTTGGGTGAGTGAATCCATGACAAATGTGAGTATTGTTAATTTATGGTTAACTTAAGGTGGCTACTTAAATACACATCTGGGTGGATTGCTTGAGGCACCCTGGAGTACCCTGTGGTTGTCAAGGCACCTGGAGAATCCAGTGTTGTCCTAGGATATCCCGGAGTACCCATGTGATCATCCTACGGTCCGCCACCCAGGCTCAAAGGGATCATAAGATTATTCATGCTAGAAACTTTCGTGTGCAGCCACAAGCCAATATGGGCTCTGGCATAGTTGAGTAAGTTGCGTGAAGCTCTTGAAGAGGTAGACTTGTAGATGTAGTGGGTTGTAGGTGGTACTGTCTATCCAGAGTAGAGAGTTAATGCTTCAGAAAGACTGTGTCTCGAATCTCCGACCATGGATGTATTCGAGTCTTGTGGGGAAAAGTGCGCAAACCTCTGCAAAGTGTACAAACTAATCATGGTTAGTCGTGTCCCTGGTTATGGACATCTTGAGTATCTAGTTCTTGAATTATCATGTTGATCTCATCACTCTAAATTTATTTGATTGGGTGTAATGAGGATGATTAATTGGGATTGAGTTGGAGGAACCTTCTCAATGTTTAACAACCACCATGATATTTAAATAAAATTTATTCCTTTGTTGTAGGGAAAAATTGGCTTTATGCAAAACTGTAACCATAGAGCTTTCCACCATCCATATATGCATGTAGTGATAACATTTATTCTGTTCATTACTCTATGTGTTACATTGCCAGCATATTCCATGTGCTGACCTGTTTCGGGCTGCAACGTTCATGTTGCAGACTTTTCAAACGACAAGTAAGGTGCCATAGGTCGTTGTCTTTCACTCAGTGATGCCGTTGGAGTTGATGGACTCACTTTATCTTCCAATCCTTCCGCTGTTATCATTTTTAGATGGCCTTAAGCCATATTATTGTAATAAGTTCTCTTTTGAGACTTTCGATGTAATAAGTGTGTGATTGCTACTCTGTTATAAAGCCTCAAATCTTGTGCGTGTCGACATTACCGATCCAAGGATGACAACGATGCACGAGATCGATCGTTTGAGGTGCGGTCGCTACAAGATAGTATCGAGCACCACGTTGGTATGTAGACCACGACCATTAAGCTAAAGCCCTAGATCACTACTCTCTCCTCATTCTGACTCCTCTCCCTTTTCTACTCTATAGGATGGCGGATGCAAGGAACAAGTTCACCCAACTGGATGAAGATACACCTTTTGGACGACACTTGAAGGAAGTCACTAGATACCTGAACCTCGGATACCAAGCTTCACCGGGACCTACATCGCCACTTTACCAGAAGAGGAGCGTTGGATGATTTGAGTTCAAGTTCCAGGAAGGACATTCATGCCAGTCACTGAGCCCATAGAGTTTTCCTTTGATGCACCAACCTGGAGTCTAGGAAAGAGCATGGCAGCCCACATCAGCATGGGATGCATTGGAGAAGTTTACCATAAGGATATCAAGGATATTGTCTACCAGATTTGTGGGCGCCGAGATGAGCAATGGGAGATGATTAGCACCAGGAAGGATAGGTCCATTGCAGCTTTCATCCAGGAGTTAAACCAGCACATTCGTCGCCAGGAGAACCAGATGTGCGTAGGCATGATAGATCTAAAGAAGGCAATGACCAGGATCACGGAGCTGGAGGAAGAACTCAAGTCTACACGGGATGGATATGAGGAGGAAATGACGATATTCGTGGAGAGAATGATGAACTGACGAGGAAGCTAGGAGTATTCATGGGAGACCCCGCGCCAGGAGGAGAAGACGATGATTCCACTTGCCTGGAGAATTACATCATCATTGACGACACCGACTCAGACCCCGAGGATAGCGATGATGACTATGTTGATGAAGCTGGAGCAGATATCATGGAGTCTTCCACCGATCAATTTTTCTAGTCGACCACCATATCAGTAGTAGTATTCCCCCATGTATATAGTATAGTCCGAGCACTTTTGTAATGATAATTAGACCGATTTTATGCCCTTGTTTGAATTGATTGAAGTGATATGTTTGTGTTTGTCGCATGTGCATATGGGTAGTGTTGTCCCTCTAGATCTCATTCTATTATGTTTTCTCATCTTTTCTAAACCCATCAGATGCCTCCGAGACGCGACAATGGATTTGCTTTCCCACCGGAGCTCACTCAGTTGATCCAGCAGCAGAATGCATTGATGCAGATACTAGTCCAGAATCAGAACCAGGGGAACAACAACAACAACAACAACAACAACAACAACCCACCACCACCACCACCTGTTGATCACTTAGCCCGTTTTCTAAGGCTAAATTCGCCGGTGTTCTCTAGTAGCACCGAGCTGATTGTTGCAGATGATTGGCTCCACAAGATTGGAAGGGAGTTGACCACTGCAGGATGCACAGATGCGTAGAGAGTGCGATTTGCCGCACATCAGCTTGATGGACCCGCAACATCATGCCGGGAGAATTTCACAGCCACTTTCCCCATATACACTGTCACATGGGACCAGTTTCAACAAGCTTTTCACAGTGCCCATGTTTCAGTAGGAGCTATGGCCATGAAGAAGCGCGAGTTTCGCAACTTGCGCCAAGGAGGACGCTAAGCAGGAGAAGTTTCTGGAAGGACTGAATGATGAGCTGAGCATGTAGTTGATGGTGGCAACCTTCAACAACTACTAGGAGTTGGTAGATAGAGCTCTTATGATTGAAGGGAAGCAACAGCAGATTGACAACCGCAAGAGGAAGTATGGACAAGGGAAGTACAATTCTGGAGCTCAGCAGAGACCCCGTTTTACCCCGAACTCAGTAGGACACCTTCAGCATAACCATGGAAGCCATAATTCCAATGGAGGGAGTACGCATAACCATAGTGGCCCCAAGAATGGGAATGGGAATGGAGGAAGCAACAGTCAGAACCGTTCCAACCTAGCAACGCCCGCCAAGAAGGATCTAAGTCACATTACTTGTTTCAAGTGCGGGAAGAATGGACATTACGCCAAAGAGTGTTCTGAAGCAAAGAATGGAAATGGCAATGGAAGCTCTGGGAAGAAGCCCAACCCTTTCAACAGGGGACAAGTGAACCACGTGAGCGTGGAGGAGGTTGAAGCGCAACCCGATGCAGTAATAGGTAAGTTTTTGGTTAAGTCATTTACTACAATCGTTCTTTTTGATACTGGTGCATCGCATTCATACATATCAAGGGGATTTGTGGATAAGTTTAAACTGCCAACCCAAGCCCTTAGGTCACCCATGTTAGTAACCTCGCCAGGAGTAGAGTATATGGCTAGACTATGGTGTGATCGATTACCATTAAGGATTGGTAACTACGTGTTCCCCTCAGACCTAATAGTATTAGAGTCACAAGGACTGGATGTGATATTAGGCATGGATTGGTTATCGAAGTATGGAGGGAACATTGACCGCGCCAATAAGTCGATTTTGCTCACCACCCCAGAAGGAAGAAGGATTAAGTATGTATCCCGGCATGTGCCGAAGAGGAATCAAGTGAATTCATTATCAGGAGTTGTACAGGAGGAAGTACTAGTGGTGAAGGATTTCCCTGATGTATTTCCAAAGGAGTTGCCAGGCATGCCACCGGATAGAGACATTGAGTTTTTGATTGAGCTTTTGCCAGGCACAGGTCCAATATCTAAGAAACCGTATCGGATGCCCACAAAGGATTTGGAGGAAATTAAGAAGCAGATTATGGAGTTACTGGATAAAGGTTATATTCGCCAAAGTTTGTCACCTTGGGGATCACCAGTGCTTCTAGTGGAGAAGAAGGATGGATCGTTGAGAATGGTTGTTGATTATCGAGGATTGAATGAAGTGACGATCAAGAACAAGTACCCACTACCGATGATCAATGATTTATTTGACCAATTGCAAGGAGCTAAAGTATTTTCCAAGATCGATCTGCGATCAGGATACCACCAGCTGAAGATTCGAGAGCAGGATATACCTAAGACAGCTTTTACCACAAGGTACGGGCTATATGAGTATACCGTTATGTCATTTGGTCTGACTAACGCACCTGCCTATTTCATGAACATGATGAACAAGGTGTTTATGGGGTTTTTGGATAAGTTCGTCGTGGTGTTCATTGATGATATTCTGGTCTACTCGAAGAATGAAGAGGAGCATAAGGAGCATTTGTGTATGTACTTGGGAAGCTCAGGGAACATCTGGTATATGCCAAGTTCAGCAAGTGTGAGTTTTGGTTGAAGGAAGTTGGATTCCTCAGACATGTTATATCCGGAGAAGGAATAGCAGTAGACCCCACCAAGGTTGTCACTCTGACAAATTGGGAAGCACCCACGTCTGTTGGAGAGATCTGAAGTTTTCGTGGACTCGCAGCATACTACAGGAGGTTCATTGAGAATTTCTTGAAGATTGCAAAGCTCATGACGGAGTTGTTGAAGAAGGACACCAAATTCAAATGGACTGAGGAATGTAAGGCCAGTTTTTAGGATTTGAAGAAATGTTTGGTTACAGCTCCAGTGTTGATTCTTCTAGATCAACGCAAGGATTATCAAATGTATTGCGACGCTTCTCGTCGAGGACTTGGAGCAGTGCTTATGCAGGATGGAAGAGTTGTTTCTTATGCCTCACGACAGCTTCAACCCCATGAGTTGAATTATGCTATGCACGATTTGGAGTTAGCAGCCGTCGTGCATGCATTGAAGACGTGGAGAAATTTTCTCATCGGAAACCACTATGAGGTGTACACGGATCACAAGAGTTTGAAGTATATCGGAGATGAATCTCAGGCAGAGGAGATGGTTGGAGCTTATCAAGGATTATGATATGAGGTTGCATTATCATATCGGAAAGGCTAACGTAGTAGCCGATGCGTTGAGCCGCAAGAGTCATGTCAACACACTCATGACCGAAGAGTTACCCAAGGAGTTAGCAGAGGATCTTCGTGAGCTATGTTTGGAAATAGTTCCGAGAGGGTATGTAGCAGCATTGGAGATTCGGCCTACTTTGATGGATAAGGTCCGAGAAGCTCAGAAGACGGACACAGAGATTGCTGAGATAAAGGAAAGAATGAGCAAAGGAAAGGCTAAAGGATTTCGTGAGGATGAGCATGATACCTTATGGTTTGAGGACCCCGTATATGTGCCCAATGACCCGGAGATCAGGAAGTTGATTCTGCAGGAGGCCCATGATTCGTGGTATTCGATTCACCCAGTAAATACCAAGATGTATCTGGATTTGAAGGAAAGTTTCTGGTGGACCGGAATGAAGAAGGATATTGCGGAGTATGTAGCAGTTTGTGATGTATGTTAGAGAGTGAAGGCAGAGCATCAGAAGCCATCTGGATTGTTACAGCCATTGCTGATACCCGAATGGAAGTGGGATAAGCTAGGCATGGATTTTATCACGGGATTGCCCTGGAATCGTTCAGGCTATGACTCGATATGGGTTGTAGTCGATCGGTTGACGAAGGTAGCTCATTTCATTCCAGTGAAGACCACTTACACCAGTGCTAAGTTGGCAAAGATATACATGACCAGGATCGTATGTCCGCATGGAGTTCCGAGGACCATTGTATCAGATAGAGGAACCCAATTTACCTCAAAGTTCTGGAATCAGTTGCATGAGACTTTGGGTACCAGACTAGAGTTTAGTACAACCTTTCATCCACAGACTGATGGACAGACCGAGAGAGTAAATCAGATTCTGGAGGACATGTTGAGAGCTTGTGCGCTAGATTATGGATCTAGTTGGGATGACAATTTGCCGTATGCAGAGTTCTCTTACAACAACAGCTATCAAGCTAGTTTGAAGATGGCACCTTTTGAAGCTTTGTACGGAAGGAGGTGCAGGACACCATTGTTGTGGGATGAAGTTGGAGACTGTCAGTTGTTTGGACAAGATTTGATTAAGGAGTCTGAAGAGAAGGTTAAGTTGATTCGCCATCGACTCAAGGTAGCCCAGTCCAGGCAGAAGAGCTATGCGGATTCTAAACGCAAGGAGACAATTTACGAAGTCGGAGACAGAGTATATCTTCGTGTGTTCCCACTTCGAGGAGTTAAGCGTTTTGGAGTTAAGGGGAAGTTAGCACCACGCTTTGTGGGACCATACAAAGTTTTGGAACGTATGGGAGAAGTTGCTTACAAGTTGGAATTGCCCGAAGGATTGTCAGGAGTTCACGATGTGTTCCACGTTTCCCAGTTGAAGAAGTGCTACGCAGAGATGGCCGATATTCCTCGAGAGATACAAAGATTGCATTGGGCGATTGATTGGATAGCGATTTGACCTACGAGGAGAAACCAGTCAAGATTCTCGAGTTTGCAAGCCGGGTCACACGCATCAAGGTTATAAGTTCTGCAAAGTTCAGTGGAGCCACCATACCGAGGATGAAGCCACCTGGGAACGAGAGGAAGACCTACGGAAGGACCACCCTCACCTATTTTCTAGCCAACCTGAATCTCGAGGGCGAGATTCATCTTAAGGGGGTAGGTTTGTAACATCCCAAATTTTCAATTTGGAATGTTATATGTTAGATCATCATTGCACATCATATTTTTTTGTTGCATTTGGGTTGATCCTACAAATTCTACGCAACTCAAGGACCCACAGAGAGAGTTGGGGTTTTCGTTATTTTCTTATTTGAGTTTTCTCAAATTTTGAAAGAGGATCGTTTGATTTTAATTATCTTTCTCTCCTAATATTTCTAATATGAAAATTTAAGAGAGGGGATAAAATGACTTCCCCAAAATAAAGAAATATTGGAGGTTAATATTAAAATCAAATAAGAATTTTATTCGCAGTTTTATCGCTATTTTATTTGAATTAGGAAAAATGCGTTTTCCAAAATTGCATTAGAGGCCAAAATAAATGTTCACTTTGTCCGCTATATTCTTAGAGGACGGGGAAAATTTATTTCAGGATTTTTGGAGTCTGTTTAGTATTTCTTTTCTTTGTTTTTCTGCGCATAATTATTTAAAAATAAAAAGTTACCGACCTAGCCGGGTCGTGCCCGACTAGGACTTCGCCCGGCCAGCCCTTTAAGAGGCGAAGGCCCGAGCCGCCAGCCGCCCGCCCCCGCTAACCCTATTCGCCGCCTCGAACCGCTTTGTCGCGCCGCCGCTAGCCGCCACCGCCATGAAGTCGCCGACGCCGCCGCCGCCGCCGACCCGCCGCCACCCATCGCCCGGCCCGCGATCCCGCCGCCGAGGTAACCGCCGCCGCCGGTTTTCGCCGAAACCGTTCGTTTTTTTAGAAACCCCCGGTTATTTTATTTTTAGATCGTTTTTTTTTCTGGTTTAGTTATTTAGCGAATGCCCGTTCGTACGTTCGTTTTAACGAACGGTTTTCACTCGTTAGCCGCAGACAGTGAACATTCGTTCGTTAGTCTGTTCGTCAGTTTTTCTTTTTCCAGGGGTTTTTCGCGATTATTTTCGATCGCGATTTCTGCCCTGATTTTCGTTTTAGTTTATCTTTTCGTTCGTTTATCTGAATCAGGCGATTCAAGCGCCTAGATCTTCGTCTTGAAGCTCTCTTTCTGTTTAAACTACTTGAACACGATTTTGGTATTGTAAAATTTGACTTTAGTCCAGATTAGTAAACGGCTCTAGTTTCTTTCGCAGTTTGAGTTTTGTTGCTTCGTTTGATTTGATTCTTCTTGCAAACCGGAGTTATTAAGTTGAACTTTCTGGTTAGATCTCTTATTTGAGTTTTACCCATGCTTCTAGTTGAGTGCTTATTGTATGCTTTGTTCATCGATAGAGTACCCAGAGTGCGAAGCGTGCTACTACGAGTCTCTAGGTTTCACAGATCATCAGCAAGGCAAGTAACACTTTGATCATACCTCTTTACTACCCAGTTTTATTGCATTAGATCTATCCTCAAACAATTGCATGGTTAGGATCTGTTTAACATGTGGGTTCTGGGAAGTAGATGATGAGGTAGAACCTATTGCCCTATTTATTATCAAACCTTTGGGAGTTACTTCTACGTTATGATTATAATGCTATGCTATGCTCGTAGACGTGGTTTGGGTGAGTGAATCCATGACAGATGTGAGTATTGTTAATTTATGGTTAACTTAAGGTGGCTACTTAAATACACATCTGGGTGGATTGCTTGAGGCAACCTGGAGTACCCTGTGGTTGTCAGGGCACCTGGAGAATCCAGTGTTGTTGTAGGATATCCCAGAGTACCCGTGTGATCATCCTACGGTCCGCCACCCAGGCTCAAAGGGATCATAAGATTATTCATGCTAGAAACTTCCGTGTGCAGCCACAAGCCAATATGGGCTCTGGCATAGTTGAGTAAGTTGCGTGAAGCTCTTGAAGAGGTAGACTTGCAGATGTAGTGGGTTGTAGGTGGTACTGTCTATCCAGAGTAGAGAGTTAATGCTTCAGAAAGACTGTGTCTCGAATCTCCGACCATGGATGTATTCGAGTCTTGTGGGGAAAAGTGCGCAAACCTCAGCAGCGTGTACAAACTAATCATGGTTAGCCGTGTCCCCGGTTATGGACATCTTGAGTATCTAGTTCTTGAATTATCATGTTGATCTCATCACTCTAAATTAATTTGATTGGGTATAATGATGATGATTAATTGGGATTGAGTTGGAGGATCCTTCTCAATGTTTAACAACCACCATGATATTTAAATAAAATTTATTCCTTTGTTGTAGGGAAAATTTGGCTTTATGCAAAACTGTAACCATAGAGCTTTCCACCATCCATATATGCATGTAGTGATAGCATTTTTTCTGTTCATTACTCTATGTGTTAGATTGCCAGCATATTCCATGTGCTGACCCGTTTCGGGCTACAACGTTCATGTTGCAGACTTTTCAGACGACGAGTAAGGTGCCATAGGTCATTGTCTTTCACTCAGTGATGTCGTTGGAGTTGATGGACTCACTTTATCTTCCAAGCCTTCCGTTGTTATCGTTTTTAGATGGCCTTAAGCCATATTATTGCAATAAGTTCTCTTTTGGGACTTTCGATGTAATAAGTGTGTGATTGCTACTCTGTTATAAAGCCCCAAGTACTGTGCGTGTCAGCATTACCGACCCAGGGATGACACTGATGCACTGAGATCAGACTATTTGAGGTCTGGTCGCTACAAGCACACAAAGTGTTCCTCAGGTATTCGTGAGTTGCATAATCTCATAGTCCGAGGAACGTGTATATGTCATGAAGAAAGCAATATCAATGAAACTGTAACGATCATAATGCTAAGCTAACAGATGGGTCATGTCCATCACATCAATATCCTAATGATGTGATCCCATTCATGAAATGACAACACATGTCCATGGTTAGGAAACATAACCATCTTTGATTAACGAGCTAGTCTAGTAGAGGCATACTAGGGACAATATGTTTTGTCTATGTATTCACACATGTACTAAGATTCCAGTTAATACAATTCTAGCATGAATAATAAACATTTATCATGAAATAAGGAAATAAATAATAACTTTATTATTACCTCTAGGGCATATTCCCTTTAGTTTTCACTAGAGGCTTCTCTCGAGAAAATAGCATACGGCGAGTAAACAAATTACTGTTAGGCAATTGATAGAAAAACAAATAATTATGAAGATATCCAAGGAAATGATCAAATATATAGGCATCACGTCAAAGATTAGTAGACCGAAACGATTTTACATCTACTACTATTACTCCACAGGTCGAACGCTATCCAGCATGCATCTAGTGTATTAAGTTCATGGAAAACGGAGTAATTCTTTAAGCAAGATGACATGATGTAGACAAGATAAACTCACGTATGAATAAACCCTAGCTTTTTACCCTTAATAGCAATGATACATACGTGCCATGTCCCCTTCTGTCACTAGGATTGAGCACCACAAGATCGAACCCATTACATAGCACTTCTTCCCATGGCAAGATAAATCAATCTAGTTGGCCAAACCGAACCAACAAATCAGAGAAGAAATACATGGCTATATTAATCATGCATAAAAGATTTCAGAGAAAACTCAAATAATATTCATGGATAGATCTGATCATAAACTCACAATTCATCGTATCCCAATAAATACACTGCAAAAAAGAATTACATCGGATAGAACTCCAAGAACATCAAGGACAACATTGTATTGAAGAACATCGAGAGAGACGTCATCTAGCTACTAACTATAGACCCGTATGTCTGTGGTAAACTAATCACGCATCATCAGAGGGGCAAAGTTAATGAAGAGCCCCTCTGTGATTGATTCCCCCTCCGGCAGAGTGCCAAAAAGGGTCCCCAGATGGGATCTCTCGAGAACAGAGGCTTGTGGCGGCGAAAAAAGTATATCCTGTACTCCCCTGTTGGTTTCCCGATTTTAGAGAATTTATAGAGGCGGAGCTAGGTCAAACAGAGCCTCATGGCCCCACCACCCATCAGTGCGCGCCTACCCCTCCTGGGCACGCCCTGGTGGGTGGTGGGCCCATGCTCCCACGTCTGGTCTTCTCTCGAAGCTTTAGTGTCTCTTTTGTCTAGAAAAAATCTCCAAAAAGTTTCGTGGCATTTGGACTTTGTTTGGTACTGATATTCTATGAAACCAAAAATAAGCAAAAAACAACAACTGGCACTAGGCACTAAGTTAATAGGTTAGTCCCAAAAAATGATATAAAGTTGCTTGTAAATGTATATAAAACATCCAAGATTGACATTATAATAGCATGGAACAATCAAAAATTATGAATACGTTGGAGACGTATCAGCATCCCCAAGCTTAATTCCTGCTCGTCCTTGAGTAGGTAAATGATAAAAACAGAATTTTTGATGGGGAATGCTACCTATCATGTTCATCATATATTGTTTTCTTTTATAGCATGGATATTTGGACTTAAATGATTCAAAGAAATAGTCTATAATTTGACATGAAGACATCAATACTCAAGCATATCAACAAGCAACCATGTCTTTCAGAATATCAGTGCTAAAGAAAGCTATCCCTAGCCCATTATGCTCAATCATCGATCCATTCATGAAACACACTCAAATATTAGCTACATCCAATGCACTAGTATGGCAATAGTGTTTACAATATCTTCCATGTTAGATGGAGACTCAACATAAAAATAAAAATTGCATAAAAGTAGATGGAAAGGCCTTTGGCAGAGGGAAGCAGAGATTTTTATAGGTGACAGAGCTCATAGCTTAAATTTAGCGATAAAATTATTTTGAGAGGCATGCTTTTCCTGTCAACAAAAACAACCGAGAATTCAAAATATCTTCCATGTTAGATAAATCATAGGCGGTAGCCAAAAACAAAGTAAAGTTTATTTCCTTTCCACCATTCTTACACAATCCATGGCTAGCCGTATCCACAGGTGCCTTCCATACCAACACTTCCCAAGGAATTTATTATTAACATCATATTAACTTTTTTTCATTTCGGGACCGGGGATCCCTATTACTTTCCACACTCTCATGCAATGACAAGTGAATAAACACCCATCTTGAGACTAAAATACCTAGCATGAAAATTATTGGCCACCCCCTGCAGCTTCATGAGAGGTACGGGCACACAAAACGGAAATTTATTTTGAATATTAGGGTTAGCACATACAAATTTACTTGGAACGGTAAGGAAAAAACGCAGATAGGTAGGTATGGTGGACTCATTTGGCACAACTTTGGGTTTAAGGAATTTAATGCACAAGTAGCATTCCCGCTTAGTACAAATGAAGACTAGAAAATAGATTGAGAAGCGACCCACGGAAAAACAAAAATGGTCATAAACATACGTTGAACATAACTAACACTGAATAATGCACCACAAGTAGGATGTAGTTTTGTTGCATAACTATTAACTTTACGTGCTTGCATAGGGAATCACAAACCTTAACACAAATATTCTTACTAAAGAATAATTACTCACCAACTGACTCATATATCACTATCTCCATATCGCAAAACTATTGTAAGGAATCAAGTTTATCATATCCAATGATATATATGAAAGTTTTTATTATATACCCCTTGAATATTCATTACTTTGGGACCAAATTCAAATCTCTTCCAAATTACCATTGCTATTATCAACTCTCAAAAAGATTTAAGTGAAGCACGAGAGCATAGACATTTCTTAAAAAAACTCATATGTAAACTCTCAAAATAATATAAGTTAAGCATGAGAGTTCAAGTATTTCTTCAAAATTTAATCACCACCGTGCTCTAAAAGATTTAAGTGAAGTACATAGAGAAATTGCATAGCTCAAAAAAATTAAGTAAAGCACAAAGATCAATTCTTACAAATCATGATAACATATGGCTCTCTCAAATAGGTGTGTTCAGTAAGGATGATTGTGAAAAACTAAAAAGCAAACAAAGCAAAGACTCATATCATACATGATGCTCCAAGAAAACTCATGATATGTGACAAATAAAAATATAGCTCCAAGTAAAATTACCGATGGTCGTTAGAAGAAAGAGGGGATACCTTCTGGGGCATCCCCAAGCTTAGTTGCTTGGGAGTCCTTGAATATTACCTTGGGGGTGCCTCGGGCATCCCCAAGCTTGGGCTCTTGCCACTCCTTATTCCTTCGTCCATCATGATCTCACCCAAAACTTGAAAACTTCAATCACACAAAATGTAACAAAACCTTTGTGAGACCCGTTAGTATAATAAAGCAAATCACCACTTTAAATACTGTTGCAAACCCATTCATATCTTGTTATTGAATTATACCTACTATATTATAACTTTATCATGTCTTACACCCCCCGATAAAATCCATAGATTCATCAAAATAAGCACACAATGCAATGAAAATAGAATCTTTTGTCACTCCAAAACCTCCAAAAATTCTGAACAATTAGGATGACATGGGAAATTTATATATCCATTATGTGTAAAAAATCATAATTTTTCCATGTTTATGGGAATTTACAAAAATCTAGAACTGGGCGCAAAAGTTTCTATGTTTTCACATAATCAAGTCAACTATCATCCAACGTAATCCTAAAGGCTTTACTTGGCACAAACACTAATTAAAACATAAAAACACAATCATAACAGTGCATAATTGTGTGAACACAAAAAACCAGAAAGTAACTAAGAAAATTTAAGATAACTATTGGGTTGCCTCCCAACAAGCTCGCTATTGTTTTATGCCCCTAGCTAGGCATAATGCCTAGTTTCAGTATTATCATCTTTGTTTTAATAATATTTGTAGGAGTTTTCTCAAACCCAGGAAGGTCTCCTTTCAAGGTGGCAATATTCCCCGTGGGGACGGGTACCTGCGGGGATTTACCCATCATGGAGCGGGGATGGGGGAAAAAATTCACCCATGGGTATTGTCTGGTGGATATCCGTTAGTGTCGTGAGGCAGGGATGGAGATAACCCCCCTGAGGGACTCCATGGATACCCGAAAAACTATGTCACGCGTACTACAAATGCACAATGTATAGATTAATACCTAGATATTTCACATAATTATTTTGCTCCACCTCTCCCAACAACCAAGCCCTCTCTAATCTTACCTATCCTAATCAGTTTTGAGATCCCCATGGATACCCGACGGTTACCGGGTACCCGATATTGATGGGGATGGGGGTGTTTTGTCCCCGCTGTCGGTGTCAAAACCGGCGGATATCGGGTAGGGGGTCCCGAACTGTGCGTCTAGGCGGATGGTAACATGAGACAAGGGACACGATGTTTTTGCCCAGGTTCGGGCCCTCTCGATGGAGGTAATACCCTACTCCTGCTTGATTAATATTGATGATATGGGTAGTACAAGAGTAGATCTACCACGAGATCAAGGAGGCTAAACCCTAGAAGCTAGCCTATGGTATGATTGTTGTTAGTCCTCGGACTAAAACCCTCCGGTTTATATAGACACGGATAGGTTAGGGTTACACAGAGTCGGTTACAATGGTAGGAGATCTACATATCCGTATCGCCAAGCTTGCCTTCCACGCCAAGGAAAGTCCCATCCGGACACGGACGAAGTCTTCAATCTTGTATCTTCATAGTCTTGGAGTCGGCCGTGATGATAGTCCGCTATCCGGACACCCCTAGTCCGGACTCCTCGGTAGCCCTGAACCAGGCTTCAATGACGACAAGTCCGGCGCATATTGTCTTGGCGTTGCAAGGAGGTTCCTCCTCCGAATACTTCATGGAAGGTTTTGAACACCAGGATAGTGTCCGGCTCTGCAAAACAAGTTCCACATACCACCGTAGAGAGAATAACTTTTGCACATATCTGCTGACGTATTCCGCGGCGTGACATCACACCACGACCAGGCCTTCTTATGAATCGTTTTTACCGTTCCACCTTAGCGCGTTTAGCGAGGTGGTTTCCTTGGCACGTCTTATCAAAGCATAGATCGTGCCCCTTATTCCGGGATTCTCATTAATACGGACGTGGGTAACCCAACCGCGCCATTGATTACGGCGCTTGGGAGATAAGCAAGTTTTACCAGGTGGTGGGGGACGCATAGCTTCGTCCGTCCATATAAGGGGATAAGGATCCACCTTTTCACCTACGCCTTCTTCCTCCTTTGCTCATCCATTTCCACGCACTCGAGCTCTAGCACCCAAGCCCGCACATTCCTCCTCAACCTTCTCCAATCATGTCAGGAGCGGGAGGCAGATGGATGGCCTCCTCCATCACGGAGGGGCACATCACAAGACTGCGGGAGGCCACATACTTGTCCGGCGACATCGCGCACAGGCCGCCCGATGCGGTGCAGCTTATTCCAACCCCCGGGCCCCATGAAAGGGTGGTGTTTCTCCCCCACTTCCTCCGCGGACTAGGTTTTACACTTCACCAATTTGTCCGGGGGCTCATGTTCTACTACGGCCTGGACTTCCACGACTTGACCCCGAATTTCATCCTCAACATCTCGGCGTTTATCGTGGGTGCGAAACCTTCCTCTGCATCCAGCCCCACTTGACTTATGGCTGAAGATCTTCAACGTCCGGCCGAAGGTAGTGGGCGGCCGTCAAGCGGAGTCTTGGGCGCCATGGTTGGCAAGATGGCCAAAGTCCCATGGCTCGAGGGCGCCTTCGTGGAGACAATAAAGGGGTGGCAATCGGGTGGTTCTACATCACCGAGCCACGCGACCCGAATGGGTGGCGGCCCCAATTTAGATCTGGCTTCCCACACGGCTCGTCATGGAAAGAGCGGGCCGACATGGGGAATTCGGAAGAGCTATCCGGACTCCAAACATCGTCCAAAACCTGATGGACAAGAATCTCAGGCTTGTCGGCGTAATCCATGTGATGCTCATCCGCGGATTCTCCCATGCCAACAACGGGCCTTCAACTTGTGGAGTTCGATCCGGCACAGAGACGAACAGCCGGCTCTTGACACTATGTGCGAAGATGCACGGAAGGTCTTGTTCAAGGCGTTGAAGCCCCAACATCCGCTAATAAGGATCGCGGATACAGCTCGCGGCGTCCAGCCGGCGAGTAAGTTATTTTACCCTTTACGGGACTCTTTTTCATAGATTGACTCAATGTGGGATCTAAAACTCCCTAATCTTTGACAAGATCGCTAAAGGCGTCCGGAAGATTAACTGTCCGCTCCTTTGCGGAAGACCGGAGGGCGCCCAATCGCCAGGGCTGCTGGCTCCGCGCCCCATGTGGTGCCAGAGAAGAAGGCCAAGAAGGAGGCCACGGGAACTCGAAGGAGCTCCGGCGCCAGGTCTTTGTCGATTACGATGCGAGAATCTTCTCCACGAGGAGGAGGAAGAAGAAGAAGCTCCTCCCAGTGAGGGAGGAGAAGAAAAGGAAGGCCGCCCTAACGGGAGGCGGATGGTCAGAAGGGAAGAACCCTTCCTCCGGACTTCTCCACCAGCGTCGACGACGACGAGGAGGATTGGCCTACAAGGGCCAAGCCCCTGGCGAGATCGTAAGTGTCCGGATACCCATAGCTTTTTATTATTGCAGAGTGTTCTCTAATGTCGAACAACCGTGCAGCCCACCCAAGGGCGAGTTCGCTGATTCATCGAGTGGGTCCCTGGGCTCGTCGGAAATGGAGAGTACTTCGCTTCCGACCGCTTCCTCGCCCCACGCTGCGGACGACACTGAGGTGGTGCCCCAAGGGGGGCTTGGTCAAGAGGAGGTGGCGCAGGAGGAGCCACAAGGCAACCTCCCGGACTCCAGGCGCGTGGGGGGCAAGACCCCCAGGGGCTCTAAGCCCGACCCTCGTCCGGACTCCATGCCGGAGCCATCAGCGGTTCCGAAGTCCGGCCTGCGGATCGCCAAGAAGGGTAAGACGCCGTGTCCTCCGTCCAACCGGAGGCACCGGATAGCTCTTGAGGCGCTCAACAGCGCTTCCATCGAGGAGGAGCACCGCCTTGTTATGAGTGCGGTGATTCGGACGATTCGATCCGCCAAGAGCGGAGTGACGAAGCCTGTACCAGCCTTCTAACAAGCTTTGAGGTAAGTTTAGAATATGTAAAATATTACCGCATAGACAGTAGCCCACGATGCTTAGTTGATGTTCGAAAAGAAAAGGCGGACTAAGGATCTAAAAGATATCGTAGGAGTCTAACATAAGTGTGTCAATATGGGAATGCAGGCTGCGCTCTTGACCTCTGCCAAGACCTTGTCATGGAGGTCAATGCATTGAAGCAGAACCTCGAGTGGTCCGAGAATGATCTCGGACAAGCCAAGAAGCAGCTTGAGGACAAGGAAAGTAAGTAATACCTTATTAAAGAAATACCTTATAGAAAAGGTTTTGGTTGCAAAAAATAACAGGAATAACTTGGGTACTACAGGGGCCACGAACGAGGTGGCGACCCTGAAGGAAGCGGTGTCCGTGGCCGAAAACAAAGCGGCTACGGAACGCACTGAGCGAGAGAAGGGGGAGGCGCAGCTGGCCAAGGTACGGCAAGAGCTCCAAGCTCTCGTGGAAAAACACGAGGGTTTGGAGCGTGACTCAAAGACTCGAGAGTCCGAGCTCGCCTCGGCGCTTGAGAGTGCCAAAGCTGCTAAGGCCGAGGCCCAAAAGCCCTCCAAGAAATTGAGTCGTTGAAGAAGATAGCGGCGGGTAAGGCATTCTTTATGCAAAGCAAGCATGTGAAAGTGAATTTCCTATTACTTACCCGGATTCGGAGCTCTCCAGGAGCATTCGCAGATTTGCCCGTGGTGTGTGCGATGCTGCGCATTCTACCGCGCCAAGGAGGGAGCTCGACGGAAAAGGTGTTCGGTCTCAATATCTGAGGCCGACCATCCGGTGCCCTGGCGACCAGCTGAAGCAGCTGGTCGAGCTCCACAAGGTCGCCGAACAGGCCATGAAGGGCCTTATAACGCGGTTGTGGCCATTGGAGGCCATGCCCGGGAGCTACTTCGGCTTGGTGCAGCGGCTGGTGGATGCCTGTCCACGGATTGAAGTCACCAAGCGCACCGTCTGCATTGAAGGTGTCCGTCGGGCCCTTGCCCATGCGAAAGTGCACTAGGGCAAGCTGGATGCGGAGAAGCTTGTGACGGACGGGCCACCGAAGGGCCATGAGCATCGCACGCCCAAAATGTACTATGAGGGCCTCCTGAAGGGTGCTCGCTGAATAGCGGATGAGTGCTCCAAAGATGTAATTTTTGAATAGGCTCGCATTTGTTATCCTGTGCGCTGAAAACTTGTTCATATGCGCTAAGCAACGCTTATTAATTTATAATATTACCTTCTGTGCGGTCGTTTATCAAATTTGAGAGATGGCAAGTCGTTGGCTTCAGCCCCCATGCCACGAGTGCTGGGGTGTTCGGGATAAACTTGAGCACTCTTGTTCCCATTCTTGGGTCCATCTAGGGAGGCACTCAACACAACGAACAAGGCAACCGGACTTATAATGCTTGAACACTCTCACTTAGCCATAGAATTCTATAATTTTAAATTTCGGCGAAGCCCCTAGTATTCAGAAGACCGAGTTCGGGGCGCTATCCATGCCTTGGCGGACAATTCGGTTCCTCGCTCTAAGCGGCATAAGTCTTTAGGAACCCGAAAAACCTCTCGAACAGCGACCGGCTCTCGCCCTATCATGACGGTCAGTTTTAGCTTTCTCAGCGAGGTGCTCGACCCAGCTCAAGCTGGGGCACAATCGCGATGGTTCTCCGTGCTACCTTAGCGATATAGCGGGCGTAAGGTACCAAAACACGGGCAGGCAAACCAACTATTGACCCAAGACATGATTCGAGCCGATTCATATAATGCTATAAGTTCGGGGTGCCGCACTTGTGAAAGTGTTCGGACTTATCACACCATAATTTTGGGATACTTAAGCCCCTGGTGTATTGGCCGTACCAAAGTGTACGGTTGCAACATGTCGTAAAATGAACATATGTATAGATAAAGGAAGTAGAGCAATAATAAGCAAAAGCTATGTATTGTTTATTCAAAAAGGTACTGCAATGAAAGCAGAACGATACAAATAGTGCGATAAGCAAGGGATGGGACTATCTAACATGTCCCCCTCCAGGGGTAAGCTGCGGGATGGTATGTAAAACAAGTATAATGCTCGTAATAGAGACCACCTGGACACTTCGGCGTGGCTTACTGCTTCCCTGGCTGTTGCATCGTGAGTTCGGCGATTCTAGTGCCGGACATGACTTCTGATAGACGGAGTCCTGAAAGTAAGGAAAAGGAAAAAAAGGAAAAAAGGAAAGGAATGACACAATCGGGAGCCCCTGGTGTGTCGAGCCGCATTCTTGGCGTGCCGTGGTCTTGCCCCTCCCCATATGCCCATGGTATCTCCAGAGCGTAATTATGTACGCGCGTAACTAGCTTCGCAATTTCGCAAGGGCTGGGGTTGGGGCGGATTACTCGTGTGCTTGAATCGTGCGGCGGTCTTGTTGTAGGTTACTCGAGCGCGCGTTTGGCGGTGTCCGGGCGCTTAATGGCGGACTCGAGAGTTGTTGTGAGAGGCTGCTTTGTACCTCCGCGCGAGGGCCGCCGTCGCGCTCCTCCGTTCGGAGAGGCGTTCGGTGTTTCCATTGACCGTGATTACTCCTCGAGGGCCTGGCATCTTGAGCTTGAGGTATGCGTAGTGCGGCACCACATTGAACTTTGCAAATGCGGTTCGTCCGAGCAGTGCATGATAGCCGCTGCGGAATGGGACGATGTCAAAGATTAACTCTTCGCTTTGGAAGTTATCCGGGGATCCGAAGACCACTTCGAGTGTAACCGAGCCCGTACAACTGGCCTCTACACCCGGTATGACGCCTTTAAAGGTCGTCTTTGTAGGTTTAATCCTTGAGGGGTCTATGCCCATTTTGTGCACTGTATCCTGATAAAGCAGGTTCAGGCTGCTGCCGCCGTCCATCAGGACTCTGGATAGGTGAAATCCGTCGATAATTGGGTCAAGAACCAATGCGGCGAAACCGCCGTGACGGATGCTAGTGGGGTGGTCCTTGATCGAAGGTGATCGGGCAGGAAGACCATGGGTTGAACTTGGGCGTGGCTCCATCGCATATCGTCCCTTAGTGCGCTTCGCTCCCTTTTGGGTATATGGGTTGCGTATATCATGTTCACCGTCCGCACTTGCGTGGGAAAACCCTTCATCCTCTATTGTTCGTGGCCGGGCTCTTCCTCGTCATCGCTATGCAGCCCCTTGTCATTGAGTTCGGCACTTAACTTGCGTGCTTGCTTGAACACCCAACAGTCCTGTTGGTGTGATTGGCTAGTTTTTCGGGGTGCCATGTATCGCTGGCGATCGAGTATTCGGTCCAAGTTGGACGGGCCTGGGTATTTCTTTTGAATGGCTTCTTCCACTGACCGGGTTTAGAGCCTCTGAATCCAGCATTGACGGCCGTATCTTCAGTGTTATCGTTGTTAATGCGGCTCTTGTTCTTGTTGCGACGCGACCTGCCATTGTTGTCCTTGGTATCCGAACTATCAGGATGTTTGGCCAAGTTGTTGCTTCGAGCTAGCCAGCTGTCCTCTCCCGCACAAAAGCGGGTCATGAGTGTTGTGAGGGCGGCCATGGATTTTGGCTTTTCCTGTCCTAGGTGCCGGGCAAGCCACTCGTCGCGGATGTTATATTTGAAGGCTGCAAGGGCCTCTGCATCCGGACAGTCAACAATTTGATTTTTCTTTGTTAGGAACCGTGTCCAGAATTGTCTGGCCGATTCTTCTGGCTGCTGGATTATGTGGCTAAGGTCATCAACGTCTGGTGGTCGCACATATGTGCCCTGGAAGTTATCAAGGAATGCGGCTTCCAGGTCCTCCCAACAACCAATTGATTCTGCTGGCAAGCTGTTGAGCCAATGCCGAGCTGGTCCTTTAAACTTGAGTGGGAGGTATTTGATGGCTTGTAGATCATCACCGCGGGCCATGTGGATATGGAGGAGATAGACCTCGATCCAGACCGCAGGATCTGTGGTACCATCATATGATTCGATGTTTACGGGTTTGAAGCCCTCGAGGATTTGATGATCCATTACTTCATCTGTGAAGCATAGTGGGTGTCTTGGCGCCTCAGATATTGGGCTATATCACGACATAGCTCATATGAGCTTTGTCTCTTGTGTTCGGCCCGGCCGGGTTTCTTTGTATCCGTAGCGACGGTAGTCGCCCCGTCGTTAAGCCCACGCGATCCGTGGATCGATATTGTATGTTTTGCCTTATCCTCGAATATATCTACGCAAGTTAAGCACGTTTTCCGTGCCTTGGTACTTTGAGCGGCGTCGGGGTGTGGCTTGGCGGAGGGCGAGAGGCTTCTCTCGCGACCGCAGGGTGGCGATCTGCCATGTCGTCTTGTTGGTGACATGGGTGCTTCCTCCTCCGATCGAGGCAGCGGCCTGCGTTTGGGGTAGCCTTTGGAGGGCATTCGAGTTCATACTCTTGGCTGCAAGGACTTCAGGTCCATCTATCGGCTAGTAGGTCTTGTTCAGCTCTAAGTGTTGCTGCTTTTTCTTGAGGCTATTTGCGTGGCCATAAGCCTGCGTTTGAAACGCTCTGTTGGCGGGATCCTCGAGCACGACAAATTAAATGTCGTCGAGGCTTGCCTCATCTTTGGAGGGGGCGTAATTGTCGTCCTCGACCTCTCTTTCTGCCGCCTTGTCGTGCGGACTTGCTTCTCCTCCTCATCGCCGAGTCCTGCTGGAGGGGTTGTCTTCGATCTTGTCCGGGTGTTATTATCTCCGTGCGGAATCACCGTTTTTGCTATGGCGGGATTTAGAGCGGCGCCGCTGACGCCGGCGCTTGGGTTGCTTTTGGAGGGGTCATCCTCCGTTGTTCCATCGCCGTTCCCATCTTTTGGGATATCCACCATGTATATGTCGTATGACGAGGTGGCCTTCCGATGCCTCATGGCGCTGGGTCTTGGTCGTCTCCGGCATCGTCGTCCATACCGTCGATGTCTTCGGAGTCAAAGTCTAGCATGTCGGTTAAATCATCGAAAGTGGCTACAAAGTGGGTGGTGGGTGGGCGTTGAATTTCTTCGTCGTCGCATCCCAACCTTCCTGTCCGTAATCCGGCCAGGCTCTCCGGATAAAGAGAGACTTTAGTGAATTCAGGATGTCGCCAAAGGGCGGTCTTTGAAAGATGTCATGACCGTGAACTCCATGACCGGAGCCCAATCGGATTCGATTGGCGGGCGCGGAGGGTTGAGTCCGGCACCACAGGTCGAGGTCTTCGCAAAGGGCGAGGATGGAGTTGGCTCAATCGCCGTGAACATGGTAGCCCCGGCGGTGTCCAACCACTCGTCCTCGATCGGGGAATCCGGCTCCGGATTAAGGGTCGGAGCGGAAGCGGGTGCGGCCTCCAGGGCACAGTTCGGCTGCAGAGCTAGATCATGCCCATCGAGACAGTGCGGCACGCTTGGCTGCGACTCGAATCCGTCGAAGATCAAGTCTCCGCGGATATCTGCCGTATAGTTCAAACTTCCAAATCTGACCTGATGGCCAGGGGTGTAGCTTTTGATCTGCTCCAGATGGCCAAGCGAATTGGCCCGCAGTATAAAGCCGCCGAACACGAAGATTTGTCCGGGGAGAAAAGTCTCACCCTGGACCGCGTCGTTGTTGATGATCGAAGGAGCCATCGGGCCTATCGGTGACGACACAGAGGAACTCTCAGTGAAAGCACCATTGTCGGTGTCAAAACCGGCGGATCTCGGGTAGGGGGTCCCGAACTGTGCGTCTAGGGGGATGGTAACACGAGACAAGGGACACGATGTTTTTACCCAGGTTGGGCCCTCTCGATGGAGTAATACCCTACTCTGCTTGATTAATATTGATGATATGGGTAGTACAAGAGTAGATCTACCACGAGATCAAGGAGGCTAAACCCTAGAAGCTAGCCTATGGTATGATTGTTGTTAGATCCCCACGGACTAAAACCCTCCGGTTTATATAGACACGGATAGGTTAGGGTTACAGAGTCGGTTACAATGGTAGGAGATCTACATATCCGTATCGCCAAGCTTGCCTTCCACGCCAAGGAAAGTCCCATCCGGACACGGGACGAAGTCTTCAATCTTGTATCTTCATAGTCTTGGAGTCCGGTCGTGATGATAGTCCGGCTATCCGGACACCCCCTAGTCCGGGACTCCCTCACCCGCGAAGCTTCATGGGTCTCATGGGCATGGGGATTGGCAGGGATCGGGGCGAGGATGGTGGAGTCATCCCCGGTCACCCCGTCCTCGTTGCCACCTTGAGTCTCCTTGTAATGCCCGAACAGTAAACCCCTATTAATGGTGAAATGTCATCATGTTACTGTTGCTAATCTCTGCTTGATCCAAATTACATTCAAATTCAAAATCGAGTTTAAAGTCAAAATTCAAATTGTGTCAAACATGAAAACTAAAATGTTCAAAGTGTGGCAACTAATCCAGGATATTTGTCATGTTGAAACAACATTTTTATAATGTGTTTAAATGCTCTAAAATGAATAAAACAGGGGCTAACTATTTAATTTATAAAATTATAAAAAGAAAAGTAAAAGAAAAGGCAAAAAGAAAGAAAAGGAGAAAGAAGAAAACAGCCCCACCCCTGGACCCTGGCCCAACTGCTCCAAGGCCCGGTCGGCCGGCCCACCCCGTCCTCCCTTACTCCCCCTCTTGTCAATTATAGGTGGCCAAACGGGCCGGGATAGCTGGGCCGGCCCGGTAGCACAGCCGGCACGGCACGGGCCTGGCACGGCACGGCTGCGTGCTAAGCAGGCCAGCCCGGCAGCGCTGACACGCCAAGGGCCGTTCCTCGGCCTAAAGGCCGAAACACGCAGCCGGCACGCAGCACGCCCCGATTATCTTTTTATTTTTATGTATCCTAGTGTGGCCCAATAGGTAAAATGGGCTAAAAACGCCCGGCGCAAAAATAGGAGGCAGATTAGCGGGCCTAGCATGCGGTGGGCGGCTGATTAGCATATGGGTCGTGCACAGGCTACGAGCTGCAAACACGCGGGCCGCACGACACGGTCCGTATAATAGTCGTGCCTTGGCGGGCCGGGCCGTGCCAGGCACGATTAGGATGGGCCGTGCCGTGCCGGGCCAGGCCGGTCCAGGCCGGCCCGTTTGGCCAGCTATACTATCAATTGGATCGGGATCGGGCCCGATCCCGTCCTCGGCACCATCGCACCGGCGACCGCTGACGCCCTATGCCTCACACCGCCCGGAGCCACCTCGCCATCCGTCGTCTCCGTCCTTCTCCGCGGAGCCACCTCTCCGGACCGCCCGTCCCCACCTCTCCCTCGCCGGACGCCATCGAGCCTCGCCGCCCTCTTCCCACGACGCGGGTGAGGGCCACGCCCTCTCCTCTCTCCCCGTCCCCATCAGAGGTCACCACGCATGCTCCCTTGCCGCCCTATGCTCGCCTCGCAGTGCCCCGGCGAGCGCTCGCTCGCGCAAGGCCGCGCCCCCGCCGTGGCCGCCGTCCCGTGTCCCGTGTCCCGTGAGCTCCGGTCGAGCTTGCGTCGCCCGCGATCTGCGCCTCCCGCAACGCGCAGAGCTCCTGCTCGCCCGCCTCCGCCCGCGTCGCCCGTGGCGTCGCCGCTCACGCCGCCCGTCCCCTCCTCCTCGCGGCGTCTGCTCCGGCCCGCCCGCGCCCCAGCCGTGATCGCCTGACGGCCTTCCCGTGTCCGGGCGGGCTGCGCCCTGCCTGGCGCCCAGGCGGGCTCGCCCATGTTATGCGCCCGCACCCCCAGCGCCCGGGGAATCGGAGCCTCTAACATTCACAGGAAAGTTGGAGAAGCTACAGTACCCTAACTTTCCTTATTTCTATTCATATGATTAAGGCTAAAATGACTTGAACTAATTTGTAAATTGATGATCTACTATGTACATTTATAGTAACTACATACAAACAAATTGATGGTGAAATAAAATTAATTTTGAATTATTTATATCTACAGTAAATATCAACAGTAAACAATCTGCTAACAGTCCCTAACTTTCCTTCTTGAATTTACACTAGACTAGCACTGTAGCACAGTGGCTTTCCTTGTGAATGTTAGAGGATCCGGTTCCGCGCCCGGTAGCCCGCCCCGGTTGGCCTCAGGCCTATGACAGCCGGGGCCCAGCCCCTTTTTAGAACGAAAAGAAACAAAAAAAGATATAAAAATAGTAAATAATGATTAAAATAATTAATTAATTAATTAACTTAATTGATCATGTTAATTAATCTACTAATTACATGTTAGTTAAACTGAGACAATGACAAGCGACATGCTAGGGTTAACCTGGTCAACCTGTGGACCTGCTGACATCATGCTGATGTCATGTTGTCATAGTAATTGCTTTTATCTAATTGATTTAATTTTGTTAATTCCGGAATGTTTTTAAAACTTTGAAAATGAATAGAAAAATAACCTAACTCGGATGAAAACGTTTCATATATGAAAGTTGCTCAGAATAACGAGATGAATCTAAACACGCAGTCCGTCCGTCTACCACACATCTCTAGCTTAGAGAACGTGCAACCATCCCCCTCCGGTTTGTTTGTCCGACAATTCCAAACACCGAGAAAACATTCTCGGATGTTTTACCCCTTCGCCGGTATCGTGTAGTACCGTGTTAGAACATCCCCAGTTCTGTGTATTGTCATGACATGCATCCGTTTGCTTGTATCTACTATTTCTTCCCCCTCTTCTCTTTGGTAGACCCCGTGACCGCTGATACTGTCGCTGTGATTGACTACGTCGACGACGACCCTTCTTCCCTTTCAGTAGAGCTTACAGGCAAGCAAACCACCCTTGATCATTCCGATATCGCCCAGTTCATTCTCTCTCATGCTTGCATTAGATTTTGCTACTGTACTTGATTGATCCTATCTGATGCATATCCTGCTTTTGTAACTGATGTTGTACCTTACCTGCTTATCCTAAAACTGCTTAGTATAGGTTGGTTTGTGATCCATCAGTGACCCCTCACCTTGTCCCAGTTGCCTCAGCTTGATGGTCGATGACTCAACCAATGTGATCGACGTCCAGAGCCCGAAACATCACCTCCCCCCTAGTTGTACGACTCTACAGAGCTACTATCGAGTGCCGAGGGTGATACCTCATAAGGCACTCCTAATGATTACTCTATAGTGTAGTTATTCGGTCGTGGTCATCGAGGGTGATTCCTCCTTCACCACTCCTGATACGACTTTGTCGTGCAACACCTCAAGTGTGAACCTCAAGGGTGATTCCTCATATGTTCAGCTTGATGATTACATCGAGTGGAATCCATTGAGGGTGATTCCTTGGGTTTTCCCCCTTGATGTCTTGGACACACAGTTACCTGGACTTTACTTGAGACCATTACTGAAGTCGGGCCAGCCTTGAGTGGTACCCGCGAGTTGATGTGAAAGTTGGGCAGAGATTATCTATTTGAATAGCCGTGTCCACGGTAACGGACGCTCGGAGTTGTATCCCGATCTATTGCAACTAGAATTGGATACTTGATACATGTGATGGATATGTGGCTCCGGGATTGCTTTCTCGCAGGGAGTTAAGAAAGGATCTCTGGGCGTTATTCCTACAACATGTTTTTTAAATATAAACCGATATTCTCTACTCTTCTGAATGCTGCAAGATGCTTGGAGCTGCTTGAAGATGCTAGTCTTTGATAGGCTAGGCTTTCCCTTCTCCTTTGGTATTCTGCAGTTCAGTCCATAGATACATCTCATTCCTTTGATATTGATGCATACTTAGTATAGATCTGATGCTTGCGAGTACTTTGGATGAGTATTCACGGTTGCTTTGCTACCCCTTTTCCCTCTTCTTCTTTCTTTCCGGTTGTAGCGACCAGATGGTAGATCCCAGGAGCCAGATGCCACCCTGTCAACTACTAATACATGGAGACTGTTGACGACCAGGAGTAGTTAGGAGGTCCCAGGCAGGAGACCTTGCCTCTCCGATCGTTGTTGCTTTTGTGTTTGCCTTCTTAAGGCATCCTTGTTTAACATTATGTCTGTACTCAGACATTGTTGCTTCCGCTAACTCTGTTGTATTCGAGCTACTATATTCGAGCCCTTGAGGCCCCTGGCTTGTAATGTAAAGCTTGTATTATTTTAATTTGTGTCTAGAGTTGTGTTGTGATATCTTCCCGTGACTCCCTGATCTTGATCGTACACATTTGTGTGTATGATTGAATCGGGGCCATCTCAAGTTGGTATCAGAGTCGACTGCCTATAGGAACCCCCTTTCCAAATCCTTGGTCAAAGTTGAATATACTCTTTGGAAAACTTTTACTAACATGGATGTGTGGCTTACGGGCCCACGTCGCCATTGGGTGGTATTAGGATCTTTTATTCCTCGTCTATACTCTGGGACTCTCATCTCTCTTATATTCGGGTTAAATGAATTTGCTAACTCTAACATTAGGATCTCGTAAACACATTCACCCCAGAGTTGGATTGTCTAATAATGTTCCGTTGAAATGTATTTGGAAAAATACACACACTGTCATGTTGACTGCTATGATGTATCCATAGTGCTTATTTCATTATGCAAGTTTAGTCGCGAACGGTTCCTTGTCTTTGCAAATGCTCAATGCTAAACTACCCCCTATTACATTTTAGCAGGATGGTTGACGATCCGCCACCTCCACCCTATATTATGGCAATAATGCAGCAGTTTAAGCTGAATCGTCAGTTTATGACTGGCGTGATGTCCCAGTTTCCGAACTAGAATGCTCATCAACAGCCTGCCCCAATAACACTTCAAGAATTTGTGCGCCTCAATCCATCCATTTTCCGCAACTCCACCAATCCTATGGATGCTGATGATTGGCTATGTGACATCCTGTTTGAGATGGAGTTAGCTAATGTTGCCCCTGCCAGTTATGTCACCTTTGCGACATTTCACTTGAAGGGTCCAGCTGCTCAATGGTGGGAAAGCCACAGGGGTATGTTGCATGCAGAGACTGCAACCACTTGGCAGTAATTTCAGTTAGCCTTTCCGTGCAAGGCACATTCCTCAAGGTCTAATGGACCAGAAGAAGGAGGTCATGTAGGATCTTGAGAAGAGGTGTCTAGAGGGGGGGGGGTGATTAGACACTAAGTACCAAAGTTGCAGTTTTTAACCTTATTAAAGTTTAAGTGGAGTTTAGGCACAAGTTTAACTTTTTCAATACATAACAAGCAAGCATGCAAAGAGTATATGAGCAACGGAAAGTAAAGCATGCAACTTGCAAGAAAGTAAAGGGAAGGGTTTGGAGGATTCAAACGCAATTGGAGACACGGATGTTTTTGTCATGGTTCCGATAGGTGGTGCTATCGTACATCCACGTTGATGGAGACTTCAACCCACGAAGGGTAATGGTTGTGCGAGTCCACGGAGGGCTCCACCCACGAAGGGTCCATGAAGAAGCAACCTTGTCTATCCCACCATGGCCGTCGCCCACGAAGGACTTGCCTCACTAGCGGTAGATCTTCACGAAGTAGGCGATCTCCTTGCCCTTACAAACTCCTTGGTTCAACTCCACAATCTTGTCGGAGGCTCCCAAGTGACACCTAGCCAATCTAGGAGACACCACTCTCCAAGAAGTAACAAATGGTGTGTTGATGATGAACTCCTTGCTCTTGTGCTTCAAATGATAGTCTCCCCAACACTCAACTCTCTCTCATAGGATTTGGATCTGGTGGAAATAGGGTTTGAGTGGAAAGCAACTTGGGGAAGGCTAGAGATCAAGATTCATATGGTAGGAATGGAATATCTTGGCCTCAACACATGAGTAGGTAGTTCTCTCTCAGAAATAGGATGCCAGAAGTGTGGGTTCAGTCTGATGGCTCTCTCAACGAATGAAGAGGAGGTGGAGGGGTATATATAGCCTCCACACAAAATCTAACCGTTACACACAGTTTGCCAAACTCGGTGGGACCGAATTGAGAAACTCGGTCGGACCGATTCAGCAAATCTAGTGACCGTTAGGATTTTCGGTGGGACCGAAATGCAACTCGGTAGGACCGATATGGTTAGGGTTAGGGCATAACATAATCTCGGTGAGACCGATTACACAAACTCGGTGAGACCGATTTTGGTAATTAGCTAACCAGAGAGTTGGTCAGGCAAACTCGGTTGGACCGATTACTCAAACTCGGTGGGACCGATTTTGATAATGAGTCAACTAGAAAGTTTGCATTGTAATCTCGGTAGTACCGATTGCTCAAACTTCGGTGAGACCGATTTTGATAATGGACATACACGAGAGATTACAATCCCATCTCGGTGAGACCGAGATCCCTATCAGTGAGACCGATTTGCCTAGGGTTTGTGGCAGTGGCTAAGACATCCAAACTCGGTGGCGCCGGATAGGAAGAATCAGTGGGGCCGAGTTTGACTTTAGGTTTTAGGACATATGTGTTGAAGTGGGAAAGTAGTTGAGGGTATTTGGAGCATATCACTAAGCACTTGAAGCAAGAGGCTCATTAAGCAACACCTCATCCCTCCTTGATAGTATTGGCTTTTCCTATAGACTCAATGTGATCTTGGATCACTAAAATGTAAAATGAAGAGTCTTGAGCTTGAAGCTTGAGCCAATCCTTTGTCCTTAGCATCTTGAAGGAGTTCCCACATCCTTTAGTCCATGCCACTCCATTGTTGAACTTATCTGAAACATACTAGATAAAAGTGTTAGTCCAACAAGAGATATGTTGACATTAATTACCAAAACCACCTAGGGAGCACTTGTGCTTTCAATATCCCCCTTTTTGGTAATTGATGACAACATACATCAAAGCTTTAGATAAAGATATAAAGAATAGCAAGGAAAGCTTTGGAAAGACATGTAACAGGCATAGGCTCCCCCTACATGTATGCAATCATGTGAATATGGAATATAGAAGCATGTGATAGCATAACCATGATAGAGCAGGCAATGTGTTACATGTATCCTGGCCATATGCATCAGAGCAAATAATATTAAAGAAAATACCTTCATGCACATGAGTCCTTCTTGCAAACAGTATGTACATCAGCAAGAATTCCCCATACACATGATTGTGATGCATATACTTACCTTGTAGTCTTGAGTTTGCTTAGGATGGAATGAACCTGCGTAAACAAGGTTAGATAACACAGATGCACCTACTAGCCAGAGCAAACAAAAGAAACCACAAGAATACCAAGACTGGGATGACATGTAGAGAGTGAGTACTAAGTACTACATTGGATTTGACATGTCCCCAAGAGTAAAGATATGCAATGAATTTAGATGATTTATTTCCCTTAGATGTCTTGCTCCCCCTGAATCTAGCATGGGATCTTTGGGAGAAGATAGGAACAAAAATCAGAGCTGAAAGATATAAATGAACAGAGCTAATGCAAGCTAATGCAAATAAGCACATATGAACATGTCTTTCCCCTCAAGAAGACATGTGGCATCTCTCCTCTTGAACACCAAGCATCTGGGATCCTTGAGAAATACTTTTATCTAGTATTCTCTCCCCACGGAGATCTCTCTCTCCCACGAAGGATCTCTCTCTCTTCTCGATGTGATCTCTTTAAGTGATAAGCTTTGATGTGATCTCTCTCTCCCCCTTTGACATCAATTTCCAAGAAGGGCTTGATAAAAAATGTGATCTCTCTCTCCCCCTCTGGAATATGCCGTGAATGGGTTTGATCCTTGAGTCACAACATAAAGCACTTGATAAAAATGTGATGCTTGTAGAGGACAAGATTCATTGAGTGGAGCTGGATCAAAAGAAACACAGAATAAGTGGCAAACTGATTTTCCTATTGTGAAATCGGTGGAACCGAGTGGTATGCTTCGGTGGTACCGAAAGTTTTTGGTTGGAACGAAAATAATAGATCGGTGTAACCGAGTTCATCGTAGAGAAAACACTTGTCACCTCAGCTTACTTGACTAATAAGATCTCACAAAGATTTGCAGGGAATTTCTTGAATGATATGCAATGAATTGGAATCAGAAAATCAGAGCAAGCGAGAAAGAAATCTAGATGAAGTTTTTTTTTTGAAAGGGGAAACACATATGCATGAGACAAATGCAAAAACTCAGAAAAGAACACAAGAGAACTTCATCTAGAGATGGTCGGCGACAAAGTCACCTACGTTAGAGTATATTGACTTAGGAGTCAAGTGAGATCACTTGATTATAGGTCATACTCATCGTTTAAGCTCAAAATGGGGCTGCCATTTTTCGTTTAAGCATCTTGATGTATTCACTGTTGGGGAACGTAGTAATTTCAAAAATTTTCCTACGATCACGCAAGATCATGGTGATGCATAGCAACGAGATGAGAGTGTTGTCTACGTACCCTCGTAGACCAGCAGCGAAGCGTTGGCATAGCGTAGAGGAAGTAGTCGTACTTCTTCCCGATCCAACGATCCAAGTACCGAGCGTCGGCACCTCCGAGTTCTGCACGTTCAGCTCGATGGCGTCCCTCGAACTCCGATCCAGCCGAGTGTTGAGGAGAGTTTAAATCGACCTGACGGCGTGGTGGCGATGATGATGTTCCACCGCGCAGGGCTTCGCCTAAGCTCCATAGCGGTATATTCGAGGTGTAGTTTAGTGGAAGGGGCACCGCTGCACGCTGAGGAACGATCTCAATGATCAACTTGTGTGTCATGGGGTGCCCCTGCCCTTGTATATAAAGGAGGGAAGGGAGGGCTGGCCTGCCAAGGAGAGGTGCGCCGGGGTGTCCTACTCCTACTAGGGTAGGATTCCCCCAAATCCTAGTCCAACTAGGTTTCCCCAAGTGGGAAGGGAGAGAGAGAGGCCCCTTCTCCTAGTCCTAATAGGACTAGGGAAGGGGAAGGTGCGACCAGCACTATGGCCCCTTTTCTCTTTCCCACTAAGGCCCATCAAGGCCCATTGACCCCGGGAGGTTCCGTAACCCCGATTACTCGGTAAAATTCCCAATTTCACCCGGAGTGATTCGGAGTCAAACATAGGCTTCCAATATATCAATCTTTATGTCTCGACCATTTGAGACTCCTCGTCATGTCCGTGATCTCATCCGGACTCGAACAACCTTGGTACATCAATATCATATAAACTCATAATAACATCGCCATCGAAGCGTTAAGCGTGCGGACCCTACGGGTTCGAGAACTATGTAGACATGACCGAGACACCTCTCGGTCAATAACCAATAGCGGGACCTGGATGCCCATATTGGCTCCTACATATTCTCTGAAGATCTTTATCGGTCGAGACCGCATAACAACATCGTTGTTCCTTTGTCATCGGTATGTTACTTGCCCGAGATTCGATCGTCGGTATCAATACCTAGTTCAATCTAATTCTTGGCAAGTCTCTTTTCTCGTTCCGTAATACATCATCTCACAACTAACACATTTAGTTGCAATGCTTGCAAGGCTTATGTGATGTGCATTACCGAGAGGGCCCAGAGATACCTCTCCGACAATCGGAGTGACAAATCCTAATCTCGAAATATGCCAACCCAACATGTACCTTCGGAGACACCTGTAATGTACCTTTATAATCACCCGATTCGTTGTGACGTTTGGTAGCACCAAAAGTGTTCCTCGGGCAAGCGGGAGTTGCATAATCTCATAGTCATAGGAACATGTATAAGTCATGAAGAAAAGCACTAGCAACAAACTATACGATCAAAAGCTATGCTAATGGAATGGGTCATGTCAATCAGATCATTCAACCAATGATGTGATCCCGTTAATCAAATAACAACTCCTTGTTCATGGTTAGGAAACATAACCATCTTTGATTAACGAGCTAGTCAAGTAGAGGCATACTAGTGACACTCTGTAGGTTTATGTATTCACACATGTATTATGTTTCCGGTTAATACAATTCTAGCATGAATAATAAACATTTATCATGATATAAGGAAATAAATAATAACATTATTATTGCCTCTAGGGCATATTTCCTTGAGTCTCCCACTTGCACTAGAGTCAATAATCTAGATTACACAAATGATTCTAACACCCATGGAGTCTTGGTGCTGATCATGTTTTGCTCGTGGAAGAGGCTTAGTCAGCGGTCTGCAACATTCAGATCCGTATGTATCTTGCATATCTCTATGTCTCCCACCGGACCAAATCCGGATGGAGTTAGGCGTCTTTTGATGTGCTTGGTTCTCTTGTGAAATCTGGATTCCTTTGCCAAGGCAATTGCACGATATTGTCACAAAAGATTTTCATTGGACCCGATACACTAGGTACAACACCTAGATCGGTTATGAACTCCTTCATCCAGACTCCTTCATTAGCTGCTTCCGAAGCAGCTATGTACTCAACTTCACATGTAGATCCATAGCGGCGCTTTGTTTGGAACTGCACCAACCGACAGCTCCACCGTTTAATGTAAATCGTATCCGGTTTGCGATTTAGAATCGTCCGGATCGGTGTCAAAGCTTGCGTCGGCGTAACCGTTCTGACGAGCTCTTTGTCACCGCCATAAATGAGAAACATATCCTTAGTTCTTCTCAAGTACTTAAGGATGTTCTTGACCGCTGTCGATGATCCACTCTGGATTACTTTGGTACCTGCTGCTAAACTTACAACAAGGCACACATCAGGTCTGGTACACAGCATTGCATACATGATAGAGCCTATGGCTGAAGCATAGGAACATCTTTCATTTTCTCTCTATCTTCTGCGGTGGTCGGGCATTGAGTCTTACTCAACTTCACACCTTGTAATACCGGCAAGAACCCTTTCTTTGCACGATCCATTTGAACTTTTTCAAAACTTTATCAAGGTATGTGCTTTGTGAAAGTCCTATTAAGCGTCTTGATCTATCTCTATAGATCTTAATGCCCAATATGTAAGCAGCTTCACGAGGTCTTTCATCGAAAAACTCTTATTCAAGTATCCCTTTATGCTACCAGAAATTCTATATCATTTCCGATCAATAATATGTCATCCACATATAATATCGAAATGCTACTGAGCTCCCACTCACTTTCTTGTAAATCAAGGCTTCTCCAAAAGTCAGTATAAAACCAAATGCTTTGATCACACTATCAAAGCGTTTATTCCAACTCCGAGAGGCTTGCACCAGTCCATAAATGGATCATTGGAGCTTGCACACTTTGTTAGCTCCTTTGGATCGACAAAACCTTCGGTTGCATCATATACAACTCTTCTTCCGTAAATCCATTCAGAATGCAGTTTTAACATCCATTTGCCAAATTTCATAATCATAAAATGCGGCAATTGCTAACATGATTCGGACGGACTTAAGCATCGCTTCTGGTGAGAAGGTCTCATCGTAGTCAATCCCTTGAACTTGTCGAAAACCTTTTGCAACAAGTCGAGCTTTATAGACGATAACATTACCATCGCGTCGGTCTTCTTCTTGAAGATCCATTTATTCTCAATTGCTTGCCGATCATCGGGCAAGTCAACCAAAGTCCACACTTTGTTCTCATACATGGATCCCATCTCAGATTTCATGGCCTCAAGCCATTTTGTGGAATCTGGGCTCACCATCGCTTCTTCATAGTTCGTAGGTTCATCATGTTCCATAACATGACTTCCAAAATAGGATTACCGTACCACTCAGTGCGGATCTTGCTCTGGTTGATCTCTGAGTTCTGAGAAACTTGATCTGAAGTTTCATGATCATCATCATTAGCTTCCTCCCTATTTGGTGTAGGTGTCACGAAACTGTTTTACGTGATGTACTACTTCTCAATAAGGGAGTAGATACGATTATCTCATCAAGTTCTACTTTCCTCCCACTCACTTCTTTCGTGAGAAACTCTTTCTCCAAAAGTTTCGAATTTAGCAACAAAAATCTTGCCTTCGGATCTGTGATAGAAGGTGTACCCAACTGTCTCCTTTGGGTATCCTATGAAGACACATTTCTCCGATTTGGGTTCGAGCTTATCAGGTTGAAGCTTTTTCACATAAGCATCGCAGCCCCAAACTTTCAAAACGACAACTTTGGTTTCTTGCCAAACCACAGTTCATAAGGCGTCGTCTCAGCGGTTTAGATGGTGCCCTATTTAAAGTGAATGTAGCCGTCTCTAAAGCATAACCCCAAAGCGATAGCGGTAAATCAGTAAGAGACATCATAGATCGCACCATATCTAATAAAATACGATTCTGACGTTCGGACACACCATTACGTTGTGGTGTTCGGTGGCGTAAGTTCGAAACTATTCCGCATTGTTTCAAATGTAGGCCAAACTTCGTAACTCAAATATTCTCCTCCACGATCAGATCGTAGAAACTTTATTTTCTTGTTACGATGATTTTCCACTTCACTCTGAAATTCTTTGAACTTTTCAAATGTTTCAGACTTGTGTTTCATTAAGTAGATATACCCATATCTGCTCAAATCATCTGTGAAGGTGAGAAAATAACGATATCCGCCGAGCCTCAACATTCATTGGACCACATACATCGGTATGTATGATTTCCAATAAATCTGTTGCTCTCTCCATAGTTCGGAGAACGGTGTTTTAGTCATCTTGCCCATAAGGCACGGTTACATAAGTGCCAAGTGATTCATAATCAAGTGACTCCAAAAGTCCATCGGTATGGAGTTTCTTCATGCGCTTTACACCGATATGACCTAAACGGCGAGTGCCACAAATAAGTTGCACCATCATTATCAACTCTGCATCTTTTGGTTTCAACATTATGAATATGTGTATCACTACTATCAAGATTAAGTAAAACAAACCATTCTTCAATGGTGCATGACCATAAAAGATATTATTCATATAAATAGAACAACCATTATTCTCTGATTTAAATGAATAACCGTCTCGCATCAAACAAGATCCAGATATAATGTTCATGCTCAACGCTGGTACTAAATAACAATTATTTAGGTCTAATACTAATCCCAAGGTAGATGTAGAGGTAGCGTGCCATTGCGATCACATCGACTTTGGAACCATTTCCCACGCATTGTCACCTCGTCCTTAGCCAATCTTAAGCAATCCGTAGCCCTGTTTGAGTTGCAAATATTAGCAATGAACCGAGATCAAATACCAGTGCTCTGCGGTATTAGTAAGGTACACATCAATAACATGTATATCACATATACCTTTGTTAACCTTGCCATCCTTCTTATCCACCAAATACTTGGGGCAGTTCCGCTTCGGTGACCAGCCTGCTTGCAATAGAAGCACTCGGTTTCGTGCTTAGGACCAGACTTGGGTTTCTTCTCTTGATTAGCAACTTGCTTGCCGCTCTTTTTGAAGTTTCCTTTTCTTTCCTTTGCCCTTTTCTTGAAACTAGTGGTTTTGTTAACCATCAACACTTGATGCTCCTTTTGATTTCTACCTCCATGACTTTCAGCATCGCGAAGAGCTCGGGCATTGTTTTGGTCATCCCTTGCATATTATAGTTCATCACGAAGCTCTTGTAGCTTGGTGGCGATGATTGGAGAATTACATCAATTACGCAATCATCCGGAAGATTAACTCCCAGTTGAATCAAGTGATTGTTATATCCGGACATTACGAGTATATGCTCACCGACGAACCGTTCTCCTCCATCTTACAGCTATAGAACTTATTGGAGACTTCATATCTCTCAATCCGGGCATTCGCTTGGAATATTAACTTCAACTCTGGAACATCTCATATGCTCCATGGTGTTCAAAACGACGTTGAAGTCGGTTCTAAGCCGTAAAGCATGGCACACTGAACTATAGAGTAGTCATCACTTTGCTTTGCGGGACGTTCACAACTTCGGCGCAGCCCTTGCACCAGGCCTGGCACCTAACGGTGCTTCGGGACGTAATTCTTCCGTGCAGCAATAAGGATAATCCTCAAATTACGGACCCAGTCCGTGTAATTGCTACCATCATCTTTCAACTTTGCTTTCTCAAGGAACGCATTAAAATTCAACGGAACAACAAAGACGAGCCATCTATCTACACATCATAGACAAGCAAGATACTATCGGTACTAAGTTCATGATAAATTTAAGTTCAATTAATCATATTACTTAAGAACTCCCACTTAGAAAAATATCCTCCAATTCTCTAAGTGATTGCGTGATCCATATCAACTACACCATGACCGATCATCACGTGTGATGGAGTAGCTTCAATGGTGAACATCAATATGTTGATCATATCTACTATATGATTCACGCTCGACCTTCGGTCTCCGTGTTCCGAGGTCATATCTTATATGCATAGCTCGTCAAGTATAACCTGAGTATTCTGCGTGTGCAACTGTTTTGCACCCGTTGTATTTGAGCGTAGAGCCTATCACACCCGATCATCACGTGGTGTCTCAAAGACGAAGAACTTTCGCAGCGGTGCATACTCGGGAGAACACTTCTTGATAATTTAGTAAGGGATCATCTTATAATGCTACCGTCAATCAAAGCAAAATAAGATGCATAAAGGATTAACATCACATGCAATCAATATAAGTGATATGATATGGCCATCATCATCTTGTGCTTGTGATCTCCATCTCCGAAGCACCGTCATGATCACCATCGTCACCGGTAGCGACACCTTGATCTCCATCGTAGCATCGTTGTCGTCTCGCCAATCTTATGCTTCTCGACTATCGCTACCGCTTAGTGATAAAGTAAAGCATTACAGAAGCGATTGCATTGCATACAATAAGCGACAACCATATGGCTCCTGCCGATTGCCGATAACTTCGTTACAAAACATGATCATCTCATACAATAAAATTCAGCATCATGTCTTGACCATATCACATCACAACATGCCCTGCAAAAACAAGTTAGGCGTCCTCTACTTTGTTGTTGCAAATTTTACGTGGCTGCTACGGGCTTTAAGCAAGAACCAATCTCACCTCGCATCAAAACCACAATGATACTTCGTCAAATAGACTCGTTTAACCTTCTCAAGGACCGGGCGTAGCCACACTCAGTTCAACTAAAGTTGGAGAGACAGTCTTCCACAAGCCATCTATGTGCAAAGCACGTCGAGGGAACCGGTCTCGCGTAAAATGCACGCGTAAGGTTGGTCCGGATCGTCTCATCCAACAATACCGCTGAACCAAAGTATGACATCTTTGGTAGGCGGTATGACTTGTATCGTCCACAACTCACTTGTGTTCTACTCGTGCATATGATCAAACCATAAAACCTAGGCTCGGATGCCCTTTGTTGGGGAACGTAGTAATTTCAAAAATTTTCCTACGATCACGCAAGATCATGGTGATGCATAGCAACGAGATGAGAGTGTTGTCTCGTACCCTCGTGAGACCAGCAGCGAAGCGTTGGCGCAGCGTAGAGGAAGTAGTCGTACTTCTTCCCGATCCAACCGATCCAAGTACCGAGCGTCGGCACCTCCGAGTTCTGCACACGTTCAGCTCGATGGCGTCCCTCGAACTCCGATCCAGCCGAGTGTTGAGGAGAGTTTCGTCAACCTGACGGCGTGGTGACGATGATGATGTTCCACCGCGCGGGGCTTCGCCTAAGCTCCGCAGCGGTATATTCGAGGTGTAGTTTAGTGGAAGGGGCACCGCACACGGCTAAGGAACGATCTCAATGATCAACTTGTGTGTCATGGGGTGCCCCTGCCTCAGTATATAAAGGAGGGAAGGGAGGGCTGGCCTGCCAAGGAGAGGTGCGCCAGGTGTCCTACTCCTACTAGGAGTAGGATTCCCCCAAATCCTAGTCCAACTAGGTTTCCCCAAGTGGGAAGGGAGAGAGAGGCGCCCTTCTCCTAGTCCTAATAGGACTAGGGAAGGGGAAAGTCTGACCAGCACTATGGCCCCTTTCTCTTTCCCACTAAGGCCCATCAAGGCCCATTGACCCCGGGAGGTTCCGTAACCCCCTGTACTCAGTAAAATTCCCAATTTCACCCGGAGTGATTCCGAGTCAAACATAGGCTTCCAATATATCAATCTTTATGTCTCGACCATTTGAGACTCCTCGTCATGTCCGTGATCTCATCCGGGACTCGAACAACCTTGGTACATCAATATCATATAAACTCATAATAACATCGCCATCGAAGCGTTAAGCGTGCGGACCCTACGGGTTCGAGAACTATGTAGACATGACCGAGACACCTCTCGGTCAATAACCAATAGCGGGACCTGGATGCCCATATTGGCTCCTACATATTCTCTGAAGATCTTTATCGGTCGGACCGCATAACAACATCGTTGTTCCTTTGTCATCGGTATGTTACTTGCCCGAGATTCGATCGTCGGTATCCAATACCTAGTTCAATCTAATTCTTGGCAAGTCTCTTTTCTCGTTCCGTAATACATCATCTCACAACTAACACATTTAGTTGCAATGCTTGCAAGGCTTATGTGATGTGCATTACCGAGAGGGCCCAGAGATACCTCTCCGACAATCGGAGTGACAAATCCTAATCTCGAAATATGCCAACCCAACATGTACCTTCGAGACACCTGTAATGTACCTTTATAATCACCCGATTCGTTGTGACGTTTGGTAGCACCAAAAGTGTTCCTCGGGCAAACGGGAGTTGCATAATCTCATAGTCATAGGAACATGTATAAGTCATGAAGAAAAGCACTAGCAACAAACTATACGATCAAAAGCTATGCTAATGGAATGGGTCATGTCAATCAGATCATTCAACCAATGATGTGATCCCGTTAATCAAATAACAACTCCTTGTTCATGGTTAGGAAACATAACCATCTTTGATTAACGAGCTAGTCAAGTAGAGGCATACTAGTGACACTCTGTAGGTTTATGTATTCACACATGTATTATGTTTCCGGTTAATACAATTCTAGCATGAATAATAAACATTTATCATGATATAAGGAAATAAATAATAACATTATTATTGCCTCTAGGGCATATTTCCTTCATTCACATCTTGTCGAGTTGCTTTAACTCATGACTTGGAGTAAAGCTTCTCTAAGATGGAATAACATACCTTGGTTGGTGGTGTCGTCCATGTAGTTGAACTTGTGTGGGTTGCTCAAGGTTGATGTAGCTCATCAAGAATTTGGAGCACCACTTGGAATTTGAGTCCATCTACCTACATGGGTTAGTTCGTGCAAGGAAGAGCACTTGTGTATCCAACAATGACAATCATGAAGCTCAACATAGAATTTGTCAAAGGATATGTTTAAATGGTTTTGTGCTTCCTTGGCTTCAACCACCTTGTGTAGAGACTTGGTGATGTAGAGATTGCTCAAGATATGAGTAGGTTACAACCTCATGGAATTTGATTCAACCAAGTACCTACATGGGTTAGATAACATGCAAGATACAAATATATTCAAGACATAGGATTTCCATCATAGGAGAGATATCAAGGATTAGGCATAAGCTCATGTCTTGCATGTATCCAATGGAGTTTCTATTCCAAGTTTGAAGCATCAATGATGTTCAATTCTCCTCTTAACCTGCAAAACACTTTCTCATCAAGAGGTTTAGTGAATATATCCGCTAATTGCTTTTCGGTGCGAACATGCTTAAGAACAATGTCACCCTTAGCAACATGATCTCGAATGAAATGATGACGAACTTCAATATGCTTAGTTCGAGAATGTTGTACGGGATTATGACCAATTTTGATAGCACTTTCATTGTCACATGTTTCACATATATCCCATAATCTTTAAGAGTTTGGGTTATCCAAAGTAATTGAGCACAACATGAACTAGCGGCAATGTATTCTGCTTCGGCAGTGGATAAGTATACTGAGTTTTGTTTCTGGGAGGACCAAGACACAAGAGATCTACCAAGAAATTGGCAAGTACCCGAAGTGGACTTTCTATCAACCTTGTCACCGGCATAGTCCGAGTCGGAGTAACCAACAAGATCGAAAGAGGCCCTCTTAGGATACCAAATGCCAAAATTCGGTGTATGGATTAAGTATCTCACTATCCTTTTCACGGCCTTAAGATGACATTCTTTAGGAGCAACTTGATATCGTGCACACATGCACACACTTAGCATAATATCGGGACGTGAAGCACATAGATATAACAATGGACCAAGCATAGAGCGATAAACCTTTTGATCAACCGGTTCATCATCTTTGGTTAAGTCAAGATGTCCACTGGTAGGCATGGGTGTAGTCATACATTTGCATTCTTGCATATTGAACTTCTTGAATAAGTCCTTGGTGTACTTAGTTTGAGAAACAAAAGTACCTTCCTTAGTTTGCTTGATATGCAACCCAAGAAAGAATTTGAGTTCACTCATCATCGACATCTCAAACTTCTCCGACATTAGCTTCCCAAACTTTTCACTAAAATGAGGGTTAGTTGAACCAAATATAATATCATCAACGTAGATTTGGCACACAAATAGTTCACCATTAACCCTTTTAGTAAAAAGTGTGGAATCAATTTTCCCAATTTCAAAGCCTTTTTCAATAAGGAACTTGGTCAAGCATTTATACCATGCTCTAGGAGCTTGTTTAAGACCATAAAGAGCTTTGTGAAGTTTGTAAACATGATTGGGTTTCTTAGAATTGACAAAGTCGGGAGGTTGCTTAACATAAACTTCCTCCTCTATTTCACCATTTAGAAAAGCACTTTTAATGTCCATTTGGTACAAGGTGATATCATGATGATTAGCATAGGCAAGTAAGATGCGAATGGACTCAAGTCTAGCAACGGGGGCGTAAGTCTCACCATAGTCCATACCTTCGAATTCTGTGTAGCCTTGGGTGACGAGACGTGCTTTGTTGCGAACTACTTGCCCTTCTTCATCTTGCTTGTTGCGAAACACCCATTTGGTACCGATGATGTTGTGGTTGTTGTTGGGCTTCTCAACCAATGTCCAAACTTGATTCCTCTCAAAGTTGTGTAGCTCTTCATGCATAGCATTTATCCAATCCGGATCTTCCAATGCTTCTTCTACCTTCATAGGTTCAATGCTAGAGATGAAAGAATAGTTTTCAAAAAGTTAGCTAAACGAGTTTTAGAGCGAGTGATTCTCCCGGTTTGAATATCATTGTAGATTTGCTCGACGGGATGGTCTTTAGCAATTCTTCCTCGAACTCGTGAAAGCTTTTGCTTGGGTCTTCGTTGAACATCTTCTTCATCTTGTTCTTCCTCTTGGCCTTCTTCATTGTTGGCGTTGTCGTTCTCTTGTCGTGGTGGAGAAGGAGGTGGTTGACGTTCATCTTGATGCACTTCCTCGTTTTCTTCATCATGGTGTGTCCCACTTGTGGATGCTTCCGTATCAACTCTTGGTTCACCTAGTCGTGAAGTAGAAGCTTCCACTTGGACGGACGAGGTACTCTCCTTCACCTCCATTGGATGAACCTTGCCAATAGACAAGTCTTGGATTGCTTCTGAAGGATCTTTGTCTCCTACATCAATTGGCAATTGCTCTATTTGCGAGCCGTTAGATTCATCAAACTTCACATCTACCGTCTCTTCAACCTTTCGGGTGAAATTGTTGTAGACACGGTAAGTGTGAGAGTTTGAGCCATAACCTAGTAGGAAACCTTCATGAGACTTAGGAGCAAATTTAGAACGACGATGCTTATCAAGAATGTAGCACTTTAAGCCGAATACTCGAAAGTATCCAACTTGGGGTTTGTTACCGGTGAGGAGCTCGTATGTCGTCTTGCCGAGTAGCTTGTGAAGATACAAGCGATTTGTTGCATGACAAGCTGTCTCAACCGCTTCTGCCCAAAAGTGCTTCGGCGTCTTGTACTCATCAAGCATCGTTCTCGCCATTTCGATGAGCGTCCGGTTCTTCCTCTCAACAACTCTATTTTGTTGAGGTGTGTACGTAGCCGAGAACTCGTGTGAAATCCCTTCTTCGTCAAGAAAGGTGTCCACATTCGCGTTCTTGAACTCCGTTCCGTTGTCGCTGCGAACCTTCTTGATCTTCACTTCAAATTGATTTTGGTCCTTTCTAGCGAAGGTTTTGAAGATCTTTTGGACCTGCGATTATCATCGAGAAAGAACACCCACGTAAATCTTGAAAAATCATCAACTATAACTAAACCAAAAGAATTTCCACCGAGACTCTTGTAGGAGTTGGGACCAAAGAGATCCATGTGAAGTAGCTCGAGTGGCCTCTTTGTGGTCATGATGTTCTTCACGGGATGCCTTCCTCCAACCTGTTTACCTGCTTGACAAGCAATCGCAAAGTCTATCCTTATCAAATATGACATCGTTAACTCCAAGGATATGATTCCTTTAATAAGCTTGTCAAGGTTTCTCATGCCAACGTGACCTAATCGTCTATGCCATAACCAACCTTTTGAGGATTTAGCAATGAAGCAAGTTTTAGGTTGAGCCTTTTAGTGAAATCAACAATGTATAGATCACCTCTACGATACCGTAAAGACCATTTTATGATTGTCTCGATGAAACACTTGGCAATCAATTTCAGTAAATAGGACACTGAAACCGAAATCAGCAAGTCTAGATACTGAAAGTAAGTTGTAGCCAAGAGATTCAACGAGCATAACATTCTGAATGGAGCTATCATGTGAGATGGCCACCTTACCGAGACCAACCACCTTACCCTTTGAGTTGTCACCGAAGGTGACATACTTTCGAGGACTATCATTATCAGCAAGCTCACGAAACATGTCTTTATCTCCGGTCATGTGATCGGTACATCCACTATCAACAACCCATTCCTTTCCTCCTTACACATATCCCCGAAGATTTGTCATAAGACCAAAATGTCTCATTGCATCATCAAGATCGAAATCACTATCATCATCCTCATCATAGTATCCATGTTCAACATCGTCATGTGGTGGATCAAATCCTAGAGAGGGTAATTCGTTAGAGTGAGTTTGACAATGATCTTGCTTATGAATTCTTATAGCTTTGGAAATAATATCACTAATAATTCCAACATCTCCTTTGGCATGCATAAGGTTGGTAAGTTCAAATAGACGATCACCAAACATAGAATCACTAGTATTCATCTTACTCAAGGCAATAGACTTATAGAGAATTTCATCTAGATTTTTCAAGGAATAATTTGGAAAGCGTTCCTCAAGAAATTTCCATATAGTGTAGGCACACTCAAGAGTAGGCAGGATTCTAATTAAGTTTCTAGGCAAGCCTCTAGTGATAAGATTAACAGTTCTAAGATTCCTAGTCATGTCAATAGACTCATCATGGGTAGGATGCATAGGATCAACATGAGGTGCACAAGGGCTAGCAATGTACTTGTTCAAATGATATTGATTGAAAATTACAAGCATCTCATTTTTCCACTCATGAAAATACTCTCCATCAAGAATAGGCACTCTATGACTAAGACTCCCCGAAGTAGACTCATCCATCTTCCTCCAATGGTGATTAAACCAAGGCAATGGAGACCAAAGCTCTGATACCACTTGTAGGATCTTGAGAAGAGGTGTCTAGGGGGGTGATTAGACACTAAGTACCAAAGTTGCAGTTTTAACCTTATTAAAGTTTAAGTGGAGTTTAGGCACAAGTTTAACTTTTTCAATACATAACAAGCAAGCATGCAAAGAGTATATGAGCAGCGGAAAGTAAAGCATGCAACTTGCAAGAAAGTAAAGGGAATGGTTTGGAGGATTCAAACGCAATTGGAGACACGGATGTTTTTGTCGTGGTTCCGATAGGTGGTGCTATCGTACATCCACGTTGATGGAGACTTCAACCCACGAAGGGTAGCAGTTCTTGCTGAGTCCACGGAGGGCTCCACCCACGAAGGGTCCACGAAGAAGAAACCTTGTCTATCCCACCATGGCCGTCGCCCACGAAGGACTTGCCTCACTAGCGGTAGATCTTCACGAAGTAGGCGATCTCCTTGCCCTTACAAACTCCTTGGTTCAACTCCACAATCTTGTCGGAGGCTCCCAAGTGACACCTAGCCAATCTAGGAGACACCACTCTCCAAGAAGTAACAAATGGTGTGTTGATGATGAACTCCTTGCTCTTGTGCTTCAAATGATAGTCTCCCCAACACTCAACTCTCTCTCATAGGATTTGGATCTGGTGGAAAGAGGGTTTGAGTGGAAATCAACTTGGGGAAGGATAGAGATCAAGATTCAAATGATAGGAATGGAATATCTTGGCCTCAACACATGAGTAGGTAGTTCTCTCTCAGAAATAGGATGCCGGAAGTGTGGGTTCAGTCTGATGGCTCTCTCCACGAATGAAGAGGAGGTGGAGGGGTATATATAGCCTCCACACAAAATCTAACCGTTACACACAGTTTGCCAAACTCGGGGGGACCGAATTGAGAAAGTCGGTTGGACCGATTCAACAAATCTAGTGACCGTTAGTATTTTCGGTGGGACCGAAATGCAACTCGGTAGGTCCGATATGCTTAGGGTTAGGGCATAACGTAATCTCGATGAGACCGATTACACAAACTCGGTGAGACCGATTTTGGTAATTAGCTAACCAGAGAGTTGGTCAGGCAAACTCAGTTGGACCGATTACTCAAACTCGGTGGGACCGATTTTGATAATGAGTCAACTAGAAAGTTTGCATTGTAATCTCGGTAGTACCGATTGCTCAAACTCGGTGAGACCGATTTTGATAATGGACATACACAGAGAGATTACAATCTCATCTCGGTGAGACCGAGATCCCTATCGGTGAGACCGATTTGCCTAGGGTTTGTGGCAGTGGCTAAGACATCCAAACTCGGTGGCGCCGGATAGGAAGAATCAGTGGGGCCGAGTTTGACTTTAGGTTTTAGGACATATGTGTGGAAGTGGGGAAGTAGTTGAGGGTATTTGGAGCATATCACTAAGCACTTGAAGCAAGAGGCTCATTAAGCAACACCTCATCCCTCCTTGATAGTATTGGCTTTTCCTATAGACTCAATGTGATCTTGGATCACTAAAATGTAAAATGAAGAGTCTTGAGCTTGAAGCTTGAGCCAATCCTTTGTCCTTAGCATCTTGAAGGAGTTCCCACATCCTTTAGTCCATGCCACTCCATTGTTGAACTTATCTGAAACATACTAGATAAAAGTGTTAGTCCAACAAGAGATATGTTGACAATTAATTACCAAAACAACCTAGGGAGCACTTGTGCTCTAAGGTCCGCAAACTCTCACAGGGCACAATGGTTGTGGATGAATATTAGAGGAAATTCCTTGAATTATCCCGCTATGTTGCGGATGACGTCTGCACTGACGCTCGCAAGCAGTAGAAATTCCATGAAGGACTGCGTCCCGACTTTGTGACGCTTGTCAGCCAAGCTTTCCAAACTGAAACTTGTCTGGCTGAGTACCAGGAGTCGCTCAAGCGTACTCGATATGTTGGCCCATCCTCGAGTCAACCTGCTCAGAAACGTCGAGTCTGGATCCCACACAATGTTCATCACCGACCTGCTCCAACACCAAGGCCGTCTTATGTTGCACATCATCTGCCTCTGCCGCCGAGACAACTAATGATTCAGGGTGGACAGTCCAATGTTGTGACTCCTCCCCATGATGATGGTTTATGCCACAAGTGTGGACAGCTAGGACATCTTGCTCTCAATTGTCTCCAGGATCAGCCTAAAAATGCATCGCGTTCTACTGTAGGTCGTAAGAAGAGCCGTCGAAGCTATCATTCCAGAAACAGTAATACCCAACCGTCTGTTGTTGCACTTGGCCAGGCCAACCACGTCGATGTTGATAAGGCTCAGAAGGAACCGACTGTCGTGATGGGGACCCATTTTGTTAACTTAGCGCCAGCGTTTGTTCTTTTTGATTCAGGAGCGTCGCATTGCTTTATATATTTGAGGCCTTTGCACGCGAGCAAGACTTATCATTTGAGAACGTGTGCCCTCCGTTGGTGATTAACTCTCCAGGATCCAGGTGGGATACCTCGATGGTTGCCCACAACAACCACATTGTAATTGGAGGATTAGTGTTCACTGCTTCACTCATGGCCCTCCATGTTTCTACCATAAATGTCATTATCGGTATGGATTGGCTAAAAGCACATAATGATTTCCTCGACTATGCCACTAAGAAAGTACAACTTACAAATCCTTCTGGCCAGTTGATCAACTACTTAGCTCACATGATCCAGGATGCCGAGAGTCAGAGATATGTTCTGAATGCATTGAATGCTTCACCTCTTGAGGGAATAGAGAACATTCCATTCATTCATGATTTCGAAGATGTCTTTCCAAAAGAACTTCCAGGAATACCCATGGCTAGAGCTGTTGAATTTGTCATAGACTTGAAACCGGGCACTGCTCCTATTTCCAAGCGACCCTACAAGATGTTGCCGCATGAACACCTTGAGCTTAAGGAGGAAATCGACACTTCACTTCGTCAGGGTTTTATCCGTCCAAGTTCCTATCCTTAGGGAGCACCTTCTCTCTTTGTCAAGAAGAAGGATGGAACTATCGGTTTGGTCCAAGATTGCCGGCCTATCAACCAGGCAAAAATTCAGAACAAGTATCCACTTCCCAGAATCAACGATATGTATGATCATCTTGATGGTTCCTCAGTATTCTCTAAACTTGATTTGAGGTTGGGTTACCACCACATCCGGGTTCGTGAAGAGGATATTCCCAAGACCGCATTCGTTATTCGCTATGGTTCATAAGAGTACATCGTTATGTCTTTCGGTTTAACTAATGCTCCAGCAACATTCTCCCGATTGATGAACTATATATTCATTTACCTCGACAAGTTCGTTGTGGTTTATCTGGATGATATCCTTGTGTACTCCAAGAACAAAGAAGAACATGTTGAATATCTTCGACTTGTTCTGGAAAGGCTTCGGGAACATCAACTATATGTTAAGTATAAGTGTGAATTCTAGCTACCCGAAGTGACCTATCTTGGGCATGTCATATCCAAGGATGGTATTGCTGTCAACCTAGAGCGAGTTCAGGCTATTCTCGATTGGATTCCTCGGAAGAATGTTAAACAGGTCAGAAATTTTCTCGGACTCGCCAGCTATTGCCGTTGATTTATTGAGAACTTCTCCAAGATCGCCAAGCCCCTAAATGGTCTGCTTCACAAGGGCGTCAAGTTCGAATGGACGGAAAAGTGCCAGGAAAGTTTCCAGGCACTCAAAGACAAGCTGACTTCTGCTGCAGTGCTTGCTTCGCCAGATACTAAGAAGGACTTCGTCATTTACTGCGACGCTTCACGTCAAGGATTAGGCTGTGTCTTAATGCAAGAGCACAGAGTAATTGCTTATGCTTCTTATCAATTGCGCCCTCATGAAGAGAACTACCCAGTTCATGACCTTGAGCTTGTTGTTGTTATATATGCACTAAAACAGTGGCGACATCACCTTTTCGATAATCGTTGCGAGATCTTCACCGACCACCAAAGTCTGAAGTATCTGTTTACTCAGCCATATTTGAACCTCCGTCAGCAGAGATGGATGGAGATCGTAGAAGACTTTGACTTGGGTATTTATTATACACCAGGCAAGGCTAATGTAATGGCTGATGCCTTGAGCCGCAAGTCATATTGCAACCACCTCCAGGTTCGGAAAGTTCAGCCTCTCTTGTTGAAGAATTCAGGAAGCTGAACCTCCATATTGTTCCTCCTGGTGCACTCGCACCCCCTCCTCCAGAGTTCCACAAGATTAACCTCCATTTTGTTCCCCCTGGGTTCCCTCAATACCCTGGTTGTCGAACCAGATCTCATGGAGAGCATCAAGAGGCTATAGAAGTATGACTCTCAAGCCCACAAGATCAAGCGCTACCTCGCAGAAGGAAGACCCTCATTCTTCACTCTTGAAGATGATGACACCTTGTTCTTTAAAGGTCGCCTAGTGGTACCTACAGAAGATAACCTAGGTAGGACTCAGAAGGTTATGAAAGAAGCTCATCACACTCCATTTTCTAGTCATCCCGGTAGCACAAAGATGTACCAAGACATTTGTCAGAGATTCTGGTGGTCAAACATGAAGCAAGACATTGCATGCTATGTTGCTGAATGTGACGTTTGCCGTTGAATCAAAGCAAAACATCAAAGGCATGCTGGAACTCTATAAGCTATCTCTATTCCTGAATGGAAATGGGACCATGTCAAAATGGACTTCATCACTAGATTTCCCAAATCGCAAATAGGTAATGATGTTATTCTTGTCGTCATTGACCGGCTTTCCAAAGTTGCATATTTTTTGGCCGTCAAAGAAACGACCACTGCTAGTCAGCTAGCAACTCTCTACATGTCCAGAATTGTTTCACTTCATGGTATTCCACTGGTTATCAGTTTGGACCATGGCAGCTTATTCACTTCAAGATTCTGGGCAAGTTTCCAAGAAGCTACGGGAACTCATCTCTCTTTCAGCACTGCATTTCATCCTCATTCGCAAGGGCAAGTTGCGTCAATCAAGTTCTTGAAGACATGCTTCGAGCTTGTGTCATTTCCTTTGGTAAGAAATGGGAGGAATCTCTCCCTTATGCTGAGTTCTCTATAACAATAACTATCAAGCTAGTGCTGAGTTCTCTTATGGAAGTGTCGAACCCCTCTTAACTGGTCAGAAACTAGGGAACGTCCACTCTTTGATCCGGATATTATTCAACGCGCCGAAGAACAAGTCCGCGTCATTCGCAAGAATCTCAAGACTGCTCAGTCATGTCAAAAGAGTCAGTATGACCGTCATCATAAAGACATGGTCTATCAACCTGGCGAAAAGGCTTATCTTTGAGTCACACCGATGAATGGTGATCACCGCTCGGGATCAAGGGCAAGCTAGCTCCTTGCTATATTGGTCCTTTCACTATTCTTGAAAGGTGTGGAAAAGTGGCATACCAGTTGGAACTACCGTCGAACCTTTCTCGGGTTCACGATGTGTTCCACGTGTCACAACTCCGCCGCTGATTCAAGGACCCAATCCAAGCAGTGGATCATGAAGTGCTCGAGTTGCAATAGGACATCTCCTATAAAGAGCATCCGGTCCGCGTTCTCGACTAAGCTAAACGCCGCACACGTCAGAAGGCGATCAAGTTCCTCAAGGTCCAGTGGTTGCATCACTCTGAAGACGAAGCCACTTGGGAACGCGAAGATCACCTGCGTGATGAATACCCTGAACTGTTTCCTACTACCTCCTAAATCTCGGGACGAGATTTCTTGTAGTGGAGGAGAATTGTAATGCCTGGATAATTAAGCAACAGTAAACCCCTATTAATGGTGCCATATCATCATGTTACTATTTCTAATCTTTGCTTGACCCAAATCGCAATTCAAATTCAAAATCGAGTCTAAAGTCAAAATTCAAATTTTGTCATACATGAAAAGTCAAATGTTCAAAGTGTGGCAAATAATCCCAGGATATTTGTCATGTTGAAAAGACATTTTTATAATGTGTTTAAATGCTCTAAAATGAATAAAACAGGAGCTAGATGTTTAATTTATAAAACTATAAAAAGAAAAGTAAAAGGAAAGGTAAAAAGAAAGAAAAGGAGAAAGAAGAAAACAACCCCACCCCCTGGACCCTGGCCCAACTGGGCCAAGGCCCAGCCGGCCGGCCTACCCCATCCTCCCTTATCCCCCACGCACCCGAAATATCTAGATAGGTCGCCCCACACCCCCCTCACGTCACCCTCTCGTTCCCCTCCTCTCGATTGGATCGGGATCGGGCCCGACCCTGTCATCGGCGCCATCGCACTAGTGACCCCTGATGCCCTACACCCCGTGCCGCCCAAAGCCACCTCGCCATCCGCCATCTCCGTCCTCCTCCGTGAAGCCACCTCGCCAGACCGCCCGTCCCCACCCTCCCTCGGCGGATGCCATCAAGCCTCGCCGCCCACTTCCCACGATGTTGGTGAGGGCCACGCCCTCCCCTCTCTCCTCGTCCTAATCAGAGGTCACCACGCACGCTCCCTCTCCTCCCCGTGCTCGCCTTGCAGTGCCCCGGCGCGCGCTCGCCCGCGCACGGCCGTGCCCCCACCATGGTCGCCGTCCCGTGCCCCGCGAGCTCCGGTCGAGCTCGCGTCGCTAGAGACCACGCCTTCTGTCGGTGTCAAAACCGGCGGATCTCGGGTAGGGGGTCCCGAACTGTGCGTCTAGGCGGATGGTAACAGGAGACAAGGGACACGATGTTTTTACCCAGGTTTGGGCCCTCAAGATAGAGGTAATACCCTACTCCTACTTGATTAATATTGATGATATGGGTAGTACAAGAGTAGATCTACCACGAGATCAAGGAGGCTAAACCCTAGAAGCTAGCCTATGGTATGATTGTTGTTCGTCCTACGGACTAAAACCCTCCGGTTTATATAAACACCGGATAGGTTAGGGTTACACAGAGTCGGTTACAATGGTAGGAGATCTACATATCCGTATCGCCAAGCTTGCCTTCCACGCTAAGGAAAGTCCCATCCGAACACGGGACGAAGTCTTCAATCTTGTATCTTCATAGTCCAGGAGTCCGGCCGTGACGATAGTCCGCTATCCGGACACCCTAGTCCGGGACTCCTCAAGAGCCCTGAACCAGGCTTCAATGACGATGAGTCCGGCGCGTTGATTGTCTTCGGCATAGCGAGGCGGGTTCCTCCTCCGTATACTTCATAGAAGGTCATGAACACAAGGATAGTGTCCGGCTCTGCAAAACAAGTTCCACATAACATCGTAGAGAGAATAATTTTGCACAGATCTCGCCGACGATTCATGGCGTGACATACGGCTAGGCCTTTATATGAATCGTTTTTTTGTTCCACCTCAGCGTGTTTAGCGAGGCGGTTTCCTTAGCACGCCTTATCAAAGCATAGATCGTGCCCCTTATTCCGGATTCTCATCAATACGGACGTGGGTAACCCATCCGCGCCACTGATTATGGCGCTTGGGAAATAAGAGAGTTTTACCAGTGGTGGGGGCGATAGCTCTGTCCGTCCATATAAGGGATAAGGATCCACCTTTTCACCCACGCCTTCTTCCTCCTTTGCTTCTCCATTTCACAAGACTTTCGAGCTCCAGCGCCCAAGTCCGCACATCCCACCTCAACCTTCTCCCACCATGTCGAGCGGGAGGCGGGTGGATGGCCTCCTCCGTCACGGAGGGCACATCACAAGACTGCGGAGGCCGGATACTTGTCCGGCGACATCGCGCTGAGCTGCCCGATCTGGGGCAGCTTATTCCAACCCCCAGCCCCATGAGAGGTAGTGTTTCTCCCCATCGTTGGGGAACGTAGTAATTTCAAAAATTTCCTACGATCACGCAAGACCATGGTGATGGCATAGCAACGAGAGGGAGAGTGTCCGCCCACGCACCCTCGTGACCGAAAGCGAAGCGTTATAACAACGCTGTTGATGTAGTCGACGTCTTCACGATCCGACCGATCCAAGCACCGAACGTCACGGCACCTCCGAGTTCGCACACGCTCAGCTCGATGACGATCCCGGACTCCGATCCAGCAAAGTGTCGGGGATGAGTTCCGTCGGCACGACGGCGTGGTGACGATGTTGATGCTCCACCGACGCAGGGCTTCGCCTAAGCTCCGCGACGATATGACTTCTCCGGCGCGGGGCTTCGCCTAAGCTCTACGACGATATGACCGAAGTGGAATATGGTGGAAGGGGGCACCGCACACGGCTAAGGAACGATCCGTAGATCAACTTGTGTGTCCTAGGGTGCCCCTTGCCCTCAGATATAAAGGAGCAAAAGGGGGTGCGGCCGGCCCTAGGGAGGCGCGCCTGGAGGAGTCCTACTCCCACCGGGAGTAGGACTCCCCCCTTCCTAGTTGGAGTAGGATTGGGGAGGGGGAAGAGGGAAGGGGGCGCCGCCGCCCCTCTCCTTGTCCTATTCGGACTAGAGGGGAGGGGGCGGCCTGCCCCGGCCGGCCTTTCCTCTTCTCCTTGTGGCCCATTAAGGCCCATATACCCCGGGGTTCCGTAACCCCGGTGTTCCGGTAACTTCCAGTTTTCATTCGGAACCCTTCCAAAGTCCAAACATAGGCTTCCAATATATCAATCTTTATGTCTCGACCATTTCGAGACTCCTCGTCATGTCCGTGATCACATCCGGGACTCCGAACAACCTTCGGTGCATCAATACTTATAAACTCATAATGAACTGTCATCGAAACGTTAAGCGTGCGGACCCTACGGGTTCGAGAACTATGTAGACATGACCTAGAACCATTCTCGGTCAATAACCAATAGCGGAACCTGGATGCCCATATTGGTTCCTACATATTCTACGAAGAACTTTATCGGTCAAACCGCATAACGACATCGTTGTTCCTTTGTCATCGGTATGTTACTTACCCGAGATTCGATCGTCGGTATCCAATACCTAGTTCAATCTCGTACAGTAAGTCTCTTTACTCGTTCGTAATACATCATCTCACAACTAACTCATTAGTTGTAATGCTTGCAAGGCTTAAGTGATGTGTATCACCGAGAAGGCCTAGAGATACCTCTCCCACAATCGGAGGACAAAACCTAATCTCAAATACGCCAACCCAACAAGTACCTTTGGAGACACCTGTAGTACTCCTTTATAATCACCCGATTATTGTGACGTTTGGTAGTACCAAAGTGTTCCTCCGTAAACGGAGTTGCATAATCTCATAGTTACGGGAACATGTATGAGTCATGAAGAAAGCATTAGCAACATACTAAGCGATCAAGTGCTAAGCTAATGGAATGGGTCATGTCAATCACATCATTCTCCTAATGAGGTGATCCCATTAATCAAATGACAACACATGTCTATGGTTAGGAAACATAACCATCTTTGATTAATGAGCTAGTCCAGTAGAGGCATACTAGTGACTATCTGTTTGTCTATGTATTCACACATGTATTATGTTTCCGGTTAATACAATTCTAGCATGAATAATAAACATTTATCATGGTATAAGGAAATAAATAATAACTTTATTATTGCCTCTAGGGCATATTTCCTTCACCCACTTCCTCCGCGGACTAGGTTTTCCACTTCTACCATTTGTCCGGGGGCTCATGTTCTACTACGGCCTGGACTTCCACGACCTGGCCCCAAATTTCATCCTCAACATCTCGGCGTTTATCGTGGTAAGAAGGCTTTCCTCCGCATCCAGCCCCACTTCGGCTTATGGCTGAAGATCTTCAACGTCCGGCCGAAGGTAGTGGGCGGCCGTCAAGCGGAGTGCGGAGGCGCCATGGTTGGCAAGATGGCCAAAGTCCCATGGCTCGAAGGCGCCTTCGTGGAGACAATAAAGGGGTGGCAATTGGGGTGGTTCTACATCACCGAGCCTCGCAACACCAAATGGGTGGCGGCCCCCGAGTTCAGATCTGGCTTCCCCACACGGCTCTCGTCATGGAAAGAAACGGGCCTGACGTGGGGGAATTCGGACAAGACATCCGGACTTCAAACATGCGTCTGAAACCTGGTGGCCAAGAATCTTAGGCTTGTTGACGTAATCCAGGTGATGTTCATCCGCCGGATTCTCCCATGCCAACAACGGGCCTTTAACTTGTGGGAGTTCGATCCGCACAAAGACACGAACCTTGAGCCGGCTCTTCGACACTACGCACTGAAGACGCTCGGAAGGTGCTGTTCAAGGGCGCTGGTTCCCGAAAGATCCGCTACCAAAGATCGCGGATACAGCTCGCGGCGTCAAGCCGGCGAGGTAAGTTATTTTACCCTTTACGGGACTCTTTTTCATAGATTGACTCTACGCGGGATCTAAAACTCCCTAATCTTTGACAGATCTGGTGAAGACGTCCGACAGATTAACTGTCCGGCTCCTTTGCCGGAAGACCCGGAGGACGCCCGATTAACGGGGTTGCTGGCTCCGGCGCCCTATGTGGTGCCGGAGAAGAAGGCCAATAAGGAGGCCACGAGAACTCGAAGGAGCTCCCGACTCCAGGTGCTGTCAGATTCTGAAGCAGAATCTTCTCCTAAGGACGAGAAGGAAGAAGAAGAAGCTCCTCCCCCAGTGGGGGAGGAGAAGAAAAGGAAGGCCGCCCCAACGGGGGAGGCCGGAGGGTCCAAGAAGGGAAGAACCCTTCCTCCGGACTTCTCCACCAACTTCGACGATGACGAGGAGGATTGGCCTACAAGGGCCAAGCCCCTGGCGAGATCGTAAGTGTCCGGATACCCATGGCTTTTTATTATTGTAGAGTGTTCTCTAATGTGGAACAACCGTGCAGCCCTCCCAAGGGCGAGTTCGCCGATTCATCGAGCGGGTCCCTGGGCTCGTCGGAAATGGAGAGTACTTCGCTTCTGACCGCCTCCTCGCCTCACGCTGCGGACGACGCTGCAGTGGGGCCCCAAGGGGGGCTTGGTCAAGAGGAGGTAGTGCAGGAGGTGCCACAAGGCGACCTCCCGGACTCCAGGCGCGCGGGGGCAAGACCCCCAGGGGCTCTAAGCCCGACCCTCGTCCGGACTCCATGCGGAACCATCGGCGTTCCAAATCGACAGCTGATCCTTCGCAAGAAGGGTAAGACGCCGGTGTCCTCTGTCCAACCGGAGGCACCGGATAGCTTACTGGAGGCGCTTAACGGCGCTTCCATCGAGGAGGAGCACCGCCTGTTATGAGTGCGGTGATCCGACAGTTCAGTCCGCCAAGAGCGGATCGACCAAGCTCGTACCAGCCTTCTAACAAGGCTTTGAGGTAAGTTTTAGAATATGTAAAAATATAACCGCATAGACAGTAGCCCTTGATGCTTAGTTCCGTGTTCGGAAAGAAAAGCCGGACTAAGGATCTAAAAAGATATACGCAGGAGTCTAACATAAGTATGTCAATATGGGAATGCAGGCTGCTTTTTCCTCTGCCTCACCGATCATGGAGGTAAATGTATTAAAGGTAACCTCGAGCGGTCCGAGAACTAGCTCGGACAAGCCAAGAAGCAGCTCGAGGACAAAGAAGGTAAGTAATACCTTATTAAAGAAATACCTTATAGAAAAGGTTTTGGTTGCAAAAATAACAGGAATAACTTGGTACCTGCGGGGCCACGAACGAGGTGGCGACCACAAGGAAGCGTGTCCGTGGCCGAAAACAAAGCGGCTGCGGAATGCACCGAGCGAGAGAAGGGGAGGCACAGCTGGCCACAGATCGGCAAGAGCTCAAGCTCTCGTGGAAAAACACGAGTTTGAGCGTGACTCAAGACTCGAGAGTCCGAGCTCGCCTCGGCTCTTGAGAGTGCCAAAGCTGCTAAGGCCGAGGCCCAAAAAGCCCTCCAAGAAATTGAGTCCTTAAAGAAGATAGCGGCGGTAAGGCATTCTTTATGCAAAGCAAGCATGTGAAAGTGAATTACCTATTACTTACCCGGATTCGAGCTCTCCGGGAGCATTCCCAGATTGCCCAGAGTGTGTCCGATGCTTGCCGATTCTACCGCGCCAAGGAGGGGAGCTCGACGGAAATGGTGTTCTGGTCTCAGATCTTCGAGGCCGACCATCCGTGCCCTCGAGCAACCAGCTGAAGCAGCTGGTCGAGCTCCATAAGGTCGCCGAACAGGCCATGAAGGGCCTTATAGCGGGGTTGTGGCCATTGGAGGCCATGCCCGGAGCTACTTCGCTTGGTGCAGCGGCTGGTGGATGCCTGTCTGCGGCTTGAAGTCATCAAGCGCTCCGTCTGCATTGAAGGTGTCCGTCGAGCCCTTGCCCGTGCTAAAGTGCACTTGGGGCAAGCTGGATGCGAGAGGCTTGTGACGGACGGGCCACCAAGGGCCATGAGCATCGCACGCCCGAAATGTACTATGAGGGCCTCCTGAAGGGTGCCCGCCGAATAGCGGATGAGTGCTCCAAAGATGTAATTTTTGAATAAACTCGCATTTGTTATCCTGTACGCTGAAAACTTGTTCATATGCGCTAAGCAATGCTTATTAATTTAAAATATTACCTTCTGTGCGACCATTTATCAAATTTGAGAAATGGCAAGTCGTTGGCTTCAGCCCCCATGCCACGAGTGCTGGGGTGTTCGGGATAAACTTGAGCACTCTTGTTCCCATTCTTGGGTCCATCTAGGGAGGCGCTCAACACAACGAACAAGGCAACCGGACTTATAATGCTTGAACACTCTCACTTAGCTATAGAATTCTATAATTTTAAATTTCGGGGAAGCCCCTAGTATTCGGAAGACCGAGTTCGAGGCGCTATCCACGCCTTGGCCGGACAATTCCGGTTCCTCGCTCTAAGCGGCATAAGTCTTTAGGGACTCGGAAAAACCTCGCGAACAGCGACCGGTACTCACCTTATCATGACGGTCAGTTTTAGCTTTCTCCACTGAGGTGCTCGACCCAGCATAACTGGGGCACAATCGCAGTGGTTCTCCCGGTGCTACCTTAGCTGATATAGCGGAACGTAAGGTACCAAAACACGGGAGCCGGGCAAACCCAACTATTGACCCAAGACATGATTCGGAGCCAATTCATATAATGCTATAAGTTCGGGGTGCCGCACTTGTGAAAGTGTTCGGACTTATCACACCATAATTTTGGGATACGAAGCCCTCGGTGTCTTGGCCGCACTAAAGTGTACGGTTGCAACATGTCGTGAAATGAACATATGTATATATAAAGGAAGTAGAGCAATAATAAGCAAGAGCTATGTATTGTTTATTCAAAAAGGTACTGCAATGGAAGCGGAACGATACAAATAGTGCAATAAGCAAGGGATGGGACTATCTAACATGTCCCCCTCCAGGGGTAAGCTGCTGGATGATATGTAAAACAGGTATAATGCTCATAATAGAGACCACCTGAACACTCGATGTGGCTTTCCGCTTCCCTGGCTGTTGCATCGTTAGTTCGGCAATTCAAGTGCCGGACAGGACTTCTCAAAGACGGAGTCCTGAAAGTAAAAAAAAGGAAGAAAAAAGGAAAAATAAAAAAGAAATGACACAAACGGGAGCCCCTGGTGCGGTCGAGCCGCATTCTTGGCGTGCCGTTGTCTTGCCCCTCCCCATATGCCCATGGTATCTCCAGAGCGTAATTATGTACGCGTAATACTAGCTTCGCAATTTCGCGAGGGCTGGGGTTGGGGCCGGATTGCTACTCGTGCTTGAATCGTGCCAGGTGGTCTTGTTGCAGGTTACTCCGGGCGCGTTTGGCGGTGTCCGGACGCTTAGTGGTCGGACTAGAGAATTGCCGTGAGAGGCTGCTTTGCACCTCCGTCGCGAGGGCCGCCGTATGCTCCTCCGTTCGGAGAGAGCGTTCGGTGTTTCCATTGACCGTGATTACTCCTCGAGGGCCTGGCATCTTGAGCTTGAGGTATGTGTAGTGCGGCACCGCATTGAACTTTGCAATGCGGTTCGTCCGAGCAATGGCATGTAGCCGCTGCGAATGGGACGATGTCGAAGATTAACTCTTCGCCGGAAGTTATCCGAGATCCAAGACCACTTCGAGTGTGATCGAGCCTGCATAATTGGCCTCTACACCCGTATGACGCCATTAAAGGTCGCCTTTGTAGGTTTAATCCTTGAGGGGTATATGCCCATTTTGCGCCTTCAGATCCCGATAAAGCAGGTTCAGGCTGCTACCGCCGTCCATCGGGACTCGGTGAGGTGAAATCCGTCAATAATTGCGTCAAGAACCAATGCGCGGCCGCCATGACGGATGCTAGTGGGGTGGTCCTTCGATCGAAGGTGATCGGGCAGGAAGACCATGGGTTGAACTTTGGGGCGATCGGCTCCATCGCATATACGCCCCGTAGTGCACGCTCCGCTCCCTTTTGGGTATGTGGGTTGCGATATCATGTTCACCGTCCGCACTTGTGTGGGAAAACCTTCTGTCCTCTATTGTTCAGCGGCGGGCTCTTCCTCGTCATCGCTATGCAGTCCCTTGTCATTGAGTTCGCACCTAACTTGCTCGCTTGTTTGAACACCCAACAATCCTGTTGGTGTGATTGGCAGGTTTTTCGGGGTGCCATGTATTTGGCACAAGCGATCGAGTATGCGGTCCAAGTTGGACGGGCCTCGGTATTTCTTTTGAATGGCTTCTTCCGCTGACCGGTTTAGAGCTCGAATCCGCATTGACGGCCGATCTTCAGATATCGCCGCACGCGGTGCTTGTTCTTGTTGCGACGCGACCTGCCATTGCTGTCCTTGGTATCCGGACTATCGGATGTTTGGCCAAGTTGTTGCTTCGAGCTTGCCAGTTGTCCTCTCCCACACAAAAGCGAGTCATGAGGGTTGTGAGGGCTGCCATAGATTTCGGCTTTTCCTATCCTAGGTGCCGGGCAAGCCACTCGTCGCGGATGTTATGTTTGAAGGATGCAAGGGCCTCTGTATCCGGACAGTCAACGATTTGATTTTTCTTTGTTAGGAACCGAGTCCAGAATTGTCTGCCGATTCTTCTGGCTGCTGAATTATGTGGCTAAGGTCATCGGCGTCTGGTGGTCGCACATATGTGCCCTGGAAGTTATCAAGGAATGCGGCTTCCAGGTCCTCCCAACAACCAATTGATTCTGTTGGCAAGCTATTGAGCCAATGTCGAGCTGGTCCTTTAAGCTTGAGTGGGAGGTATTTGATGGCATGTAGATCATCACCGCGGGCCATGTGGATATGGAGTAGATAATCCTCGATCCAGACCGCAGGATCTGTGGTACCATCATATGATTCGATGTTTACGGGTTTAAAGCCCTCGGGGATTTGTTGATCCATTACTTCATTTGTGAAGCATAGTGGGTGTGCGGCGCCTCTATATTGGGCTATATCACGACGTAGCTCATATGAGCTTTGTTCATCGTGTTCGCCCGCCGGGTTTGTCAGTATCCGCGCGACGGTAATCATCCCGCATTGCTGGGCGCCCACGCGATCCGTAGATCGATCTTGTATGGTTTGCCTTATCCTCCAATATATCTTGCAAGTCCGGCGCGTTTTCCCGTGCCTTGGTACTTTTTGAGCGGCGTCGGGGTGTGGCTTGAGCGGAGGGCCGAGAGGCTTATCTGTCGCGGCCACGAGGTGGCCGGTCTGCCATGTCGTCGCCGTGACTTGGGTGCTTCCTCCTCTAGTCGAGGCAACGGCCTGCGCTTGGGGTAGCTTTTGGAGGGCGCTCGAGTTCATACTCTTCGCTGCAAGGACTTCATCCATCTATCAGCTAGCAGGTCTTGATCAGCTCTAAGCTGTTGCTGCTTTTCTTGAGGCTGCTTGTTGTGGCTATAAGCCTGCGCTTGAAACGCCCTCCTGTTCGGCGGGATCCTCAGGCACGAAAAATTCGTCATCGCCGAGGCTTGCCTCATCTTCGGAGGGAGGCGCGAATTATCGCCCTCGACCTCTCTTTCGCCACACTTTCGCGCGAACTTGCTTCTCCCTCCTCCTCGCTGAGTCCTCCGGAGGGTTCTCTTGCACCGTCCGGGTGTTATTATCTCCGTGCGGAATCACCGTTTTTATTGTGGCGGGATTTAGAGCGGCGCCGGTGACGTCGGCGCTTCGGCTGTTTCTCGGAGGGGTCATCCTCCGTTGTTCCATCGCCGTTCTCGTCTTTTGGGATATCCACCATGTATATGTCATATGACGAGGTGGCCTTCTAGTGCCCTGTAGGCGCTGGGTCTTGGTCGTCTCCAGCATCGTCGTCCATACCGTTGATGTCTTCAGAGTCGTAGTCTAGCATGTCGGTTAAATCATCGACAGTGGCTACCAAGTGGGTGGTGGGTGGGCGTTGAATTTCTTCGTCGTCCGCATCCCAACCTTCATGTCTGTAGTCCGGCCAGGGCTCTCCGGATAAAGAGAGAGACTTTAGTGAATTCAGGATGTCGCCAAAGGGCGAAAATGAAAGATGACCGCGGCAAGGAACTCCATGACCGGCGCCAATCGGATTCGATTAGCGGGGCGCGAGGGTTCGAGTCCGGAGATGAGTCCGCACCACAGAGTCGAGGTCTTCGCAGCGGACAGGGATGGAGTTCGCTCGATCACCATAGAGATTGTAGCCCCGAGGCGGTGTCCAACCACTCATCCTCGATCGGGGAATCCGGCTCCGGATTAAGGGTCGAAGCGGATACTGGTGCGGCCTTCAGGGCACTGTTCGGCTGCAGAGTTAGATCATGGCCATCGAGACAAGGCGGCACGCTATTGCTGCGGCTCGAATCCGTCGAAGATCAAGTCTCCGCGGATATCGGCCGATAGTTCAAACTTCCAAATCTGACTCGATGGCGGGGCGTAGCTTCGATCTGCTCCAGATGGCCAGCGAATTGCCCGCATGCAAAGCCGCCGAACATGAAGATCTGTCCAGGGAGAAAAGTCTCACCCTGGACCGCATCATTGTTGATGATCGAAGGAGCCATCGGGCCTATCGGTGACGACACAGAGGAACTCTCAATGAAAGCACCAATGTCGGTGTCAAAACCGGCGGATCTCGGGTAGGGGGTCCCGAACTGTGCATCTAGGCGGATGGTAACAGGAGACAAGGGACACGATGTTTTTACCCAGGTTCGGGCCCTCTTGATGGAGGTAATACCCTACTCCTGCTTGATTAATATCGATGATGTGGGTAGTACAAGAGTAGATCTACCACAAGATCAAGGAGGCTAAACCCTAGAAGCTAGCCTGTGGTATGATTGTTGTTCGTCCTACGGACTAAAACCCTCCGGTTTATATAGACATCGGATAGGTTAGGGTTACACAGAGTCGGTTACAATGGTAGGAGATCTACATATCCGTATCGCCAAGCTTGCCTTCCACGCCAAGGAAAGTCCCATCCGGACACGGGACGAAGTCTTCAATCTTGTATCTTCATAGTCCAGGAGTCCGGCTGTGACGATAGTCCGGCTATCCGGACACCCCCTAGTCCGGGACTCCCTCACCTTCCTTCAACCATGCAGGCCCCTGCTTGCCCCGCCTCCGCCCGTGTCGCCCGGCAGGAGCGCCTGCCCCGTCACCTCCTCCCCGCCACGTCTGCTCCGGCCAGCCATACCCCCAGGCAGCGCCTAACGGCTTCCCTATGTCCCAAGGCGGGCTCGCCTGCCCGCACCCAGCAGGTGTTGGGGAACGTAGGATGCAATGTCAAAAAATTTCCTACGATCACACAAGATCTATCTAGGAGATGCATAGCAATGAGAGGGGGAGAGTGTGTCCACGTACCCTCATAGACCGAAAGCGGAAGCGTTAGTTAACGCGGTTGATGTAGTCGAACGTCTTCACGATCCAACCGATCCAAGTACCAAACGTACGACACCTCCTTGTTCAACACATTTTCAGCTTGATGTCGTCCCTCGAACTCTTGATCCAGTAGAGGGTCAAGGGAGAGTTGCGTCAGCATGATGGCGTGGTGACGGTGTTGATGATGCGATCCGCGCAGGGCTTCCCCTATGCACTATGGCGCTATGACCGGAGGAGTAAGCTGTGGAAGGGGGCACCGCACACGGCTAAGAGAAATCTTGGTGTGCCTTTGGGGTGCCCCCTGGCCACGTATATAAAGGAGGGGGAGGAGGAGGCCGGCGGCCAAGGAGGACGCGCCAAGGGAGGAGTCCTACTTGGACTCCTAGTCCAAGTAGGATTCTGCCCCCTCCTTCCAATCATTGGAGAGGGGAAAGGGGAAGGGAGAGAGGGAGAAGGAAAGAGGGGGGCCGCGCCCCTCCCCTTGTCCAATTCGGATTAGGGCAAGGGGGGCACCACCTCCCGTGGCTTGCCTCCTCTCCTCCACTATGGCCCAATAGGCCCAATAACTTTCCCGGGGGGGTTCTGGTAACCTCCCGGTACTCCAAAAATCCCCGATCTTCTTCGAAACCATTCCGGTGTCCGTATATAACCTTCCAATATATCAATATTTACCTCTCGACCATTTCGAGACTCCTCGTCATGTCTGTGATCTCATCCAGGACTCCAAACAAACTTCGGTCATCAAAAACACATAACTCATAATACAAATCGTCATCGAACGTTAAGCGTGCGGACCCTACGGGTTCGAGAACTATGTAGACATGATCGAGACACATCTCCGATCAATAACCAATAGTGGAACCTGGATGCTCATATTGGCTCCTACATATTCTACGAAGATCTTTATCGATCAAACCGCACAACAACATACGTTGTTCCCTTTATCATCGGTATGTTACTTGCCCAAGATTCGATCATCGGTATCGTCATACCTATTTCAATCTCGTTACCGGCAAGTCTATTTACTCGTCCTGTAATGCTTCATCCCGTAACTAAATCATTAGTCACATTGCTTGCAAGGCTCATAGTGATGAGCATTACCGAGAGGGCCCAAAGATACCTCTCTGATACACGGAGGGACAAATCCTGATCTTGATCTATGCCAACCCAACAAACACCTTCGGAGACACCTATAGAGAATCTTTATAATCACCCAGTTATGTTGTGAAGTTTGATAGCACACAAGGTGTTCCTCCGGTATTCGGGAGTTGCATAATTTCATAGTTAGAGGAACATGTATAAGTCATGAAGAAAGCAATAGCAATAACGCTGTAACGATCATAATGCTAAGCTAACGGATGGGTATTGTCCATCACATCATTCTCTAATGATGTGATCCCGTTCATCAAATAACAAAACATGTCTATGGTTAGGAAACATAACCATCTTTGATTAACGAGCTAGTCAAGTAGAGGCATACTAGGGACACTATGTATTGTCTATGTATTCACACATGTACTAAGTTTTCGGTTAATAAAATTCTAGCATGAATAATAAACATTTACCATGATATAAGGAAATATAAATAACAACTTTATTATTGCCTCTAGGGCATATTTCCTTCAGTCTCCCACTTGCACTAGAGTCAATAATCTAGATTACAAAGTAATGATTCTAACACCCATGGAGTCTTGGTGTTGATCTTATTTTGCTCATGGAAGAGGCTTAGTCAATGGGTATGCAACATTCGTATGTATCTTGCAAATCTCTATGTCTCCCTCCTTGACTTGATGGCGGATGGAATTGAAGCGTCTCTTGATGTGTTTGGTTCTCTTTTGAAATCTGGATTCCTTTGCCAAGGCAATTGCTCCAGTATTGTCACAAAAGATTTTCCTTGGACCCGATGTCGGTGTCAAAACCGGCAAATCTCGGGTAGGGGGTCCCGAACTGTGTGTCTAAGGATCGAAGGTAACAAGGAGGCAGGGGACACGATGTTTACCCAGGTTCGGGCCCTCTTAATGGAGGTAATACCCTACTTCCTGCTTGATTGACTTTGATGAGTATAGGGGTTACAAGAGTCGATCTACCTCGAGATCGTAATGGCTAAACCCCAGATGTCTAGCCTGTATGATTGTGATCTCCCCTAAGGACTAAACCCTCCGGTTTATATAGGCACCAGAGGGGACTAGGGGTGTACAAAGTCGGTTTACAGAGGAAGGAAACTACACATCCGGCGCCAACCTTGCCGTCCACGCAAAGGAGAGACCCATACGGACACGGGAGAAGGCCTTCTGTTCTTGTATCTTCACGGCCTGTTAGTCCGGCCCATGTCACATAGGCCGGCTCTCCGAGGACCCCATAATCCAGGACTCCCTCAGTAGCCCCTGAACTTGCCTTCAATGACGTCATTGTATCTAGCTTCATGTCTTCGACTTTGCAAGGCGAGTTCCCCATTGTACCCTATATAGTTCGGCTTTTACATTAAATATTGTACTCTTCAGCTTCTACGCGCTATCGCCTCGGCTTCCACGTGTCAGACGAATGCGAAGGGTCCATGCATTTTTTACAAATAACCCCTTGACCATGTAGGGCAGGCGCTTATTTAAAGAGATTGAATCTCAGATTTCATTCCTCACCAGACGAGAAAATCCTTAGAGCTTTCCACAAGAAACCGACCAAAGATGGCCAACGATCCTTGCTCTTCCTCGCGTCCCCAAGGCCCTCAAGAAGGCGATTGAGAGAGCTGCTCGGTGCCCCACGCCCAATTGACCAAGCTTCAGGTGCAGGGATACCTTCCTCCCTCGGATCTAGTCCCTATTCAGGCGAGATTAACTTCTTTCAATGGCGAAGCCCTGGCGGAGAAATTCCCCAATCCCAATAAAGGGGAGTGGATGTGCTTCGTTTCCTTCTTGCTGAGGGGCGTGGGATTTCCAATCCACGCTTTCCTCAGAGGTCTTCTGGAGTATTACGGTGTCCAACTGCACAACCTCATGCCGAGCTCCATTCTACACATCGCGGGCTTCGTTGCTCTTTGCGAGTTGTTTCTAGGCTGCGAGGCCCATTTTGATTTATGGAGGAAATATTTTTGCCTCGTCCCTCGCTCCCAGAAGGGATCCATATTCGAGGTGGGCGGCACCGAAGTATGGCGTATAGGGGGAACAGGATACCTTTCCAGCACTCCGAAGAAGGCATCCGAAGAGTGACCATCGGAGTGGTTCTACATCGAAGATGTTGTCCTTCTGGACCCAATCCGGCAAGGTCTTCCCGAATTTTCCTCCGCCCCTTTAAATAAGCGCGCCAGCTGGCGCCCCCGAAGCTATGAAGAAGATAGTGCACAGGTTAAGAGGCTAGTGAACAAGACCAGAATACTTGCCCACTCTAGACTAACTATAGTCGAGGTAATGGCAATTTCAATAGCGTGATGCGTTCAGCCGCTTCAATCCAGGGGGCTTCCCATGTGGCATTACAACGGGGAGGACGAGCCTCTCTTTGTGGGTGAAAGGGTCCGGCTAATTTCGCCGTGCTAGCCGCCATGTTGGATGACCTTTTCAAAGGGAAAAAAAGAAGATTTCGCTCGCCTGATGTGTCGGGAAGGTTTCTCCATGTATACCCCCATTGACTGGGTGAGTCTTCGATTTTAATTGATTTGTTTTCTTTAACTATACTTTTTAGTCGAAATTAATTCAACTACCTTTGACAGGAATGGAGAAAGGTCATCACGGGGATCTACAGCCCTGCTCCGCAGCCGGAGGACCATAATCGAGACCTTGATCCTTGATATGAAGAGGATCCGGACATATTTGTAGATTTTCAGGATGGAGTCTTTTATCAGACGAGCTACGATGGCACGGAAGTGGCCATCATAGCCGACTACCCCGACCTTCTTCCTTCCTCCCATGTAAGTACCCAGGAGACATCTCCTAAAAAGGAATTTTCCCACCACGACTCACCCACCACACTACATTGTACTCCCAAGGGGCGACGCTCGCACCAGCGTGCTGCACCAAAGGCGTCCTCTAAGAAGACGACGCTTGCACAAGGCGCATCCCTGAAAAGAAAGGCGAACAATGATACAGCCGGGCCCTCTTCTGCGTCGAAGAGGTATAATCCTTAGTACGCACTCAGCGGATAGATCGGACGGTGACGTTCCCTGCTGTGCCATATTGCAGGAGGAGTGTATGCCGGACTGCATCCGGAGACCTGGCCGGCCATGCACAGACTGATCCAGCTCTGGACCCTGCCACAAGGACTGGAGGGGATGCGGGAGCAATGCCGGATCATCATCTCCTGGAGGATTCAGATAATGTATCCATCACAAATTCCAAAGTGGAGATTGCGATGGGTCACCGGCAGAGGAGATCGGCTATGTGTGACCCACATTTTACCGAAGAGGCTTTTAATGCTCTCAGCTCAGCGGATGCTTATATCCGAGCTGCTCGTGATGGAGTTGCTGGAGCCACTCACCAACTTTCAAAGGATATGCGGGTAAGAATTGTTTTGCGCAGATTCAGTAATCATAGGCCAGTAGCCCCCGAGTCTTGAAGCAGTTGGCCCAACTGATTTAAGAGTCGTTAAATTGTTAGGAACTCATGGAGAGGAGTAATACATTATCAAAGAAGCTAGAAGAATGCTGAACTAAGTTGTCTGCTGCCACCGCCGAGCTGGAAAATTTGAAGAAATCCAAGAAGGCACCTGATGGTAAATACAGCAACAGCTCGGAAATAAGGCTCCGTGAATACAACGAGGTTGCTTAATTACGCTTTTGTCTCATTGGTAGGCTTGACAGATCAGCTGGAGGAGAGGCTATGGGCTGCTCAAGCGGATAAGCAACATGCCGAAGGGCAAGAAGCCGCTGGTCAATGTGTACTGACACAGACCATTACTGAGAAGAACAAACTACATGATGCAAATATCAAGCAGGCCAAAGAACTGGAGGATTTAAGTGCCCAATTATCGGATGCTTTGAAGGAGAACAAGAAGTTGAAAGGTCGCATATTCAGTATGCTCTTTAACCTGTCTGTCAAACTGTCTCCTATTTGAAAATTTACAAGTTTGCTTATGTAGGCGTGCTAACTGAACGTCCCGAAGGAGAAGTGTCCGGATTCCAAGGCGACTTGCTACAAGAGTTGTCCAAAGTGCACGAGCGAGCTCGAAAAGCAATGAGGAACATGTCTAAGGATTTATGGCCATCCGATTCCCCTCAAGGAAGTATGGATGAGCTTACGAATTTATTCAAGGGAGCTCGTCGCCGTTTGGAGCTATGGAAGATGTCAGCATGTCGGGAAGGCACCCGAGAAGCCTGGGTCATGGTGAAAACACGGTATACCAAGCTTGATCCGAATCATATGGCCCGGGTCAGACCTCGAGGACCAGATGGACAAGAAATTCCTGTTAGCTTAGTGTACAACCAAGTGGAAACAGCCGCTAAGTTTTCCCAACAGGATGTAAACTAGACAACCTACTAGAGGGTCTAGAGGAAGAAGAAGTTTTTGAGTCCAAGTAGTAGTGTACTTTATCAAGAAACTTTATCTCCAACCGAATTGTAAAACGATCGTCATGGCAGACTTTACGCTTTGACCTCTAGAACCCGAGGTTTGGAGTGTTTCCGGATATTTATACCATTGGCAAACACCAAGGCATGTACAGAAACTAGGCAGTTCGGTCATAGTTGCTTGAACAGACAAGTTGTATTCGGGGAGTTATGTTATATTACATTTGATCGTCAGAAACATCTTCCAGAGAGAATAGTTCCGTTAAGGGTTCCTTTCCCTAGGCCAGCATGCGTTTTGGCGCATACATAAACTGTGATGCGAGAAATCACAGTACACTTTATAATTTGGGGGCGTATACTGCAACATGGGCAATTCGTCTCTTGTCTGCCGACCGATTATTCCCTTAAGAACGCTAGCTTTCGGCTTCACCCTTCTGAGGTACACGTCCGGATAACCCGACTATAACAATCGCAGAGGTGCTCCCTTTATGCCCTAGCCGAACAAGCGGGAACGTAGGGCATAAGCACAAGAGCCAGGCAGCCCAGCTTGGCAAAAACTTAAGTCATAAAGGTGCATATAATGGCGAGGACAGGACACATATGAGTAGATAACACATATATATGGTGAGCTTGACGCTCCAAAATGATAATCATAATAAGCTTCTGTGAAAAGAAGCCCCCAGGTATCATGGGGTATGTACATTTAATGATGTATATCCCTCGAGTGTGCGGTTTATCCGAACACTGGTAGAAATCGTACAAAAAAAGCAAAAAGAGAGAAAAGGGGGTGAGAGGGAGAGGAGAAAAGACAAACAAAAGCTATGCGTAGAATCTTCGGAGCCGAGCGGGGTTCCATGGGTTTGGTTCCAAACGGTTATCCAAAGCGTTGCAAAGGCGGTAGGCCACTCCAGTGAGAACTTCATCTATGATGAAGGGACCCTCCCATTTGGGCTTGAGCTTGTCCTTTTTCTTCTCTGGTAGGCACAGGACAAGTTCGCCGACATTATAAGTCTTTGCCCGTACTTCCCTGCTTTAATATCGTCGAGCTTGCTGCTGGTAAAATACGGAACGGGCCTTCGCGACATCGCACTACTCCTCCAAGCCATCCAGATCATCCTGCCGATCGAGCTCGGCATCTCTCTCTCTTCATATATGCGCACTCGAGGTGAGTCATGAATAATGTCACAAGGCAATACTGCCTCGGCGCCATACACCATAAAAAAGGGTGTGTATCCGGTCGTGCGATTGGGCGTGGTGTGCAGCCCCCAGAGTACGGAATCGAGTTCTTCAACCCAGTGCTTGTCTGATTCATGCAGGGATCACACTAGTCTGGGTTTAATGCCGCTCATTATCAAGCCGTTAGCCTGTTCGACCTGACCATTTGTCTGAGGATGATATACAGAGGCATAATCGAGCTTGATGCCCAAAATTAGCGCACCAGGTTTTCACCTCATCGACCGTAAAGTTAGAACAGTTGTCAGTAACGATACTATGCGGGACACAATAACGGTGTACCACACCAGATATGAAGTCTATAACTGGTCCGGCTTCGGTTGTTTTGACTGGTTTGGCTTCTATCCACTTAGTGAAATTGTCGACCATGACCAGTAAACATTTCTTCTTATGGCTTCCCCCTTTAAGGGGTCCGACCATGTCAAGCCCCCAGACCGCAAAGGGCCACGTAATGGGGATTGTTCGTAAGGCAGTGGGCGGCATATGGCTTTGATTTGCGAAAAGCTAGCATCCAACACATCGTTGTACAAGGTCTTGTGCGTATGCTCGGGCCGTGGGCCAAAAGAAACCCATACGGAAGGCCTTACTTACAAGGGCCCGAGCTGCGGCGTGATGGCCACCAAGACCGGCGTGTATTTCAGCCAAGAGCTGCCGTCCTTCTTCTTTGGAGATACAGCTTTGGAGTACTCCAGTGGTACTTTTCTTGTATAGTTCCCCCTCATGGACTTTGTAAGCCTTCGAGCGTCGAACAATGCGACGGGCCTCCGTCTGATCATCAGGGAGCTCGTTCCTAGTAAGGTAGGCGAGGAAAGGTTCGATCCATGGGGCGATTACAGCCATGATTTCATGGGCCGATGGTGTTATTTCGTTGCCCGAACCCCCGACAATATAGAGCTGTGTTCGGAATCTGGAGGTATGGTCGGCTCTGGAACAATGTTGCCGCTACCGTCCTGCCACACTACGGATGGCTTGAAGAGCCTCTCCACGAAGTTGTTAGGTGGGACGGGGTCGCGTTTAGCGCCCATGCGGGCAAGTATGTCCACAGCTGGATTACTTTCTCGAGCCACATGATGAAACTCGAGCCCTTCAAACCGAGCTGAAATTTTGAGTATGGCATTACGATAAGCCGCCATCTTCGAATCTTTTGCGACGAAGTCTCCATTTATCTGAGATATTGCAAGGTTTGAATCCCTGCACACTTCAAGGCGTTGTATGCCCATGGAGACGGCCATCCAGAGAACGTGCAATAAGGCCTCATATTCGGCTGCATTGTTAGAGTCTGTGTATAGTATTTGGAGCACATAACGGATTGTGTCTCCTGCGGGGGATGTCAAGATAACACCAGCCCCTAATCCCGCTAACATCTTAGAGCCATCGAAGTGCATAACCCAGTTGGAATATGTGTCGTATTCTTTAGGGATTTCGGCCTCTGTCCATTCGGTGACGAAGTCAGCCAACACCTGAGATTTAATAGCTCGGCGTGGCTTATAAATTATTTCAAATGGTAAGAGCTCAATGGCCCATTTGGCGATCCGACCGGTGGCATCTTGATTGTTTATAATATCGTTAAGTGGTACTTCGGAAGCCACCGTGATGGAGCACTCTTGAAAGTAGTGCTGCAGCTTGCGGGATGCCATGAAGACCGCATATGCTATCTTTTGATAATGCGGGTATCAGGATTTACATGGTGTAAGGACCGTTGATACATAATATACTGGTTTTTTAAGTGGGAATTTATGTCCCTCCTCATCTCGTTCGACGACGAGCACCGCACTCACCACCTGGTGAGTTGCAGATATGTAGAGAACCATTGGTTCACCGATGTTTGGTGTGGCCAGGATTGGGTTACTTGCTAATAAAGCCTTTATTTCTTCCAATCCAGTTGTGTCAGTGTCGTCCACATGAAGTGGTTAGTGCGGCGTAGCAAGCAATATAATGGCAGCACCTTTTCTCCTAGCCTGGAGATAAAAGGGCTTAAAGCTGCCACGCACCCAGCTAATTTTTGGACCTGCTTGAGGTCTGTTGGTGTTGCCAACTGTTACAGGGCTCGGATTTTGGCGGGGTTTGCTTCGATTCCTCTATTGGAGACAATGAACCCAGCAACTTTCCGGCTAGAACGCTGAAAATGCCTTTTTCTAGATTGAGCCATATGTCATATGCTCGGAGGTTGTCGAATGTAAGGCGTAAATCATCCACCAATGAATCGACACGTTTGGTTTTGATGACTACGTCATCTACGTATGCCTCCACGGTTTTGCCGATTTGCTTTTCCAGGCATGTTTGAATCATGCGTTGGTAGGTTGCGCCGGTGTTCTTGAGCCCGAAAGGCATAGTGTTGAAGCAGAAGGGCCCATACGGAGTGATGAATGCCGTTGCGGCTTGGTCGGATTCTTTCATCTTAATTTCATGATATCCGGAGTATGCGTCGAGGAAGCACAAAGAATCATGCCTTGCGGTTGCGTCAATAATCTGGTCGATTAGAGTTAGTGGGAAGAGGTCCTTAGGGCAAGCCTTATTAAGGTCTTTGGAGTCGACACACTGGCGCCAGGACTAATCCTTCTTAGGTACCATAACCAGGTTTGCTAGCCAGTCCGGATGTTTGATTTCTCTGATAAACCCGGCTTCGAGTAGCTTGGCTAGCTCCTCCCTCATAGCTTGTTGTTTGGGTTTGGAGAATCGGCGCAGAGTTTGTTTTACTGGTTTGTATCCTTTCAGTATGTTGAGACTATGCTCGGCCAGTCTTCGTGGGATACCTGGCATATCCAAAGGGTGCTAGGCAAAGATGTCCCAGTTCTCGCGCAGGAATGCGCGTAATGCTGCGTCCACCGTCGGATCCAGCTATGCCCCAATGGAAGCTATTTTATTGGGATCCTCGGGTGGACCTGAAATTTGACTATTTCGTCCACTGGCTTGAAAGAAGTAGATTTGGGTCTCTTATCGAGGATTACATCATCTCTGTCTACTGTGGAGCGTAGAGTGGTCAATTCCTCGGCCGCAAGGGCCTCGGATAATGCCTCAAGGGCCAGAGAGGCGGTTTTATTTTTGGCGCGGAGTGCTATGTCTGGGTCACTGGCGATAGTGATAATTCCATTGGGCCCAGGCATTTTGAGCTTCATACACCCGTAATGGGGTATGGCTTGGAAGCGCGTGAATGCATCTCGCCCCAGCAAAGCATGATACCCACTATTGAAGGGTGCCACATGGAAGAGTAACTCTTCGGACCTGTAGTTCTCCGGCGTGCCGAATACCACGTCGAGTTTAATTTTTCCCGAGCATCTGGCTTCTCGACTGGGGATAATACCGCGAAAGGTTGTATTAATTTCCTCAATGCGACACCTATCCATATGCATTTTATTGAGCATGTCATCGTAAATGAGGTTCAGTCCGCTGCCGCTGTCCATGAGCACTTTAGTGAGCTGGAAGCCGTCTATGATTGGGTTTAGGACCAAAGCGGCTGGTGCCCGGACTAAGCAGGCTCTTGGTTCATCATCGGTGTTGAAGGTGATCGTCGTGTCATTCCACGGATTTACTGCTGCCACATGGCAGACTTCGGCGAGGTCGCGGAGCGCTCTCTTGCGCCGATTATTCGAAGAAAAGGTCTCGAAGACCGTGAATACTTCGGGATCATTGTTCTCCGAAGAATAATTATCTGGAGTGTTATTAGTGAGGAGACCCTCACCGCTCTTGGCCACCTGTCAGAGTATCCATCATGCTCAAAGGCTATGCGTTGGTTCGCTGTCCGGCGTCATGTGAATTTTGCAGGGTTTGTCGACCCATTCCTCGAGGAAAGTTTTATGCCCCGTAACGGGTTTGATTTTCTTGTCCACGGGATGATGATTGGGTGCTCCACGGGGGTGCATCCTCTTTGCCCATCCGGGGGATGGCCTAGAGGCATGTGGTTCCCAGTGGGCTATCTGGGTTTTCCAAGCGCTTTCCATTGCGCAGTACTTCTGTATTATGTGTGCCAAATCGGAAAAGTGCAGTACACGATGGCGGTTGAGGGCATTAAGGAGGCCCTCATCCGTGCAATTGTTGCAGAACACCGAGATCTCGTCGTCGTCATAGCAGTCCTTGATCTTGTTTTTAACAAGTAGGAATCTAGCCCAAAAGTGGTGGACTGTTTCCTGAGGCTGCTGCCGAACATACATTAAGTCACATATGTCTGGCGGGACAGAGTTGCTAGGGGAATATTGCTTGTGGTGAGTAGGCGGGCTCAAATCCGAACCCTGACCCACTGAGAAGTCTGGATTCTGAAGAATTTCCGAAGTTACAGGCCTGGGCTGCAGAGCATCCGATGTGTTTTTAGGCTCAACGCCCGATTGCATGTTCGGAGGACAAGAAGTATCTTCCAGAATACATGAGTCTGGTTCTCCGAGCTCGGAAACCCAAAAATACTTTATTCTCAACGTAGGAGATAAGTCATTGTCAGCTTGTTCCTCAATGATTGCCACATGATGGGTGATCGGTGAAGATCTGATTTCTCTTTGATTAGGTTTAAGCCCAATCCGACCATAGTCGGTTGCAACCCCCAGGGCGGCGATGCGATCTAGTAGTTCGTTTAAGGCTGATATATCTGTTGGATCTATCTTGTCGTAGTATTCAGGGCCGACGCAGAGGCAATTTGGCGATGAGTTGGGCTGCTTCCGACTTAACGGCCGGGCGAGCGCCCATGATGAAGTTGTCGAGTCAGAGAGTTTGCCCTAAAGCTAGGGCTTCTACGGAAGTGATGATGTCTTTGATGACAAGGCGAGCCATCAATCCTTCTGTCGACGGCACAGAGGAACTCTCAATGAAAGCATCAATGTCGGTGTCAAAACCGGCAGATCTTGGGTAGGGGGTCCCGAATTGTGCGTCTAAGGATTGAAGGTAACAAGGAGGCAGGGGACACAATGTTTACCCAGGTTCGAGACCTCTTAATGGAGGTAATACCCTACTTCCTACTTGATTGACTTTGATGAGTATAGGGGTTACAAGAGTTGATCTACCTCTAGATCGTAATGGCTAAACCCTAGATGTCTAGCCTGTATGATTGTGATCTCTTCTAAGGACTAAACCCTCCGGTTTATATAGGCACCGGAGGGGACTAGTGGTGTACAAAGTTGGTTTATAGAGTAAGGAAACTACACATCCGGACGCCAAGCTTGCCGTCCACGCAAAGGAGAGTCCCATCCAGAAACTGGAGGAGGCCTTTTGTTCTTGTATCTTCATGACCCGTTAGTCCGGCCCATGTCACATAGGCCGGCTCTCCGAGGACCCCATAATCCAGGACTCCCTCACCCGATGCACTAGGTATTACACCTAGATCGTATATGAACTCCTTCATCCAGACTCCTTCATTTGCTGCTTTTGAAACAGCTATGTACTCCGCTTCACACGTAGATCGCCACGACGCTCTACTTGGAACTGCACCAACTGACAGCTCCACCATTCAATATAAATACATATCCGATTTGTGACTTAGAGTCATCTGGATCAGTGTCAAAGCTTGCAACGACATAACCATTTACGACAAGCTCTTTGTCACCTCCATAAACGAGAAACATATCCGTAGTCCTTTTCAGGTATTTCAGGATGTTCTTGACCGCTGTCCAGTGATCCACTCCTGGATTACTTTGGTACCTCCTTGATATACTTATAGCAAGGCACACATCACAACATTGCATACATGATAGAACCTATGGCTGAAGCATAGGGAATGACTTTCATTTTTTCTCTATCTTCTACAGTGGTCGGGCATTGGGTCTGACTCAACTTCACACCTTGTAACACAGGCAAGAACCCTTTCTTTGACTGATCCATTTTGAACTTCTTCAAAACTTTATCAAGGTATGTGCTTTATGAAAGTCCAATTAAGCGTCTTGATCTATCTCTATAGATCTTGATGCCCAATATGTAAGCAGCTTCACCGAGGTCTTTCATTGAAAAATTCTTATTCAAGTATCCTTTTATGCTATCCAGAATTTCTGTATTATTTCCAATCAACAATATGTCATCCACATATAATATTAGAAATGCTACAGAGCTCCCACTGACTTTCTTGTAAATACAGGTTTCTCCAAAAGTCTGTATAAACCATATGATTTGATCACATTATTAAAGCGTATATTCCAACTCCGAGAGGCTTGCACCAGTCCATAAATGGATCGCTGGAGCTTGCACACTTTGTTAGCACCTTTTGGATCGACAAAAACCTTCTGGTTGCATCATATACAACTCTAGCTTCTTTAAGAAATCCATTAAGGAATGCAGTTTTGACATCCATTTGCCAAATTTCATAATCATAAAATGCGGCAATTGCTAACATGATTCGGAAAGACTGAAGCATCACTACGGGTGAGAAGGTCCTTGAACTTGTCGAAAACCTTTTGCAACAAGTCGAGCTTTGTAGGCAGTAACATTACCGTCAGCATCAGTCTTCTTCCTGAAGATCCATTTATTTTCTATGGCTTGCCGATCATCGGGCAAGTCCACCAAAGTCCACACTTTGTTCTCATACATGAGTCCCATCTCGGATCTCATGGCCTCAAGCCATTTTGCAGAATATGGGCTCATCATCGCTTCCTCATAGTTTGTAGGATCATCATGGTCTAGTAACATGACTTCCAGAATAGGATTACCATACCACTCTGGTGCGGATCGTACTCTGGTTGATCTACGAGGTTCGGTTGTAACTTGATCTGAAGTTTCATGATTATCATCATTAGCTTCCTCACTAATTGGTGTAGAAATCATTGGAACTAATTTCTGTGGTGAACTACTTTCCAATTCGGAAGAAGGTACAGTTACCTCATCAAGTTCTACTTTCCTCCCACTCACTTCTTTCGAGAGAAACTCCTTCTCTAGAAAGGATCCATTCTTAGCAATGAGTATCTTGCCTTCGGATCTGTGATAGAAGGTGTACCCAACAGTTTACTTTGGGTATCCTATGAGGACACACTTCTCTGATTTGGGTTCGAGCTTATCAGGTTGAAGCTTTTTCACATCAGCATCACAGCCCCAACGTTTAAGAAACGACAACTTGGGTTTCTTGCCAAACCACAGTTCATATGGTGTCGTCTCAACTGATTTCGATGGTGCCCTATTTAATGTAAATGCAGCCGTCTCTAAAGCATAACCCCAAAATGATAGCGGTAAATCAGTAAGAGACATCATAGATCGCACCATATCCAATAAAGTACGATTACGACGTTCGGACACACCATTATGATGTGGTGTTCCAGGTGGCGTGAGTTGCGAAACTATTCCACATTGTTTCAATTGAAGACCAAACTCATAGCTCAAATATTCGCCTCCGTGATCAGATTGTAGAAATTTTATTTTCTTGTTACGATGATTTTCCATTTCACTCTAAAATTCTTTGAACCTTTCAAACGTTTTAGACTTATGTTTCATTAAGTAGATATACCCATATCTGCTCAAATCATCTGTGAAGGTCAGAAAATAATGATACCCACCACGAGCCTCAACACTCATTGAACCGCATACATCGGTATGTATTATTTCCAATAAGTCAGTAGCTCGTTCCATTGTTTCGGAGAATGGAGTTTTAGTCATCTTGACCATGAGGCATGGTTCGCAAGCATCAAGTGATTCATAATCAAGTGATTCCAAAATCCCATCAGCATGGAGTTTCTTCATGCGCTTTACACCAATATGACCTAAACGGCAGTGCCACAAATAAGTTGCACTATCATTATCAACTTTGCATCTTTTGGCTTCAATATTATGAACATGTGTATCACCACGATCGAGATTCAACAAAAATAGACCACTCAACAAGGGTGCATGACCATAAAAGATGTTACTCATATAAATAGAACAACCATTATTCTCTGATTTAAATGAATAACTATCTCACATCAAACAAGATCCAGATATAATGTTCATGCTTAACGCCGGCACCAAATAACAATTATTCAGGTCTAAAACTAATCTCGAAGGTAGATGTAGAGGTAGCGTGCCGACGGCGATCACATCGACCTTGGAACCATTTCCAACACGCATCGTCACCTCGTCCTTAGCCAATCTTTGTTTAATCTGTAGCCCCTGTTTCGAGTTGCAAATATGAGTGATGTCTATTATGCAACCTTCTTATTGTAGACGTTGTTGGGCCTCCAAGTGCAGAGGTTTGTAGGACAGTAGCAAATTTCCCTCAAGCGGATGACCTAAGGTTTATCAATCCGTGGGAGGCGTAGGATGAAGATGGTCTCTGTTAAACAACCCTGCAACCAAATAACAAAGAGTCTCTTGTGTCCCCAACACATCCAATACAATGGTAAATTGTATAGGTGCACTAGTTCGGCGAAGAGATGGTGATACAAGTGCAATATGGATGGTAGATATGGGTTTTTGTAATCTGAAAAAATAAAAACAGCAAGGTAACTAATGATAAAAGTGAGCGTAAACGGTATTGCAATGATAGGAAACAAGTCATAGGGTTCATACTTTCACTAGTGCAAGTTCTCTCAACAATAATAACATAATTGGATCATATAACTATCCCTCAACATGCAACAAAGAGTCACTCCAAAGCCACTAATAGCAGAGAACAAACGAAGAGATTATGGTAGGGTACGAAACCACCTCAAAGTTATCCTGTCTGTTCTATCTATTCAAGAGTTCGTAGTAAAATAACATGAAGCTATTCTTTCTGTTCAATCTATCATAGAGTTCATACTAGAATAACACCTTAAGACACAAATCAACCAAAACCCTAATGTCACCTAGATACTCCATTGTCACCTCAAGTATCCGTGGGCATGGTTATACGATGCATCACACAATCTCAGATTCATCTATTCAACCAACACAAAGTACTTCAATGAGTGCCCCAAAGTTTCTACCGGGGAGTCAAGACAAAAACCTGTGCCAACCCCTATGCATAGGTTCATGGGCGGAACCAGCAAGTTGATCACCAAAACATACATCAAGTGGATCATGTGAATATCCCATTGTCACCACAGATAAGCATGGCAAGACATACATCAAGTGTTCTCAAATCCTTAAAGACTCAATCCGATAAGATAACTTCAAAGGGAAAACTCAATCCATTACAAGAGAGTATAGGGGGAGAAACATCATAAGATCCAACTATAGTAGCAAAGATTGCGATACATCAAGATTGTGCGAAGTCAAGAACACGAGAGAGAGAGAGAGAGAGAGAGAGAGAGAGAGAGAGAGAGAGAGAGAGATCAAACACATAGCTACTGGTACATACCCTCAGCCCGAGGGTGAACTACTCCTCCTCGTCATGGAGAGCACCGGATGATGAAGATGGCCACGGTGATGGGTTCCTCCCCGGCAGGTGCCTAACAGGCTCCCGAGAGGTTTTTGGTGGCTACAGAGGCTTGCGGCGGCGGAACTCCCGATCTATCTTGTCCTTCGATGGTTTTAGGGTATATGGGAATATATAGGCGAAAGAAGTCGGTCGGGGGAGCCTCGAGGGGCCCACGAGACAGGGGCGCGCCCCCCACCCTCGTGGCCACATCGAAGCTTCCTTGCCTTCAACTCCAAGTCTCCTGGATCACGTTCGTTCCAAAAATCACGCTCCCGAAGGTTTCATTCCGTTTGGACTCCGTTTGATATTCCTTTTCTTTGAAACACTGAAATAGGCAAGAAAACAGCAATATGGGCTGGGCCTTCGGTTAATAGGTTAGTCCCAAAAATAATATAGAAGTGTATAATAAAGCCCATAATCATTCAAAACAGATAATAAAATAGCATGAATGCTTCAGAAATTATAGATACGTTGGAGACGTATCAGCATCCCCAAGCTTAATTCCTGCTCGTCCTCGAGTAGGTAAATGATAAAAGAAAGAATTTATGAAGTGTGAATGCTAGCAGGTGCACAAGTTTGATCAATGATAGTTTCAATCACCTTTTCTAGCATGATTATATGTCATAACAGTAGTTCATCTCAAAAAACTTCTCATGATAAAGTAACAAGCTATTCACATGTTAAAGCATAGACCATAAACTTTCTTGAAAACTAGCAAACTTCATTCTTAGTCACCAAACAATTACAATTCATCCTATTTTCAGGAAGGGTCTATGTCAGAGCTTTGATTTAGCAAACTCCACATACTAAACTATCATATAGTCTTCTACAATTGCTAGCACTCTATTGGTGTACTAAAGTAGGGGTACCCTAGTACCCCGAGCTCGTCTGCACGGCGATCATGGCGTCCCGTGGGCAAGCCTTGCAGGCGTCCGCCAAGGCCCTCAAATGGTCCTTGAGCCATTCAAGAACAAAGAAGTCAAGACCCGGCAAGAGGAGCTTGCCGGAAGGCCACCAGTATGCCGAAGGAAACAAGGCCCGGGCAAGAGGAGCTTGCCGGGAAGGCTTGGTGGGCGCCGAGCCCCTAGACGCGACAAGGTTCCCGCCGCGGCAAGGCACTTGCCGGGGTGGGCGACCTCTCTTCATCTCCTCTCCAGCTCACCCGCCAACGTGTCACCACGGGGCTCTCCCAAGCACGCGTGTCGACGAGCTGTGCCGCCAGCGGGGAACAGCGACAAGCGGTGCTGACAAGCTACCATCGTGGCAAACGGAGGTGCACTTGACGGTCCTGTTACCTTTTTCAGCGATCGCGACGGGCATTGATGACTCTTGTCCCTTGCCGTCAGAGTTAGGTATAGATTACTGTACACTGTACAAAGCGGTGTACCTACCTTTGTTTTTACCATCTTACCCTTGTCTACTTGCCATATGTGGTAACCCCTTTGTGCCTATAAAAGGAGGCCCGAGGGCAACGTAGAAGGGGTTCGGTTCGGCTCAGCTCCGGCTTAGTTCATCCTACTCATACGAAACCACACCCAGGCTAGGTCTTGTAGCTCCCATTGCTCCCTAGCAAGAACACAAGATAATCCACTAAAGCAGCAGTAGGAGTATTATCTCTCCGGAGAGCTCCGAAGCTGGGTAAGCCTGCTCGTGTGCATCACCTCGATCCGCTCTTTGTGCAATCTCCGCCCCCCTCCGAACCACAAGGGACCCAGGTCCTGTAGGTGTTCGTGGGACACGATCAGCCCTTCCCCGACATCTTTGGTGCGCCGGTAGAGGCGTCGAGGCTGTGTGAACCCGATCCGTGGTCACACGAGCAGCTTCATCAACATCTTCGTCAACATGGCGCCAAGAAGAAATCTTCGCAGCAGCAGAGCCGTCGCGTCGAACCCACCACCACCGGAGCTGTCGGTGGTGGGGAAACGCCATAGCGGAGGAGCAAAGGCCGACGAAAGAGCCCACAACGCCGCCAGTCCAAAGACAAGGCAGCGCAGCGTCGGCGTCCGAATCTTCACGCGTCCTTCTCGGGAGGCGCGAGACAGATAGCGTCGTGAAGCTCATGGCACCATACGCTCGTTGGACCAAGGCCAAGCTGGGGATCCCGAGGCCCTCGAGACCGCATGCACCCCAAATGCCGGGTACGAAGCGGAGTACGGTCGCTTGGGCGGGATGCTGCTCCTCCTAACTTGGTTAGGAGTCTGAGCACGTCCCGTTCTTCACTCCGTACAAGTGTGCACGCGCTGAAGAAGGAAGAAGGCTCCCAGGAGAGAATGTGGGAGCAGAATCTGACAGTGAGGAAATTGCCCCGGCAAGAAAGAGCTGGCGGCGAAACAACAGGAGGAAGAAAAACCAAGAAGTGCTAGTTGTTGAGCAGTCCGGCAAGGATGGGGCCGCCAACAAAGCCAAGGCTGGTGGCTCCGGCAAGGAGGTTGCTGTTGACGCCGACCGCCAAGCTGTGGCGGCCGCCGACAAGCCTGATAGCTCCAACAAGCAGTACTGTAAAATCCACCGCACCAAGGGCCACGATCTCCAGAGCTGCAAGAAAGTCGAGCAGCTTGTTGAGCTACAGAGACCTGAATACGAGCGGCGAGACAAGGAGAAAGCCCAAGAAGGTGTAGGTGCAGCAAGTAAGAAGAGACCCGGCCGGGGAGGACGCCGCGGCAAGGCCAAGCAGCGGCAAGGTGACAGACCTCCCCGCGGCCGCGACAAGGAAGAGGACGAGGATGAAGATGATGAGGACATGGAAGACGATGAAGCGGACGAGCAAGAGTTTCAAAAGGCAACAGAGGTCCTTTGCGTTGACGGTGGTGCTTCTCTGCATACCTCGCACCGCCAACTCAAGCAATGGATGCGTGAGGTGAATGCAGCAGAACCCTCCATAGAGTCACGCAAACCTCTCAAGTGGTCCAAGACGCCCATCATCTTTGACATTGAGGATCACCCCGATCGCATCACTGCGGTCGGGTGCTTGCCGATGTTGGTCTCGCCAACCATCCGCAACCTCAAGGTCACAAAGATGTTGGTTGACGGCGGGCCGGCCTGAACTTGATTTCCTCTGCAAAGCTTGAAACTCCAAATCCTCGACAATGAGCTCAAGAAACTGGTACTTTCAAGGGATCAATCCAGGAAGGAGCAAGCCCAAAGGGAAGATCACGTTGCCGGTAACATTCGGCAGCGAGCTCAACTTCAGAACTGAGAGGGTCACGTTTGACGTCGCCGACTTCCCATTACCCTACAATGGCATACTTGGCCGTCCAACGCTCGCCAAGTTCATGGCCGCCTCTCATTATGCTTACAACCTACTCAAGATGCCCGGCCCGATAAGCGTCATTTCTGTCCATGGCGACAAGAAGGACGCGCTTATCTGTGCCGACAAGATTTACCGGGAAGCAGCAGCCGCAACAGAAAGCAAACCACTTGCCGCTGAAGCTCCCGGGGGAAAGAAGACCACCAAGTCCGGCAAGAGCTCTGTTGCCCACTCCGGCAAGCGCACCTCTTCGGAGTGCTGCGCTACCGTCGAGGACGCACCATCGAGCTCCACCGGCAAGTGCAAGAAGACGATGGCGGCTCCGCCGAAGATCAAGAAAGTGCCCACCAAGGAGGACGGCACTGGTGGTACCTTCACCATCAGTGCCACGCTTGATCCTAAATAGGAAGGCGAGCTCGTTGCTTTCCTGCGGGCGAATGTCGATGTGTTTGCATGGCAACCATCTGACATCCCCGGTGTTCCCAGGAAAGTAATTGAGCACCACCTAGCCGTCTGTCCTCACGCGCGGCCCGTCAAACAAAAAGTTAGGAAACAAGCAGTGGAACGCCAAGAGTTCATAGCAGAAGAAATCAAGAAGTTGGAAGTAGCAGGGCTTATCAGAGGAGTCCTCCATCCCACGTGGTTGGCCAATCCGGTAGTGGTACGCAAGGCTAATGGGAAATGGAGACTTTGTATTGACTTCACTGATGTTAATAAAGCTTGTCCCAAAGACCCATTTCCCTTGCCGCAGTCGACCAGATTGTTGACTCCATGGCTGGATGTGATCTACTTTCGTTTCTTGATGCATATTCAGGATATCATCGATCTTCATGGCGAAAGAAGATGAAGAAAACCGCATTCATTACACCATGTGGCACGTCTTCGTTTTATACGGATGCCTTTCGGTTTGAAGAATGCTGGTTCAACCTTTGCAAGGGTAGTCCATGATGCCTTTGAACCACAGATACACAGAAATGTAGAAGCATACATGGATGACATAGTGGTCAAGAGCAAGGACAAAGCGACTCTGGTTCAAGATTTGGATGAAACATTTGCAAATCTGCGCAAGATCAACCTCAAGCTCAACCCCGAGAAGTGCGTGTTTGGAGTCCCTTCCGGCAAGCTTCTCGGGTTCTTTGTGTCTCAGCGGGGAATTGAAGCCAATCCCGACAAGATCAAGGCCATTGAGCAGATCGAAGCACCAAAGCGCGTCAAGGATGTCAGAAGGCTTGCCGGTTGCGTGGCTGCTCTCAGCAGGTTCATCTCTAAGTCTGCTGAACGCGCCCTGCCATTTTTCAAAATATTGAAAAAGGCAGGTCCGATGAAATGGACTCCCGAAGCGGAGGCTGCGCTGCAGGACTTGAAGAGATACCTGTCCTCCGCTCCAATACTTGTCGCACCTAGGCCACAAGAGAAGTTGTTGTTGTATATAGCAGCGACCAATCAAGTGGTTAGTGCTGCGTTAGTAGCGGAGAGGGAGGCGGATGATGAGCCGACAACCGAGGCAGGCACATCCAGCGACAAGCAGGGGGCTTCGCCGTCAAGCTCAGGTCCCGGCAAGGACAGATCAGCGCAGAGTTGCGACAAGATACGAAAAAAGATGGTGCAGCGCCTACTACTTTGTCGGTTCCCTTCTGCAGGGGCTAGATCAAGGTACTGTGTGCAAAGCTGCTTTTCGGCCTCCTCATGGCCTCGAGAAAGCTGCGCCACTACTTCCAAGCACACGAGATAACAGTTGTCACTCGCTTTCCGCTGAAGAGGATATTACAAAATCCAGAAGCAACGGGCAGAATCGTCGAGTGGGCATTGGAACTATCAAGTTTTGGTCTCAAATTTGAAAGCACTTCAACCATCCAGAGCAGAGCATTGGCGGAATTCATAGCTGAGTGGACGCCAACGCAAGATGAAGAAATTCCAGAGACGAGCATCCCCGTCAAGGAGAAAAATAAAGAATGGCTGATGTACTTTGACGGTGCCTTCTCGCTGCAAGGCGCCGGTGCCGGCGTGCTGCTTATCGCACCCACCGGAGAGCACCTCAAGTACATAGTCCAGATGCACTTTCCCAAGGAACAAGCAACAAATAATACTGCAGAGTATGAAGGTTTGGTTGCCGGCCTCAGGATTGCGGTAGACCTTGGGATCAAGAAGCTCATTGTCAGGGGGGACTCGCAACTTGTCGTCCGCCAAGTAAATAAAGATTATCAGAGTCTGTTGATGGAAGCCTACGTCGACGAAGTGAGGAAGCTGGAAGAGCACTTTGAAGGCCTGCAAATGGAACACGTCCCAAGAGCTCAGAATGATATAGCTGATGGCCTCTCCAAATGTGCTGCGCTTAAGTTACCTGTGGAACCAGGGATTTTTGTGCTCAAGCTAACTCAGCCAACCGTAACACCATCAACAGGACAGAGCAAGAAGAGAAAATTGGTTTCCGGCGACTACTTTCCGGCAGAGCTCCCCGAAGCCACCGCAAAGAAGGTCCCTAAAATCAACGCAAATATCACTGAGGAGCAGTCTGCTCCGACAAACCATGCAGTTTGTGTCGTTGAAGCAAACGCTCCCGACAAGTTTCGCTCCGTCAAGCTTGCCGGGGATCATCAAGCTCCGGCGGACCCACGGGTTCTTGCCGCAGAAGCTGATGTTCCCGCAGTGATGGATGAGCCTTTAGTCCGTGTTGTCGAGCCACAAGCTCCAGCATGGGCACAGCAAATCGTCCATTTCCTTCAGACAGGAGAACTTCCCGAAGAGCAAGAAGAAGCGGAAAAAGTAGCCCGGCAGTCAAGCATGTACCAGTTTGTTGACACCATCCTGTACAGAAGAAGACTCAACGGTGTGAAATTGAAGTGCATTTGCGGGAAGATGGATGAAGCTGTTGGCGAGATACATGGAGGCATATGTGGTCACCACATTGGCGCAGAGCACTTGCCGCAAAGCTTTCCGGCAAGGTTTCTTCGCCGAAGCCCTCCAGATGCAACTGCACAAGTAACCAAGTGTGAAGCGTGCCAGTTCCATTCCAAACAGATACACCAACTAGCTCAAGCTCTCCAGGCGATCCCTTTTATCCTGGCCCTTCTCGGTCTGGGGGCTCGACATCCTCGGCCCTTTTTCCTCGCGCTGTCGGAGGCTTTGAGTACTGGTGTATAGCAATGACTCAGTTCCGCCCTTCTTGGCGCAAGACAGACAAGCTAAGTTGCCAAAGTTTGAGCATTCGATTTTCTTAAAAGTTATTTTCCTTGAACGACCACGCTTTGTATGGAAAACCTATGCGCAAAGGAACCAAATCGTGACTAGTCGCGCCCTTACTTTGTTTCGAGTCCGCTCAACAACTTAAGTGAGCTGCGGCTAGTCCGCGACGAGGTTGCTTGTCGGTAGCGACCCTTGCCAAAGAAGTCTGAAGTTCCGCACTTTTCGGCCATGGCAAGGGGTGCTGCACCGCAAGTTTCCACTGAAGGCGAGGGCAGTAACATACAAAGCCAAGAGTCGAGTAAAGGAAGTAACATAGCGAATATTACCCACAATAAAGTTATATTACGAAAATAACTTATTGCAGCATCAAGCAAATCGTTCTCGAACCGGAATAACAATGAAGAGAAGAAGGGCGCGCCGGCGCCCAAGCCCCGGCAAGCCAGGGTTGCCGGGGGCTGCGGCAAGCCAGAGTTGCCGGGGGCTGCGGTATCAGATAAGCCTTTCGTCCCTCTTCAAACATCCCTTTTTCATTAAAAACATCCTTCTCGGATACAGTCCGTGGAGAATGAAAACATGAAAGAGAGGATTACAAGTTTTAAATGCTGATAAGGCCCGAAGGCTTGCAAATTAAAAAGATAAGATGCCCGTAATCCTTTTTCTGTCCCTATCTTCAGGAGGTAGGACAAAGAGGTGAGAAGGGCAAACGGAGCGCCTAGGCGAGCTACAGGTGCCAGAAGGCACCAAGAGAACATGCCGGGGGCTCTCCGAGGGCTTGACGGAGACGGCGGCGTCGGAAGCGGGGCTCGAAGACGGGGCGGCAGGACGTCAGCACGCTGTCGAGGGCACTACGCCCTCGTACTCCGACTTGACGGCCTTGTCGCCATCCCTCTTCCCCTTCCGCAGCCTCCCTACGCCAGTCGCCCAAGGAGACGACCCCGGGGAGTTCAAGGAGCCGGCGACGCGGATGATGGGGTTGCCGGTGACGCACGGAGCGGCGCCCGACAACTAGTTGGGCCCGCTACCCTCGTCGTCGCTGTCTCTCCCCTCCTCGTCACTCTTGCTCGAGGAGGAGTCTTCGCTGTCGGAGGAGCTATCCACGCAACACCTCGCCCGAGTGCCGAGATCCCCGAAGACCTTGACGGAGAGGAGATCACCCTCCATTAACTTAAAATGGAGGGTAAACCCCGCCAGCAGGTTGTGGATGCGGGCGAACGTCTTCCACCCATGATCGAGATACATCACATTAGGGGCTGGGAATACGACGCGGACTCGCGTGCCGCTGATTCCACAGCCCCTCATGTGCAATCTCAGTGTCTCGGGCGGATCCGACTCCATCGCGCTCGCAAACGGAGCCGGAAGCCGGAGGCGACGACGAGGCGCCCGGCGCAGCCTGACGAAGAACTCGCAAGGGTCGTCCCCTGTGTGGACCGCCGCGGGGAGGAGAACCGCCGGCGGAGGCGGAGACGATGCGCCGCCCCGCCCGCTTCTTCCCCGAGCGCCTCGACCTCGTCCACGACCTCGCCCCCGAAGGGGAACCGCCAGCGGAGGCGGAGACGACTCGCCGCCCCGTCCGCCTCGTCCCGAGCACTCGACCTCGCCCACGACCTCGCCCCCTCCCTCTTCCCCTTGTGGCTGGCTCTGCCACCCCGGGCGTGGGGTTGGGAGGGGTGCGCTGTCTAGCGGCGACCCTCGCCGCCACCGATGAAGAACCAAGGTTCCCTCTCTCCATGACGAGTGAGAGAAAGGGGAGCAGAAGCCGAAGAAAGGAGGAGATGGGAGAGTGCGGGTTTCTGCGCTCCCCCCTTCCACCCTTCTTAAAAGAAGCAAGGTGGGGGCTCTACCGCCCCGCTCAGCGAATCAAGGCGTAGGAAGCGCAGGGAATCGGGCAGACCTGCTGCCTCTGCCATAGAACGCCCAGTTCCCATTTCCACCGCCTGTGACCCCAAGAGCATGGGAACCACGTGGCGGGGATTCAGAACTGAGGCGACAGATGAGGCGACCTCGCACGCCGCCCACTTTCCCCACGACGCTGCAATTGACGCGTGCCGTTACAAGGGAACGCGGCGGATCGGAGTGGATTCGGTTTGGACCCAGGCGCGATGCCGTGCCTGTTTTGGGCTGGCCCAACAGCGCTAGGCACCTTGTATGGCCTGCACCGGGGCTCTGTCCGGTGTACTAAAGTAGGGGTACCCTAGTACCCCGAGCTCGTGCACGGGCAGTCGCAGCGTCCCCGTGGCAAGCCTTGCCGGGCGTCCGCCAAGGCCCTCAGCGGCTCCTTCGGAGCCATTCAAGAACAAAGAAGTCAAGACCCCGGCAAGAGGAGCTTGCCGGGAAGGCCACTCAGGGCGCAAAGGAAACAAGGCCTCGGCAAGAGGAGCTTGCCGGGAAGGCTTGGTGGGCGCCGAGCCCCCAGACGCGACAAGGTTCCCGCCATGCAAGGCGCTTGCCGGGTGGGCGACCTCTCTTCATCTCCGCTCCAGCTCACCCGCCAACGTGTCACCACGGGCTCTCCCAAGCACGCGTGTCGACGAAGCTGTGCCGCCAATGGGAACAGCGACAAGCGGCGCCGACAAGCTACCATCGTGGCAAACGGAGGTGCACTTGACGGTCCCTGTTACCTTTGTTCAGCGATCGCGACGGGCATTGATGACTCTTGTCCCTTGCCGTCGAGTTAGGTATAGATTATCAGACACCGTATAAAGCGGTGTACCTACCTTTGTTTTTACCATCTTACCCTTGTCTACTTGCCATATGTGGTAACCCCTTTGTGCCTATAAAAGGAGGCCCGAGGGCAACGTAGAAGGGGTTCGGTTCGGCTCAGCTCCGGCTTAGTTCATCCTACTCATACGAAACCACACCCAGGCTAGGTCTTGTAGCTCCCATTGCTCCCTAGCAAGAACACAAGATAATCCACTAAAGCAGCAGTAGGAGTATTATCTCTCTGGAGAGCTCCGAAGCTGGGTAAGCCTGCTCGTGTGCATCGCCTCGATCCGCTCTTTGTGCAATCTCCGCCCCCCTCCGAACCACAAGGGACCCAGGTCCCGTAGGTGTTCGTGGGACATGATCAGCCCTTCCCCGACACACTCACGCAATACTAATGGTTATGGAGTTTTAGTCGGACACTGAGAAAGATAGGGGCTTATAGTGTTGCCTCCCAACATATTCACCTTTGGGTGATGTCAACAATAATAGTTCATGCTAACTTACATCCAATTGGATATATATATCATGATCTTTCCAACACGAGGTGCTTGCCAAAGGATAAAATGAAAAAGGGAAAGGTGAAGATCACCTTGACTTAGGCCCTTCACAGAGGGAAGCAGAGGTTGTCATGTGCTTTTAGGGTTGGATGCACAAAATCTTAATGCAAAAGAACTTCACTTTATATTGCCACTTGTGATATGAACCTTTATTATGTAGTCCGTCGCTTTTATTACTTCCATATCACACGATCGTATAAAGCTTATTTTCTCCGCGCTAATAAGTCATACATATTTAGAGAGCAATTTTTATTGCTTGCAACATGACAACTTACTTGAAGGATCTTACTCAATCCATAGGTAGGTATGGTGGACTCTCATGGCAAAAACTGGGTTTAAGGATATTTGGAAGCACAAGTAGTATCTCTACTTGGTGCAAGGAATTTGGCTAGCATGAGGGGGAAAGGCATGCTCAACATGTTTGAATGATCCATGACAACATACTTTAACTGAGATGTGAGAAAACATAACCCATTACGTTGTCTTCCTTGTCCAACATCAACTCTTTAGCATGTCATACTTAATGAGTGACCACAATTATAAAAGATGTCCAAGATAGTATATTTATATGTGAAATCTCTCTTCCTTCAATATTCTTTCATGAATTGTTCAAATGACCGATACAATGCTTGCTAACCTTCAATAAATTTACAACCTCTACTTGTTAGATGTAAAGTCATTACTCCCCATGGGATAAGCAAATGAAACATATATAATTTCAGATTTATGACATTCAACTCATTCAACCATTTACTCATAGGATATAAGTGAAGCACACGAGTAAGTGAAAAACTACTCCAAAAAGATATAACTGAAGATCAATGAGTAGCTAAATAATTATGTAACTATGTGAAGACTCTCTCTCATTTAAGAACTTCAGATCTTGGTATTTTATTCAAACAGCAAGCAAAACAAAATAAGGCATTGCAAGGATAGCACGACCTATGTGAAGAAGCAAAAACTTAGGCTCAACCGATACTAACCGATAATTGTTAAAGAAGAAAGGTGGGATGCCTACCGGGGCATCCCCACGCTTAGATGCTCGAGACTTCTTGAAATATTTTCTTGGGGTGCCTTGGGCATCCCCAAGCTTGAACTTTTGTGTCTCCTTAATTCCTCTCATATCATGGTTTCTCTTTTTATCAAAAGCTTCATCCACACCAAACTCAACAAGAACTCGTGAGATAGGTTAGTATAAACCATTGCAAAATCTTATCATTTTCTACTGTAAAAAATCACTAAAATTATTATTCAACATTGCATACTAAATGGCTCTACATATTTAATACTCCTATCCTCAAATAAAATCATTAAACAAGCAAACATATGCAAACATAACAGCAATCTGCCAAAACAGTACAGTCTGTAAAGAGTGCAAGAGTATCAATACTTCCCTAACTCCAAAAATTATGGGAAAAATATTACGATGTAGAAGATTTATCAGAGCTCAATATGCACAAAGTTTCAACATTATACCATTCTAACTTTTCTAGGGAATTTTTGCAACAGCGGTAAACTTTCTGTTTTCAAACAGCAACATGTATACTAGCGAAATAAGCATGGTAAAGGATATCCTTGACATTGTTATTGAAAATAAAGATGCAAAACATTATTATAAATAACAGCAAGCAAATACTAACGAAACAAAATGACGCTCCAAGCAAAACACATATCATGTGGTGAATAAAAATATAGCTCCAAGTAAAGTTACCGATGAACGAAGACGAAAGAGGGGATGCCTTCCGGGGCATCCCCAAGCTTAGGCTTTTGGTTGTCCTTGAATATTACCTTTGGGTGCCTTGGGAATCCCCAAGCTTAGGCTCTTGCCACTCCTTATTCCATATTCCATCGAATCTTTACCCAAAACTTGAAAACTTCACAACACAAAACTCAACAGAAAACTCGTAAGCTCCGTTAGTATAAGAAAATAAAACCACCACTTAGGTACTGTAATGAACTCATTATAAATTCATATTGGTGTAATATCTAATGTGTTCCAACTTCTCTATGGTTCATACCCTCCGATACTACTCATAGATTCATCAAAATAAGGAAACAACACATAGAAAACAGAATCTGTCAAAAAACAGAACAGTCTGTAGTAATCTGTATCAAACGTATACTTCTGGAACTCCAAACATCCTACCAAATTAGTAAGTCCTAAGAAATTTGTGTACCAATCTAGAGCAAAAAGAATCAGATCGAAAGCACATTTCTGTGAATTAACAAAACTAATTTACTGGGTGCAAAAGTTTCTGATTTTCAGCAGGATCAACATAACTATCACCGTAAGCTATCCTAAAGGTCTTACTTGGGACTTTATTGAAACAAAAGCTATAAAAGATGATTACTACAGTAGCATAATCATGTGGACACACAAAAACAGTAAGGGTAAATATTGGGTTGTCTCCCAACAAGCGCTTTTCTTTAATGCCTTTCTAGCTAGGCATGATGATGACAATTATGCTCACATAAAAGATAAGAATTGAAACATAACGGAAGCATCATGAAGCATATGAATAGCACATTTAAGCCTAACCCACTTCCTATGCATAGGGATTTTGTGAGCAAACAACTTATGGGAACAATAATCAACTAGCATAGGAAGGCAAAACAAACATAACTTCAAAATTTTAAGCACAAAGAGAGGAAACTTGATACTATTGCAATTCCCACAAGCATATGTTCCTCTCTCATAATAATTTTCAGTAGCATCATGAATTAATTCAACAATATAACCAGCACCTAAAGCATTTTTTTCATGATCTACAAGCATAGAAAAGTTACTACTCTCCACATAAGCAAAATCCTTCTCATTCGGAATAGTGGGAGTATCATAAGAGACTCGAATACTAAAAATTGTTTCCACATTAAAAGAGTAATGTTCAGAAAAAGGGTAATCATAATCATGACAAGTTTTATAAATATAATCATCACTACTTTTTATAGCATAAGTTTTATCACAATAATCATCATAAGTAGCAACTTTGTTCTCATCATAATCAATTGAAACCTCTTCCAAGATAGTGGAATCATCACTAAATAAAGTTGACACTCTTCCAAATCCACTTTCATATTCATCACAATAAGAGTCAACATCCTCCAAAATAGTGGGATCACTACTTCCTAAAGTTGACACTCTTTCAAACCCACTTTCATCAATATAATCATAATAGGTAATAGGCATGCTATCATCATAACAACTTTGCATATCAAAACTTGGGATGCTAAAAATACCATCTTCATTAAACGTAGCATCCCCAAGCTTGGGACAAACATTAATTTTAGCAAATATATTCTCAAATATGTCATTCTCATCAAACATAGCTTCCCCAAGCTTGGGCCTTTTCATATCATAAGCATAATCACTCTCATCATTAATTGTATGGATAGCACCAATAGTATAGCAATTATCATCATCACAATGAGTAGTAGGAGCAACATCATTTGGGAGGGATACCTTTTTACCTTCCTTCTTTTCTTTTTCTTCTTCACATTATGTGTGGGTTCAACCTTCTTCTTTGAGCTCCTTATTGATGAGATTGGTTGAATAGAAAGCTCCTCCTCGTTACCTGATTCATCATAAGAAATAATAGGAGGATATTGGGAAGTCTCTTCCCTTTCATTAGTATTCTCATCATCTTCTATTTGCTTTCTTTTCTTTATGTAATTGGAAATATAAGGATTTTCAATGCAATTCACCACACAATACATATAAATATCCTCTAGATCAAAATCAAGAAATCTATCAAGATTAAATTTTGGAATACCCTCAGTTATACGTTTCATTTCTTCATTCCCCAAAAGAAGACTAAGCTCTTTATGATGCTCAAGGGTAATCAAGTTATCACAATTTTTGGAAACGAATCGATCATGAAACAGTTTGCTTGGAGGTTTAAATGACCATGTTCATTGCAAAGTTCACAAGGAGCGCGAAAAATATTGAATCTTTCAGCACACACATCAAGACTTTCTTGCAACAATTTAGTTTCTAAATGCTTATGCCTCTTGCAATATCTATCTTCCATATTTGGTGCGTACTTGCAAACCCGATTCACTCCACAAAAATTAACATGCTTATAAGAGACATTTTCAGCATAACTAGTGCAATCATCATTAGTACTATGGATATTCAAAGAGTTCATACTAACAACATTGCAATCATGCTCATCATTCAAAGATTTAGTATCAAGCATTTTATAGATTTCTTCTTCTAGCACTTGAGCACAATTGTCCTTTTCATCATTCTCATGGAAGATGTTAAAAAGATGAAGCGTATGAGACAAACTTAACTCCATTTTTTGTAGTTTTCTTTTATAAACTAAACTAGTGATAAAACAAGAAACAAAAAGATTCGATTACAAGATCTAAAGATATACCTTCAAGCACTCACCTCCCCGGCAACGGCGCCAGAAAAGAGCTTGATGTCTACTACACAACCTTCTTCTTGGAGACGTTGTTGAGCCTCCAAGTGCAGAGGTTTGTAGGATAGTAGCAAATTTCCGTCAAGTGGATGACCTAAGGTTTATCAATCTTTGGGAGGCATAGGATGAAGATGGTCTCTATCAAACAACCCTGCAACCAAATAACAAAGAGTCTCCTGTGTCCCCAACACACCCAATACAATGGTAAATTGTATAGGTGCACTAGTTTGGCGAAGAGATGGTGATACAAGTGCAATATGGATGGTAGATATGGGTTTTTGTAATCTGAAAATATAAAAACAGCAAGGTAATAATGATAAAAGTGAGCGTGAACGGTATTGCAATGATAGGAAACAAGGCATAGGGTTCATACTTTCACTAGTGCAAGTTCTCTCAACAATAATAACATAATTGGATCATATAACTATCCCTCAACATGCAACAAAGAGTCACTCCAAAGCCACTAATAGCAGAGAACAAACGAAGAGATTATGGTAGGGTACGGAACCACCTCAAAGTTATCCTTTCTGTTCTATCTATTCAAGGGTCCGTAGTAAAATAACATGAAGCTATTCTTTCTGTTCAATCTATCATAGAGTTCATACTAGAATAACACCTTAAGACACAAATCAACCAAAACCCTAATGTCACCTAGATACTCCATTGTCACCACAAGTATCCGTGGGCATGGTTATACGATGCATCACACAATCTCAGATTCATCTATTCAACCAACACAAAGTACTTCAAAGAGTGCCCCAAAGTTTCTACCGGAGAGTCAAGACGAAAACGTGTGCCAACCCCTATGCATAGGTTCATGGGCGGAACCCGCAAGTTGATCACCAAAACATACATCAAGTGGATCACATGAATATCCCATTGTCACCACAGAAAAGCACGGCAAGACGTACATCAAGTGTTCTCAAATCCTTAAAGACTCAATCCAATAAGATAAATTCAAAGGGAAAACTCAATCCATTACAAGAGAGTAGAGGGGGAGAAACATCATAAGATCCAACTATAGTAGCAAAGCTTGCGATACATCAAGATCGTGCGAAGTCAAGAACACGAGAGGGAGAGAGAGATCAAACACATAGCTACTGGTACATACCCTCAGCCCCGAGGGTGAACTACTCCCTCCTCGTCATGGAGAGCGCCGGGATGACGAAGATGGCCACCGGTGATGGGTTCCCCCTCCGGCAGGGTGCCGGAACGGGCTCCCAAGAGGTTTTTGGTGGCTACAAAGGCTTGCAGCGGCGGAACTCCCGATCTATCTTGTCCTTCGATGGTTTTAGGGTATATGGGAATATATAGGTGAAAAAAGTCGGTCAGGGGAGCCTCGAGGGGCCCACGAGACAGGGGGCGCGCCCAGTAGGGGGGGCGCGCCCCCCACCCTCGTGGCCACCTCGAAGCTTCCTTGCCTTTAACTCCAAGTCTCCTGGATCACGTTCGTTCCAAAAATCATGCTCCCGAAGGTTTCATTCCATTTGGACTCCGTTTGATATTCCTTTTCTTCGAAACACTGACATAGGCAAGAAAACAGCAATATGCGATGGGCCTCCGGTTAATAGGTTAGTCACAAAAATAATATAAAAGTGTATAATAAAGCCCATAATCATTCAAAACAGATAATAAAATAGCATGAATGCTTTATAAATTATAGATACGTTGGAGACGTATCAATGAGCAACAGAACCAGTAACAAAATCCCGGGCGCTACTATGAGCATTAGTAAGGTACACATCAATAACATGTATATCAAATATACCTTTAACTTTGCCATCCTTCTTATCCGCCAAATACTTGGCGCAGTTCCGCTTCCAGTGACCAGTCCCTTTGCAGTAGAAGCACTTAGTTTCAGGCTTAGGTCCAGACTTGGGCTTCTTCCTGGGAGTAGCAACTTGCTTGCTATTCTTCTTGAAGTTCCCCTTCTTCCCTTTGCCCTTTTTCTTGAAACTAGTGGTCTTGTTAACCATCAACACTTGATGCTCCTTCTTGATTTCTACCTCCGCAGCCTTTAGCATTACTAAGAGCTCGGGAATAGTCTTTTCCATCCCTTGCATATTATAGTTCATCATGAAGCCTTTATAGCTTGGTGGCAGTGATTGAAGAACTATGTCAATGACACTATCATCAGGAAGATTAACTCCCAACTGCGTCAAGTGGTTATGGTACCCAGACATTCTGAGTATTTGTCCACTGACAGAACTATTCTCCTCCATTTTGCAGCTATAGAACATGTTGGAGACTTCATATCTCTCAACTCGGGCATTTGCTTGAAATATTAACTTCAACTCTTGGAACATCTCATATGCTCCATGACGTTCAAAACGTCTTTGAAGTCCCAATTCTAAGCCGTAAAGCATGTCACACTGAACTATTGAGTAGTCATCGGATCGAGTCTGCCAGACATTCATAACGTCAGCATCTGCTCCTGCAGCAGGCCTTGCACCTAGCGATGCTTCCAGGACGTAATTCTTCTGTGCAGCAATGAGGATAATCCTCAAGTTATGGACCCAGTCCTTGTAATTGCTACCATCATCATTCAACTTAGCTTTCTCTAGGAACACATTAAAATTCAAGGGAACGGTAGCATGGGCCATTGATCTACAACAACATAGATATGCAAAAAAAAACTATCAGGACTAAGTTCAAATAAATTAAAGTTCAATTAATCATATTACTAAAGAACTCCCACTTAGATAGAGATCCCTCTAGTCATCTAAATGATCATGTGATCCATATCAACTAAACCATGTCTCATAATCACGTGAGATGGAGTAGTTTTCAATGGTGAACATCTCTATGCTGATCATATCTACTATATGATTCACATTCGACCTTTCGGTCTCAGTGTTCCGAGGCCATATCTGCATATGCTAGGCTCGTCAAGTTTAACCCTAGTATTCCGCATGTGCAAAACTGGCTTGCACCCATTGTATGTGAACGTAGAGCTTATCACACCCGATCATCATGTGGTGTCTCGGCACGATGAACTGTAGCAACGGTGCATACTCAGGGAGAACACTTATACCTTGAAATTTAGTGAGGGATCATCTTATAATGTTATCGCCGTACTAAGCAAAATAAGATGCATAAAAGATAAACATCACATGCAATCAAAATATGTGACATGATATGTCCGTCATCATCTTGTGCCTTTGATCTCCATCTCCAAAGCACCGTCATGATCTCCATAGTCACCGGTTTGACACCTGGATCTCCATCGTACCATTGTTGTCGTCTCGCCAACTATTGCTACTACGATTATCGCTATCGCTTAGTGATAAAGTAAAGCAATTACATGGCGATTGCATTTCATACAATAAAGCGACAACCATATGGCTCCTGCCAGTTGCCGATAACTCTGTTACAAAACATGATCATCTCATACAACAAGTTATATCACATCATGTCTTAACCATATCACATCACAACAAGCCCTGCAAAAACAAGTTAGACGTCCTCTACTTTGTTGTTGCAAGTTTTACGTGGCTGCTACGGGCTTCTAGCAAGGACCGTTCTTACCTACGCATCAGAACCACAACGATTTTTCGTCAAGTGTGTTGTTTTAACCTTCAATAAGGACCAGCCATAGTCAAACTCGATTCAACTAAAGTTGGAGAAATAGACACCCGCCAGCCACCTCTGTGCAAAGCACGTCGGTAGAACCAGTCTCATGAATGTGGTCATGTAATGTCGGTCCGGGCCGCTTCATCCAACAATGCCACCGAATCAAAGTAAGACGTTGGTGGTAAGCAGTATGACTATTATCGCCCACAACTCTTTGTGTTCTACTCGTGCATATCATCTACGCAAAGACCTGGCTCGGATGCCACTGTTGGGGAACGTACTAATTTAAAAAAATCATGCAATCACGCAAGATCTATCTAGGAGATGCATAGCAATAAGACAGGAGAGTGTGTCCACGTACCCTCGTAGACCAAAAGCGGAAGCGTTTAGTAACGCGGTTGATGTAGTCGAACGTCTTCACGATCCAACCGATCCAAGTACCAAATGTACAACACCTCCGTGTTCAGCACACGTTCAGCACGATGACGTCCCTCGTGCTCTTGATCCAGTTGAGGACGAGGGAGAGTTCCATCAGCACGACGGCGTGGCGACAGTGGTGATGAAGTTACCGGCACAGGGCTTCGCCTAAGCACTATGACGATATGACCGAGGTGTAAAACTGTGGAGGGAGGCACCGCACACGGCTAAGAGATTGTCTGTTGTCCTTTGGGGTGCCCCTTGGCCACGTATATAAAGGAGGGAGAGGAGGAGACCGGCGGTCAGGAGGGGCCGCCATAGGGGGAGTCCAACTAGGATTCCCAATCCTAGTTGGACTCCCCTTCCTTTTCCAAGAGGGGGGAGAGGGAAGGAGTAGGAGAGGGAGAAGGAAAGACATGAAGGCCCATGAAGTCCCACTACTTCCCCAGGGGGTTCCGGTAACCTCCCGGTACTCCAAAAAATACACGAATCACTCTGGAACCATTCCGGTGTCCGAATATAAACTTCCAATATATCAATATTTACCTCTCGGCCATTTCGAGACTCCTCTTCATGTCTGTGATCTCATCCAGGACTCCGAACAAACTTTGGTCATCAAATCACATAACTCATAATACAAATTGTCATCAAACGTTAAGCGTGTGGACCCTACGGGTTCGAGAACTATGTAGACATGACCGAGACATCTCTCCGGTCAATAACCAATAGCGGAACCTGGATGCTCATATTGGTTCGTACATATTCTACGAAGATCTTTATCGGTCAAACCGCATAACAACATACGTCATTCCCTTTGTCATCGGTATGTTACTTGCCCGAGATTCGATCGTCGGTATCATCATACCTAGTTCAATCTCGTTACCATCAAGTCTCTTTACTCGTTTTGTAATGCTTCATCCTGCAACTAACTCATTAGTCACATTGCTTGCAAGGCTTATAGTGATGAGCATTACCGAAAGGGCCCAGAGATACCTCTCCGATACACGGAGTGACAAATCCTAATCTTGATCTATGCCAACCCAACAAACACCTTCGGAGACACCTGTAGAGCATCTTTATAATCACCCAGTTAAGTTGTGATGTTTGATAGCACACAAGGTGTTCCTCCGGTATTCGGGAGTTGCATAATCTCATAATCAGAGGAACATGTATAAGTCATGAAAAAAGCAGTAGCAATAAAATTGTAACGATCATAATGCTAAGCTAACGGATGGGTCTTGTCCATCACATCATTCTCTAATGATGTGATCCCTTTATCAAATGACAACACATGTCCATGGTTAGGAAACATAACCATCTTTAATTAACGAGCTAGTCAAGTAGAGGCATATTAGGGACACTATGTTTTGTCTATGTATTCAAATGTACCAAGTTTCCGGTTAATACAGTTCTAGCATGAATAATAAACATTTATCATGATATAAGGAAATATAAATAACAACTTTATTATTGCCTCTAGGGCATATTTCCTTCACCAGAGTGCAACGGGCGATGGGCCCAAGACCTCAGAGTGCTTAGGATGTAGACCGACGGGGACCTCTCTTCTGAGCCTAGGTAGGGTTGCGACGTGTTGATCTTTCGAGGCCAGGCATTGACCCAGGAAAGTGTGTCCAGCCTGAGTAATCAAGCGTGTTTGGTAATGTGATGCACCCCTGTAGGGGAGATTATCTATTTGAATAGTCATGTCCACGCTAACGGACGCTCGGAGTTGTATCCCGATCTATTACAACTAGAATTGGATACTTGATACATGTGATGGATATGTGGCTCCGGGATTACTTTCTCATAGGGAGTCGAGAAAGGATCTCTGGGCGTTATAGCTACAGCAAGTTTCTAAATGCTGCAAGATGCTTGGAGTTGCTTGAAGATGCTAGTCTTCGATGAGCTAGGCTTTCCCTTCTCCTCTCACATTCTGCAGTTAAGTCCAGAGATACATCTCATTCCTTTGATACTGATGCATACTTAGTATAGATCTAATGATTGCGAGTACTTTGGATGAGTACTCACGGTTGCTTTGCTACCCCCTTTCCCCCTTCTTCTTTCTTTCCGGTTGCTATGACCAGATGGTGGATCCCAGGAGCCAGATGCCACCCCGTCGACTACTACTACATGGAGACTGCCGACGACCAGGTGTAGTTAGGAGGTCCCAGGCAGGAGGCCTTGCCTCTTTGATCATTGTTGCTTTTGTGTTTGCCTTCTTAAGGCATCCTTGTTTAACCTTATGTCTATACTCAGATATTGTTGCTTTCGTTGACTCTGTTATATTCGAGCTTCTATATTCGAGCCCTCGAGGCCCCTGGCTTGTAATATAAAGCTTATATTATGTTTTCCTAGAATTGTGGTGTGATATCTTCCCGTGAGTCCCTGAGCTTGATCATACACATTTGCGTGTATGATTAGTGTACGATTGAATCGGGGGTGTCACACTCCTGCATCGCCCCTTCACTATATAAATCCTCAGAAATTCCAGAAACCCTAGGGGAGCAAATGAAACACAATTCCATCCGCCGCAAGTTCCAGAACCACGAGATCCAATCTACACCATCACGGAGGGGTTCATCACCCTCATTGGTGCCTCTCCGATGATGCGTGAGTAGTCCACCATAGATCTACGGGTCCGTAGGCAGTAGCTAGATGGTTTGTTCTCTCTTTTTGATTCTCAATACAATGGTCTCTTGGAGATCTATTTGATGTAATGAATTTTTGCGGTGTGTTGTTGGGATCCGATGAAGATCGATTTTATGATCAGTTTCTATCCAGAGTCTTCTTTGATCTCTTATAAGCATGATCACTTATAGCCTCGTATTTCTTCTTCCAATCTTTGGTTTAGTTAGGCCAACTAGATCGATTTTTCTTGCCATGGGAAGACGTGCTTTGTGATGGGTTTGATCTTACGGTGTCCTCACCCAGTGACAGAAGGGGTAGCGAGGCACGAATGTATCGTTGCTATTAAGGATAACAAGATGGGGTCTATTCCTACATGAATAGATCTTGTCTACACCATGTCACTCTTCTTATTGCATTACTCCGTTTCTACATGAACTTAATACACTAGATGCATGCTGGATAGCGGTCGATGTGTGGAGTAATAGGAGTAGATGCAGAATCGTTTCAGTCTACTGATATTGGACGTGATTCCTATATAATGATCATTGCCTTGGATATTGTCATGATTATTTGATCTTCTATCAATTGCCCAACAGTAATTTGTTTACCCTCTGTATGCTATTTTCTTGAGAGAAGCCACTAGTGAAATCTACGGCCCTCGGGTCTATCTTTTATCATATTGCTTTTCGATCTACCTTTTACCGCATTTGTTTTCAGATCTATTATTCCAAAAACCCAAAAATTCTTTGCTGCACTTTTTATTTGCATCTTTTAATTCGTGTTCTACTCAGATCTATTTATCCAAACTCATACTATTTAATCTATCTTGTACCGGGGGGGGGGGGGATTGATAATCCCTCTTACGCGTTGGGTTGCGAGGATTTGTTCTTTGTGTGCAGGTACTGTTTACATAGTGTTGCTTGGTTCTACTGGTTCGATAACCTTGGTTTCATAACTAAGGGAAATACCTACCGTCGATGTACTGCATCATCCCTTCCACCTTGGGGAAAAAACCAACGCAGTTGAAGCCACGTCAAAGGAAATTTTTGGCCCGTTGTCGAGGAGACATCATCAACATCTATCAGGTTCCTAATCACAAATCTCACCTCCTTGCAATTTACATTATTTGCCATTTTCCTGTCGTTTTCATCTCCCCACTTCATAAAAAATGCCTTTTTATTTGCCTTCTTTTCCGTTTGCTTTTTGTTCATTTGCTATCTTTGCTTGTGTGTCATGTGTATTCTATTAGCTTGCATCTTTGCTTGCTAAAAATCTATTGATATGGATCCTCATCCACTTGCTAATGTTTTTAAAAGATCCAATTATGATGAACCAATTGCTAGTGAATTAAGTTCACTAGATTATCTTTATGAAGTTTTGCTTGAAATTCATGAATCTGAAAATTATGATGAAGTGTTGAAAGAAGAAATTGATGAAGTTATTCATGATAGCTCCTTGAATGAAAAGCACAATTGCAATTATGTTATTATCAATTATATTAATGTCAATTGTGCTAATAATATGCAAAACCCCAAGCTTGGGGATGCCAATTTTGCTACGTCTGCTACTTATTGTGATGATCATGATTGGGGTGATTCTTCTTATGATCTTGAAAATTTATTTAAGCCTCATGATGAATATGATATTGATAATAGTGTTTGCAATAATATTGAAAGTGGGTTTGGAAGAGTGTCAACTCTAGGTAATAATAATACACTACTTCGGAGAATGATCAATCTTATGAAATTTTGGATAAAAGTGGGCTTGGAGAGGTCATGACTTTATTTGATGGTAATCCCACTATTTTGGAAGAGTGTCAACTTTGCATGCATGTGGATCATGAAGAGAAAATTTTATGTGATAGTTATATTGTTGAATTTGATTATGATCCTACATGTAATTATTATGAGATAGGAAAATATGGTTGAAGAAATTTTCATGTTACTCAATTGCCTCTCGTTATGTTGATATTGTTAATGTTTTATTCCTCTCCTTTGCATATGCTAGATAATTCTTGTCTTGATAATTTGTTTGCTTACAAAATTCCTATGCACAGGAAGTATTTTAGACTTAGTGTGTTTGTCACATGTGTTATGATGCTCTCTTTGTGCTTCAATTCTTATCTTTCATGTGAGCATCAATAAAATTTCAAGCCTATCTTAATGGCTATAAAGAAAGAGCTTGTTGGGAGGCAACCGAATGAATAAATTTTATTTTTGCCTTTTTCTTTCTGTTCTTGAGTGTTTTCACAATTATGCTACTGTTATGATTGTGGTTTTATGTTTTAATTAGTATTTGTGCCAAGTAAAGCCTTTGCAATCATGGTGGGTGATAGTTGATTTGATCTTGTTGAAAAACAAAATCTTTTGCGTCCAATAGCAGAATTTTAAAAACTCACAGAAGTAACGAAAGTGTTTGAATTTTTCTACACAAGATTGATATACAAATTTCCGATGTTGTCCTACTTTTTCAGAATTTTTTGAGTTAAAGTGAAGGAAATATGCCCTAGAGGCAATAATAAAGTTATTATTTATTTCCTTATATCATGATAAATGTTTATTATTCATGCTAGAATTGTATTAACTGGAAACATAATACATGTGTGAATACATAGACAAACAGAGTGTCACTAGTATGCCTCTACTATACTAGCTCATTGATCAAAGATGGTTATGTTTCCTAACCATAGACATGAGTTGTCATTTGATTAATGGGATCACATCATTAGGAGAATGATTTGATTGACATGACCCATTCCGTTAGCTTAGCACACGATCGTTTAGTATGTTGTTATTGCTTTCTTCATGACTTATACATGTTCCTATGACTATGAGATTATGCAACTCCCGTTTACCGGAGGAACACTTTGTGTGCTACCAAACGTCACAACGTAACTGGGTGATTATAAAGGTGTTGTACAGGTGTCTCCGAAGGTACTTGTTGGGTTGGCGTATTTCGAGGACGTGGGCATAGCCCAGTGGTTGGGGGCGCATGATTGTAAACCTAACGACCAGAGTTCGATCTCTGTCAGAGACGAATTTCTGGAATTCTCATGAGGGATGCTTCTTCTATATCAATAAACCGTGGGTGCTAGTGCCCATGGAGTTTCATTTTTTTTTGGGTTGGCGTATTTCGAGATTAGGATTTGTCACTCCGATTGTCGGAGAGGTATCTCTGGGCCCTCTCGGTAATGCACATCACTTAAGCCTTGCAAGCAATGCAACTAATGAGTTAGTTGCGGGATGATGTATTACGGAACGAGTAAAGAGACTTGCCGGTAACGAGATTGAACTAGGTATTGAGATACCGACGATCGAATCTCGGGTAAGTAACATACCAATGACAAAGGGAACAAACGTATGTTGTTATGCGGTCTGACAGATAAAGATCTTCGTAGAATATGTGGGAGCCAATATGAGCATCCAGGTTCCGCTATTGGTTATTGACCGGAGACGTGTCTCGGTCATGTCTACATAGTTCTCGAACCCGTAGGGTCCGCACGCTTAACGTTACGATGACAGTTTTATTATGAGTTTATATGTTTTGATGTACCGAAGGTTGTACGGAGTCCCGGATGTGATCACGGACATGACGAGGAGTCTCGAAATGGTCGAGACATGAAGATTGATATATTGGACGACTATATTCGGACACCGGAAGTGTTCCGGAGAAGTTTCAGATAAAACCGGAGTGCCGGAGGGTTGTCGGAAACCCCGGGGGAACTAATGGGCCTTGATGGGCCTTAGTGGAGAGAGAGAGGGGCGGCCTAGGGCAGGCCGCGTGCCCCTCCCCCTCTGGTCCGAATTGGACTAGGAGAGGGGGGGCGGCGCCCCCCTTTCCCTCTCCCTCTCCCTCTCCTTCCTTCCCCCTCTCTCCCTTTAGGTGGAAACCTACTAGGACTTGGAGTCCTAGTAGGATTCCCCTCTTGGGGGCGCACCATAGAGGGCCGGCCGGCCTCCCCCTTGCTCCTTTATATACGGGGGTAGGGGGCACCCCAAAGACACAACAATTGATCTGTTTGATCTCTTAGCCGTGTCGGTGCCCCTCCACCATAGTCCACCTCGATAATCTCAGAAGGGTGCCGAGGCGAAGCCCTGCATCGGTAGAACATCAACATCGTCACCACGCCGTCGTGCTGACGAAACTCTCCCTCAACACTCGGCTAGATCGGAGTTCGAGGGACGTCATCGGGCTGAACGTGTGCTGAACTCAGAGGTACCGTACGTTCGGTACTTGATCGGTCGGATAGTGAAGACGTACGACTACATCAACCGCGTTGTGCTAACGCTTCCGCTTTCGTTCTACGAGGGTACATGGACAACACTCTCCCCTCTCATTGCTATGCATCACCATGATCTTGCGTGTGCGTAGGAATTTTTTTGAAATTACTACGTTCCCCAACAGTGGCATCCGAGCCAGGTTTTATGCGTAGATGTCATATGCACGAGTAGAACACAAGTGAGTTGTGGGCGATATAAGTCATACTACTTACCAGCATGTCATACTTTGGTTCAGCGGTATTGTGAGATGAAGCGGCCCGGACCGACATTACGCGTACGCTTACGCGAGACTTGTTTCACCGTTGCGAGCAGTCGTTGCTTAAAGATGACCGGCGGGTGTTTGTCTCTCTCACTTTAGTTGAACCAAGTGTGGCTACGCCCGGTCCTTGCGAAGGTTAAAACATCACCGACTTGACAAACTATCGTTGTGGTTTTGATGCGTAGGTAAGAACGGTTCTTGCTAAGCCCGTAGCAGCCATGTAAAACTTGCAACAACAAAGTAGAGGACGTCTAACTTGTTTTGCAGGGCATGTTGTGATGTAATATGGTCAAGACATGATGCTAAATTTTATTGTATGAGATGATCATGTTTTGTAACCGAGTTATCGGCAACTGGCAGGAGCCATATGGTTGTCGCTTTATTGTATGCAATGCAATCGCCCTGTAATGCTTTACTTTATCACTAAACGGTAGTGATAGTCGTAGAAGCATAAGATTGGCGAGACGACAATGATGCTACGATGGAGATCAAGGTGTCGCGCCGGTGACGATGGCAATCATGGAGGTGCTTCGGAGATGGAGATCACAAGCACAAGATGATGATGGCCATATCATATCACTTATACTGATTGCATGTCATGTTTATCTTTTATGCATCTTATCTTGCTTTGATTGACGGTAGCATTATAAGATGATCTCTCACTAAATTTCAAGATAAAAGTGTTCTCCCTGAGTATGCACCGTTGCCAAAGTTCGTCATGCCCAGACACCACGTGATGATTGGGTGTGTTAAGCTCTACGTCCATCTACAACGGGTGCAAGCCAGTTTTGCACATGCAGAATACTCAGGTTAAACTTGACGAGCCTAGCATATGCAGATATGGCCTCGGAACACTGAGACCGAAAGGTCGAGCGTGAATCATATAGTAGATATGATCAACATAGTGATGTTCACCATTGAAAACTACTCCATTTCACGTGATGATCGGTTATGGTTTAGTTGATTTGGATCACGTGATCACTTAGAAGATTAGAGGGATGTCTTTCTAAGTGGGAGTTCTTAAGTAATATGATTAATTGAACTTAAATTTATCATGAACTTAGTACCTGGTAGTATCTTGCTTATCTATGTTGATTGTAGATAGATGGCCCGTGCTGTTTTTAATGCGTACCTTGAGAAAGCAAAGTTGAAAGATGATGGTAGCAATTACACGGACTGGGCCCGTAACTTGAGGATTATCCTCATTGCTGCACAGAAGAATTACGTCCCGAAGCACCGCTGGGTGCCAGCCTGCTGCAGAGCAACACCGATGTTATGAACGTCTGGCGAGCAAAGTCGATGACTACTCAATAGTTCATGTGCCATGCTTTACGGCTTAGAACCGGGACTTCAACGACGTTTTGAACGTCATGGAGCATATGAGATGTTCCAGAGTTGAAGTTAATATTTCAAGCAAATGCCCGGATTGAGAGATATGAAGTCTCCAATAAGTTCTATAGCTGCAAGATGGACGAGAATAGTTCATCGGTGAGCATATACTCAAGATGTCCGGGTATAATAATCACTTGATTCAACTGGGAGTTAATCTTCCGGATGATAGCGTCATTGACAGAATTCTCCAATCACTGCCACCAAGCTACAAGAGCTTCGTGATGAACTATAACATGCAAGGGATGGATAAGACGATTCTCGAGCTCTTCGCAATGCTAAAAGCTGCGGAGGTAGAAATCAAGAAGGAGCATCAAGTGTTGATGGTCAACAAGACCACTAGTTTCAAGAAAAAGGGCAAAGGGAAGAAGAAGCGAATTTCAAGAAGAACAACAAGCAAGTTGTCGCTCAGAGAAGAAACCTGTGTCCGGACCTAAGCCTGAAATCGAGTGCTTCTCCGCAAGCGACCGGTCACTTTGAAGCGGAACTGCCCCAAGTATTTGGCCAATAAGGATGGCAAGGTGAACAAAGGTATAAGTGATATACATGTTATTGATGTGTACCTTACTAGAGCTCGCAGAGTACCGGTATTTGATACGGGTTCATTGCTAATATTTGCAACTCAAAGCAGGGACTACGGATTAAGCTTAACACCGCAAAGGACGAGGTGACGATCGCGTGGGAAATGGTTCCAAAGTCGATGTGATCGCAGTCGGCACGCTACCTCTACATCTACCTTCGGGATTAGTATTAGACCTAAATAATTGTTATTTGGTGCCAGCGTTGAGCATGAACTTTATATCTGGATCTTGTCTGATGCGAGATGGTTATTCATTTAAATCAGAGAATAATGGTTGTTCTATTTATATGAGTAATATCTTCTATGGTCATGCACCTTTGAAGAGTGGTCTATTTTTGATGAATCTCGATAGTAGTGATACACATATTCATAATGTTGAAGCCAAAAGATGCAGAGTTGATAATGATAGTGCAACTTATTTGTGGCACTGCCGTTTAGGTCATATCGGTGTAAAGCGCATGAAGAGACTCCATACTGATGGACTTTTGGAACCACTTGATTATGAATCACTTGGTACTTGCGAACCGTGCCTCATGGGCAAGATGACTAAAACGCCGTTCTCCGGAACTATGGAGAGAGCAACAGATTTGTTGGAAATCATAAATACAGATGTATGTGGTCCGATGACTGTTGAAGCTCGTGGCGGATATCATTATTTTCTCACTTTCACAGATGATTTAAGCAGATATGGTTATATCTACTTAATGAAACATAAGTCTGAAACATTTGAAAAGTTCAAAGAATTTCAGAGTGAAGTTGAAAATCATCGTAAAAAGAAAATAAAGTTTCTACGATCTGATCGTGGAGGAGAATATTTGAGTTACGAGTTTGGTCTACATTTGAAGCAATGCAGAATAGTTTCGCAACTCACGCCACCCGGAACACCACAGCATAATGGTGTGTCCGAACGTCGTAATCGTACTTTACTAGATATGGTGCGATCTATGATGTCTCTTACTGATTTACCGCTATCGTTTTAGGGTTATGCTTTAGAGACGGCCGCATTCACGTTAAATAGGGCACCATAAAAATCCGTTGAGATGACGCCTTATGAACTGTGGTTTGGCAAGAAACCAAAGTTGTCGTTTCTTAAAGTTTGGGGCTGCAATGCTTATGTGAAAAAGCTTCAACCTGATAAGCTCGAACCCAAATCGGAAAAATGTATCTTCATAGGATACCCAAAGGAGACTGTTGGGTACACCTTCTATCACAGATCCGAAGGCATGACATTCGTTGCTAAGAATGGATCCTTTCTAGAGAAGGAGTTTCTCTCAAAAGAAGTGAGTGGGAGGAAAGTAGAACTTGATGAGGTAACTATATCTGCTCCCTTATTGGAAAGTAGTTCATCACAGAAACCGGTTTCTGTGACACCTACACCAATTAGTGAGGAAGTTAATGATGATGATCATGGAACTTCAGATCAAGTTGCTACTGAACCTCGTAGATCAACCAGAGTAAGATATGCACCAGAGTGGTACGGTAATCCTGTTCTGGAAGTCATGCTACTAGATCATGATGAACCTACGAACTATGAAGAAGCGATGGTGAGCCCAGATTCGGCAAAATGGCTTGAAGCCATGAAATCTGAGATGGGATCCATGTATGAGAACAAAGTGTGGACTTTGGTTGACTTGCCCGATGATCGGCAAGCAATTGAGAATAAATGGATCTTCAAGAAGAAGACCGACGCCGACGGTAATGTTATTCATCTCTACAAAGCTCGACTTGTTGCGAAAGGTTTTCGACAAGTTCAAGGGATTGACTACGATGAGACCTTCTCACCCGTAGTGATGCTTAAGTCTATCCGAATCATGTTAGCAATTGCCGCATTTTATGATTATGAAATTTGGCGATGGATGTCAAACTGCATTCTGAATGGATTTACGGAAGAAGAGTTGTATATGATGCAACCGAAGGTTTTGTCGATCCAAAGGGAGCTAACAAAGTGTGCAAGCTCCAGCGATCCATTTATGGACTGGTGCAAGCCTCTTGAGTTGGAATAAACGCTTTGATAGTGTGATCAAAGCATTTGGTTTTATATGCACTTTTGGAGAAGCTTTGTATTTACAAGAAAGTGAGTGGGAGCTCTGTAGCATCTCTGATATTATATGTGGATGACATATTATTGATTGGAAATGATATAGAATTTCTGGATAGCATAAAGGGATACTTGAATAAGAGTTTTTTAATGAAAGACCTTGGTGTAACGCCCCGGATTCGATGCGCCAGGTGTCTGCCAGTTATTCGTCGGCGTTGCCATGTCATGCGCTTGCGTGTTGCACTTTGCCATGTCATCATCTGCATTTTTATCATGTCATCATGTGCATTTCATTTTGCATACGTGTTCGTCTCATGCATCCGAGCATTTTCCCCGTTGTCCGTTTTGCAATCCGGCACTCCTATGTCTCCCAGCGCCCCCTTTTGCCTCTTTTCGTGTGCGAGTGTTAAACGGTCTCGGAATGGACCGAGGTTTGCCAAGCGGCCTTGGTATAGCACCGGTAGACCGCCTGTCAAGTTTCGGATTATTTGGAGGTCGTTTGATACTCCAACGGTTAACCGGGTAACCGTAAAAGCCTCTTTGAGTTGCAGCCCAACACCCTTCCAAAGTGGCCCAAAACCCAGCAAACTCCCCTCCATGCTCTCGTTGCTCGACACGATCGCGTGGCGAAAACCGCACCTCATTTGGACTCTCCTAGCTCCTCTATCTATAAATAAGCCTCCCCTTCAAATCCGGGTCTTCCTCCTCCCGAAACCCTAAAATCATCCTCAAGGCCACGGACATGTCCGCTTCCTACGGACGAATCGCCGCCCTGCCCGCAGCCATCGGCGTCGCACCACGTGGCCTCCGCCCTCCTCGCCGCGCCTGCTGGAGCCCATCAGGGCCCACACCGCCCGCCTCCCGGCCCGCGTGCCCGCCGCCCCCTCGGCCTCCAGCTCGCCGCCGCCGCCGCCGCCCGCCAGCGTCTCCGGCCTCCCGGCCGCGCCCCTTGCCGCCGTCGCGGTTCTCCTCGCCCCGCCGCCGTCCCAGCCCGCCGCCGGCCGGATCCGGCGAGATCCGGGCCGGGGCAGCCATCTCCGGCCTCCTCCAAGCCGTCTCCGGCGACGAGAGCCGGCCATCCTCGTGAACCCCGCCGGTTGACTTTCTTTTCCCCCTCCAAATCCTCTAAGTCCTATTTCTGCTAATATTTTCTTGCATTTTCATCGCAACCTACTATGTGCATGTAGCTCCGTTTCGTGCGTGTAATATATCAAATTGTTCGCCTCGACGAGTAAATCATTTCATCTCATTGCATCGTCTTCATTTGAGCTCATCTTGATGCCCGAAATGCTGTTAGAAGAGAGCTATGTGATGTTAGTTTCTGATTCTTATCAGAACATGCACTTTTGTCATTTTTGCCATGATTGATGTGTGCACCCTATGGACTTGAGTCCTACATGTGTTTTGTAATATGCCATGCCATCTTTCCAGGGGTGTATTCCATGTATTTTTGTGATCTATGTGGTGACTAGCACAAGCATGCAAACTAGGCTTCATGATGTTGCTGATTTCAGCCCTGTTTTGCTGATATTTTTATGCCATGTAAACTTGATGCTACCGAGAGATCCATGCATATTTTGAGATACTTCAGTAAGGATGTTTTGAACATATGGTTATGCTCTATCCATCCATGCCCTTGTTTGCAATTATAGAGTGCCATAGCTTGAGTCAATCGAGCTCTACTTTTGCTATAAAATGTTTCCTGGCAGGTTGTTTACATGTTATTCAATTTTGCCAAGGTTGTTGTAGTTGATCCGTGTATGCTATGATGTTGTTCTTGCCATGTATAGCTTCTATGTCATGCCTTCTTACTATTGGGTTCCTTGCCATGCCATTTATTGCTCTGTGGTGAGTGGTTCAAGCTCACCAACATGCCTACTTATCGTTGTTCCTGCCATGTTTAAATCTGTAATATAACTTGCCATGTTTACATGGGTGCCATCATATCTTCTGGTCCTTTTTGGCTCATGGTCAGTAAAGGACTTTTGTTCTATGCATTTAGTAGTATCATGCCATGCCTTTGTTTGCCATGATAAGATCCTGTAACATGTTGTTTGATAGCTCTAAACATTGCAACCTGATGTTATTTCCTGTTAAGTCTGAAACTGTTATTATTTGCAAACTTGCCATGTCATTTTGAGCATGTTCTAGTTGTTTCTGGAGATAGATCAGTGTTCATGTTTTGTAATGCTTTACCTGTACTTCATGCCCATGCCTTTTGTTATCACGTTGAGATGCTGTAGCATAGTGTTTTGATGCTTGCAATATGCCTAGTTGCTGTTTTGGACAGCTTGTCCTTTAACTTGTTTAGTGTGTATGTGTTGAACCGTTGCTCCGTTTTGAGTGTGCTCTATATGAAACTTGCTTTTTTTTGCATGTAGCTTCATATTATCATGTTGCATCCATGTTTTGAGGTGTTTGCTTGATGTTTGTGTGCATTTTGCATCAATGCCATGTTTATCTTGTTTTGCTCATATCTTCTAGGCCGTAGCTCCGAATTAAATAAACTTTATATGTAACTTGACTAGAATTTCGTGTAGATCATCTTGGTGCATCTTAACTTGCTGTTTAACAACTTGAACATAAGGTTTATTCAGATCTGGACCAATTTCGAAATTTGCATATGAGGACTTACCGGAATTGTTGTATGTTGTTCCCGGCCTCATTTAAACTTGCCTTGATGTGTTGCTCTTGTTTGCATCATCTCTTGCCATGAGTAGCTTCATCTAGATTTGTCATGCATCATGTTTGTTGTGCATCTTGTCATGTTCATGTGTGGTGTGTTTACCTATGTTGTGTGCTTCTTCTTGTTAGTTCCTGTTTTGTTGCGATCGTGAGGATTCGTTCGTCTACGCTTGGTTCGTCTTCGTGGCTTCTTCTTCTTCATGGACTCGTTATTCTTCCTTGCGGGATTTCAGGCAAGATGACCGCTACCTTGGATCTCACTACTATCATTGCTATGCTAGTTGCTTCGTTCTATCGCTATGTTGCGCTACCTATTACTTGTTTATCAAGCCATCCCAAATTGCCATGAACCTCTAACCTTTGACACCCTTCCTAGCAAACCGCTATTTGGCTATGTTACCGCTTTGCTCAGCCCCTCTTATAGCGTTGTTAGTTGCAGGTGAAGATGAAGTTTGTTCCTTGTTGGAACATGGAGATGTTGTTCCTTGTTGGAACATGTTTACTTGTTGGGATATCACAATATATCTTATATTATTAATGCATCTATATACTTGGTAAAGGGTGGAAGGCTCGGCCTTATGCCTGGTGTTTTGTTCCACTCTTGCCGCCCTAGTTTCCGTCATATCGGTATTATGTTCCCGGATCTTGCGTCCCTAACGCGGTCGGGTGATTTATGGACCCCTTGACAGTTCGCTTTGAATAAGACTTTTCCAAAGAAGGCCCAACATTGGTTTTACCATTTGCCTCACCTATGCCCTTTTATTTCCTTGGGTTTCGGAGCCCGAGGGTCATCTTTATTTTAGCCCCGGGCCGTTCTCCTTCGAGTCTTGGTCCAAACCGAAGCGATGTCCGGCGCCCCTCAGGCAATCAGGGTTTATGCCAACCCGACGTCTGGCTCATCTGGTGTGCCACGAGACCGAGATATGTGCAGCTCCTATCAGGATTTGTCGGCACATCCGGCGGCTTTGTTGGTCTTGTTTTATTGTTGTCGAAATGTCTTGTAGCCGGATTCCAAGACTGATCGGGTCTTCCGGGAGAAGGAATATCCTTCGTTGATCGCGAGAGCTTATCATGGGCTAAGTTGGGACACCCTGCAGGTATAAACTTTCGAGAGCCGTGCCTGCGGTTATGTGGCGATGGGAATTTGTTAATATCCGGTTGTAGTAAACTTGAAGCAAACTCTTCTAAAATACACCAACCGTAGCGTAACCGTGAGTATCTCTTTTCGGGTTGATCGAGAGGAGAACATGGTTTCGGGTTATGTCCGGCGTAAGTAGGAGTTCGGGATCACTTCTTGATCATTACTAGTTGACGACCGTTCCTTTGTTTCTCTTCTCGCTCTCATTTGCGTATGTTAGCCACCATATATGCTTAGCCGCTGCTGCAACCTCACCACTTTATCCCTTCCCTTCCCTTTAAGCTTTGCTAGTCTTGATACCCATGGTAATGGGATTGCTGAGTCCTCGTGGCTCACAGATTACTACACCACCAGTTGCAGGTACAGGTTTGCGATGACCATGACGCGAGAGCGATGTTTGCTTGTGTTGGAGTTCTTCTTCTACTTCTTCGATCAGGGGATAGGTTCCAGGTCGGCAGTCTGGGCTAGCAGGGTGGATGTCGTTCGAGCTTCTGTTTATGTTTCATCCGTAGTCGGATGTTGATCTTATATTTGATGTTGATGTATTCTTGTGGCATTTGTGCCTTTTGTATGTATCCCCATCTATTATGTAATGTTGATGTAATGATATCCACCTTGCAAAAGCGTTTCAATATGCGGGTCTATCCTTGGTGGGACCTTCGAGTTCCTTTTGGATAGGGTCGCATATTGGGCGTGACACTCGGTGAAGCTACTTACATATTGGGCATTAAGAACTATAGAGATAGATCAAGACGCTAATTTGGACTTTCACAGAGCACATACCTTGACAAAGTTTTGAAGAAGTTCAAAATGGATCAAGCAAAGAAAGGGTTCTTGCCTGTGTTACAAGGTGTGAAGTTGAGTAAGACTCAATGCCCAACCACTGCAGAAGATAGAGAGAAAATGAAAGATGTTCCTATGCTTCAGCCATAGGCTCTATCATGTATGCAATGTTGTGTACCGACCTGATGTGTGCCTTGCTATAAGTCTAGCAGGAGGTACCAAAGTAATCCAGAGTGGATCATCGGACAGCGGTCAAGAACATCCTGAAGTACCTGAAAAGGACTAAGGATATGTTTCTCGTTTATGGAGGTGACAAAGAGCTCATTGTAAATGGTTACGTTGATGCAAGCTTTGACACTGATCCGGACGATTCTAAATCGCAAACCGGATACGTGCTTACATTGAACGGTGGAGCTGTCAGTTGGTGCAGTTCTAAACAAAGCGTCGTGGCGGGATCTACATGTGAAGCGGAGTACATAGCTGCTTCAGAACCAGCAAATGAAGGAGTCTGGATGAAGGAGTTCATATATGATCTAGGTGTCATACCTAGTGCATCGGGTCCAATGAAAATCTTTTGTGACAATACTGGAGCAATAGCCTTGGCGAAGGAATCCAGATTTCACAAGAGAACCAAGAACATCAAGAGACACTTCAATTCCATCCGGGATCTAGTCCAGGTGGGAGACATAGAAATTTGCAAGATACATACGGATCTGAATGTTGCAGACCCGTTGACTAAGCCTCTTCCACGAGCAAAACATGATCAGCACCAAGGCTCCATGGGTGTTAGAATCATTACTGTGTAATCTAGATTATTGACTCTAGTGCAAGTGGGAGACTGAAGGAAATATGCCCTAGAGGCAATAATAAAGTTATTATTTATTTCCTTATATCATGATAAATGTTTATTATTCATGCTAGAATTGTATTAACTAGAAACATAATACATGTGTGAATACATAGACAAACAGAGTGTCACTAGTATGCCTCTACTATACTAGCTCATTGATCAAAGATGGCTATGTTTCCTAACCATAGACATGAGTTGTCATTTGATTAATGGGATCACATCATTAGGAGAATGATGTGATTGACATGACCCATTCCGTTAGCTTAGCACACGATCGTTTAGTATGTTGCTATTGCTTTCTTCATGACTTATACATGTTCCTATGATTATGAGATTATGCAACTCCCGTTTACTGGAGGAACACTTTGTGTGCTACCAAACGTCACAACGTAACGGGGTGATTATAAAGGTGCTCTGCATGTGTCTCCGAAGGTACTTGTTGCGTTGGCGTATTTTGAGATTAGGATTTGTCACTCTGATTGTCGGAGAGGTATCTCTGGGCCCTCTCGGTAATGCACATCACTTAAGCCTTGCAAGCAATGCAACTAATGAGTTAGTTGCGGGATGATGTATTACGGAACGAGTAAAGAGACTTGTCGGCAACGAGATTGAACTAGGTATTGAGATACCGATGATCGAATCTCGGGCAAGTAACATACCGATGACAAAGGGAACAAACGTATGTTGTTATGTGGTCTGACCGATAAAGATCTTCGTAGAATATGTGGGAGCCAATATGAGCATCCAGGTTCCGCTATTGGTTATTGACCGGAGACGTGTCTCGGTCATGTCTACATAGTTCTCGAACCCGTAGGATCCGCACGCTTAACGTTACGATGACAGTTTTATTATGAGTTTATATGTTGTGATGTACCGAAGGTTGTTCGGAGTTCCGGATGTGATCATGGACATGACAAGGAGTCTCGAAATGGTCGAGACATGAAGATTGATATATTGGACGACTATATTCGGACACCGGAAGTGTTCCGGAGAAGTTTCGGATAAACTGGAGTGCCGGAGGGTTATCGGAAACCCCGGGGGAACTAATGGGCCTCGATGGGCCTTAGTGGAGAGAGAGAGTGGCGGCCTAGGGCAGGCCGCGCCCCCCCTCTCGGGTCTGAATTGGACTAGGAGAGGGGGCGCCCCCTTCCCTCTCCCTCTCCTCTCCTTCCTTCCCCTCTCTCCTTTGGGTGGAAACCTACTAGGACTTGGAGTCCTAGTAGGATTCCCCTATTGAGGCGCCATAGAGGGCGGGCCGGCCTCCCCTTGCTCCTTTATATACGGGGCGGGGGCACCCCAAAGACACAACAATTGATCTGTTTGATCTCTTAGCAGTGTGCGGTACCCCCTCCACCATAGTCCACCTCGATAATACTGTAGAGGTGCTAAGGCGAAGCCCTGCGTCGGTAGAACATCAACATCGTTACCACGCCGTCGTGCTGATGAAACTCTCCCTCAACACTCGGCTGGATCAGAGTTCGAGGGACGTCATCGGGCTGAACGTGTGCTGAACTCGGAGGTGTCGTACATTCGGTACTTGATCGGTCGGATCGTGAAGACGTACGACTACATCAACCGCGTTGTGCTAACGCTTCCGCTTTCGGTCTACGAGGGTACGTGGACAACACTCCCCTCTCGTTGCTATGCATCACCATGATCTTGCGTGTGCGTAGGAATTTTTTTGTAATTACTATGTTCCCCAACATAAAGAAGTATGGAAACCTTTTGCATCTTTACATATTGTTCTGCTTTTGAAAGATTCTGTTTTCTTTGCATTGTGTGCTTATTTTGATGAACCTATGGTTTATATTGGAAGGTAAAAGCCACGGTAAAGTTAGAATACAGTAGTTATAATGCAATAATAAAATATGGATGGGTTTGCAACAATGATTAAAGTGGTAATTTGCTTTATTATACTAACGGACCTCACGAAGGTTTTTTAACTTTTGTGTGGTTGAAGTTTTCAAGTTTTGGGTGCGATCACGATGGATGAAGGAATAAGGAGTATCAAGAGTCTAAGCTTGGGGATGCCCCATGGCACCTCAAGGTAATATTCAAGGAGAACCAAACAACTAAGCTTGGGGATGCCCCGGAAGGCATCCCCTCTTTCTTCTAACGACCATTGGTATTTTACTTGGAGCTATATTTTTATTCGTCACATATCATGAGTTTTTCCTGGAGTATCTTGTATTATATGAGTCTTTGATTTTTATTTTTTTTAACAAGTATCCTTGATGGACACACCTATTTTATAGATCCAAAATTTTGCTATGATTTGATAGAATTGCTTTGCGTGATTCACTTAAAATTTTGTAGCTATGGAATTGCTCTAGTGCTTCACTTATATATTTTTGAGCACGTTGTGCTTTATTATTTTTGAAGAAATACTCTCATGATTCACTTAGATTTATTTGAGAGTTAGTAATTTTTTTGAATAAATTCTTTAATGCTTCACTTATATTATTTTGAGAGATGAAAATCTTTATGTTCATGTTCTTCACTTAAATTTGTTTGAGCTTGTCAAAAGCAATTGCAACATATGAAACTAGTCCCAAAGTGATAGATATTCAAGAGGGATATAATAAAAACTTTCATAAAGATCATTGGACAAATTAAACTTGATTCGTTGTAATAGTTCTGAGATATGATGATAGTAATATGTGAGTCATGTTGGTGAGTAATTATGCTTTAGTAAGAACATTGGTGTTAAGGTTTGTGATTCCCTATGCAAGCACGAAAGTCAATAGTTGTGCAATGAAATTACATCCTACTTGTGTGCATTTTTCGCTGTTAGTTATGATTAATGCCCGTTTATGAGAATTTTCGTTTCGTGGTTGGTTGCTTCTCAGTCTTTTTGCTAGCCTCCACTTGTACTAAGTAAAAATACTACTTCTGCATCCAAACACCTTAAACCTAGTTTTGCCAGATGAGTCCACCATACGTACATATATGTGGTATTTTGATGTCGTTCTAAGCAAATTTGTATCTGCCAACTCTAATTTTCAAATTTAATTTCCTTTTTGTGTGCCCGTACAGCTCATGAAGCGGCAGGGGGTGGCCAATATTTTGCATGCTAGATGTGTTATTCTCAAGATGAGTGTTTATTCACTTGTCATTGCACGAGAGTACGGCGGTAATAGGGATGCCCAGTCCAGAAATGAAAAATAAATTTAGTTTATGTTGTCAAATAATAAATTCCTTGGAAAGTGTTGGTATGGATGGTACCCGTGGATACGACTAGCCATGGAGTGTGAAAGAATGGTGGAAAAAGGAATAAACTTTATTTTATGTTTGGTACCGCCTATGATATATCTAGCATGGAAAGTGTTGAGAATTACTCGGTCGTTTTCATTGACAGGAAAAGCATGCCTCTCAAAATATTTTATCTCTCAATTTAAGCTTTGAGCTCTGGCACCTCTACAAATCCCTACTTCCCTCTACGAAGGGCCTATCTATTTACTTTATGCAATTTTTATTTTTATTTGAGTCTCCATATCCTCTAATAAAGCACCAACTAAGGGGCACTATGATCGTACTTGAGCATTGGATGTAGCTAATATTCGAGTGTGTTTCATGAATGGATCAATGATTGAGCATGATGGGCTAGGGATAATTTCTTTAGTGTTGATATTTTGAAAGACATGGTTGCTTGTTGATATGCTTGAGTATTGAAGTCTTCATGTCAAATATAGACTATTGCTTTGAATCAACTAAAAGTCCAAATGTCCATGCTACAAAAGAAAGGAATATGTGATCAACATGTTAGGCAGCATTCCACATCAAAAATTCTGTTTTTATCATTTACCTACTTGAGGACAAGCAAGAATTAAGCTTGGGGATGCTGATACATCTCCAACGTATCTATATTTTTTTTATTGTTCCATGATGTTACATTATCATTCTTGGATGTTTTACAATCATTTATAGCAACTTTATATCATTTTTTGGGACTAACCTATTGACATAGTGCCCAGTGCCAGTTGCTGTTTTTTGCTTGTTTTTTACATTGCAGAATATCAGTACCAAACGAAGTCCAAATGCCATGAAACTTTTTGGAGATTTTTTTGGACCAGAAGACAACTTGGGAGCCAAGGAAGCACTTGGAGGGAGGCCCGTGGGGCCCACAAGACACCAGGGTGCGCCAGAGGCCCCTAGCGCGCCCTAATGGGTTGTGGGCCCCATAGGGGTCTCCTGCACCGCCTCTTCGCTTTATAAATCCTCAAAAATTCCAAAAACCCTAGCGGAGCAGACGAAACACAATTCCAGCCGCCGCAAGTTCCAGAACCACGAGATCCAATCTACACCATCACGGAGGGGTTCATCATCCTCATTAGTGCCTTTCGATGATGTGTGAGTAGTCCATCATAGACATAGGAGTCCGTAGGCAGTAGCTAGATGGTTTCTTCTCTCTTTTTGATTCTCAATACAATGGTTTCTTGGAGATCTATTTGATGTAATAACTTTTTGCGGTGTGTTTGTTGGGATCCGATGAAGATCGAGTTTATGATCAGTTTCTATCCATGAATATTATTTGAGTCTTTTTTGATCTCTTATAAGCATGATTAATTATAGCCTCGTATTTCTTCTTCGAATCTTTGGTTTAGTTAGGCCAACTAGATCGATTTTTCTTGCCATGGGAAGACGTGCTTTCTGATGGGTTTGATCTTACGGTGTCCTCACCCAGTGACAGAAGGGGTAGCGAGGCACGTATGTATCATTGCTATTAAGGATAACAAGATGGGGTCTATTTCTACATGAATAGATCTTGTCTACATCATGTCACCGTTCTTATTGCATTACTCCAATTCTCCATTAACTTAATACACTAGATGCATGCTGGATAGCAATTGATGTGTGGAGTAATAGTAGTAGATGCAGAATTGTTTTGGTCTACTAATCTTGGACGTGATGCCTATATAATGATCATTGCTTGGATATCGTCATGATTATTTGATCTTCTATCAATTGCCCAACAGTAATTTGGTTACCCACCGTATGCTATTTTCTCGAGAGAAGCCACTAGTGAAATCTACGGCCCCCGGGTCTATCTTTTATCATATTGCTTTCCGATCTATCTTTTGTTGCATTTGTTTTCTGATCTATTATCCAAAACCCCCAAAATACCTTGGTGCACTTTTTATTTGCATCTTTTAATTCATGTTTTACTCATATCTATTTATCCAAACTCATACTATTTAATCTATCTTTTACTGGGGAGGGATTGACAACCCCTCTTACGCTTTGGGTTGCGAGGATTTGGTCTTTGTGTGCAGGTACCGTTTACATAGTGTTGCTTGGTTCTCCTACTGGTTCGATAACCTTGGTTTCATAACTGAGGGAAATACCTACTGTCGTTGTATTGCATCATCCCTTCCACCTTGGGGAAAAACCAACGTAGTTGAAGCCACGTCAGAGAACCAAGCAACACTATGTAAAAATCACCTGCACACAAACACCAAATACTTGCAACCCAACGCGTAGAGGGGTTGTCAATCCCTCAACGGTTACGAGCAAGTAAACGGTATAGTTTTTGATAGATAGATCTGACAAAAATACAAAACAAAATAAATAAAAGAAAATTGCAGCAAGATATTTTTAGGATTTTTATATGATAAAGATAGACCCGGGGCGATAGTTTTCACTAGAGGCTTCTATCGAGAAAATAACATTCAGTGGGCAAACAAATTACTGTTAGGTAATTGATAGAAAAGCAAATAATTATGACGATATCCAAGGCAATGATCAAATATATAGGCATCACGTCCAAGATTAGTAGACCGAAATGATTCTGCATCTACTACTATTACTCCACAGAACGACCGCTATCCAGCATGCATCTAGTGTAAAGTTCATGAAAAACAGAGTAATGCTTTAAGCAAGATGACATGATGTAGACAAGATAAACTCACATATGAATAAACCTCATCTTTTTTACCCTTAATAGCAACGATATATACGTGTCGTGTCCCCTTCTGTCACTGGGATTGAGCACCGCAAGATTGAACCCATTACAAAGCACCTCTTTCCATGGCAAGATAAATCAATTTAGTTGGCCAAAACAAACCAATAAACCAGAGAAGAAATACGATGCTATATTAATCATGCATAAAAGTGTTCAAAGAAAACTCAAATAATATTCATGGACAGATCTGATCATAAACTCACAATTCATTGGATCCCAACAAACACACCACAAAAAGAATTACATCGGATAGAACTCCAAGAACATCAAGGAGAACATTGTATTGAAGAGCATCGAGAGGGAAGAAGCCATCTAGCAACTAACTATGGACCCCGAGGTCTGTGGTAAACTATTCACGCATCATCGGAGGGGCAAAGGTTGAAGAAGAACCCCTCCGTGATCGATTCCCCCTCCGGCAAAGTGCCAGAAAGGGTCCCTAGATGGGATCTCTCGAGAACAGAGGCTTGCGACGGCGAAAAAAGTATATCATGGACTCCCCTATTGGTTTCCTTATTTTAGAGAATTTATAGAGGCGGAGCTAGGTCAAACGGAGCCTCGTGGGCCCCACCACCCATTAGGGCGCATCCTGGTGGGTGGTGGGCCCATGCTCCCATGTCTGGTATTCTCCCAAAGCTTCTAGTGTCTCTTTTGTCCACGAAAAAAAATCTTCAAAAAGATTCGTGGCATTTGGACTTCATTTGGTATTGATATTTTGCGAAAACAAAAACAAGCAAAAAACAGCAACTAGCACTGGGCACTAAGTTAATAGGTTAGTCAAAAAATGATATAAAGTTGCTTGTATATATATAAAAAACATCCAAGATTGATACTATAATAGAATGGAACAATCAAAAATTATAGATACGTTGGAGACGTATCAACCATTGTGGTGGTGATTTCATTCTCCGACGTCTAGTCTCCTTTTGATCGGTTGTCGTCGTAGTCGTCCATCGTCTGTTTGTTCCAGCAACAAGTTATTTTTTATGTTCCACTTTTATTTGCTTGTTGCTTGTTTGAACTGCATAGGATCGATATCTATTAAATGCAGTGATGAGTTGTTCGATCACCTTATCTGGAAATTTATGAAAATTGTAACCGACTTTCGTGTTGTAACCACAACTAATCATTGGAAGGCCAATGATCTGTGTGTCGACTCGGGGAGCTTTGTCGCGGTGGGCTGCCAGGCGGCCTTCTTTAGCGGCATCATGGCCTGCATGATCGGGATCACGTAACGTACCGCCGGTAGTGGCGAAGCTAGCGAAGGATAGGGAGGGAGTTGAAAGTGAATATATACATGTTTGATGGGGGAAAATGACATAACTTTCCTTAACCCTAGCCGATATTTTTTTGTCCTTTGGTAATTACACAGGGGGGAGCCCCCTAAGCTGCATGTAGGTTTGTCGCAGCCGCTGGCATGGCTATCTACATGCATTGTAAATGTCTTGCTTCGCTGTCCTGATCTCCTGTGCCATCCAAGCGTGCAACACACTCGCCATGTGGATGCTCGACTCCACGAAGAGGGTGGAAAAGATGACATCGTCCAGTGGCAAATGGTGCTGCCGGCTCCTCCTCGTTGGCGTTCTTCCGCGCTTTGTAGTTAACATGCCTCATCAGCATTCCACACTCTTTCATATTCGTGAGGGTAGCCAGGTTCCCTTGCTTGGGCTTGTTGAATTTGTAGGATAGCTAAAAATATTTGTTGTATAATGTTTGATCTGACCTTCATATGGGGTATATAGACAGTACAATGTCAGGGGGAGAGATTTGGAGTACAAGATAACTCGTGTATGCTCTAAACCTATTCTACCTCTACATCCTTATCTCTAAGACTCTAACTCAATGCATTTATACTTCTAACATCCCCCTTAGTTGTAGCGGGATCAAAATGAAGATATGAATGTTTGACGAGGCCAAATGACAGAACATTCCTTAATCTGAGCATCTATTATTTTTTGCTCTTCGGTAATTTAACCACGGTTGTGCGTGTGGGGTGAGGGTGAAGGGTGGTGCCCCTGAGTTGCATGTGCCGCACTACCCGCTGCACCAGTCGGCCTACATGCTCTCAGTCGCGTGCACCACTTGCATGGTCGTATACAACACGGTGTGCTTGTCCTGTTTTCGTGGTCGTGATCTCCTGCGCCATCTAGGCGTGCAAATTCACACTCGCCATGTGGATCCTTGGCTCCAGGAAGAGGGTGGACAAGTTGCCGCCATCCAGTGGAAAATGGTGTCGCCAGCTCCTCTTCGGCGGCGTTGTCTTCTGTGCTCTATTGTCCGTGTGCCTCATCAGCATCCTAGACTCTTTCATATTTGCTAGGATTGCCAGGGTCCCTTGCTTGGGATTATGGAATTTGTAGGAAAGCTAAATATTTCGGATGTACTATATTGATCTAACCCTCATACAGGGTATATATAGAGTACAATGCGAGGAAGATAGACTTGGAGTATAAGACAAGCTATACATGATTTAAACCTATTCTATCTCTATATCCTCATCTCTAACTCAGTACAAATTATGCTTCTAACATTCCTCCTCCGTCCTAGTAGGAATAATACTTATCAAATAATACGTTCGAACCTCATCGTTTTACTCTCAGTAGCAGCAATACAAATATGTGCCTTGCAACTCCTCATGTCACAAAGTAAGAACTCCGCAAGATTGAACCTACTACCAAGCACCTCTCCCACTAAAGATAAATCAATCTAATTGGCAAAAAGAGATAGATAGATCAGAGAGAAATACAAGGCTATAGCATCACACATAAATAAATCTCAAAAAAGACTCAAATACTTTCAGTGAATAATCTGATCATAAACCAACAATTCATCGGGTTCCAACAAACACACCACAACAGTTACATCGGATTGAACTCAGATGAGATCATTGTATTGAAGACTGAGAGACAGAGAGCCATCTAGCTATTGTTATGGACCCATAGGTCTTGTGGGAACTACTCACGTATCATCATGGAGGCATCAAGGTTGATGAAGATGGCCTCCGTGATGGATCTCCCTCCGTTAGAGTACTGGAAAAGGCCTCCAGATGGGATCGCAGAAGAACAGATGCTTGCGGCGGTGGAAGCATTGTTTCAGGACCTCTCATGTTTTTCGGGATATATGGGAATTTATAGCGTCAGAATTAGGTCAAACGGAGCAACAAGTGGGCCACGAGGCACCGGGGCACGTCCTATCCCCCAGGGCTCGCCCCTACCTCGTGGCCCCCTCATATGTCTTCTAGACTCCTCTCGAAGCTTCTAGGGGTCTCTCTTTGTCCAGAAAAAAGCGTCAAAAAGTTTCATTGTGTTTGGACTTTGTTTGGTATGGATTTTCTGAAAAACCAAAAACAAGCAGAAAATAGGAACTGGCACTGGGCACTGAGTTATAAGTTAGTTTCAAAAAATGATATAAAATGGTATATACAACATAAAAGATTGATAATATAATAGCATGAAACAATCAAAAATTATAGATACGTCGAAGACGTATAAGAAACCTCTCTTTATTTGTTTTCCCTAGGAATTGATAAAAGTAGACTATTACGAAACTCCGGTTTGGGTGCGTACGGAACTGCTTAGGTGAAAACGTGGTTACGGGGTTGGTAGTGTCATCCTTTTCGCTCCCAGTGGGTTCGACACTGTACTTATCGTGAAATTGTTACACCACCTTGTGCACTTGTAGGACATCATGCACGGATATAGGCCATGTCATCGCCTCTAAGAAGGGACAAGACCCTCAAGTGTCGCCGCTGCCAGCATTAACAAGCCAAGCAGGGATTTCACGCTGACCTATGTCCGAGCAATCCCAAAGCCTCTGAAGCACGATCTAAAGACAAGGAAATCAAATCGCTGGCTAGAGCTGCCACCTGAGGAAGAGAGTTGTGCCCGCCGCCGAAGAAGGTGGCATTAGACACCATCGAACGCGCAAGCTTTGGATATGGCGGGAGACGAGGGCATGGACAAGGTTGGAGATGCTAAAAGGCGAAGAGAGCCAGCGCAAGGCCTGTGACGGCAGCCAACAATGCCGACGAGCTAGGATCTAGAGGGACGCAGATTCATACCGTTAAGACCGGACGCACCACCACCAGGACGCCGGCGAGCCAAGGGAGCTGGAGGGGAACACAACTTTCAGAGCACTGGTGTCGGGGCTGCACCGACAAAGGACACCGGCGAGCCATGGACACTAGAGGGGATGCAACTCCACTAGCGTCGGGGCAAGAGTCGGAGTGGCAAGGGATCCTCCCTGAAGCCACACACGCCTACCGCGTTGCTAGGGAACCAACCACCAGGACCACATGCCGGTAGCTCCATCGATGATTGGATATGATTGGGAACGACACACCCACCGCCTTCCCCGCATCCCCTTCCACGCAAGTGGGGACACCGAGGTTGTAGCGGCTCCGGCCACTGGGCCCTACTGGCAGGTTGCAGCCCTCCTGGCGGCGCCCCTGCGCCCCATGGTGGCGCCCCGCACTAGGGCGAAGATTCGGAGGTACGGAAGAGAAGAGATAGGAGGAAGCCATGTTGGAGATGTCGTGCCGTTGCAGAGGAAGCACATGCCTCGCACAATCATTGGCGCCATACTGTGTGAGCCTCGCCACGAATGTTACTGCCGTGCCGCCACCTTCCCTGAAGTCGGCACAACTTTGCCGTGCGGGCCCTCCGACGGTGGCGATGGGGGGGAGGGGGAGGAGAGAAGGCCTACCAACGGCGACAGTTAGGGTTTTCTCCGTGCCGGCAGACACGGGCGACACGGGTGACACGAGCCGTTTTTCTGGTATCTCCAATTTGGAAGACTCATTACCTTGGAAAAATAGGCAAACATTAGCTAATAGAGTATTAGCTACGAGCCTACGACTACATCAAGTTCTTTCCAACTACAGTAAGTTTTTAGGTGTGGAATTAACCAATGTATGGAGAATACAGTTGGCTATGCATATGAAAATACCACCTTACCCTTGTGGCGAATGAGCAAATTTTCAAGAACGAGAAAAGAAACACAAGCCATCCCGCGCCCAGATCGACCCAAATTCAATTCACCCGACGCGCCCGCCGTCGCGCATCCCGTTCATCCCCAACCGCCGCCGCACCTCTGGAGGCAAGCCAACCTCCGCCTGCTCCGTCGCCTTCCCCGCCACACCGGGGGACGCCGCGGCCGACGGCAGCGCTCCGGCTCGGCGCAACTCCAACGCGCGCCCGCCTGCGCCCGCCGTCTCTTCCATCGCCGCGGGACGCCGCAGCCAGCTGTTCGGGGGAAGGTAGCGGCAAGAAGCGGCGGCGCTGCCATCTTCCCAGGAGCGCGCCGGGAGAACTCAAAACTCCCAAAACCCTCGCTCCTACTTTCTGAGACCGCGCGATGGCGAGGCGCGGGCTGGCGGCTGGCGCCGGCGCCGTCTCCAGGGTTCGATTCGCGCCGTCCTGTAACAACCTCATAGTCTCCTCCTGGGACTCGGTGAGATCTCTCTCTCCCCTCCTTATATTTTTTTGGCTTCGCCATTTCTTGGTGGTAGTAGCACGCTTCTACTTGTGGTTTGTTCAGATTCGAGGGCGGCGCAATTTGCCAAGTGTGTGTTTCCTCGAACATTTTGGGGGCAGATTCTCTGTAGCTCTTGCCCAAGTTAGCTTATCCTGGCTTCCCAATTTGATGCATTTATTTGAGATGAAATAAGGGCGCTTTATCTTTGCGAAAAAAATCTTTGCGGAGGAGGTGCCTGACAGGGTTTCGCGTGGAATTTTGTTCTGCAGGGGCTGCGGCTGTACGATGCAGACAAATCCATTCTCCGGCTGGAGGCGAATTCTGAGGCAGCACTTCTGGACTGCTGCTTCAAGGATGAGTCTGTGGCGTTCGCAGGCGGTTCGGATGGATCTGTAATAAGGTATCAATACAATTAGTTGCAACACTTCAGGAAATCCATGTGCTTAACATGGCAGAAACATAATGCTTGTAGCGTTTTTCTTTTCCAAATGTAGGGGCACTGTCCTCTATTCTGATTAGAGCCCCCTTCGAGGCTCCATATTAATTCTAAGAGACAAAACTAGAAATAAAATCTGACCCATCCAACTAGAAGATCTATTTGTATCGACGTGTTATACTTCATAAAGCCTGGTAGAATTCGTTCAGAGTATGGCAGTAGGAATTGTCTTATTTGCCTTTGTAATTATTTAAGTTAAACTCTGAAATTAGAATAATTTCAGTTACATATCTATGTACTTTATTTCATCAGATCAATTGAAGCATACAATGAAAATGAAAAAAAATTAGACAAAACAAATGTAATCCCATATATGTCAGCTGCTTGGCTTTATGGGTGAAATTCTGATAATACAGTTTGTTTGAGTCACTTTTATGTGTTTTGCTTTTAGCTATCTGTTTTAGGTAGTATTGGGCAGAAGAAAGTTGAAATTTAATGCTGCATGCCAACTGCATATAGAAAAGAGAAAGAGTGTAGAGCAAATACTGGCGATGGAGGCCATTAGAAGATCCAATTTATCGACATGTTAGATTTAATGAATCCCGGTTGTGTTATTTATGTTATATGTGTATAAATGTAATGTTCAGAACATGAAGCAGTCACTTCCCTGTCTCCAGTATATCTATTTCCATCTGGCCTTATAAATAGATTCAGAAGTTTCCACATTAAGCGAGAAAACAAACAATACCACACCTATACTGGATCAACTGTAACCTATGCTAATTGCTTTTATTTTTGTTTTTTATTCATCTCTTTCTAGTTTTGAAGAGTAATATTTTGAAAATGTATTAGAACATGTTTTTTGTACATTTCACATTCCTATGTGCAATTGTATGTTACATTGTAAGCACACCATTTCTTTACTGTTTGTTTGTCCTTGAAAAACTAGCCCGTGCAGATGAAGCAGATGCATGGGTTTATGACTAGTTTCATCAGCCCTCAGCCCTTCCTCCACCAATTTTCTTTTTGACTCCAACACCCACCCCTTACATGAAATTCAGACGTAAAACTTTACAAGCCAACAAGCTCAAACAGATAAATTGCCTTGGGTTTTTACAAATTCACTGCATTAACACTATTGAATATACATCAGAACTGAAGTAGGAAAATTTGGTGTGTCCCTATCACTGCTGTTTTACATTTTGCACTGAAAAATAATGTCTCAATCCCAGCCTTCTCTATTTTATATGGGAACTACATGCATTAGTATTTATACTGATGAGAATATTCCCAGGTATGACTTGAATTCAGGGGCTCGAGATACAGTGGGTCTGCATGACGATGTGGTTGTCAGCACTGAGTTCTCACAGATTACTGGTAAGTTGCATTGCCAATTTTAATGATCTCCTCTCCGATTTCTTGGGTGTTTTTCCTGGAGCATTAGATGCCTTCATAAAACAGTGTGTATCGTATCCTCATTTACTGAATAGGAAATTATACTGTGGTGTTGTGATGGTTTAGCTTGATATCATAGATTTTTAGTTGTAAACTATGACATTACTGATTAATAGGAAATGTCTATGTACTGATTTTTTCATTAATCGAAACAGCCGAAGTTGCTTCTTAATGTATTTACTTCCACAATTGGAGCTTGCATTTACTAATAGTACCTTCTACGTTGCTTTCAGGTCAACTGGTAACTTCTAGCCTTGACAAGAAGTTACTTTTCTGGGATGCACACACAAGAAGTGTAAACCCTAACCACACTTTCATGTTGGATTCAGTGGTGGTATCACTTTCAGTCTGTGGCATGTATATATTAGTCACAGTTGAGAGTGATGTTTACTGGTATGACATGAGGAATTTAACAGGGCCGATTAAGGCAAAAGATTCCCCCTTGAAGCATCATATACGGTGTCTTTGTGCTTCTGCAGAGTGGAATGGTATGGATATTTCACGTTCCTTTAGGAACTGCTAGTTATTACTCCCTCCGTCCGGAATTAGTTGATGCTCAAACGGATGTATCAGATGTATTTCAGTGCTAGATACATTCGGTTGAGCGTCAACTAATTCCGGGCAGAGGAAGTATGTTTGAAGCAGAATCCTAAAAGGGATGATGGTGGAGTTAAGTTCATGTGGTTTACCGCTGTCAAGAAAATAGTTCATGCGGTTTACTTATTTACGGGGCGATTGCCTATTGTAAATTAGCTGTTTCTTGAATGCTTAATGACTTGAATAAGTGCTATTTGTTGATCTGAAGTATATCTGTTTTTTAATTACAGATATCTCAATTTCTGAGTTCTGACTGATGGCTGGATACACTCTTTTTATTAGGTTACGCGGCTGGATCTCTGGATGGTACTGTTGCGTTGAAGTATTTTGACCATAAAGTAGACAATGACATGGGGTTAGTTTTGGTACTTCCTTTCTGCTCTTTTTTGTTCGGTTTATTTGCATTGGGATGATGTACAACCGTAATTGACATTTTAAGTCTCTTTCTCATATTGCTTCACTTGTTACTTATGGAAGTATCTATTATGCATATATGTGTAATGCAATCAAATAGAAATCAACATGAGTAACAATATATGCCAAAATTGCTGATTATGTCATGTGTAACCTCTATCTAAGGTAGATAAGTGGTTGCTCATATGTTTCAGTTTCCTGTCCATCTTCTATTCATTCACCGAAGGGCCGACTGTGGAACATAATTGGCATTTTTAAAGTAGAGGGACTAATCTAAGCCTAGAACAAAGTAGATGCACCTGAAGTACCAATTACCTATGTAATTTCTTGAGATATTTGTGCTTTTGCAGATATACTTTTCGATGTCATCCAAGATCGAAAGATGGAACCTCCAGTTTGGTTTCCATAAATAGTATAGCAGTTCATCCATCGTAAGTCTTTTAATTTTGTACATTTTCCTACTACAATTCTTCTCAAAGTAAAATTAAATCTTATGCTCTGGTTGGCAGCAAGCAAACTTTTGTTACTGGAGATAGTGAAGGATATGCCATTGCCTGGGATGCTTTATCAAAAAAGAAGCTGCTTGAGGTAATATCTGGTTCTTCTAAAAATTGCATCTTTATTATAGTCTCCTTGACCTAAAAAGGAAGTAGTTACATGGGGTGGAAAATTTACTGAACGCATCACATCACTTGAGAGTGGGGCGTTTTACCCATGGGCACTCCTGCTAAACTTTATCTGTTAGCTAAGTAATTGCCATGGATAGACTGGGGAATATGAGCATCATGGTAAGAGTAGCACGCCTATTAGAGTATTAGTAGTATTAATTTTTCTGAGAAACCATTGTAAAAAGACTAGTTCACATGTTACACACACATTGGACATATGTTACACAAATACAAAACTACCCTTAGAAGAACACAATGTTCTGCAGAGTGGGTTGTTTCTTTTATATTTTAAAGGAACATCTGGTTGATCAATATTATTCATTAGTTCTTCCAAAGGTTTCTAAAGCATTGAACATTTTTTAAATATCTGAACCTAAGATTGCACATATTACATGATTGATGCTGCCATGGGCAAATAAACATAAAAGTAAACTTTTGGGGCCTTTTCAACTGTATTTTTACTATCACACACTGCACTTCCTTTTTTGTTCCCCGGTTCGTAATTTGAAAGTATAATCATCATTTTATCCCTGCAGTTTCCTAGCTTTTCGGGCAGTGTGGTGTCAATGGCATATAACCATACCGGTCAACTTTTGGCAGTTGCTTCAAACTATACTCATCAAGGAGCAGACAGAGTGTGAGTGGTTACTAAATCACAAATTTTCTTATTGCCTTATCCTTAGTAACATTAGATTCATCTTGAATTCGTAAAGCACAACAACTACCATTGAGATGCTGCTGCTAAAAATAATTGACATAGTCACATGCCTTCACTTATATTCAATTATGTATGAAAAAAGACTGCCAATGAGATTAGCATGGATTAGATATGTCTGCACTTGCGAGTTTAATGTGCAGTGTGCACATGTCGACTGGGCCCTACAAAAAATGTTTCCTCATCATTATTGAGCTTGTTGGCAGCCTGAAACTTTATGCTAAACATGGTTCTTGCTACCTCGTCGACAAAATACCCTCTCCTGATTTTGGCTACATAGTTGCCATAGTCTTAGCCCGGGTGTTCCGCACATTGATCATTGCGGGCTTATGATTGGCATCTGCCTTGGGTTTGGTGTCTGCTTTGCTTCTATCTCGAACATGGCATATTTGTCTATTGTAGCACTATGGTCACTGGTGTTTCATCCTCACGTCTCTTTTCGTTTCTGTAAGAAAGCATGCGCTAGTCCGTTTTTGGTAGCCAGTTAACACCCTTGTATGTTTTGTTTCTGTTGGTCAGGTTGGAGGTGGAGGGGCACCAGATATTTATCGAAACGATGCGGGATTCCAAAAGGAGAAAGTCTCCCTGAGAGTAGAAGCTCTCTTCTTACCCAGACCGGTCCAGCCGACTACTTGTACAATTAATCGAGCCCTGCCGCTGTAGTCTTCCCCCCCTTAACATTATTGAGCTGGGCAGAGCGAAGCATTCATGCCATCGTATGTTGTGTTTTGTTGTATGTATGTTTAGGCATTGTTGTTGTTACATTACATATGTTATTACCATCTATCGCCTGCTGTACGTCTGGTGTGCCTTGACTCGACTCGAACAGATGATTGTATTTCATATGCAGTTGTGTAGAGTTGCAACTTTGTTAATCGGATGGAAGTGTAGAGTTGAGCTTGATCCTGCAGGTGCAACGTTGTATTTTCCTTTTTCTGCTAGAAACCGCATACCAGGTCAGAAGTAGGAAACGGAAAACGCGCTTCGCCATGGCGAATACGTAACATGCGCAATACGTCTTCACCATCGGCGCGGGTCAGAATCGATAAGGTTCAGAGCGCAGCTGAACACAAAAACACGAACACCTGTCCTCCCGCTTCACTCCCCCCCTGGCCATGGCGGAAACCCTGGTGGGCCTCCGGCTGGCCGCCTCCGCGGTCCCGCATCCACGGAGCAGCCGACGCCCCTGCGTCGCCGCGCCGACCCACCACCGCCTCCCCCAGCTCCGGGGCGGCCGGCTCTGCGCCCGGGCGGCCGTCACGGGCGCGCCGGAGGTGGACGAGGACGAGGCCATGAGCATCGACAACCTCTGCAGCTTCTTCGACCTCAACGTCGGCAAGTGGAACGGCATCTTCTACGTACGTACGCGCCGCCCTCCGCCCTTTATAGTCCCCAAAGCCTCCCTGCTTCCGGTCCGTAATTTTTGGTTCAAGTATTGTCTCTGTGCAGCAATTCGACGCGCACGGGAGGGTGCAGCAGGAGATCAGCACGCGCCTGTCCGCCAGCACCTACGGAGAGGGCGACCTCATCAGCCTCATGCAATCGTAATGCTCCCGGTGATACTGTCATACTGATATTTACCCCCAATGTCGAATCCTGCTTGCTTCACTTCTCATGCCTTTCAGCTACAATGTTCACTCCTCTCCATTTTCAGTCTAGTGAAGTTCTAAGCTTACTTCTGCAAGCATTTTGACCATCCATGGCCTAAATTGCTGTTTCGGATCCTATCCCCGGGCCCTGACCCCTCACTTGATGTATCTGCAATTGTGATTTGTAGGCTGTATATCAAGCAGGCTTCGTCTGGGATAACATTTGCAGACGAGGAGGATCCCGAACCAGAGTGGGCAGAGTACAAAATCAAAGAGACCAACATGTTTACTGTAGACAAATATCAGCAGGTGGACTGAAGTTCTTGGTTATAATGTTTTTACTTTTTTGGTTCCGAGCATTTTTAACGAGTTATATTGTTTAGTGCACAGATTGGGTTCTTCCCTGACCAGAAGGCATTTGCGTTGAGATATCAGACCGCTGGAATGCTGGAGACTGTCCTTCGAGCAGGTGTGCTCGGAGAAGATGATACTGGTGAAGAATCCCCCAAGTAAAATTTATTATGATTCCACTACCTTCGGCGTTTATCTGCATTATTATGATGCCCTTATAGTACGATGTACTGTATCTGTTTTGGCTTCAAACAGAAACTTGAAGATCCCTTCTCGTAAACCATCTATTGTCTGTGAGAATTGTATTTACTCTCTTGATGGCAATGGTCGAGTAAGAGCTTTCCACATAATGGACCCAAATGGAGTGCTCGATACACTTATTGTTTTTCATGAAAATCAGGGCTCCATAGTGCCACTTACACACTCTTCAACTGATGATCCAGAGGTGAGTTCTCATGGTCAAGTGCTGTAATCTTCGTATCGATGAACTTACGATAGGGTCATGAAAAGGTATACCATTTATCCTTTGTCACTAGAATCCCAGCAACGATAGGATAAATGCTCTGCTTGGAAGGTGGGAGGGCCATTCTGTGACGAAGAGGAGCGGGGTGTATGGAGCAACGCTCGATGAGGCTGATACGGTTGTCCTCCTTGAAATGGACAATAATGGTCAGCTGGTTCAGGTATGTTTCAGAGTCTATGGTTGAGGTAATTCCAACAAATGTTTTGGAAAAATGGATCTAGATAACTGGAGCTGAACTTGTAGCTAATGGATTTCAAGGGTTGCATGGCATGCGTGGATTGGTGTCTTATCTTTATCCATGCGGACATCAACATCTATTACATAACAGTGTGTCTTATAAGCACTAAAATAATTCCTGGTTAGACGACGCTAAAATTATGTAGTATTTTTTTTATCAATGTCAATAGGTACTGCAGAAGAAATGTTTTTTTAAGTGTTGCTCCATTTTCTTCAAAGACTTTATTATATATAAAAAATTGGTCGAAGACTTGTGTATCAATAGTTTCTTATGTTCATAGGATAACATATCAACGAAAACTGGAACTAGCACGACAACAACGATCCACTGGACAGGAGTAGCGAATAACAACTTGCTTCAGTTTGATGGAGGATATGAGATGACTTTGCTACCTGGAGGGATGTACATGGGGTATCCATCAGACATTAGCAAGTGCATTGAGCAGTTAGATCCTTTTAATTTGGAGTTTTGTTGGATGGAATCGCCAGGAAAGAGGCAGCGACTCGTGCGGACCTTCGACTCGGCTGGCCTGGCTGTTTCGTCGACCTACTTCATAGAGACCAAAGTATGAGTCAGTGAGTTAAAGCCTTTCTGTGTACAAAATGTAATGCACCAATTTTGTGAGCTTTCCAGTTATGTCACTGGCTAGTGTTGTCGTACATTGTACAATACACGATAGATAAATATATATTGTTTCTATGGCAAAAAAAATTAAAGTATCGAGCTGGTGCTTCTTTCTTCCTTGGCTAATTTTTTTTATTTACATTCATAAACCAACAAATTTTCTGTTTCTACTTTGGCATAGAAATACATACTAGTAAACTTTATATTTGCATATTTGTCTTCGCCCTTTCAAATGGCATATTCCAATGGAATTGTTTTTTCTGACTACTGGGCTGTGATCTATCTTTGTTTCAAATCGTTAAAACCCCTTGAACCGAACCGTCCTTAAGGAAGCCTACTTAAGGAAGCCTATCTTGTTTCCTTTTTGACGTGATAAGGAAGCCTATGGTGTGACATAAATCCAGGGATATTTTGCTCAACGTTACTACTTCCATTTTGTTTTCGTTTTTCAATCAATTGTATAATGAACAGGGATTGACAGCTAGGAGGTGATTAAAAACTAGAAATCATTCGGATTAATGACAGACAGATTGAGCGCAAGTCTTATTTGTCCACCAATTGCAGCACCAGACGCGCTAAAGGATCGAGCCTATTTGGCACCGAGCTGGACAGAGCTGTGGCTGGTCAAAGAAATGTCTGGCCGTCAATGGCTGCAAAGTAGTAGTACACTTGGCCAGCCGTTTGAAAGAGGCCTGAATTATTAGTAGTAATAAAAACAGTTCAGATCACTGTGTGATGGAAACAAATTTACAAAAGAGCGTCTCATGGCTGATGGTGTACAGCGCTAACGAACGAGAACGAGGATCGTAGGACTGACATAGGATCGCAACGTCATCCCCACCTCTTATGGCTGTTTGACTGTACCACGTTAAGATCTTTCAAAGAGGTTTTGGTCCACGTTGTGTGGTCCGCCTCGTCCTTGTCAAATCTTTCTCCGTTCGAATTGGTTGTCAGAAAATGGATGTATCTGAGGCGTATTTTAGTTACAGATACATCCATTTCAAAACAATAATTCGAACGAGAAATAAACATCCACGACCTGGCCAAATCTCAACACCGAACGTGTCCGCGGACAGTGCCACCCGACCCCTCATTTGTCTGCCCGGTCAGCCACACCTCTCAAATTCAAACCCTCGTTTTCATGCAAAGACATGCATGAAGATCATATAGCACAGATTCATCACCAATTCAACAAACAAAATTAAACCACGATACAACAATTCAACATATGCCAAAATAGAATTCAACAATTCATACATAGATAGGCGATACAGAATGTATCAAACGCCTCCATTATTACCTCGCTGATCCTCTTCTTTATGTTGATCAGGCACTTCTTGCTTTCCTCATCCAAGAGGCCAGTGTCCTGCAACATGATTCTCAACTCTCCTGTTTCCCTCGCAAGCTTGCATTGTCTTCACCATTTCAAGCTCCCATTTTGCATATTTCTCTTGCTTCTCCATGTCCATCTTCTCCCTCTCAATCATCAATGAATCTCGCACCCTCTCTCGATCGAACTTTATCCTCTCTCTCTGCACATATAGGAAGAGCTTATACAGAGCCTCCTTTTTTGTCCTTGGTGGAAAAAAAATATCCGTTCAGGTGGCGGACATTTTGCTTGCCGCACTGTCATGCACGACCTCTCCTTCTCCCACTTGTTTTCCATCACCTACCAGTTCCTCTTAGGCACTGTCGCTTGTCTGTCTGCCCCTCCACTTTGCTCGTCGTCGTCATCCAATCCAATAGACTGTTGGGTGCTTGAGCCATCATTTTTCTTCATCTTCTTGGTTGGGGGTTTTGAGCTCTTCAACGACTAGTTGCCACTTTGGTTTCCCATTCTATTTCAAGCAACAATGGGACAAAGTGAATCGCTGCCCTCGGTTTGGTTGCAGAAAGTGGCCGCCAGCCCGGGAGGGACGTTTTGGCTCTGGGGAGCATATGCTCCCGGATGGACAATAAATTCAAAATAAAATTTAAAATTCTTATTTTTGTGTGGATATGTTCATGTTAGTCTAACAAGCGTACTTGACAATTTTCATGTGAAACGGGATAACAGTGCTTTGTCGGTGAAAAAAAAATTAAATGTAACATTTGGTGTTTGATTTGTTTTTTTCGCACAGGTCAAAATGCTTAAGTTTTTCCACTAAAAAATTGCAGGTAGCATTTGGGTCTGATAATGAACACATCTAGTTTTTTTCAAAAAAAAATTGACATTTACAAAAAACTTTTTTTGCGGGCAGGAGCATATGCTCCCAAAAGCCGAATTGAATTTCTGTCGTTAGCCCCTTTTAGCAAACAAGAATCACCCAAGACAATGCAACAAACAAGGCTAGCAATACAAATGACGATAACATATAAATGTTGACAATGTGAAGCAAGTCAAACTTACATGACTATTGACTCCAATGCCACTTTGGTTCTTGGACGACCACTTGTGAATAGAAACCGCAAAACTTGTTGACGCTCATCTTGGATGATGGACCATCTATGTTGGAGAGAGCCCTCATTGTGTGTGGTATGGACAGGGTGCAATTCCACATAGTTCTTGTGTTCATGGTAATGTTTGGGGAATTTTCCAATACTTGTCGCCCTTTTGCTTTTGGCCAACCAAGCATCACACAACAATACATCCTCCTGGCTTGAGAATGACGGGCCTCTTGCCTCTGGTGCCTTCTTACTTTTAGTAATGTCCGATGTTGGCCCAACATGAAACAAAGGGGAAAGTGGTATCACCCAAGTCAGCTATGTGGTCAAAATTAGACAAGTTTGACCGCACACTTTGCAAACAACCTATTTCCAGACAGAATATAGTAGACGCTAATGCATCATGAATGATGGATTTGTAGTATATAATGTAAGGAACTTTAGTTCCATCTTAAATGTTTTTTGACAAGAATATCAGAAGCTCTGCCTTTGCATTATAGGGGAAAAGAAGTCAAGACATACAAACTCTAAACCAGTAGCGAAGAACTGATTTAGGCACTCACACTCTAGCACTCTAGCAAGCTACATGGAAAGAATTGCTACAAAGTACAAACTCTAAACCATCTTAAATGTAACTTTATAAAGTAGCATAGCTAGGATTTGTGTGCATATGAATTGAAGAATTGCCACAAAGTACTAATTTACTTCCACGGAAGGAAACCTATCTTGGTGTGACAGAAATCCAGAGGAGTATTTTGCTCAACCTTAATACTTCCGTAATTCCGTTTTGTTTTATTTTTCAATTATAACGAACAGGGATTGATAGCTAGAAGTTGATTAAGAACCAGAGATCTTATGGACTAAGAGATAAATTAAGCGCAAGTCTTGTTTTGCTACCAATTGCAGCAACAGAGCTTATTTGGCACTGAGCTGGCGAAAGCTCATGTGTTGTCAAAGAAATGTTTATGTTATCTGACCCTAATGGCTGTAAAGGAAAGATGCCTGAAATACTAGTTAAGAAAACAGTTGAGATCCGCTTTGATAGAACTAAATTACAGGTAAAAAGAAGTTTCCATAGCTTGAAAATTAGATGATGGTGGTGGAGGCGCTTTTTGCCTTTCTTCTATCAATATATGATATGCACACTCGTGCATATTCGAGAAAAAAAAATTAAATGATGGAGCGCGTAAACGAATAACGAAGGCGAAATGTCTTCTGCTTTATGCCACATGTACAGGTTACGACTAATGGCAGTTAGAACATTGGTCCACGTTGTGGCCCGGCACTGTGGGCAGCTAGCTAGCGCAGTTTGGTCATGCTCCCCATTAGCGTCGCAAATCTGGGATGATCAAAGTCCCAGCAGAAGCTAGTTGTGACTCAGTTCAGAATAATCACGCCTAGTTGTCCACAGCAGGCAGGTCCATTTGGCAAAAAATTGGGGGCGCCGTCGTGTCGCATAAACTAATACGCGGAGAAATGGGTTTATACTCTATACGTACCACCGAGCACAGGCCTCTGAATTGTTGCACTGCTAGCTGCGAGCTGCCAGTATGATCAAGCATGCTGATCTCTGAAGCTTCTGAGAAGACGGCTCGCGGTCGCGGCTTGGAGAGGGCGGAGTCCAGGTGTCCAGCGTAGCCTCACCAATTTCCCTCTGGTCGGCGCGTGCAGGTGTCCCTTTCGTTGCACTTGCACGGTCTTCTTCTTCTTCTCCCTTCTCTGTGTCCTGAGAAGGCAAGAAGAAATGGGCGACCGGCGAGGCGACCACATGAGCCAGCAGCCCCCGTTCTCGTCTGGCCAGGAGAGGGTCTTCGACGGCGGCGGTGGCGGCGGGTCGGCGTTCGGGAATGATTATGATCCTGGATCATCCTACATGGCGCTTCTCGGCACCGGCGTCAACCCCCAGCCCCCGCCGTGGGCAGTTGAGGAGGTCACCACGGCGACGACGATTAATATGACGCCGCAGTTCTCCATGGTAATTCAAACTTGGCATCGATCTACTCTTAGTTAATTTTGGTGTTGCACTCCCTCACGGCAAGTCAATGAAATATACAGAGATGCTTTGTATTTGCTTGAAACCTATTTCCAGATGCCATTTCTTGGATCATGAATCCTGAATTTGAATATGTTTACTTCGTAGTGTTTTTGCGCATTGATCGGACTATTGCGAGCCTTTGCTCAACGATTTCGTATGCAATTTGCTTCATAGGATCATAGCCAGCCTTCATCCTCTTGTTTACCTTACCCAACTTCGTCTTTACCTATATACCAGCAACTTCATAGAATCTATGGGATTACGGATTAGTTGGGAGTTTCTTGTCGATCATCTAGTGGTCTTCTTTATGCAGGCAAACTACGCGCCGACGTCGTCGTACCAGCACCACCAGACGGCTGCATCCTTCGTCTCACCCCTCGCCGCCAACCTCCATCCCTACCCGTTGTCGTCGTCGTCCTACTTCCAGGCCGACCCGCTGCCGCAATGGCCTCCGCGGGCAATGGCGCCGTCGCCCTCCTCCTCCCTGCTGCCCCGCAACTTCACGGTCCACCAAACGCCGGCGTACCCGCACCACCACGAGCAGCAGATGCACATGCAGCTGCTGCGCGCGGCGGCGCTGGGCGGCCCGCACGCGGCGCCGGCGCCCCCCATCGAGCAGCCGGCCAAGGACGGCTACAACTGGCGCAAGTACGGGCAGAAGCAGCTCAAGGACGCCGAGTCGCCGCGGAGCTACTACAAGTGCACCCGGGACGCCTGCCCCGTCAAGAAGATCGTGGAGCGCTCCTTCGACGGCTGCATCAAGGAGATCACCTACAAGGGCCGGCACACCCACCCGCGCCCCCCCGAGCCCCGGCGAGCGGGAGCGGACGACGTCGCCGCCCCCAGCAGTGCCGTCGGCGCTCAGGAGGACGAGCTGAGCGACGACGAGGATGACGGCGAGGAGGGCCACGACATTGGCAGGTGGGCATGGGCTGCACTACATGCATGCACGTTCTCGTTGGAATGGAATTTTGTTCTTCAGTCAATGGAACTTAACGGCCGGGACGCCGGTACATTTGTGTTGATCAGCGGCGCGGGTGGTCCGGCGGGGCAGAGGGTGGTGAGGAAGCACAAGATCATACTGCAGACGCCGAGCGAGGTTGATCTGCTGGACGACGGCTACCGGTGGCGCAAGTACGGCCAGAAAGTGGTCAAGGGCAACCCCCGTCCGAGGTACTATTAATTAACATCAATTAATCAGAAATGCTAGTTAATTATGCCACACTAGTTGCACGCACGATGAACTGAGTACCTGCAGACACTATCTGCTTTCAACCATGCATCTAGTCCGCGTAGCTATAGTTGGTTTAGAGGGGTTATCCTCGAGAATTTTGGAACAAAATAATAATTCTCGATCAACATCTCTATCTCTATTTCTATCTGTCTATCCATCTATCTACTCCCACTGTTTCAAAATGTAAGACGCTTGTTGACACTATCATAGTATTAAAAAACGTTTTTTATTTGGGAAAGAAGGGAGTATCTATCTATTATTAAAAAGGAGTTGATTGATTATTAAAGAGGAGTTAGTAGGTACGTTCGCTTCCATCGTTTCTACTCATTTCCCATCAATTCACACCCCCTTTCACTGGTTTATTTAAAAAAAAAATAGATTGCATGGCCCAACATTCAGCAGGCCGTCTCCCCAACCGTTCGGTCTACGTGTAATTTGCCGTAGGATTAGATCCCCCAATGTTGTCTTCCTCCCGTCGCCGTCTTCCCTTGTAATTAGCCGTGTGGTCTCCCATCCCCTCCCCCCCTCGGCCGACGCACAACGACCCTACCCCTGCAACAGGTCTCGTCATCGGTAGTGGCACCACCACCGCCGATGCGGCACCCAGATGAATCACCATTACAGCACGCCTTGGCATCAAATTTGCAGCGAGCGATCATTGTCGTCGCCCCCTGCCGTCTCGTAGCAGCGCTTGCCGGTTTGCAAGTCGTTGCAGCACCATCGCCCCGCCCCTTCGCCGACGACCCTCCGCGCGGATGCACGCCGCTCCCAGCACCACCATCTCCTGGTCGCTACTTTCGTCTGTCACCATCGAAGCAAAAAAAAAAAAACTTGCCGGTTGTAGCTTTTGCGGTTGTCGGTTGCAACAAATCAGGATTTCGTCCGTCGCCATAGAAGCAAAACAAAAACCTTGTCGGTAGTAGCTTCTGCGGTAGCCGGTTGCAACAAATTAGGACTCTATCCATCACCGCCGTAGAGAACACCCCGGACCTTGTAGCAAAAACAGTTGTTGGTTCTAGCTCTGGCTTCAGTCGGTTGCAGCCCAGCTCCTGGTTCTAGCTTCGCTCTTGGTTTGCAGAAACCCCATATGCTGGTTCTAGCTCCGGCTTCTGTCGGTTCCAGCATTTGTGACACACTATTGTAGCAAGGGATCTGGGCGGTCGCAGCATTCGCGTCACACGCTTCTGATTGTACTAAATCTTCTTACGAGTGCGTCCAAGCCCCGGCGATCCATCAACGTTGTGAGAAGGCGCAGACTAAGGCATAGCCTAGTGGTGGGGAGGGGTTGATGCCTTCCCACCCACCTAGGTTCAAGACATGGTACTTGCAATTTGGGTTTGTTGCATCAATTATACTGTAGGGGATTCCCTTACAGTCTTTCTATGAAAAAACGTCGTGAGAAGGCAAATGTTCTATGCAAAGGCCAACGTTTAAGAAGGGTGTTGTAAAATGTAAACGTTGATAAAGTATACTCAAGGAAACTGGTTATCCGAGCATTTAACTACCCATTTGCTTAATACTATTATTCATTATGATTTGTTCAAGAGGCACATTTTCTTTTCGACATGATTTTACCATACCTTCAGGTCCACTTGTGAGCTCATGTGTTTCTCCGCTTTTTCTTTCGCAAGACCAACATTAGGTTCCTATGTCTTCAATTTTCCTTTTGTCCTACTGCCATGCATAGGCTAGATGGATATCGGCGACCTCTTACGTATAGTTCTTTTTTCCTTCTTAAATTTTTTGCATATACGCAACTACACAGTTTTTTGTTTAAAATCCAAAGTGTGTGTGGATGGCAGTGGAAGTGGAATTGTGCAAGGATGAGCCATTGACATAGGTGGTAAGATTGAATTGGGGAGGCGGCGATAGTGGGTGGAAGGGATATGCGAGACACAATTGATGTGAATTACTAAAATATGCATGCCCCCATTGCAACATACGAGGTTATTAGCTAGTATTTGAAGAAGTTTTAATAACTCATCAAATTGAAGGGGTTGTTGAGGTGGTATTTTTTTTCTTTTCAAATTCCTCTGAAAATACATGCTGTTCATAAGCATTTTTAAAACTCAACTTAAAACGGTTGATGTTTCTTAGGCGTCTTTCAAATTGGCGCAAAATTGATGGTCCTTCGTATGCGTTTTTCACATTCGCATCATAAAAACTAGAGGTTTTAACTTGTAAAAAAAACACACGCTAAACCCTAAGCCCTACATGGCTTCTCCTTGCCTCTTTTGATTCCATGCTGAAAGTTGTGTATTATTGAGGATCACGTAATCCCACTGGGAGCCTGAAGCATGACATGGAATAGGTTGGGTAACCAACTTTAGTGAGAACATCTTTGGCTCAAAAAGAAAGGTTTGTGCCATCCACCCTTGGACAAGCTTCCACCCTATCTTTAAATACGTGAAATCTTCATTTTTATATCTGCTACATCGGTGGGCATGCCTTGGTACTTTTCTTACATGGACTCATTTATCACATTAAGTGTCAATTTGATCCATTCTGAGTGCATTAGGGCACCTCATGTTGAAATTTATGAAAGATTTTCTCGCGAAGCATAAAGAGAGGTTTCTAAAATATCGGTGATGCCCGCCACACCCTCCGACACATGCCTTGACAAACAACAGACGGACATCATCAAATAATAGTCTAATAGATGCTTCACTACGGGAGCAGGTGACACTACTTGGATGCCACTCAAATTTTCTAAGATTCCCCTCGTCTTTAGCATTCTTGATGATCCTTTTGTTGCGAAATAGAAAACCAAATATGGTGATACGGGTCACCTTACAAGAATATTTGGACAAAATGCCTTTGTTGCTTCCATTTCCTTGATTAAGTGCCAATAAGCTCTAATTGTCCAACACGAGGATGATGCGATTACCACACCCTCATGTAAATGGCTATCAAGAAGAGGGATAGGTGCATGGTGGACTTCACGTGGCCCGGGAGCACAAGGCCAACGAGCTTTCCTTACAGAAGGAACTTCTGGGATGGCGTGGAGGCTAACAGTAAAAATCAGGGGGGTTAGCTCGAAAATCTGCGAGAGATCAGTACAGATAAGGGCAATTTTTTTTCTTCGATAAAGCGCTTTTGTTATCTCAAAATATAGCATCAAAGTGATACAAAGCATTAAGAGTATCACCCGGCCTCTACATAAGTAGGATGCACACAGCCAAACATCAGTAGTCTGATAAACAGAAAGATAAAAGACCGACAATTCGGCAATAGTGGAGTCCATAGACTGACACTATGCCTATGTCGAAAGAGATGGGGGACCTACCCGGAGATTATGTTGCCATCCATGTTGGGTAAAAACCTCCATAGCCACCTGCTCCAACAGCATACACACCGCCTTGAATAACGGTTGGTACTCCGCTCATTGTAGCGCACACCACATACGAAGCGAGTGCGTACAACGAAAAATAACCTGCAAAGGAGAAACATTTTTGTCATTAAAAATAACATCATTTGTACATAGCCAAAGCCGTTGAGGCAGCCGACATTTGCTCAAACGCTGACAGCAGAAGTTTCAGGTTTCTAGCCTTGTCTAGGTCATGTTCTATAAAGAGAATTGTGTCATCGGCATATTGCAGAATAGAGAGACCACCATCCACTAGATGTGGCACTACTCCTGTAATCTGTCCGTCCTGTTTGGCGCGCTCAATCAGAATAGCCAACATGTCAGCCACAATGTTAAATAATATTAGAAATATGGCGTCACCCTGTCGTAGTCCTTTTTTTGTCTGAAAGTAATGGCCAATATCATCATACATCTGTAAGTCTATTCCATAGCAATACAACCTATAAATCTAGAACGTTCGAGCTGACCGAGTTAAAAAAAATCATATGCACTGACATCCGCAACCACAACCAAATCCCCAATTTGGTCATCACGGATTTTCACAGCCACGCCCGGCCGTGAAAATGGGTTAGATTTTCTTGCATGCTATTTACTTTGCCTATTAAAAAGGAATTTCAAACGAAAGAATCCCTATGAGAGTCAAATACAAGGGAGGGTTATCCAAAGTACTCCCTCCGTTCCTAAATATAGGTCTTTCTAGAGATTTAAACAAATGACTACATGCGAAGTAAAATGAGTGAATCTACATTCTAAAATATGTCTATATACATCCGTATGTGGTGGTCCATTTGAAATCTCTAAAAAGACTTATATTTAGGAACGGAGGAAGTAACAATCACCACCTAGGCACACGTCATGCACGGTGTTGAAAAGATAGAATTCTCGTGTAGAGATGACAATGAAAGAATGAAAACATCTTACACAATGGGATATCTCTTGACGTCATCTCTAGCAATTAATATTTGCACACATCCTAAAATTATATAGTGAGTAAATTTAGTTAGAAAATGTGTGACTAAGAGATGTCATCTAGTAAATTGGTCTAAAATCATGCATGTTTTGCCTCCTCTCTCTCTCACTCTCATGTTACCTTATCGTACATAGTCTTAGTCTTGTCAGTGCGTGGTGGTTTGGAACGACAATAAAATTTTGAAAATCCAAAACCTTGGAGAATTATGTGAGAATCAAATGTGCGATGTGATATGCCATTCCTTGGTCACTAACCCATGTGGACGTGCTAATAGTTCTGAAAGGTTTTTTCAAAAGTTAGTCCTGAAAGGTCCGTTTTAACAAGGTTTGTGACTTAGATACATGATTGATGATTTAGAAGACCTACGTTATTTATCCAGCTGGGCAAGTTTGATTACCTACAATGACATTACAAACTGGTGGTTCAAAACTTAAGTGTCTATTTGCATCCTCTGAATTTTTTAAATCCATGCAGGAGCTACTACAAGTGCACCGCCGAGACTTGCAATGTGCGCAAGCAGATCGAGAGGGCCTCCACCGACCCTAGGTGTGTCCTAACGACATACACCGGGCGGCACAACCACGACCCACCGGGCAGGGGAGCTGGAGCCGCCGCCGCCGCCGGGGCAGGCGGCGGCTCCTCCTCTGATCCCGTGCCATCCGCAGTGAACCCGTCCGGCAGCACATTGCACCAGCCAAGTGGCATTCATCAGCTGAAAGAGGAGAACCGGGATTAACACATTTTTAATGGATTTCGAGTGTGGTGTTTCCTTTGTGTGAATAATAGAGTTGCACTATTTATTCTTTTGGGCGGGTTTTTCTGCTGGCTAATTGTTGTTTATTGTGATTAATTTGACAACATTTGTTTTAGAGGAATTGACATATCCTTTTTGGCCGCACATGTTGGTGGCTTTTCATGGCTTAATTTGTATTGTATGAGATATACATTTGTTTGTTAAGCTGAGGTTTTGAATGAAAAAAATGGTTATCCTCACTGTTGCAGAAAAACAATATGCAAGTTATTCAAGCATCTATCTTTTGTTAGAATGGTTAATTTGCGCACAATGGTTCTATTCTCGTCCATTTTCCTTGGACTACTACTATTAGTATAATTCAACATCCTATTCCTACGCATAGAAACTATGGACATACCAAATTATATCTTATGAATGATTATTTCTGACGGACGAACACAACCAAAAAATTATCTTACAACTACAATGATGTTGTGTTCTCCTTCATTTTTGTTCCACTTCGGCAGGTGTACCAATACTTGCTTGCTTAGTTCGCAACTATCCTACATAAGCACTATATGCACTATCATCAAGGTTTCACGTGGTAATATGTAAGAGTGTGCAATGTAGAATACCAACCCTGCAAAGCAGTTGATTTGGTTGCTCACCTTTCATGAGTGCGCACAAGAAATAAACTAACTAGTCGGGTTCATGTATATGAAAAATAAAATAAAATTCTTGCAGTGATTTTTAGATGAAGTCGCCTCTTTGGACTTGATGGAACACTAATAGAGTCATGGGTAATCTAGAATGCCTAAAATAAAGCTCGCCATTCCAGGCGGTTTTGCTTCTTTTAGTGCTTGGTTTCGGTAACATAAAATCATTTGATTTTTCAAGCTCAAGCAATACACAAATTAAGTCCAAATGTGTCAGCCGATGATGAACAACATGAAGTAGCTCGTGGTTGAGGAAATCATATATGGAAATAAAAATTGCAAGTGTTTGGCATTCGAAAATCATAAATCATGACAACGATGGACAACACTTGGGCAGTCGTTTTACTTGTAATATCCCGAATACGCACAATATGTGGGAACATGGTGTGTCTACGCATTCCATCTTATGGCAAGAACAACGGGTCCTATACAAAGAACATTCTTTCTCCTTATAGTGCACTTTGAACTTCTTCTGTCTTCTATCCTTTAAGCCACAACATACATAGTCAAATCACATGCATCTAGTATCTCCCTGATAAAACAATTGTTGACAACATTTAAAACATACAAGGTGTGAAAACTTTTGAAGTGTGTTTCTCAAGACTTGAAGCATCTCCGCCCTGTAAATGGAACGGACTTCAGGGCCACGATGTCTAGGTTCGCCTCATTCAAATGTCGTCCCGAAAGGCAATGCTCATAGTGCTCTAGCATTTTAAACAATGTCATGTTACCCTCAAGATGCGTATGTAACCCAGAGTTTAGACTCTCACTTCGCTGATTACTGCTCAGTGCTAATAAACATCGCCCACCATATATGAAGCACACCACACTTTCCTCATTTGATGCATGTGATGCAGCCTTGACTCATCGCTTATTATTTGACTCCTTTCTAAGAACTCTATCCATTTTCTTTCATGCTCTTCAGTGGAATAGGAATCATCATATATGAAAGATCTGAATTCTTCTCTAACTGTGTCATCATGTAGAGGATGTACAATGTTCTGTTGAATGTGCCATACACACAACCTATGGTTTCAGTCAGGATAGATTACCCTGATTGCCCTCTGCATTGCAAGGTCCCTGTTAGTGATCAAAAATATTGAATGCTTCAAGCAATACACAAATGCACTTGGGCAGGTGTACCAATCATTGCAAGGTCCTTGTTCGTGATCAAAAACATGTATGTGCTCACCTTTCGGTAACATGAAATCAATTGATTTTTTGTATGCCTAGATTGTTTCATGAGAAATAATCACACATCTAAAAATAACAATGTTGCGGTGGTTATTCAACCCGACAAATGGCACAAATGGCAAATTGTACTTATTGGTCATGTATGTGCTATGAAAAAACATCATTGAAAGCCTCGTAGTCACGCCATATTGTCTATCGGAGCAGGACAATCCCTTATGATGCCCATCTTTATCAACCAAGTACTTGAAGAAAAACCTGGATCTCTCTCTTGTCACACCATCATGTAATGGATCACCGTTTGAACATCACCGAAAATGATTGTTTCCTGCTTGTAGAGATAGCAAAAATTATAAATGTATCTCGTCGTGCATTGAACCTGATCATATCCCCGTATTGAATTTGCAAGATATCCATGATTTTGTGTTTGAGGATCCCAGAATTTTCCATCTCTACAATGCTCGCTTTCAGCTCGTCGCTCATTCGTTTGTGTGAACGCAATAGACAAGAAAGATCCCGTGGGACCAGAGGATGGGGTGTGTTCATCTATGAAATCTTTCACAAACCACCACCATGTTTCCTCGACTCTTACAGTGACCAATTTGGGTTTACACCCAACACGAGTGATATTTTGTGGCCTCCTCTTCCTTTTCATGTGTTTCTCTTCATGACAATCTTCTGTGACTACACACAAATTTCCTAAAAAAATATCTTCATGAAAGGCTATGTTGAGTGGGATGAAGCCAACATGAAGGTAATTTTGAGGAAACTCGTTTGTAGTCGTGAAAAGAAGCAAATGAAGAGGAAGAGGAGGCCACGGAATATCACTTGTGTTGGGTGTAAAGTCAAATTGGTCATTGCAAGAGTCGGGGAAACAAGTCGGTGGCTTGTGAAGGATTCCATCGGTGAACCACCACAACAGCCACCAAAGAAGAAAAAAAAAGACGGATCACCTCCACACCCGAGCTTGAGGCGGCTCCATCCTTGATATGCAGTTTTGCAGACCTAATAATGCACATTACTAACCTTAATCTTAGGTCATATATTCGTATATACCAAGTAATCCCTTCGTTCCAGAATATAAGGTGCATTGGTTTTCATGTAAATCAAACTTATGTATTTTTTTGGAGGAAACTTATGTATGTTGTAAAATAAAATATATCAACTCCTAGAAAACCAATTAAATAAATATCAAAAATAGTTTTCGTGATGAATCTAATGGTTCAAATTCGGTATTATAGATATTGATACTTTTGTCTTAAACCTTGGTCAACCATGCACATGTCTAACTTTTGAACAAGTAATACACCTTATATTTTGAAACCGAGGGCATGAAAAACATAAAATACTAGATAATGCCCCACACGTTGCTGCAGGAATTTTGTAGCAATGCGGACATACCGTAGGATGATTCATAGTCACTAACAGTGTAGAGAATACAAAACGACAGATCAAAATGATTACACTATAGATAGTTACAATATATTAGGGATTTGGTATGGCACAGCTGCAAGTAGAAACTAACCAAAGAGTACTAATGAGAGTTTTCCTTGATTACAAACAAATGCAGCCACTTTACTGATAAGTAATTCTAAATCGGGCAGCATGATATGTCTCCAACGTATCTATAATTTTTGATTGCTCCATGCTATATTATCTACTGTTTTAGGCAATATTGGGCTTTATTATCCACTTTTATATTACTTTTGGGACTAACCTATTAACCGGAGGCCCAGCCCAGATTTGCTGTTTTATGCCTATTTCAGTTTTTGAGGAAAAGGAATATCGACGGAGTCAAACGGAACGAAATCAACTGGAGAAGTTATTTTTGGAAGGAAAGCAACCCAGGGAACTTGGAGTGCACGTCAGGGGAGATACGGGCTGCCCACGAGGGTGGGGGGCGCGCCCACCCCCCTAGGGCGCGCCCCCTGCCTTGTAGGGCCCCGTAGCTCCACCGACGTACTCCCTTCACCCATATATACCTACGTATCGTAAAACTTCCAGAACAGAAGATAGATCGGGAGTTCCGCCGCCGCAAGCCTCTGTAGCCACCAACAACCTCTCGGGAGCCCTTTCCGGCACCCTGCCGGAGGGGGAACCCATCACCGGTGGCCATCTTCATCATCCCGGCGCTATCCATGACGAGGAGGGAGTAGTTCACCCTCGGGGCTGAGGGTATGTACCAATAGCTATGTGTTTGATCTCTCTCTCGTGTTCCCTCTATGGCACGATCTTGATGTATCGCGAGCTTTGCTATTATAGTTGGATCTTATGTTTCTTCTCCCCCTCTACTCTCTTGTGATGAATTGAGTTTCCCCTTTGAAGTTATCTTATCGGATTGAGTCTTTTATGAGAACACTTGATGTATGTCTTGCCGTGTTTATCTGTGGTGACAATGGGATATCATGTGCCACTTGTGTATGTTTTGGTGACCAACTTGCGGGTTCCGCCCATGAACCTATGCATAGGGGTTGGCACACGTTCTTGATTCTCCGGTAGAAACTTTGGGGCACTCTTTGAAGTACTTCTATGTTGGTTGTATAAATCTGAGATTGTGTGATGCATATCGTATAATCATGCCCACGGATACTTGAGGTGAAAATGGAGTATCTAGGTGACATTAGGGTTTTGGTTTATTTGTGTCTTAAGGTGTTATTCTAGTACGAACTCTTCAATAGATCGATCTGAAAGAATAACTTTGAGGTGGTTTCGTACCCTACCATAATCTCTATGTTTGTTCTCCGCTATTAGTGGCTTTGGAGTGACTCTTTGTTGCATGTTGAGGGATAGTTATATGATCCAATTATGTTATTATTGTTGAGAGAACTTGCACTAGTGAAAGTATGAACCCTAGGCCTTGTTTCCTATCATTGCAATACCGTTTACGCTCACTTTTACCACTTGTTACCTTGCTGTTTTTATTATTTCAGATTACAAAAACTTATATCTACCATCCATATTGCACATGTATCACCATCTCTTCGCCGAACTAGTGTACCTATACAATTTACCATTGTATTGGGTGTGTTGGGGACACAAGAGACTCTTTGTTATTTGGTTGCAGGGTTGCTTGAGAGAGACCATCTTCATCCTATGCCTCCAACGGATTGATAAACCTTAGGTCATCCACTTGAGGGAAATTTGCTACTGTCCTACAAACCTCTGCACTTGGAGGCCCAACAACGTCTACAAGAATAAGGTTGTGTAGTAGACATCAAGCTCTTTTCTGGTGCCGTTGCCGGGGAGGTTAGTGCTTGATGGTATATCTTTAGATCTTGCAATCGAATCTTTTTGTTTCTTGTTTTATCACTAGTTTAGTTTATAAAAGAAAACTACAAAAAAATGGAATTGAGTTTGTCTCATACGCTTCATCTTTTTAATATCTTTCGTGAGTATGATGGAAAAGAAAATTGTGCCAAAGTGTTAGAAGAAGAATGCATTAAAATATTTGGCACTAAATATTTGAATGATGAGCATGATTGCAATGTTGTTAGTATGAATTCCTTGAATATCCATGATGCTAATGATATGCAAAGCCACAAGCTTGGGGAAGCTATGTTTGATGAAGATGATATTTTTTTGTCCCCCAAGCTTTGATGAGCAAATTTACTATGATGAAAGCATGCCTCCTATCTATGATGATTATTGTGATGACACGTATGCTATAAAGAATAATAATAACCATGAAACTTGTCATCTTGATCTTAATTTTCAATCACATGATAGTTATTTTGTTAAGTTTGCTTCCACTACTATTGATGAGAATAAATTTGCTTATGTGGAGAGTAGTAAAATTTATATGCTTGTAGATCATGAAAAGAATGCTTTAGGTGCTGGTTATATTGTTGAATTCATTCATGATGCTACTGAAAATTATTATGAGGGAGGAATATATGGTTGTAGGAATTGCAATAATATCAAGTTTCCTCTTTATGTGCTTAAAGTTTTGAAGTTATGCTTGTTTTACCTTCCTATGCAAGTTGATTCTTGTTCCCATAAGTTGTTTGCTCACAAAATCCCTATGCATAGGAAATGGGTTAGACTTAAATGTGCTAGTCATATTCTTCGTGATGCTCTCTTTATGTTTCAATTCTTATCTCTTATGTGAGCACCATTGAAATCATCATGCCTAGCTAGGGCGTTAAACGTTAGCGCTTGTTGGGAGGCAACCCAATTTTATTTTAGTTCCTTGCTTTTTGGTTCTATTTAGTAATAAATAATCCATCTATCCTCTGTTTAGATGTGGTTTTGTGTTTTAATTAGTGTTTGTGCCAAGTAGAACCTTTGGGAAGACTTGGGTGAAGTCTTTATGATCATGCTGTAAAAAACAGAAACTTTAGCGCTCATGAGATTAGCTAAAACTTTTTACTGGAGAGTGCTATTTAGTTTATTATTTTTGCAGATGATTACTATAAAAATTTCTCAGGTCCACCAATTTATTTTAGAATTTTTGGAGTTCCATAAGTTTGCGTTAGTTGCAGATTACTACAGACTGTTCTGTTTTTGACAGATTCTGTTTTCATTGTGTTGTTTGCTTATTTTGATGAATCTATGGCTAGTAAAATAGTTTATAAACCATAGAGAAGTTGGAATACAGTAGGTATAACACCAATATAAATAAAGAATGAGTTCATTACAGTACCTTGAAGTGGTGTTTTGTTTTCTTTCGCTAAAAGAGCTCACGAGTTTTCTGTTAAGTTTTGTGTTGTGAAGTTTTCAAGTTTTGGGTAAAGATTCGATGGACTATGGAATAAGGAGTGGCAAGAGCCTAAGCTTGTGGATTACCAAGGCACCCCAAGGTAATATTCAATGATACCCAAGCGTCTAAGCTTGGGGATGCCCCGGAAGGCATCCCCTCTTTCGTCTTCGTTCATCGGTAACTTTACTTGGAGCTATATTTTTATTCACCACATGATATGTGTTTTGCTTGGAGAGTCATTCTATTTTCTTTAGATTGGCTTGCTGTAAGAATAAGGTATCAAGATCTGAAATTATTAAATGTTAGAGAGTCTTCACATAGTTGCACAATTATTCGACTACTCATTGATCTTCACTTATATCTTGTTGGAGTAGTTTGTCGTTTGCTCTAGTGCTTCGCTTATATCTTTTAGAGCACGGCGGTGGTTTTATTTTGAAGAAATAGATGATCTCTCATGCTTCACTTAGATTATTTTGAGAGTCTTAAATAGCATGGTAATTTTCTTAAATAATCCTAATATGCTAGGCATACAAGATATGTAAGAATTCTTATGAGTGTGTTGAATACCATGAGAAGTTTGATGCTTGATAATTGTTTTGAGATATGGAGGTAGTGATATTAAAGTCAAGCTAGTTGGGTGATTACAAATTTAAAGAATGCTTGTGTTGAAGTTAGCAAATCCCGTAGCATGCACGTATGGTTAAAGTTGTGTAACAAATTTGAAACATGAAGTGTACCTGGCTTGTGCATCCTTATGAGTGGTGGTCGGGGACGAGCGATGGTCTTTTCCTACCAATCTATCCCCCTAGGAGCATGCGCGTAGTACTTGATTTTTGATGACTTCTAAATTTTTGCAATAAGTATATGAGTTCTTTTGACTAATGTTGAGTCCATGGATTATACGCACTTTTACCTTTCCGCCTTTGCTAGCCTCTTCGGTACCGTGCATTGCCCTTTCTCACCTTGAGAGTTCGTGCAAACTTTGCCGGTGCATCCAAACCCCGTGATATGATACGCTCTATCACACATAAACCTCCTTATATCTTCCTCAAAGCAGCCACCGTACCTACCTATTATGGCATTTCCATAGCCATTCCGAGATATATTGCCATGCAACTTTCCACCGTTCCGTTCATCATCATCATGACATACTTTGCTTTTGTCATATTGCTTAGCATGATCATGTAGTTGACATCGTATTTGTGGCAAAGCCACCATGAATTATTTTTCATACATGTCACTCTTGATTCATTGCACTATCCCGGTACACCGCCGGAGGCATTCATATAGAGTCATACCTTGTTCTAGTTTCGAGTTGTAATCCTTATGTTGTAATCAATAGAAGTGTGATGATCATCATTATTAGAGCATTGCCCAAATAAAAAAAGATAAAGGCCAAAAAGAAAAAAAAGGCCCAAAAAAATAAAATAAATAAAAGGGGCAATGCTACTATCTCTTTTTCCACACTTGTGCTTCAAAGTAGCACCTTGTTCTTCATGTAGTGAGTCTCATATATTGTGCTTCAAAGTAGCACCCTGTTTTTCATATAGTGAGTCTCATAAGTCGTCTTGTTCATACTAGTGGGAATTTTTCATTATAGAACTTGGCTTGTATATTCCTACGATGGGCTTCCTCAAATGCCCTAGGTCTTCATGAGCAAGCAAGTTGGATGCACACCCACTAGTTTTCTTTTGTTGAGCATTCGTTTATAGCTCTAGTGCATCTGTTGCATGGCAATCCCTATTCCTCATGTTGACATCAATTGATGGGCATATCCATAGCCCGTTGATTATCCTCGTCAATGTGAGACTTTCTCTTTTTTTGTCTTCTCCACACAATCCCCATCATCATATTCTATTCCACCCATAGTGCTATATCCATGGCTCACGCTCATGTATTGCGTGAAGGTTGAAAAAGTTTGAGATTATTTAAGTATGAAACAATTGCTTGGATTGTCATCGGGGGTATAGAAGTTGGGAACATCTTTGTGTGACGAAAATTAAGCATAGCCTAACTATATGATTTTGTAGGGATGAACTTTCTTCTGCCATGCTATTTTGAGAAGACATGATTACTTTGATTAGTATGCTTGAAGTATTATTATTTTTATCTCAATATGAACTTTTGTCTTGAATCTTTCGGATCTGAATATTCATACCACAATTAAGAAGATTTACATTGAAATTATGCCAAGTAGCACTCTGCATCAAAAATTATCTTTTTTATCATTTACCTACTCGAGGATGAGCAGGAATTAAGCTTGGGGATGCTTGATACGTCTCCAACGTATCTATAATTTTTGATTGCTCCATGCTATATTATCTACCGTTTTAGGCAATATTGGGCTTTATTATCCACTTTTATATTACTTTTGGGACTAACCTATTAACCGGAGGCCCAGCCCAGATTTGATGTTTTATGCCTATTTCAGTGTTTCGAGGAAAAGGAATATCAAACAGAGTCAAAACGGAACGAAATCAACTGGAGAAGTTATTTTTGGAAGGAAAGCAACCAGGAACTTGGAGTGCACGTCGGGGAGATACGGGCTGCCCACGAGGGTGGGGCGCGCCCCCGCCTCGTGGGGCCCCGTAGCTCCACCGACGCACTCCTTCACCCATATATACCTCGTATCGTAAAACTTCCGAACAGAAGATAGATCGGGAGTTCCGCCGCCGCAAGCCTCTGTAGCCACCAAAACCTCTCGGGCCCATTCGGCACCCTGCGGAGGGGGGAACCATCACCGTGGCCATCTTCATCATCCCGGCGCTATCCGTGACGGGGAGGGAGTAGTTCACCCTCGGGGCTGAGGGTATGTACCAGTAGCTATGTGTTTGATCTCTCTCTCGTGTTCTCTCTCGTATTCCCTCTATGGCACGATCTTGATGTATTGCGAGCTTTGCTATTATAGTTGGATCTTATGTTTCTTCTCCCCCTCTACTCTCTTGTGATGAATTGAGTTTCCCCTTTGAAGTTATCTTATCGGATTGAGTCTTTTATGAGAACACTTGATGTATGTCTTGCCGTGTTTATCTGTGGTGACAATGGGATATCATGTGCCACTTGATGTATGTTTTAGTGACCAACTTGCAGGTTCCGCCCATGAACCTATGCATAGGGGTTGGCACACGTTCTTGATTCTCTGGTAGAAACTTTGGGGCACTCTTTGAAGTACTTTTATGTTGGTTGGATAAATCTGAGATTGTGTGATGCATATCGTATAATCATGCCCACGGATACTTGAGGTGAAAATGGAGTATCTAGGTGACATTAGGGTTTTGGTTTATTTGTGTCTTAAGGTGTTATTCTAGTACAAACTCTTCAATAGATCGATCCGAAAGAATAACTTTGAGGTGGTTTCGTACCCTACCATAATCTCTACGTTTGTTCTCCGCTATTAGTGGCTTTGGAGTGACTCTTTGTTGCATGTTGAGGGATAGTTATATGATCCAATTATGTTATTATTGTTGAGAGAACTTGCACTAGTGAAAGTATGAACCCTAGGCCTTGTTTCCTATCATTGCAATACCGTTTACGCTCACTTTTACCACTTGTTACCTTGCTGTTTTTATTATTTCAGATTACAAAAACTTATATCTACCATCCATATTGCACTTGTATCACCATCTCTTCGCCGAACTAGTGTACCTATACAATTTACCATTGTATTGTTGGGAAACGTAGTAATTTCAAAATTTTCCTACGATCACGCAAGACCATGGTGATGCATAGCAACGAGATGAGAGTGTTGTCTACGTACCCTCGTAGACCAGCAACGGAAGCGTTGACGCAACGTAGAGGAAGTAGTCGTACTTCTTCCCGATCCAACCGATCCAAGTACCGAGCGTCGGCACCTCCGAGTTCTGCACACGTTCAGCTCGATGGCGTCCCTCGAACTCCGATCCAGCCGAGTGTTGAGGAGAGTTTCAATCAACACGACGGCGTGGTGGCGATGATGATGTTCCACCGGCGCAGGGCTTCGCCTAAGCTCCGCTACGGTATGATCGAGGTGTAATCTGGTGGAAGGGGCACCGCACACGGCTAAGGAACGATCTAATCGATCAACTTGTGTGTCATGGGGTGCCCCTGCCCTCAGATATAAAGGAGGGAAGGGAGGGGCTGGCGGCCAGGAGGGAGGCGCACCAGGGGTGTCCTACTCCTACTAGGAGTAGGATCCCCCAAATCCTAGTCCAACTAGGGTTTGACCAAGGGAGAGGGAGAGAGGCGCCACCCCTTCTCCTAATCCTAATAGGACTAGGAAGGGGAAGGCTGCGCCAGCTATAGGGCCCCTTTTCTCTTTCCCACTAAGGCCCATCAAGGCCCATTGACCCCCGGGGTTCCGTAACCCCGGTACTCGATAAAATTCCCAATTTCACTCGGAGTGATTCCGAGTCCAAACATAGGCTTCCAATATATCAATCTTTATGTCTCGACCATTTCGAGACTCCTTGTCATGTCCGTGATCTCATCCGGACTCGAACAACCTTCGTACATCAATATCATAAAACTCATAGTAACCGCCATCGAAACGTTAAGCGTGCGGACCCTACGGGTTCGAGAACTATGTAGACATGACCGAGACACCTCTCGGTCAATAACCAATAGTGGGACCTGGATGCCCATATTGGCTCCTACATATTCTACGAAGATCTTTATCGGTCGGACCGCATAACAACATACGTTGTTCCTTTGTCATCGGTATGTTACTTGCCCGAGATTCGATCGTCGGTATCCAATACCTAGTTCAATCTCGTTCTTGGCAAGTCTCTTTTCTCGTTCCGTAATACATCATCTCACAACTAACACATTTAGTTGCAATGCTTGCAAGGCTTATGTGATGTGCATTACCGAGAGGGCCCGAGATACCTCTCCGACAATCGGAGTGACAAATCCTAATCTCGAAATATGCCAACCCAACATGTACCTTCGGAGACACCTGTAATGTACCTTTATAATCACCCGATTCGTTGTGACGTTTGGTAGCACCAAAGTGTTCCTTGGGCAAACGGGAGTTGCATAATCTCATAGTCATAGGAACATGTATAAGTCATGAAGAAAAGCACTAGCAACAAACTATACGATCAGGTGCTATGCTAATGGAATGGGTCATGTCAATCAGATCATTCAACCAATGATGTGATCCCATTAATCAAATAACAACTCCTTGTTCATGGTTAGGAAACATAACCATCTTTGATTAACGAGCTAGTCAAGTAGAGGCATACTAGTGACACTCTGTAGGTTTATGTATTCACACATGTATTATGTTTCCGGTTAATACAATTCTAGCATGAATAATAAACATTTATCATGATATAAGGAAATAAATAATAACATTTATTATTGCCTCTAGGGCATATTTCCTTGATCTCCCACTTGCACTAGAGTCAATAATCTAGATCACATCACCATGTGATTAACATTGATAGTTCACATCATCATGTGATTAACACCCATAATTCACATCGCCATGTGACCAAGACCCAAAGGGTTTACTAGATTCAGTAATCTAGTTCACATCGCTATGTGATTAACACCCAAAGAGTACTAAGGTGTGATCATGTTTTGCTTGTGAGATAATTTTAGTCAACGGGTCTGTCACATTCGAGCCGTAAGTATTTTGCAAATTTCTATGTCTACAATGCTCTTGCACGGAGCTACTCTAGCTAATTGCTCCCACTTTCTATATGTATCCAGATTGAGACTCGAGTCATCTAGATTAGTGTTAAAACTTGCATCGGCGTAACCTTTTACGTACCTAACCTTTTTCACTTCCATAATCGAAAATATATCCTTATTCTACTAAGGATAATTTTGACCGCTGTCCATTGATCTACTCCTAGATCTCTATTGCACTCCTTGCCAATCTTAGTGGTAGGGTATGCAATGATCTGTACACAACATGACATACTTTATAGAACCTATGGCTGATGCATAGGAATGACTTTCATTCTCTTTCTATCTTCTGCCGTGGTCGGGTTTTGAGTCTTACTCAATCTCACACCTTGTAACACAGGCAAGAACTCTTTCTTTGACTGTTCCATTTTGAACTACTTCAAAATCTTGTCAAGATATGTATTGATTGAAAAACTTTATCAAGCGTCTTGATCTATCTCTATAGATCTTGATGCTCAATATGTAAGCAGCTTCACCGAGGTCTTTCTTTGAAAAACTCTTTTCAAACACTCCTTTATGCTTTGCGAATAATTCTACATTATTTCGATCAACAATATGTCATTCACATATACTTATCGAAATGCTGTAGTGCTCCCACTCACTTTCTTGTAAATACAGGCTTCTCCAAAAGTCTCAGATAAAACCATATCTTTGATCACACTATCAAAGCGTTTATTCCAACTCCGAGATGCTTGCACCAGTCCATAGATGGATCATTGGAGCTTGCACATTTTGTTAGCTCCTTTAGGATTGACAAAACCTTCGTTGCATCATATACAACTCTTCTTTAATAAATCCATTAAAGAATGTAGTTTTGACATCCATTTGCCAGATTTCATAAAATGTGGCAATTGCTAACATGATTCGACACAGACTTAAGCATCGCTACAATTGAGAAAATCTCATTGTAGTCAACACCTTGAACTTGTCAAAACCTTTTTTGCGACAAGTCGAGCTTTGTAGATAGTAACACTACTATCAGTGTCCGTCTTCCTCTTGAAGATCCATTTATTCTCAATGGCTTGCCGATCATCGGGCAAGTCAACCAAAGTCCATACTTTGTTCTCATACATGGATCCCATCTCAGATTTCATGGTCTCAAACCATTTCGCGGAATCTGGGCTCATCATCGCTTCCTCATAGTTCGTAGGTTCATCATGGTCTCAAACATGACTTTTAGAATAGGATTACCGTACCACTCAGTGCGGATCTTACTCGGAAGACCTACGAGGTTTGGTAGCAACTTGATCTGAAGTTTCATGATCATCATCATTAACTTCCTCACTAATTGGTGTAGGAATCACCGGAACTGATTCTGTGATGAACTACTTTCCAATAAGGGAGAAGGTACAATTACCTCATCAAGTTCTACTTTCCTCCCACTCACTTCTTTCGAGAGAAACTTCTTCTCTAGAAAGGATCCATCTTAGCAACGAAAAACTTGCCTTCGGATCTGTGATAGAAGGTGTACCCAATAGTTGCCTTTGGGTATTCTATGAAGACGCATTTCTCCGATTTGGGTTCGAGCTTATCGGTGAAAACTTTTCACATAAGCATCACAACTCAAACTTTAAGAAACGACAGCTTAGGTTTATTTGCTAAACCATAGTTCATACGGTGTCATCTCAACGGATTTAGATGGTTGCCCTATTAAACGTGAATGCAGCTGTCTCTAATGCATAACCCCAAAGCGATAGTGGTAAATCGGTAAGATACGTCATAGATCGCACCATATCAAAATAAAGTACGATTCGACGTTCGGACACACCATAACGTTGTGGTGTTCCGGTGGCGTGAGCTGTGAAACTATTCCACATTGTTTTCATTGAAGACCAAACTCGTAACTCAAATATTCGTCTCCACGATCAGATCGCAGAAACTTTATTTTCTTGTTGCGATGATTTTCCACTTCACTCTGAAATTCTTTGAACCTTTCAACTATTTCAGACTTATGTTTCATCAAGTAGATATACCCATATCTGCTCAAATCATCTTGTGAAGGTCGAAAATAACGATACTTGCCACGAGCATCAACACTCATTGGATCGCATACATCGGTATGTATTATTCCCAATAAGTCAAGAGCTTGTTCCATTGTTCCGGAGAACGGAGTTTTAGTCATCTTGCCCAAAAGGCACGGTTCGCAAGCATCAAATGATTCATAATCAAGTGATTCCAAAAGTCCATCGAGATGGAGTTTTCTTCATGCGCTTTACACCAATATGACCTAAACGGCAAGTGCCACAAATAAGTTGCACTATCATTATTAACTTTGCATCTTTTGGCTTCAATATTATGAATATGTGTATCACTATGATCGAGATCCAATGAACCATTTTCATTGGGTGTGTAACCATATAATGTTTTATTCATGTAAACAGAACAACAATTTATTCTCTTACTTAAATGAATAACCAGTATTGCAATAAACATGATCAAATCATATTTATGCTCAACACCAAATAACACTTATTTAGGTTCCACACTAATCCCGAAAGTATAGGGAGTGTGCGATGATGATCATATCAATCTTGGAACTACTTCCAACACTCATCGTTACTTCCCTTCAACTAGTCTCTGTTTATTCTCAGAACCCCTGTTTGAGTTACTAATCTTAGCAACCTAACGAGTATCAAATACTCAGGGGCCACTATAAACACTAGTAAGGCACACATCAATAACCTGTATATCAAATATAACCTTGTTCACTTTGCCATCCTACTTATCCACCAAATATTCAGGGGTAGTTCGCTTCCAAAGACCAGTTCCATTGCAGCAAAAGTACTCGGTCTCGTGCTTAGGTCTAGACTTGGGCTTCTTCACTCGAGCAGCAACTTGCTTGCCGCTCCTTTTGAAGTTCCCTTCTTCCCTTTGCCATTTTCCTTGAGACTAGTGGTCTTGTCAACCATCAACACTTGATGTTTTTCTTGATTTCTACCTTCGCCGATTTTAGCATCGCCAAGAGCTCGAGAATCTTTTTCGTCATCCCTTGCATACTATAGTTCATCACGAAGTTCTACTAACTTAGTGATGGTGACTAGAGAATTCTGTCAATCACTATCTTATCTCGGAAGATTAACTCCCACTTGATTCAAGTGATTGAAGTACTCGCACAATCTGAGCACATGCTCACTAGTTGAGCGATTCTCCTCCATCTTTTAGCTATAGAACTTGTTGGAGACTTCATATCTCTCAACTCGGTATTTGCTTGAAATATTAACTTCAATTCTGGAACATCTCATATGGTCCATGACGCTCAAAACGCCTTTGAAGTCCCGATTCTAAGCCGTTAAGCATGGTGCACTAAACTATCAAGTAGTCATCATATTGAGCTGGCCAAACGTTCATAACGTCTCAGATTCGCTCATATTGAGCTAGCCAAACGCTCATAACGCCTCGCATCTGCTCCTGCAATAGGTCTGTCACCTAGCGGTGCATTAAGGACATAATTCTTCTGCGCAGCAATGAGGATAAACCTCAGATCACGGATCCAATCCGCATCATTGCTACTAACATTTTTCAATACAATTTTCTCTAGGAACACATATAAAAACATAGGGAAGCAACAACGCGAGCTATTGATCTACAACATAATTTGCAAAATACTACCAGACTAAGTTCATGATAAATTAAAGTTCAATTAATCATATTACTTAAGAACTCCCACTTAGAAAAATATCCTCCAATTCTCTAAGTGATTGCGTGATCCATATCAACTACACCATGACCGATCATCACGTGTGATGGAGTAGTTTCAATGGTGAACATCAATATGTTGATCATATCTACTATATGATTCACGCCGACCTTCGGTCTCCGTGTTCGAGGTCATATCTTATATGCATAGCTCGTCAAGTATAACTTTGAGTATTCTGCGTGTGCAACTGTTTTGCACCCGTTGTATTTGAACGTAGAGCCTATCACACCCGATCATCACGTGGTGTCTCAAAGACGAAGAACTTTCGCAACGGTGCATACTCGGGAGAACACTTCTTGATAATTTAGTAAGGATCATCTTATAATGCTACCGTCAATCAAAGCAAAATAAGATGCATAAAGGATTAACATCACATGCAATCAATATAAGTGATATGATATGGCCATCATCATCTTGTGCTTGTGATCTCCATCGCCAAGCACCGCCATGATCACCATCGCCACCGCGCGACACCTTGATCTCCATCGTAGCATCGTTGTCGTCTCGCCAACTATTGCTTCTACGACTATCGCTACTCCTTAGTGATAAAGTAAAGCAATTACATGGCGTTTGCATTTCATACAATAAAGCGACAACCATATGGCTCCTGCCAGTTGCCGATAACTCGGTTACAAAACATGATCATCTCATACAATAAGATATAGCATCACGTCTTGACCATATCACATCACAACATGCCCTGCAAAAACAAGTTAGACGTCCTCTACTTTGTTGTTGCAAGTTTTACGTGGCTGCTACGGGCTGAGCAAGAACCGTTCTTACCTCGCATCAAAACCACAACGATATTTCGTCAAATAGACTCCGTTTTAACCTTCTCAAGGACCGGGCGAGCCACACTCGGTTCAACTAAAGTGAGAGAGACAGACACCCGCCACCACCTTTAAGCAACGAGTGCTCACAGCGGTGAAACCAGTCTCGCGTAAGCGTCTGCGTAATGTCGGTCCGGCCGCTTCATCTCACAATACCGCTGAACCAAAGTATGACATGCTGGTAGGTAGTATGACTTGTATCGCCCACAACTCACTTGTGTTCTACTCGTGCATATGACATCAACGCATAAAACCAGGCTCGGATGCCACCGTTGGGAAACGTAGTAATTTCAAAATTTTCCTACGATCACGCAAGACCATGGTGATGCATAGCAACGAGATGAGAGTGTTGTCTCGTACACTCGTGAGACCAGCAACGAAGCGTTGACGCAACGTAGAGGAAGTAGTCGTACTTCTTCCCGATCCAACCGATCCAAGTACCGAACGTCGGCACCTCCGAGTTCTGCACACGTTCAGCTCGATGGCGTCCCTCGAACTCCGATCCAGCCGAGTGTTGAGGAGAGTTTCACAAGACGACGACGGCGTGGTGACGATGATGATGTTCCACCGGCGCAGGGCTTCGCCTAAGCTCCGCTACGGTATGATCGAGGTGTAATCTGGTGGAAGGGGCACCGCACACGGCTAAGGAACGATCTAATCGATCAACTTGTGTGTCATGGGGTGCCCCTGCCCTGTATATAAAGGAGGGAAGGGAGGGCTGGCCGGCCAGGAGGGAGGCGCATCAGGTGTCCTACTCCTACTAGGGTAGGATCCCCCAAATCCTAGTCCAACTAGGGTTTGACCAAGGGAGAGGGAGAGAGAGCGCCACCCCTTCTCCTAATCCTAATATGACTAGGGAAGGGGAAGGCTGCGCCAGCTATAGGGCCCCTTTCTCTTTCCCACTAAGGCCCATCAAGGCCCATTGACCCCCGGGGTTCCGTAACCCCAGTACTCGCTAAAATTCCCAATTTCACTCGGAGTGATTCCGAGTCCAAACATAGGCTTCAATATATCAATCTTTATGTCTCGACCATTTCGAGACTCCTCGTCATGTCCGTGATCTCATCCGGACTCGAACAACCTTCGTACATCAATATCATAAAACTCATAGTAACTGCCATCGAAGCGTTAAGCGTGCGGACCCTACGGGTTCGAGAACTATGTAGACATGACCGAGACACCTCTCGGTCAATAACCAATAGCGGGACCTGGATGCCCATATTGGCTCCTACATATTCTACGAAGATCTTTATCGGTCGGACCGCATAACAACATACGTTGTTCCCTTTGTCATCGGTATGTTACTTGCCCGAGATTCGATCGTCGGTATCCAATACCTAGTTCAATCTCGCTTGGCAAGTCTCTTTTCTCGTTCCGTAATACATCATCTCACAACTAACACATTTAGTTGCAATGCTTGCAAGGCTTATGTGATGTGCATTACCGAGAGGGCCCGAGATACCTCTCCGACAATCGGAGTGACAAATCCTAATCTCGAAATATGCCAACCCAACATGTACCTTCGGAGACACCTGTAATGTACCTTTATAATCACCCGATTCACGTTGTGACGTTTGGTAGCACCCAAAGTGTTCCTTGGGCAAACGGAGTTGCATAATCTCATAGTCATAGGAACATGTATAAGTCATGAAGAAAAGCACTAGCAACAAACTATACGATCAGGTGCTATGCTAATGGAATGGGTCATGTCAATCAGATCATTCAACCAATGATGTGATCCCATTAATCAAATAACAACTCCTTGTTCATGGTTAGGAAACATAACCATCTTTGATTAACGAGCTAGTCAAGTAGAGGCATACTAGTGACACTCTGTAGGTTTATGTATTCACACATGTATTATGTTTCCGGTTAATACAATTCTAGCATGAATAATAAACATTTATCATGATATAAGGAAATAAATAATAACATTTATTATTGCCTCTAGGGCATATTTCCTTCATGTATTGGGTGTGTTGGGGACACAAGAGACTCTTTGTTATTTGGTTGCAGGGTTGCTTGAGAGAGACCATCTTCATCCTACGCCTCCCACGGATTGATAAACCTTAGGTCATCCACTTGAGGGAAATTTGCTACTGTCCTACAAACCTCTGCACTTGGAGGCCCAACAACGTCTACAAGAAGAAGGTTGTGTAGTAGACATCACAGCATAACTACTAATTTTAGGTAGAAGTCTTAGTGTATTTTGTAAGAAGCTACATGTGTGGTTCACGATGTAGCATGTGAGGTTGTCCCATAAGGAAATTCTAAAAGAAATGATAGTGAACAATGCAACATGTATATGTGAGCTGCATATGAAACATTCAGACGAGTCCATAACATCAGGCCTCTATAATAAGAGAAAGGGATGTGAACAAAGTAGGTTCATGAATATGAACAGAAAATGTTTTTTTCTATTTTGCTGTTGTCAAAAGATATAACATGCATTACTTTTTACCCTCATAATTACATATGAAGTATATAATGTGACTAAATAGATGTGTGAACTAATTTGACAGAATTTGTAGATAAAAAATCACATGAATCAGAGACAAAGGCCCTGTATACAATCTTGTATAGGCTCTAGTCCAGACTCCAGAGTGATGACCTTCTATTTCTTCCTCGCCATACATAAAAGGGAACTATTCGGCTTATTCTCTCTCTTGTACGACAATGAACAAATACATCCATTCTTCCATGCGTGTTGGTGTACATGGCATCCAAATCGGAGTATCGGCCGAATGGACAGTGCTGCGCCAGACAGTTGCACATGCCAACGTGGATATGCACTCTAATCACTTTTACATACATTCAAAACTCGGCCTAGCGAGGACAACAAACAACAAACTGATGGAAGAAGTTCCAGGGAGAGAAGCAGGAAGGAGGAGACAGTCGGTGGAGGGTAGTTTCCATCCACCGCTGGGGTGGGATTGATGGCGGCGACCAGGCGTCAGATCCAGCCTGCAGAGAAGGCAATCAAGCTCATCCTCGACACAAACCACCCCATAGCTACGCTCCTACCTCATCTGGATCCATCATTACATCAAATCCTTACCCTTCCTTGCTTGATCCGCCCCACCAAACAATATGAATAGCCTGGCATGATTTCCATTCCCCTCCAAACATGGAGTTTCTCCACACCATCCACACCTTGTACATGACCTGCAGCCAAACCAAGAGATGAAGGAGGGCGTCACCAGCCGCACAAACAACATCAGAGACAACAAAAAGAGATCGTACACTTTGATTTTAGGCAGGAAGAGGGGCAGCCGGAATAGGAGTAGCGCTATGATGGAGCTTTTGCTTTTCAAGTGGTACTGCCATGAGGCAAATATTTATAGATCATTGAGAGGTGAAGAAACGCCTGTTCGGTTGTGGTAACTGAACGAAGGAAAGAGCCGGTAGGGGAAGGGGATGGTACGGAAGGAAGGAGAAGGGGTTGGTCTGTGCGCGAATGGAGACCATACGGCTTCTGTGCTAGTTTAAGTCTGCAAACTGAGAGCCAATAGAAATTAGTTAATGACAAACTAAATGATGATGTGGCAGTTTGCTGATGTGGATAGGCTGCATGTTAAGAGAAATAACATAGTGGGGATGAACTATTTAGGTATTATAGATACGTCAACGCATGTCAGTACAAATTGGCATTATCTGATTTTGTTGGCAATTTTGGAGCTCGGCACTCCAGATTTCTATCGTGCTATGAACCGCTTGACGCACATGGCAACTGCCCAAAACCTGTGCCCGAATGTACTTACACGGCACAATACATGTTGTTGAGACAACCCTCTTACAAAGCACTAAATACTTTTATATTTCTTTATAGGGACGAGAATAAATAAACTAAGCTAAAAAGACAAGCAAATCAAACATCACTCGACTAAAAATTGAGAGGAATTATTGGACGCCCCCAGCTTGCCGCCTGATGAACCACAAGTGTAGGGGATCTATCGTAGTCGTTTCGATAAGTAAGAGTGTCGAACCCAACGAGGAGCAGAAGAAAATGATAAGCGGTTTTCAGTAAGGTTTTCTCTGCAAGCACTGAAATTGTAGGTAATAGATAGTTTTGTGATAAGATAAATAGTAACGAGCAATAAGTAAATAAAGTAAATAAAGTGCAGCAAGGTGGCCCAATCCTTTATGTAGAAAAGGATAAGCCTGGACAATTTCTAATAATAATAAAGGAGCTCCCGAGGACACACTGGGAATTATCGTCAAGCTAGTTTTCATCACGTTCATATGATTCGTGTTCGGTACTTTGATAATTTGATATGTGGGTGGACCGGTACTTGGGTAATGCCCTAACTTGGACAAATATCCCACTTATGATTAACCCCTATTGCAAGCATCCGCAACTACAAAAGAAGTATTAAGGTAAACCTAACCACAGCATCAAACATATGGATCCATATCAGCCCCTAACGAAGCAAAGCATAAACTAGGGTTTAAGCTTTTGTCACTCTAGCAACCCATCATCTACTTATTACTTCCCCATGCCTTCCTCTAGGCCCAAATAATGGTGAAGTGTCATGTAGTCGACGTTCACATAACACCACTAGAAGAAAAGACAACATACATCTCATCAAAATATCGAACGAATACCAAATTCACATGACTACTAATAGCAAGACTTCACCCATGTCCTCAGGAACGAACGTAACTACTCACAAAGCATATTCATGTTCATAATCAGAGGAGTAATAATATGCATAAAGGATCTGAACATATGATATTCCACCAAGTAAACCAATTAGCATCAACTAAAAGGAGTAATCAACACTACTAGCAACCCACAGGTACCAATTTGTGGTTTTGATACACGATTGGATACAAGAGATGAACTAGGGTTTTGAGAGGAGATGGTGCTGGTGAAGATGTTGATGGAGATTGACCCCTCCCGATGAGAGGATCGTTGGTGATGACGTTGGTGATGATTTCCCCCTCCGGGAAGTGTCCCAGCAGAACAGCTCCGCCAGAGCCCTAGATTGATTCCGCCAGGTTCCGCCTCATCGCGGCGGAGTTTCGTCCCGTAAGCTTGCCCACGATTTTTTTCAGGGTAAAAGTGATGATATAGCAGAAGATGGACGTCGGAGGCCCACCAGGGGGCCCAGGAGATAGGGGGTGCGCCCTATAGGGGGGCACGCCCCCTGTCTCCTGGACAGGGTGTGGGCCCCCTGGCCTATTTCTTTCGCTCAGAAATTCTTATTAATTCCAAAAAGTTGTCTCATGGAGTTTCAGGACTTTTGGAGTTGTGCAGAATAGGTTTCCAACGTTTGCTCCTTTTCCAGCCAGAATTACAGCTGCCGGCATTCCCCCTCTTCATGGTAAACCTTGTAAAATAAGAGAGAATAGCCATAAGTATTGAGATATAACGTGTAATAACAGCCCATAATGCAATAAATATTGATATAAAAGAATGATGCAAAATGGACGTATCAACTCCCCCAAGCTTAGACCTCGCTTGGCCTCAAGCGGAAGCCGAAATCAAAAAATATGTCCACATGTTTAGAGATAGAGGTGTCGATAAAAATAAAATACGGACATGAGGGCATCGTGATCATTCTAATAACAGCAACATATATAGATTTTGTCATATGATTTCCTATGATCAAGTAACAAGCAATTCACAATGTCAAGTATGGTTCAAAAACTTCATTGGGAACTAACAAACTATAGTCTCAGTCATTGAAGCAATTGCAATTTATCATAACATCAGAAAGAGTCAACAATACAGCGTTTCAGCAAGCCCACATACTCAACTATCTCGTAGTCTTCTACAATTGCTAACACTCACCCAGTACTTGTGGTTATAGAGTTTCAGCCGGACAGTGAGAAAGATAGGGGCTTATTGTGTTGCCTCCCAACGTATTCACATTTAGGTGATGTCAACAATGATAGCCCATGCTAACTTACATCCAATTGGATATATATATCATGATCTTTCAAACACGAGGAGCTTGCATGCCAAAGGATAAAATAAAAAAGGGAAAGGTGAGGATCACCTTGACTCAAGCATAAAGTAAAAACATAAAGTAAAAGATAGGCCCTTCACAGAGGGAAGCAGAGGTTGTCATGCCCGTTTAGGATTGATGCATAAAATCTTAATGCAAAAGAACGTCACTTTATATTGCCCCTTGTATGTGGACCTTTATTATACAGTCCGTCCCTTTTATTACTTCCACAACAAGTTCGTACAAAGCTTATTTTCTCTGCACTAATAAGTCATACATATTTAGAGAGCAATTTTTATTGCTTGCACCGATGACAACTTACTTGAAGGATCTTACTCAATCCATAGGTAGGTATGGTGGACTCTCATGGCAAAACTGGGTTTAAGAGTAATTGGAAGCACAAGTAGTATTTCTACTTGGTGCACGGAATTTGGCTAGCATGAGGGGGAAAGGCAAGCTCAACATGTTTGGAAGGTCAATGACAATATACTTTAACTGAGATGTCGGAAAACATAAACCATTATGTTGTCTTCCTTGTCCAACATCAACTCTTTTAGCATGTCATACTTAATGAGTGCTTCACAATCATAAAAGATGTCCAAGATAATATATTTATATGTGAACCCCTCTTTCCTTATCACTTCCTATTAATTGCAACGATGACCAAGGCTACGTTCATCAACTCTCAACATTTTTTATGCCTCATACTTTCTATGTGTGAAGTTATCACTGTCCATAAGATCAATATGAACTCTTTTATTCTTTCTACTTTCTCAAGATCATAGCAACATAGCAAAGCCCTTGACTCAACACTAATCTTTATTTTAGATAGCTCACGGACTCGATTACAAAAAGAGATCACAAAGCAAAACTCAAAACTACTTGATATAAAAACTTGAATCTACTAGATCAAGATACTACTAAAAGGATCAAACTAAATAAAGCGGTAAAGATAGGAGTGTGATGGTGATACGATACCGGGGCACCTCCCCCAAGCTTGGCAGTTGCCAAGGGGAGTGCCCATACTCATGTGATTATTTCCTCGGAGGTGATGGAGGTGGTGTTGTTGCATTTTTCTTCTCTAGCTTGCGTCTGAGGCTAAAATTTTCCTCCCTCAGATCCTCATTCTCGAGCTCAAGTTTCATTATCTTTTTGTATAGTGTTGCCTTGCTGTCCTGCAAAAAACGTGGTGGAATAGATTGGACCTTAGGGAGGCTTGACTTCTTGAACTCCACATGCATATCACCAGGTTGGGGTAGTGGATCGTCCTCTTCATCGGAGCTTGTCTCCTCCTTCCCCTTTGGATCATAGTCTTCTTCTTCCTCCGTGGTCCAGCCATAATGTTCCACATCCCCATATACTTTTGGGTTTGCGATATAATCAGCCATGTAGCTCTCCCCCTCCGAATCTTGGGACGACATCTTGTTCCAAATCTGCAACAGGAACAGCTCGAAACGAAAACAGAGGGTATTTGCGTGATATGGTGGTCAAAACCTTCGGGAGTATATATAATGAATTTTTAGCGACCAAAATACGTGACATACAAAAAAACGGAGTCCGGGAGGCACACGAGGTGCCCACTAGACAAGGGGGGGGGGGGCGCCCTCCACTCTCGTGGGAGCCTCGTGTCCCTTTCGGACTACTTCTTTCTTCCTAAAATTCTTAAATAATCCAAAACTGATAAAAATTGCCATTGGAGTTGTTTTGGAGTCGGTTTACTTACCATACCACATACCTATACCTTTTCGGAGTCTGGAACGTTCTGGAAACTGTCCCTTATGTATTCCTCAGGGGTTACGGTTTCAATAATATTAGTTTCAGCATTGATAGGATTACCTGAAATATAATGTTTAATTCTTTGGCCGTTTACCACCCTCAGATTTGTGCCTTCGAAGTTGTTGATTTTTATAGCACCAGAACGATAGACCTCCTCGATAACGTAGGGACCTTCCCATTTTGAGAGAAGTTTTCCTGCAAAAAATCTTAAACGAGAGTTGAATAATAACACATAATCTCCTACGTTAAACTCGCGCTTTTGTATCCTCTTATCATGCCAGCGTTTGACTTTTTCTTTGAAAAGCTTGGCATTCTCATAGGCTTGGGGTTCTCCATTCATCAAGTGAGCTAATATCAAACAACCTCTTCTCACCGGCAAGTTTGAAGTCATAATTGAGCTCTTTAATAGCCCAATATGCCTTATGTTCAAGTTCAAGAGGTAAATGACACGCTTTTCCATAAACCATCTTATAAGGAGACATACCCATAGGATTTTTGTATGCAGTTCTATAGGCCCATAATGCATCATCAAGTTTTTTGGACCAATTTTTGTATACAGTCTTTTGCAAAATTAATTTGAGCTCTCTATTGCTCAACTCTACTTGACCACTAGACTACGGATGATAAGGAGATGATATGCTATGATTGACATCATACTTAGCGAGCATCTTACGGAAAGCACCATGAATAAAATGTGAACCACCATCAGTCATAAGATATCTAGGGACTCCAAACCTCGGAAAAATAACTTCTTTAAGCATTTGAATAGAAGTGTTATGATCAGCACTACTAGTTGGAATAGCTTCTACCCACTTAGTAACGTAATCAACAGCAACTAAAATATGTGTATAACCATTAGAGGCAGGAAAAGGTCCCATATATTCAAAGCCCCAAACATCAAACGGTTCAATAACAAGAGAATAATTCATAGGCATTTCTTGACGTCTACTAATGTTACCTATTCTTTGACATTCATCACATGATAAGACAAACTTACGAGCATCTTTGAAGAGAGTAGGCCAATAAAACCATATTGTAGTACCTTGTGTGCAGTTCTATCTCCAGCGTGGTGTCCTCCATAAGATTCAGAGTGACACTTGAGTAGAATCTGTTCCTGTTCATGCTCAGGCACACAACATCTAATAACACCATCTACTCCTTTATAAAGGTGTGGATCATCCCAGAAGTAATGTCTTAAATCATAAAAGAACTTTTTCTTTTGCTGGTATGTGAAACTAGGCGGTAAATATTTAGCAACAATGTAATTAGCATAATCAGCATACCAAGGAGCGATCGAGAAGCATTGACGACCGCTAATTGTTCATCAGGAAAGCTATCATTAATAGGCAGTGGGTCATCAAGAACATTCTCTAACCTAGACAAGTTATCTGCAACGGGGTTCTCAGCTCCCTTTCTATCAATAATATGCAAGTCAAATTCTTGGAGCAAGAGAACCCATCTAATGAGCCTAGGCTTAGCATCTTTCTTTTCCATAAGATATTTGATAGCAGCATGATCAGTGTGAATAGTAACTTTGGAATCAACAATATAAGGTCTAAACTTATCACATGCAAACATTGTTGGAAATATGCTCTAGAGGCAATAATAAATTAGTTATTATTATTATATTTCCGTGTTCATGATAATCGTTTATTATCCATGCTATAATTGTATTGATAGGAAACTCAGATACATGTGTGGGTACATAGACAACACCATGTCCCCCTCCCTAGATGGGATCTACAAGGGGCCGGCGTCCCCCCGAGGCCCCTATATTTAGTGGAGGGGAGGGAGGGCAGCCGCACTTGAGTCCCTGGCGCCTCCCTCCCTCCCGTGACACCTCTTCCTCCCCGCTTGCGCTTGCCGAAGCCCTGCCGGGATCCCGCTACTTCCACCACCATGCCGTCGTGCTGCTGGATCTCCATCAACCTCTCCTTCCCTTGCTGGATCAAGAAGGAGGAGATGTCTCTCCCAACCGTATGTGTGTTGAACGCGGAGGTGCCGTCCGTTCGGCGCTAGGATCATCGGTGATTTGGATCACGACGAGTATGACTCCATAAACCCCGTTCACTTGAACGCTTCCGCTTAGCGATCTACAAGGGTATGTAGATGCACTCCCCTTCCCTCGTTGCTAGATTACTCCATAGATTGGTCTTGGTGTTGCGTAGAAAATTTTGAATTTCTGCTACGTTCCCCAACAGTGGCATCATGAGCTAGGTCTATGCGTAGTTTCTATGCACGAGTAGAACACAAGTTGTTGTGGGCGTTGATTTTGTTCAATATGCTTACCGTTACTAGTCCAATCTTGTTTCGACGGTATTGTGGGATGAAGCGGCCCGGACCGACCTTACACGTACACTTACGTGAGACAGGTTCCACCGACTGACATGCACTTGTTGCATAAGGTGGCTAGCGGGTGCCAGTCTCTCCCACTTTAGTCGGATCAGATTCGATGAAAAGGGTCCTTATGAAGGGTAAATAGCAATTGACATATCACGCTGTGGTTTTTGCGTAGGTAAGAAACGTTCTTGCTAGAAACCCATAGCAGCCACGTAAAACATGCAAACAAAAATTAGAAGACGTCTAACTTGTTTTTGCAGGGTATGCTATGTGATGTGATATGGCCAAAAGAATGTGATGAATGATATGTGATGTATGAGATTGATCATGTTCTTGTAATAGGAATCACGACTTGCATGTCAATGAGTATGACAACCGGCAGGAGCCATAGGAGTTGTCTTAATTTATTGTATGACCTGCGTGTCAATGAACAACGCCATGTAATTACTTTACTTTATTGCTAAACCGTTAGCCATAGTAGTAGAAGTAATAGTTGGCGAGACAACTTCATGGAGACACGATGATGGAGATCATGATGACGGAGATCATGGTGTCATGCCGGTGACGATGATGATCATGGAGCCCCGAAGATGGAGATCAAAAGGAGCAAAATGATATTGGCCATATCATGTCACTTTTTGATTGCATGTGATGTTTATCATGTTTATGCATCTTATTTGCTTAGAACGACGGTAGCTTAAATAAGATGATCCCTCGCAATAATGTCAAGAAAAGTGTTCCCCCTAACTGTGCGCCGTTGCAAAGGTTCGTTGTTTCGAAGCACCACATGATGATCGGGTGTGATAGATTCTAACTTTCGAATACGACGGGTGTAAGCCAGATTTACACACGCAATACACTTAGGTTGACTTGACGAGCCTAGCATGTACAGACATGGCCTCGGAACACGGAAGACCGAAAGGTCGAACATGAGTCGTATAGAAGATACGATCAACATGATGATGTTTACCGATGATGACTAGTCCGTCTCACGTGATGATCGGACACGGCCTAGTTGACTCGGATTGTGTGATCACTTAGATGACTAGATGGATGTCTATCTGAGTGGGAGTTCATAAGATGAACTTAATTGTCCTGAACATAGTCAAAAGGTCTTTGCAAATTATGTCGTAAGCTCGCGCTTTAGTTCTACTGTTTAGATATGTTCCTAGAGAAAATTCAGTTTAAAGTTGATAGTAGCGATTATGCGGACTAGGTCCGTAAACTGAGGATTGTCCTCGTTGCTTCGAAGAAGGCTTATGTCCTTAATGCACCGCTCAGTGTGTTGAACCTCGAACGTCATCTGTGGATGTTGCGAACATCTGACATACACGTTTTGATAACTGCGTGATAGTTCAGTAATGTTAAATGGTTTAGAGTTGAGGCACCAAAGACGATTTCGAAACGTCGCGAAACATCTGAGATGTTTCGAGGGCTGAAATTGGGATTTCAGACTCGTGCCCACGTCAAGAGGTATAAGACCTCCGATGAGTCTCTTAGCCTGCAAACTAAGGGAGAAAAGCTCAATCATTGAGCTTGTGCTCAGATTGTCTGAGTACCACAATCACTTGAATCGAGTGGGAGTTAATGTTCCAGATGAGATAGTGATGTTTTTCCAAAGTCATTGCCACCAAGCTACTAGAGCTTCGTGATGAACTATAACATATCAGGGATAGAGATGATGATCCTTGAAATATTCGCGATGTTTGACACCGTGAAAGTAGAAATCAAGAAGGAGCATCAATTGTTGATGGTGAGTGAAACCACTAGTTTCAAGAAGGGCAAGGGCAAGAAGGGATACTTAATGAAACGGCAAATCAGCTGCTGCTCTGGTGAAGACTAAGTGCTTTTGTAATAAGGGGAACAGTCACTGGAGCAGAATTACCCTAGATACTTGGTAGATGAGAAGGCTGGCAAGGTCGATAGAAGTATATTGGATATACATTATGTTAATGTGTACTTTACTAGTACTCCTAGTAGCACCAGGGTATTAGATACCGGTTCGGTTGCTAAGTGTTAGTAACTCGAAATAAAAGCTACGATATAAACTGAGACTAGCTGAAGGTGAGCTGACGATATGTGTTGGAAGTGTTTCCAAGGTTGATGTGATCAAGCATCGCATTCTCCCTCTACCATCGAGATATGTGTTAAACCTAAATAATTGTTATTTGGTGTTTGCGTTGAGCATAGACATGATTGGATTATGTTTATCGCAACACGGTTATTCATTTAAGGAGAATAATGGTTACTCTGTTTATTTGAATAATACCTTCAATGGTCTTGCACCTAAAATGAATGGTTTATTGAATCTCGATCATAGTGATACACATATTCATGCCAAAAGATATAAGATAGTAATGATAGTACCACCTACTTGTGGCACTGCCATGTAAGTTATAATGGTATAAAGCGCATGAAGAAGCTCCATGTTGATGGATCTTTGGACTCACTCGTTTTTGAAAAGATTGAGACATGTGAACCATGTCTATTGGTATATACGCATGAAGAAACTCCATGCAGATGGACCGTTTGGACTCACTTGATTTTGAATCACTTGAGACATGCAAATCATACCACATGGGCAAGATGACTGAAAGCCTCATTTTTCAGTAAAATGGAACAAGAAAGCAACTTGTTGGAAGTAATACATTTTGATGTGTGCAGTCCAATGAGTGCTGAGGCACGCAGTGGATATCGTTATGTTCGTACTTCACAGATGATTTGAGTAGATACTGAGTATATTTACTTGATGAAACACAAGTCTGAATTATTGAATGGTTCAAGTAATTTCAGAGTGAAGTTGAAGATCGTCGTGACAAGAGGATAAAATGTCTATGATACGATCATAGAGATGAATATCTGAGTTGCGAGTTTGGAATACAATTAAGACATTGTGGAAATTGTTTCACAACTAACACCTCCTGGAACACCATAGTGTGATGGTGTGTCCGAACATCATAGATGCACCCCATTGGATATGGGGCATACCATGATGTCTCTTATCGAATTACCACTATCGTTCATGGGTTAGGCATTAGAGACAACCACATTCACTTTAAATAGAGCACCACGTAACTCTGTTGAGACGACACCGTATGAACTATGGTTTGGAGAAACCTAAGTTGTCGTTCCTTAAAAGTTTGGGGCTGCGACGCTTATGTGAAAAAGTTTCAGGTTGATAAGCTCGAACCCAAAGCGGATAAATGCATCTTCATAGGACACCCAAAATAGTTGGTTATACCTCCTATCTCAGATCCGGAAGCAAAAGGGATTGTTTCTATTAATGGGTCCTTTCTCGATGAAAAGTTTCTCTCGAAAGAATTGAGTGGGAGGATGGTGCAGACTTGATATGGTTAATGAACCATCACTTCAACTAGTGTGTAGCAGGGCACAGGAAGTTGTTCCTATGGCGCCTACACCAATTGAAGTGGAATCTTATGATAGTGATCATGAAACTTTGGATCAAGTCACTACCAAACCTCGTAGGTCGACAAGGATGCCTACTGCGTCAGAGTGGTACGTAATCCTGTCTTAGGAGGTCATGTTGCTAGACAACAATGAACCTACGAGCTATGGAGAAGCGATGGTGGGCCCGGATTCTGGCAAATGGCTCGAGGCCATAAAATCCGAGAGAGGATCCATGTATGAAAACAAAGTGTAGACTTTGGAAGAACTACTTAATGGTCGTAAGGCTATTGGGTACAGATGGATTCTAAGAGGGAAGACAGACAATGATGGTATGTGTCACCATTAAGAAAGCTCAGCTAGTCTCTAAGATGTTTCCGACAAGTTCAAGGAGTTGACTACGATGAGACTTTCTCACTCGTAGTGATGCTAAGAGTCTGTTGGAATCTTATTAGCAGTTACTGCATTATTTATGAAATCTTGCAGATAGGATGTCAAAACATTGTTTCCTCGAAAATTTTCTTGAGGAAAGGTTGCATGCGATACAACCAGAAGGTTTTTGTCAATCCTAAAAGATGCTAACAAGTATGCAAAGCTCCAGCAATCCTTCTAAGGACTGGAGTAAGCATCTTGGAGTTGGAATATACGCTTTGATGAGATAATCAAAGTTTTTGGGTTTATACAAAGTTTGTTAGAAACTTGTATTTACAATAAAGTGAGTGGGAGCACTACAACATTTCTGATAAGTATATGTGAATGACATATTGTTGATCCGAAATGATGTAAAATTTCTGGAAAGCATAAAGGGTTGTTTGAAAGGAGTTTTTTCAAGGGAAAACCTGGATTAAGCTGCTTGAACATTGAGCATCAAGATCTATAAGGATAGATCAAAACGCTTAATGGTACTTCCAAATGAGCACATACCTTGACATGATCTTGAAGGTGTTCAAGATGGATCAGTCAAAGAAGGAGTTCTTGCCTGAGTTGTAAGGTATGAAGTTAAGACTTAAAGCTCGACTACGGCAGAATAGAGAGAAAGGACGAAGGTCGTCCCCTATGCTTAGACGTAGGCTCCATAGTATGCTATGCTATGTACCGCACCTGATGTGTGCCTTGCCACATGTCTGGCAAGAGGGTACAAAGGTGATCAAGGAGTGGATCACCAGATAGCGGTCAAAATTGTCCTTGGAGTAAATAAGGACATGTTTCTCGATTATGGAGGTGATAAAGAGTTCGGCGTAAAGGGTTACGTCGATGCAAGCTTTAACACCTATCCGAATGACTCTGAGTAGCAAACCGGATACGTATAGTGGAGCAACCATTTGGAATAGCTCCAAGTGGAGCGTGGAAGCATCATTTACAATATGACCTAGAGATTTGCGAAGTACATACGGATCTGAATGTTGCAGACCCATTGACTAAAACCTCTCTCACAAGCAAAACATGATCAAACCCGTAACTCATTGAGTCTTAATCACATGATGATGTGAACTAGTTTAGTGACACTAGTAAACTCTTTGGATGTTGGTCACATGGCGATGTGACCTGTGAGTGTTAATCACATGGCGATGTGAACTAGATTATTGACTCTAGTGCAAGTGGGAGACTGTTGGAAATATGCTCTAGAGGCAATAATAAATTAGTTATTATTATTATATTTCCTTGTTCATGATAATCGTTTATTATCCATGCTATAATTGTATTGATAGGAAACTCAGATACATGTGTGGGTACATAGACAACACCATGTCCCTAGTAAGCCTCTAGTTGACTAGCTCGTTGATCAATAGATGGTTACGGTTTCCTGACCATGGACATTGGATGTCGTTGATAACGGGATCACATCATTAGGAGAATGATGTGATGGACACAAGACCCAATCCTAAGCCTAGCACAAAGATCGTGTAGTTCGTATGCTAAAGCTTTTCTAATGTCAAGTATCATTTCCTTAGACCATGAGATTGTGCAACTCCTGGATACCGTAGGAATGCTTTGGGTGTACCAAACGTCACAACGTGAATCGGGTGGCTATAAAGGTGCACTACGGTATCTCCGAAAGTGTCTGTTGGGTTGGCACGAATCGAGACTGGGATTTGTCACTCCGTGTGATGGAGAGGTATCTCTGGGCCCACTCGGTAGGACATCATCATAATGTGCACAATGTAACCAAGGGTTTGATCACGGGATGATGTGTTACGGAACGAGTAAAGAGACTTGCCGGTAACGAGATTGAACAAGGTATCGGGATAACGACGATCGAATCTCGGGCAAGTACAATACCGGTAGACAAAGGGAATTGAATACAGGATTGATTGAATCCTCGACATCGTGGTTCATCCGATGAGATCATCGTGGAACATGTGGGAGCCAACATGGGTATCCAGATCCCGTTGTTGGTTATTGGCCGGAGAGTTGTCTCGGTCATGTGCGCATGGTTCCCGAACCCGTAGGGTCTACACATTAAGGTTCGGTGGCGCTAGGGTTGTAGAGATATTAGTATGCGGTAACCCGAAGGTGTTCGAGTCCCGGATGAGATCCCGGATGTCACGAGGAGTTCGGAATGGTCCGGAGGTAAAGATTTATATATAGGAAGTCCAGTTTGCCACCGGAAAGTTTGGGGTCATCGGTATTGTCTGGGACCACCGGAAGGGTCCCGGGTCCACCGGTGGGGCCACCTATCCGGAGGGCCCCATGGGCTGAAGGGGCGTGGGAACCAGCCCCGGTGGGCTGGCACGCCCCTTGGGCCTCACATGCGCCTAGGGTTGGAAACCCTAAGGGTGGGGCGCCTCACTTGGCTTGGAGGCCAAGCCACCCCTAGGCAGTCGCCTCCCTCCCTAGATGGGATCTACAAGGGGTCGGCGCCCCCCTAGGCCCCTATATATAGTGGAGGGGAGGGAGGGCAGCCGCACCTGAGTCCCTGGCGCCTCCCTCCCTCCCGTGACACCTCTTCCTCCCCGCTTGCGCTTGGCGAAGCCTGCGGGACCCGCTACTTCCCAAAGACCACGCCGTGCTGCTGGATCTCCATCAACCTCTCCTTCCCTTGCTGGATCAAGAAGGAGGAGATGTCTCTCCCAACCGTATGTGTGTTGAACGCGGAGGTGCCGTCCGTTCGGCTCTAGGATCATCGGTGATTTGGATCACGACGAGTATGACTCCATCAACCCCGTTCACTTGAACGCTTCCGCTTAGTGATCTACAAGGGTATGTAGATGCACTCCCCTTCCCTCGTTGCTAGATTACTCCATAGATTGATCTTGGTGTTGCATAGAAAATTTTGAATTTCTGCTACGTTCCCCAACAAACACAACTGCTAAGAACTCTTTTTCAATAGTAGCATAATTTCTCTGGGCCGTATCAAGAGTCTTACTAGCATACTGGATAACATTAAATTTCTTATCAACTCTTTGCCCTAAAACAGCACCTACAGCATAATCACTAGCATCGCACATAATTTCAAAAGGTAAATTCCAATCAGGTGGCTGAAGAATAGGTGCAGTGATCAAATCTTTCTTAAGTACTTCAAATGCTTCTACACAATCATCATCAAAGACAAAAGGAATATCCTTTTCCAATAAATTAGTCAGAGGCCTAGAGATTTTAGAAAAGTCCTTAATGAACCTCCTATAAAAACCGGCGTGACCAAGGAAACTTCTTATACCTTTTATGTTCTTGGGACATGGCATCTTTTCAATAGCATCAACTTTGGCTTTATCAACTTCAATACCTCTCTCGGAGATCTTGTGCCCCAAGACAATGCCTTCATTAACCATAAAGTGACACTTTTCCCAATTCAGGACGAGACTAGTGTCTTTGCATCTCTGCAAAACTCGATCAAGGTTGCTCAAACAATCATCAAAAGAGGATTCATAGACGGAGAAGTCATCCATGAATACCTCACAAATCTTTCCACAAAAATAAGAGAATATAGTCATCATGCATCTTTGAAAGGTAGCAGGTGCATTACATAAACCAAAAGGCATACGTCTATAAGCAAAAGCACCAAAAGAGCAAGTAAAAGTAGTTTTAGATTGATCCTTCGCTGACACAGGTATCTGAGAGAAGCCAGAATAACCATATAGAAAGCAAAAATGTGTGTGTTTGGATAGCCTTTCTAGCATTTGATCAATGAAAGGTAAAGGGTAATGATCTTTCTTAGTAGCTTTATTTAACTTATGGAAATCAATTACCATCCTATAACCTGTAATAATTCTTTGCGGGATCAATTCATCTTTATCATTAGGAACAACGGTAATACCTCCCTTTTTAGGAACACAATGGACAGGGCTTACCCATTCACTATCAGCAATGGGATAAATAATACCTGCCTCAAGGAGCTTTAGTATCTCCTTTCTTACCACTTCCTTCATCTTGGGATTTAATCGTCTTTGAGGATCTCTAACTGGTTTGGCATCTTTCTCCAGTGAAATTTTGTGTTGACATAATGTGGGACTAATGCCCTTAAGATCATCCAGAGTATATCCAATAGCTGCTCGGTGCTTCTTCAGAGTTTTCAATAATCTTTCTTCTTCTTTCTCTGAAAGGTTAGCACTAATAATAACAGGATATATTTCTTTTTCGTCAAGATAAGCATACTTAAGATTATCAGGTAATGGTTTGAGTTCAAACACGGGATCACCCTTGGGTGGAGGGGGATCCCCAAGAATTTCAACGGGAAGGTTATGTTTCAGCATAGGTTCCTGTTTAAGGAACACTTCATCTATTTCTTCCCTTTCCTTCATAAACATGTCATTTTCATGGTCTAGCAAATATTGTTCTAACGGATCAGTTGGAGGAACAGCAATGGAAGCAAGACCAATAATCTCATCCTTACTAGGTGGTTCCCTTTCACGAGGTTGTCTACTAAACTTAGCAAAATTAAACTCATGAGACATACCATCTATGCCAACAGTGACAATAATATTTTCACAATTAATCTTAGCACTAGCAGTATTCAAGAAGGGTCTACCAAAAATAATGGGACAAAAATCATCTTGTGGGGAACCAAGAACAAGAAAATCAGCAGGGTATTTAACCTTCCCACACAAAACTTCAACATCTCTAACAATCCCAATAGGTTTAATGGTATCCCTATTAGCAAGCTTAATAGTAACATCAATGTCTTCTAATTCAACGGGTGCAATGTCGTGCATAATTTCTTTATATAGATCATAAGGTATCGCACTAGCACTAGCACCCATATCACATAAGCCATGATAACAATGATCTTCTATTTTAACAGAAATAACAGGCATGCCTACCACAAGTCTACGTGTCTTAGTATCAGGTCTAGCAATATTAGCAGTCTCACCCAAGAAAGAAATAACATGCCTTTTAAGTCCTCATCCAAGAGATATTTAACCATAGCAATACTAGGTTCAACATTAATTTGCTCAGGAGGTGTATAAGTCCTAGTATTACTCTTACGAACAACAGTCGAAGCTTTAGCATGATCTTTTATCCTAACAGGAAAAGGAGGTTTTTCAACATAAGCAGTAGGAACAATAGGATCGCTGTAGGTAATAGTCTTTTCTTCGACTGTAATAGGTGCAACTACTTTCACTTCAACAGGAGGATTATATTTAAACCACTTCTCCTTAGGGAGATCAACGTGAGTAGCAAAAGATTCACAAAAAGTAGCTACTATCTCAGAGTCAAGTCCATACTTAGCGCTAAATCCACAAAAAACATCGGTATCCATAAAAGATTTAACACAATCGAACTTAGGTGTCATACCGACTCCTTACCATCATCGAACCCCAATCTTCAGAGTTGCGTTTAATTCTTTCCAATAAGTCCCATTTGAAATCATTAGTCTTGACATATAAGAACCAGACAGAAGTATCGAGCAGGTTGCGATTATGAAGAGAAAGCCGAGCATAAAAATTCTGAATAATCATTTCCCGAGAGAGCTCATGATTGGGGCATGAATATAACATTGACTTAAGCCTCCCCCAAGCTTGAGCGATGCTTTCTCCTTCGCGAGGCCAGAAATTATATATGTAATTACGATCACGATGAAGAAGATGCATAGGATAGAACTTCTGGTGAAATTCCAACTTCAATCGCTTATAATTCAAAGATCCCGTATCATCACATAGCCTATACCATGCCAATGCATCTCCCTTCATAGATAAAGGGAAGACCTTCCTTTTGACAACATCATCGGGAATACCTGCAAGCTTAAATAATCCACAAACTTCATCTACAAAGATAAGGTGTAAATCGGGATGCAATGTTCCGTCTCCTGCGAATGGATTAGCTAGCAGTTTTTCTATCATACCCGAAGGAATCTCAAAGTAAATATTTTCATAAAGTTTAGTAGGTTGAGGAGCAACTCTTTGCTCTTTTGGTTGGGGTGAAGATACCCCAAATAAGCCCCTCAAAGGATTAGTTTCCATAGTGACAAGTAACAGAAATTTCAGCACACTATATAAATTTTTCCTTACCAAGTTCCACTCACCAAAAGCGCTACACTCCCCGGCAACGGCGCCAGAAAAGAGTCTTGATGACCCATAAGTGTAGGGGATCTATCGTAGTCCTTTTGATAAGTAAGAGTGTCGAACCCAACGAGGAGCAGAAGAAAATGATAAGCGGTTTTCAGTAAGGTTTTCTCTGCAAGCACTGAAATTGTAGGTAATAGATATTTTTGTGATAAGATAAATAGTAACGAGCAACAAGTAAATAAAGTAAATAAAGTGCAGCAAGGTGGCCCAATCCTTTATGTAGCAAAGGATAAGCCTGAACAATTTCTAATAATAATAAAGGAGCTCCCGAGGACACATTGGGAATTATCGTCAAGCTAGTTTTCATCACGTTCATATGATTCGTGTTCGGTACTTTGATAATTTGATATGTGGGTGGACCTGTACTTGGGTACTGCCCTAACTTGGACAAATATCTCACTTATGATTAACCCCTACTGCAAGCATCCACAACTACAAAATAAGTATTAAGGTAAACCTAACCACATCATCAAACATATGGATCCATATCAGCCCCTAACGAAGCAACGCATAAACTAGGGTTTAAGCTTCTGTCACTCTAGCAACCCATCATCTACTTATTACTTCTCCATGCCTTCCTCTAGGCCCAAATAATGGTGAAGTGTCATGTAGTCGACGTTCACATAACACCACTAGAGGAAAAGACAACATACATCTCATCAAAATATCGAACAAATACCAAATTCACATGACTACTAATAGCAAGACTTCACCCATGTCCTCAGGAACAAACGTAACTACTCACAAAGCATATTCATGTTCATAATAAGAGGAGTAATAATATGCATAAAGGATCTGAACATATGATCTTCCACCAAGTAAACCAATTAGCATCAACTACAAGGAGTAATCAACACTACTAGCAACCCACAGGTACCAATTTGTGGTTTTGATACAAGATTGGATACAAGAGATGAACTAGGGTTTTGAGAGGAGATGGTGCTGGTGAAGATGTTGATGGAGATTGAACCCCTCCCGATGAAAGGATCGTTGGTGATGACGTTGGTGATGATTTCCCCCTCCCGGAGGGAAGTGTCCCCGGCAGAACAGCTCCGCCAGAGCCCTAGATTGATTCCGCCAAGGTTCCGCCTCGTGGCGGCGGAGTTTCGTCCCGTAAGCTTGCCCACGATTTTTTCCAGGGTAAAAGTGATGATATAGCAGAAGATGGACGCCGGAGGCCCACCAGGGGGCCCAGGAGATAGGGGCGCGCCCCCTGTCTCCTGGACAGGGTGTGGGCCCCCTATCCTATTTCTTTCGCTCAGAAATTCTTATTAATTCCAAAATTTTGTTTCGTGGAGTTTCAGGACTTTTGGAGCTGTGCAGAATAGGTTTCCAACGTTTGCTCCTTTTTCAGCCAGAATTCCAGCTGCCGGCATTCCCCCTCTTCATGGTAAACCTTGTAAAATAAGAGAGAATAGCCATAAGTATTGAGATATAACGTGTAATAACAGCCCATAATGCAATAAATATTGATATAAAAGCATGATGCAAAATGGACGTATCACCGCCGAGCAGTATCCCCGGAGCTGCGAGATCACAACTAGAAGCAGAAGGAGCCGAACATCAGCGAACGTCTCCTACATGAGACAACCAAACTAATATGTCGCAACGCCCACAAATATGCCGCCAGAGAGAGCCGCCGGCCATCTCGATTCTCGCTCCGGATCGAGGAGCGTCGACCTTGTAGCAAGCAGAAGGGGTTAGGGCAGTTGCCAATGATACCGCGTGTACAAGACGGAGGACAAAGTGAGTTGCCGTCACACTGGAAATAAAGATGTTTCAGGTCATGATCCATGCCCACCCAAATAAGTCGGTGTGTCGCAACCAAAAAAGAACCAATCTCTCCAATAACACTCCCAAGAGGGTTACGAATTGCCGAGTCCGACTGTCTTTCAGGGTTTCCGCCCAAAGTTTAAACAAGGGTAGGAAGGAAAAATGACCATGCTCCAAGAGGACACGACACCCAAAGGATTAGCCATCACCGACGTAGACACACGCTGAGCTTTCGTTCGGTCTCTCCATCGCATCTCATCGAGGAAGCCTAGCTACCGAGCCTACCACGAAGGGGAGACCCATCGTGGTTGTCTGAGGGCCTCAGGATCTGGTTCAGGGCACAACCACCACCTGGGGCACCGACTATGCAGAACTCGCTTACCCGTTAAAGATCAAACCCATTTCTCTCATTGCCTGCTAAAGACCGAACTCCTTGTTTGTCTAATTGGGTGTCTAGTGGCGATTGGAAAAATATATCGATTTTTGCTTAATCACGTATGTTTATTTCTAGGGTTTATGTGCTTAATTAGACAACTCCACGGTGTAAATAAGCATTGGTGCTTCAGATAAAGTTATGTTTTAATAAGCACTAGCTAATTGTCGGTGCATTGCGAAGTAGACATATATATTCTAGTGGTTCAACATCAATCGTGTCCGACATATACGATACACCCATCATATTCTATATTTTGGTAACATTTTATTTGATTTGAGTATTGGTAGGGGCAGTTGCGAAGCTTAAAGCTCATTGATGGGCAGGTCGGGGAGGCCGAACAGAAGGAAAAAAGCATGTGGGCTGGTGTTCCAAGAGTAAACATATAGTGTATAAATTCCAAAATGTTGTGCGGGTCACGGCTCATTCGGCCTTGCGTAGCTCCGCCCTTGGATAGGGGAAGACCGGAATTTACTTTTTTGATTTAGTTGAGATTTGATAAGACTTGATTTGGGTATACGCGTAGGGGAAGTCAAGTAAGTTTTGATTTAGATAAGGTTTTATTAAAAATTATTTGATTTGACTGAGTTAATACAAGACATTGTTTTGATAAGATTAATTGAGTTAATCAGACATGGTTTCCAGTAGCACAAGGAAAACACCGACTTGGTTTAGATTATTTTTCCAAACCAGGGGACGAAACTACATCTTTTTTTACTGAAAAGGGGACGAAACGAAAACTGCATTTGGAGTCGTACAAACATCAACTCATTTTTAATAGCGGATATATCGCTCTAAACGCTTTGATTGTACTTGTACATGACCAAAGTGAGCACGCGTTTTTTTCCGTGAGCAAGAGTGGATTTTCGTCACTCGTATGCACCCGAACTCATTACACGGGAGTCCAATTGGTTGAGATTCATGCTCATTACCTGGGAGTCCAATTCGTTGAGATGCGTGCTACAATCCGTCGAACTTTTTGGGGGGAATTTTGGGTGCACAAGGTTATGTACAATGCGACTTTGGCAACTTAGGCAATCTTGCATTTCCATGTTCTGAGAAAGGCATGCAGGCTATTGGAACATCTGAACAACTTTAGAGGGAGGGGTGCTGGGGCGGCGGCTTCGGTCCGAGCTCCTGGCGCGGCCTGGGCGTGGACGGCGTGCGCAGGCGGCGTGCGTGTGCGCGGCGACTTCGGATGCGCGTGGGGCGCGGACGGCGGCGAGCGCAGCGATCGCTGGGCGTGGCGGGCTTGACGTCCTGTGAGCGCAAGGTGTGCTGCGTGTGGAGTGCGGCTCTGCTCGGATGCTTCGCCGAGCGGTTCGATCTGGATCTGGCGCCTCGGTGCTCGTTCGTTGCTGCTCCTTGCGATGCGGTGGTTGTTGCGGATGGCGGTGGCCGCGACGGTGCTGCGGTGGTGGTTGGCGGCTACGGCCGGGGTGGTGTATCTGGCGCGGTGGATCGTGGGATCCCGCGTCGAGTAAGGTCGACCTCGGCCGGGATGGTGGAGCGTGGGCGGCGGTCGGTGGCGATTGATGGTGGCACAACTCGAGAAAATCCTTGTTCCGATCTTCATCGGAGCCGGCGACGGCGGCGCCCGCGTGTCGTTACCTTTCTTGAAAGCGTCGTCTTGGAGCTATGCTCCTCCTCTCCATGGCATTGGCTCCGGAGGGAAACCTCAGATCAGCTGGATCGGGCGATGGGGGCGTCTTCGCGTCTTTCTCCTTCTTGGGGGCATCGTCTCGGAGACGGCTACGACTGGAGACCGGTGGATGGCGGCATCTTCGCTGCGTGGCTTGCTGAGGCGGGGCGTTGGTTTCTGTTTTGGCAACGATAATGGCGTTGAGAGGAGCTCGGGTCGCAGCATGGACTTCGGTAGTCGGTTCTTCCCGGCGTGTCTGAGGTGCCCTTCCGTTATGGAGGGCACGCTCGGCGCAAGTCCTGCATATTTCCCTTTCGAAGCTCGTCGTCAAAGTCGGAGCTGACGGTTGCTTGCGCGTGTGGCCATCTGTTGGCATGTGTCGTCGTGGCTCCGGTGGCTGTTTGCGGGTTGACTTCGATGGTGGAGCTCTACGGTGAAGTCGGAGTCGCCCATTCGAGGCAACCGATGATGACGATGACGCTTGCGACTCCTCGGCGGATGTCTTTCTTTTTTGTAGCCCCGAGTTTCTTGTCGGTGGCCAGGTTGGCCGGTGATGCCCATGTCATATGGGTTGAGTTGTATCGGTTTTAGCCCAGTTTTCCGCCAATTAACGGGGCAATTCTCTTCTTCTTAATCAATGAAATGGCAAGTCTTTTGCCTCGTTTAAAAAAAAAAAAGAACTGCAACTGCTCCAATTGCAATTCGGTGCACAAGATTATTTGCACGATCAATACACCGTTACCCAACAAATTTGCGTTAGTTCCTACATCTATCTCCCGGTATATACAACTTGTCTCTCTCACTCTCAAAGTCAGTACATTTTCCAGCCTCATTCATCGCTGGAGGTTATGAGCGTCGGTATTTGCCCGTTGTCCGCAAAATCCAACTTGTTCAGCCTCATGCAGCACAACACATGCTCAGGTAGCTCCTCGGCCTTCTGCGCCTGCACCCAGATGGCAATGTTCAGATTTTCAGCCAACAAAGTATCCCTCATGCCAACCGGTCCCAAGGCCAAGAACAGAGGGGAAATATTAAGTACCTGAATGGTCAGCCCAAGATCGATGACACCATGTTTCAGCCGCTCTCGGAAGGTCTCGAGGCCCTTTCGCGATATGTAGCTGAACCGGTGCACGTCGATGTCGATCTCGAAGTAGTTCGAGCCCTGCATCACAATGAACAAACGGACGCACACGTTTCAGTCAGCACTAGGACATGAAGAATCTCTGAATTTGAGCACATGGAGGAAAATGTGAGACAGCATAACTGGTTAGTACAGTACCTTGTAGAACCTGTGCTGGGGTCTAGACAGCACCGGCTTCTGGTTGTAGGTCTGCACAAGCCTCCTCTCGGCCGCGCTGAGCTGCAGGTCTTCAGGGTTTACAATGCCGGCCAGGATTTTCAGCCTCTCTGTGTAGGGCACGTTGCTGTCCACCGGGAACCCTTTCACCCTCTCCATTTCCTCGTTCATAACACTCTGCATAACCAATTACTCATCAGAAACTTGTCCAAGCCTCCAAGGTACTGAAAGTTGTTAGATTGTAAAATGAAATAGAAATGTAATCAATTTGGCTCACCTTGATGCTGTCCTTGAGCTGAGGAGAGATCTCCTTGTCGAAGCTATCGGATATCTTGAAATACAGGACCAGGCTTACCCCGTCGCCGTCGTTCTCGCCGAACATGGTAGTAGGGTAGGTAGGCAACTGTACAGATCAGTTAGCTTGTTAAGTTCAGACCTAACCAATCAATACCCAAAGGTGGTAGATCAAGTACCACTTGTTAAGTGGTAGGTCAAGAAACACGAGCGAATTACCTGAATGTTCACAATGAGGAGCGAGGGGAAGGAGTCGTGGGGCTTGAGCGACGGGAGCGCGATGTGCTGCGCGATGTGGTGCACCTTCCTTGGGCAGGCAAACATGTCAGCTCCGATCGGGGTGTAGGGGGAGCAGTTTGGGGCTGGGGATTTCCTCTTGTCTCTGCAACCAATTTCATGAGCTTCAGTCAGGCATACTGACAGACGAAATACACAGTGCATATCAGGAGTTTCAGTAACATTGCTTCTTACTTGAAGAAGCCCTCCCCTCTGACCCTGAACGCCGACGGCTCGAGGGCCGACCAGCAGCCCTCCGACGGCTTCTCGCCGGCCGCACACGGCAGCGTCAGGCCCGCTCTCGGCCGGTACAGGTACTTCGCCGAGCCAGCTGAATATCATCGTCAATTTCGTCAGCGAAGCAGGAACGAAATGCTGACGAACAATTTAAACGCGGTGAAAGTGGTGGTGTTGACTCACTCATTTCGGTCATCTCATCGCCCTCGTACGACCTCCTCCGGAAGGAGAGCCTGACGACGGCCGATTTCTTCCTCTGGTGGTGCGGGCTGAACCCGGCGACCGGCATTGGCTGCACCTTGTGGCTGGGGACCGAGCCCGGGAGAGGCCGAGGCGAGCAGGACGCCGCGCTCTGCGGTTCCTTCAGGTTACCACCAGCAGCGGCATGACCAGGAGCAGGAGCAGCGCCGGGGTCCTCGCCTTTCTCCGGGGGGTCGCCCTGGCACGCCTCCGCGTCCGCGATGCTCCGGAGGCGGTGCACGGCGTCCGCCAGGCACGCCGCGTCCTTGCACGGCGACGCGCTCGTGCCGCCGGCGGCGTCTTCCGGAAGAGGATCTGGATTTTGCAAAGAGGGTGAGCACCGCGAGCCTGGAACTGCACTGCAGGGCAGGAAAGATGGGGGCGAGCGCCATACCTCCACTGACGCTGGAGTAATCGTTGTCGTCGTCGTCGGAGCCGGCCGAGTCTCCCAGCATGCTGACGGAGTCGTACCACGCCTCGTCGCAGATCACTGCAAAAACAAGAAAAGAAAATTCAGTGCTCTGGTCGAGCAGGTCGACGCCGGCCGGAGAACACGAGGCGTTTGGTTTGGTGTCTCACCATTCCCTGCGTCCATCTGGCTGTGCTGCCACTGCAGCTGCGTGAGGTGGAGCGTGACGCCGGAGGCCGGCGGCGCGCCGTCGACGCGGACGACCCCGTGGCGCGCGGCGAAGCGGCCGGCGGCGTCGCCGGCGATCGCGGCCGACACCTTCCGGCGGAACTTGGTGGCCGTGGCCGAGAGCTTCCTGGAGGACCTCCGCCGCCGCCTCGTCGTCGACACGCAAGAACCCATGGCCAGCGAGCACGCACGCAGGCCTGAACGGACCAAACCAAGAAGCACACACCTCGCAGAGTTAGCTAGCAACTCAGGGACGGCCGGCTCGAAGCTCGACGGACGGATATATACCGCAGTTTGGGAGAGACCCAAGGGAAGGGCCGGATCAAAGAGCTTTACCTACCCTTATCGATAAACCCAATCAATCAATCTAGTAGCGACCTCCAATTATCTCAGACTCCTCAGCGGATAATGCCAGGAGAAAAGGGGTTCGTCTCGGACACGGGAGCCCGGCCGCCAACAATTCCGCAGTCTCCAGCTGCCTACCACCACCCCAAGCGACCCTCTACTTGTACCACTACCTCGCTATAAGCATCGTCCTAATCATGGGATGGGAGGGGAGGGAGGCGAGAACGTGACGCGCATGCCACTTAGTTAATTGACCCGTGCCCGGCCTAAAGCGTGTTGATCGTCCATTCCATGGGTGGATCCCCTCCCCGATCTTTCTTGCTCCGCAAAGGCGCGGCATATGAATCGCCGGGAAAGGGTAAAGAATTCCGAGGCGGAGGGGAGGGGAGGGTACGGGGCACTGCCCGGTCTCTGTCACGCGTGTTCCAGGAACCCAGCCCAACCCAACCCAACCTAACTAAGCGGGGTCGCAACAGTGCCACTGGCTCCACTAATTAATCCGGCCATGAAGCTTCTCAGCTTCCGTTCCGTTCACCTGTTTTTTCTATGGAGGGATGGAATAATGGTTAGGTGGTTCGACTGCTGCTCGAGGCTCCGTCGATCCAGGTTTGCTTGGGTTGGTTTGTTTAGGGTGGTCAAACTGCGGGTGAGTGCGCGTGTGCTTGGTCACGGAGGAAGCTCCGTCTGGCTTGTCTGGACAAGGAATGCTGCTAGGAGAAAATCATGTCCCTGTTGATCGTTTTGACATGGCTTGCTTCCAAATCTCCGCAAACACATGCCCCCCAAGCAAAACAAAATCCTTAGATTCGATGTGTGACATATATGCAAAGCGACGGACCGCGACTGATGCGGACATGCGATGAAAATATCATGTTTGTACCTTTCAAAAAACAAAAAAGAATCGTGTTTGAGCGAGCGGTTTTCGTTCTTTTATGGGTGCTGCATGCGTGCGTGCGCTTTAAGCTTTGCTTCTCGCCAAAATCGGAGTCGCCTTGTCGCCGTCGTCTCCGTGGTCGACAATATTGGTGGTCTTGGGCTCACTACCGAGGAGGTTGTAAGGATTCGGTTTCGCGGTTTTGGGGGCTAAGGTAACGTCGGAGTCGATAGATTGCGGCCGCGATGGGCGATGTCGACGATGATGGTGTGGCCGACATCGTGTGGCCTCCGTTGGGTTTGAGTTATGCTTGTTGCCTTTGCTTGATAGACTGGTGGTGCTCGAGGCTCGCTTGCTTCTTACGATTTTCTTTAATCGACATCACAACTCTTTCCTCTTACAATGATGTGCGTGAACTCTTTGACGGCATTGGTTGCCAAAAAGTATATGTCATGTATTCCTTCCCACTAAAAAATGTAGGTCCTCTTTACGATTTGGGTTAGGACGGGGCATCGACCCGTTGGCTAGGCAGCCCACTCGAGTTCGAGTCGCGGCTCGGACACGTGATGCTCGTGGAGTTTCTCCTATAAAAAATGCCAACGAGGGTTAGCCCTTAGGTTGGTCCCAATTTTTTTCTCTTTACGATTTGGGTCACCACAACAAATATTACCCAAGCATTTCCAGCATGAAATTGCAAATACCACATCCATTATAAAAAATGCCTTTCTAATGTGATATGCTTTTATATGAACTGGCATACTTTTGTATGTATATGTGTATAAATCGATGGTCAAAGTTTCGCCTTGAAGAGTATGCCAGATTTCCAAGCAGACTTGCATTTATAGACAAGAGGGGACACTTTTACATGATTTGCGTAGACACAAAATCCCATTGAGTAGCACTATATGATACTCCTATGTAGAGATCCTGTGTTTATAACCCTTTAAACAAACTATATTGATATAAAGTATAAAATGGTTTGCTTTTCTTAGACATAGCTTGCACGCCAATGTATGTATAACAACAAAAAAAAGGAGGGGATAATCAGCAAGTGCCAAACAAACAAATGGCACTCCAAACAGCTAGTAGCACTTGAAAAAGGCCCCCCTCCAACCTGATCAACTAGAGCAACAAACTAATAAAGCTCATGCCAGTTTTATTTATGAATGCAACGGAGAAGCACTAAACAATGCAACCGGTCCAAGCCGTGACCTTTTCATATCAGCGGGAGGAGGAGCAGAGCACACATCGTCTCATCAATCATACTCCGTACTTTCTTTTGCTGTCTGCTGGTGTGCTCCCCATGTTGGACCACGGCCCATAAATAAAACCCATGTACCGTCAAATCACAATCCCGGAAAAAGAAAAAGAGAGGAAAAAACATCTGTGTGTGATGGACGGATGTGTGATGCATACGCGCAACCTGTCAGGCAGCGAATGGCCGAACGTAGTGGGCGTGATGAATGCATGGCCCTGCGGCGTGTCGTTCTCTGTAGCTAGCAGTTTTTTTTGTGTGTGTGTGTGTGTGTGTGTGTGCGTATTTTTCTATAGCTAGCAGGTTTCAATCAAGAGAAGAAAAATACGCACCGACGCCACGTACATTGCGTATACAATGTGAAGCAGTATCATGTCCATATAAACAACAAAGGAGCCCAACAGTGTGATTTTATATAAGGTAGAGGAAGCGATGGATCACCTCGTTTTGGCGCACACACACCAGATGGTGCCGAGTAATTTATAATGGCAATGGCTTTGTTGATGAACAACTGACAGGAGGAGCAGGCGGTGACGACGCTAACATATGTAATCTTTCTCTCGTTGAATTACTGCTCGAAAACGAAAATGAATGTAACTAAAATACGCTCAGATACATCTATTTCGCGATGAGTAATTTCGAACGGAGGGAGTATATGTATAGGCAGAAATGAAAACCTGAACAAGAATAATTATTAGGCGGCGGGCGGGGATATTTATAGACTTGGTTGGGAGAAAATGAAAACCCGAAGAAGCTAGGAGTACTAGGCGAGTAGCATCATGCTCTCTCTCTCTCGGCGGTAGTGTGCGTTGGTGCAGATTCTGCTTTGTGAATTGTGATGTACACACCGCACTGACTGACTGTGAGTGCGTGCAGGAGCGAGCACGAAAGAGGATCGGCGACGGGGACGCGTGCGTGCGTGCGTGCGTGCAGCCGCGGAACGCCGTGGTGGGCCGGGTGCGGCCTCCGGCATCGACGGACGGGGAGACTTGACCGCGTACCCGGCGCAGCACGCGGTCCCGAGAATTTCTGGCCCGTTTTCGCTGTCGCGAATTACGTCTCGGCTCGATGAATCTGAATCGAACACCTCCCTTTAGAATTTATTTAAGATCTTTTTTTTTGGAATAAATTCTTCCTTTTAGATAGATACTCCTAGATAGATAGATAGATCAACGGCGAGTCTGCTTAGACCCGGCGATTTCTCCTGGGTTGGCTCCAGCTGCGTGATTTTCCGGACACGGTTAATATTCCCGGCGAGAGAAGGAACGGTGCGGATTGGTAGATCTTGGACGTGTGTCGTATACTCGTATGTTCGTTCAAGAAAGAGCGGCTGTGCCCTACCGTGCACTGCATGGTGGAGTTGCTTCTGTCTCGAGATTATATTAACCAATAATTTAGTGCATGGTGGAGTATCATCTTTTAAATGGCGGCCATCGTTGGTAGAAGAAAGTAGAGACCCCGATGAACACATGCTAACTGAAAGCTACGCACGAGAAGGGCGAGCGAGCGAGAGCGACGAGTTTGGTGCAATGGTGCTCGTGGTCAGTGCTTCTCTTTCTTTCTTTCTTTCTCTCTAATTATTACTATTATTATTCTCTGCGGACTGAAGTGCCGATTTCTCTGTTGGAAAGTGAAGGGCACCGGGCGAGGAGCAGATGCAGTGCAGGAGCGGTTGATCAACCCCCACTCACTCACTCATGTTATTATTCCGTCTCGTCTTCTCCACATTCGCCGCATTTCTGCTGTTCAACACATCTGGAAGGAAGACCCACCGATGGACATGTACGCTTCTACTGTTGGTCAGCACGCGCGCCACTGTCACCGGAAAGAGACGGGCCTGCTTTGTATCAAGACATCGCCTTGTTTGAGAGAGACAGAGAGAGGAAGGCGCACTACAATCATCATTTCGGGTGTCCGAATGTACCCACTCCACGTATTTCTACATCGATCTTGATTTATTTATACCCACGAATTGTTTGGTGCATACAAAGTCAATATGGTACATGAAGAGCGTGCCCTAATCATCATCTATAGCTTCGGAGGTAATGATGCAAGAAGCAAGCATGGCCGTGGAAACGGTTCGGAATTTCAAAGCTCGATTCAAAGTTTGTACCGGTTTTAGTTCCATGTTTATGTTTATAGAGAGAGAAAAAATCCATGCAGCTCCTTCCGCAAGAAATCCATCAAAAGAAACCCTCGCATGCTTCTCTTTGTTGGGATCTGGCAGCGGTGGCCTGGATCATCCTGATCCCGGCAGGGATGGCGGTGGCCCGTGCATGAGAGATGGAGGATGCTCCGTGCACGAGATCCTTCACCAACAATGTGTATGATGAAGCGGGATATCGGCGGCGTAGATCCGTCACCAACAATGTGTATGATGAAGCGGGATATCAGCGGCGTAGCGCTGTGGAGACTCGATGTCCGATGCACGGAGGTGGACTCGCGCAGGGGGGGATGCTGTCTGGTGTCATGGTGGCGTTGATGGCAGAGAAGTCTGGCAAGGTCGGTGCGTTAGTTTGCTCTGAAGATGGATTGATGGAAGATGGTGGCGACGCCACATGAGAGTGGGTCCGACCGGTTTGTGCCCCACATCCAGTATGTGGCTTGTTGGGGTCTGGCTTTAGATGTTAGGCATTTATGCGATGTCTTAGTATTAGGCTCGGACTATTGTCACTCTTTCATCATATGGATAGGGGTAGCGACAGATGTTGATAAGATGCTGATTTCAGACTATCTGATGTACTACTTATAAGGTCTTTGTGAATACTCAATAAAATGGCTGCATGCATCGGCCAGATACGGAGCCGGAGTAATCCTTCCTTTTTCTTTTGTCGCTTGACACTTTTGTCGCCTCCGTTGCCTTGTAATCATGTTGATGTGGAAAGGCCAGGCCACGCGATATGATTGGCGAGATACTAGCCAAGCCAAGCTAACGCTAAGCTAGCCAGCAGTCTCCATCAGCATATGCCGTGCGTGACTGGCCGCCATTTGTCCACTTAGTACAAGATAATTAATCTAAGCTTACTTGGGTGCTAAGCTGCGACGGAGGTTTCTACCTATAGCCTCGTCGAGGTCTCTGTAATAAATAGCAACAAGAATCCTTGGCATGTTCGGTCCATTGCTACTCCTACTTAATTAGTAGGCGAGAGTAACTTAACCGCGTTCATCATTTTGCTGGAAAGGCAACACAGAGACATGAGGCAGCAACGCCAGCCGCGCTTCTTGTTCGGCACAGCATTTTGCAGTGCCTCGGCGACTTTAATTTTGTGACGTACTAGCTGTGTGCAGCTACTACACATGACGAGGTTTGGCCAAGTGATCAGGTCATGGACTGAATTGCCACGTGCAGGACGGCACTGAGAGACGATAGAGATGTTAATTTCTTTTCTTGTTTGGCAGACTATTCCCCTGCATTGATCTGAACACTGAAAGTAGAAACGGTGCCACGCAAGGGCAACATCAGTGCATCACACAGGATAGGGTAACAAGAGAAGAATCTCATAGAACGAAGAAAAACATGGAGAGATGATGCTCTGTCGAGTATTAATCCGTATCATATGGTTTGGACTTTGAAGGGTTGAGCTTAATGGGGGAGACTTGTATAAGATCACACATTTAGGTGAGATCGTGACATCAACCTTGAAAAGACATATTTAGACATTTCAAAAAAAAAATCTGAAATTATTTTCCAACGCCCGTGTGGGGTATGTCTACAACTGCGGAAAAAAAAAACCAGCTCAAAACTCGATGTACATTTGAAGATTCAAAAAAGACAAAATCGAATGTGAATAGCGTCAGCTTGTTTCTATCATTGTGAGTTGAAACTTCTTGAGGTTGTACATCAAACATAGATGTGTGTCCACTTTTTTTTTAGAATGTTTGAACATATTTTTTTTCTTCAAGAAAAAGATCTCATAGATCTCACCTAATGCGAGATCTCACACAAGTCTCCCCCGAGCTTAATGTGTCATGGTAGGATTTTATCGTATCTCTGAGTTTTGGGCTATATACGAATGGTAAAAGATGAACATCGAGAGGCAGCAGGTAAAATCTAAAGATGGACTTGTTTCATAACTATGGCTACATAGTACTAGTGTTTTTCTTTAATCACCGAGTACAACATGAATGTATACATGCATGCACAGCACTATCATACACGTAAACTCACATGTCGTCTAATAAAGTTCAGACTCGTCATAGGTGTCACTAAACTTCTTCTCCTACTGAAAATGATTGTGTATTTTTTTTAGGGTACTGAAAATGGTTAATTTTGTCCTATCGCTGTAACTGGGCCTGCCCACCCCCGAAAAAAAACCTAGGCCTGCCCAATCAATTTTATCTGGGCCTTGCTTGCGTATAGATAGAGCGATCAAGACGGCCCAATCGGAGCCGCATTCCGCAGCCCTTTTCTCCCGCCCCAAAAGCTTCCCAATTCCCGCTCCCCGTCGCCATTCCCCTTCCACTCTCCGTCCCGTGGATCCTAGGGTTCCGACGACCTCCCCGCGCCGCCGGCCGCCACTTAGCCGCGCCCGCCTCCGCACCCGCCACCATGTCCCAGCCAACCACCCCTCGCCGCACCACCCGCGGCGCCGCCTTCGCTCCCGATTCGCCGGCCTCCCCTCCCAAATCCAGGCCCAAATCCTCGCACCGACGCCAACTCCTCGCGGCGGCCGCCGAGCCAAACGAGGGCAAATCCCTCGACGCGCTCCTCGCTGCGCTCCCGGGCCGCCGCGCGCAGGCGACGGACCTCCTCCGGCTCCTGGCGCCCGCCCCCGCGCTCCCCGTCCTGCTCCACGGCTGCGCCGCCACCGGCAAGACGCGCGCGCTCCTCCTCGCGCTGCGCCACCTCCGCCCCAGCCCGCGCCTCGTCTACGCCGCGCTCCGGTCCCTCCCCTCCCCTCGCGCGCTCTTCGCCTCCATCCTCTCCCAGCTCAACGCGCTGTCGTCCTCGAGCTCCTCGCGGCAGCGCGTCCCTGACAAGCCATCCGACTTCATCGCTGCGCTCCGCGACGCCCTTGCTGGCGTTGTTGCGCAGGGCGAGCTTGTTTATCTGGTGTTCGACAACTTGGAGGTTGCCAGGGGCTGGGACAAGGGCGGCCAGCTTCTTTCCCTTCTCCTCCGCCTCCACGATCTCCTCCGGTTGCCGCAGGTCGTGCTCGTGTACGTGAGCAGCGCAACGCCTGACGCCTACTACACCATGACCGGCTCTGTCGAGCCGAATCATGTTTACTTCCCGGATTACACGGTGGACGAGGCCCGCGACATCCTGATGCGGGGCCAATCCAATCCGAAGTTGTACTCATCGTTCCTGGGGTAATGCACTTCTTCCTTCCTCCGTGTCAGTTTAATTCTGCCTCGAATGGATTGTGGCGTATTTCGCATCATGAGCAGCATACTTAATGAAGTTTTTTCTTTTGTTATTCTGATGCTTTGTGCAGTGTGGTGCTGAAGCCATTATTCCGGGTGACAAGGAGGGTTGATGAGCTGGCAGCACTGCTGGAGCCGCTTTTCAGGAGGTACTGTGAGCCATTGGGGGACTTGCAGGCGGTTCCTGATGAGGGTATGAGGAGGCGATTGTTTGAGCATTTGCAACCACATTTGGCTGTGGCGTTGAATGAGACATTCAGTGTCCCCATGAGAGCTTCAGTGGACAAGTGCAAAGATGACAGTTCTGGTGGAAAGGCTAGTGTTAAAAGGCAGTTTGGTGGTAGAGATGGTCTCTCGAGTGAATTGGAGTTCCACATGTCCGTATCAGCGAAATACCTACTGTTATCTGCTTTCTTGGCTTCAAGGAACCCCGCTACTCTAGATGCGGCTTTGTTCGATTCCACTGGAGGTTCCGATACCCGTAACCGCAAGAGAAAGTATGCCACATGATATCATTTCTAGGCTCGCCCAAACTTTGGAGACTTTTTAGATGTTAACATTGCTGTTTTTTAATGCAGGAGCTCCCAGGCCTCGATAGACAGAAAGGATACCATGGCTGAAGAGGTACTTATGAAAGGTCCTGGCACATTTCCTCTTGAGAGGCTCTTGGCCATATTTCAGTGCATCACATCAGTATCAGAAGATGTGCTCGATGAAGTTGAATGCCCAGACAGCATGATGGCCGGAAGTGGAACGAATGCTTTAATGTCCGATGTTCTGCTACAATTGTCAACGCTGTGCAATTCTAATTTCCTCTTTAAAAGTCGGAGCTGCCCATTAGAAGGCTCAGCTAGATATCGATCCAACATTGATGAAGATTTAGCTCTCAAGGTGAATATCTCCTAACATTCATTTGTAACATCTACCATACAGTACCACTATGTTGTTAAATACTCTTACGTTGTGCTCTCAGTTTTGTGAATGCTTACTTTATTATTTCACAGGTTGCCAGGAGCGTTGGTTTCCCTCTCTCAAAGTACATGTACAGAAGATAGCCTTTTGATCTGTAGTCTAGGCAACAAAAACTACTTTTGATTGCTCTAGATGCTAATATGATCTGCTGAGATCTGTTTAGTTGCCTTGATTGTAAAGTGTCGAGGCAAGTGTTGGATGCTCCTTGTTGCTTTAAAAAATTTAGCTTATGCTGCCCCTTGAAAGATTGAGTATGGTACTCAGTCCTAAATTTTATGTAATTTGTTGTCTGCGAGCTTTCGATGTCCCATGACTTGTATTATCTCGGCTATTTGATTTGATTATCAATAATATGTGGTCGTAACAGGATTTTTTTGTCTTACTTGCCAAAATTTCTCTCTTCGGAATCTGCAGACCATTACTGTCAATATGCAATAGCATAATTCTGTCTTTGACAAATCATACCCATTCTTTTAACGAGTTACATTTATCTGTATCTCGTTCATTACCAACTTTTTCACAACCAATCCCTGTTCCAATGGAACCATTTGAACTGCCACAGCTTATTTTCATGTCAAACATATTTAAAATTTCACATTGAGCTCTTGAGGTATATGACGTATTGCTCCTGTCAGCTGATTAAACATTACACATACTTTTTTGTCTCATGGGGCTATTATGTATTTCACTACAACTCCTTTATGTGAAAATTGAACTCACAAATCATCTCTAGATGCGTGGACAGTTTAAAAAGTTTATGCGTTTCAAGTTCCCTAAATTATCCTTTTTTTTAAGAAACACGTGCAGTATACAATCACTGAACCAGTCCTCTATTATTAGTCAATTGAGCTGTATGCCGACATCCCTAACTTCGGTGATCTCTTTTGTAAATAATGAAGTAAAATGTCTAATTTTTAATTTAATGCTACAATGATGAAGCCAAATTACCTCCATTTTGCCAACCATTATACTTCTTTACGAACTGATGGTCTACGTTTTTGGTACATGCGTGATCCTTAATAGTTAACACAGGTTATGGAGCATTTCCTATCCATATTTATCTGCATATGGCCCATTCTTTGTTTTACTAATGCATTCTGACTGGCTGGTTTGAAGTTTGCCAGTGACAAATCACAGGGCCCTTCATGATTGATTTGATTGACAGTGCTTTGATGTGATGGCTGATTGATCTTTTCTTTAAAAGTACCATCCTTCTGATCAAGTAGGGTAGTCAAGATAATCACAAGGTATGATCTTTCGCCTCCAAGTACTAATTTTGAACACTCATGATAAATTGAGCATTGAGAATTACCTGCAAGAATTGTATGTGCCAATTACCACGCCGTGTACTCGCTTACAAGCTTGTGGGTGTTGAACTTCCCCAAGCTGTATTGAAGCAGTAATTCACTAATTCAAGGACTTATGTAGTTATGATACAGTACAGAAACAAATTGTGTTAATGGTTAAAGAATAGGATTAAATGTAGGTGATGTTCTTATTTTGCTCAAGGTATTCAAGTTAATGCTATTCACTAGCTGTTTGGTAGTGTTCAACTGCAGTTATATGGTCTAACTATTACATGATTGTGGAAGTAAAGACTGTTTGGCACTATTGTGCCCTCAGAAAATTATTGCGAACATCGTTCTTGGATGTGGCCATCCTTGACTGCTCATATAACAAGAGACCCTTCTAAATATACCAAACATTTTTTACAAGTTACAACTACCTCACTGGCTTCCTGCACAACATAATGCAGCATAACACCATGTCACCATGGTTCCAAATTGAACCTAAAAAGTGTATGCTGCCGTAGTTGATTGCATTAGGGTGGACATTCTATGGTCCAGTTCTTTTGACAACTTATGGTGGCTTATGGCATAAGCCGCTCCATCCCCAACTTATTCTAGAAGCCGCCCCCGAATTTTTTTTGGGCTTCGGCTAACTAGTTTAGAAGCCCCCAACGATTTTAGGACCGGCTTCTACAAGGGGACATCTTAAGACGCGTGGGTGTAAACTATAACTTAATTCTATAAGGATTCGCAACTGCTGTCCGTTAGTTCAATTTCTGTTTGGTTGCAATTTCTATGCTTGTATGCTGATATAGGTAGCTGTGTGGCACAATTTCTACGATTTTCACCTAGCCATTCTATTCAGTAACATTTTCTATGTTGGAATGATACAATACAATATTACTTACCTTCAGCTGATGATGGAATTACCTTATCTCCAAGCATCAAATAATAATCATAATCAGGACTGAAGGCATGGTTTAGTTTACAAACCGTCCAACAATGTACCCTAATTGCATAAAACATACATCTTTTATCATAGCACACAATGCCTGGATGTTCAAGTAAAAAAATACAAGAAATGCATGTTCTGCTGTTAGGAGCCTATCACAAATTCTTCCTGTACCATATATATCAAGGCAAAATCCCTTCTACTAAAGTAGTAGTGATGTCTGGATGGGATCGAACAAGATATTACAGTACTTCCTTAATGCCCTTACATACTGTGATGACACCATGGTATCTTCATCTTCCTTGGACATAAGATGGGATAGCATTACCAGATTTCTCCATACTAGTATCCACATTGGACACCTCCAAGCTCTTCATTGGGATCCCATCACTGGCGCCATCAACAACGTCACCTTTCTCTTGAAGTTGCAAGGCAAATTCAAGTTTCCATAACACATCTCCCATTGTTGGCCGGTCGACTCCATAGTCAGCAAGGCATTTCTCAGCAGCCTCAGCAAACATCTCAAGTGAATCAGGCCTGATTTGCCCTGCGATATTGGGATCAATTATTTTACCAAGCTCCCCCTTGCGGTGCCATGTACGGGCCCACTCAGCTAGATTCACTTGGTCTCTTGGAAGAGATGGATTGATGGCCGGTCTTGCACACAGCACTTCAAAGAGTACCACACCAAAAGAGTATACATCAGACTTATCTGTCAGCTGTTGACGTCTGAAGTACTCTGGGTCAAGATACCCAAAGCTTCCTTTGACAGCAGTGCTCACATGAGTTTGTTCGAGGGATGGAGCATCTTTTGATAGGCCAAAATCAGCGACCTTGGCGATAAAATTTTCATCAAGTAGGATGTTGGTAGTCTTGACATCACGGTGAATTATGCCCTGAGCTGAACCTGTATGAAGATAATGCAGACCCTTTGCTGCCCCAATGCAAACTTCAAGGCGCTGCTTCCAAGAGATAGGCTTGATGTTTGTGTCACCATACAGATGATCCCTTAGTGGACCATTTGACATGAACTCATAAACTAATATCATCTCGTTGTTCTCATCACAACAGCCAATGAGTGAAACCAGGTGGCGGTGGCGAAGTTTTGATAACATTTGAATTTCAGTCAGAAACTCATTCATACCTTGATCAGATGATGGATTGCCTCGCTTGATAGCCAGCTGTGTGCCATCTTCAGTAGCACCAAGATAAACTTTTCCGAAGCCACCAACACCAATAACACCCTTTTCTTCAAAGTTTTTCGTGGCTTTCTGAATTTCGACGAAGGTGAAATAGCGCCCCAATCCATAAGCACTGGATGCAAACACGCTCGAAAATCCACTCTTGGTCCTTGTGGAGCCAAAGCGATTTCTGGAGAGCCTGCTGCAACTGCTCATGAAGCTTGAGGACGAGTTCAGTGGAAGAAACCAAGAATGGAAGCTGTTTGTCCTCTGCCATGCTGGTTTACGGTTTCGCCTGTAGCATATAACTACAGCCAATGCAGCTGTTGCTGCCAAAGCAAATGCTATGCCAGTCAGTGTCGTCTTACTAACTTCTGAGCTTGTTTTTGGTGAAAAAAGGCCATCTAAGCTGCTTGCTTCATTGCTTATCTTCATGATCTCAAGGCCATTAAGGATGGCATTGGGGTCGCCGGAGTCGATTGTGTTTGGGCCAACCTGGACTACAAGGGTGGAATTGATGATGCTGGAAGACTCAGCAATCAAGTCCTTGTAGTAGGCTACTGCAAGCCCCATTGTCAGGCTCGATAGATCAAGGTTGGCAACAGCCATCATGCCATTAATATAGACATTGAAGTAGAGGCTATTGAGTGTCTTGCTGACAATGTCGCTAAAATGTAGGCGGATAAGGTACCTGAATCCCGGCTCTGCAGCCATTTGCCATGTTATGTTGAATCTTGCATTTGTGATATTTGTTGAGGCCATCTGCTGTGCTGTTGAGTAGATGCTTGCTGGAGCGATGAGGGGTGTGAGAGTCTTGTCATCAGGGTACTTGATGGTTCTAGGAGGAACCCAAGCTGCCTCTGCTGCTGCCTCAAGCTTCAGAAAAGGTGCATCTGGCTGCCAGGTTCTGCCTAGTGTGTCATTAAACGATGTAACCAGTGCACCACCCATGTTCAGCCGGTAGACAACCTGCAATGCATTGTTAGATATGTCAAACTGGTCCTGAGGACCCATTCTGGTGGTGGTATTTGGAATAAGGCTTGGTGGGGCTGAGACGACCTCGATAGCATTGATGAATGCTATCGAGTTTTTCTTTGGGGTAAAGATGATCTTTAAGTTGTCTCCCTGTGCTGACACAAGATACTCCCTAAACACAGGGTTTGGAGGACTGGCTATGAAGGAGAAATCATGGAGAAGGACCATGCTATCAGTGGACACGGAAAATGTTGCTGTGGTGAGGTTGTATTGGCTATCGGTGATAGGTAAGAAGTAGAGCCGGATCCAATGGCGACCAGGCTGGGAGATGAAGAAGCTATAGGTTGAGATATCAGAGAATACTCTTGCATCAAGGTAAAGTGGGGATAATGGTGAAGCAGAAGCCAGGGATGCTTTAGCAGCGATCTTGATGTCCGTCGGGGTTGACAGAAACGATACCGACTCAGGATCAGAGCGGAATGTCCTGCCATCGTCAACCTGCACAGCAGCGGATGCCCCGCAGCTGAGGAGGTAGTTGTCTTGAGGCACGAACCGATCTACTTTTGATGCAATTGCGTTGGTGGTGGCTACACAAGTAATGGAAAGGATGAAGAGGATCAAGAACATGGGCACTCTCTTGCACTGAGCCATGCTTCTGGCAAAAATTGCCAATGCTGGCATCAGAAGCACCGGCTTGCAGCAAGAGCTATTGGTGGCCTCTCATGGGAGGAGGGAAGTGCTCTTTTGGATTGGAGAGAGGGAAAGGACGCAGGGATGAATGAAGTAGTCTTTTATTGGTATTTTTTTGGGAGGGGATGCATTGGTTCGTAATAGAGAAGATGTTGGTTGGATGCACGTCCAGCTGAGAATCAGTCAGTCCGCGATTTTAAATATCATGCCGAATGAGCAACTTATTAGTATATCTGCATTCTTTCTGGAGCTCCTCCACAGAAATGACAGGTGGATGCCTTACTGTGCTTTGACAGGAAGCAGGCCGACCAACACAATCGCTGGAAAGCACCGCAGCTAGACAAGAATCAGTCAAGCAGAACTGTGCAGGTATCATATCCTATATATTGAGATCGCTGAATCTTAGTGGTTATTCAATTCGATCTCCGAGGTCTTACATCTTTATCTGACGATATCTTTCGCTGGTGGGCTTGATGGATATTAAACTAGTGGGCCAACTAACAGTTGGATGTTAACAAGCCAATGGGTTTGAGTATTTTTTGCAGCTCAAATAAACGCTTTTAACAAACAGGCTAGGTTGTCAGCACAGCTGTTCCTAATAGGACGGAATTGTAACTTTGAAGGAGAATTATCTCCTGAGAGAAGTCTCATGTCCCACCGTTGTTCTAAACGGCATGGCCGTGCCATATGTTGTACTGTATTATGTTTTTTTTTTATTACCTTCGCCTTCCTTGAATTTGGTTTGATTTCAGAAATCATGCGGAACTGTTATGAGAATATATACAGGCCTGCCAATCCTGGCATCAATCAAACAAATTAACCTCTCATCAGTCATGCCCAGAAGAACGTTTTCACTGGTTTTGTTCCTTGTCATGCGCATGGATATTGTTCCAGGAAATTGTGGCACCCAGGTTCTTGGCCATTTCTTCAAGAAGAGTATAATAGGCTATACTATATTGTTATTAGTATAAGAAGAAAGACTAAAGACGATTTGTTCTTCTACCGATAAGGTGCTGAACTGTAGACGTGGGGGCCTCGCAGATGTCCAATACCCTGTACCTGCTGGAGAGACAGCTGCATCGGTGGTGTATCTCGTAAGTGGCAGCCCATTCTCTTTGTTTGACCAGCGAAATAGTGGGATTCCAATCACTTAGGTGGTGCTTATCATATTTCTTGCTTACATAGAAATGCAGCCCAATCATTGCATTGTTTATCTGCAGTATTTCAGAACCTGTAATCATCAAATTTTTTTCGCGGGTAAGAACCTGTAATCATCATTAATGAAATGGAATAAAGATTGTGGCTGCACTCCTCGCAAAAAGAAAAGCAGAATTGTTTCTGCACGTCTATAGTTTTTTTAAGGGGTTGCAGGTCTATAGTTTCTTCCCACGGTATCGATTTCTTGCACAGTTTGGTTGCAGCTGGGCTGGACGTGGCTTGATGGCCTCATTCTAAGCCCATTGCCTGCCTGATGCGACTACTCGTAATGGGCCTATCTTATGTAGACCTGGAACGTAGGAGCTCAAATTTTAAAGTCACAATTTAGCAAAGCACGCACTTACCCTGCGAGATGGCTGCCATGTTTGGTTAGGTCGCCCTGGAAATCTTCCTTCTGTCCCTGTAAACATTGTAACGAATTAATAAAGCTTCATGAAATTGTCTCAAATAAAGGAAAAAGAAAAAAGTGCCCCTTAAAAAAACTTCAAAAGAGTAGACCTAGAACTTTGGAAGTGTTTTTTTAAGTATAAAACTCTGGAAGCGTTTTTTAAGCATAGAACTCTGGAAGCGTTGCAGAATTTTAGCTCAGGCATTGGCATTCTTTTGCGCCAACTTTTCATTTTGAGATGGGATGCTATCTAAAATAAAACCTATGATGTTATTATTTTTTAATTTTTTTCCACAGGGTACTACGATGTTTTTTTTTTTCGGGAGACTACGACGTTATTCTTACGGGTGATACTGTGCTGTCCATGTATACAGTCAAAAATAAACATAAATTCAAAGGCTTGAAAGAGCAATTTCTGCAAACGTGTTTGCTCCCCAAAATTTGGACACTTCTTTGCTCAATCCCTTTTTACAAGTTTCTAAACGAGGGCAGAGCAGCAATGTTTCTTTTCTTTTGCCCAACTTCAAGCCAAGCAGACAATCGAACGGAACGGCCAACCCGTGATCCGTTGGGCCATACCTGCACCAAAACAAGACAAATCTCACGCAGATAAACCCAAACCGAGCTAGGCCAGCTCCGGCGACCAGAAAACACAACACAGGCAAGGACAAGCTCACAGTCTCTTCCTCCTGATCCTGATGTCAACGTGTGTATAATTAACCAGCTAAATCCGTGCGACATCGCTTTCATCCCACATGAGCCCCCTCACAAGCTGCTAAAACTACGAGCTCGTAGGCGTGCCGAAATGGGCCCCTACTAACTGGACTTTACTTTCGTCCGGTGCCTAATGATTGCCTACTACTACTACTACTAATAACACAGCACACACATCTCGCGGATCATCTGTTTGGATCCTGGACTGTGATCTACTAGTACTCTAGTGGTTGCTGTCCAGTCCTCAACTATTTTTGTAGCCCGTCCAAATCGCCGGAGCTGTAAGTTCTAACAAATTGTGACTGGGATGTACGAGCAGAGTACTGCTGCCCTGGGCCTGTTGAGGACTACAGTTTTGGTTCTTTGTGTCACAAGAATCGAACGATCTCTTGGTAGTATATATATATTTACAATTTTGGCTTGTCGTCAATGGTGAATGATGGGTCACTGTTCGACGATCGTTAATTATCATGGCATGAAGAACGCTTAATTGGCAGGGGCATCTTTCGGTACGGATCCTTCGGGAGCCCTGTTTGCGCTCTATTTGTGATGGGGCCCTGCTTGTAATCCAAAGGTTCGAGTTAACAAAAGCTCGTAAGCTGCCTACCTGCTTGCGAGTTGGCATCGGTGTAACGGCTCTTAGAGTAAGGGTAGCGATAGCCTAGCTAGCTTTGCTGGATTGGAAGGTAGAACTATTTGACTTGGATTGGCTCGGGTCCCCTAAGTGTTGTTCATCCACACAACAACAACAACAACAGCAACAACAACAACAACAACAACAACAACAACAACAACAGCAACAACAACAACAAACCATCGGTGTGGCGGTGTCCTGCGTGCGAGCGTGGAAGTGCGAAAAATGGGCGAGTTCAATTTCATCTGCTCTTTTTCTCGCGAAAAGCAAAATAAAAACATCTGCCCTTTCTTTCATCATCACTTCAAAGAAAAGAAGCACCAAACCAAATTTTTTTCGAAACAGAGAAGACATTGGTAGGAAAATATAACAATGGACAATAGGAGATGCTGTTTGCCGTGATCTGATCGTGTTTTTTTTTTGAAACGGAGGCAAAAGCTTTGCCTCATCCATTAAATAAGAGAGAATAGAGTTAGTTACAAACAACCCGAGTACACGGCATGCGGATTACTCGCGCAATAACAAAGACCCTAGTTTTTTAGCACCGGCAATGATCCAAAGGTTAGCCTCGGTGGCGATGGAGGAAAGCAGCACTGTCGGAGGGGCACACTTATGCCTGAAAACTCGCGCGTTTCATTCATTCCAAATTTTCCATGAAACAAGCATGGTGAGGGATGCCTTGGCTTGTCTGTGCGGATAGCCGTCGTCGCAAGTACTTGCCCACCAAGATTGGACCGAGTCGAATAGGGGCCAAGTGGAAATGACGAAGTCGGGGACGTGGTACTTGTCAATGACCAAGGACCAAAGCCTTCTAGAGAAGCGGCATTTGAAGAATAGGGGACTCCCACTCTCTTGTTCCCTCTTGCAAACGGGGCAAAGATCACAGTTTGGCCACCCACGCTTTACCAATCTATCCGCGGTCCAAATCCTGTTTTGGAGAGCCAACCAAGTAAAGAACTTGACTTTTGGGGGAGCCCAAACTTTCCAAACCATCTTGTCTACGGGGGAGAGAACCAATCCTAAAAATTGTGCCTTATATGCGGAGGCCGCCGAGTAATGCCCCGAGACCGAGTGCTTCCAAAGGATGTCATCCTCGGAGAGTTCGTCAAGATGGACCTCATGAAGGAGCATCCAAAGTGTGAAGAATTGCGTGACATGCTCGGCGGAGATAGAGGTGGATGGATTGATCTTGAGGATCCATGCGTTGTGCTTGAGGGCCTCCCGCACCTTCCAATTCTTACGCATGGAAGCTTCATGGATGAGCGGGGCAATATCTTTAGGCTTGCGCCCAAGGAGCCAAGGGGAGTCCCAAAAGGGGGTCTTCGCGCCGTTACCAACGGAGATGGGGGTGGAAGCATAGAAAAAGTTAAGGTCCTTCTCGTCACAAGGGTTTCCCAATCCGACCCACATCTTGATAGGCTCATTCCATTCGTACCAAGGCCATCGCAGCCGGAGGGCGCGTGTAAACTTGTTGGTGTTGAGGACCCCAAGTCCCTCATATTCGAGTGGCCGGCAAACAATCTCCCAGTTTACTTTGCATTTTGCCTCTGTCGTTTTGTCTGCGCTTATTTTTTGCATGATTTGGGTGCATTGCATCTCCACAAGATTCTGAGCCCGTGCTCTGCCGTCTCAGTTAGGCCAACGAATTAGAGTAGAATTTACGCTCTGACTATGATCTGACTTTCCACCCAACTTGCCCTTGACCACCAATCAATAGATCGTCCGTCAGTCTCTCGTGCTAGTAGTACCGCATGGGTCTGCATAACCTATTCTCTATTTAAAAGGTCTGAGTACCATAGAAAAATGCATTATGAGCCTGTGTATAAGCTCTCAGAAATGACATCTCGTAGGTAGTACCTCTAGAGGGCTGCGCCTATTTTCGCATGCCATGACCACACATCCACACCACGTAGAAATACGACAGGGATGAATGAAGGTAGAAAAGTGGCAGGCGGGAGACGACATGGACATGGACGGCGACGCGTGCGAGGTTGGAACTTGGACGTACGTACGCGACAGGCGGCGACGACCCGAGGACGACGACGCCTTGTTCCAGGCAGGCCTTCTCGGGCGTGTCGGCTTTGACCCCACGGTTTCCGAGGGCCCCGAGACCAACCCAACCCGGCGGGAGAAAAATAGCAGAAGCCCAGGCCCGAGGCTGCGTGTTCGTCGGCCCTGTATGATGAGCGCGGGCGAAGCTCTCCGGTAAGAGAAAAGTCCTACGCACGCATGTCTCCTCCGTCGGCCCGGTTGTTTGTTTTTCGTCGTCGACGAGGCGAGGACAAGGCTAGAGTTTTATTTTCCTTTCTGAAAAGGACAAGCCTAGAGTTAACTCGACCGACCAAACATCCAAACCTTACTGTGTGCATTCGGTTTATTTGGTTTTTATAAGGCTCGGTTTGTATGGTTTTTGGTTTGTATGGCATTGATATTCTTGTAAATACGGTATGCAATTAAAATATGATTGAATTTCGTTATATACCATGGCCAAAGTTGACGTAAATTTATAGATGACATAATAATATTTTACAAATTTACTACCCAAAATACATACATTTATATACAAAACAATATATATAACTATATATGCATGGCTGGCCGTGCATGCAAATGTGCGCTGTACACTTTGCGTTGTTTATAGACGTGCTTAACATTTAGTTCTGGCCATGAATGAGCTTTCTATTCACCTGCAAAAGAAAAGAAGCTTTCTATTGCTCTTTAATGCCATGGCTGCAAACACCTTGGAAGGAATCCTGCTTAGACCAAATTGCCCTCCTATTCGCTCCTTGTTGTTTGCAGATGATGTTCTTGTGTGTGGTAAAGCAAGTTGGCATGAAGCAAACTCGATGGCTCAAATCATTTCTCACTTTTGTCATTCCTCAGGTCAGACTCCTAATTAGGCAAAATAGGCTTTTTTTAGTGTTAATGTTAATTATGCTTTGTTTTGGCAAATTAAGGCTATATTCCCTGTTAATGACATGGATGCCTCTTTTACCCATCTTGATCATCCTCGCATCCTCCCTGCTAAGAACAGAACTGTAGCTTACAATTTGTTCTGGATAAATTTGTTGCTAAGCTTCCAGCCTAAAAAGCTAATGTTCTCTCTCACGGTGCGAGGCTTGAACACATTAAATTTGTTTTTCTACCATTCTTGTCTACTAGTATATGTCAAACATCCTCTTTACTAAAAAGTTCATTGCAAAACTGACTTTCATTATTAGAACTTTTTAGTGGAAAGGGATTACCAAAGATGTATACCTGACCAGACCCGCCCAAAATAGCCCGACCCGGCCTGGCCCGACCTTGCCCACGGGTCGGGCCTAGGCCTAGATTTTGAGCCCGAATTCTAGGTCGGGCCAGGCTTGGACTTAACATACGTGCGTTTTAGGGAAAAGGCCTGACCCGAGGCCCGACAGGCTTTTCCACTAATGGGTCGGGCTTGGGCCTGAAATCTACGCCCGAATGTTGGGCTGGGCTTGGCCCGGGCCTAGGTTTCCTGTTGCGGGCTTGTTTTGGCCCGACCCAAGTAATGGACAGGCATAACTGAAGGTAATTGTCAAAAAGCCTTTGTCTTAGAGTTTGGAAAGACATATGTACCTCTAAACATGAAGTATGATTAGGAATTAGAAACTTGCAGGCTATGAACTAGGGTCTCATTCTTGCTGCTGCTTGGAGAATTGTGGACTCTTCCAACTCTCATCTTCATCTCATCCTCGAATCCAAATATTTCAGCGACTCATCCATTTGGATAGCAAGCTCGAACATCCCTAAATCTGCTTTCTAGACTTCAATTTTGAAAATACTCCCCAAACTAAAGGCTCGTTCCTTCTATCATATTACTCAGGGTAATATTTCTTTATGGAGCACCCCCTGTGCACTCAATGGACCTCAATGTATGACCATCTTATCATTCAGCCACCAAACTACATCTATCCGGCTAAAGTGGATGACCTTTGGCTTCCCAACCAGAAATCTTGGAATGAACCCATCATTCACCAACTTTTCTCTGAACCCACCACATCAGCCATCATTCAAACGCCCATTCTCCAAGATGATGGGCCTGACAATCTTTGCTGGGATCTTACTCCTAATGGTAAATGCAATTGAAAAATTACATGTAGGATTAGTTTGCAGGATATGCAGGTTTTACCAGCCAATCAACCAACACAGATTTCCCAACAAACTAAAAGCATACTTCAGCAAGTTTGGAAAGACAGGTCCATTCCCCCAAAAATCATGACTTTTGCTTCGAGATTATTTAGGAAAGCACTTCCAACAAGTATGAGATCTAGCAAATTATCTTTTCACATAAGTCAAACATGTTGCAGATGAATTTCAGCCTGAAGATGAATTTCATTCATTCTTGCTCAGCCATTTTGTTAGAGTGGCTTGGTATTCTCCTCCTTGGTTTTTAAAGGCGGATGTTCTTGTACAGGTCCATGACACCATTCAATATTTATTACAACACATATTATCTATGAATCATCCTTATGCTTCTATGCAGAATGTTTTAACCTTTTTGTGGTGTACATGGAAGGTTAGGAACGACCGTGTTTTTTAGAGAAAGAACGGGGCTCCTCATCAGGTACATCAAGTGGAGGAAGCAATTACTCTAACATAAAGATGGGAATAACAAAAAAGCATCACTCCATCGGAGGTGCATGATCAACCAATCAGTTTAAACCATGGGCGGCTATAACAGGGTGCTACTCTCTCTTCTTTGCAGGTCCAAGAATTTTTCTGATGCTACTTGGAAGCATCATTCCATACCAGCACATCTCTAGACAATAAGAATTGGTGTCTTTCTTGATCTACCTGGTGGCAAGGTCAACAATAAGGTCATGATTCACACATCCACAGAACAATCCACCTCTCCTTTGATAGTAGAGGCAACTGCTCTCAACTTTGCAGCGATAGTGGCGAAGCAATTAAACATACAGGGAGCAACCTTCTTCACTGACAATCTCACCCTTGCCAAAGTTGTTGTTGTTAGGAATATCATTTCTCCTGATGTTAGATGGGAAATAATGCACCAGTTGGTGGATTTATTTTGCAATACCAACCAAATAAATTATCCTGTTTATCTTGTTAAGAAAGACCTTAATGGTGTTGCGCACGATTGCACTCATCAAACTCTATCTACTTGTGAGGAGCATGTCTATGCGTGCAGCAATCAGACTCATAGGCATTCATGTAGTTTTCTTCCTCTCTTATTTCAGTTGGATTGCCAAGGTTATGTAATTCATGATGTCGCATGTACTTGAGTGTGGTGTTGAATGAAACAGTTGGCGCTTTGTGCGCCTCCCCTTTTCAAAAAAGAGGAAAATGACTATGTTGGACAATACCGATTGTCTACTTGTATGGTTTTTTGCTTAAAAACTATAAATACATTTTAAATTTGGTAAACTATTTTTTGGTATATACCATAAAACTGAAATTCAAATTGGTAAGAAAATTTTATACCATACCAAAAACCATAAAAACCATAATTTTGGTTTGGTTCGGTATATTCCAGTATGATTTTTCGGTTCGATTCTAAAATGCACAGAGTGACTCAAACATGAACTCGAGCATCTAATTGCAAAGTCTAGGCATAGCACCAGTGCACAAGCCAAGTCATACATCCCCTCCATTTTTAAAAGCGCAACACTCTGTGCCAGCTGACCATCGCAGGCTTGGTCCTCGTCCGAGCCGTTCGATTAATATGGACGTAACCATCGGATCTACCCCTTTGTCGTTCCTTTCATCTCGCGCAAACCGCATCTCATCACATATGCAAGGGGATAGTCAATGATGGCGCAAAAATTCTGGAGAGACTTCATGGCTCACAACAGTCTGGTTTTGACCCTTGCTTGCAGCAGCAGTAGCTAGCCTCGCAGCACCGCATCTCCGCTCGCTGGATCGCCTCCGCAGCTCCATCATGGTGTCATTGCAGCATCATCCGCCAATATGGCAGCTCGTCATAACACCCCAGCCGGTCGCAGCAGCCACAGCTCGATGTTACAACATCACCAACAACGTCGTGCCCATGGACTCATAACACAACCTACTTGTCATAGAACTCCGCGGTGTCCACCCCTCACCGCCCTTGTGCATGACAGTCGAAAACTGCAGCACTGCCGCGCCGAGGTTGTAGTGTTTGCATCAGTTGTTGTAGCTCTTCCGCTGGTGAAAGTGCGTTATATCGACTAGAGGGGGGGGGGTGAATAGGCGATTTTTATGAATTCTTCACTGAGGAATTTGACGGTGAGGAAATTCCTTAGCGAAGAACTACTCGCAGCGGAATAAGTACTCAGAAGTAAGCATAATAGAATACAGGCATGGTCATCATGATGAAATGAAGACAATCACAGAGTACAGAAAGCGTAATCACAGGATAACACAAGATGAAGACAAACAGACTGAAGAAATTGAACTGAGGAAATTGAGAAAGTCTTCAGTCAAAGTCTTCAAACACAGATATGAACAAACACTCAACACAGTAATGAGGAAATGAATGAGTTGAGGAAATAGAACCACTAAGGTTGGTGAAGACAATGATTTGGTAGACCAGTTACAACTGCTGTCTCAGTTGTACGTCTGGTTGGAGCGGCTGAGTATTTAAACTTGAGGACACACAGTCCGGACACCCGATCGCCGAGCACGCAGCTCAGACACCAAGTTCTCACCAGATTCTCCTTGAACTAAGGTCACACAGACCTCGTCCAATCACTCGTGGTAATTCTTCAGGCGACTTCCAAACCTTCACAGACTCGGTCACTCGGCGATCCACAATTCCTCTTGGATGCTCTAGACCATGACGCCTAACCGTCTGGAAGAAGCACAGTCTTCAAAGGTAACAAGCGTCGGATCCACGCATGATCAATCTCTTCAGTGATGCTCAATCACTTTGGGTTTGTAGGGGTTTGGTTTTGGGTTTTCCTCACTCTATGATTTTCGCTCAAAGTCCTCAGAGGATGGGATGCTCTCAAATGATATGTGCCAGTTTCTCTCGGAGCAGCCAACCAGCTAGTGGTTGTAGGGGGCGGCTATTTATAGCCTAGGGAGCAGCCCGACATGATAAGACATAAATGCCCTTCAATGATATGAACGTTAGGTGGATAAGATATTTTGGGACAGCTGGCGCGCAGCACATCAACGGTCGGAAATCTGAGGTTCAAATTCCTCAGGGCTATCATGTTCCTCACTGTAGGCAATCCAAGACCGGCGAATTCCTAACTCCTCGGTCGAAACTAATTCCTCAATGACTGTAAGAACTTCGTCTCTGTCACTAAAGAAATTGACTGAACTGTATGAGATTTCCAATGGCTTCACTCGAAGGGATTGGTAGGTGTAGGATTTTGAGTTGAGCATCACATGGAAATTTTTCCTTAGTATTTCCTCGACCCCTTTAACAAAGACGGTGTTTCCTATGACTCAAGAAAGAGAAAACAAAACTACGAAAACAAAAGTCTTCACGCTTCATGTTCCTCAAATGAATACCAAGTCTTCAAGGTCACACCAATTTCTTCACTTTCAAAGTCTTCAGAATACCAAAGTCTTTAGTCGAAGAACTTCATTTTTAGGGGTCGACTTTCACTGTAAATATCAAACTCCTCATAGACTTATAGACATGTGTACACTCATAAACACATTAGTCCCTTAACCTATAAGTCTTCAATACACCAAAATCACTAAGGGGCACTAGATGCACTTACAGCTGGAGGTTGAAGCTCTCCTGCTAGACGATTCCAGTAATTGTTTGCCACGGTTGCAGCGACAACGTCAGGAAGATCAAAAAAAAATTAGACGGGGTTGTAGTGATGACAATAGTGAGTTATGGCACATGATTAGCACGCCTCCAGCATTCCGGTGTCATCGCCTCCGGCCACAACGGTTACCAGTTGCAGCACATGCAGCCGATGTATCCATAGTCATCCCCGGAGAGTATCCCAATTATCGTCACCTTCGGGTCTACGATTCAGAACAATAACAGGTGCATATAACTTGCAAATAGGATCAAGAACTCAAATATATTCATGAAAACATAATGGGTTTAGATTTTAAATCATGGCACTTGGGCTCTCGTGACAAGCATTTAGCATAGCAAAGTCATAGCGACATCAATCTCAGAACATATTGGATACTAGGGATCAAGGCCCTAACAAGTTGACTCGATTACATGATGTATCTCATCCATCTCCATCTACCTCCAGTATGCCTACGATGAAATTACTCCCTCCCGATGGTGAGTATCATGAGGTTGTTGATGAAGAAGGGTTGTTGATGACGGCGGCGATAAATTTCTCCCTCTGGAGCCCAGAACGGACTCCTGATCAGGCCTCTCGATGAAGAATAGGAGGTGGTGGCAGCTCCGTATCATAAAGCGCGATGAGATTTTCTCTTAGAATTTTTTCTTGAGAAGACGGTACTTATGGACTTGGAGGTGAAAGAAATATGCCCTAGAGGCAATAATAAAGTTATTATTTATTTCCTTATATCATGATAAATGTTTATTATTCATGCTAGAATTGTATTAACCGGAAACATAATACATGTGTGAATACATAGACAAACAGATTGTCACTAGTATGCCTCTACTTGACTAGCTCGTTGATCAAAGATGGTTATGTTTCCTAGCCATAGACATGAGTTGTCATTTGATTAATGGGATCACATCATTAGGAGAATGATGTGATTGACATGACCCATTCCGTTAGCTTAGCACACGATCGTTTAGTATGTTGCTATTGCTTTCTTCATGACTTATACATGTTCCCATGACTATGAGATTATGCAACTCCCGTTTGCCGGAGGAACACTTTGTGTGCTACCAAACGTCACAATGTAACTGGGTGATTATAAAGGAGCTCTAAAGGTGTCTCCGAAGGTACTTGTTGGGTTGGCGTATTTCGAGATTAGGATTTGTCACTCAAATTGTCGGAGAGGTATCTCTGGGCCCTCTCGGTAATGCACATCACTTAAAGCCTTGCAAGCATTGCAACTAATGAGTTAGTTGCGAGATGATGTATTACAGTACAAGTAAAGAGACTTGCCGGTAACGAGATTGAACTAGGTATTGAGATACCGACGATCGAATCTCGGGCAGGTAACATACCGATGACAAAGGGAACAACGTATGTTGTTATGCGGTCTGATCGACAAAGATCTTCGTAGAATATGTGGGAGCCAATATGAGCATCCAGGTTCCGCTATTGGTTATTGACCGGAGACGTGTCTCGGTCATGCCTACATAGTTCTAGAACCCGTAGGGTCCGCACGCTTAACGTTACGATGACAGTTACATGATGAGTTTATATGTTTTGATGTACCGAAGGTTGTTCGGAGTCCCGAATGTGATCAAGGACATGACGAGGAGTCTCAAAATGGTCGAGACATGAAGATTGATATATTGGAAGCCTATGTTTGGATATCGGAAGTGTTCCGGGTGAAATCGGGATTTTACCGAAGTACCGGGAGGTTACCGGAACACCCCGGGAGGTAAAGGGGCCTTAGTGGGCCTTTACGGAGAAGAGGAGAGGTGGCCAGGGCTGGGCCGCGCGCCCCTCCCCCCTAGTCCAAATAGGACAAGGAGAGGGGGGCGGCGCCCCCCCTTCCTTCTCTCCCTCCTCTTTCCCCCTCCCGAATCCTATTCCAACTAGGAAAGAGGGGGAGTCCTACTCCCGGTGGGAGTAGGACTCCTCCTGGCGCTCCCCTTGGCCGGCCGCACCCCCCTTGCTCCTTTATATACAGGGGCAGGGGGCACCTCTAGAAACACAAGTTGATCAGTTGATCTCTCCCAACCGTGTCGCGTGCCCCTCCACCATAGTCCACCGCGATAATATCAGAAGCGGTGATTAGGCGAAGCCTGCGTCGGTAGAACATCAACATCGCCACCACGCCGTTGTCTTGTGAAACTCTCCTCAACACTCGGCTGGATCGGAGTTCGAGGGACTTCATCGGGCTGAACGTGTGCTGAACTCGGAGGTGCCGTACGTTCGGTACTTGATCGGTCGGATCGTGAAGACGTACGACTACATCAACCGCGTTGTGTTAACGCTTCGCTTCGGTCTCACGAGGGCGTGGACAACACTCTCCCCTCTCATTGCTATGCATCACCATGATCTTGCGTGTGCGTAGGAATTTCTTTGAAATTACTACGTTCCCCAACAGTGGCATCCGAGCCAGGTTTTATGCATAGATGTCATATGCACGAGTAGAACACAAGTGAGTTGTGGGCAATATAAGTCATACTGCTTACCAGCATGTCATACTTTGGTTCGGCGGTATTGTTGGACGAAGCGGCCCGGACCGACATTACGCGTACGCTTACGCGAGACCGGTTCTCCCGACGTGCTTTGCACAAAGGTGGCTAGCGGGTGTCAGTTTCTCCAACTTAGTTGAACCGAGTGTGGCTACTCCCGGTCCTTGCGAAGGTTAAAACAGCACCAACTTGACAAACTATCATTGTGGTTCTGATGCGTAGGTAAGAACAGTTCTTGCTAAGCCCGTAGCAACCACGTAAAATTTGCAACAACAAAGTAGAGGACGTCTAACTTGTTTTTGCAGGGCATGTTGTGATGTGATATGGTCAAGACGTGATGCTATATTTAATTGTATGAGATGATCATGTTTTGTAACCGAGTTATCGGCAACTGGCAGGAGCCATATGGTTGTCGCTTTATTGTATGCAATGCAATCGCCCTGTAATGCTTTACTTTATCACTAAACAGTAGCGATAGTCGTAGAAGCATAAGATTGGCGAGACGACAACGATGCTACGATGGAGATCAAGGTGTCGCGCCGGTGACGATGGTGATCATGGAGGTGCTTCGAAGATGGAGATCACAAGCACAAGATGATGATGGCCATATTATATCACTTATATTGATTGCATATGATGTTTATATTTTATGCATCTTATCTTGCTTTGATTGACGGTAGCATTATAAGATGATCCCTCACTAAATTATCAAAGTATAAGTGTTCTCCCTGAGTATGCACCGTTGCGAAAGTTCTTCGTGCTGAGACACCAAGTGATGATCGGGTGTGATAGGCTCTACGTTCAAATACAACGGGTGCAAAACAGTTGCACACGCGGAATACTCAGGTTAAACTTGACGAGCCTAGCATATAACAGATATGGCCTCGGAACACGAAGACTGAAAGGTCGAGCGTGAATCATATAGTAGATATGATCAACATAGTGATGTTCACTATTGAAACTACTCCATCTCACGTGATGATCGGACATGGTTTAGTTGATTTGGATCACGTGATCACTTAGAGGATTAGAGGGATGTCTATCTAAGTGGGAGTTCTGAAGTAATATGATTAATTGAACTTAAATTTATCATGAACTTAGTACCTGATAGTATCTTGCTTGTCTATGTTTGATTGTAGATAGATGGCCCGTGCTGTTGTTCCATTGAATTTTAATGCGTTCCTTGAGAAAGCAAATTTGAAAGATAATGGTAGCAATTACACAGACTGGTTCCGTAACTTGAGGATTATCCTCATTGCTGCACAAAAGAATTACGTCCTGGAAGCACCGCTGGGTGCCAGGCCTGCTGCAGGAGCAACACCAGATGTTATGAACGTATGGAAGAGCAAAGCTGATGACTACTCGATAGTTCAGTTGCCATGCTTTACGGCTTAGAACCGGGACTTCAACGATGTTTTGAATGTCATGGAGCATATGAGATGTACGAGGAGTTGAAGTTAATATTACAAGCAAATGCCCGGATTGAGAGATATGAAGTCTGCAATAAGTTCTATAACTGCAAGATGGAGGAGAATAGTTTTGTCAGTGAGCATATACTCAAGATGTCTGGGTATAATAATCACTTGATTCAACTGGGAGTTAATCTTCCGGATGATAGCGTCATTGACAGAATTCTCCAATCACTGCCACCAAGCTACAAAAGCTTCGTGATGAACTATAACATGCAAGGGATGGAAAAGACGATTTCCGAGCTCTTCGCAATGCTAAAGGCTGCGGAGGTAGAAATCAAGAAGGAGCATCAAGTGTTGATGGTCAAAAGACCACTAGTTTCAAGAAAAGGGCAAAGGGAAGAAGAAGGGAACTTCAAGAAGAACAACAAGCAAGTTGCTGCTCAGAGAAGAAACCCAAGTCTGGACCTAAGCCTGAAATCGAGTGCTTCTACTGCATGCGACTGGTCACCGAAGCGGAACTACCCCAAGTATTTGGCGGATAAGAAGGATGGCAAGGTGAACAAAGGTATATGTGATATACATGTTATTGATGTGTACCTTACTAATGCTCGCAGAGCACTGGGTATTTGATACTGGTTCATTGCTAATATTTGCAACTCAAACAGGGCTACGGATTAAGTGAAGATTGGCTAAGGACGAGGTGACGATGCGCGTGGAAATGGTTCCAAAGTCGATGTGATCGCGGTCGGCACGCTACCTCTACATCTACCTTCGGGATTAGTATTAGACCTAAATAATTGTTATTTGGTGCCAGCGTTGAGCATGACCATTATATCTGGATCTTGTTTGTTGCGAGACGGTTATTCATTTAAATCAGAGAATAATGGTTGTTCTATTTATATGAGTAATATCTTTTATGGTCATGCACCCTTGAAGAGTGGTCTATTTTTATTGGATCTCGATAGTAGTGATACACATATTCATAACGTTGAAGCCAAAAGATGCAAAGTTGATAATGATAGTGCAACTTATTTGTGGCACTGCCGTTTAGGTCATATCGGTGTAAAGCGCATGATGAAACTCCATACCGATGGACTTTTGGAACCACTTGATTATGAATCACTCGGTACTTGCGAACCGTGCCTCATGGGCAAGATGACTAAAACACCGTTCTCCGGAACTATGGAGAGAGCAACAGATTTGTTGGAAATCATACATACAAATGTATGTGGTCTGATGAATATTGAGGCTCGTGGCGGATATCTTTATTTTCTCACCTTCACAGATGATTTAAGCAGATATGGGTATATCTACTTAATGAAACATAAGTCTGAAACTTTTGAAAAGTTTAAAGAATTTCAGAGTGAAGTTGAAAATCATCGTAACAAGAAAATAAAGTTTCTACGATCTGATTGTGGAGGAGAATATTTCAGTACGAGTTTGGTCTACATTTGAAACAATGCGGAATAGTTTCGCAACTCACGCCACCCGGAACACCACAGTGTAATGGTGTGTCCGAACGTCGTAATCGTACTTTACTTGATATGGTGCGATCTATGATGTCTCTTACTGATTACCGCTATCGTTTTAGGGTTATGCTTTAGATACGGCTGCATTCATGTTAAATAGGACACCATCAAAATCCGTTGATACAACGCCTTATGAACTATGGTTTGGCAAGAAACCAAAGTTGTCGTTTCTTAAAGTTTGGGGCTGCGATGCTTATGTGAAAAAGCTTCAACCTGGTAAGCTCGAACCCAAATCGGAGAAATGTGTCTTCATAGGATACCCAAAGGAGACTGTTGGGTACACCTTCTATCACAAATCCGAAGGCAAAATTTTTGTTGCTAAATTCAGAGCTTTTCTAGAGAAGGAGTTTCTCTCGAAAGAAGTGAGTGGGAGGAAAGTAGAACTTGATGAGTTAACTGTACCTACTCCCTTATTGGAAAGTAGTTCATCACAGAAACCGGTTTCTGCAACACCTACACCAATTAGTGAGGAAGTTAATGATGATGATCATGAAACTTCAGATCAAGTTGTTACTGAACCTCGTAGGTCAACCAGAGTAAGATCCGCACCAGAGTGGTACGGTAATCCTGTTCTGGAAGTTATGTTACTAGACCATGACGAACCTACGAACTATGAAGAAGCGATGGTGAGCCTAGATTCCACAAAATGTCTTGAGGCCATGAAATCTGAGATGGGATCCATGTATGAGAACAAAGTGTGGACTTTGGTTGACTTGCCCGATGATCGGCAAGCAATTGAGAATAAATGGATCTTCAAGAAGAAGACTGACGCTGACGGTAATGTTACTGTCTACAAAGCTCGACTTGTCGCGAAAGGTTTTCGACAAGTTCAAGGGATTGACTACGATGAGACCTCACCCGTAGCGATGCTTAAGTCTGTCCGAATCATGTTAGCAATTGCGGCATTTTATGATTATGAAATTTGGCAAATGGATGTCAAAACTGCATTCCTGAATGGATTTCTGGAAGAAGAGTTGTATATGATGCAACCGGAAGGTTTTATCGATCCAAAGGGAGCTAACAAAGTGTGCAAGCTCTAGCGATCCATTTATGGACTGGTGCAAGCCTGTCGGAGTTGGAATAAACGCTTTGATAGTGTGATCAAAGCATTTGGTTTTGTATAGACTTTTGGAGAAGCCTGGATTTACAAGAAAGTGAGTGGGAGCTCTGTAGCCTTTCTGATATTATATGTGGATGACATATTGCTGATTGGAAATGATATAGAATTTCTGGATAGCTTAAAAGGATACTTGAATAAGAGTTTTTCAATGAAAGACCTCGGTGAAGCTGCTTACATATTGGGCATCAAGATCTATAGAGATAGATCAAGACGCTTAATTGGACTTTCACAAAGCACATACATTGACAAAGTTTTGAAGAAGTTCAAAATGGATCAAGCAAAGAAAGGGTTCTTGCCTGTGTTACAAGGTGTGAAGTTGAGTAAGACTCAATGCCCGACCACTGCAGAAAATAGAGAGAAGATGAAACATGTTCCCTATGCTTCAGCCATAGGCTCTATCATGTATGCAATGCTGTGTACCAGACCTGATGTTTATTATTATTGTGTAATCTGGATTGTTGACTCTAGTGCAAGTGGGAGATTGAAGGAAATATGCCCTAGATGCAATAATAAAGTTATTATTTATTTCCTTCTATCATGATAAATGTTTATTATTCATGCTAGAATTGTATTAACCGGAAACATAATACATGTGTGAATACATAGACAAACAGATTGTCACTAGTATGCCTCTACTTGACTAGCTCATTGATCAAAGATGGTTATGTTTCCTAGCCATAGACATGAGTTGTCATTTGATTAATGAGATCACATCATTAGGAGAATGATGTGATTGACATGACCCATTCCGTTAGCTCAGCACACGATCGTTTAGTATGTTGCTATTGCTTTCTTCATGACTTATACATGTTCCTATGACTATGAGATTATGCAACTCCCGTTTATCGGAGGAACAGTTTGTGCGCTACCAAACGTCACAACGTAACTGGGTGATTATAAAGGAGCACTACAGGTGTCTCCGAAGGTACTTGTTGGGTTGGCGTATTTCGAGATTAGGATTTGTCACTCCGATTGTCGGAGAGGTATCTCTGGGCCCTCTCGGTAATACACATCACTTAAAGCCTTGCAAGCATTGCAACTAATGAGTTATTTGCGAGATGATGTATTACAGTACGAGTAAAGAGACTTGCCGGTAACGAGATTGAACTAGGTATTGAGATACCGACGATCGAATCTTGGGCAAGTAATATACCGATGACAAAGGGAACAACATATGTTGTTACGCGGTCTGACCGATAAAGATCTTCGTAGAATATGTCGGAGCCAATATGAGCATCCAGGTTCCGCTATTGGTTATTGACCGGAGACGTGTCTCGGTCATGTCTACATAGTTCTCGAACCCCTACGTCCGCACGCTTAACGTTATGATGACAGTTATATGATGAGTTTATATGTTTTGATGTACCGAAGGTTGTTCGGAGTCCTGGATGTGATCACGGACATGACGAGGAGTCTCGAAATGGTCGAGACATGAAGATTGATATATTGGAAGCCTATGTTTGGATATTGGAAGTGTTCCAGGTGAAATCGGGATTTTACCGGAGTACCGGGAGGTTACCGGAACCCCCCGGGAGGTAAAGGGGCCTTAGTGGGCCTTTACTGAGAAGAGGAGAGGCGGCCAGGGCTGGGCCGCGCACCCCTCCCCCCATAGTCCGAATAGGACAAGGAGAGGGGGGTGGCGCCCCCCCTTCCTTCTCTCCCTCCTCTTTCCCCCTCCCGAATCCTATTGCAACTAGGATAGGGGGGGGGGGAGTCCTACTCCCGGTGGGAGTAGGACTCCTCCTCGCGCTCCCTCTCCTTGGCTGGCCGCACCCCCCCCCCCTTGCTCCTTTATATACGGGGGCAGGGGGCACCTCTAGAAACACAAGTTGATCAGTTGATATCTCCCAACCGTGTGCGGTGCCCCCCTCCACCATAGTCCACCTCGATAATACTGTAGCGGTGCTTAGGCGAAGCCCTGCGTCGGTAGAACATCAACATCGTCACCACGCCGTCGTGCTTACGAAACTCTCCCTCAACACTCGGCTGGATCAGAGTTCGAGGGACGTCATCGGGTTGAACGTGTGCTGAACTCGAAGGTGCCGTACGTTCGGTACTTGATTGGTCGGATCGTGAAGACGTACAACTACATCAATCGCGTTGTGTTAACACTTCCGCTTTCAGTCTACGAGGGTACGTGGACAACACTCTCCCCTCTCGTTGCTATGCATCACCATGATCTTGCGTGTGCGTAGGAATTTTTTTGAAATTACTACGTTCCCCAACAGGAGGTAGGGAAAATGGAGTCTTGTGGTGCCCATAAGCTCAGGTGGCGCGCCCTAGGGGGTGAGCTTGTGGCTGTGGGATGGTCCCCTTTGGTAACTCTTTGCGTCAGTATTTTTTGTAGGGTTTTTTACATCTGTGCCCCTGGTTCCTTAACTCTACTCATTCATCCCCGCGCTCTTAACTTTTGCCCCTTGCCCGAAACCCTCAGAACTGGTCACAACGGATATTGTCGTTGGGTCAATGGCTTGACCATTAACTCTGACGAGTGGGGCCGCGCTGGACTGTGTTGTCCGTTGGACCTGACAAGCGAGGCTGCGTTGGGCGGTGTCACTGTTCGACCGTTTGGCCGTGGTTTCATTGGGCCGTCCCTTGCATTAAACGCCTGCACGCGCCGCCACGACAGAAGCCTGCTATGCATGCACCCAGCAAAGCCTGCCTGCATGCGTCGATGCGTGCCGCCATGATGCGCCGACAGAGCCTGCATGCGCCGATGCGTGCCGCCACGATGCACTAACCAAGCAGCTTTCTTGCATGCCAGCCGCCACGGATGCAGCGACGGTCACTGCCACTGGTTCCTCTCTTCTAGCTAGGTGGCTACATATTTGTGGCTTGTGTAAAAAAAGAGAAGGGTTCGTTGTGGCTGCATGCACTAGGTGGTTACTAAAAAAGCGAGCTCTCTAAGAAAACAATCAACAAATATGTAGTCCCAATATGTAGATAGGGCCAACAAGCCCATAGCACAATCACATAGTTCAAACTAGGAAGAACTTAATAATAGTATAGATAGAGAACTTAATAATAGAACTTAATAAAAGGGCCAACAAGCCCATAGCAACTCCAACGTAGTTCAGTTACAACCTAACATAACATAGACTAAAAAAAGATAGAGGGTTTAGAACCCTAGCCGCCGCCTTCTCCACCTCGCTCCTTCTCCGGGCGCCCTTCACCGCTCCTCCAGGGCATTGTCGATGGGGTACGAAAGAGTGTGCATGCGGGACGCGGTGGGGAAGATGTTGGTGTACACTGTGAACCTGTTGTGGGTGGTGAAAACGATGAACTCGCAGCTGCTACCTCTTGAGCTTGCGTTGGATTTCCCCGAAGAGGAGAGGATGATGCAGCAAAGTAGCGTAAGTATTTCCCTTAGTTTTTGAGAACCAAGGTATCAATCCAGTAGGAGGCCACGCGCGAGTCCCTCGTACCTACACAAAACAAATAGCTCCACGCAACCAACGCGATTAGGGGTTGTCAATCCCTTCACGGTCACTTACGAGAGTGAGATCTGATAGAGATGATAGATAATATTTTTGGTATAAAGATGCAAAGTAAAATAGAAAGAGAAGTAAAAAGTAAAGCAATAATAAAGTGGTGGAAGATTAATATGATAGAGAATAGACCCCGGGGCCATAGATTTCACTAGTGGCTTCTCTCAAGAGCATAAGTATTTTACGGTGGGTGAATGAATTACTGTTAGCAATTGACAGAATTGAGCATAGTTATGAGAATATCTAGGTATGATCATGTATATAGGCATCACGTCCGAGACAAGTAGACCGACTCTGCTCAGATCTCGCTACTATTACTCCACTCATCGACCGCTATCCAGCATGCATCTAGAGTATTAAGTTAATGAAAACAAAGTAACGCCTTAAGCAAGATGACATGATGCAGAGGGACAAATTCATGCAATATGATAAAAAAAACCCATCTTGTTATCCTTGATGGCAACAATACAATATGTGCCTTGCTGCCCCTACTGTCACTGGGAAAGGACACCGCAAGATTGAACCCAAAGCTAAACACTTCTCCCATTGCAAGAACTACCAATCTAGTTGGCCAAACCAAGCGGATAATTCGAAAAGACTTTCAAAGATAACCAATCATACATAAAATAATTCAGAGAAGATTCAAATATTGCTCATAGATAATCTTGATCATAAACCCACAATTCATCGGTCTCAACAAACACACTGCAAAAACAAGATTACATCGAATAGATCTCCACGAGAGAGGGGGAGAACATTGTATTGAGATCCAAAAAGAGAGAAGAAGCCATCTAGCTACTAACTATGGACCTGAAGGTCTGAGGTAAACTACTCACACTTCATCGGAGGGGCTATGATGATGTAGAAGCACTCCATGGTGGATTCCCCTTCCAGCGGAGCTCCGGAACAGGCCCCAAGATGAGATCTCATGGATACAGAAAGTAGCGGCGGTGGAATTAGATTTTTGGCCCCGTATCTGATCGTTCGGGGGTACGTAGGCATATATAGGAGGAAGGAGTACGTTGGTGGAGCAATGGGGGGCCCACGAGGCAGGGTGCGCGCCCTGGGGGGTAGGGCGTGCCCCCCACCCTCGTGGCCCCCTCCTGGCTTTCTTGACGGGGGGTCCAAGTCTCCTGGATCATGTTCGATGATAATATCGCGTTCTCGACGGTTTCATTCCGTTTGGACTCCTGATATTCCATTTCTTCGAAACTCTGAAATAGGCAAAAAACAACAATTCTGGGCTGGGCCTCCGGTTAATAGGTTAGTCCCACAAGTAATACTCCCTCCGTTCCTTGATATAAGGTGTATAGATTTTTGAGAAAAAGTCCAAAATATAAGGTTTATTGTGTTGCATCACTTGTTTGGATAATTTTTAAGGGATTTGATTACATTTCCTTATATAGGGCAAGCTCCTCTATTTTCTCATGTCAATTAGTCAGGTGTAATCTCTCCCAAAACTTGTGAAATTTTCCCTCCACATGCGTTCTTTAATTTCCATGCCAAAAACTATACACCCTATATTGAGGAACGGAGGGAGTATAAAAGTGGAAAATAAAGCCCAATATGGTCCAAAACAGTAGATAATATAGCATGGAGCAATAAAAAATTATAGATACGTTGGATACGTATCAGGCATCCCCAAGCTTAATTCCTGCTCGTCCTCGAGTAGGTAAATGATAAAAAAAGAATTTTTGATGCAGAGTGCTACTTGGCATAATTTCAATGTAATTCTTCTTAATTGTGGTATGAATATTCAGATCCGAAAGATTCCAGACAAAAGTTTAATATTAACATAAAAATAATAATACTTCAAGCATACTAACTAAGAAATTATGTCTTCTCAAAATAACATGGCCAAAGAAAGTTCATCCATACAAAATCATATAGTTTAGTCAGGCTCTATTTTTGTCACACAAGAATTCTCTCATCATGCACAACCCCGATGACAAGCCAAGCAATTGTTTCATACTTTAGTAATCTCAAACTTTATAAACCTTCACGCAATATATGAGCGCGAGCCATGGATATAGCACTATGGGTGGAATAGAATATGATGATGGGGGTTATGTGGAGAAGACAAAAAAGGAGAAAGTCTCACATCAACAAGGCTAATCAATGGGCTATGGAGATGCCCATCGATTGATGTTAATGTAAGGAGTAGGGATTGCCATGCAACGGATGCACTAGAGCTATAAATGAATGAAAGCTCAAAAAAAGAAACTAAGTGGGTGTGCATCCAACTTGCTTGCTCACGAAGACCTAGGGCACTTGAGGAGGCCCATTGTTGGAATATACAAGCCAAGTTTTATAATGAAAAATTCCCACTAGTATATGAAAGTGACAAAACAAGAGACTCTCTATCATGAAGATTATGGTGCTACTTTGAACACAAGTGTGGAAAAAAAGGATAGTAGCATTGCCCCCTTTTTTTGGGCCTTCTTTTTTTCTTTGGCCTTTCTCTTTTTTCTGGGACAATGCTCTATTAAATGATGATCATTGCTACGTCTTGAGCTTGCGTTGGTTTTCCCCGAAGAGGAGAGGATGATGCAGCAGAGTGGCGTAAGTATTTCCCTCAGTTTTTGAGAACCAAGGTATCAATACAGTAGGAGGCCACGCACAAGTCCCTCATACCTGCACAAAACGATAGCTACTCGCAACCAACGCGATTAGGGGTTGTCAATACCTTCACGGTCACTTACGAGAGTGAGATCTGATAGAGATGATAGATAATATTTTTGGTATTTTTTGGTATATAGATGCAAAGGGAAAAGTAAAAAGCAAAGTAAAAACAAAGCAAGTATAAAAGTGATGGAGATTGATATGATGAGAATAGACCCGGGGGCCATAGGTTTCACTAGTGGCTTCTCTCAAGAGGCATAAGTATTCTATGGTGGGTGAACAAATTACTGTTGAGCAATTGACAGAATTGAGCATAGTTATGAGTATATTTAGGTATGATCATGTATATAGGCATCACGTCCGAGACAAGTAGACCGAAATGATTCTGCATCTACTACTATTACTCCACTCATCGACCGCTATCCAAATGCATCTAGAGTATTAAGTTAAAAAGAGTAACGCCTTAAGCAAGATGACATGATGTAGAGGAATAAATTCATGCAATATGATAAATACCCCATCTTGTTATCCTCGATGGCAACAATACAATCGTGCCTTGCAACCCTTTACATCACATCGGGTAAGGACACCGCAAGATTGAACCCAAAGCTATGCACTTCTCCCATTGCAAGAACTACCAATCTAGTTGGCCAAACCAAACGGATAATTCGAAGAGACTTGCAAAGATAACTCAATCATACATAAAAGAATTCAGAGAAGATTCAAATATTATTCATAGATAAGCTGGATCATAAACTCACAATTCATCGGTCTCAACAAACACACCGTAAAAAGAAGATTACATCTAATAGATATCCACGAGAGAGGGGGAGAACATTGTATTGAGATCAAAAAAGAGAGAAGAAGCCATCTAGCTACTAGCTGTGGACCCGAAGGTCTAAAGTAAACTACTCACACTTCATCGGAGAGGCTATGGTGTTGATGTAGAAGCCCTCCGTGGTGGATGCCCCCTCGTGAGCTCCTAACAGGCCCCAAGATGGGATCTCGTGGATACAGGAAGTTGCGGCGGTGGAATTAGGTTTTTGGCTATTGTTCTGATCGTTTGGGGGTACGTAGGTATATATAGGAGGAAGGAGTACGTCGGTGGAGCAACAGGGGGCCCACGAGGTAGGGGGCGCGCCCTAGGGGGGGGCGCCCGCACCCTCGTGACAGCCTCTCTGGTTCCTTGGCGTAGGGTCCAAGTCTCCTGGATCACGTTCGGTGAGAAAATCACGTTTCCGAAGGTTTCATTCCGTTTGGACTCCGTTTGATATTGTGTTTCTTCAAAACACTGAAAAAGGCAAAAAACAACAATTCTGGGCTGGGCCCCCGGTTAATAGGTTAGTCCTAAAATAATATAAAACTGGATAATAAAGCCCACTATAGTCCAAAACAATAGATAAAGTAGCATGGAGCAATCAAAAATTATAGATACGTTGGAGACGTATCGGGCATCCCCAAGCTTAATTCCTGCTCGTCCTCGAGTAGGTAAATGATAAAAAGAGAATTTTTGATGCGGAGTGATACTTTGGCATAATTTCAATGTAAATCTTCTTAATTGTGGTATGAATATTCAGATCCGAAAGATTCAAGACAAAAGTTCATATTGACATAAAAAATAATAATACTTCAAGCATACTAACTAAGCAATTATGTCTTCTCAAAATGACATGGCCAAAGAAAGTTCATCCCTACAAAATCATATAGTTAGGCTATGTTTCATTTTCATCACACAAAGATGTTCCCAACTTCTATACCCCCGATGACAAGCCAAGAAATTGTTTCATACTTAAATAATCTCAAACTTTTTCAACCTTCACGCAATACATGAGCGTGAGCCATGGATATAGCACTATGGGTGGAATAGAATATGATGATGGGGTTTTTGTGGAGAAGACAAAAAAGGAGAAAGTCTCACATTGACGAGGATAATCAACGGGCTATGGAGATGCCCATCAATTGATGTCAACATGAGGAGTAGGGATTGCCATGCAACGGATGCGCTAGAGCTATGAGTGCTCAACAAAAGAAAACTAGTGGGTGTGCATCCAACTTGCTTGCTCATGAAAACCTAGGGCATTTTGAAGAAGCCCATCGTAGGAATATACAAGCCAAGTTCTATAATGAAAAATTCCCACGAGTATAAAAAGACAACTTATGAGACTCACTATATGAAAAACATGGTGCTACTTTGAAGCACAATATATGAGACTCACTACATGAAGAACAAGGTGCTACTTTGAAGCACAATATATGAGACTCACTACATGAAGAAGCACAAGTGTGGAAAAAGAGATAGTAGCATTGCCCTTTTTATTTTTTTGGGCCTTTCTTTTTTTCTTTTTGGCCTTTCTATTTTTTTGGGCAATGCTCTAATAATGATGATCATCACACTTCTATTGATTACAACGTAAGGATTACAACTCAAACTAGAACCGGTATGGCTCTATATGAATACCTCCGGTGTAATGGATGGTGCAATGAATCAAGAGTGACATGTATGAAAAATAATGCATGGTGGCTTTGCCACAAATACGATGTCAACTACATGATCATGCAATGGCAATATGACAAAAGTAAAGTATGTCATGATGATGATGAACGGAACGGTGGAAAGTTGCATGGCAATATATCTCGAATGGCTATGGAAATGCCATAATAGGTAGGTATGGTGGCTATTTTGAGGAAGATATAAGGAGGTTTATGTGTGATAGAGCGATCATATCACGGGTTTGATGCACCGCTAAGTTTGCACCAACTCTCAAGGTGAGAAAGGGCAATGCACGGCAATCAAGAGGCTAGCAAAGGCGGAAAGGTAAAAGTGCGTATAATTCATGGACTCAACATTAGTCAAAAGAACTCATATACTTATTGCAAAAAATTAGAAGTCATCAAAAATCAAGTACTACGCGCATGCTCCTAGGGGGATAGATTGGTAGGACAATACCATCGCTCATCCCCGACCGCCACTCATAAGGATGCACAAGCCAGGTACACTTCATGTTTCAAATTTGCTACACAACTTTAACCATACGTGCATGCTACATGATTTGCAAACTTCAACACAAGCATTTCTCAAATTCACAACTACTCAACTAGCACTACTTTGATATTATCACCTCCATATCTCAAAACAATTATCAAGCATCAAACTTATCTTAGTATTCAACACACTCAAAAGAAAGTTTCACATATCTTGAATACCAAGTATATTACTATTAAGCAAATTACCATGCTATTAACGACTCTCAAAATAATCTAAGTGAAGCATGAGAGATCAATAGTTTCTTTAAAACAAATCCACCACCGTGCTCTAAAAGATCTAAGTAAAGTACTAGAGCAAAAATTATCACGCTCAAAAGATATAAGTGAAGCACTATGAGCAAAACTATCAAGCTCAAAAGATATAAGTGAAGCACATAGAGTATTCTATCAAATTCCAATTGATGTATGGCTCTATCAAAAGGTGTGTACAGCAAGGATGATTGTGGTAAACTAACAAGCAAAGACGCAAATAATGCAAGACGCTCCAAGCAAAACACTTATCATGTGGTGAATAAAAATATAGCTCCAAGTAAATTACCGATGGAAGTGGACGAAAGAGGGGATGCCTTCCGGGGCATCCCCAAACTTTGACTTTTTGGTGTCCTTGGATTATCTTGGGGGTGCCATGGGCATCCCCAAGCTTAGGCTCTTGCCACTCCTTGTTCTATAATCCATCAAAAGAATTCACCCAAAACTTGAAAACTTCACAACACAAAACTCAATAGAAATCTTGTGAGCTCCATTAGAGAAAGAAAAAAAAAGACTACTTTAAGGTACTATAATGAACTCATTCTTTATTTATATTAGTGTTAAACCTACTGTATTCCAACTTCTCTATGGATCATAAACTATTTTACTAGCCATAGATTCATCAAAATAAGCAAACAACACACGCAAAATAGAATCTGTCAAAAACAGAACAGTCTGTAGTAATGTGTAACTAACGCAAACTTCTGGAACTCAAAGAATTCTACCAAAATTATACGACCTGGAATTTTTTTTTATTGATCATCAGCAATTGGAATCAATATTTTATCACGTTCTGGTGATTTTTAACAATTCGGGCCCTGAGCGCAAAGTTTCTGGAAATTACAGCAAGATCAAATAACTATCATCCAAGAAGATCAAATAGGTTTAACTTGGCACAAACACTAATTAAAAGATAAAACCACATCTAAACAGAGGATAGATGGATTATTTATTCCTAAACAGAAGCAAAAACAAAAAAATAAAAATAAAATTGGGTTGCCTCCCAACAAGCGCTATCGTTTAACACCCCTAGCTAGGCATTGAGATTTCAATGATTCTCACAAGAAAGACAAGAATTGAGACACAAAGAGAGCATCATAAAACATGTGACAAACACACTTAAGTCTAACATACTTCCTATGTATAGGCATATTATAGGCAAACAAATTATCGTAGCAAGCAAAAACTAGCATATGCAAGGAAGCGGAAACGAACAATTGCAATCTTAACATAACGAGAGGTAATTTAGTAACCTGAAAATTTCTATAACCATATTTTCCTGTCTCATAATAATTACATGTAGGATCAGAAGAAAATTCAACAATATAGCTATCACATAACATATTCTCAACACGATCCACATGCATGCGAAGTTGACACTCTTCCGAAGTAGTGGGATTAATATTAACTAAAGTCATGACCTCTCAAACCCACTTTTCTCAAAAACTTCATAAGATTGAACATTATCCAAATATGTGGGATCTAAAGTTGACACTCTTCCAAAACCACTTTCAATATTATTGCAAACACTATTATCAATCTCATATTCATTATGGGGATTAAATAAATTTTCAAGATCATAAGGTGAATAACCCCAATCATGATCATTGCAACAAGTAGAGGACATAGCAAAACTAGCATCCCCAAGCTTAGGGTGTTGCATATTTTTTAGCACAATTGACATCAATAGAATTTATAGTAAAATCATTGCAATCATGCTTTTTATTGAAAGATCTATCGTGAATCGCTTCATAAAGTACTTCATCACAATTTTTAGATTCACGAATTTCAGGCAAAACCTCATAAAGATAATCTAGTGCACTCAATTCACTAGCAATAGGTTCATCATAATTGGATCTCTTAAAGAGATTAGCAAGTGGATGAGGATCCATAAACTTTTAGCAAGCGAAGATGCAAGCAAAAAGAAGGCACATGGTAACACAAGATTGAACGGAGGAAGGGCGAATAAAACGGCAAGGGTGAAGTGGGGGAGAGGAAAACGAGAGGCAAATGGCAAATAATGTAAATGCGAGGGAGATGGGTTTGTGACGGGTACTTGGTATGTCTTGACTTCAGCGAAGACCTCCCCGACAACGGCGCCAGGAATCCTTCTTGCTACGTCTTGAGCTTGCGTTGGTTTTCCCCGAAGAGGAGAGGATGATGCAGCAGAGTAGCGTGATTATTTCCCTCAGTTTTTGAGAACCAAGGTATCAATCCAGTAGGAGGCCACGCACAAGTCCCTCGTACCTGCACAAAACGATAGCTACTCGCAACCAACACGATTAGGGGTTGTCAATCCCTTCACGGTCACTTACGAGAGTGAGACCTGATAGAGATAATTATTTTGGTATTTTTGGTATAGAGATGCAAAGTGAAAAGTAAAAGACAAAGTAAAAACAAGCAAGTATAGAAGTGATGGAGATTGATATGATGAGAATAGACCCGGGGGCCATAGGTTTCACTAGTGGCTTCTCTCAAGAGCATAAGTATTCTACGACGGGTGAACAAATTACTGTTGAGCAATTGACAGAATTGAGCATAGTTATGAGTATATCTAGGTATGATCATGTATATAGGCATCACGTCCGAGACAAGTAGACCGAAACGATTCTGCATCTACTACTATTACTCCACTCATCGACCGCATCTAGAGTATTAAGTTAAAAACAAAGTAACGCCTTAAGCAAGATGACATGATGTAGAGAAATAAATTCATGCAATATGATAAATACCCCATCTTGTTATCCTCGATAGCAACAATACAATACGTGCCTTGCAACCCTTTACATCCTTTGGTAAGGACACCGCAAGATTGAACCCAAAGCCATGCACTTCTCCCATTGCAAGAACTACCAATCTAGTTGGCCAAACCAAACGGATAATTCGAAGAGACTTGCAAAGATAACTCAATCATACATAAAAGAATTCAGAGAAGATTCAAATATTATTCATAGATAAGTTGGACCATAAACCCACAATTCATCGGTCTCAACAAACACACCGCAAAAAGAAGATTACATCGAATAGATCTCCACGAGAGAGGGGGAGAACATTGTATTGAGATCCAAAAAGAGAGAGAAGAAGCCATCTAGCTACTAGCTATGGACCCGAAGGTCTGAAGTAAACTACTAACACTTCATCGGAGAGGCTATGGTGTTGATGTAGAAGCCCTCCATGGTGGATGCCCCCTCCGGCGGAGCTCCGGAATAGGCCCCAAGATGGGATCTCGTGGATACAGGAAGTTGCGGCGGTGGAATTAGGTTTTGGGCTCCTGTTCTGATCGTTTGGGGGTACGTAGGTATATATAGGAGGAAGGAGTACGTGGGTGGAGCAACAGGGGGCCCACGAGGCAGGGGGGCGCGCCCTATGGGGGGGCGGGTGTCCCCACCCTCGTGACCGCCTCTCTGGTTCCTTAGCGTAGGGTCCAAGTCTCCTGGATCACGTTCGGTGAGAAAATCACGTTTCCGAAGGTTTCATTCCGTTTGGACTCCGTTTGATATTATGTTTCTTCGAAACACTGAAAAAGGCAAAAAGTAGCAATTCTGGGCTGGGCCTACGGTTAATAGGTTAGTCCCAAAAATAATGTAAAAGTGGAAAATAAAGCCCATTATAGTCCAAAACAATAGATAAAGTAGCATGGAGCAATCAAAAATTATAGATACGTTGGAGACGTATCAACATACAGGGAGCAACCTTCTTAACAGACAATCTCACCCTCGCCAAAGCTGTTGTTGTTAGAAACATCATTTCTACTGATGTTAGATGGGAAATAGTGCACCAGTTGGTGGATTTCTTTTGCAATACCAACCAAATAAATTATCATGTTTGTCATGTTAAGAGAGACCTTAATGGTGTTGCGCACGATTGCACTCATCAGGCTCTATCTACTTGTGGGGGTCTATGCGTGCAGCAGTTAGACTCATAGGCATTCTTCATGTAGTTTTCTTCCTCTCTTGTTTCAGTTTGATTGCCAAGGTTATGTAATTCATGCTGTCGCATGTACTTGAGTGTGGTTTTGAATGAAACAATTGGCACTTTGTGCGCCTTGCCTTTTTAGAAAAGAGGAAAATGACTACGTTGGACAATACCGATTGTCTACTTGTATGGTTTTTTGCTCAAGAACTATAAATACATTTTAAATTTGGTAAACCATTTTTTGGTATATACCATAAAACTGAGATTCAAATCGATAAGAAAATTTCATACCATACCAAAAACCATAAAAACCATAAATTCGGTTTGGTTTGGTATATTCTAGTATGGTTTTTTGGTTCGGTTCTAAAATGCACAGGGTGAATCAAACATGAACTTGAGCATCTAATTGCAAAGTCTAGGCATAGCACTAGCGCACAAGCCAAGCCATACATCCCCTCCATTTTTAAAAGCGCAACACTCTGCGCCAACTGACCATCGCAGGCTCGGTCCTCGTCCGAGCCGTTCTATCAATATGGACGTAACCATCGGATCTACCCCTTTGTCATTCCTTTCATATCGCTCAAACCGCATCTCATCACATACGCAAGGGGATAATCAATGATGGTGCAAAAATTCTGGAGAGACTTCATGGCTCACAACGGTCTGGCTCTAACCCTTGCTTGCAGCAGCAGTAGCTAGCCTCGCAGCACCGCATCTCTGCTCGTTGGGTCGCCTTCGCAACACCATCATGGTGTCATTGCAGCATCATCCGCCAATATGGCAGCTCGTCATAGCACCCCAGCCGGTCGCAGCAGCCACCGCTTGATGTTACAACATCGCCGATGGTGTGGTGCCCATGGACTCATAACACTGCCTACTTGTCATATAACTCCGTGGTGTCCACCCCTCACCACCCTTGTGCACGATAGTCGACAACTACAACATTGATGCCCCGGGGTTCTAGCGTTTGCGCCAGTTCTTGCAGCTTTGCCGCTGGAGGTTGAAGCTCTCTTGCTAGACGATTCCAGTAATTGTTTTCCACGGTTGCAGCGACAACGTCGGGAAGTTCAAACAATTTTCAGCCGGGGTTGTAGTGATGACAACGGTGAGTTCTGGCACATGATTACCACGTCTCCAGCATTCCAGTGTCATCGCCTCCGACCACAACGGTTACCAGTTGCAGCACATGCAACCGCTGTATACATAGTCATCCTTGGAGAGTATCCCAATTATCGTCACCTTCGGCTCTACGATTCAGAAAAATAACAGGTGCATATAACTTGCAAATAGGATCAAGAACTCAAATATATTCATGAAAACATAATGGGTTTAGATCTGAAATCATGGCACTTGGGCTCTCGTGACAAGCATTTAGGATAGCAAAGTCATAGCAACATCAATCTCAGAACATATTGGATACTAGGGATCATGGCCCTAACAAGTTGACTCGATTACATGATGAATCTCATCCATCTCCATCTACCTCCAGTATGGCTACGATGAAATTACTCACTCCCGATGGTGAGCATGATGAGGTTGTTGATGAAGAAGGGTTGTTGATGACGGCAACGATGAATTTCCCCCACTGGAGCCCTGAACGGACTCCATATCAGGCCTTCCAATGAAGAATAGGAGGTGGTGGCAGCTCCGTATCCTAAAGCGCAATGAGATTTTCTCTTAGAATTTTTTTCTTGAGAATACGGTACTTATGGACTTGGTGGTAGGGAAAATGGAGTCTTGTGGGGCTCACAAGCTCAGGTGATGCGCCCTAGGGGGCAAACTTGTGGCTCTGTGGAGGTCCCCTCTGGTAACTCTTTGCGTCAGCACTTTTTTATATATTCCAAAATTATTCTTCGTAAAATTTCCTCCAATTCCGAGAACTTTTTATTTCTATGCAAAAAACAACACCAAGGTAGTTTTGCTGAAAACAAAGCCAGTCCGGGTTTGATGACCCACAAGTATAGGGGATCAATCGTAGTCCTTTCGATAAGTAAGAGTGTCAAACCCAACGAGGAGCATAAGGAAATGACAAGTGGTTTTCAGTAAGATATTGTCTGCAAGCACTGAAACTATAAGTAACGAGTAGTTTGATAGCAAGATAATTGGTAACGAGCAAGTAACGATAATAGTAACAAAAGTGCAACAAGCTAGCCCAATCCTTTTGAGGCGAAGGACAGGCCAAAATGGTCACTTATGATAAGCAAAGAATTCTTGAGGGTACATGGGAATTTCATGTGGTCACTTTCATCATGTTGGTTTGATTTGTGTTTGCTACTTTGATAATTTGATATGTGGGTGGACCGGTGCTTAGGTGCCGTTCTTACTTAAACAATGCTCCTACTTATTATTAACCCCCTCGCAAGCATCCGCAACTACGAGAAAAATATTAAGAATAAATCTAACCGTAGCATTAAACTTTTGGATCCAAATCAGTCCCTTACGGAATAGCGCATAAAATAGGGTTTAAGCTTCTGTCACTCTGCAACCCATCATCTAATAACTACTCCACAATGCAATCCCTTAGGCCCAAATATGGTGAAATGTCATGTAGTCGACGTTCACATGACACCACTAAGGGAATTACAACATACATACCATCAAAATATCGAATACATATCAAGTTCACATGATTACTTGCAACAAGATTTCTCCCGTGTCTCTAGAACAAAAGTAACTACTCACAAATGATAATCATGCTCAAGATTAGAGGGGTATTAAATAGCATATTGGATATGAACATATAATCTTCCACCAAATAAACCATATAGTAATCAACTACAAGATGTAATCAACACTACTAGTCACCCACAAGCACCAATCTATAGTTCTGTACAAATATTGAACACAAGATATGAACTAGGGTTTGAGAGGAGATGGTGCTGTCGAAGATGTTGTTGGAGATTTCCCTCCCAAATATGGGAGAGTTGTTGGTGATGATGATGATGATGATTTCCCCCTCAGGGAGGGTAGTTCCCCCGGCTGAATCGCTCCGCCAAAGGGCAAAAGTGCTCCTGCCCAAGTTCCGCCTCGAGACGGCGGCACTTCGTCTCGAAAGTCGTCTCCTCATATTTTCTACGTCAAAATGACTTATATACCATAAGAGGGGTGCTACGTCTTGAGCTTGCGTTGGTTTTCCCTGAAGAGGAGAGGATGATGCAGCAGAGTAGCGTAAGTATTTCCCTCAGTTTTTGACAACCAAGGTATCAATCCAGTAGGAGGCCATGCACAAGTCCCTCGTACCTGCACAAAACGATAGCTACTCGCAACCAACGCGATTAGGGGTTGTCAATCCCTTCACGGTCACTTACAAGAGTGAGATCTGATAGAGATAATATTTTTGGTATTTTTTTGTATAGAGATGCAAAGTGAAAAGTAAAAGGCAAAGTAAAAACAAGCAAGTATAAAAGTGATGGAGATTGATATGATGAGAATAGACTCGGGGGCCATAGGTTTCACTAGTGGCTTCTCTCAAGAGCATAATTATTCTACGGCGGGTGAACAAATTACTGTTGAGAAATTGATAGAATTGAGCATAGTTATGAGTATATCTAGGTATGATCATGTATATAGGCATCACGTCCGAGACAAGTAGACCAAACGATTCTGCATCTACTACTATTACTCCACTCATCGACCGCTATCCAAAGATGCATCTAGAGTATTAAGTTAAAAACAGAGTAACACCTTAAGCAAGATGACATGATGTAGAGGAATAAATTCATGCAATATGATAAATACCCCATCTTGTTATCCTCGATGGCAACAATACAATACGTGCCTTGCAACCCTTTACATCACTTTGGGTAAGGACACCGCAAGATTGAACCCAAAGCCATGCACTTCTCCCATTGCAAGAACTACCAATCTAGTTGGCCAAACCAAACGGATAATTCGAAGAGACTTGCAAAGATAAGTCAATCATACATAAAAGAATTCAGAGAAGATTCAAATATTATTCATAGATAAGATGGATCATAAACCCACAATTCATCGGTCTCAACAAACACACCGCAAAAAGAAGATTACATCGAATAGATCTCCACGAGAGGGGGAGAACATTGTATTGAGATCGAAAAAGAGAGAAGAAGCCATCTAGCTACTAGCTATGGACCCGAAGGTCTGAAGTAAACTACTCACACTTCATCGGAGAGGCTGTGGTGTTGATGTAGAAGCCCTCCGTGGTGGATGCCCCCCCGTGAGCTCCTAACAGGCCCCAAGATGGGATCTCGTGGATACAGGAAGTTGCGGCGGTGGAATTAGGTTTTTGGCTCCTGTTTTGATCGTTTGGGGGTACGTAGGTATATATAGGAGGAAGGAGTACGTCGGTGGAGCAACAGGGGGCCCACGAGGCAGGGGGCCGCCCTAGGGGGGGGCACCCTCGCGACCGCCTCTCTGGTTCCTTGGCGTACGGTCCAAGTCTCCTGGATCACGTTCGGTGAGAAAATCACGTTTCTGAAGGTTTCATTCCGTTTGGACTCCGTTTGGTATTTTGTTTCTTCGAAACACTGAAAAAGGCAAAAAACAACAATTCTGGGCTGGGCCTCAGTTAATAGGTTAGTCCCAAAAATAATATAAAAGTGGAAAATAAAGCCCATTATAGTCCAAAACAGTAGATAAAGTAGCATGGAGCAATCAAAAATTATAGATACGTTGGAGACGTATCAAGGGGCACCGGAGGTGGGCCGAGGAGGGCACAACCCACCCGGGCGCGCCTAGGCTCCCTGGCGCGCCCAGGTGGGTTGTGCCCACCTGGTGGGCCCCCTCTGGTACTTATTGTCTCCAGTATTTCTTATATACTCCATAAAAAATCTCCGTAAAGTTTCAGCTCATTTGGAGTTGTGCAGAATAGGTAGCCGGACGTAGCCTTTTCAGGTCCACATTTCCAGCTGCCGGAATTCTCCCTCTTTGTGTGTACCTTGCATATTATGAGAGAAAAGGCATTATAGTTACTTAAAAAGGCATTATTATGGATAAAAATAATATAAATAACAGTAGGAAAACATGATGCAAAATGGACGTATCAACTCCCCCAAGCTTAGACCTCGCTTGTCCTCAAGCGAAAACCGAAATCGAAAACATGTCCACATGCGTGGAGAGAGAGGGTCGATGAAAACAAATACGAACATAGAAGCATCATGTATATTTTTATAACAGCAACAAACTTTGACATAAAACTTTATCACATAACTTTTATCATAAACTTTCATCATAGAATTCTCATGAGTAAGTAACAATTCATCACAACATCGAAGTGTAAAGCATAAACTCTATTGGAAACCAACAAACTATGTTCTTGGTCAACTTTGGAACTACAATTCATCATCTTTTCAGGAAGGTTCACGTATCGGAGCCTTTTTGGAAGTCCACATACTCAACCATCATATAGTCTTCTATGATTGCTAACACTCACCTCATACACATGAGCAAAAAGTTTGAACTGGACACATAGAAAGATATGGGCTTATAGTTTCGCCTCCCAACATACTCAGCTCAAGGGTGATGTCAACAATAATAACTCATGCTACCCATATCCAACTAGATATATGTGCCTAGATCTTTCCTCACCACATGATGCTTGCCAAAAGAGAAAATAAAAAGGAATAGAGAGAAGACCTTTGACTCTTGCATAAAATTAAATACATAAAAGTAAAAGATAGCCCCTTAGCAGAGGGAAGCAGAGGTTGCCATGCTCTTTTCGTTTGTATGCTCAATCTCTTGGTGCAAAAGAACGTCACGTTATATTGCCCCTTATGATAGCAACCTTTATTATGCAGTCTGTCGCTTTTATTCTTTGCCATCACAAGTTCGTACAACGCTCAATTTTCTCTTACACTAAATGATCTAACACTTTTCGAAGCAATTTTTATTGCCTTATTGCACCGATGACAACTTACTTGAAGGATCTTACTCAATCCATAGGTAGGTATGGTGGACTCTCAAAACAAGATTTGGGTTTAAGGGTTTTTGGATGCACAAGTAGTATCTCTACTTAGTGCAGAATTTCTGGCTAGCAAAGATAGGGAGCAAGCACCACATGTTGAAGGATCTATGACAATATAACTTCTATGTGAATATGAATAAACATAAATCATTACGTTGTCTTCCTTGTCCAACGTCAACAATTTTGGCATATAATATTTTGATGGGGGCTCACAATCACAAAAGATGTCCAAGATAGTGTATTTGCATGTGAATCTTCTCTTCCCTTATTACTCCCTCCTTTCCGGTTTATAGGGCTCAATTCAAAAATCTCACCAACCAAGGTAGATGATAAGTGGTGGAATAATTTTTGTAGTTTGCAAAACCACTCAACTAATGCGCTTGTTTTCCTCAAACAATTGTGGTTACCAATGCATTAATTGCAGTGCATGCATGCATAAAGCACATGCATTGGTCAATTTTCTTTTAATACTTACATGCAATGTTAATGCACCTTGAAATCTGAACATGTGATGGGGAACAACCAAATTGAGCCCTATAAAACGGGAAAACTAAAATTTTGAGATAAGCCTTATAAACCGAAAAGGAGGGAGTAATTCTTTCATGAATTGCATCATTGACCAATGCTATGTTTGTAAATATCCAATAAAATTTTCTACTTATGCTCTTCCTTATGTGGTGTCATTACTTACCATAAGATTAGCATATTTTATTTTCATTTATTTCCTTTCTTTTATTAAACATGGAAATAAATAAAACAAAACTTCAAACTAAACTTTATTATATATCTCGCACACGATTACAAGGATAGATCACTAAGAAAACACTCGAAAAGAAAGGATCGAACTAAACTTTTATTCATCTATAGCAAAATATAACTATGGATCGAACTAAGATAAGTAAAGGCAAAAGATAGTGGAGGTGATACGATATTGAGGCATCTCTCCCAAGCTTGGCAGAAGCCAAGGGTAGTGCCCATACCCGATACTCAATTTTCCTTTGGTGATGAAGGAGGTGGTGGTGATGAAGTAGTAGCAATCTTATCCTCGAGTTTCCATGGCAGGGGCTCACCATCATAATAGGAGGAGTGAGTCTCGCGCGTCCTGCAACTGGCAGCCAAACTCATACCTTTGAACCTTGCCTCATATTCAAAGACTTGGTTTTGGAGATCGTAAATCTGGCTTTGGAGAAAGTTGATTTGCTCGTTGAGGGCGAAGATGATGTCCTTCGTGGACTTTCCGTCGACCTTGATATCACAGGTATAGTCCACGATCATGAGGTGATTGGCATTGAGTCCATGTTCCACCATCCCCTTTGCGCCGGAAGACTTCCTGCTCCATTGCTTCAAGCCTAGCCTCCACGGATCCCGCCCCCTTGGGGCCTTGCATATTGCGGATGTGGAGCACCCCCTCATGCATCTGGATAGCTTGAGGGTGCTACATCACCTCCCACAAATATGGCTTGATGACGTTATCGGAAAACTTGTCCTTGGAGGAGCTTGAAGCGGCCATGGTGGATTGAATCTGTCAGAAAACAACAAGGAAAAGAAAACAGAAGATTTATCCCCGATACGGCGGTCAATAGGTTCGGGGGGTATATAAAGATTTTCTTATCTTGGGAAACAAGCAAACGGAAGAAAAACAGAGTCCGGAAGGTACCTGAGGTGGGCACATCCCACCTGGGCGCGCCTGGCAAGCCAGGGTGACCTTCCTGGTTGTTTCTTATTTTCCTAATATTTGTTATATTCCAAAATGGACAAAAAATATTTTTGCGGATTTTTTGGAGTGCGTTTACTTACCGTATCACGCACCTCCTCTTTTTCATGATTCTGGAGTGTTCTGGAAGGTTTCCTTTATGTGTTTTTCTGCTGTCATAGTTTGGATAATATTGCTTTCAACATTAATGGGCGTACCTGAGATATAATGTTTTATTCTTTGCCCATTCACAACTTTCGGGTTGGTACCTTCGGCATTATTTATTTTGATGGCTCCAGATTGATAAACCTCCTCGATAACATAGGGTCCTTCCCATTTGGAGAGGAGTTTTCCTGCAAAGAATCTAGAACGAGAGTTGTACAAAAGGAAATATTCTCCAACTTTTAACTCACGCTTTTGGATTCTTTTATCATGCCATCTTTTAACTTTTTCTTTAAATAACTTGGCATTTCCATAAGCTTGGGTTCTCCACTCATCTAGTGAGCTAATATCAAATAACCTATTTTCACCGGCAAGTTTGAAATCATAGTTGAGTTCTTTAATTGCCCAATATGCTTTATGTTCTAACTCAAGAGGTAAATGACAAGCTTTTCCATAAACCATTTTATAAGGAGACATACCCATAGGATTTTTATATGCTGTTCTATAAGCCCAAAATGCATCATATCATTTCTTAGACCAATTCTTCCGGGACCTATTGATAGTCTTTTGTAAAATTGACATTATTTCTCTATTGCTAAGTTCAACTTGACCACTAGACTGAGGATCATAAGGTGATGCAATTCTATGGTTAACATCATACTTAGCAAGCATTTTACGGAAAGCACCATGAATAAAATGTGAACCACCATCAGTCATTGAATATCTAGGGACTCCAAACCTTGTGAAAATAACTTCCTTAAGCATTTTAATAGAGGTGTTATGATCAGCACTACTAGTTGGAATAGCTTCTACCCACTTAGTAACATAATCAACAACAACCAAAATATGAGTATACCCATTAGAGGAAGGAAAAGGTCCCATGTACTCAAATCCCCAAACATCAAATGGTTCAACAGCAAGTGAATAATTCATAGGAACTTCTTGACGCTTACCAATATTTCCAATTCTTTGGCATTCATCACAAGATCGGGCATCCTTGAAGAGAGTAGGCCAATAAAAACCAGATTGCAATACCTTGTGTGCAGTTCTATCTCCCGCATGATGCCCTCCATAAGCTTCGGAGTGAAATTTCCGTAGGATTTGTCCCTGTTCATGATTAGGTACACAACGTCTAATAATACCATCTAATACTTCTTTATAAAGATGTGGGTCATCCCAAAAGTAAAGTCTTAAATCATAGAATAATTTTTTCTTTTGTTGGTATGTGAAGCTAGGTGGTATGTATTTAGCAACAACGTAATTAGCATTGTCAGCATACCAAGGAGTGTTATGGGAAACATTTATTGCAGCTAATTTCTCGTTAGGAAAACTATCATTAATAGGTTGTGGGTCATCAAGAATATTCTCTAACCTAGACAAGTTATCAACCACGGGGTTCTCAGCTCCTTTTCTATTAGTGATATGTAAGTCAAATTCTTGTAGCAACAGAACCCACCTGACGAGTCTAGGTTTAGCATCCTTCTTTTCTATAAGATATTTTATAGCAGCGTGATCATTGTGAACAATTACTTTAGAATCAACAATGTAAGATCTAAATTTATCACAAGCAAACACAACTACTAAGGATTCTTTTTTTGTAGTAGCATAATTGCGTTGGGCACTGTCTAGAGTTTTGCTAGCATAATGAATAACATTCAATTTCTTATCAACTCTTTGTCCAAGAACAACACCAACAGCATAATCACGCATCACACATACTTTCAAAAGGCAAGTTCCAATCAGGTGGTTGAACAATAGGTGCAGAAATCAAGGCTTTCTTAAGTGTTTCAAAGGCTTTTACACAATCATCAAAAACAATGGAACATCCTTTTGTAAAAGATTTGTAAGAGGCCTAGAAATTTTAGAGAAGTCTTTAATAAATCTCCTATAGAAACCAGCATGACCGAGGAAACTACGAATACCTTTGATATCTTTAGGACAAGGCATTTTCTCAATTGCATGAACTTTAGCTTTATCCACCTCAATACCTCGTTCAGAAATTTTATGTCCCAAGACAATACTTTCATTAACCATAAAGTGACACTTCTCCTAATTCAAGACAAGATTATTCTGCTCGCATCTCTGCAAAACTCGATCAAGGTTGCTCAAGCAATCATCAAAAGAAGTTCCGTAAACGGAAAATTCATCCATGAAAACCTCAACAATCTTTTCACAAAAGTCAGAGAATATAGCAGTCATGCATCTTTGAAATGTAGCAGGTGCATTGCATAAACCAAAAGGCATACATCTATAACCATAAGTTCCAAAAGGACAAGTAAATGTGGTTTTCTCTTGATCAGGTTGTGAAACAGGTATTTGAGAAAAACCAGAATATCCATCAAGGAAACAAAAGTGTGTGTGCTTAGATAGTCTTTCTAGCATTTGATCAATAAAAGGCAGAGGGTAATGATCTTTTCTAGTAGCATTATTTAATTTTCTAAAATCAATTACCATTCTATAACCAGTGACTATTTTCTTTGTGGAATAAGTTCATTTTTATCATTAGGAACAACAGTAATGCCTCCTTTCTTAGGAACACAATGAACATGACTTACCCATCTACTATCAGCTATAGGATAAATTATACCTGCTTCCAGAAGCTTCAATATTTCAGTTCTTACCACTTCTTTCATTTTAGGATTCAAACGTCGTTGGTGATCAACAACGGGTTTAGCATCAGGCTCCATATTAATTTTGTGCTGACAGAGAGTGGGACTAATGCCCTTTAAATCATCAAGAGTATATCCAATAGCAGCTCGGTGCTTCTTTCAAACCTTCAATAATCTTTCTTCTTCATGTTCTGAAAGGTTAGCACTAATAATAACAGGATATATAATTTTCTCATCAAGATAAGCATATTTCAAAGTGTGTGGCAATTGTTTTAATTCAAACACAGGATCACCTTTAGGTGGAGGAGGAACTCCTAGAGTTTCAATAGGCAAATTGTGTTTAAGCAGAGGACGTTGTTCAAAGAAAATCCTATCTATTTCATTTCTTTCATGAAGATGCATATCATTTTCATGGTCTAGCAAATATTGTTCTAATGGATCAGTAGGGGGCACGACAATAGAAGCAAGACCAATTATTTCATCCTTACTAGGCAATTCTTTCATATGATGCTTTCTACTAAACTTAGAAAAATTAAACTCATCAGACTCATCACCAAAACTAACACAAACGGTTTGTTTTTCACAATCTATTTTAGCATTGACGGTGTTCAAGAAAGGCCCACCAAAGATAATGGGACAAAAGTCATCTTGTGGGGAACCAAGAACAAGAAAATCAGTAGGGTATTTTATTTTCCCACACAAGACTTCAACATCTCTAACAATCCCAAGTGGTGTGATGGTGTCTCTATTAGCACCTTTAATAGTAACATCTATGTCTTCTATTTTAGCGGGTTCTATGTCATTCATAATTTCTTGATATAAGGTAAAAGGAATAGCACTCACGCTAGCACCTATGTCACATAAACCATGATAACACTGATCTCCTATTTTAACCGAGACAACAGGCATGCCAACCACAGGTCTATGTTTATCTTTTTCATCGGGTTTGGCAATTCTAGCAGCTTCATCATAGAAGTAAATAACATGCCCATCTATATTTGCTACCAAGAGATCTTTAACCATAGCAACACTAGGTTCTACTTTGATTTTTTCAGCGGGTTTGGGAGTTCTAATATAACTTTTGTTGACCACAGTTGAAACTTTAGCATGTTCCTTTATCCTAACAGGGAAAGCTGGTTTTTCAATATAAGCAGTAGGAACAACCAGATCAACATTATAGATAATAGTTTCATCTTTAGCTGGTACCGGTTCCTTAATTTCTTCTTTAATAGGTGGGTGATATTTAAACCACTTCTCCTTAGGGAGATCAACATGGGTAGCAAATGATTCACAAAAGGAGGCTACTATCTCAGAGTCAAGTCCATATTTAATGCTAAACTTTTGAAAAGCATCGGTATTCATAAAAGATTTAACACAATCATACTTAAGGTTAATACCTGACTCTTTACCTTCATCGAGTTCCAAATCTTCAGAGTTGCGTTTAATTTTTTCTAAAAGATCCCACTAGAAGTCAATAGTCTTCTTCATAAAGGAACCAGTACAAGAAGTATCAAACATGGATTGATCATCACGAGAAAGCCGAGCATAAAATTTTTGAATGATAGTTTCTCTTGAGAGCTCATGATTGGGGCATGAATATAACATTGACTTAAGCCTCCCCCAAGCTAGAGCGATACTTTCTCCTTCACGAGGCCAAAAATGTTGGGGAACGTAGTAATAATTTCAAAAAATTTCCTACGTGTCACCAAGATCAATCTAGGAGATTCTAGCAATGAGAGAGAGAAGGAGTGCATCTTCATACCCTTGAAGATCCCTAAGCAGAAGCGTTACAAGAACGCGGTTGATGGAGTCGTACTCGCGGCGATTCAAATCCCGGAAGATCCGATCCAAGCGCCAAATGGACGGCACCTCCGCGTTCAACACACGTACAGCCCGGAGACGTCTCCTCCTTCTTGATCCAGCAAGGGGAGAGGATAAGTTGAGGGAGAAATCCGGCAGCACGACGGTGTGGTGGTGGTGGAGCTCGTGGTTCTTCGGCAGGGCTTCGCGAAGCACTACGGAGGAGAAGGAGGTGTTGGAGGAGAGAGGGGCCGCGCCAGGGAAGGGGGGTGCGGCTGCCTTCTCTCTCCCTCACTATATATAGGGGGAAGGGGGGAGGAGGAGGCGCTTTAGGGTTTCCCTAGGGGAGGGGCGGCGGCCACAGGGGAAACCCAAGATGGGTTTGGGCGCCCCCACCCCTTGGAAAGTTGCCCCCCAAGCCGGGAGGGGTGGCTGCCCTAGGGGAGGCGCCCCCACCTCTCCAGGTTACGTGAGATGGGGTGGGAGGGGCGCACAGCCCCTTAGTGGGCTGGTGTGCCCCCTCCCCTTGGCCCATAAGGCCCCCCAACGCTTGCCGGGGCCTCCGAAACTCCTTTCAGTCACGTTGGTCGTCACCCGGTACTCCCAGAACAATTCCGGACTCCAATACCCTTCGTCCAATATATCGATATTCACCTCCGGACCATTCCGGAGTTCCTCGTCACATCCGGGATCTCATCCGGGACTCCAAACAACCTTCGGTAACCACATACTATTCCCATTACAACTCTAGTGTCACCGAACCTTAAGTGTATAGACTCTACGGGTTCGGGAACCATGCAGACATGACCGAGACACCTCTCTGGCCAATAACCAATAGCGGGATCTGGATACCCATATTGGCTCCCACATGTTCCACGATAATCTCATCGGATGGACCACGATGTCGGGGATTCAATCAATCCCGTATACAATTCCCTTTGTCCATCGGTATATTACTTGCCCGAGATTCGATCGTCGGTATCCCCATACCTCGTTCAATCTTGTTACCGGCAAGTCTCTTTACTCGTTCCATAACACATGATCCCGTGGCAAACTCCTTAGTCACATTGAGCTCATTATGATGATGCATTACCGAGTGGGCCCAGAGGTACCTCTCCGTCATACAAAGTGACAAATCCCAGTCTCGATTCGTGCCAACCAAACAGACACTTTCGGAGATACCATTAGTGAACCTTTATAGTCACCCAGTTACGTTGTGACGTTTGATACACCCAAAGCACTCCTACTGTATCCGGGAGTTGCACAATCTCATGGTCTAAGGAAATGATACTTGACATTAGAAAAGCTTTAGCAAACGAACTACACGATCTTGTCCTATGCTTAGGATTGGGTCTTGTCCATCACATCATTTTCCTAATGATGTGATCCCGTTATCAACGACATCCAATGTCCATGGTCAGGAAACCACAACCATCTATTGATCAACGAGCTAGTCAACTAGAGGCTCACTAGGGACATGTTGTGGTCTATGTATTCACACATGTATTACGGTTTCCGGTTAATACAATTATAGCATGAAAAATAGACAATTATCATGAACAAGGAAATATAATAATAATTATTTATTATTGCCTCTAGAGCATATTTCCAACAGTCTCCCACTTGCACTAGACTCAATAATCTAGTTCACATTGCCATGTGATTTACACTCATAGTTCACATTGCGATGTGACAAACACCCAAAGAGTTTACTAGAGTCAATAATCTAGTTCACATCGCCATGTGATTAACACCTAAGAGTTTACTAGAGTCAATAATCTAGTTCACATCACCATGTGATTAACACTCAATGAGTTCTAGGGTTTGATCATGTTATGCTTCTGAGAGAGGTTTTAGTCAACGGGTCTGCAACATTCAGATCCGTGTGTTCTTCGCAAATCTCTATTTCATATTGTAGATGTTGCTACTATGCTCCACTTGGAGCTATTCCAAATGGTTGCTCTTTTATACGTATCCGGTTTGCTACTCAGAGTCATCCGGATAGGTGTTAAAGCTTGCATCGACGTAACCCTTTACACCGAACTCTTCATCACCTCCATAATCGAGAAACATTTCCTTATTCCCAAGGACAATTTTGACCGTTATCCAATGATCCACTCTTGGATCACTCTTATACCCCCTTGCCAGACACGTGGCAAGTCACATCGCGGTACACAACATGGCATATCATATAGAGCCTATGGCTAAGGCATAGGGGACGACTTTCGTCCTTTCTCTTTCTTCTGCCATGGTCGAGCTTCAAGTCTTAACTTCACAGCTTACAACTTAGGCAAGAACTCCTTCTTTGACTGATCCATCTTGAACTCCTTCAAGATCATGTCAAGGTATGTGCTTTGTGAAATTCTTATCAGGCGTCTTGATCTATCTCTATAGATCTTGATACCCAACTTGTAAGCAGTTTTACATGGGTCTTCCTTTGAAAAACTCCATACAAACAACCCTTTATGCTTTCCAGAAATTCTACATCATTTCTGATCAACAATATGTCATCCGCATATACTTATCAAAATGTTGTAGTGCTCCCACTCACTTTCTTGCAAATACAAGTTTCTTGCAAACTTTGTATAAACCCAAATGCTTTGATCACCTCATCAAAGCATATGTTCCAACTCCGAGATGCTTGGTCCAGTCCATAGAAGGATTGTTGGAGTTTGCATACCTTTTAGCATCCTTAGGATTTCCTCATGGAAACCGTCAAGGAAACTTTGTTTGACATCCATCTGCCAGATTTCGTAAATGATAATGCAGCAACTGCTAACATAATTCTAACAGACTTTAGCATCGCTATGATTGAGAAACTCTCATCACAGTCAACTCCTTGAACTTGTCGGAAACTTCTTTGAGACAAGTTGAGATTCATAAATTGTGACATTACCATCAGCGTATGTCTTCTTCTTAAAGATCCATTTATTCTCAATGGCTTGCTGATCATCGGGCAAGTCCACCGAAGTCCATACTTTGTTCTCATACATGGATCCTATCTCGGATTTCATGGCTTCCAGCCATTTGTTGGAATCCGGGCCCACCATCGCTTCTCCATAGCTCATAGGTTCATCGTTGTCCAACAGCATGACCTTTAAGACAGGGTTACCACTCAGAAGTTGTTCACACCCTTGTCGACCTATGAGGTTTGATAGTAACTTGATCTGAAGCTCCATGATCATCATCATTAGCTTTCTCTTTAACTGAGGTAGGTGCCACAGAAACATCTTTCTGTGCTGCGCTACTCTCTGGTTGAAGTGAAGGTTCAACAACCTCATCAAGTTCTATCTTCCTCCCACTCAATTCTTTCAAGAGAAACTCTTTCTTGAGAAAGGACCTGTTCTTAGCGACAAGCACTTTGCCCTCAGATCTGAGATAGAAGGTATACCCAATCGTCTTGTTCGGGTATTCTATGAAGACACAATTTTCCGCTTTGGGTTCAAGCTTTTCTGGCCGAAGCCTATCGACATAAGCATCGTAGCACCAAACCTTAAGAAACAACAACTTAGATTTCTTGCCAAACCATAGTTCATACGGTGTCGTCTCCACGGACTCAGATGGTGCCCTATTTAAAGTGAATGTAATTGTCCCTAATGCATAACCCCAAAATGATAGCGGTAGATCGGTAAGAGACATCATAGATCGCACCATATCCAATAGGGTGCGATTACGACGTTCGGACACACCATTATGCTATGGTGTTCCAGGTGGTGTCAAATGTGAAACTATTCCACCTTGTCTTAAGTGATTGCCAAACTCATAACTCAGATACTCTCCCTTTGATCAGATTGTAGGAACTTGATCTTCTTGTTACGATGATTCTCAACTTTACTCTGAAATTGCTTGAACTTTTCAAATGTTTTAAACTTATGCTTCATTAAGTAAATATACCCATATCTACTCAATTCATTAGTGAAGGTGAGAAAATAACGATATCCACCGCACGCCTCAACACTCATCGGACCGCACACATCAGCATGTATGATTTCCAACAAGTCACTTGCCCGTTCCATTGTTCCAAAGAACGGGGTTTTAGTCATCTTGCCCACGAGGCATGGTTCGCATGTGTCAAGTGATTCAAAATCAAGTGACTTATAAAGTCCATCGGCATGGAGGTTCTTCATGCGCCTTACACCAATATGACCTAAGCGGTAGTGCCACAAGAAAGTGGTACTATCATTATCAACTCTACATCTTTTGGCATCAATGTTATGAACATGTCTATCACTACGACCGGGATTCAGTAAACCATTCACATTGGGTGCATGACCATAGAAGTTATTATTCATGTAAACAGAATAACCATTATTCTCTGACTTAAATGAATAACCTTATTGCAATAAACATGATCTAATCATGTTTATGCTCAGCACAGACACCAATGCAAACAACATTTATCTGGGTTCAACACTAATCCCGAAGGTAGAGGGAGCGTGCGATGGTGATCATATCATCCTTGGAAACACTTCCAACACATATCGTCACCTCGCCCTTAGCTAGTCTCCGTTTATTTCGTAGCTTTTGTTTCGAGTTACCAATATTAGCAACTGAACCGGTATCTAATACCCATGTGCTACTAGGAGTACTAGTAAGGTACACATCAATAACACATATATCAAATATACTTTTGTTGAAGTTGCCAGCCTTCTTATCTACCAAGTATTTGAGGTAGTTCCGCTACCAGTGACCATTCCCCTCATAGAAGCACTACGTCTCGGGTTTGGGTTCTTGGGTTTCTTCACTGGAGCGGCAACTGGCTTGCCATTCATGAAGTTTCCCTTCTTGCCCTTGCCCTTCTTTGAAGCCAGTGATCTTGTTAACCATCAACACTTGATGCTCCTTCTTGATTTCTACCTTTACGGCCTTAAGCACGACGAATAGCTCCGGGATCATCTTCCCTTGCATGTTATAGTTCATCACGAAACTCTAGTAGCTTGGTGATAGTGACTGGAGAACTTTGTCAATCACTCTCTTATCTGGAAGGTTAACTCCCACTTGATTCAAGCGATTGAAGCGCCCAGACATTCTGAGCACATGCTCACTGGCTGAGCTATTCTCCTCCATCTTGTAGGCAAAGATCTTGTCAGAGGTCTCACATCTCTCAACACGGGCATGAGCCTGAAATACCAATTTCAGCTCTTGGAACATCTCATATGTTCCATGGCATTCAAAACACTTTTGGAGCCCCGACTCTAAGCCATAAAGCATGGTGCACTAAACTATCAGCTAGTCATCCGAACGTGTCTGCCCGATGTTCACAACATCCATAGACGACGCCAGAGGGGTTGGCACACCGAGCGGTGCATCAAGGACAGAAGCCTTCTGTGTAGCAGTGAGCACAATCCTCAGACTAACAATTTCTTACAATATCTTTCAACTTAGTCTTTCTCTAGGAACGTATTAAAACAGGGAGCTAAAGCGCGAGCTATTAATCTACAACATAATTCGCAAAGATAATTTAGACTATGTTCATGATAATTAAGTTCATCAAAGTATTTAATGAACTCCCACTCAGATAGACATCCCTCTAGTCGTCTAAGTGATACATGATCCGAATCGACTAGGTCATTTCCGATCATCATGTGAGACAGACTAGTCATCAACGGTGAACGTTTCCATGTTGATCGCATCTACTATACGACTCATGTTCGACCCTTCGGTCTCTTGTGTTCCGAGGCCATGTCTGTACATGCTAGGCTCGTCAAGTCAACCTAAGTGTTTCGCATGTGTAAATCTGGCTTACACCCGTTGTATGCGAACGTTAAAATCTACCACACCCGATCATCACGTGGTGCTTCGAAACAACGAACCTTCGCAACGGTGCACAGTTAGGGGGAACACATCTCTTGAAATTTTAGTGAGGGATCATCTTATTTATGCTACCGTCGTTCTAAGCAAATAAGATGTAAACATGACAAACATCACATGCAAATCATAAAGTGACATGATATGACCAATATCATCTTGCGCCTTTGATTTCCACCTTTGAGGCGCGGCAAGATCACCTTCGTCATCGACATGACACCATGATCTCCATCATCGTGTCTTCATGAAGTTGTCTCGCCAACTATTACTTCTACTACCTTGGCTAACGGTTAGCAATAAAGTAAATTAATTACATGGCGTTTTTTATTAACACGCAGGTCATACAATAAATAAAGACAACTCCTTTGGCTCATGCCGGTTGTCATACTCATCGACATGCAAGCTGTGATTCCTATTACAAGAACATGACCAATCTCATATATATATATATATATATATGTATATATATATAATTCATCACATCCTTTTGGCCATATCACATCACATAGCATACCCTGCAAAACAAGTTAGACGTCCTCTAATTGTTGTTGCATGTTTTACGTGGCTGCTATGGGTTTCTAGCAAGAACATTTCTTACCTACGCAAAAGCCACAACGGTGATATGCCAATTGCTATTTACCCTTCATAAGGACCCTCTTCATCGAATTCGATCCTACTAAAGTGGGAGAGACAGACACCCACTAGCCACCTTATGCATCAAGTGCATGTCTGTCGGTGGAACCAGTCTCACGTAAGAGTACGTGTAAGGTCGGTCCGGGCCGCTTCATCCCACAATGCCGCCAAATCAAGATAAGACTAGTAACGGTAAGCAAATTGACCAAATCATCGCCCACAACTACTTTGTGTTCTACACGTGCATAGTGTCTACGCGTAGACCTAGCTCATGATGCCACTGTTGGGGAACGTAGTAATAATTTCAAAAAATTCCTACGTGTCACCAAGATCAATCTAGGAGATGCTAGCAACGAGAGAGAGGGAGTGCATCTTCATACCCTTGAAGATCGCTAAGCGGAAGCGTTACAAGAACGCGGTTGATGGAGTCGTACTCGCGGCGATTCAAATCCCGGAAGATCCGATCCAAGCGCCGAAGGGACGACGCCTCCGTGTTCAACACACGTACATCCCGGGAATGTCTCCTCCTTCTTGATCCAGCAAGGGGAGAGGATAAGTTGAGGGAGCACTCCGGCAGCACGACGGCGTGGTGGTGGTGGAGCTCGTGGTTCTCTGGCAGGGCTTCGCCAAGCACTATAGAGGAGAAGGAGGTATTGGAGGAGAGAGGGGTTGCGCCAGGGAAGGGGGTGCGGCTGCCTCTCTCTCCCTCACTATATATAGGGGTAAGGGGGGAGGAGGAGGCGCCCTAGGGTTTCCCTAGGGGAGGGGCGGTGGCCACAGGGGAAACCCTAGATGGGTTTGGGCGCCCCCACCCATTGGAAAGTTGCCCCCCAAGCCGGGAGGGGTGGCTGCCCTAGGGGAGGCGCACCCACCTCTCCAGGTTACGTGATATGGGATGGGAGGGGCGCACAACCCCTTAGTGGGCTGGTGTGCCCCCTTCCCTTGGCCCATAAGGCCCCCCCAACGCTTGTTGGGGCCTCCGAAACTCCTTTCGGTCACGCTGGTCGTCACCCGATACTCCCAGAACAATTCCGGACTCCAATACCCTTCGTCCAATATATCGATCTTCACCTCCGGACCATTCCGGAGTTCCTCGTCATGTCCGGGATCTCATTCGGGACTCCGAACAACCTTCGGTAACCACATACTATTCCCATTACAACTCTAGCGTCACCGAACCTTAAGTGTGTAGACCCTACGGGTTCGGGAACCATGCAGACATGACCGAGACACCTCTCCAGCAAATAACCAATAGCGGGATCTGGATACCCATATTGGCTCCCACATGTTCCATGATGATCTCATCGGATGAACCACGATGTCGGGGATTCAATCAATCCCGTATACAATTCCCTTTGTCCATCAGTATATTACTTGCCCGAGATTCGATCGTCGGTATCCCCATATCTCGTTCAATCTCGTTACCGGCAAGTCTCTTTACTCGTTCCGTAACGCATGATCCCGTGGCTAACTCCTTAGTTACATTGAGCTCATTATGATGATGCGTTGCCGAGTGGGCCTAGAGATACCTCTCCGTCATACGGAGTGACAAATCCCAGTCTCGATTCATGCCAACCCAACAGACACTTTCGGAGATACCTGTAGTGAACCTTTATAATCACCCAGTTACGTTGTGATGTTTGATACACCCAAAGCGCTCCTACGGTATCCAGGAGTTGCACAATCTCATGGTCTAAGGAAATGATACTTGACATTAGAAAAGCTTTAGCAAACGAACTACACGATCTTGTGCTATGCTTAGGATTGGGTCTTGTCCATCACATCATTCTCCTAATGATGTGATCCCGTTATCAACGACATCCAATGTCCATGGTCAGGAAACCACAACCATCTATTGATCAACGAGCTAGTCAACTAGAGGCTCACTAGGGACATGTTGTGGTCTATGTATTCACACATGTATTAGGGTTCCGGTTAATACAATTATAGCATGAACAATAGACAATTATCATGAACAAGTAAATATAATAATAACTATTTATTATTTCCTCTAGGGCATATTTCCAACAAAAAATTATATATATAATTCCGATCACGATGAACTAGATGCATAGGATACATTTTTTGGTGAAATTCCAATTTCAATCGATTCCAATTCCAAGATCCAATATCATCGCATAGCCTATACCATGCCAATGCTTTTCCCTTCAAAGATAAAGGGAAAACCTTCTTCTTAGCTTCATCTCCGGGTAAACCTGCAAGCTTAAATAATCCACAAATTTCATCTACTTATATCAAGTGCATATCAAGATGTTCGGTTCCATCTCCTGCATAAGGATTAGCTAGCAGTTATTCTATCATACCCGAAGGACTTTCATGACCAATATTTTCAGTAGGTGCAGTAGGTTGAGAGGTAACTAATTGTGGTTCTGGTCGAGGTGAAGATACCCCGAACAAACTCCTCAAAGGATTGTCTTCCATAGTAACAAGTGATAATAAATTTCAGCACGTAGTAATAATTTTTCCTTACCGATTTCCACTTACCAAGAGTGCTTCACTCCCCGACGACGGCGCTAGAAAAGAGCCTTGATGACCCACAAGTATAGGGGATCAATCGTAGTCCTTTCGATAAGTAAGAGTGTCGAACCCAACAAGGAGCAGAAGGAAATGACAAGTGGTTTTCAGCAAGGTATTGGCTACAAGCACTGAAATTATAAGTAACGAGTAGTTTGATAGCAAGATAATTGGTAGTGAGCAAGTAACGATAATAGTAACAAAAGTGCAGCAAGGTATCCCAATCCTTTTGAAGCAAAGGACATGCCAAAATGGTCTCTTATGATAAGCAAAGCGTTCTTGAGGGTACACGGGAATTTCATCTAGTCACTTTCATCATGTTGGTTTGATTTGTGTTCGCTACTTTGATAATTTGATATGTGGGTGGATCGGTGCTTAGGTGCTGTTCTTACTTGAACAAACCTCCTACTTATGATTAACCCCCTCGCAAGCATCCGCAACTACGAGAAAAGTATTAAGAATAAATCTAACCATAGCATTAAACTTTTGGATCCAAATCAGTCCCTTATGGAATAGCGCATAAACTAGGGTTTAAGCTTCTGTCACTCTCGAAACCCATCATCTAATAAATACTCCACAATGCATTCCCTTAGGCCCAAATATGGTGAAGTGTCATGTAGTCGATGTTCACATGACACCACTACGGGAATCACAACATACATACAATCAAAATATGGAACACATATCAAGTTCACATGATTAGTTGCAACAAGATTTCTCCCGTGACCTCAAGAACAAAAGTAACTACTCACAAATGATAATCATGCTCAAGATTAGAGGGGCATTAAATAGCATATTGGATTTGAACATATAATCTTCCACCAAATAAACCACATAGTAATCAACTACAGGATGTAATCAACACTACTAGTCACCCACAAGCACCAATCTCTATAGTTCTGGTACAAAGATTGAACACAAGAGATGAACTAGGGTTTGAGAGGAGATGCTGCTGTTGAAGATGTTGATGGAGATTGCCCTCCCCAAGATGGGAGAGTTGTTGGTGATGATGATGACGATGATTTCCTCCTCCGAGAGGGTAGTTCCCACGGCGGTATCGCTCCGCCGGAGGGCAAAAGTGCTACTGCCCAAGTTCCGCCTCGAGACGGCGGCGCTTCGGCCCGAAAGTCCTCTCCTCATATTTTCTAGGTCAAAATGACTTATACACTGGAAGAGGGGCACCGGAGGTGGGCCGAGGAGGGCACAACCCACCAAGGCGCGCCTGGACTCCCTAGCGCACCCAGCTGGGTTGTGCCCACCTGGTGGGCCCCCTCTGGTACTTATTGGCTCCAATATTTGTTATATATTTCATAAAAAATCTCCGTAAAGTTTCAGCTCATTTTGAGTTGTGCAGAATAGGTAGCCTGACGTAGCCTTTTCAGGTCCAGATTTCCAGTTGGCGGAATTCTCCCTCTTTGTGTGTACCTTGCATATTATGAGAGAAAAGGCATTAGAATTACTCCAAAAAACATTATTATGGATAAAAACAATATAAATAACAGTAGGAAAACATGATGCAAAATGGACGTATCAGGGTTAATTTCAATCAAATCATGCAAATTAGAGTCTAAAACAAGAGCAAAAGTGTTTGAAAAAGTCAATACATTGGAGACGTATCAAAATACAAGGCTATAAAATCACACATAAATAGATATCAAAAGGATTCAAATACTTTCAATGAATAATCTAAGCATAAACCCACAATTCATTGGATCCCAACAAACACAGCGCGAGAATTACATCGAAAAGATCTCCAAATAGATCATTGTATTGAAGATCAGAGAGAGAGAGTCATCTAGCTACTGTTATGGACCCATCGGTCCAGTGGGAACTACTAACACATCATCATGGAGGCAGCAAGGTCGATGATGATTGCCTCCCTAATGGTTTCCCCCTTCGGCAGAGTGCCAAAAAAGGCCTCGAAATGGGATCGATGAGACTTGCGGCGGCAGAAGAATTATTTTGGGTCTCGCTCTGGGCTTTTCAATTATTTGTGAATTATAGAGTTGGAATTAGGGTAAATGGAGCCAAGGGGGGACCTACAAGCTCATTCGATCATTGCCTAGTACCTCCCCAAAGCTTCTAGGGTATCTTCTAGTCCAGAAAAAATCACCATAAAATTTCATCGTGTTTGGACTTCGTTTGGTATGGTTTTTCTGCAAAACAAAGAAATAGGCAAAAAACTGAAACTGGCACTGGGCACTAAGTTGATATGTTAGTCCACAAAAATATTGTAAAATGGCATATAAAGCATATAAGAATGGTATTATAATAGCATGAAACAATCAAAATATATAGATACGTTGGAGACATATTAGCATCCCCAAGCTTAATTCCTACTCGTCCTCGAGTAGGTAAATGATGAAAATAGAATTTTTGATGTTGAATGCTACCTAGCATGTTTTAATCATGTAATCCTTTATGGTATGAATATTGGTAAGCGTTGATTTAAGGTACTATTTCATTGATTTGATTTCAAAACGATAATATGCAAGAATACTAGAAAATAATCATTTTATTTCAAAGTAAAGAATGCTAATGAAAGAACGTTTTTCCTAGTCATGTAATCATGTAAGCATGGAATAGCTCGGTCGTCCTAACATAAAGTATAAATCTGAACACGCAGGTGCCAAACCAAGCAACTGATCATAAATTTTCTTGCTTCAGCTTTTTTAACTACACTCAATACATGAGCATGAGCCATGGACTTAACACTTTGGATGGCAAAGATAATGATGATTATGGTTTATAAGGGAAGAATTTTTTTTGAGATTTTGAGAGAGTCTCGCATCAACTAGGCGGATCGTTGGGAAATGGAGATGCCTTACAATCGACATCAATGTGAGGAGTAGGGATTGCCATGCAACGGATGCACTAGAGCTATAAGTGTATGAAATCTCTCTATATGAAACTATGTGAGTGTGCATCCAACTTCCTTGCTTATGAAGACCTTGAGCGTTTGAGGAAACTCGTCATCAGAATATACAAGCCAAGTTCTATAATGTAAAAAATACCACTAGTATATGAAAGTGACAAATCATGGAGACTCCCTATATGAAGATCATGGTGCTACCTTGAAGCACAAGTGTGTTATAAGGATAGTAGCATTGCCCCTTTCTCTATTTTTCTCTCACTATTTAGCACAATATCATGGATCTCATCCCCAATTTTTGAGGACCGTTAACCCACAAGTAGCAGTAGCAGTAGCAACAGTAATTGGAACAATAACAGAAGCAGTTTGTAGTGATTGTAACAACAACAACAGTAGTAACTTAGCAAAGATCAATATGAGAAAAGCGTAGGCATTGATGGATATTTGTGTTGGATGACATTCATCATATAATAGTCACAACCTAGAGCGAAACACAATAGCTCCAATTCATCAATTCAATGTAGGTATGTATTCCGTATATAGTCATACATGCTTATAATAAGAACTTGCATGACATCTTTTGTCCTACCCTCCCGTGGGAGCACGATCCATAAGGAAATCTAAAGGATATTATGGCCTGCTTTTAATAGAGAACAGGAACAAAGCATTAGCACTTACTGAATACATGAACTCCTCATACTACGATCATCACCGGAGTGAATCCCAACTATTATCACTTTGGGATCTGTGGATCATAACACGTAGTATGTGCATACAACTTGCAAGATAGGATCCAAAACACACTTATATTCATGAAAACTAAAGGGTTCAGATCTGAAATCATGGCACTCGTGCCCTAGTGACAAGCATTAAGCATATCAAAGTCATAGCAACAACATTCTCAGAACATAGTGGATACTAGGGATCAAGCCCTAACAAATTGACTCAATTACATGACAAATCTCATCCAATCCCATCACCGTCCAGCAAGCCTATGAAGGAATTACTTACTCCTGGTGGTGAGCATCATGGAATTGTTGATGAAGAAGGGTTGACGATGACGACGACATGGAATCCCCCTCTCCGGAGCCCCGAACGGACTCCAGATCAGCCCTCCCAATGAAGAACAGGAGGTGGCGGCGGCTCCGTATCGTAAAATGTGATGATTCATTCTCTCTGATTTTTCTCCGCGAGACAGTACTTATGGAGTTAGGGCTAACGGAGGCTTGTGGGACCCACGAGCTCACCGGACGCGCCCCTGAGCTCGTAGCTCTCTTGTGGCCCCCTTCTAGTAGGTTTCCTCGCCAATAATTTTTATATTTTTTGAAGATAATCTCCGTAAATTTTCAACCCAATCCGAGAACTTTTATTTCTGCACAAAAATAATACCATGGTAGTTCTGCTGAAAACAACGCCAGTCCAGGTTAGTGTCATTTAAATCATGTAAATTAGAGTCCAAAACAAGAGCAAAAGTTTTTGGAAAAGTAGATACGTTTGGGACATATCAAGGACTCATTAGTCTCCACCATTGTTTTCCTCACTGGGACAATGCTCTAATAATGATGATCACCACACTTAAATTTACTTAGATCTCGATAAACTGAATGATATAACTACATATGAGTGCCTTTGGCAGTGTACCAGGATGTGCAATGATCTAGCGTAACATGTATAACAATAATGAACGATGGCTTTGTTACAAAAATATCATGTCAACTCTATATGATCATGCAAAACAAAATGACAATGAATGCTCAATTCATGTGAATAGTGATGATGGAAGTTGCATGGCAATATGTCTCGGAATGGCTATGGAAATGCCATAATAGGTGGGTGGTTGTTTTGAGGAAGGGTATATAAGGCTTATGTGTGAAAGAGTGAGTCATTTCACAGGAATTGGATGCACCCACAAATTTTGCACCAAGTCTCGAGGTGAGAACGGGCAATGCAAGGTAGGGAAGATGCTAGCGAAAAATGAATAGGCGGAAGTGCTTATAGTCTAAAAACTCAAAATAGTCATAAAGGACTCCAGTATTTATTGTGAAAGTCTAGAAGCCCTCGAAGCAAAGTATTACTCGCATGCCCCTAGGAGGGAGGTTGGGAGGAGTGAACCATCGCGCGCCCCCGATCCAGACACCACAAAGGGTATCAATCAAGGATAAATTACGCTCCAATTTCCTAGACATGACATGACCAACACTTTAATGAGTGGGAAATCACAAACCCTAACACCGATATTTTTACTAGATCATGATTATCAATTAGTAAACCTTCATATTATAACCTCAGTATTATTTATCATTCGCAACATATTCAGTGATCTACGTGCAAGTTTTTAATATACCATCCTTGTATACATATCACTTTTGGCCCAAACATATAACTCGTACAAATATCACTACCTATTCAAATCTCAAAAATATATAAGTGAAGCATGAGAGTGCAAATGATTTCTATAAAATATTTCTCACCGTGCTCAAAAGATATAAGTGGAGAACACGAGCAATTGGATCAACTCAAAAGATACAAGTGAAGTTTAATGAGCATTCTATAAATTGTGATGAATATGGGTCCCTCATAATTGGTGTGATCAGGAAACAATGATTGTGTAAATAAACAAACAAACCTAAGAAAATCGAAAGACGCTCCAAGTAAAGCACATATCATGTGATGAAAAAAATAGCACCAAGTGATATTACCGATCGATTGAAGACGAAAGATCCCCAAGCTTAGACACTTGAGTCTTCCTTGAATATTACCTTGGGGTGCCTTGGGCATCCCCAAGCTTAGGCTTTTGCCGCTTCTTGTTCTTGCATCAATCATAACTTGAAAACTTCGGCCACATAAAACTCAAAAAACCCCCATGAGATCCATTAGTATAATAAAATAAATCATTAACTTAGGTACTACCACAGATAGATTCATAATTTTCCTTGCCTATTAGCTACTGTATTTTATCATCTTCATGACTTATACACCTCGATACAATCCATAGAAATTTTAAAATAAGCACACTATGCAATAAAAACATAATATCTCTAAAACAAAACAATATGTAATGATGTAATTTTAAGTCATACTTCTATAACTCGAAAAATTCTAAAACATTAAGACAAGGTAAACAATTTGCAGCCCAATACAGTATAAATTTTTCAGGAATTGATCACGCTCTAGTACAAAATAAGAATTCAACTACTGGACGCAAAAGTTTGTATTTCTGCGTAGGATCAAATCAACAAGCATCCAAATCATCCTAAAGGCTTTACTTGGCACAAAATCAAAAGCAAAGATATAAACATAATCGTTACAATAGCAAAAATCATGCTGACACACAAAAATAAAAAGGATCACTACTGGGTTGCCTCCCAACAAGCGTTATTGTTTAATGCCCCTAGCTAGGGATAATTCATAGTATCATGTCTTGTCATCTTTCAACTCTCCTTGAACTAACTCACCCCAAATTTTTCTCAAGAGTTCCCTTTTATCAATCTCCAATTTTCTTGTGGTTGAACTCAAATGATTAAAGGGACAATATTTAGTGATTTTAACATTCATAACTTCAAACTCTTGGGGAATTGGATCATCTCCATAAAGATCTTTGTATAAGATAGAAATTTCATCATCAATAGGATCTCTAGCGGTATTTACAAACCAGTACTCATTAAATTCTTCATTAATCCCATTAAAAATCCATCCAAATTTATCATAAGTATTATTAAACAATTTTTGGAGTAAATCCAATTGCGGAACTTGCTTTCTAGCATTCTCACCAAAAGCATGGCAATCTTTAAATTCCATCCTACGCATAACATCTTGATGAAGAATTTTTTCTATAGGGGGATGTTCAAAATTTATTTCATAAAATACAAAGATGTCTCCAGCTTCTTGGATTATATAATCAAATTCATTCATAGGGACAATAGTGCCTAACTTTTAGCTCTAGGATCATGGATATTAGGAAGCTCGAAAATCATTCTTTGTAAGATTTGATGAATATGCAAAAAAAAAATCTTTCAAGTTTAACCAGAAGCATAACAATACACCCACATAACTATTTGTTCTTTCAAGAATAGATCTACCAGTGGACGGTATGACTCCCGTACAAGTAAAGAATTCCTCAATAACATTCTTTCCAACAATATTTCCGCTCCCAACACAAAAAGTTTTGGTATTCCAAATAAACATAGATTCGTTATCATGAGGTTTATTATCAAGATTGGGTAATTCATGTTCTTCCTCATGAGTTTCAATAGGACTATCTTCACTATCACTTTCAATAATAACTTCTTTAAGATCAGACATGATAGCAATTCAATCAAAGATAGCAACACAAATATTTTTGGTATTTTTAATTATTTTAGAGGAGGAGGGATGCAAAAGAGAAGGCAAATGACAAAGAAAGTAAAACAAGTGTAAGGGCATATTTATCCCGTAAGTGTTTTGGTGATTGATGACGATACTTTTGCGGACTAATCGTATGCTTTGAGTTCCTCAGATGGTTCATCACTAGGCACGAGACGATTCGGTGCCCCTCGGAGACTATTGAAGACGGCGTCGTCCTACGTTTCTTTTTGGTGGATTTGAGTCATAGGAGAGCCGTACTATTAAGAGGGGGTCCGCGTCGGAAAGGTTTGGGCGGAATCAACACGTACACTTGTCCCTCCTTTCCCTGCATTTTGGAGCTTCCCTTCGTTATCTTGGTTGTGCGGAAATCTGACGACTACTGCTGTACTTGCGGTAGTACCGCAAGTACACACGGTAGTACCGCTGGGTGTCACGGTAGTACCGCTCCTCTGGAGCGGTAGTACCGCGGCTCCCAGGCCTAGTGCCGCTCCGGTGCGGTAGTAGGGGCGGATGTAATTTTTTACATCCGCGCCCCCCACGGTAGTACCGCTCGTCCAACTCGGTAGTACCGCGGGGCCCACGGTAGTACTGCTCCCTAGGAGCCGTGTACCGTGGCCCTCCTACCTAGTACCGTAGTTTCACGGTAGTAGGCGCCATAGCGGTAGTACCGCTCCTCGGGAGCGGTAGTACCGCGTCGGATTTTTGTACCACCGCAGTTTCAGCGGAAGTTGGCACGGATGTAATTTATTTCATCCGCGCCCTTCCCAGGCCGTGACTCTCCTGCCTTGTGGTAGTACCGCGCAAGCGGTAGTACTGCCCCTTAGTCAGGCAAGTTCCGGCATGTGCTACTGCCGCGGTAGTACCGTGGTCCTCCACGGTAGTACCGCGCAGCCTCGTGGTAGTACCGCTACCGAGGCGGTAGTACCGTGCGTCGCGGGCTGAACATGTGGATAATGGTTGGATTTTTTCCCACAACTATATAAGGGGCGTCTTCTACCTCTAGTTGACCACCTCTTCTCTCTCCAAGCTCCATTGTTGCTCCAAGCTCCATTTTGGCCCGATCTCTCTCCCTAGCCAATCAAACTTGTTGATTTGCTCGGGATTGGGTGACAAGGGCCCGATCTACACTTCCACCACAAGATATTTGATTCCCCTCACTTATCCCTTGCGGATCTTGCTACTCTTGGGTGTTTGAGCATCCTAGACGGTTGAGGTCACCGTGGAGCCATATTCCATTGTGGTGAAGCTTCGTGGTGTTGTTGGAAGCCTCCAATTAAGTTGTGGAGTTTGCCCCAACCTTGTTTGTAAAGGTTCGGTCGCCGCCTTCAAGGGCACCAATAGTGGAATCACGGCTCTTGCATTGTGCGAGGGCGTGAGGAGATTACGGTGAGTGGCTTCTTGGGGAGCATTGTGCCTCCACACCTCTCTAACGAGAGACGTACTTCCCTCAAAAGGAAGGAACTTGGTAACACATCCTCGTCTCCACCGGCTCCACTCTTGGTTATCTTATCCCTTTACTTGTGCAAGCTTATTTGTGTTCCTATCCTTGCTTGCTCTTGTGCTTGTGTTGTTTGCATCATATAGGTTGTCCACCTAGTTGCACATCTAGACAACCTTTATTATTGCAAAGTTTAAATTAGTAAAGAAAAGCTTAAAATTGTTAGTTGCCTATTCACCCCCCTCTAGTCAACTATATCGATCCTTTCAATTGGTATCGAGCCTCATCTCTTTTAAGGACTTTACCGTCCAAGAGTATGGTTGACGTCGTAGATGATGTGGGGAGCACTCCGGTAACCCGATATCATCTACGGAGATGGGGTACCTCGATCTCGTGAGGAATTCAATGTGGCGTTGGACACATTGAAAAACTCCATGACGACCGAGGTCAAGGACATGTTTAAGGAATTCCTAGAAGGGCTTAAAATTTCCACCGCACCCGTGAAAGTGGGTGATCCCTCCAACACGGGAGCGGATGCTAACTCCGATAAGGGGGAAGCTACTAGTGAGAAAGCCCCCTCGTCTAGTGGTAAGAATGGCACCGGCATCTTTGCCCATGTGCAACCTCCCGTTTATGGTGGACCGATTCCTTCCACTCATTTGAATCATGCCTTTCCACCACCTAAGATTGATAAAAAGGAGGATTTTGATTCTTGGGTTTATCGTTTTAAGCGTCATTTAAATCATGTGAACACTAACCTTTGGAGAATCATTGAAGAAGGTTTCTATCCGCATGATCCGAGCAACTTTTATCCAAGAGAGGTCATGGACCATCAATTCAATGAGAATGCTCTCTTCATCATCCAAGAAGCAATCCTTCCCGAAGACCTCCCTCATCTCCGGCCCTACTCCCTTGCCGAAGATGCTTGGCTCAAGGTGGTTTCCCTTTATCGAGGAAGCGCAAGCATTCAACGTTCCAATTATGAAGTGGTCCAAGATGAAGCCGATGAGTTTGCAATGAAAGAAGAAGAAGAACCTCGTGAGCTCTATCGGAGAGTAACCAAGCTTGCAGTCTTCCTCCGGGATCATGGAAGTAAGGACACGGATGACAACTGGATCAAGCGCAAATTTCTCAAGGCAATGATGCCCTACCACAAAGCCATGTCCTCCGTCATCCGTCCACGGCCGGACTTCCACACCCTGTCCTCAAGTGATGTGTTGGATGAGTTTGTGGCTATGAGCATATTGGACAAGACCGCCGACAATGCGGTGCTTCGCTCCCAAAGAGCAAAGAAGCCCAACCTCGCTTTGAAGGCCAAGATTTGTGTCAAAGAAGATGGAGAGGAGGAAGAAGAAGAGAGCAACCTCGAAGATACAAAGTATGACTATCATGAACACATGGCCCTTGCTTCAAGGCAATTTTGGAGCAAGAAGAACTCAAGGCCCAACTTCAACAAGATCAACTGAAGTGGCACTAAGGGCAAGCAACGAGTGAGGACTTGTTTCAATTGTGGCAATGTGAGTCACTTTGTTGCGGAGTGCCCATATGAGAAGAGGGAAGACAATGGTGGCAAGCTCATCTGTAAGGACAAGGCCAAGTCTTTCCCCACAAGGAGCAACTTCACCAAGAAGACTCCTCACAAAGCTTTGGTGGTTCAAGAAGAGTACAATGAGGATGATGACGATGATGAGGATGGTGAATCGGTTGCCATGGCCTCCGTTGCCATTGCAACGACTCCTCGGGTGTCTCTCTTCGATTCACCCAATGAAAGCATCACCGCCAAGTGCCTCATGGCTAAAGCCACCAACAAGGTAACCCCCAACATCAAAACTACCATCATCAATCACGCTTCTTTGACGGATTGCATTGATGAACATGAGGGGACTAATGTGGAAGAGAATGAGTTTGAGATCTTTATGAGTAAACTCAAGGGCAAATCCAAGAAGCACTTCGTTGCTCTCTTGGAACAACTTGGTGAAGCCAATATCATGATCGAGGCTCATGAAGAAACCATCTCTAAGATGGAAGGGCATAGTCGTGACTATGCCCTTGAGATTTCGGATCTTTCCAATGCTCTTGAGGAAGAGCGTGGTCTTCGTTTGGCTCTTGAGGAGTCATACAACGATGATCATGCTAAATTAAAGAAAGACCTTGATCATGCTCTTGTTGTGTCTCGTGTGCTTAGCTCCGAGAAGGCAAAGCTTGGAGTTGATCTTGCTATACTCAACGAGGACTTTGACATTCTCGACAAGGCTCACAAAGTCTTGAAGGGTGCTCATGCTAGTCTCAAAGAGTCTCATGATCAACTCCAAGTGAAGCTAACCAAGGAGAAAGCCACCTTTCCTCATATGATATTAATTGATAATGCAAATGCTACTAACCCTTGTTGTGAGCATGTGCATATTGTTGAGGAGAATGCTAAGTTGAAGGAGCAACTTGAAAAGGGCCTTGTCACATGCATACAAGGTGAGAAGAACCTTAACGACCTTTTGAGTAATCAAAAGGAAGTTGTAACCAAGGAGGGATTGGGTTCGCGCCCAAGCCCAAGAGCAAGAAGAAGAATGACAAGACCAAGCAACCTCCCCTCTCAAGCAAACTTTTGTGAGGGAGGGAGAGGGTGCTTCAAGAAGAAGAAGAACTGTAAAGGGTGGCAATGCCAAGAAGGACAACGTCATCCCCATGAACATAGCCGCGACTTTAACCCCTCATATGTGTTGTGCCGTGCTAGTGATGGGCATGTTTATGCTAAATTTGTTGGTTCATCTTATGAGTACATTGAATGGTCTATTTGGGTTCCTAAGACCCTCGTTACTAACATCAAAGGACCCATTACCAAATGGGTACCTAAAACCAAGCATTGATCTCTTGTAGGGTTTGCTTCGGTGGGGATCATGGTTGCTCGATAGTGGAGCAACAAATCATATGACCGGGAGCAAGGACATGGTGGTGGACGTGCAAGAGATTCCATCTATGCCCACCAATGTCGAGTGGGGTGATGCATCACATTCTAAGGTATTGGGTCTCGGCAAGGTTGTCATTTCTCATGATCTTACGATCGAGAAAGTCATGCTTGTTGAGTCCCTTGCATACAATTTGCTTTCCGTTCGTCAACTTGCTATCATGGGTTTTGCTACCTTCTTTGACATTGATACCGTCGCCCTCTTGTGGAGCAAGACTCTTAAAGTAGCCTTTGTTGGGCATGTCGTGAACGGTCTCTATGTGATTAACTTTTCGGAGCGACCCACTAAGACCGCGACATGCCTAATGGCTAAAGTTGACGTGGGATGGCTTTGGCATCGCCGTTTAGCCCATGCCAATATGAGATCTTTGCAAAGTCTTCTCAAGGGGGGCCATGTCCGTGGACTAACAAATGTTAGTTTTGCCAAAGACCGTGCTTGCAGTGCTTGTATTGAAGGAAAGCTTCATGAGAAGGCTCACCCTCCCACGACCATCATATACTCAAAGAGACCCTTGGAGCTCCTTCACATGGATCTCTTTGGGCCACCATCATTTGATAGTCTTGGAGGTAGAAAGTATTGCTTGGTGATTGTGGATGACTATTCAAGATAAACTTGGGTATATTTCTTCAAGAGGAAGAGTGAGACTCAACAAACCGTCATCGACTTTGCAAATCAAGCTCAACGTCAACATAATGCAAAGATCTTGACTATAAGAAGTGACAACGGCACCGAGTTCAAGAACTACTCCTTGGATGAGTTTCTTAGTGATGAGGGGATCAAGCATCAGTATTCTGCACCATATACCCCTCAACAAAATGGTGTTGCGGAGAGGAAGAACCGGACGTTGATGGATGCGGCAAGGACCATGATGGCGGAGTTCAAGTCTCCATACAACTTTTGGGCCGAAGCCATCAACACCGCATGTCATGCATCCAATCGGCTTTATCTCCGCAAAGGCTTGAACAAGACTCCTTATGAGATACTCACCGGCAACAAGCCCAACCTCAAGTACTTCCGGTGTTCGGTGTAAGTGTTTTATTCTCAAGAAAGGTGTTCGTTTGTCTAAATTTGAAGCTAGAGCTCATGAGGGCATATTTGTTGGTTATGCTACAAACTCTCATGCTTACCGTGTCCTCAATAAATCCACGGGACTTATTGAGGAGACGTGTAACGTGGAGTTTGATGAGAATAATGGCTCCCAAGTGGAGCAAAGTGGCACTTCGATGTAGGTGATGAAATTCCTCCCAAGCCATAAGAAGAATGGGAGTTGGTTTTATCCTACCCATTGAGGAACCCCTTGTGGCCGAAGGAGAAGGACAATGCTCCACTCAAGTGGATCCATCACCAAGCCAAGGCCCACACGCTTCCGAAGAACAAAGTGAAGGCCCTCAACCTCATGAACAAGACCAAGGGCAAGATCGTGCTCAAGACGATGATGACACTCCAAATGATGCCCAAGGTCAAGTTCTCTCCCCCGAGCATGCTCAAGATGAAGATCATGCTCAAGACGGCGCTCAAGATGATCAAGTGACCCCTCCTCATCTCACCTCCGAGGAGGAATTAGAGCGTCGTGCCGCCAAGATTGCTTCCAAACTCACCACCAAAGGTCATCTCATGGAGAATGTGGTTGGAAGCCTAAGAAAAGGGGTAAGCGCTCATAGAAAATTGGCAAACTATTGTGAACATCACGCGTTTGTCTCTTGTGTTGAACCCCAAAAGGTCTATGAGGCGCTCAAAGACTCGGATTGGCTCAATGCCATGCATGAAGAACTCAACAACTTCGAGTACAACAAGGTGTGGAGATTGGTGCCAAGGCCATCGGGGAACCACAACGTCATTGGAACCAAGTGGATTTTCAAGAACAAGCAAGATGCTCATGGGAACATCATTCGCAACAAGGCAAGATTGGTAGCACAAGGCTACTTCCAAGTCGAGGGTATCGACTACGGTGAAACCTTTGCTCCCATTGCTCGTCTTGAATCCATTCGTTTGTTGATTGCTTATGCTTCCCATCACAACTTTAAGTTGCAACAAATGGATGTGAAAAGTGCTTTTCTTAATGGTCCCATTAATGAGTTGGTCTATGTCAAGCAACCCCCCGGGTTCGAGGACCCCTACTTCCCGGATCATGTGTATCAACTCGATAAGGCACTCTATGGCCTTAAACAAGCCCCACGTGCGTGGTATGACCACCTTACCGAGTTGTTACAAGATCGTGGATTTGAAGTGGGGCAAATCGATCCCACTCTTTTACTAAGAAGGTCAATGGGGAGTTGTTTGTATGCCAACTATATGTTGATGATATTATCTTTGGTTCTCCTAACAAAGCTTTCAATGAGGAATTTGCCGCTCTCATGACCTCCAAGTTCAAGATGTCTTCGATGGGAGAGTTAAAGTTCTTCCTTGGTTTCGATATCAAACAAAGAAGAGAAGGAACCTTCATCAACCAAGCCAAATACACTCAAGACATGCTCAAAAGATTCAAGCTAAGTGATGTCAAGCCGGCTACTACACCAATGCCCACCAAGTGCCAACTTGACATTGATCCCAATGGTAAAGCGGTGGATCAAAAGGTATATCGCTCCATGATTGGCTCCTTGATTTACCTTTGTGCATCTAGACTGGATATCATGTTGAGTGTGGGAATGAGTGCACGGTTTCAAGCCGCACCGAAGGAAAGCCACTATGTGGCGGTCAAGCAATCTTTCGATATTTGTCTCATACCCCAAACTTTGGCTTATGGTACCCAAGAGGAGCAAACTTCAAGCTTGAAGGATTTACGGATTCCGATTGGGCGGGAGACAAAGTGGATAGGAAGTCCACTTCGGAGGTGCCAATTTCTTGGTTGCTCCTTGGTAAGTTGGTCTTCCAAGAAGCAAAGTTGTGTGTCTCTCTCGTCCACCGAAGCGGAATATGTGGCGGCCGGTAGTTGTTGTGCTCAACTCCTATGGATGAGGCAAACTTTAAAGGAGTACGGTGTCATTTGTGACAAAGTGCCTCTTTGGTGTGATAATCAAAGTGCCATCAAGATTTCTCTCAACCCGATGCAACACTTCAAGATGAAGCACATTGAGATTCGGTATCACTTCATCCGGGATCACATTCGGCGAGGGGAGATCGAGCTCAAGTATGTCAACACTCAGGATAACCTTGCAGATATATTCACGAAGCCCTTAGATGAAGCAAGATTTCGCGAGTTAAGGCATGAGCTAAATATCATCGATTTGAGCAATGTGACTTGAGCCGTGCACTCCCACCACACTCAACTTGTTGTCTAGTTTAGGTGTAGGCATGGACATAGGGGAGTGTTGTTCTCTCAATGAACTCTCCTCCCCCATTATGCATAAATCGATCACCTCTTTCACATTAGCCATTTTGATGGTACTTGTGTTCCAAAGACGAGTATTGGTCATGGGCCCAAGGATAATTCTTCGCGGTGCCATACCATCCAACTCAAACATAGGTGGCTTCGGCCATCGCCCTCTCTCCTTGAGAGGCCTTGTCGCTTGGTGATTTCTTGTTGTCTTTTGCCTCTGGTTTGTGCTAGATCTTGTGATTTCTTGTGTGTGAAAAGTTTCCTTGCAAAGGCCCTCTTCTCGTTTTTGAAACTTGCGGTGACTTGAGTTCACGGTACTACCGCGGGCGGGAGCACGGTACTACCGCGACCACACGGCAGTAATTTTTTACTGCCACCTGGTTGAGCGGTACTACCGCCTCGGTGCGGAACTTCCGCCCGAGCGGTACTACCGCGATGATACGCGGTACTACCGCGCCGGTTCGGGGGCATGGGGATAAGGACGGGCAGGGGGAGTCCTAACTCCCCATACCCATTTGCAGTCCTCTTTCCACGTCGCCTCCTTCTCTCCCTTTCTCAAGAACGGAACCGACGTTCTTCGCCGGATCTCCTCCACCGGCTGCCCTCCCGTGATTCCGAACGATGGGATCGTTCCCCACCACGTGCTCTTGCTATGGACCCAGGTTTTCCCCAACTCCCTCTCCGTGTTGATGGTGTTTGGTGTTTCTAGGTTTTGGGGGAGGCTTGTGTGTTCTTGAGATTGATAGGCTTAATCTCTGCAAGAATAGGATGAAGGAGTGTGGTATTGCATAGGATTTATATTTGTATTGTTGTCATGCGCTAGATCTGATCACCGTAGCACCGCCGTTGTTTCGCGGTTCTTTTCAGATTCAAATCGCTAGTTGGATCTGCTATGACGCGGTACTACCGCCCGTCTGGCGCGGTACTACCGCTTGAACGGTACTACCGCCCTTCGGGTGCGGTACTACCGCGCTCTGTGCGGCACTAAAGCTCTACTTCCGCTCCAACCACGGTACTACCGTGACCTCGCACGGTACTACCGCGTTTGGAGCAGCACTAATGCTTTAGTGACGCAGGCAGTGGCAGTCCTACCGTGACTCACACCTATCGCATGCCAACTTTGTCATATGTCTCCTATGTGTTTCTGGTGCTTTTTCGTGGCCTTTGCATTGATCTTCTTTGCGTCTTTGGTGCTTTGCGTGTGTGTCTCAGGTGGTGGCTCTCGCCGGTCCAATCCCAGCCGTGACACTGGCTCCAAGCGTCTGCGCAACCCCGGTGAAGCACCAGAGGGCTCCTCCTCTGCCCCCAAGCGCCATGTCAAAACAACTGCTAGCAAGTACAAGGAGCCCGCCAAGGGCATGGATGAGATGCTCCAATCTGACTACGTCCGTCTCAGGCAAATTGACCCGTACGTGACCCCTCGTTCCTCTGTCAGGGGCTGTGAGCTGTTCTGGAACAAGCATCAAACCAACGTCTATCTGGATGTCATCAAGAACAAGCAGAATACCTATGTGGATGTGAAGTGGATTGACATGCATCACTTGAGGAAGGACAAGTTCCGTGCCTACTTTGGAGAGGCTCTGGACTTGGTGGAGCAGTTTGGCATTGAGCATGTGATATCCTTTCACCTTGACTATGATCCTGAGCTCATTGGTCAGTTCTTTGCTTTAGTTTACTTTCACCCTAATGAGGAGAGGAGGATGACTTGGATGACCAATGGCCGTAAGCTGACTGCTACCTGGAAGGAGTTCATGGATTTGCTCCAAGTTCCTGATGACGGGCTCGACTCTCCCGTGGGTGTTCGCCCCCATGCCAACTCTGACTCTGCCAACAAGGACAGGCTTGCACCGTACAATGTTGAGAAGACGCTTCTAAGTGGTAAGATAGGGTTGGTGCTCAACTCTTTTCTGGATATCATGTACCGCATCTTTCGCAACTCCTTGTCCCCTCGCATTGGTGACAAGGACAAGGTCCATGCCTATATGGTGGATATGATGCTCATCTGCGAGGAGGCTCGTTTGTCTCAGACTCAGCCACTTGATGTCTCACACATCATGTGGTGTGAGCTTCGGTTTGCGGTGTTCAACCGCAAAGTGCCTATCTACGGGCCCTATCTGTTTCTGCTGATCTCGAGGACCTGGGAGAAGATGTTCCCTGGTGAGGAGTTCCTTGCCCCTGACTGGATTCGCCATGACCCCATCTGTCTGCGTGTCAAACCCAACTGGGCCAACACTACTACTCGTGCCGAGGCGTCTGCTGCTAGGGCTGCTGTTGGAGAGGAGGATGCTGGTGCCGAGAATGTTGCTGAGGGCCATGCTGCTAGGCCTTCCAGAGCTCCTCTATGCCTTCATGGGCCACGGTCAAGGACAAGATGAAGACTCTTTTACGCATGCAAGCCAAGGAGCGAGACAGACTCACGTGGCATCCAAGGAGAGTCGTCGCCGGGACAGAAAGATCTTGAAGCTCTATGGCGAGGATGTGTCTGGCGGGTCTGAGGAGCACATCACTCCAGAGGCCGAGTGGATGGAGAAGCAAGGCTACAAGTGGACTGATTCTGAGGAGGACGTCGAGGAGTCCATCCTGCTGCCGAGGAGTCGGCGGAGAGGGTTGGGACGAGTTCCCTCCTGCTTGAGCCACCGCTTGTGTGTAGGTGTCCTCTCTGCCTTTTTGGCGTCTCGATGCCAAAGGGGGAGAGAGCGTAGGGATTTGTGAGTCTTGTGTCGTGTTCGTGTTTGGTGTGTTTATTGCGTTTTCGGTTGAACCTCGTTTGAACCTCGTTTTAGTTGATTTTCCTTCATATGGTGTAAGACATATGCACTCTATCTATCTTAGCAAGCTTGTGTTATATCGTGCTATATGTTTCTTAGATGTTATTCTTCGGGCCTTTGTCTCTAAAATATAGGGGGAGTGGTGATCCTAGTACGTGTGCTATGCAGTCCAAAGCATTCATCCAGAGTGCACACATCTAGGGGGAGCCCGTCTATATTTTGGAGAGGAGGGGTTTGCCCTTGCTCTATTTTATTGTATCTTTGTGCAAATCCCGTATTGTCATCAATCCACCAAAAAGGGGGAGATTGTAAGGGCATATTTATCCCGTAAGTGTTTTGGTGATTGATGACGATACTTTTGCGGACTAATCGTATGCTTTGAGTTCCTCAGATGGTTCATCACTAGGCACGAGACGATTCGGTGCCCCTCGGAGACTATTGAAGGCGGCGTCCCCACGTTTCTTTTGGTGGATTTGAGTCGTGGGAGAGCCGTACTATTAAGAGGGATCCGCGTCGGAAAGGTTTGGGCGGAATCAACACGTACACTTGTCCCTCCTTTCCCTGCATTTTGGAGCTTCCCTTCGTTATCTTGGTTGTGCGGAAATCTGGCGACTACTGCTGTACTTGCGGTAGTACCGCAAGTACACGCGGTAGTACCGCTGGGTGTCACGGTAGTACCGCTCGGCTCCCAGGCCTAGTGCCGCTCCGGTGCGGTAGTAGGGGCGGATGTAATGTTTTACATCCGCGCCCCCCACGGTAGTACCGCTCATCCAGCGCGGTAGTACCGCGGGGGCCCACGGTAGTACTGCTCCCTAGGAGCCGTAGTACCGTGGCCCTCCTACCTAGTACCGTAATTTCACGGTAGTAGGCGCCCATAGCGTAGTACCGCTCCTCGGGAGCGGTAGTACCGCTTGGATTTTTGTACCACCGCAGTTTCAGCGGAAGTTGGCACGGATGTAATTTATTTCATCCGCGCCCTTCGAACATGACTCTCACGCCTTGCGGTAGTACCGCAAGGGGAGCGTGATAATACCGCAAGCGGTAGTATCCCTTAGTCGAGCAAGTTCGGCCTGTCTTGCTGCCGCTGTAGTACCGCTACCGAGCGGTAGTACCGCGTCGTCATGGGCTGAACATGTGGATAACGGTTGGATTTTTCCCACGACTATATAAGGCGTCTTCTACCTCTAGTTGACCACCTCTTCTCTCTCAAGCTCCATTGTTGCTCCAAGCTCCATTTTGGCCCGATCTCTCTCTAGCCAATCAAACTTGTTGATTTGCTCGGGATTGGATGACAAGGGCCCGATCTACACTTCCACCACAAGATATTTGATTCCCCCCACTTATCCCTTGCGGATCTTGTTACTCTTGGGTGTTTGAGCATCCTAGACGGTTGAGGTCACCGTGGAGCCATATTCCATTGTGGTGAAGCTTCGTGGTGTTGTTGGAAGCCTCCAATTAAGTTGTGGAGTTTGCCCCAACCTTGTTTGTAAAGGTTCGGTCGCCGCCTTCAAGGGCACCAATAGTGGAATCACGGCTCTTGCATTGTGCGAGGGCGTGAGGAGATTACGGTGAGTGGCTTCTTGGGGAGCATTGTGCCTCCACACCTCTCTAACGGAGACGTACTTCCCCTCAAAAGGAAGGAACTTCGGTAACACATCCTCGTCTCCACCGGCTCCACTCTTGGTTATCTTATCCCTTTACTTGTGCAAGCTTATTTGTGTTCCTATCCTTGCTTGCTCTTGTGCTTGTGTTGTTTGCATCATATAGGTTGTCCACCTAGTTGCACATCTAGACAACCTTTATTATTGCAACGTTTAAATTGGTAAAGAAAAGCTTAAAAATTGTTAGTTGCCTATTCACCCCCCCCCCCTCTAGTCAACTATATCGATCCTTTCAACAAGTAAATTGGTAAATGTGAGCGAAGGAACCTGGTTTGTTTGGTGAAGCCTCCCCGGCAACGGTGTGAGAATTTTTCCAATACTTGTGATGGGTGTTGGGATTCTTCGAAGAGGAAGGATGATGTAGTATAGTAGCGGATATTATTTCTCTCGGTTAAGAACCAAGGTTTATCGAAACAGAAGGAGACGGCACGCAAACAACATGAACGGTACATGCACACACACAATGCAAATGCTTGCACCCAACGAAGGTAAGAGGGTTGTCAACCCCTACGCGCGCGAGACAGCTGGTTAGTAATGAGTTTCATCTCTCATCGATGGCTCCGGGTTGATTAGTGATGATGGGTTAGTGTTATTCGGGTTTTGTAGCAATGGCTTGTTCCTGCCTCTGGGTCTCCGTCTAATTGTAGCAACATTGTTAAAACCTCAAAGTTTGAAGAAATCAATAGTAAAAAAGTTGTCGATGTAGATCAAGATATATCGAAGATCGCAGTATGGATATATCGCCACCCCAAAGAATATGGCACCAATGAGGGTCATAAGATACTTCCAATTCCGGTTAGACACATTTCACATGTCACAAGTTTCCCGACGAAGCCGCATCTTCATCAGACGACATTGATGAACATGAGTATAAAAATACGTGGCAACGCCAACCCATCCGCAGGCCGCCGTCGCCATGGACAAACACTAATCACGACAAACAAAATGGCACACGATCGGCACTACCCTCCAACTCGTCAACAATACTCTGATGAAAGACATTGACATGAAGAAAGCCAAGCATCCACTATTCCCATCCTTGTCCCCGGCAGAATTTCGCCGGCAACGTTGAACTCAAAGACTCTATGAGACACGGAAATGAAACATAGCTCCGGGGTTCCCCAACCCTTCAGTCGTTGTAGCGGTTGGCGAAACCCAAAGAAACCCTTGCCGGCGCCGGCGGGTCGAGGGAAGTGCTTGTCGGATTTAGTAGTCCTGAATTCATATTTTCTAGATAAATATTTGCAAATTTAGCCATGTAGTAGATGTTATAGTCCCGTTTAGGAATGAATATATTGGTGCTTTGGTCAAAGAAACCAGGTAAAACACCCAATTGATGATTGCCTTTCTGAACCAAACCGGAAGCGATGTCTACAACCAGGCCAGCCTTTAATCTGTTTCGAGCTATCTTAACAACTTCTGGATACATGTTCATTTTTCTTTCGGCGAAATGATAGATACTTCCTCCGTTTCATTCTAGTCTGCGTATAACTTTTGTCTGAAGTCAAAGTATCTTTATTTTGATCAAACTTATAGAAAAAAGTATCAACATTTACAAGGCCAAAGAAATATCTTTAGATTCATTATGAAATGTAGTTTCGTATTATGTATATCTGGTACTATAGATGTTGATATTTTTTTATATAAATTTGATCAAATTTTATATAAGTTTGACTCGATACAACACACTGCACAGTGGTACTGGGAAAGAACACACACTTTACACACGGCCAGTGCATTGATTCTCCAAATCTTGGTTTGGTATGTGCCTCTGGCAGCCCTGTCCCGGCACGCATCGCAAAGCCGCCCGTCCTCTCGGTCGGTCGTACTTGTACACTGGCCTCGGCCTCGGCGGCCTCTACATTAGAGAAAGGAGAGGAGAGAAGCCAGACAGCGAGACCATGGTCCACTCCCACATCCTCCTCCGTCTCAGTCCCCTCTCCCCACACTCAGAAGTGGAAGCGTTTTTAAGCTCGCGTGTGTGCGAGGTCTGAACTCTGGCCGCGCGCAGAGCTCCCAGAGCGCGGCAGCGGCGGAAGGCGCGAAGCCCCTTTGTGACCAGAGCCAAGCAGCAAGAAGACACCCAATCTGGTTGGTACGGGGCGCCAATCTTCCTCGATGAATCCTTTTGTTTGTTTCTTTCTTTCCTGTGCTCATAGTTAATCCCGTGCGTGTCTTGCTCGTGGTGCGCCAGTGCGCGCTGGAGATCATGGTGAAAGAAGAGGAGGTCATGGCGGAGGCTGGAGGGAGGGGGTACCTGGACATGCTCGGGCTCGGGGAGGAGGCCATGGCCGACTATTTCCTCTGCCTGTCGCCGTCCACCTCGTCCCACCTCTCCTCCGCCGCCGTCTCCACCACCACCACCAGCGCCAGCACTCATACGGTCGCTTCTCCCACATGCGCCTCCTACCTGCCTCCTCCGGCGGCGCCGTGTCACCAGGTCCTGAGCTTCGGCGGCCGGGCGGAGCAGCAGTACCACGGCGGCGACGTCTTCGGGTTCCAGTACTACTACTACGGCGGCGCCCACGCGGTCCCGGTGGCTGTCCCGCAGAAGTCCAGCCCGACCACCGACTGCTCCTCCTCCATCTCCTCCATGTCCTCCTCGCCGACCGCCACCGCCGCCTCGGCCATCTCCACCTCCAAGCCACAGGCCGCCAAGGTGCGTGTACAGTGTACTGCGCGCGCTACCAACTCTGTCAACATCCTTTGCATTGTTAGTTTCTGGTGAATGTTCTCCCAAGATTAACCGATGGTTGACCGGTTGTTGCCAAGTTATATCTATCTTTTTTGCACGATTATTAAGTTAACTGATGGGCATGTTAATTCTGGTTCTTCAGAAGAGGGGATCAAGAGGCAGCAGCGATCCGAGAAAGGCCGCTCCACCTGCCACCTCAAACAAGAGACCCAGGGTGAGTTGTTCTTGCGCTAATAACTTAATAAGCTGATCAGTTTAAGATCAGGGTGTTTTGACGAACGAGTTTGAGTTCATGGTCCGGTGAAAAAACGAAGATGAAAAGTAAAAAACTTTGCTTGGTTGTGTTGTGCTTGTGCAGGCGAGGAAGGAGCGGCTCGGGGAGAGGATCCTGGCGCTGCAGCAGCTGGTTTCTCCGTTCGGGAAGGTAAGAAAGACAGTGAAAAAGGAGATCGCAAAAGCTGGCAAAGCCTTTCGCTTTTGGCGATACGCTCTTTATCATCTCTCTTTCCCTCTCCTCATCTGCTGTACTACGTGCCTGCCTCGCCTGCCTTTCCATGCCGGTGCAACGGCTGAAACTACCCGCGATAAAATCCGCACATCTTGCTGTAAAAAACGCACGTAGATCAGATCAAACTAAGCGGTCAAAGAAGCGTAGAGGCTGACACACACGCGCGCGCGCTCGCAGGCATTGTTAACATAGACCACTGTAGTTTCCTCTTGCATGTTAGTGGACTGATAGTACAATAATTAAGGCAGACCATGGGTCATTGAAGCTGCTGTCTCTCCTCTTTTTGACCCTTTGACTGACGGGTGGATGATACTATGTGAGCTGCTGCTGCTGCTGCATTGACCCACCTAACCTAACCTGCCGCTGGCGTTGCCGATGCAGACCGACACGGCTTCCGTCCTGCACGAGGCGCTCGGCTACATACGCTTCCTGCACGACCAGGTTCAGGTACGTATGCACCGGCTACGACCTACGTCCATTATTATTATTAAAAATAAATTAAAATTTAGATCGCTGCGACAGCAGCAGGCCCAGTCTATACTGTCTACACTCAGCAGTGCTGTCTGTGTACGAGTACGTGCAGACGCCGAGCGAGGAGCTGAGCTAGCTAGGCCGTAGATGTTGCCGTGCGTGTACCGCTTCCGCGCCGCATGCATGCTAACACTGTCGTTGCTTTTCTTCTTCCTTGGTTGGTGTCAGGTCCTCAGCTCGCCGTACATGCAGCGCCTGCCGCCGTCCTCCGCGCCGCCCGCCCCACTCCCGGTAAGCTACCCGGCGCCATCGAAGTTTTACCGCGGCGCTTTGTGTCCCGTCGCTGTCTGGTTATGCGTACGTGATCTGACGTGTGGTTTTACGGACGATGTGCAGGCGGTGGTGGAGCCGGGCGACCTGCGGAGCCGGGGGCTGTGCCTGGTGCCGGTGTCCTGCACCGACCACGTCGCCGGCGGCAGCGGCAACGGCGCCGACGTCTGGTCGTCGGTGCCGGCGATGGGCATGCCGGTGACGGCGGAGGAAGAGTACGCGGTCGCTGCCGGGATGCTGCGCGGGGACCGGGATCATCCTCCTAGCAGGCAGCTGGCCTAGCTTAGCTCCAGTTACATTTACAGCTTCAGCTGGGTTTACTACTCTAGAGTACTTCAGGTCGTAGGCTCCTCGGGGTTAATCCGTGGTAGGACTCCATGAGCTTCTTTTTGCCGTTTTTTTGGAGGCGCTCCGTGGGTGCACGGGCCGTGGCCGTGATCCATGCAACCATGTTCCGGCAGAAAGGTGGCTCGAACCAAGTGTGCATATGCAGCGGTGTTTCCGACGTTTTTTGTAGCAACGCTGCTCCAAATTCCAACTTGTGTTCAGCGTCGAAAGACTCGTCAAGGTTTGATGTGGCCGAGACCGAGATGCTCGCTCGGACACGATGCCACGAATGGCTCCGTGCTGTCACGGCAGGGCAGTGAATGGTAGTGCTTGTCCGAAGGATTGTGGACAGGCTTTGATATCTGTGTTTAACTTGTGCGCGTGGATGTGTAGCTAGACGTCTAGTCTAGAGCTTGTGTCTGTCCGTGTTGATGCTGGTGTCTGTCCGTGTTAATGCTAGGGAGCGGTGCGACGACAGGCTCCGGTATCCGTGGTCTGCATGACTGCATCGGGGATACGCTCCGTCAGATCATGAATATGAATATGCTGTCTTGTTCCTGGTACTATCATGCGTCTCTCTTGGAAGCAGGACCTTGCACAATGTGCCATCCCACACTATCTGCAATTTTCTAATTTGCTGGGGCGAGGGCAACTCCACGGCTGGCTAGTCACCAAATCATCGTCTCTGCCGGACAGTAGGCCGTGCGTCGGCCATTCAACTAACAGCCCGGCACTCCAAACCCTCCCCGAATGTCCGGATGGGCACACAAAATTTCGACCCAGCCAGGCGTCTCAAATGACAGGGCTGACCGGCACCACTCATATTCAGCCAAAATATGGGACGAATATGATGCGCCCGTCACGTTGGACTGACGTCGGGGTCCGACACGGAATCGTCCAGAAACCTGGCGGTCCGTAACTTGTCTCACCGATCAGACCTCAATTTTGTGTAACTGCATCCGGCCATCTCATACTAGAATTCTTAAATTCATACAAAAGCATGCAAAGAAAAAACCTTTTTTTAACGGGGATAGGTCCCAAAGGACCTAGGAGATGCATTGATAATGAGCCTACGTACTACGTAGATCAACTACCCTACTCCTCGTCAGAGATGTCGACAATCTCCGTGCCCGGCTCTGGGTACATGGGTGGCAGTTGCAGCTCCGGCGCCTCCGTCTGCTCCACTCCGGTCTCCTCCTCTATCTCCGTGTCGAGTTTGGCGAAGAGCGCGGCGGTCGCCGCCCGCTCCTGCCAGAGGAACTACCGGTGGGCGTCCACATAGGCCTCATCCTCGATGGATTCGAGGACATCTCCGCGGCTTGAGCAACGGCGAACTCCACCTCCGTGTCCTCCGTGTTGAAGCCCGAAGCGGCCTGCTCCGCCTCGTCCTCCTTCGGATCCGCCACCACCATCGGCTCTGGCTCCTCCTCCTCCTCCGCAACTGGTACCGGCGCTCCGGTGTGAGCATAGCGTAGGTGATGCTCTTCTACCGGACCATGGCGATGCTGGAGAGCGTGGGGAGAGTGGGGGAGAGGAAGTGGATGAGCTCGGGTTGCGGCGCAGAGAGGGAGGAGGTGGATGGGCTAGGGTTGGGGGACACTGGCTGGATTAAATAGCCGGATTTGGCCTCAGGCGGCAAGTGGGAGCGATGCCACACGACGTTCACATCGAGGCTACGGAGGAGACGTCCATCAAACCGCCCAATTACCGAGCAATTCCGCGTAGGATCCCAACGCCAGTCCGACGTGACGGACGCGCCCAGGCGCCCCATATCTGCCTCATATTTGAGCTGGATATGAGGGGTGCCGGTCAGCCCGGGCATTTAAGGCGCCTGGCCAGGATCACATTTTCATGACCGATTAGTGACCGGGCGGCTTTGAGGCCGGTTTGGGGCGCCCGACAGTAGATGCTCTTAGTAGCTTCTCTTTCCCCTCAGTTTCAAGTTTGAAGGGACGCTGATGTCATCTCTATGCAATTTCTATCTTAGCAAATCGTTTGTTCAAGATCCTGGGTGTGCCAAGTTGATATTCTAAAAATGAGACCAAACCAAAGTATAACCTTCGTTGGCATTTTTTATAGGAGAAACTCCGCGAGCACCACACGTTCGAGTCGAGACTCCAACTCGAATGGGCTGGCAGCAACCCCAGCTGCCCAACCTACGGGTCGACGCACCGTCCTCCAAAGTTGATATTCTGAACTCGAATATCGAGGCGTAAACTGTCCCGACCGTCAAACTGTGGTCCAGGAAACGATTGCGGCTACATTATTGTGTGCATCCGAGAATCAGAGCTTGACGGCATCTAACAACTTACTTAAGTGTTTACCGCCTGCGGGGCTTTGCTCAATGAGCTGCCACTGGGGCCAGATTTGTTATCTTAGTGTTATGGAATGAGGACCAAATTGTGGTCACTGATTTGTGCATCGGCACATTCTGTTTATCAGCAACCATCAAACATGCTCATGAGGAAAACTCCTTCAGAGTTGCCACTGTCTAGTAGCCAATGTCGCATAAGTTTAAGGATGATTTTTTTGCGGAGATGATCGCTCATAAACCTTTACAAGGGGGGTGAATGGCTCGTATGCGGAGAATTCCACCAAATATTCAGAGCTAGGTATAGAAATAAAAGAACTGTTAATAGAAGTCTAATTAGGAGTCTAGCAGCGTTCCCATCTAATAAAGAGTCTAATCTAATTAGACCTACTAGACCAGGATTAGAGCCTATCTAATTGGAGCTTAGCTATGTGGGAGAGATCCCCTTAGGATTTTGCGTGTGTGCTCCCCACATATAGCAGGGGCAGCCGACTAGGAGTCCTCTTAGTTCCGCCGAACTAGGGAGGAAGGAGGTGGAACTAAGAGGTGGATTCGTCCTCCTCTTCCCGACTCAAGTGAGCATGCAACCAATAATTAGGCCACAAGTTGCTGCATTAGTCAACTAAGGATGACTATATTGAAAGCACTGTGCACTGGGAGTGTAGATGAACACTGTTTTTTTAGATAATTTTGAATACTAGATGTGTGCTCTTTTGTGGACCGATGAAGTACTCGCGTGTGACTGTATAGGTTTGGAAATACACAGACATGACCCAGAATGTGTTCCGGGTCAATAGTTAACAACAAGATCTAGACACCGTTGTTAACTCACACATATTTACAATGTTCTCGAGCAAACCTTTTGTTTACAAATGTCATTCCCTTTGCTCCGTAAAACGCCACAAAACTCAAGGTGAGATATTATCGGAATCGCCGTGATCAATACTTTCATCATTATACCAGTAACCTATGACTTGTTTTGTTCTTTTTAATTACTTGTATTTGTATTCCGGTAACCTGTGACCTTAATCACATGTATCTAGCCAAACAATAATGATATAGTAATATCGAGTGGGCCTAGAGAGTATCTCTCTATCGTTCGAGGAGCAAATGACAGTCTTGAACTTTCAATACCGAGACATATGTTTTCAGTATAACCATAAGTAAGTTTTTCACATATAGTTACAGAGTGACATTCAGTAAACCCAAAGTAACAATCCGGTATGTTAGTATACCATATTCTCATGGTCTAAGGAACTATGTCAATGCTTTATATGAAGATACTGATAACATAATAACGATGTGATCTTGTAGTAAGTCATAAGTTGGGTCTTTCCAACTCCATTGTTCGGATAACAAGGCGTTCCCATTATTGATAGCATCCTAACAATGCTCATGATCAGAAAAACTAGATCATCATTAATATAGTAGTTAGTCTTAGAGGCATGACAAGGGATCCTATTGGTGTTTATGTTTCCACACATGCAATTGAGTTTTCCTCCGAATCTCATACTTAAGAATCAATGCAAATATAACACAGAAATATGAACTTAATTATAATCATGGAAATATAATAATATATTTATTATTGCCTCTAAGGCATATTTTCAACAATAAACACATATGAATTATCATCATACATGATTGCCTCGAGAGCATATCTCCAACAGTTATTTCCTGAAACTGTAGGTCTTTCCAAATCACCTTCCTGTACCATGGCAAAAGTGGCAACGTGGGCCACTACTTCTGGTAACAGCGTCTCCAAATGCCCGCATAATTCAAGTTTCAATCCCATAATTAACTTATTTAGCAATGATGAAAGGATCGATATGGTTAACTAGAGGGGGGGGTGAATAGGCAACTAACAATTTTTAAGCTTTTCTTTACCAATTTAAACTTTGCAACAAAATAGGTTGTCTAGATATGCAACTAGGTGAGCAACCTATATGATGCGAATACAACTAGCACATAAGCAAGTAATGGAAACAACACAAGTAGGCTTGCAAGAGTAAAGGCACGAAGTAACCAAGAGTGGAGCCGGTGGAGACGAGGATGTGTTACCGAAGTTCCTTCCTTTTAAAGGGAAGTACGTCTCCGTTAGAGCGGTGTGGAGGCACAATGCTCCCCAAGAAGCCACTAGGGCCACCAGATTCTCCTCACGCCTCACACGATGCGAGATGCCGTGATTCCACTATTGGTGCCCTTGAAGGCGGCGACCAAACCTTTACAAACAAGGTTGGGGCTATCTCCACAACAATTGAGGCTCCCAACAACACCACGAAGCTTCACCACAATGGAGTATGGCTCGAGGTGACCTCAACCGTCTAGGGTGCTCAAACACCCAAGAGTAACAAGATCCGCTAGGGATAAGAGAGGAATCAAATTTCTCTTGGTGGAAGTGTAGATCGGGCCTTCTCAATCAATCCCGAGCAAATCAACAAGTTTGATTGGCTAGGGAGAGAGATCGGGCGAAAATGGAGCTTGGAGCAACAATGGAGCTTTGGGGGAAAGAGGTAGGTCAACTTCGGGGAAGAAGACCCCTTTATATAGTGGGGGAATCAATCCAACCGTTACCCCACTGAACAGCCACGCGCAGAGCGGTACTACCGCTTGAGCAGGGCGGTACTACCGCTCCTACTTAGCGGTATTGCCGTGCTGACGAGGAAGACAGGGCCCTGGCCCCAGAGCGGTACTACCGCGGTAGTGAGAGCGGTACTACCGCCACTACTACCGCTCCTAGTACCGCAAAACCCGACACGAGAAACACCGGTCTCGAATTGAGGAGGTAGTAGCGCGGAACGACTGCGGTACTACGGTTGAAGCCCGCAAGCGGTACTACCGCTCTGCGGAGAGGTACTACCGCTAAGAGCGGTACTACCGCTTCGTGGAGCGGTACTACTGCTGGAGAGCTTCGGCGGTACTACCGCTGTTGACCGCGGTACTACTGATGGGACAGAACGGAGCAGGAACGGAAGAAAAAGGGCAGCTCGAAAGATGCGGAAGGAAGACGACGGGTGTGATAAGGATGTGTACGTGTTGATTCCACCCAAGTCTTACCACAGTGGATCCCCTCTTGATAGTACGGTGACTCCTACGAAACTAGTCCACCAACAACGAAGCAAAGGAGCTACACCGTCTTGAATACAACATCGAGGGGAGGTAATCGTCTCGTGCCAATGGATGAATCTCTGAAAGAACTTAACGCACATGATTAGTCCGCAAAAGCACTGTCATCAATCACCAAAACAACTTGGGGATAAACATGCCCTTACAATCTCCCCCTTTTTGGTGGATTGATGACAATACGGGATTTGCGCAAACAAGAGAGATAAAGGACAAGCGCAAAAACCCACGTCCTAAAATGTAGATGGGCTCCCCCTAGATGTGTGCTATCTCGATAAGTGCTTTGGACTGCACGGCACACATACTAGGATCAACGCTCCCCCTACATTTTAGAGACCGACCAAACACCTAAGCAGAATATATGAGAGGAGCATAGATGAACTAACGAGATAAGCATGCAACTCATAAGATATGGTGACATAGATAATGATACTAGAAACAAAAGGTAGCATATGTCTCACACCATATGACGGGAACTTAGGTCTCACAGACACAAACCAACAAAGCAAATAGCGAGGAAAGCACAAACACAGAAGACGGAAAACACAAAGCACAAATCCCTAAACTCTCCCCCCCTTTGGCATCGAGACACCAAAAAGGAGAGGGAGTGCTGCTACGACTCCAGGTGATAGCGGAAGACGGACACACATCGGATGTCGGCGGGACCATCTGCGCCCCGTCGTCGGTCGGGAAGTGCTCGGCATCGAGATCGGTCCACAGGCGGTCTTGCTGAAACCACTCCTCCTCCTCGATGGCTGGTCCTCCGATCCACTTGCTGATCAGTAGCACCCAACCGATGCATGAGCTCCTTGTGGCGACCACGAGCCTTCTTCTCAGCCACATGAGTCATGTACTGACCGTGAGCCTCCATGCAGAACAACTTCATCATCTTAGACTTGAGCTTCTTTTCCCAAGAGGGCTCTGCCTCAGAAGGCATGTAGTCATCATCATCATCATCATCATCAGCCCCGCCTCCTCCTCGGTCTCCATGGCGAGCAGCACGAAGGAACTCCAGTCTTAGGGGCCTGAGTGCCCCAGTTATCCTTCTTCCTCGGGCGCTTGATGTCGTGAGACGCCAACTCTCCAGTCTCCAGCACCACCTTGGGATAGAAACGAGCCCAGGCCTTCTCAATAAGCAGCATGATGAACGGACCGTAAATCGGGCACTTGCGCTCGGAGATAGCAGATAACAGCCTGACCACATGACATGGGAAATATCCAGGACTCTTGATTGTTCTGCTCCTTCCGACTGGCAAAAGAGAAGCATGTCCACGAGATAGGAGTGAACCTGATCCAGATTCCCGATACGAGGGAAAAGAGTCTCTCTGAAGATACGGTGAAGAATATCCAGATAGGCAGGCAGCTCATAAGTTTCCTTCTTCGTCTCAGGGTTGATCCTCAAAGTGCAGTAGGGCCACAGAGCTTGCTTGTGAGTGGAGTTGGTGTTGCGGTGTGGGCGAAAGCCGACAGGAGACTCAAGTCCTAGATCTTGCACCCCAATCAAATTCATGAAAGCTTTCCACTTGACTGAAAGCAACTTGCCATTGGTCAACCAAGTCAGTGTCCTGTCCTCATCAGTCCCGAGATGAACCGTGGCAAAGAATTGGGCCACAATATCAGCATCAAAATCTTTGTTGAATTGCATGACCCTAAGAATGTTCAGTTGAGTGCACATCTGAAGAGCTTCACCAAAGTATTCAGGATCCTTTTCCATATGGTCGGTGTCGATGGAGTGCACGTTGACAAAGAGATTCTTCTTGGCCTTGAGAACATCAAAGAAGATGGCGAATGAAACTTGTTCCAGCAGGACGGTTGACCATAGTGGGATCTTGGTCGCCTCATATGGGTTCTTGGCGACGCCTCACCCGTAACTCCTTCGGTGACATTTACGCACGGTTTTGCTAGAGTGCTTGACTTGACACCAATCTTCTTTTGGAGTTGAGGTGGAGGTGGAGCACTTGAGGAAGCTCCGCGGACTTCGATGGTGCGGTAACGCTTGGACGTGGCACGACCGGGTTGACACGACGAGCGGATGCTCGTGAAGCTCATCACCGAACCACACACAAAAACACGCAAACAACCAGAAAGAACGATCAAAAGCCACAAAACACGAGCAAAAGGATCACTGAAAGGTAAGAGCATGATGGAAACTGGTAGGGGGCGGTAGTACCGTGCCCTGATAGCGGTAGTACCGCTCCAAGCGGTAGTACCGCTCTGGAGAGAGCGGTAGTACCGCTCGAGACGGGGAAACAGCGGTTTCCTACTACCGTGGACAGATCCGGCACTACCGTCCTACCAAATTCAAAAATACTCCAACCAAACATCAATCCAAACTGTCTAGAAGCATTCTCCATTCTACTCAAGCCTAGATTTGGCCAAAAATCTAGAGATGCAACTGCTACTGCCCCTAAGAAGCTAGATGGGAAATCTAGACAAAACAAAGAGAGAACGGGGCAATACCGCATCCATGGCAAGAGGACAAGGTGGGGATCGACTCCACCGAAGGAAATGGAGAGGGACGCCCGGAGAGGGAGATCCGCCGAGCCCTCCATGGCGCCGGTTCTTTGGAGAGAGAGAACAGAGCGAGGCGAGCGAATGGGTATGGGGAGAAGAAACTCCCCCCTGATATAACCCCCGCCACCTCACAACAGTAGTATCATACTGAGGGCGGTAGTACCGCTGGAGCGGTAGTACTGCTTCGCCAGAGCCAGTAGTACCGCCAAAAACCAAAAAGGCCTCTAGACAAAAACTCAAGCACAACAAGGAGAAAGGGAAGGCAAGGACAAGAAACAAGAACAACAAGGCAACACTCACACTAACAAAGGTCCAGAAACACTCCTTCAAGACAACCACACGAAAGAGGAGCGAGCTCTGGCCTCTCTCAAGAGAGGGCGGTGGCCGGAGCCACCTATGTTTGAGTCAATTGGTATGGCACCGCGAAGAATTATCCTTGGGCCCATGACCAAAACTCGTCTTTGAAGCACAAGTACCATAAAAAATGGATAGTGTGAAAGAGTTGATCGTTTTATGCATAATGGGGGGAGGAAGAGTTCATTGAGAGAACAACACTCCCCCTATGTCCATGCCTACACCTAAACTAGACAACAAGATGAGTGTGGTGGGGGGTGCAAGGGTTCAAGTCACATTGCTCAAATCAATGATATTTAGCTCATGCCCTAACTCGCGAAATCTTGCTTCATCCAAGGGCTTCGTGAAAATATCTGCAAGGTTATCATGAGTGTTGACATACTTGAGCTAGATCTCCCCTCGCCTAATGTGATCCCGGATGAAATGATACCGAATCTCAATATGCTTCGTCTTGAAGTGTTGCACCGGGTTGAGAGAAATCTTGATGGCACTTTCGTTGTCGCACCAAAGAGGCACTTTGTCACAAATGACACCATATTCCTTTAAAGTTTGCCTCATCCACAAGAGTTGTGCACAACAACTACCGGCCGCCACATACTCCGCTTCGGTGGACGAGAGAGACACACAACTTTACTTCTTGGAAGACCAACTCACCAAAGAGCACCCAAGAAATCGGCACCTCCTAAGTGGACTTCCTATCCACTTTGTCTCCGCCCAATCAGAATCCGTAAATCCTTCAAGCTTGAAGTTTGCCCCTCTTGGGTACCATAAGCCAAAGTTTGGGGTATGAGCCAAATATCGAAAGATTCGCTTGACTGCCACATAGTGACTTTCCTTCGGTGCGGCTTGAAACCGTGCACACATCCCCACACTCAACATGATATCCGGTCTAGATGCACAAAGGTAAAGCAAGGAGCCAATCATGGAGCGATATACCTTTTGATCCACCGCTTTACCATTGGGATCAATGTCGAGTTGGCACTTGGTTGGCATTGGTGTAGAAGCCGGCTTGACATCACTTAGCTTGAATCTTTTTAGCATGTCTTGAGTATATTTGGCTTGGTTGATGAAGGTTCCTTCTCTTCTTTGTTTGATGTCAAAACCAAGGAAGAATTTCAACTCTCCCATCGAAGACATCTTGAACTTGGAGGTCATGAGAGCGGCAAATTCCTCATTGAAAGATTTATTAGGAGAACCAAAGATAATATCATCAACATATAGTTGGCAAACAAACAACTCCCCTTTGACCTTCTTAGTAAAAAGAGTGGGATCGATTAGCCCCACCTCAAATCCACGATCTTGTAACAACTCGGTAAGGTGGTCATACCACGCACGTGGGGCTTGTTTAAGGCCATAGAGTGCCTTATCGAGTTGATACACATGATCCGGGAAGTAGGGATCCTCGAACCCGGGGGGTTGCTTGACATAGACCAACTCATTAATGGGACCATTGAGAAAAGCACTTTTCACATCCATTTGTTGCAACTTAAAGTTGTGATGAGAAGCATAAGCAATCAACAAACGTATGGATTCAAGACGAGCAACGGGAGCAAAGGTTTCACCGTAGTCGATACCCTCGACTTGGGAGTAGCCTTGTGCTACCAATCTTGCCTTGTTGCGAATGATGTTCCCATGAGCATCTTGCTTGTTCTTGAAGATCCACTTGGTTCCAATGACGTTGTGGTCCCCCGAAGGCCTTGGCACCAATCTCCAAACTTTGTTGTATTCGAAGTTGTTGAGTTCTTCATGCATGGCATTGAGCCAATCCGAGTCTTCGAGCGCCTCATAGACCTTTTGGGGTTCAACACAAGAGATAAACGCGTGATGTTCACAATAGTTTGCTAATTGTCTACGAGTGCTTACCCCTTTCTTAGGCTTCCAACCACATTTACCAATAGATGGCCTTGCGTGGTGAGCTTGGAAGCAATCTTCGCGGCACGACGCTCTAATTCCTCCTCGGGTGTGGAAGGAGGAGGGTTGACTTGATCATCTTGAGCGCCGTCTTGAGCTTGTTCTTGATCTTGAGCTTGCTCTTGATCTTGAACTTGCTCGAAGGGGAGAATTTGACCTTGGGCATCATTTAAAGGTTCACCACCATCTTGAGGTTGATCTTGCCCTTGGTCTTGTTCACGAGGTTGAGGGTCTTCACTTTGTTCTTCGGAAGCGTGTGGGTCTTGGTGAGGTGACGGCTCCACTTGAGTGGAGCATTGTCCTTCTCCTTCGGCCACAAGGGGTTCCTCAATTGGTAGAATTTGACTAATACCCATTCTTCTTATGGCTTGGGGAGGAATTTCGTCACCTATATCACAAGTACCACTTTGCTCCACTTGGGAGCCGTTATTTTCATCAAACTCCACGTTACACGTCTCCTCAATGAGTCCTGTGGACTTGTTGAGAACACGGTAAGCATGAGAGTTTGTAGCATAACCAACAAATATGCCCTCATGAGCTCTAGCTTCAAATTTAGACAAATGAACACCTTTCTTGAGAATGAAACACTTACAACCGAACACCCGAAAGTACTTGAGGTTGGGCTTGTTGCCAGTGAGTATCTCATAAGGAGTCTTGTTCAAGCCTTTGCGGAGATAGAGCCGATTGGATGCATGACATGCGGTGTTGATGGCTTCGGCCCAAAAGTTGTATGGAGACTTGAACTCTGCCATCATGGTCCTTGCCGCATCCAGCAACGTCCGGTTCTTCCTCTCCGCAACACCATTTTGTTGAGGGGTATATGGTGCAGAATATTGATGCTTGATCCCCTCATCACTAAGAAACTCATCCAAGGTGTAGTTCCTGAATTCGGTGCCGTTGTCACTTCTTATTGTCAAGATCTTTGCATTGTGTTGACGTTGAGCTTCATTTGCAAAGTCAATGACAGTTTGTTGAGTCTCACTCTTCCTCTTGAAGAAGTATACCCAAGTGTATCTTGAATAATCATCCACAATCACCACGCAATACTTTCTACCCCCAAGACTATCAAAGGATGGAGGTCTAAACAGATCCATGTGCAGGAGCTCCAAGGGTCTCTTCGAGTAGATGACAGTCGTGGGAGGGTGAGCCGTCTCATGAAGCTTTCCTTCGATACAAGCCCTGCAAGCACGATCTTTGGCAAAACTAACGTTTGTTAGTCCACGGACATGGTCCCCCTTGAGGAGACTTTGCAAAGATCTCATATTGACGTGGGCTAAACGGCGATGCCAAAGCCACCCCACGTGAACTTTAGCCATTAGGCATGTCGCGGTCTTAGTGGGTCGCTCCGAAAAGTTTATCACATAGAGACCGTTCTCGACATGCCCAACAAAGGCTACTTTAAGAGTCTTGCTCCACAAGAGGGCCACGGTATCAACGTCAAAGAAAGTGGCAAAGCCCATGTGTGCAAGTTGACGAACGGAAAGCAAATTGTATGCAAGGGACTCAACAAGCATGACTTTCTCGATCGTTAGATCATGAGAAATGACAACCTTGCCAAGACCCAATACCTTAGAATGTGAGGCATCACCCCACTCGACATTGGTGGGCATAGATGAAATCTCTTGCACGTCCATCACCAAGTCCTTGCTCCCGGTCATATGATTTGTTGCTCCACTATCGAGCAACCATGATCCCCCACCGGAAGCAAACACCTACAAGAAATTAATGCTTGGTTTTAGGTACCCATTTAGTAATGGGTCCTTTGATGTTAGTAACAAGGGTCTTGGGAACCCAAATAGACCATTCAATGTACTCATAAGGAGAACCAACAAATTTAGCATAAACATGTCCATCACTAGCACGACACAACACATATGACGGGTTAAAGTCGCCGGCTATGTTTGAGGAATTGCTTTTGCTCTTTTGGACGTCAACTCCCTTCACTTTTTCCTTCTTCTCCTTAGGAGTACCCTCTCCCTCTTTCACAAACGTTTGCTTGAGAGGAGGAGGACGCTTGATCTTGTCGTTCTTCTTCTTCTTGCTCTTGGACTTGGGTGCAAACCCAATTCCTTCCTTGGCCACAACTTCCTTTTGGTTGCTCAAAAGGTCGTTGAGGTTCTTCTCACCTTGTATGCATGACACAAGACTTTTCTCGAGTTGTTCCTTCAACTTGGCATTCTCCTCCACAAGATGCACATGCTCACAACACGGGTTAGTAGCATTTGCATTATCAATTAAAACCATGTGAGGAAATGTGGCCTTTTCCTTGGTTAGCTTAACTTGGAGTTGAGCATGAGACTCCTTGAGGTTAGCGTGAGCACCCTTCAAGACCTTGTGGGCCTTGTCAAGTATCTCAAACTCCTCCTTGAGTCTAGCATGATCAACCCCAAGTTTAGCCTTCTCGGAAGTTAACACACGAGACATAACAAGAGCATGATCAAGATCTTTCTTTAACTTATCATGGTCATTGTTGTGTGACTCCTCAAAAGTCAAACGATGCACACGCTCTTCCTCAAGAGCATTAGAGAGATCCGATATCTCATCGGCATAGTCACGACTATGACCTTCCATCTTAGAGATGGTTTCTTCATGAGCCTCGATCATGTCATTGGCCTCACCAAGTTGTTCCAAGAGAGCCACAAAATGCTTCTTGGATTTGCCCTTGAGCTTACTCATAAAAGACTCAAATTCATTCACTTTATCATTCGACCCATCATGATCATCAATGCACTCCTCCACGGAGGGATTAGTAATGATGGTGGTTTTGATGTTGGGGGTTACCTTGTTGGAAGCTTTAGCCATGAGGCACTTGGCGGTGATGTTCTCATTGGGTGAATCAAAGAGAGACACCCGGGGAGTAGTAGCAATGGCAACGGATGCCATGGCCATTGCTTCTTCATTTTCATCATCATCGTCATCCTCATGGTATTCTTCTTGAACCACCAACCCACGAGTAGGAGTCTTCTTGGCGAAGTTGTTCTTGTTGGGGAAGGACTTGGCTTTGTCCTTTCGGATGAACTTGCCACCATTGTCTTCCCGCTTCTCGTAAGGACAATCCGCAACGAAATGGCTCACATTGCCACAGTTGAAGCAGGTTCTAACTCGTTGCTTGCCCTTGACTCCACTAGGGTTGCTCTTGTTGAAGTTGGGCCTTGTATTTTTCTTGCTCCAAAATTGTCTTGAAGCAAGGGCCATGTGCTCATGATAATCGTACTTGGTGTCTTCGGGGTTGCTCTCCTCAACTTCCACTTCTTCCTCTTCTTCTATGATGACCTTGGCCTTCAATGCAAGGTTGGGCTTCTTTGCCCTTTGAGAACAGAGCACCGCATTGTCGGCGGTCTTGTCCAAGATGCTCATTGCAACGAACTCATCCAACACTTCACTTGAGGTCATGGAGTGGAAGTCCGGTCTTTGACGAATGACGGAGGACATGGCCTTGTTGTAGGGCATCATGGCCTTGAGGAACTTGCGCTTGATCCAATTGTCATCCGTGTCCTTGCTTCCATGATCTCGGAGTGAGACCGCGAGTTTGGTCACTCTTCGAAAGAGCTCACGAGGTTCTTCATCTTCTTTCATTGCAAACTCATCGGCTTCATCTTGCACCACTTCATAGTTGGAGCGTTGAATGCTAGCACTTCCTCGATAGAGAGACTCAACACATTTCCATGCTTCTTTAGCCATGGTATGAGGTCGAAGATGAGGGAGATCTTCGGGAAGAATTGCATCTTGGATGATGAAGAGAGCGCTCTCATTGAATTGATTATCCACGACTTCTCGGGGGTTGAAGTTGCTTGGGTCATAAGGATAGAAACCTTCTTCAATGATTCTCCAAAGGTTAGTATTCACATGTTTTAAATGACGCTTGAAGCGATAAACCCAAGAATCAAAATCTTCATGTTTCTCATACTTAGGAGGAGGACCGGCATGATTTAAATGAGTAGAGGGAATCGGTCCACCATAGGTAGGAGGTTCAACATGGGCAAAGATGCCGGTGCCATTTCTACCACTAGCAGAAGGACCCTTTTCACTATTAGCTTCCCCCTTGTCGGAGTTCGCATCCGTCACCTTGTTAGTGGGATCACCCACTTTCATCGGCGAGGTAGATAGTTTAAGGCCTTCTAGAAATTTAGTAAACATGCTTTCAACCTCGGTCGTCATGGAGGTTTTCAATGTGTCTAGAGCCACATTGAACTCCTCACGAGAGATCGAGGTTCCCCCATCGGCCGTAGACGAGATAGGATTCACACCGGAGTGCTCATCCGCACCGTCGTTGGTGTCAACCATACTCTTTGGACGGCAAAGTCCTTAATCAAGAGACGAGGCTCTGATACCAATTGAAAGGATCGATATGGTTGACTAGAGGGGGGGTGAATAGGCAACTAACAATATTTAAGCTTTTCTTTACCAATTTAAACATTGCAACAAAATAGGTTGTCTAGATATGCAACTAGGTGAGCAACCTATATGATGCGAATACAACTAGCACATAAGAAAGTAATGGAAACAACACAAGTAGGCTTGCAAGAGTAAAGGCACGAAGTAACCAAGAGTGGAGCCGGTGGAGACGAGGATGTGTTACCGAAGTTCCTTCCTTTTAAAGGGAAGTACGTCTCTGTTAGAGCGGTGTGGAGGCACAATGCTCCCCAAGAAGCCACTAGGGCCACCGTATTCTCCTCACGCCCTCACACGATGCGAGATGCCGTGATTCCACTATTGGTGCCCTTGAAGGCGGCGACCGAACCTTTACAAACAAGGTTGGGGCTATCTCCACAACAATTGGAGGCTCCCAACAACACCACGAAGCTTCACCACAATAGAGTATGGCTCCGAGGTGACCTCAACCGTCTAGGGTGCTCAAACACCCAAGAGTAACAAGATCCGCTAGGGATAAGAGAGGGAATCAAATTTCTCTTGGTGGAAGTGTAGATCGGGGCCTTCTCAACCAATCCCGAGCAAATCAACAAGTTTGATTGGCTAGGGAGAGAGATCGGGCGAAAATGGAGCTTGGAGCAACAATGGAGCTTTGGGGAAAGAGGTAGGTCAACTTCGGGGAAGAAGACCCCTTTATATAGTGGGGGAATCAATCCAACCGTTACCCCCATCGAACAGCCACGCTTGCAGAAGCGGTACTACCGCTGAGCAGGGCGGTACTACCGCTCAAGGGCGGTACTACCGCTCCTACTCAGCCGATCTTGCCGTCTCGACGAGGAAGACAGGGCCTCGCCCCAGAGCGGTACTATCACGGTAGTGAGAGCGGTACTACCGCTTGAGCGGTACTACCGCCACTACTACCGCTCCTAGTACCGCAAAACCCGACACGAGAAACACCGGTCTCGAATCGATGCGGTAGTAGCGCGAACGATCATGGTACTACGGTCGAAGCCATAAGCGGTACTACCACGAGAGCGGTACTATCGCTTCGTGGAGCGGTACTACACCGAGAGCTTCGCGGTACTACTACCGGGACAGAACGAGCAGCAGAACGGAAGAAAAGGGCAGCTCAAAGATGCAGAAGGAAGACGACGGGTGTGATAAGGATGTGTACGTGTTGATTCCACCCAAGTCTTACCACAGCGGATCCCCTCTTGATAGTATGATGACTCCTACGAAACTAGTCCACCAACAACGAAGCGAAGGAGCTACACTGTCTTGAATACAACACCGAGGGGAGGTAATCGTCTCGTGCCAATGGATGAATCTCTGAAAGAACTTAACGCACATGATTAGTCCGCAAAAGCACTGTCATCAATCACCAAAACAACTTGGGGATAAACATGCCCTTACAAATGAGTTCCCCAACAGAAAGATCCTACAATTTGATGTGATACACCAATTGATCAAAAATGTGCGATTGTACTCCTCCACCATGCCCGACTCCTTGAGAGGATACCACTCTTGGAGCTTGTCATGGTGGACATTGATCTTGAATTCCAGCATCACATCTTCACTGAACATGTGTCGGCCATTCACCCGACGGTGAGCTTGTCAGCTTGGTACGAGTGCACCGTATTCTCAACCATGTACAACATCACCGCGACTACCTTGAACCCCTCAGGAATTTGATAAAATGCGAATGGGGGAAACTCCATTTTAGGCACCTAGTTGGGTCGATGACCTGTATCTGTATGAGAGGATTCATGCACATCAACGGTAATCGGAGTAGGCGGTGGAGGTGATACCTGGTGAGTGACCGTCGGTGGAGGGAGACAACCGTGTGACCCCTGCGTCTCACGAGTCCAGTATGGTCAGCGCCTACAGATCAGAACCATGCTTGACCAGCGATTGCAAGTAGTTGGCTCGGAGAAGTTGTTGTTGTTGCTCCCGCTGCACTTGGCCGAGGCAGACGAGCGAGAGGCCGATTTTAGCGCGACTTTCAATGCATGGCATTCCCACTTTCTTTTGGTAAGGTTGTTGAGCTGCTTCTGGACCAGATCTAGAGCGCCGGACCGCTCGGATAGGGCCTTAGGCCCTGTTTGTTTGGGCTTTTGTTTTTGCTTTTGTAGTTTTTTCACTTTGAACAAAAAGCCATAAAAGCTCCTAAATATTGATTCCTCAAAAGCCATAAAAGCTCCAAAAGCACATATTTAGGAGCTTTTATGGCTTTTTGGCAAAAGTGAAAAAGTTACAAAAACAGAAGTTAAAGCCCAAACAAACAGGGTCTTAATCTCGGTCTGCAGCTTCTCCTCCACGAGAATGAATTGGGCGACGATGAATTGAGACCGTGCGGTTGGCTTGAATGATGGAGCTGTGGCTATTCCTTCGAATCAATCTAACTAATTGTAGATTTATGTTGACTGCCTTGCGGCTAACAACAAACCATCATCGAAATTTTGACTAGTCGACCAAGAGTGTATGAGACATCGAAACACTGGACCGACAGAGATCTGAATACCAATCGACCTGTGATTATTTTTATTTTTTGAAAAAGGGACCTCCCTCTCCGATTTCCATCACCAGAAACCACACCTATGATTATATTAGATGTAACACCAATTCATAAGAACATTAAAGATCCAGGATGGTCGAGAGGTCTGATTACTAGGCCTGGCAGATTGATTGTTATCAACAGCGTTGTTAGAGCGAGGCCTACCCATCATCTTATCGTGGCCAATGCTCTGAAGTGGGCCTTGCAAAGCATTGACAGAGGATGTAAGGCGTTCTTTTGGGCCGGTTCAGAGGAGATTCACGGTGGAAAGTGCCTAGTGGCCTGGAGCCGGGTCTGCCGGCCTAAGGAACTTGGTGGGCTGGGTGTGATAAATTTGCATACACAAGGAATTGCCCTCAGGCTCAGATGGGAATGGCTCAGACGTACTGACAACTCCAAACCTTGGCAGGGTCTGACTATGTCGGCGGACAAGGAGATGCAAGCAGCCTTCGCTAGCTTGGTGCATTGGACTCTGGGCAATGGAAGCCAAATCTTATTCTGGAAGGATAGATGGATCCAGGGTCTCCGCATTGTGGAAATTGCACCGCTGGTGGTAGCGCATGTTAGAACCCAAACAGTGAATCGGCGGTTGGCAAAGGATGGGTTGACCTCAAGCAATTGGATAAATGACATCAAAGGGGAGCTGTCAACGGATGGGCTTGTCCAATTCATTCAACATTGGGAGATTTTAAGTACGGTGGACATTGACTCTTCTTTAGAAGATCAAGCTATTTGGAAGTGGTCGGCATCGGGACAGTACTCGGCCTCTTCGGCTTACCGGATCATGAACGAGGGGTCTATCAGATTGGGATGCGCAAAAGAACTGTGGAAATGCTGGGCTCCCCTGGGCTGCAGACTGTTTATGTGGTTGGCGCTGCAGCGAAGACTTTGGACCTCGGATCGTAGACTCCGGCATGGTCTTCAGGATGCTACTTCTGTAAGTTTCCTGTGTGATCAAGAGGAGGACTCATTGGACCATATAATGCTCCAATGTATCTACTCGAGGCAAGTGTGGTTACATTGCTTCAGGTGGGCTAAGATCGACATGCAGATGATGCCCTCTGCGACGGATGTATTACAGGAATGGTGGCCAACTGCCCGGAAGCGGATCCCCAAGGATTATCGAAAGGGGTTTGATTTGCTGGTGCTTCTAACCTGTTGGAGTATTTGGAAGCAAAGGAATGGGCGCGTTTTTGGTGGCCAAGGAATTAGCAACGAAGAGGAACTCTCCACGAAGATTTACCAAGAGCTGCGACTGTGGCTAGCGGCAGGAGCTAGGAGTGTGCAACGCTTGTGTGAGTAGTCGTGTGTGGTAGGAGTAGGAGTGGGAGTCTTTTGGCTTTGCCCTCTTGTGGTGATGGTCATAATGTAATTATTTTCCCCCTTCTATAAAGCTTAGATACGCTCTTGGCGTACTCTTAAAAAAAAGATTCTAGGCAGGAGTAAGGGACTTGAGAAAGAAGAAGAACAGATGAGATGAGTCATTGAGACTTATAATCTAGCCTGGGTACAACTACGAGCTTATAACTGGCCCCACGTCACTCGCTAACCACATGGCCCACGCTCAACTCCTCCCGTCTACGTCAACCGATCGGCAGCGCCTTTCCATTTCCTGCCATGGCTTTCTCCGCCAAACCAACTTCAGTTTCGTCAGTGAACCTTGTCTGGTCCTTTTCTTCAGCTTCAGATGTTCCAGCCCCTGCAGGCATCAGCTCCACCGCACCCGGATGCCGGGTCACGCCGTGGCACTCGCCCAACAGTGTGAGACGGACCTCTTCCTTGTCTGCCGGACTTGCCTCAATACGTCGCGGCGGAGCCCCGTGTAGAGCGACGGTGCCGGGTTTTGCAGCATCGAAGGCGGCCTGCGCGGTGAAGGAAATGGTGGAACGCGTCCCCGGCATCGAAGGCGATGCCGCGCGTGCATCGCACACGGACAAGGGGCAGCGACGAACTCGTCATCGCGAACTGTATGAGATATTTTGAGTTGTGGGACGGAGCTGCGCGGCGAAAAATAGCTCAGTGACTATATCTTCATAACACGCACACTCCCACGTCAATGCTGCACCGGTCTATGTAAACAACAGTGGAAAATATTACTAGTAGTAACATTTCCGTCAGAACGGAGCCAATCATTTGCCAAAACGCGACATTTGACCTGATCTTGTGCATTCGAAGAGCAAGTACGTACGTTACGTACGTACACTCCACTTGGCCTTTTTCTCCTTGAAGAAACGCACAAGCCGCGTGTCTTTTGTATTTAAGAGAAGGGAGCCATACATCGTTCTATACACTCCACTTGGTTAATATGATATTATGGTCTGTTAGACAGTTACTGGGTCATGTTAGTGACTGGGTCTGTTAGACAGTTACGACCGAGTTGACTTGCCATCTTCTTCTCTCTTTCTTCCCGATAACAACGAGTAGATTTTCAGCAACTACACGTAAACGGAGTATACATAAGCAAAGTTTTCGTTGCAACTTTAGCAGAATCAAAGCACTGAAGCTCAGTAGTACAACCAAATGAAGCTCATTTAAAAAAAATAAAAGAGGATGACCCCCGGCCTCTGCATCTGGGCGATGCATACAGCCACTTTATTAATTATTCTCACAAGACCTTACAAAGTAATACAACAGTAAGCCTAAAGCGGCCGTCTAAGCAACAAACTGCCGCTACATCTATCCAGTTGATGAAGGGGCGCAAATAGCCTGGGCATAATACCAAACAGACATCGCAGCGAAACCTAACATCTACGGAAATGTTAACGCCCACATGTGTGGGCGTTGACCATCTCGACCACACGCATCCATCACCGTCCAGTACTTTATGCACGAATCTTGGCACAATCTGGTCGATTTTCTATGCCACGTAGGACAAGGCGCGTGTGTGGTGTGTGACACAGTTCGCCCGCACGTTGGTTGCCCCCCCCCCCCCCGCGCGCGGTCAGCGGTTGCCACTCGGGGGCGTGCGGTGGAACTGCTATCAAGACGCCACGCCGCGCCCGACCGTGGTCGACGCCAAACACGTCGCGCGACCGCCCCCTCCCCTCACGGTTCCATTTACTCATCCCCAGCGATTACTCGCACAACCCACTTCGCATTTCAAACCATTGGAGGAGAAGACGAGGGGAGAAGGCGAAGGCGGAGGCGGAAGAGTCGACGGTGTTCGCGGCCGTCGGTGGTGCTCGCCGGACTGGAGCGGCTTCGCCGGAGCGCCTGCAGATTGAAGGTAATGCTCGCTCCCACTCTCACAATCCTTGCCTGCATTTTCCCCCCTTTCCTCCCTGTTCGATGCTTCGCTCGAGATTCGTAGAGATTCAGGCGATTTGGCGATGCGTCGGTGTTCCCGCCGGCGGTGGAGTCCTGTGCTTGCCGTTTTCGGTGGCACTGGGCAGTTTCGTCGCTGCCGCGGTGGCGGTCTCGCCGGTGTGGTTCTGCTTGTCCGGAGACACACACTGGTTGTGCCTTGGGATTGGGCCGTTTTTTTCGGTCTGATAGTTGCGCATTGGTTCGAGTTTGTATTTGTGATCAGTTCGGGGAGAATTTTGGGTTGAATTTCAAGTCATTATAGTTGCCATTGAACCCTAGATCTAGTTAGTTGTTTTTCAAACTGCAGTATGAAGGCAAATGTGGTAGTTTGAGTAACTATCATGACTGTATGGCAACTAATTTCCTGAATGATTGTGATAGTTGCCACAAACATGCTTCCCCATGCGGCAACTCATTTATTGAATGACTGTGATAGTTGCCACAAACATGCTTTTCCATGTGGCAACTAATTTCCTGAATTACTGTGATAGTTGCCACAAACATGCTTTTCCTTTGTGGCAACTAATTTTCCTGAATGATTGTGATAGTTGCCACACTGTATGAATGGTAAAGTGTAGTAAATCGGTAGTCACTGCAGTTTCAGCAACCAACTGCACTGGATGGCAACTAATCTGCACATCAACTGTGTCTGTTGACACATGGATAGTATATTCTTGTGGCAAATAGAATGTGAACACACTGTGGCTGTTGGCATGTTGTAGACAGGATAATGTGGCAAATTGGCTGCATAACATGGCAACTAATTTGCACATCAATTGTGTCAGATGCCATACGTATGCTTTCCATATGGCAAGTATTTTTTGTCTGAACACAGCATGTCTGTTGCCATGTTACAGTCAGTATAATGTGGCAAATTCATTGTACGGCAGACGCAATTTTCGTGTTTTGCCTTGATGACTTGTGATATCTGAACACACTGTGGCAATTTCAGGTTGTTCATTAGATGTTTTTCATCGCTTTTTTGTATTATGTGTTGCATTTTAACATGGCAATTTCATCCTAGCACATTTTTGCCACTGAACACATGACAATTCATTGGTGTATTTAGGATAGGGTGTGAGCTGCCACATCTTAGGTTTTGTGCAGTGGAGGATTTTGTGACTTTCTTTCGTACTATCTTGTGCTAACATGGCAACTTCAACATTTTGTTTTTAAGTGCATTTACGATCTGTACATTTTTTTTCAAATGTAACCAATGTGCTTAATTGCCACATTTATGTTTTCGACAATCATAGGTGGGGGGGTGGGGGTGCGTGTTCACGTGATATTTTGCATTCACTAGTTGACATTTTCTATTATGTAGCAACTGCTTACTTTATGCATTTTCATTTCCACCCTGACAATTTGGTCTGTTCCTACCTCAGCAGAATGGCTCGCGGTGATCATCTAAACGATGGTGATGATTTCATGGATCCACCACAGCAGAATCGGGCAACTGGACGGAGAAAAGAGGGCTAACTGTCCACACACCCTCCTCCTCCTGCATATGTTATTGGTTGCCACCTCGAGCTTGCAGTCGTCTGTCATGAACTAAAATTTCATGACAGTGCAAACATGGCAACAACTGATCATTTTTGTCTATTTTTTGCAGAAGAAGAAATGTATTCGCAACAGGGCCTCCCAAGAACGACTGACTACATTGACTGACAGATTTACCGACGATCAGAAGGGAGCTGCTGCTGAGATGGGTATGCAGGCTCGATGAATGTCCGGTGCGAATCTTGTCAACCCTGTATGCGATCGGCTTGGTGAGATTCGACCCGCCTCCGAAATTTGTGATTTCGGGCGTGGAAGACTGCCGTTGAACGAGGAATCAGTGTTCTGCACTTTGGGTGTGCCTCGTGGACAAATCAAAGTCCCGTACGAGGTCAATAACAAGATCGAGGAAGCGTTGTTCCCCCGTTTGTTTCCTGGGTTGGAATCCATGTCGAACACGTCTGTATTGGCAGATTCGCTGCAGGCCATGACAACCCATGGCAAGGTTTTTAAGATGAAGCTACTCATGTACCTCATCTCAGCTGTTTTCGCGCCGACCACTTCTCTTCGCCCAAGCAACAAATGCTTCCCCATCCTGGTGAATGATCTATCTTTACTATATTATTTTCCTTCAATATTTTGGCTCCGGTGTCATGTGCAAAGCTAGTCACCGCCAGTGTTTTTTGATGTTTTTTTCCATTTGATTTCTGATGCGGCAACTCGTTGTCCTGAAAATTTGTGCGGTGTAGGCGAAACTGAAAGATGTGAAGAACATGAATTGGTGTAAGTTTATTGCCGACTTCCTGCACGATGCATTCTCAAGCAAGATGTACCAGAAGGGTTGTCGACTGCATTTAATGGTATTTTTTTTACCAGTCCTTTATGTGAACACTCTTTTTAACACCTTTTATTCATGCATGGCAACCTGATCATAACAAGAGGGCAACTGCCATAACGACAATATGGCAACTGCCATAATGACAATATGGCAATTGCCATAATGACAATATGGCAACTGCCATCATACTATTATGGAAACTATCATCATACTATGATGGCAACTGCCATCATGACAATATGGCAACTGCCATCTCACTACGATGGCAACTAGCACATACAGATGGCAACTTCTTCTTTTTTCTCCTTTTCATGCACTTCAACTTGATGATCATGGGGACATAGATTATCCTGTTTTTTCGCAAAGTACCATGATGTCAACTGATATTTCTTTCTTTTTAAAATTGTTGTATATCAGCTCATGTACGTCGACTGTCTTGATCTGTCCACCATGGATTTCACTGGGATAGGAGGCCCGCCGCCTACGCACAAGTTTGCTGTTTCTGCGTGGACTATCGATGCTGTCAAGGCTGTGCTTGCTGCAGACAGGGTAACTGATACCAAATACGGAAAACTGCAGGTTAGTTCTGGTTTCTTTCTCTACACGGCATGCTTACAAATTTTTGCCGCATAACATATGAAAAAATTGTCATGCGGCAACCGTCTGTGGTTCACAAGAGATGACTACCTTTGTTAGCCATGGCTGTCTGCGTATGGTATCCATGTCTCACTCCACATGGCAACTCTGTCATTCGTGATGAAACTTATATTCGCGTCTTCTTTTTTTTGTTGCATTTGCAACACATGAACTACTAGTCAGTGTTCCTCATTCTCTCTCTTACATCCTGGCTATTTTTTTTGTTTGTTCCAGCTGATGGCCAAGCATGCTATAGACTACAACGTGTTTGGGGGGCCTCAAAACTTTGGAAAGTGGATGGACGTGCACTCAACTCCGTCTTGCCCTACTGAGGTAATCAAAAGATCTATATCTATGGCTGCCTTGGATTATTTTTGATGTCGCGCAAGTGACTGTAATATGGGTGGTTATTGTTGCTTCTTGTTTCGTGCACAGGCGAGGGCACATGTTGAGCATCTAATTGGGCAGTTTGCATCCGGAATGACCGGCTTGCTCGGGAAGTTAGTTGAGGGGTGGACGTCCCTTAGTGGCTCTGACAGCGACGTGGCTGCGAGGTAGTTCACTACATTCGTCCCAGAACGGACACATCGGCCAACTGGTTGTCGTGGCCGGTATGACTACAACAGTTCCCAAGAGCTTGCTGACACACAAGATGAACTAGATGGAGACGCTGGTCTCAGCAAGGATGACGACGATGACATGGAGAACGTGCAACAGGACACTGATGATGATGAACATGCTGAAGTTCGTGCAGGTGGTAACAAGGGCAAGGATGCACCAGATGTCCCCCCACCGGAGAAAGTCAAAGAACATACGGCTGCGAGAGGCGAGGGGGTGTTGCCATCAAAGAGGGGGAGGGCTCCAGAGGATGTTGGGTAGGGTTCTCCTGGCAAGAGGTCTAGGACCGATCCCGTAGCTGCTAGGACGAGGTTCGACTTTAATTTTAGTTTTTTGTTTTGTCTATATTTTTGGAACAGACTGATCCCTTTTTGCATTTGTTTTTGCTAAGCGTGGCAACGAGTTTGCTGTCTGACAATTGCCACCTTTTTTACTCCATCTTATACGTGAAGTGAGGCGACAACTGGTGGACGAGCAGTTACGAAGAAACAGGCACCAACGCCAACCCGTGTTTCTGCTCGGTTGAACAAAGGTGCCCCCATTGCTGGTGACACCCCTTCCATCAGGTCATCTCCTCGTACTACGATGTCCAACACCGGGGATCCTGTCGTGTTGCCAGACCTGAGAAAGCAAGTCAAGAAGTAGGTTTTCCATGTGCTTTCATTGGCATAGTGCTATATTTTTTGATTTTTCAATGCATCCGTTCAGCTTGTCACATAGGCTTCTGTCATCATCCCCACATGGCAACTGCTGTTTTTCAAATGATTTTTCCTTACTTTTTAAGTGCATGGCAACTCCTACTTGTTTTTACATGGCAACTGCTATCTAGGCCAAATGGCAACTCTTATTGTACCTAATGGCAACTGCCATCTTTTCCATTGGCTTGTGTGCTCGTCCCATACTGCTACCTCTTGAGCACTGCGTTGGATTTCCCCGAAGAGGAGAGGATGATGCAGCAAAGTAGCGTAAGTATTTCCCTCAATTTTTGAGAACCAAGGTATCAATCCAGTAGGAGGCCACGCACAAGTCCCTCGTACCTGCACAAAACGATAGCTCCTCGCAACCAACGCGATTAGGGGTTGTCAATCCCTTCACGGTCACTTACGAGTGAGATCGATAGAGATGATAAATAATATTTTTGTATTTTTGGTATAGAGATGCAAAGTGAAAAGTAAAAGGCAAAGTAAAAACAAAGCAAGTATTAAAGTGATGGAGATTGATATGATGAGAATAGACCCGGGGGCCATAGATTTCACTAGTGGCTTCTCTCAAGAGCATAAGTATTCTACGGTGGGTGAACAAATTACCGTTGAGCAATTGACAGAATTGAGCATAGTTATGAGTATATCTAGGTATGATCATGTATATAGGCATCACGTCCGAGACAAGTAGACCGAAATGATTCTGCATCTACTACTATTACTCCACTCATTGACCGCTATCCAGCATGCATCTAGAGTATTAAGTTAAAAACAGAGTAACGCCTTAAGCAAGATGACATGATGTAGAGGAATAAATTCATGCAATATGATAAATACCCCATCTTGTTATCCTCAATGGCAACAATACAATCGTGCCTTGCAACCCTTTACATCCTTTGGTAAGGACACCGCAAGATTGAACCCAAAGCTAAACACTTCTCCCATTGCAAGAACTACCAATCTAGTTGGCCAAACCAAACGGATAATTCGAAGAGACTTGCAAAGATAACCGATCATACATAAAAGAATCCAGAGAAGATTCAAATATTATTCATAGATAAGCTGGATCATAAACCCACAATTCATCAGTCTCAACAAACACACCGCAAAAAGAAGATTACATCGAATAGATCTCCACGAGAGAGGGGGAGAACATTGTATTGAGATCCAAAAAGAGAGAAGAAGCCATCTAGCTACTAGCTATGGACCCGAAGGTCTGAAGTAAACTACTCACACTTCATCGAAGGGGCTACGGTGATGATGTAGAAGCCCTCCGTGGTGGATGCCCCCTCCGGCGGAGCTCCGGAACAGTCCCCAAGATGGGATCTCGTGGATACAGGAAGTTGCGGCGGTGGAATTATGTTTTTGGCTCCTGTTCTGATCGTTTGGGGGTACGTAGGTATATATAGGAGGAAGGATGCGTCGGTGGAGCAACAGGGGCCCACGAGGCGGGCGCGCCCTAGGGGGCGCCCCCACCTCGTGACCGCCTCTGTTACTTCTTGGAGTAGGGTCCAAGTCTCCTGGATCACGTTCGGTGAGAAAATCACGTTCCTGAAGGTTTCATTCCGTTTGGACTCCATTTGATATTCCGTTTCTTCGAAACACTGAAATAGGCAAAAAACAACAATTCTGGGCTGGGCCTCCGGTTAATAGGTCAGTCCCAAAAATAATATAAAAGTGGGAAATAAAGCCCAATATAGTCCAAAACAGTAGATAAAGTATCATGGAGCAATCAAAAATTATAGATACGTTAGAGACGTATCAGGCATCCCCAAGCTTAATTCCTGCTCGTCCTCGAGTAGGTAAATGATAAAAAGAGAATTTTTGATGCGGGTGATACTTTGGCATAATTTCAATGTAAATCTTCTTAATTGTGGGATGAATATTCAGATCCGAAAGATTCAAGACAAAAGTTCATATTGACATAAAAATAATAATACTTCAAGCATACTAACTAAGCAATTATGTCTTCTCAAAATAACATGGCCAAAGCAAGTTATCCCTACAAAATCATATAGTCTGGCTATGCTCCATCTTCCCCACACAAAATATTTAAATCATGCACAACCCCGTTGACAAGCCAAGCAATTGTTTCATACTTTAACATTTTCAAAACTTTTTCAATCTTCACGCAATACATGAGCGTGAGACATGGATATAGCACTATAGGTGGAATAGAATGGTGATTGTGGAGAAGTCAAAAGGAGGGAAGATAGTCTCACATCAACTAGGCGTATCAACGGGCTATGGAGATGCCCATCAATAGATATCAATGTGAGTGAGTAGGGATTGCCATGCAACGGATGCACTAGAGCTATAAGTATATGAAAGCTCAACAAAAGAAACTAAGTGGGTGTGCATCCAACTTGCTTGCTCACGAAGACCTAGGGCATTTGAGGAAGCCCATCATTGGAATATACAAGCCAAGTTCTATAATGAAAAATTCCCACTAGTATATGAAAGTGACAAAATGAGAGACTCTCTATCATGAAGATCATGGTGCTACTTTGAAGCACAAGTGTGGTAAAAGGATAGTAACATTGTCCCTTCTCTCTTTTTCTCTCATTTTTTTGGGCCTTTTCTCTTTTTTTATGGCCTCTTTTTTTTCATTTTTACTTTTATTTTTATTTTTCGTCCGGAGTCTCATCCCGACTCGTGGGGGAATCATGGTCTCCATCATTCTTTCCTCACTTGGGACAATGCTCTAATAATGATGATCATCACACTTTTATTTTTATTACAACTCAACAATTACAACTCGATTCTTAGAACAAAATGACTCTATATGAATGCCTCCGGCGGTTTACCGGGATATGCAATGATTCAAGAGTGACATGTACGAAAGAATTATGAAAGGTGGCTTTGCCACAAATACGATGTCAACTACATGATCATGCTAGCAATATGGCAATAATGGAGCGTGTCATAATAAATGGAACGGTGGAAAGTTGCATGGCAATATATCTCGGAATGGCTATGGAAATGCCCTAATAGGTAGGTATGGTGGATGTTTTCAGGAAGATATATGGTGGGTGTATGATACCGGCAAAAAGTGTGTGGTATTAGAGAGGCTAGCAATGGTGGAAGGATGGGAAAAAGTGCGTATAATCCATGGACTCAACATTAGTCATAAAGAACTCATATACTTATTGCAAAAATCTAGAAGTTATCAAAGCAAAGTCTTACGCGCATGCTCCTAGGGGGATAGATTGGTTGGAAAAGACCATCGCTCGTCCCCGACCGCCACTCATAAGGAAGACAATCAATAAATAACCATGCTCCGAGTTCATCACATAACGGTTCACCATACGTGCATGCTACGGGAATCACAAACTTCAACACAAGTATTCTTTAAATTCACAAATACTCAACTATCATGACTCTAATATCACCATCTTCATATCTCAAAACAATTATCAAGCATAAAACTTTTCTTAGTATTCAACACACTCAAAAGAAAGGTTCACATATCTTGAATACCAAGTATATTAACATTAAGCAAATTACCATGCTATTAACGACTCTCAAAATAATCTAAGTGAAGCATGAGAGATCAGTATTTTCTTTAAAACAAATCCACCACCGTGCTCTAAAAGATCTAAGTGAAGCACTAGAGCAAAAATTATCACGCTCAAAAGATATAAGTGAAGCACTATGAGCAAAACTATCAAGCTCAAAAGATATAAGTGAAGCACATAGAGTATTCTATCAAATTCCAATTCATGTATGGCTCTCTCAAAAGGTGTGTACAAAAAGGATGATTGTGGTAAACTAACAAGCAAAGACGCAAATAATACAAGACGCTCAAAGCAAAACACATATCATGTGGTGAATAAAAATATAGCTCCAAGTAAATTACCGATGGAAGTAGACGAAAGAGGGGATGCTTTCCGGGGCATCCCCAAGCTTTGACTTTTTGGTGTCCTTGGATTATATTGGGGGTGCCATGGGCATCCCCAAGCTTAGGCTCTTGCCACTCCTTGTTCCATAATCCATCAAAAGAATTTACCCAAAACTTGAAAACTTCACAACACAAAACTCAATAGAAATCTCGTGAGCTCCGTTAGAGAAAGTAAACAAAAGACTACTTTAAGGTACTGTAATTAACTCATTCTTTATTTATATTGGTGTTAAACCTACTGTATTCCAACTTCTCTATGGATCATAAACTATTTTACTAGCCATAGATTCATCAAAATAAGCAAACAACACACGAAAAACAGAATCTGTCAAAAACAGAACAGTCTATAGTAATCTGTAACTAATGCAAACTTATGGAACTCCAAAAAATCTAAAAAAATTAGAAGACCTAGAAAATTTGTTTATTGATCAGAAGAAATTGGAATCAGTATTTTATCATGTTCTGGTGATTTTTAATAATTCGGGCACTGCACGCAAAGTTTCTGGAAATTACAGCAAGATCAAATAACTATCATCCAAGAAGATCCAATAGGTCTAGCTTGGCACAAACACTAATTAAAACATAAAATCACATCTAAACAGAGGCTATATGGATTATTTATTCCTAAACAGAAGCAAAAAGCAAAAAACTAAAAATAAAATTGGGTTACCTCCCAACAAGCGCTATCGTTTAACGCCCCTAGCTAGGCATAAAAGCAAGGATAGATCTAGGTATTGCCATCTTTGGTAGGCAATCCATAAGTGGTTCTCATGATAGATTCATATGGTAATTTTATTTTCTTTCTAGGAAAGTGTTACATGCCCTTCTTTAAGGGAAATTTGAATCTAATATTTCCTTCCTTCATATCAATAATTGCACCAATCGTTCTAAGGAAAGGCCTACCAAGAATAATAGGACATGAAGGATTGCAATCTATATCAAGAACGATAAAATCTACGGCCACATAATTCCTATTTGCAACAATAAGAACATCATTAATTCTTCCCATAGGCTTTTTAATAGTGGAATCCACAAGATGCAAGTTTAGAGAGCAATCATCAAAGTCACGGGAATCTAGCAAATCACACAAAGTTTTGGGAATAGTGGAGACACTAGCACCCAAGTCACACAAGGCATGAAACTCATAATTTTTAATTTTAATTTTAATAGTAGGTTCCCACTCATCATATAGCTTTCTAGGGATAGAGACCTTCAACTCAAGTTTTTCTTCATAAGATTGCATCAAGGCATCAACAATGTGTTCGATAAAGACCGTATTTTGACTATAAGCATGAGGAGAATTTAGCACGGATTGCAACAAGGAAATACAATCAATTAAAGAGCAATTAAATTCCTTGAGATCCAAAATAGTGGGTTTAGCAACATCTAGGTTTTTTTCTTTCAATCCCACTTTTATCAATTTCATCATCAAGATCTAAAAACTCCGAATTCTTAGAACGCCTTCTAGGTAAAGGAAGATCATATTCAGTTTCATCAAGATTCATTTTGCAAAACAAAGATTTAATAGGGGACACATCAATAACTTTTAGATCTTCATCTTGATTTTCATAGGAATTGGATGAACATGCTTTAATAAAGGCATCTTTGGAAGCACGCATCCTAGCGGTTCTTTCTTTGCACTCATCAATGGAAATTCTCATAGCTTTGAGAGACTCATTGATATCATGCTTAGGAGGAATAGAACTAAGCTTTAAAGAATCAATTTCAAGAGAAATTCTATCAACGTTCCTAGCCAAATCATCAACTTTAAGCAATTTCTCCTCAAGTAAAGCATTAAAATTCTTTTGTGAATTCATAAACTCTTTAACACTACTCTCAAATTCATAGGGCATCTTATTAAAATTTCCATAAGACTTGTTGTAGGAATTTCCATAATTATTGGAAGGATTACTAGGATAAGGCCTAGGATTAAAATTCCCTCTATACGCGTTGTTACCAAAATTATTCCTACCAACAAAATTCACATCCATAGATTCATTATTATTCTCAATCAAAGTAGACAAAGGCATATCATTAGGATCAGAAGAAACACTCTTAGTAGCAAATAATTTCATAAGTTCATCCATGTTTCCACTCAAAACATTAATTTCTTCTATCGCATGCACTTTTTTATTAGTAGATCTTTCAGTGTGCCATTGAGAATAATTAACCATAATATTATCTAGAAGTTTAGTAGCATCTCCTAGAGTGATTTCCATAAAAGTGCCTCCCGCGGCCGAATCTAAAATATTTCTAGAAGCAAAATTCAATCCGACATAAATTTTTTGTATAATCATCCACAAGTTCAAACCATGAGTAGGACAATTACGTATCATTAATTTCATTCTCTCCCAAGCTTGATCAAGTTGCTTGAAATTCATAATATCATTCCTAAAAGAGATAATCTTAGCGGGAGGAAAATACTTAGAGATAAAAGCATCTTTGCACTTGTTCCAAGAATCAATAATATTTTTAGGCAAAGATAAAAACCACGCTTTAGCACGATCTCTAAGGGAAAAAGGAAATAGCTTCAACTTAACGACATCATTATCGACATCTTTTTTCTTTTGCATATCACATAAATCAACGAAGCTATTCAGATGAGTAGCGGCATCTTCACTAGGAAGGCCGGTGAATTGATCTTTCATAACAAGATTCAACAAAGCAGTATTGATTTCACAAGATTCAGTATTGGAAAGAGGAGCAATCGGAGTGCTAAGGAAATCATTATTATTGGTATTGGTGAAGTCACACAATTTGGTAGCATCTTGAGCCATCGCGACAAACAAGCAATCCAACACACGAGCAAACAAAAGGCAAGCGAGGAAAAGGCAAACGGGAAAAAGAGGAGGAGATTGGGAAAGAGAGGGAGAATAAAACGGCAAGGGTGGAGTGGGGGAGAGGAAAACGAGAGGCAAATGGCAAATAATGTAATGCGAGAGATAGGGATTGTGATGGTTACTTGGTATGTCTTGACTTGCTCTTGCGTGAGCCTCCCCAGCAACGGCGCCAGGAATTCTTCTTGCTACCTCTTGAGCACTGCGTTGGATTTCCCCGAAGAGGAGAGGATGATGCAGCAAAGTAGCGTAAGTATTTCCCTCAGTTTTTGAGAACCAAGGTATCAATCCAATAGGAGGCCACGCACAAGTCCCTCGTACCTGCACAAAACGATAGCTCCTCGCAACCAACGCGATTAGGGGTTGTCAATCCCTTCACAGTCACTTACGAGAGTGAGATCTGATAGAGATGATAAATAATATTTTTGGTATTTTTGGTATAGAGATGCAAAGTGAAAAGTAAAAGGCAAAGTAAAAACAAAGCAAGTATTAAAGTGATGGAGATTGATATGATGAGAATAGACCCAGGGGCCATAGGTTTCACTAGTGGCTTCTCTCAAGAGCATAAGTATTCTACGGTGGGTGAACAAATGACTGTTAAGGAATTGACAAAATTGAGCATAGTTATGAGTATATCTAGGTATGATCATGTATATAGGCATCACGTCCGAGACAAGTAGACCGAAACGATTATGCATCTACTACTATTACTCCACTCATCAACCACTATCCAGCATGCATCTAGAGTATTAAATTTAAAAACAGAGTAATGCCTTAAGCAAGATGACATGATGTAGAGGAATAAATTCATGCAATATGATAAATACCCCATCTTGTTATCCTCGGTGGCAACAATACAATACGTGCATTGCAACCCTTTCTGTCACTGGGTAAGGACACCGCAAGATTGAACCCAAAGCTAAACACTTCTCCCATTGCAAGAACTACCAATCTAGTTGGCCAAACCAAACGGATAATTCGAAGAGACTTGCAAAGATAACCAATCATACATAAAAGAATTCAGAGAAGATTCAAATATTATTCATAGATAAGCTGGATCATAAACCCACAATTCATCGGTCTCAACAAACACACCTTAAAAAGAAGATTACATCGAATAGATCTCCACGAGAGAGGGGGAGAACATTGTATTGAGATCCAAAAAGAGAGAAGAAGCCATCTAGCTACTAGCTATGGACCCGAAGGTCTGAAGTAAACTACTCACACTTCATCGGAGGGGCTATGGTGATGATGTAGAAGCCCACCGTGGTGGATGCCCCCTCCGGCGGAGCTCCGGAACAGGCCCCAAGATGCGATCTCGTGGATACAGGAAGTTGCGGCGATGGACTTATGTTTTTGGCTCCTGTTCTGATTGTTTGGGGGTATGTAGGTATATATAGGAGGAAGGAGTACGTCGGTGGAGCAACAGGGGGCCCACGAGGCAGGGGGCACGCCCTAGGGGGGGTGCCCCCCACCCTCGTGGCCGCCTCTGTTACTTCTTGGAGTATGGTCCAAGTCTCCTGGATCATGTTCGTGAGAAAATCACGTTCCCGAAGGTTTCATTCCGTTTGGACTCTGTTTGATATTCCGTTTCTTTGAAACACTGAAATAGGCAAAAAACAACAATTCTGGGCTGGGCCTCCGGTTAATAGGTTAGTCCCAAAAATAATATAAAAGTGGAAAATAAAGCCCAATGTAGTCCAAAACAGTAGATAAAGTAGCATGGAGCAATCAAAAATTATAGATACATTGGAGACGTATCACATACCTAGTTTTGAAATTGCATTCCTGGCAACTCAGACATTTTTATGATTCTTCAAGTTGGCTAACATGGCAACTATTGCTGGATTTGCATGGCAACTGCTAACTATGCCACATGGCAATTCATATTCCCCTTACATGGCAACTACCAGCTTTTCCACTTATTTTGCATTTTTTTTTAGATTTCTACAATGGCAAATATTTTTTGTTCATTTTTAATACCTTTTTCATGTGCTTTCTTTTTTGCAGGGTGAAGAAGACTACTACACGCGGGGCCAAGCATATCAGTAGGGACCCACTCGGACGCCTTCATTCAAAGTTGTCAACAGGGGGCAACACAGATGTTCATGAGGCGCCAGTTGACAAAACTGCTGCTGCACCGTCAACTGTTCCCACTAACTCTGACGCAAGTGGCCGACCATCTCCGCCGGTTGCAGATGTGCAGGTTAGAACAACAGGCATCCGTACATCAGGGAGTGATGAGTCGGTATCTGCCAGGACAGCTGACATATTGCCAACTCTTCTGTCAATGAAGGATGCTGCTGTGAGCCATGCCACCCCATCAACAAGCGTTGAAGTGGACGCTCCCGAGACCAACCTAAGCAAGGAAGATTCCCGCTCATCTGACACTGATTCCAAGCGCGTGTGTGGTGGCACTCCTGTGTCCACGACAGAAGTGGCTGAGGCGGCAGTTCATAATGATATGCCATCTACAGGTGAGAGTCTTGGCACAACAGCTCCAACTCCTGTCGGTGCAAATACTGCTAAGGCGACTATTTCGCGTGCTGGTCTTCCACCTAGGCGTCATAGCCCCGGCAAGCAATCAATGGACATACCTAACGCACCAGCTGTAGCTAGGAGCAGCAGAGACGAGTCTGGTTATGTTCCTGCGTCCACACTGTTCCCGCCACCTGCCAAAAGCAATGTGATGGAGAAACCGGAAGACCAGAGCACAACTGATGCAGGTGTCAAGTCGGGCATGACTGACGCAGGTGAACGTCCGGAGCAGACTGCGCCTTTACCCGCAGTGGAAATCCCCAGCTTAAATCTGCGCACTTCCAGGCTCCCAGTCAATGTGGGTGTCCCCTACAGCCCAAACAAGAAGATTGTCAAGAAAGCTGTGGCTGATACCGGTGACAACACGCCCCGCCCTACAAATAAGCCCGACCATTCTGTAGCGGCTGATTCAGATATGTTTGTTGATCTTTCACCCTTGGATTTTGCCCCGCAAGTTGTTCGTGGTCCAGCCAGTAGGCATGAGAGGCACCCAATGGCCTTCACCCCACCGAGCTTCAGCCTTGGCATCAGTCAAGATCAACCAGTGGTGCCAGATCCTATGCCAGTTGCCTTTGCTTTCCCGGGAGGCATGCCCGCAATGATGGCGCAACCAATGGTCGAGGGCAGGAAGGCTGTCAAGTTCGCAGAGCCGATAGTCCAAGGTACATTTCTCATGTGCTTATCATTTTCTTGTATACATCTTTGTAGTTTGACTTTTGTCCCAGTCATATTTTTTGGGGTTCTCACTTGTGATGGCAACTGTTATGTGATGACATGGCAACTGGATTTGATGCACCATGTCACCTACATTTTTTTGTTGCCATGCTGCATTTTACATTCGGCAACCACATGGCAACTGAAGCTTATTCAACATGGCAACTGTAATTGTTGTCACATGGCAACTACAGTGCAATACACATGGCAACTGGATTTGCTGCACCATGTCACCTGCATTTTTGTTTCCATGCTGCATTTTCCATTCGGCAAGCACATGGCAAGTGGAGTTGGCACAACATGGCAACTGTAGTTGCTGTGACATGGCACCTACAGTGCACCACACATGGCAACTGGATTTGCCTCCACATGGCAACTCCCTACTTTTTTGTACCTACATTTCACATCATGCACCCTATCTTCTCACAATCCATCTGTTTTTTTATTTCCAGGTATCCTAATCCACTTTTTTTATCCTTGCAGGCACCCCTGAGGAGATTTCACCATCACTTGATGAAGCTTACCGCAGGATCGAGGAGGCAGCATTGCAGAGGAGGTCCTCACGAGGTCAGGGGCAATCAAGTTCCAACGTGCCTGCAGATACGGTATTTGAGGATACCATTAGGAGTGCCACCCCTGGTTCTGTGAGGCAACAGAGGGTAGTTCACCCACCTCCCGCGGAAGACTATGAGCCCGAATTCAGGGCCACAAAGGAACAGACCTAGCTGTACGATATTGTCAAGCGATTTGGAAATGCAAGGGCCAGCAGCAAGCACATGAAGGAGCTGAAAGCGTAAATGACCACACCACATAATCTCTCATTTTGCTTTGCTCTTTTTTACCATTCATCTTTTTCGTACTTTCTATACATGATCCGCTTACGTTTTAGTTCTTTTTTTTTACTTAGTAGGCATGATTCTTTCATGTTATATCATTTTCATACAGCTCATGTTTGAACAGAACCAAGGTCATTCAATGCGAAGCGACGTACATCGACCTGGGTGATCTTGCCGAGTCCGTGAGGCCAAACGGTAAAATGTCGACGAATGTAGTTGCATGCGGGATTGACTACATCAACAAGCATATGGATATGTCTCCCGACAAAACAATCATGCATTACAGTGTGACCTGCAAAATATGGGATGGTGACTTCCACCACAAAATCCTGAGGAAGAATTTTTCTCAACACGGTGAATTCAAGCTCACACTGAAGAAACATGTGAGTACTCCTTCCCTGTTTGCACTTTTTTTTCACATGGTATGGTTTTTTGCCATTATCTGCACTCTGTTTATGTGGCAGATGTTTCATGTGGCATCAGCTGCCGTGCAGACTGACTTTTTGATTTTTGAATCCCGTGCAAACTATGTGTCAACTTCAAAGTAAAATACACGGCAAATTTTGTTCATACATGGACGGCAACTTTCTTTCAACTACCCACTATAACTAAACATTCTACGTGATTCTACTTTTTTTGTCCCTCTGCTGTTCTTCATGTGAACTCTGCTTCTCATTTCCTTCACTTTTACATGCAGGTCATGTTCCCCATGTTCTAGGATCTTGCACCACACGACCGACACGACAAGTGTGGTCACCACTATGCGATCTGTCTTGACCTGAAGAACCAACGCTTTTAGGTGCTTGATTCAATGCGTTCGGCAGCTAATGCAGACCTTACTTCGCATGCTGAATTCTTCATCAACAACGTCAAAGAGACATGGAACCGTCACTACGAAAACTCAAAGGTCCAGATCAGACATTTCCCGATTGAGTACGTGGCGACTACGAATCAAGGGAACACGTAATTTCCTACCCCCTCCTTCATGTGCCATTTACATCAATCCCACCCCTCTTTCTTGTTACATCTGAATTGAAGTTTATCATTGCTATGTCTATCCTTTTTGCGAGTTCACGACTCTTTTTCTTGTGCGGGGACGGATTGTGGCTTTCACGTTGGAATACCTTGCAAAGTGGGAAGGTAGACTTGTTCCTTATCCACAGCTACAACGGTCGTTGAGCTCGGGAAAATTTACACATGGAACTGGTTGACGAATGAAGATTTCAACAAGCGGTCCGGAGCACGCGAGTTCGTGGAGGAAGCTGTCAAGAAAGTCATCAAGAAGTACAAGTGATCACGTGGCGTTACACACCGGACGCATACCTTACATTCTGTTTCCGAGGAATGAAAGGTACTATCTTTGTTCTTGTCAAAACTATGTTCGTGTGCTATGTTATGACTGCAACCCCGCGTAGCCTAGTATGTAGTGGTGGTGTGTGAGCGACATTTGAATATTTTCTGTAATATATGTGTGGATGTGAACCTATTTTAGGCGTGACAGCAGATACATTTTATGTGTATCATTATCATTATGGTTTCATCATTTGTAGCAACAGTTTGCTGCTTTGAATGCGTCTACGATGTTTTAAAACATGGCAAATGTAGTTCATCAGATATGGTTAGTGAAAGTCATCGTCGTTTTTCATTTGGCTGTTTTGCTTTTTCTTTTTCATCGCTAACTATACCGGCTAGCATGGTAGTTTGATCATGTAGCCGTAACCTTTCCTGTGGTTGATGCACGTTACACTTTTTTCAACTTGTTTCCCATACATTGCACACAACACACTATGTGTGACTAAACTGCGTCGAACTAAAATGGAAATATATGCAGTGCAGAGTAATTACAAATAACATGGCATATTTCAGTATAGCTAACATGGCAGATTCAGTACAAACAACACGGCAGATTCAGCATAAGCAACCTGGCAGATCCAGTATACTTAACATGGCAGATCCAGTATAATTAACATGGCAGATCTTGTACAATTAACATGGCAGATCCAGTACAATTAACATGACATATTTAGTATAAAATAGCATGGCAGATTAACTACACATAACATGGCAGATTAAGTACCCATAACATGGCAACTGCATTTATCCATTCAATGTATTTTCCTTCAACTTCTGATGCCCCTCAAGAGTCATTCTCCCAATTTTAAAAAAATTCACAACATCTAGGGTACAAAACAAAATGTCCACTAGGACCATGTCACAACGCCCCAATTTTGCTTACGGATTGCCCGTCCCTTTCTTCGTTTTCTTGTGTTTTGCTTGAATCTCCGATCCCGATTTGTACGTTATCTCTCTTGGACGACCCTTTGTGATGGAACGGGGCAGGTTCCTGACCTGGGTTTGTGTGCTTGCTGTTCCAGATCCTATCTCCGAGTTTTCAGATGATGGCCCCATGGATGAAGGCACACTTGATGTGCGGGGGAACCAGTGTAAGGCTTCCTCAGCTTTCCTCTTCTTGATCTCATCAAGCTCTCTTTTCAGGGCCTTCCTGTGTTTTTCTGCGACTCTCGCTGTCTCATCACTCTTGCATGCTTCATCAATTAGCTCAGCATAGTTCTTTGTCAGCACAACGTGCCTCACGGCTTCCATGGTTGACTTAGGTCTCTCGTCATGCACAGCCAGACCTGCGTTTGTTGTCTGCGGCGCCAACGCGTCGTCAGCGTCCCAAGTCCATCGCAGCCTTATGAAATGGCGGGGCATCCGTGTCACAGCGTTCATGTCCATTACCTTTTAGTATGTGACAACACACAATGCCGTCCCGTTCAAACTTGCAGCATTGGCAGTAGTATTCGCCTTGGCCTATCGAGGCTTTCACGAAGTAGTTCCTTCCTTTGTCCGGGTCTTCAGGTTCTGAATCTGACATGCCCAAAATAGAACACACCTTGAATGTATGTTCGTCCACCTGGAAAGTCGTGAACATGCTGGCACGCTTTATTTCTTCCTGGAATCTGCAAGTTTTGTGTGTTTTCTGTTAAACTATCGTGCGCTCTTTTTTTGTAGCACCTTATGTTGTCATGGAAATAGAAATACATTTTGTTTGAACATGGCAAACATAGTACATTGAACATGGAAAATATAGTACCTTGAACATGGAAACTTTAGTATATTAGACATGGCAACTGTAGTACAGTAGACATGGAAACTGTAGTACATTAGACATGGCAACTGTAGTACACTAGACATGGCAACTGTAGTACACTAGACATGGCAACTGTAGTGTATTTTCAACTGGCCATCGTCATTTCCACACCAACATTCCCAATGGAAGCACATTGCATAAAACATGGCAACTGCATTTTATTAAACATGGCATCTACAGTTGAGTAAACATGGCAATTGCATTTCAGCAAACATGGCAGTTGCATTTTAGTAAACATGGCAACTGCACATCATATGTGGCGACAATATAACATTTTTCAGTTGTCATTGGCATTTGCATACCAACATGCCCAATGGAAGTACAGTGCATTAAACATGGCAACTGCATTTCATTGAACATGGAAAATGCATCCGAGCAAGCATGGCAAACAGAATTTTCATTGAACATGGCAACTGCAGCTGAGTAAGCATGGCAAACAGTATTTCATTAAACATGGCAACCACATATCAATGGACCCCATGCACTAGGTATTACACCTAGATCGGATATGAACTCCTTCATCCAGACTCCTTCATTTGCTGCTTCCGAAGCAGCTATGTACTCCGCTTCACATGTAGATCCCTCCATGATGCTCTGCTTGGAACTACACCAACTGACAGCTGCACCATTCAATATAAATACGTATCCGGTTTGTGACTTAGAGTCATCCGGATCAGTGTCAAAGCTAGCATCGACGTAACCATTTACGGCAAGCTCTTTGTCACCTCCATAAACGAGAAACATATCCTTGGTCCTTTTCAGGTACTTCAGGATGTTCTTGACCGATGTCCAGTGATCCACTCCTGGATTACTTTGGTACCTCCCTTCTAGACTTATGGCAAGGCACACATCAGGTCTGGTACACAGTATAGCATACATGATAAAACCTATGGCCGAGGCATAGGGAATGACTTTCATTTTCTCTCTATATTTTGCAGTGGTCGGGCATTGAGTCTGACTCAATTTCACACCTTGCAACACAGGCAAGAACCCTTTCTTTGACTGATCCATTTTTAACTTCTTCAAAACTTTGTCAAGGTATGCACTTTGTGAAAGTCCTATTAAGCGTCTTGATCTATCTCTATAGATCTTGATTCCCAATATATAAGCAGCTTCACCGAGGTCTTTCATTGAAAAACCCTTATTCAAGTATCCTTTTATGCTATCAAAAAATTCTACATCATTTCCAATCAACAATATGTCATCCACATATAATAATAGAAGTGCTACAGAGCTCCCACTCACTTTCTTGTAAATACAGACTTCTCTGAAAGTCTGTATAAAACCATATGCTTTGATCACCTCATCAAAGTGCATATTCCAACTTCGAGATGCTTGCACCAGTACATAGATGGATCCCTGGAGCTTGCACACTTTATTAGCACCTTTAGGATCGACAAAACCTTCTGGTTGCATCATATAAAACTCTTCTTTAAGAAATTCATTATCATAAAATGTGGGAATTGCTAACATGATTCATACAGACTTAATGATGACCCACAAGTATAGGGGATCAATTGTAGCTCTTTTCGATAAGTAAGAGTGTCGAAACCAACGAGGAGCAGAAGGAAATGACAAGTAGTTTTCAGTAAGATAATGTCTACAAGTGCTGAAATTGTAAGTAGCGGGTGTTTGACAGCAAGATAATTTGTAACGATGGTAGTAACAAAAGTGCAGCAAGTTAGCCCAATCCTTTTGAGGCAAAGGACAGTCCAAAATGGTCTCTTATGATAAGCAAAGCGTTCTTGAGGGTACACGGGAATTTCATCTAGTCACTTTCATCATGTTGGTTTGATTTGTGTTCGCTACTTTGATAATTTGATATGTGGGTGGACCGGTGCTTAGGTGTTGTTCTTACTTGAACAAACCTCCTACTTTTGATTAACCCTCCCGCAAGCATCCGCAACTACGAGAAAAGTATTAAGAATAAATTCTAACCAATAGCATTAAACTTTTGGATCCAATCGGTCCCTTACGAAATAGCGCATAAACTGGGGTTTACGTTTCTATCACTCTCGCAACCCACCATCTAATTGCTACTCCACAATGCATTCCCTTAGGCCCAAATATGGTGAAGTGTCATGTAGTCGACGTTCACATGACACCACTAAGGGAATCACAACATAGATACTATCAAAATATCGAACACATATCAAGTTCACATGATTACTTGCAACATGATTTCTCCTGTGACCTCGAGAACAAAAGTAACTACTCACAAATGATAAACATGTTCATGATAAAAGTAGTATTAAATAGCATAATGGATCTGAACATATAATCACCAAATAAACCATATGGTAATCAACTACAAGATGTAATCAACACTACTAGTCACTCACAAGCACCAATCTACAGTTCCGGTAACAAGATTGAACACAAGAGATGAACTAGGGTTGAGATGAGATGGTGTTGTTGAAGATGTTGATGGAGATTGCCCTCCCCAAGATGGGAGAGTTGTTGGTGATGATGATGACGATGATTTCCGCCTCCGGGAGGGAAGTTCCCCCGGTGGAATCGCTCCGCCGAAGGGCAAAAGTTCTCTTGCCCAAGTTCCGCCTCGAGACGGCGGCGCTCCGTCCCGAAAGTCTCCTAGGTCAAAATGACTTATATACTAAAAGATGGGCACCGGAGGTGGGCCGAGGAGGCCACAACCCACCAGGGCATGCCTGGGGGCCTGGCGCGCCCAGGTGGGTTGTGCCCACCTGGTGGCCCCCCTCTGGTGGTTATTGGCTCCAGTATTTCTTAACTATTACATAAAAATCTCCATGAAGTTTCAGCTTATTTGGAGTTGTGCAGAATAGGTGGCCTGACGTAGCTGCCGGAATTCTCTCTCTTGATGTGTACCTTGCAAATTATGAGAGAAAGGGCATTAGAATTACTCCAAAAAGCATTATTATGGATAATTTTTTTATAAATAACAGTAAGAAAACATGATGGAAATGGACGTATGAACTACCCCAAGCTTAGACCTCGCTTGTCCTCAAGCGAAAACCGAAATCGAAAAACATGTCCACATGCTTTAAGAGAGAGGTGTCGATAAAAACAAAATACGGACATAGAAGCATCATGTTGATTATTATAATAGCAGCAAAATTAAACATAGGACTTTTATCATAGAACTTTTATCATATAATTCTAATGAATAAGTAATAGTTCATCACACAATAGAAGTATAAAGCAAAAACTCTATTAGAAACCAACAAACCATGTTCTTAGTCTACTTTGCAACTACAATTCATCATCTTTTCAGGAAGGGTCACATGTCGGAGCCTTTAGGCAAGTCCACATACTCAACCATCATATAGTCTTCTATGATTGCTAACACTCACCTCGTACCCATGAGCAAAATGTTTCAACCGGACACATAGAAAGATTGGGGCTTATAGTTTCGCCTCCCAACATACTCACCTCAAGGGTGATGTCAACAATAATAACTCATGCTATCTATATTCAACTGGACATATGTGCCTAGATCTTTCCTCACCACATGATGCTTGCCAAATGAGAAAAATAAAAGGAATAGAAGGAAAACTTTGACTCTTTGCATAAAAGTAAATACATAAAGGTAAAAGATAGGCCCTTAGCAGAGGGAAGTAGAGGTTGCCATGCGCTTATTTGTTTGTATGCTCAATCCCTTAGTGCAAGAGAACGTCATGTTGTATTGCGCCTTAAGATGACAACCTTTATTATGCAGTCTGTCGCTTTTATTCTTTGTCATCCAAGTTCGTACAATGCTCAATTTTCTCTTACACTAAATGATCTCACACATTTAGAAGCAATTTTTATTGCCTTTTTGCACCAATGAAAACTTACTTGAGGGATCTTTCTCAATCCCTAGGTAGGTATGGTGGACACTTGAAAAAGATTTGGGTTTAAGGGTTTTTGGATGCACAAGTAGTATCTCTACTTAGTGCGGAATTTTTGGCTAGCAAAGATAGGGGGCAAGCATCACATGTTAAAGGATCTATGACAATATGACTTCTATGTGAATATAAACAAACATAAACCATTAAGTTGCCTTCCTTGTCCAACATCAACAATTTTGGCATATAATATTTTGCTGAAGGCTCACAATCACAAAAGATTTCTAGAATAGTATATTTATATGTGAATCTTCTCTTCCCTTATTAATTCTTTCATGAGTTGCATCATTGACTAATGCTATGTTCGTCAATCTCTAATAAAATTTCCTACTTATACTTTTCCTTATGTGGTGCTATCACCTACCATAGGATTAGTATATGATCTTATTGATTTATTTCTTTCTTTTCATTTATTTCCTTCTCTTTTTCTTTCTTTCTTATTTTCTTTATTTGCAACATGAAAGTAAAGAAAGCAAAAACTCAAACTAACTTTATTATATAACTTGCACACGATTACAATGATAGATCACTAAGCAAACTCTCAAATAAGAAAGGATCGAACTAAACTTTATTTCATCTAAGGCAGAAAATCGAACGAAGATAAGTAAAAACAAAAATATAGTGGGATGATACGATACCGGGGCACCTCCCCAAGCTTGGCGGAAGCCAAGGGGAGTGCCCATACCTGATACTCAGTTCTCTTTTGGCGGTGAAGAAGAAGAATTCTTGTCCTCGGATTTCCATGGCATTGGTGGTGGTAAGAAAGCGTGGGGTTCCTGAAAGTGCGTTATATCGACTAGAGGGGGGGTGAATAGGCGATTTTTATGAATTTTACAAATTCTTCACTGAGGAATTTGCTCGTGAGGAAATTCCTTAGCGAAGAAATACATGCAGCGGAATAAGTACTCAGAAGTAAGCATAACAGATTACAAGCATAGTCATCATGATGAAATGAAGACAATCACAGAGTCTGAAAAGCGTAATCACAGGATAACACAAGATGAAGACAAACAGATCAAGAAATTGAACTGAGGAAATTGAGAAAGTCTTGATCAAAGTCTTCAAACACAGATATGACAAACACTCAACACAAGAATGAGGAAATGAAAGGGTTGAGGAAATAGAACCAGATTAGGTTGGGGAAGACAATGATTTGGTAGACCAGTTCCAACTGCTGTCTCGGTTATACGTCTGGTTGGAGCGGCCGAGTATTTAAACTCGAGGACACGCAGTCCGGACACCCGATCCTTGAGCACGCAGCTCAGACACCAAGTCCTCACCGTATTCTCCTTGAACTAAGGCCACGCAGACCTCGTCCAATCACTCGTGGTAAGTCTTGAGCGACTTCCAAACCTTCACATACTTGGTCACTCGGCGATCCACAATTCCTCTTGGATGCTCTAGACCGTGACGCCTAACCGCCTAGAAGAAGCACAGTCTTCAAAGGTAAAAGTGTCGGATCCACGCGGATCAATTTCTTGATGATGCTCAATCACTTTGGGTTTGTTGGGGTTTGGTTTTGGGATTTTCCTCACTTTTGGGTTTTCCTCACTTGATGATTTTCGCTCAAAGTCCTCGGAGGATGGGTTGCTCTCAAATGACAAGTGTCAAGTTCTCTCGAGCAGCCAACCAACTAGTGGTTGTAGGGGCGGCTATTTATAGCCTAGGAGCAGCCCGACATGATAAGACATAAATGCCCTTCAATGATATGACCGTTAGGTGGAGATATTTTGGGACAGTGGCGCCAAGAGACAAAGAACGGTCGGAAGTTGGAACATCAAATTCCTCGGGGCTATCATGTTCCTCATCAGTGTAGGCAATTCAGACTGGCGAATTCCTAACTCCTCGATCGAAACAAATTCCTCGTGACCGGAAGAGCTACGTCTCACATCAAGAAATTGACTGAATCTGTATGAGATTTCAAAAGCTTCACTCAAGGGATTGGTAGGTGTAGGATTTTGAGTTGAGCATCAAATGGAAATTTCTCCTTAGTATTTCCTCGACCCCTTTAACAATGACGGTGTTTCCTATGACTCAAGAAAGAGAAAATGAAACTACGAAAACAAAAGTCTTCACGCTTCATGTTCCTCAAATGAATACCAAGTCTTCGAATCACACCAATTTCTTCACTTTCAAAGTCTTGAGAAAGTCTTGAATATCAAATTCTTCATTGAAGAAATTCATTTTAGGGTCGACTTTCTCTGTAAATATCAAACTCCTCATAGACTTATAGACCTGTGTACACTTACAAGCGATTAGTTACTTAACCTATAAGTCTTCAATACACCAAAATCACTAAGGGGCACTAGATGCACTTACAATCTCCCCCTTTTTGGTGATTGATGACAATATAGGTTAAGTTTTCAACGGGGATAAACATATGAAGTGTAAATACTGATAATGAGGATTTTGATTGCAAGATATAGAAGAACTCCCCCTGAAGATGTGCATAGTGAGGAAATTGCTTTTGAGGCAATGCACATTTGAAGAATTGAATCATGGAGATCTCCCCCTATATCTTGTAATTCATACACGCATTTAACATATAGTATGAGGAATTTGAAATGCATGATGAAATATGGTGCTTGATGATATGCAGAGTATGCAAAAAAAATGCATCAGAGCCCAATGCGTATGAAACAGAGCATAACAAGGATCAACGCATATCAACATAGAGCAAAAGCATAAAGCATCAAGAGTATCAAAGCACCATCGGGTTTAAGATTACAACTCGATCCAATAAAAGTTTTCAGAAGAACGAGAGTTGTAACTTAATAAAATATAGTATATAGACAAAAACGAGACCCGCTTGAAGACTAACTCAAATTTCTCCCCTTTGTCATCGAATGACCAAAAGGATCAAACCGAGGACTAACGCTCTTGAAGAATATCAGGTTGAAGGCGGGCGCCAAAGATTTATCGGGGTTGTTTGTTGAAGTAGGACCAGCAGCGTTGTCTTCCAAATCTTCATTTTCATCAAGATGTCGCGAGATGAAGAATAGGAGCTAGCCACCAAGGAAGGAACTTTGACTTTCTTGAATTTCTTCGGAGGAGGTGCAGACCAGTCAAATTCTTCCTTGAGTCCCATTGATTGTAGTTCTTCTTCATTGTAGACATGTGAAAGAACAGCCAGTGCGCTTGAAGGTTTCATGAAGATAGTAGTGGTTTTCTTCACCGCATTGTGAGTTGAGGTCATGTTGTAAAGAATAGTACCAAACCGACGTTTGACCCACTTGTGATTGCGATCAACCTTCCGATGAAGACCGAGGAGTAACTCACGATCACCATCACCACAGGAGCAGCTTGCTTGAGGACTTTGCTTAATCGAGGTATTTGTCTTTGAGTCATGGGTGGCGAGTCATCATTGGTGGAGTAAGATGTCGCTTGCTAAACTGTCCATCCAATGGACGAATGCCTTCATCTATCACAGCAGTAGCCTTTCCTTTTCATCAACCGAGGCAATTGGCCGTTTGAGGACTTCAATAGGGGCGGTAGCTGCGGTGGTTCAAAGTGTCGACCTTGTAATTCAAAGGTGAAGATCTTGACTGATGAATCTCATAATCCAAGGTGCATAAGGCTTCAGCTCAAAAGGTGACATGGCAATGTTAGCCAGAGTCCTCATGAAGAAATCATGGAAATTGACGGGAACGCCATGGATGATGTTGAAAAGCATATTCTTCATGATGCCAACGACTTCTTCATCATTTGAGTCGTGGCCCTTGATAGGACTCATAGTCTTCGACAAAATTCGATAGACTGTTCGAGGTACATAGAGCAATTCCTTGACGAGGAATTTGGTCCTTGGAGCTTGCCTTGGTTTCAATGGCTTCATCAACACTTGCATATAGTGATTTGAAAGTTCCTTTTCTTCATAGATGCGACGTGCACCGCCAAGCGGAGGACTGAGTGGAAGGGCACGGCAATTCACTTTGCTGGTGCCTTGTAGTGGGTATTTTCGGTCATCAATCCAAGACCCATGAAGTCACATCTTCAGCGTCTCCGGTGATGTGAAGTGTTGCATAGAACTCAAGAATTAGCTCTTCATTCCAATCACATATATCGGTGCAAAAGTTGAGAAGACCGCATCGTGAAGAACACTTAGAACGGGCTCAAAGCCAGCAAATGACTCCATATCCACATGAGGAATATGAGCATGATCGAAGATTTTGTCCTTGTTGAAAAGCACCGAGGAATAGAAGTTTGCTTGACTGGCGGTCGAGCGCCTCTTCCTAATCCGAGCGAGTCATAAGGATTGTATTCATGAAGAACACATGCTCAAAGAAAGAAATCTTCAGCCTTGAACTTCTGTTTGGTCGAGAACGGATTCTTCTGCTTTGGCGGAGGGTGTCGATCGGTTGCATCACCACCTCGGAATGGTAAGTGCAGGTTCTTCACTTGAGGAAATGCTTGATCCTCAACTTGTGCGATCGAGGAATTTCAGCAGCAGCAAGCAGCAGTGTCATCGGCGCTAGTGGCTGGAATTTCTTCATGCACAGGACTCGTGGGTTGATTTTCTTGAGTCGATCTGGACAAATCTGCAGCAGGGAGTGAGGAACTTGTTGAAGCGGGGTGAAGCGGAGTATTGGGATGTTGATTTTCCCAAAATCATCATTGATTCTTGGAGTGGTGCATCCAATGTCCACATCTTCATTTTCAATTTCCTCACCACCATCTTGAGGAATTTCTTGGTCCGATGAGGGAATGATTGGGGTTGAAGGACAGCTTCCACTTCAATTTCCTCATCAATTTTCTCGATGCAGCAGGAGATTGATGTTCTTCATCGATCCGGTTGGCACTTCATATTCTTCTCCAAAAGGAACCACTTCCTTTGAAGGTATGGAGGAAATAGGAATAGCATCAATCGGGTTTTCAACGGAGCTGGTCATAGGCTTCAATTTCTTCGCAGTCAAGAATCGACGAATCGATGCTTTTCTCTTCTTCACAGCAGCTCGTTCGCAGCCTTGGTTTTCTTCACATCCAAAGCAGATGGAAGAATTGAAACTGGGGTTGGTGCAGGAGGAGCTGAGGAATTTGGAGCAGTTTCTTGGGAGGAACGATGCGGTTCCCTGTCTTGAGCAATTTCTTGAGCGCACCACTAGTGGGTGCCTGGCAGTTTCTTCAATGGCTGGAATTACTTCATCAGCCCTGGATTCAGCATTTTCTTCAGCGAGGCTGAGCAGAGGCTTCACCGAGGATTTTCACGTTGCAGGTGCAGCAACAAGCAGGTGATTCTCTTCGTCGATCAACGAATCTGGTCTTGACTCCTTTCCACTCAGCATAGAATGAATCAAAATTCTTGCTGAGGTTCTGAATTTCAGTTTGGGATTGAAGAAGTTCCTCAGGTGTCATCTTGACGACATTTTTCTTCAGAAACCTCTCCTTCTTGTATTGAGCCTTCTTGATTTCCTTTGCCTTCTCGAACTTCCATTTTTCTTCAGTGATGAAATGAGTCAACGCATGACTTTGACCAGGTGTCAAAGGAAGATCAGGCAGAGGGGTGTTGGGATCATTGTGCCAGAGGTCGATGAAATCGAGGACTTTCTTTGGGTCCAAAAGCAGTGGCACAGCCGTTCCCTTGGCTCTTGCAGCTCTAGCTTGACGGTCTCTGATGATTTCTTCAAGTTCTTCATCAGATGCCTCATCGTCAGATGGCACGTGGACGACAAGCTGTTTCTTCTTCGGGCTGGGTCGAGGACCACGTCCAGCTGTTGCTTTTGTCTTCAGCAGCGTCAGGCCAGATGAAGAATTGAAAGCAGCTGAGGAATTTGCAGAGGCGCTTGAGGCAATTGAAAATCCAGCAGTCCTTTGACAAGTCGCTAGATGCACTGGAACTGAAGGTTTGGACGGAGCAGCTGAGGACTTTGATGGAACAGCAGCAGTGTGAGGAATTTGCTGCTGAGGAATTTGCCTTGAGGGAGCTGCTGAGGAACTTGGCCGTGAGGGCACAGATGATGAAGTACTTGGCTTGTTAGCAGACTTCTTTTGCATCGATTTCTTGGCTTGGCGAGACCTCGATGGCAGCAGCAGCAGAATCCTCATTGAATTTCTTCACCGCTTCCTTTGCTTGCTTAGCCAACTTAGCTTGGCGTTTAGCCCATTCATCGGAAAGTCCTCACGCGTTTGGCGCTAGTGGGATCAGCTATTTGGCCTGGTGCCAAAGGAGCTCTTGGGCATGGAGGATTTAACGCGAATTTCTTCATGTACTTAGGTGTAACATAGCGGTATTCCTTCCATTCCGTGCCCATCTCCGTTCAATTTTCTCAAGACGCACCTTGCGCTGAGTTTTGCTTTCCTCATCGGTGTGCAATATTCAGGATATATTTCCTCGAGGATTTCAAAGCAGTCATGACCTCGTGTTTCTTTCCTCCTTCTGCGGCTTCTTGCCATCGCCATTTTCTTGAGTTAGGAAATTGAACAATTGAGTTTTCTCAAGAAGTGTGCAGTTTTTCTTCGAGGAACGCTGCAAATGAGTTAAGTTGATGAGAACCTAGGGATTCAGCAGCTGACATTTGTACCTGTGAACAGAGTATAGGTGCGAGGAATTTGAAGAGGTCATATGCGTTCTCAGAGGGTTTTTCAAAAAGAACAAGTTTGAGGATTTTGACCAGATGAGCCTTGAAGAATTTCAATAAGCGTTCTTTATCTTAGGTTCCAGAGTTGTATAGATCGAAGATCCACACAATTGAGGAATCTTGAAGAAAATCATAGCTTAGAGAAATGAGTCAAGAGATTTGAGGTGTTCATATGTGTGAAGAATTTGAAATAAACACCTTTGAAGAATTTGAAGAAAATTTGAGAATCAAAGTGAGTAAATAAAAGTAACTTTTAATTTACCCGAAGTGAAGAACACGACGAACTGTGATGGACAGTTGAGAAGTTCGTCCGTTCAGATCTTCTCCGCCCTAACTTGGCAGAGGAAATCAGCTACGGCGACGGCGGAGTGAGGAAATTCCACGGTCGGCGCGAGTACGTCGGCGAAGAGGTCAAGGTAGTGAAGCTTTTCCTCACCGGCGACGATGGAGTAGCGGCGGCGCTAGGGTTTTGAGGAGCTCGAGCGGGAGAGAGATCGAGCGGAGTAAAAGAGTGAGGAAGGGAGAGAGGAGTATTTATAGCCACGGTGAAAAACGGCTGGTCCGAAGATTTAGGACGAACATGCCCCTGACCGCTTCCCTTCTCACGACATGTGTCACCCACGTACAGTGTAGTGGAGATCGTGTGCGATCGTGGGTGGATAAAATAATGCATCGTGGGATGCGGAACGGTTTGAGCGGTAAAATCGAAGTTTGGATAAGATTAGATTTAAAAGTTCCGTTCGCAATTTCTTCAGTATCAAGGACACAAAGAAGAATTTGAACGAGTTTCAAAGTAGAACGCACATGAAGAATTTGTGAATGGATTGGGTTGAGTATAGCATAGAGGGAAGGGTCGATCACATTCACTTAGCGTAAAAAGCGACTTGAAGAAATAGCCATAAGTGAATGCTGTAGAGGACATAAATCCATATATATATATAGCCAATGAAGAAAGACGACGGAAATAGTGAAGAATTTGCAAAGTTGAAGAATTTGAAAAACTGAAGAATTTGGAAAACTGAAGAATTTCAAAAACTGAAGAATTTCAAAACGAGGAAAAACTCAAATTGAAGAATTTCAACTTTGGTGGTGGCGTAACCCATCAGATAAGAATGATGATTTCAGACACAGCGTACAATTGTCGAGGGTTACGAGAATCAAATTCTTCATTAATTTCTTCACACTTAGAGTGTTATTCTTCATTGATTGAAGAAAACGTTTCTTCATGTGTTGCACATCTAAGTCATCAATTTTGCATAAGTGTTAGGATGTGTGCCTTTTCAAAGAACGTTCAAGATTCTAAGATATTTAGCTCACACCGCAACTTGCTAAATCTCTTCTCATCCAAGGGCTTAGTGAAGATATCAGCTAGCTGTTCTTGATCTTCACGTGCTCGATGGAGATGTCGCCCTTCAACACATGATCACGAAGAAAATGATGACGAATTTGAATGTGCTTTGTCTTGAGTGCTGAACTGGGTTGTGAGCAATCTTGATGGCACTCTCATTATCACAGAGAGAGGCACATTCTTCACGTTGATGCCGTAGTCCTTGAGGGTTTGCTTCATCCATAGCAATTGAGCACAACACGAGCCAGCAGCAATGTATTCAGCTTCCGATGGACGGTGATACAGTTCTGTTTCTTGAGGACCAACGCACCAAAGATCGTCCGAGGAAATGACAAGTACCAGATGTTGACTTGCGGTCCACACGATCACCAAAGATAGTCGAGTCGAATATCCAATGAGATCAAAAGTAGAGCCCTTGGGGTACCATAATCCTAGTGTTGGTGTGTGAGCTAGATATCAAGAATATGCTTCACAGCCTTATGGTGTGATTCCTTCTGTAGCTTGAAATCGGGCACACATGCAAACACTAAGCATTATATCTGGCCTAGATGCACATAAGTACAATAAAGAACCAATCATGGGCGGTATACCTTGTGATCAAGTCAATACCATTTTCATCGATGCATAGATGGCCATTTGTGGGCATAGGAATTTTGACACCTTTGCAATCTTGCATGCGAATTTCTTGAGGACATCTTTGAGGTATTTCTCCGAGATATGAATATGCCATTGTGTTGTTGATTTAATTTGAAGACCTAAGAAGAATTTCAACTCTCCCATCATAGACATTTGATATTCTTCACTCATCATATAGGCAAATTCATCACTATAACGTTGGTCAAGACAGCCAAAGATAATATCATCAACATATATTTGGCACACAAACAGTTCACCATCATATGATTTAGTAAAGAGAGTAGGGTCGAGTGAACCGGTGTGAAGCCATTCTTCACAAAGAATTCCTTCAATGTATCATACCACGCCGAGGGCTTGCTTGAGGCCATAGAGGGCCTTATTTAGTCTGAAGACTTTGTCGATTCTTTGGATCTTCAAAACACGGGGTTGAGCAACATATACTTCTTCCTCAAGCTTACCATTGAGGAATGCACTTTTCACATCCATTTGATATAAAGTGATATTGTGATGGTTAGCATAGGCGAGTAATATGCTAATAGACTCAAGTCTAGCAACAGTGCAAAAGTTTCATCGAAATCAATTCCTTCAACCTGCGTGTAGCCTTGAGCTACTAGTCGTGCCTTATTCCTCACCACAAGACCATTTTCATCTTGCTTGTTGCGGTAGATCCACTTTGTGCCAATGATATTATGCTTGCGAGGATCTGGACGTTTGACCAGTTCCCGACGTTGTTGAGCTCGAATCGATGTAATTCTTCTTGCATGGCCTGAATCCACTCCGGCTCGAAATGCTTCATCTACCTTAGTGGGCTCTGTGATAGAGACAAAAGCATAGTGCCCACAAAAGTTAGATAAGTGTGAAGCTTTTGAGCGAGTGAGAGGACTGGCGCTTCAATGTCATCGATGATCTTGTCAACTTGCACTTCTTTTGCAACGCGAGGATGAGCTGGTTGTCTTGAGGAATTTGATCATTTTCCTCAGCACCATTTTCTTGAAGATTATCTTCAGTGCATTAGCTCGGCGTTCTTCACGTCAGAATGAATTCTTCAGCAGTTTCTTGATGGGAATGACATCCTCGGTTGCCTTGAACCTGATAGAATCCTCGGTGCTGGTTAAGTCTAACACGTAAGGTAGGTGCTCTCTTTGCGAGCCATTAGTTTCATCGAACCGCACATCTACAGTGTCAACAATCTTGTGAAGTGCGATGTTGAAGACTCAGTAGGTGTCGAGTCCTTTCCGTAACCAAGCATAAAACCTTCATGTGCTTTGGTGCAAATTTAGAGTGGTGGTGAGGATCTCTAATCCAGCATTTAGCAATCAAGACTTTGAAATAACTTACATTGGGTTTCTTGTCGTTGAGGAGTTCATAGGCAGTCTTTTTGAAGAATTTGTGAAGATATACTCTGTTGATGATGTGGCACGCAGTGTCAATTGCTTCAATCCGAAAACGATCGGGCGTTTTGTATTCATCAAGCATAGTGCGAGCCATCTCAACAAGAGTTCTGTTCTTGCGCTCCACGACGCCATTTTGCTGAGGAGTATAAGGAGCAGATAACTCATGAGTAATACCAAGTTCATCAAGATAGTCATCAAGACCGGAATTCTTGAATTCAGTTCCATTGTCACTTCTGATGTGCTTGATCTTCACACCAAAGTTGGTTGAAGCCCTCGAGGAAAATCGTTTGAAGATTTCCTGCACTTGATTTTTGAAAGTAACAATGTGTACCCATGTGTAACGAGAGTAATCATCAACAATAACAAAGCCATAAAGAGATGCATCATTAGTGACGGCTGAGTAATGATTGGGACCAAAGAGGTCCATGTGAAGCAATTCAAGGGACGAGTAGTGGTCATGATAGTCTTCACCGGATGCTTGGCCTTGGTCATTTTCCGGCTTCACAGGCTCGCATAAGTGATCCTTGAGGAATTTGACATTCTCAATGCCAATGACATGCTTCTTCTTCGCATGCGTGTTCAAATTCCTCATGCTGCGTGACCAAGTCGTCGATGCCATAGCCAGCCTTCGAAGCTTTTGCAAGTAGGCACACGGCTGGTTGTGGTCCTGTGGAAAAATCAACAATATACAAGTCTCCTCTCCTAAAGCCTTGAAGACTTTGGAATTGTCGACTTCCATAATCACAACACAACGATACTTGCCAAAGATAACAACCATATCAAGATCACAAAGCATTGAGACTGACATGAGGTTATATCCTAAAGACTCAACAAGCATGACTTTGTCCATGTGCATGTCCTTAGAGATAGCAACCTTACCAAGTCCCAATACGACTTTTGCCTTTGTCAAGAAAGATGATATGCTTCAGATGTGACGGTGATAAGGAGCATCCATCAATAGATTCTTGTCACCAATCATGTGATTTGTACATCCACTATCGAGAACCCACTCAGTGGCTTTGGGTTGATCATCCTGCAGATGAATTAGTACAACTTACGATCCCATATACTTCATCAGTGAAGAATATGATATCAAGTTCATCAGATGAATTTCATCGGTCAAGATTCAGATAAGCAAGATGAGGGCGTGTGAAATGAAAGTTCATTTCATCATGATTAGCCTGCGTCCTTCGTGCAATTTGTCGGGCCCCAGCAATTTCTTGAGACGTTGAGGCACGCCCGGAGACCTGACCCTGCAGAAGAGATTAGTTCTTTTCTTCACCACCCACATCTCAAGGGGTGGCAAAGAGTTCATCATTCTGAAAGCACCATATGAGAATGGTGGCATAGAGGCCAAACCATTTCGTTTCACATAAGAGGGTTAGGGTAAGCATATGAATAAGCGGAGAAATTCTTGAGGACTTATGAACATATTGGTTTGAAGAATAATGCACATATTCATAGCCCTTAGCTCTACCCTGCGAAACAGAGTTGTTAGCACGATGATAATCATATGAGGACTTTGATCCTTTTGAGGAATTTGATCCACGTGAGGAATTTGGTCCGTATGAGGACTTGGATCCATATGAAGAATTTGGTCCATATGAAGAATTTGATCTGGGGTTCCTTTTCTTCACTGGTGGTGTCATGAGGACATTCACCTGAAGACTTTCAAGACATTTCTTGGGAACCCAGATTTTCTTCATAGGGGGACCGTTCCTGCAGTTAGTGCCAACATATCTAGCAAATACTTCACCATTCTGATTTTTGAACAGTTTATAGTTTGAGTCAAATGACTCATCATCAGAATGAGGAAATTCACATGTAAAGCCAGATAAGGTGGATGGATCAATGGAGGTCCCTTTGCAGCAACCCATGAGGTTTTGGGATACCGCTCGGGCTTCCAAATGTTCCATCAGCATTGAGTTTCCTTTCAAAGGCAATACCCTCTTTCCTAGGGTTCTGTTGAGGATCTGCTTTTAAGCACATCACAAAGAGTCGATGCCCTTTGAGGCTTTTGTACATGCTGTCATGTACAATTCCTTCAGCCCTGCATCGTCAGTGATACTAGCAATGTCCTCAGATGAGGAATTAGTGATAGTAGAGGCAGGTGAAGAATTTGTAACAGTTGAAGCATTTGAACATTCAGGTGAAGAATTAGCAGATTCACGTTCAATGCACTTTAAGAATGGAGGAACAAATTCTTCTTGAGAGGCGCTGATTTGTTGGGCAAGTAATGAATCGCGCTCCTTCTGAAGATCTTCATAACTCGCTCTTAGCTTCTCAAGATCTTGCTTTCTTTGAAGAAATTCATAAGAAAGTTTCTCATGATCAGATAAGAGAGTGTTATGATGACCTTGAAGGCTGTCAAGCCTAGACCGAACTTCTCAAGATTTTCGCTTAGGGCTTGAGTGCGATCCATTTCTTCACCTAACATATCATCACTCTTATCTAGCATGTTTTGAACCTTTTCAAAAGCCCTTTGTTGTTTTATAGCAATCTTAGCAAGTTTAGAGTAGCTGGGCTTGAGATCCTCATCAGATTCATTTTCACTAGATTCAGAGGAGGTGTAATTGAGTACCTTGGCACCTTTTGCCATGAAGCAATAGGTGGGAGCGTAGTCATCATTTTCCTCATCAGGTTTGTTGGCGGAGTCATTTTCTTCAGTGTTGAAGATGGATTTGCTGACGTAAGCAGTAGCAAGAGCCAGACTAGCCACACCAGATTCGGATTCTTCAGACTCCTCCTCTTCCTCATTTTCCTCAGATTCAGCTTCAGAGTCCATTTCCTTGCCAATGAATGCCCGAGCCTTTTTGGAGCTGCTCTTCTTGTGAGAAGAAGGTTTTGAGGATTTTGATGATGAAGATTTTGATGATTTCTTCTTCTTCTTCACATCATCAGAACTGTAATCCTTGTGTTTCTTCTTCTTCAATTCCTTTTCCCACTGAGGACAATCTTGGATATAGTGACCAGGTTTCTTGCATTTGTGGCAAAGTCTTCGCTTATAGTCACTAGATGAGGAATCACTGCTTCTTGAGGATTTTCCAAAACGACCACGTCTTGTGAATTTCTGGAATTTCTTCACGAGCAGTGCTAGCTCTCGCCAAATTCTTGAGATCTCCAAGGCTACTAGCGAGTCTTCACTCTCGATTCAGATTCAGCCTTGGCCTTCAGGGCACGTGTTCTTCCATAGCCAGAACCATAGAGATCTCTCTTTTCAGCAAGCTGGAACTCGTGAGTATTTAGCCTTCGAGGATATCAGCAGGATCAAGAGACTTGTAGTCAGCTCGTTCTTGTATCATCGATGCGAGTGTCAAATGAGGAATCAGCGATCTTAGCAATTTCTTCACCACCTCATGGTCGGTGATGTCGATGGCACCAGTGCTTGAAGCTCATTTGAGATGTCAGTGAGGCGATCGAAGGTTTGTTGAACATTTTCGTTGTCGAGTCTTTTGAAGCGGTTGAAGAGATTCCGAAGAACATCAACTCGAGAGTCACGCTGAGTTGAAACACCTTCATTTACTTTGGACAGCCTGTCCCAAATGAGTTTGGCAGATTCCAAAGCACTCACTCTTCCATATTGGCCTTTGCTCAGATGGCCACATATGATATTCTTCGCTTGAGAATCGAGTTGCTTGAATCTCTTCACATCAGCATCATTCAGAGAGGGTGTGACTGAGGAAACACCTTTTGTCACAACATACCAGAGATCGTTGTCAATTGCTTCAAGATGCATTCGCATTTTGTTCTTCCATGAGGGGTAGTCCGTCCCATCGAAGGTAGGACACCCTCTTTGAGACCTTGATCATACTGCGGTCGACATAACTAAAACTCCGGTGGTTAAACCAAAATCACACGTAACAAGGGAGTACCTTGCTCGATACCAATTGAAAGTGCGTTATATCGACTAGAGGGGGTGAATAGGCGATTTTATGAATTTACAAATTCTTCATCGAGGAATTTGCTCGTGAGGAAATTCCTTAGCGAAGAAATACATGCAGCGGAATAAGTACTCGAAGTAAGCATAACAGATTACAAGCATAGTCATCATGATGAAATGAAGACAATCACAGAGTCTGAAAGCGTAATCACAGGATAACACAAGATGAAGACAAACAGATGAAGAAATTGAACTGTGGAAATTGAGAAAGTCTTGATCAAAGTCTTCAAACACAGATATGACAAACACTCAACACGAGAATGAGGAAATGAAAGGGTTGAGGAAATAGAACCAGTTAGGTTGGGGAAGACAATGATTTGGTAGAACAGTTCCAACTGCTGTCTCGGTTATGCGTCTGTTGGAGCGGCCGAGTATTTAAACTCGAGGACACGCAGTCCGGACACCAACATCGAAAGCACGCAGCTCAGACACCAAGTCCTCACCGTATTCTCCTTGAGCTAAGGCCACGCAGACCTCGTCCAATCACTCGTGGTAAGTCTTGAGCGACTTCCAAACCTTCACATACTTGGTCACTCGGCGATCCACAATTCCTCTTGGATGCTCTAGACCGTGACGCCTAACCGTCTGGAAGAAGCACAGTCTTCAAAGGTAAAAAGCGTCGGATCAACGGGATCAATTTCTTGATGATGCTCAATCACTTTGGGTTTGTTGGGGTTTGGTTTTGGGATTTTCCTCACTTTTGGGTTTTCCTCACTTGATGATTTTCGCTCAAAGTCCTCGGAGGATGGGTTGCTCTCAAATGACAAGTGTCAAGTTCTCTCGAGCAGCCAACCAACTAGTGGTTGTAGGGGCGGCTATTTATAGCCTAGGAGCAGCCCGACATGATAAGACATAAATGCCCTTCAATGATATGACCGTTAGGTGGAGATATTTTGGGACAGGTGGCGCGCCAACACAACAACGGTCGGAAGTTGGAACATCAAATTCCTCGGGGCTATCATGTTCCTCCTCGTGTAGGCAATTCGACATGGCGAATTCCTAACTCCTCGGTCGAACAAATTCCTCGGTGACCGGAAGAGCTACGTCTCATCCTTTGAAGAAATTGACTGAACTGTATGAGATTTCAAAAGCTTCACTCGAAGGGATTGGTAGGTGTAGGATTTTGAGTTGAGCATCAAATGGAAATTTCTCCTTAGTATTTCCTCGACCCCTTTAACGATGACGGTGTTTCCTATGACTCAAGAAAGAGAAAATGAAACTACGAAAACAAAAGTCTTCACGCTTCATGTTCCTCAAATGAATACCAAGTCTTGAGAATCACACCAATTTCTTCACTTTCAAAGTCTTGAAAAGTCTTGAATATCAAATTCTTCAGCTGAAGAAATTCATTTTTAGGGGTCGACTTTCTCTGTAAATATCAAACTTCTCATAGACTTATAGACCTGTGTACACTTACAAACGCATCAGTTACTTAACCTATAAGTCTTCAATACACCAAAATCACTAAGGGGCACTAGATGCACTTACAGTTCCCCTTTTGCTTCCTCCAGCTTCTGACGGAGATTTTTTTTTTCATCATCAACTCACAATTATCTATCTCGAGTTTTATTATCCCCTTGCATAACGCCTCCATGCTCTCATCCTTGAACCGGGAAGGAACCGATTCATCTTCTTCTTCGGAGGTCCAGCTATAGTGCCCCTCATCCCCATAGGACTTGGGGTTTGCGATGAGATCAGCAACATAGTTCTCAGCCTCAGAGTCTTGGGAGGACATATTTTCAGATCTACGCAGAAAACAACAAGAAAAGAGAACAGAGGATTTCTTCGTGATACAATGGTTAACAGGTTTGGGAAGTATGTATAGATTTTTTTATCTTGGAGGACAAGCACATGGAAGAAAAATGGAGTACGAAAGGTGTCCCAGGTGGGCACAACCCACCTGGGCACGCCGGGCAAGCCTGGCGCGCCCTGGTGTCTTGTGCCCACAACGGGACGCTTCCTGGGAGTTTCTTTATTTCCAAAATTCTAAAATATTCCAAAACTGATAAAAAATATTTTTATGGATTTTTTGGAGTCCGTTTACTTATCGTATCACGTACCTTCTTATTTTCACGATTCTGGAGTGTTCCGGAAGGACTCTTTTATGTGTTCTTCCGGTGTCAAAGTTTGGATAATATTACTTTCAACATTAATAGGTGTACCTGAGATATAATTCTTTATTCCTTGTCCATTGACAACCTTCGGGTTAGTACCTTCGGAATTATTTATCTTGATGGCTCCAGAACGGTAAACCTCCTCGATGACATATGGTCCTTCCCATTTTGAGAGGAGCTTTCCTGCAAAAAATCTAAAACAAGAGTTGTACAAAAGAACATATTCTCCGACTTTAAACTCACGCTTTTGGATTGTTTTGTCATGCCACCTTTTAACTTTTTCTTTGAATAACTTCGCATTTTCATAAGCTTGGGTTCTCTATTCATCTAATGAGCTAATATCAAATAATCTCTTTTCACTAGCAAGTTTCAAATCATAATTAAGTTCTTTAACTGCCCAATATGCTTTATGTTCTAACTCAAGAGGCAAATGACAAGCTTTTCCATAGGATTTTTATATGCTACTCTATAAGCCCAAAGTGCATCATCTAATTTCTTAGATCAATTCTTCCTGGACCTATTAACAGTGTTTTGCAAAATTAATTGTATTTCTCTATTGCTAAGTTCAACTTGACCACTAGAGTGAGGATGATAGGGTGATGCAATTCTATGGTTAACATCATACTTGACAAGCATTTTACGGAAAGCACCATGAATAAAATGTGAACCACCATCAGTCATTAAATATCTAGGGACTCCAAACCTTGGGAAAATAACTTCCTTAAGCATTTTAAAAGAGGTGTTGTGATCAGCACTACTGGTTGGAATAGCTTCTACCCATTTAGTAACATAATTAACAACAACCAAAATATGGAGAAACAAAGAGCTTGTAAGCAATAGCCTTGAGCCATTTTGCATAGTCATATCATCTTGGTCACCACATACATAGCATAGTTGGGATTGAAGACGTCACATTTCTCTCATAGGTTGGTGCACAAGCGTATCTTGACCATTTGAGCAATCGAGCTAGAGTCTCTCTAGCACTCGCACAACAAGAGCATTTTCTGTGGTTCCACATTTTGAGCTCACCCCTTGGTTGTGCGGATCCCATCTATCTTCCGTGTGTGTGTTCCTAGTGATATCCTTGGGTTTGATCTATTTTCTTTACTTGCATTTTTGTGAACCTCCTCAACCTTATCGATATATTGACTAACATTTGCTTGAAATTTTTGCCTCCATCCTAACCGAGCTACTCCATAAGCCTTTTACTTGTAGGTGTGAGAAACAAACCCGGTTTCAATTCTACTATTGTGGCATTACATTGAGTGACACTTGTTATATCCCCAATCCTCGGAAAAGGTAACTTCGGTATTGTTCTCTCATTTTCCTACTCACCCCACTTGGTTATGATGGATAAGCCAACTTCGTCGGCGAACCCGGTTTTTGAGGAGCAAGTTGTTGATCCCGGCTACGTCACCAAAACCACTTCTTCATCACGCAACGAGCTCTACATCAAGAAAGCGAAGCTTTGGGTGAACGCTTGGAGCAACTCGCCTCCGACCTTCGTCAATCGTAAATAAGGAACTGCGACCACATTGATGAAAAATTCACTACACAAATGGAGGAACTCCGCAACATGATCGTTCGGCGCCCGTCTTCCTCATCCTTGTCATCAAGACGGCACCACTCAATCCACCGCTCAATTCGGCAATCTTCGGACCACTCCTCCTATGATACAAGTCCTCCCCGAGCTCGTGTCCCTCGACGTGAAGATCCTCAAGATCGCCAAGCTCCAGAAAATCCATTCCGTGGCAATAGCATTAAAGACCGAGTTCGAGCATGTGAAAGGGTGAGACAACAAGCGCAAGAACCAATGGAGCAAGAGCAAATACCTCCTCAAGTGCAACATCAACCATCTCAAGACGGTGATGCAATTCGACAAGCACAAGAGCGTCGTCAAGCACAAGCCCTGGAACGTGAAGCACAAGTACTCTAAGCACAACATGCACTCCGTGAGTCCACTAGAGCTGTTGAAGAGCGAAACCGCCAAGTGCGAGAACAAGAGGAAGCTCTTCATCGGGAGCTCGAAGAAGAAGCCGCGCATCACCAAGAACAACAAGAAAGGAGCAACCAAACGCATATTCCTCGTCCTCCTCCACGACAAGAACGACACCAAGTGGAACAAGTGCTTCAAGACCCTCCTCCATGCCAAGAGCGACATCTCGAGGAACAAGCATTTGAGGACCTTCCTCCATGGCAAGAGCGACATCAAAACCGCTACTACGATGAAGAACTCCACTACGGCAAGCTCAAGTTCACCATGCCCAAGTTCTCCGGAAGCAATGATCCCGAAGAGTAACTCCCATGGGCCTTGAAGGTGGACAAGATATTCCGTCTTCGCAACTACGACGAGGAAAATAAGATTACCATGGCCTCCCTCGATTTCCAAGACTACGCCCTCATTTGGTGAGAACAAGTGATCGAGCGACGACAAACAAGAGGCGAGCCACCAATCACAACTTGGGCGGACATGGAGGATGTCATGAGAGCTCCCTTCGTGCCTACACACTACACCCGTGATCTCTTCAGGAAGTTGCAACTCCTCAAGCGAGGCACGAAGTGAAGGAAATATGCCCTAGAGGCAATAATAAATTTGTTATTTATATTTCCTTATATCATTATAAATGTTTATTATTCATGCTAGACTTGTATTAACCGGAAACTTAGTACATGTGTGAATACATAGACAAAACAGAGTGTCCCTAGTATGCCTCTACTTGTCTAGCTCGTTAATCAAAGATGGTTAAGTTTCATAACCATAGACATGTGTTGTCATTTGATGAACAAGATCACATCATTAGAGAATGATGTGATGGACAAGACCCATCCGTTAGCTTAGCATTATGATCGTTGAGTTTTATTGCTATTGCTTTCTCCATGACTTATACATGTTCCTCTGCCTATGAGATTATGCAACTCCCAAATACCGGAGGAACACCTTGTGTGCTATCAAACATCACAACATAATAGTTGATTATAAAGATGCTCTACAGATGTCTCCGAAGGTGTTTGTTGGGTTGGCATAGATCGAGATTAGGATTTATCACTCAGTGTATCGGAGAGGTATCTCTAGGCCCTCTCGATAATGCACATCACTATAAGCCTTGCAAGCAATGTGACTAATGAGTTAGTCACGGGATGATGCATTACGGAACAAGTAAAGAGACTTGCCGGTAACGAGATTGAACTAGGTATGATGATACCAACGATCGAATCTCGGGCAAGTAACATACCGATGACAAAAGGAACAACGTATGTTGTTATGCGGTTTGACCGATAAAGATCTTCATATAATATGTATGAACCAATATGAGCATCCAGGTTCCGCTATTGGTTATTGACCGGAGATGTGTCTCGGTCATGTCTACATAGTTCTCGAACGCGTAGGGTCCGCAAGCTTAACGTTTGATGATGGTTCGTATTATGAGTTATGTGATTTGATGACCGAAGTTTGTTCGGAGTCCTGGATGAGATCACGGACATGACGCGGAGTCTCGAAATGGTCGAGAGGTAAAGATTCATATATAGGACGATGGTATTTGGACAGCGGAAGTGTTCTGGGTGATACCGACTCACCGAAAGGGGTTCCGGGCAACCCCCGACAAAGATATGGGCTTAATGGGCTAAGTAAAGGAACACACCAGCCCACAAGGGGCTGATGTGCCCCCTATAGGGCCAGCCACGTGGGGAGAAAGGGAAAGAAGAGGAGGAAAAAGAAAGTATGAAGTAGGACTCCTACTTCCTTCCCCTACCCCCTCCTTCCTTTCCCCCTTATCCAAATATGGTGGGGGGGGGGGAATTGGACTAGGGGCCCAAGTAGGATTCCTCCTACTTGGGCGTGCCCTAGGCTGCCTTCCTCCCTCTCCCTCCTTTATATACGTGGGGAGGGCACCCCTAGAACACACATCAATTGTTCCTAGGCGTGTGCGGCGCTCCCCTCCATAGTTAACACCTCGGTCATATCGTCGTAGTGCTTAGGCGAAGCCCTGCGCCGGTAATGTCATCATCACCGTCGCCACGCCGTCGTGCTGACGGAAGTCTCCCTCGTCCTCAACTGGATCAAGAGCTCGAGGGACATCATCGTGCTGAATGTGTGCTGAACACGGAGGTGCCGTACGTACGGTACTTGGATCGGTTGGATCGTGAAGACGTTCAACTACATCAACCGCGTTACTAAACGCTTCCGCTTTCGGTCTACAAGGGTATGTGGACACACTCTCCCCGCTCGTTGCTATGCATCTCCTAGATAGATCTTGCGTGATCGTAGGCAAAAAATTTGAAATACTGCGTTCCCCAACAGTGGCATCCGAACCAGGTCTATGCGTAGATGTTATATGCACGAGTAGAAGACAAAGAGTTGTGGGCGATAATAGTCATGCTACTTACCAGCAATGTCTTACTTTGATTCGACGGTATTGTTGGATGAAGCGGCGCGGACCGACATTACATGACCACGTTCATGAGACTAGTTCTACCGACATGCTTCGCACACAGGTGGCTAGCGGGTGTTTGTTTCTCCAACTTTAGTTGAATCGAGTTTGACTACGCCCGGTCCTTGTTGAAGGTTAAAACAGCACACTTGACGAAAAATCGTTGTTGTTTTTGATGCGTAGGTAAGAACGGTTCTTGCTAGAAGCCTGTAGCAGCCACGTAAAACTTGCAACAACAAAGTAGAGGACGTCTAACTTGTTTTTGCAGGGCATGTTGTGATGTGATATGGTCAAGACGTGATGATATATAAATTGTTGTATGAGATGATCATGTTTTGTAACAGTTATCGGCAATTGGCAGGAGCCATATGGTTGTCGCTTTATTGTATGAAATGCAATCGTCTTGTAATTGCTTTACTTTATCACTAAGCAGTAGCAATAGTCGTAGAAGCAATAGTTGACGAGATGACAACGATGCTATGATGGAGATCAAGGTGTCAAGCCAGTGACGATGGTGATCATGACGGTGCTTTGGAGATGGAGATCAAAGGCACAAGATGATGATGGCCATATCATATCACTTATTTTGATTGCATGTGATGTTTATCCCTTATATATCTTATTTTTCTTAGTACGGCGGTATCATTATAAGATGATCCCTCACTAAATTTCAAGTTACAACTGTTCTCCCTGAGTATGCACCGTTGCTACAGTTCATCGTGCCGAGACACCACGTGATGATCGGGTGTGATAAGCTCTACGTTCACATACAACGGGTGCAAGCCAGTTTTTGCACACGTATAATACTCGGGTTAAACTTGATGAGCCTAGCATATGCAGATATGGCCTCGGAACACTGAGACTGGAAGGTCGAACGTGAATCATATAGTAGATATGATCAACATAGTGATGTTCACCATTGAAATCTACTCCATCTCACATGATGATCGGATATGGTTTAGTTGATATGGATCATGTGATCATTTAGATGACTAGAGGGATGTCTATATAAGTGGGAGTTCTTAAGTAATATGATTAAATTGAACTTTAATTTATCATGAACTTAGTCCTGATAGTATTTGCAAATTATGTTGTAGATCAATAGCTTGCGATGTAGCTCCCCGTTTATTTTTTGATATGTTCCTAGAGAAAAATAAGTTGAAAGATGGTAGTAGCAACGATGTGGACTGGATCTGTGATCTGACGATTATCCTCGTTGCTGCACAGAAGACTTATGTCCTTGATGCACCGCTAGGTGACAGACCTATTGCAGGAGCAGATGCAGACGTTATGAATGTTTGACAAAGCTCGGTATGATGACTACTTGATAGTTTAGTGCACCATGCTTTACGGCTTAGACCCGGGACTTAAAAAATGTTTCGAACGCCACGGAGCATATGAGATGTTCCAAGAGTTGAAATTGGCATTTCAAACTCATGCCCGTGTCTGGAGGTATGAGACCTCTGACAAATACTTTGCCTACAAGATGGAGGAGAATAGCTCAGCTAGTGAGCATGTGCTCAGATTGTCTGGGTACTACAATCGCTTGAATCAAGTGGGAGTTAACCTTCCAGATAAGATAGTGATTGACAGAGTTCTCTAGTCACTATCACCAAGTTACTAGAACTTCGTGATGACCTATAATATGCAAGGGATATGACGAAAACGATTCCCCGAGCTCTTTGCGATGCTGAAATCGGCGAAGGTAGAAATCAAGAAAAGCATCAAGTGTTGATGGTTGACAAGACCACTAGTTTCAAGTAAAAGGGCAAGGGAAAGAAAGGGAACTTCAAGAAGAATGACAAGAAAGTTGCCACTCCCATGAAGAAGCCCAAAGCTAGACCCAGGCCTGAAACTGAGTGCTTCTACTGCAAAGGAAATGGTCACTGAAAGCGGAACTGCCACAAATACTTCGCGGATAAGAAGGATGGCAAAGTGAGCAAAAGTATATATGATATACATGTTATTGATGTGTACTTTACTAGTATTCATATTCGCCCCGTGGGTATTTGATACCGGTTCAGTTGTTATGATTAGTAACTTGAAACAGGAGTTATTAAATGAACAGAGACTAGTTGAGGGCAAGGTGACGATTTGTGTTGGAAGTGATTCCAAGGTTGATAAGATCACCATCACACACTCCCTTTACCTTCGGGATTAGTGTTGAACCTAAAATAAATGTTATTTGGTGTTTGCGTTGAGCATAATATGATTGGATCATGTTTATTGCAATACAGTTATTCATTTAAGTCAAAGAATAATTGTTATTCTGTTTACATGAATGAAACCTTCTATGGTCATACACCCAAGGTGAATGGTTTATTGAATCTCGATGTAGTGATACACATATTCATAATATTGAAGCCAAAAGATGCAAGGTTAATAATGATAGTGCAACTTATTTGTGGCACTGCCGTTTAGGTCATATTGGTGTAAAACGCATGAAGAAACTCCATGCTGATGGACTTTTGGAATCACTTGATTATGAATCACTTGATGCTTGCGAACAATGCCTCATGGGCAAGATGACTAAGACTCCTTCCTCCGGAACAATGGAGCGAGCAACTAACTTATTGGAAATAATACATACTGATGTATGCGGTCCGATGAGTGTTGAGGCTCGCGGCGGGTATCACTATTTTCTAACCTTCACAGATGATTTGAGCAGATATGGGTATATCTACTTAATGAAACATAAGTCTGAAACATTTGAAAAGTTCAAAGAATTTCAGAGTGAAGTGAAAAATCATCGTAACAAGAAAATAACATTTCTACTAACTGATCGTGGAGGTGAATATTTGAGTTATGAGTTTGGTCTTCATTTGAAACAATGTGGAATAGTTTCACAACTCACGCCACCTGGAACACCACAGCGTAATGGTGTGTCCGAACGTCTTAACCGTACTTTATTAGATATGGTGCGATCTATGATGTCTCTTACTGATTTACCACTATCATTTTGGGGTTATGCAATAGAGACAGCTGCATTCACGTTAAATAGGGCACCATCTAAATCCGTTGAGACGACACCATATGAACTGTGGTTTAGCAAGAAACATAAGCTGTCATTTCTAAAAAGTTTGGTGCTGTGATGCTTATGTGAAAAAGCTTCAACCTGATAAGCTCGAACCCAAATCGGAGAAGTGTGTCTTCATAGGATACCCAAAAGAAACTATTGGGTACACCTTCTATCACAGATCCAAAGGCAAGATCTTTGTTGCTAATAATGGATCCTTTCTAGAGAAGGAGTTTCTCTCAAAATAAGTGTAACACCCCAAAAAAAATTTAGACTTGTTTTATTAATTAAAATTTTGCCAGGAACTTAAACTTTGGTTATCTGGATTTTCTATTGATTTCAGAACCTTTCTTCCCTTTATCTTTATGGAGTTTTTACCCCTAGTGAAAAACTTTCCATTTTTTTGGACTCTTTTACCCTCTCAAATAAAAAAATTCCTTTATCAGTGGGAATTATTTATATAATTATTTTTCCCTGAGCCTTATCTCTCTAATTTGGTTTTTCATAAGTTTAGAGTCCCATTTGCACTGCAACCCTTTTATAAATTCTTTCAAAAATTCCACCAAAAATTGGAGATGTCATGTGATGTTTCTAAATCACTTTTATGCTATAATATATTTGATTCCTTGGATATTTTGAGTTCTACACCTAAGTTTCAAATCTGGTCCAGTAGACTGTTTTGCACTATAACCTATTTAAATATTTCTTTAAAACTTCTACCAAAATTTTTGGGATGTCAACAGGAGTATATTATTTAACTTTTTGCAAAAACTCAGTGATGTCCTTTGAAAAATTTGAGTGAACCGTCTTCATCTTCATTCTGGTCCAACTGGATGGATTGTACTACAGCTATATTATAACTTGCTCCTTTTGCTGTGATTCCTTTTCCTACTTGTAGCCCTTCCTGCTAGAACCTTAAGTCCAAGAGGTTGGACTCATTGGAGCAATTCTAGTGCATGCAATCATGCCCTATTCCTTCTGTCCAGAACTGAAGTTTTGCAAAACTTGCACTAGCAAGTTTCTTCTTTTGGCAAACTAACCTCACCACCATCTCTTGCATCTAAAGAGACCCCACTCTGGAAGTTGTGATCACCCCAAGTACTTCCTAGATGCCTCTGGCATTTTGTCGAACACCCTGTGTGCATGAACAAATTTGGCATGGTTCAAGGTTTTGTGTTGTGAACTTTTCCCTTGCCCCAAACCAAGTTGTCCAGTAGCCTTCTGCATGTCTCTAACCTAGTCCTGTGGATTTGCAGTGGCTCTCTAGCAACCTTAGACGCCTTGGCATTTCGTCGAACGAGTGCCGTGCACGCCCAGAGCGCGAGCAGAGCATGCGTTTTGCACGTGCCGCGCCCGAGCCGCCACGTCACGCCCCTGGTTTTGCCCACACCACAGAGCCGCGCCACACACTCTCCCTCTCACTGCAACACGCCAAGCAGCCCTGGTGCCCTGCATCAGCGCCGTCAGAGCTCCTTGGTGGCACACTGGCGTCCGCAGCGCGTCTCTGCCAGGTCGGTGCCGCCCAAGCCTCTCCCGCTCGCCACCTGCCCCTGGAACAGCTCAACCTCATCCTCTCGCGCGTCCTCTAGGTCTCGTCGTCGCCACGACGCCCTACCGCTACAGAGAGGCGGTTCGCCGGCGAACTTATCCACGGCCGCCGCAAACCGACCTCATTGCACTATAAGAAGAGGCCCCCGAGCACGTCCCGTTCCACAGGCAGCCTCAGAACACTCCCCTAGTTCTTCCGTGGCAGCCAATCGACCCGGGGAGGTCTTCTTCCCCACCTCCGACAACTGTAGCCGCCGCCACTGTCCCGGCCATTCCGGCGCCACCAGAGCCTCCACCTCTCCACTCTCTTCACCACGAACTCCCTCTCCCGTCTCGATCCCCTGAGCCCATGGATGGCCTCCGTTTCCCGAACGGTGCCGCCATTCGCCGGCGAGCATCGCCGGAGTCCCGCCTCCGCTCGGGGCAGAGGAAGAGGAGGGAGGACGACTAGTCAAACCTGACCAGTGGGTCCCCCGGGCCCACTGTGAGTGACACACCGCCCGATCCACGTGGATTAAGTCAAGACGTAAAGGGCAAATACGTATTCGACATGTACATTTCGAAACGTTTTCTTTTTATTCTATTATTTTTTTTAAAACCAGTTTTGACCACAGCTTTGACTGCCTATAACTTTTTAATGATAACTCCAAATGAATTGATTCCTTTTCATACCTCTCTCAAATTTGATCTAGTTTATTTTAAGATTTATTTGAAAATTGTTCAATACAAATTTTTGTGCTGTTTTAAATTTGTGTGTTAATTCAAATTTATTTAAAATAGGACTTTGGAGAGAGAGAGAAGCAAACTTTCAAAAGTTTTGGAGTGCACCCTGCCTTTCCACACCTTGAAGGCAAGCATTCTGAAGCCTGGCATAATATTTTGCATGCATTGTTTGACACGATCATGACACCACCTCAATACACAGAACTCGTTATTTTATGTGGATGATCATTTGCATGAATGTTTATTTGAAATTTCCTTGCTGTTGGAAATGGATATGCTTGTGATAAAGATCATCCTCGTATGCCTTTCATGCCTACCGGAAGGAAAACGGGAAAGTCTCTGTCTTGGGTAGACCCGAGCTTGTCCCTAGTTCCTCGTTGAGACGAGTGTGTCCGGCATGGCATGAGGGGTATGATGAGTGGTGATTCTGTCTGTTGGATGAAATATATTCGTTATGCTAATTATGCAGGGAATACCTAAACCTCCTGAGTCAACCATAGATCGAGTCTTGTTCCGGTAACCCCCATACTTGTTTCATACTACCACTTGTCCCTGCCATATGTAGGGTACGGTTCAGTAAGTTGTCAACCCCTTTCCTAGCACACACCATACAGAGAGGCCATGGTGGAAGATACCGGAGGCATCCGGTAGGCATGCCATCTGACCCGGGGGCATGGGTGTTTCGGTTGGCCGAAGGGGTAGCTCCCCTAGTTTGCACGCGGTATAAATTTTTGTGATCCCATGCTACGTCGAGGTTGTAGCCTCCCCACTTAGAGTTTTGCTTAACGGGTGTCGCGGGTGATTTCCAGACACCGGTAAGTTAGGCTGGTGTGTGCGGATAGGTGTGTTTTCAATCAAAAGACCGTAGACGGGATTAGTCCCGATGGACTAAAGGAATCCGTTACTCGTGGGTAAAGAGTACACCCTCTGCAGAGATTAAATCTATTCGAATAGCCGTGTCCATGGTTAAGGATTATAGTCTAGGATGGGACAAGTGTTGGTCTTAGTGTCGGTCTTCGGAGGAGAAACTGTTAAACCAAACTTGGATACCGACTTGTGACTTGTGAGGACCATGATTATTATTTTGTTATGGACTGACCGTTATATTATTTGAATTATCGAGTATCCCTGGGATGGTTCTACCTCCTGGATATTCATTGTGATTCTTTATAAGCCCTTTATGTGGTGTCGCTGAGACGCCCAACTGTGGCATGCTTGTTATTTATTTTTCTTTATAAGCCCTTTATGTGGTGTCGCTGAGACGCCCAACTGTGGCATGCTTGTTATTTATTTTTCTTTATAAGCCCTTTTAAATGGTGTCATTTGACGCCTGATCGTGGCATGCTTGTTACTTATTTTTCTTTATAAGCCCTTTATGTGGTGTCGCTGAGACGCCCGACTGTGGCATGCTTGTTATTTAATTTACTTATAAGCCCTTTATGTGGTGTCGCTGAGACGCCCGACTGTGGCATGCTTGATATTTATTTTTCTTTATAGGCCCTTTATGTGGTGTCACTCAGACGCCCGACTGAGGCATGCTTGTTATTCACCATCAATTCGAGACGTCGCTTCAGACATCCGAATGGTGCATTTTTATTCCTACTCTGTCATTACATATTCATTGTTACATATTAATAACCTGCTTGCATGTATCAAGGATTTTAAGCTTATGACTGACGTTGTGGTCATAGAATATTTTCTAAGCATGATTATCGGTTGTTATATTATACCTGTGTTCATAATGTTTGCGAGTAAATTCAAAGTACTCATTGGCTTGTCCCTGGCTATTGTCTTGGCCAGATTTCTTGCGTGGAGAGGAGCGTTGCGATGATAGCCCGGAAACCTACGCAATGGTGATAGCAGCCTCGCGAAGATAGGAGTTAACCTGGTCAGCTGTTCCTGTGGGAAATGGAGTCCCATAGACGCTGATGATCCACAAACCGCTTCCGCCATCAACCACTAGAAACCATTTGTTGTACTCACAGACCAGAATGGTCTTGTACCACATATTTTGTATTTTGCTTAGAATTACTGTATCAAGTTGGTGCCTCATCAGCTAACAGTAATCCTGGGGCTGGTGAGCACAACGGCCATTTTCTGGAATTTATTACCCGGAAAACTGGTCATCACAAACTTGGTATCAGAGCCAGGCTGACCATTGGCTAATCCTATCTTAGCCAGGTCAATAAACTTAGGCAAACCAACCCACCAGACCATAACCAAACCCCAGCCAAGCTTCGCGTGCAAGATAGCCACACAGTGACCCGACACCTTTTGGCAGTCGGTGCCCAACCTATCAACCCAGCCTGTCTATCGCGGACGAGTGACCAGCACCCAAGGTGTCTTATTCGCAAGCGTGCGAAGGAAGACTCCGTCCCCTTTTACTTTAAAAAGGGCATGCTAGCCCCAACCCAGCACAGCACAGCCGCTACCCCAAACCGAGCCATAATGCCTGGCCCCGTCGTGCACAATGAGACCACAGCAACCAACCTTGGAGGCTTTGTGACCATACTCGCAAACCTCACCCACCGAGCCTATGCGTTAGAAGAGCCCCCAGAATATGTTGTGTACCAAGGACCCATGAGCGGTGAGAGCCGTCAATTCTGGGCCACTGCACACATTTACGGTAGGGGTCTAGCGCCCGAGCGCCCCTACAGGTTCACCGGAAGAACAAATTCCTTTGAACCACAAGCCATCCAACTAGCTGCTCGAGAGGCTATAGTTCATCTCTGGCATCTGTCGACCAGAGTTAACTGTCGCTCGTTCCACTACTACCCCAGACGAGAAGGGTATGGTAGACCACCCCAGGTTGCCAATGGAGATCACGAGACGGATCCTTCATTGTTGCACCTAGTGCGCTATGTAGGTGCACTAGAGGCACTATTCGATCAAATCACCATTGATCTGATTGCAGCTCGTGGAGAACTAGTTCGTCGAGCCCCGGCGAGAGGAGAAGACGAGCCCGACGCTGACAACCCAGTCGTGTTGTTCGGACAACCAATCGAGACCTTGAGGTCCGCCCCAGCCATCAACTAAGGTGCTTTGATGACCCCAGAAGTGCTTCGTCGCCTTTTGGGAGCACACTCCAACGGGATTGTGGCCAACAATCCCCGAGATGGTCATCATCGCTACCCCGATCCTACAGCCCCTCAACCCTCTCCAGCTAATTCCGACGGTGAGAACCGTTGAGAAGCCTCGACATCCTCAAGGCACGCCCGCTTGGATGTAAACGAGGTAGACTAAGTCACTCAAGTAGTGTCGAGTCCCAGTGTATCCCCGCTTTGTAATCATGTGACCATGTAAATAAACGCCGCCTGTCGTCGTGGCTCTGTTTTAGATGGTAGCCTTGCATGGATATGTTAGCATGCGGTATAAATTTCTATCCCAGACACAGTTACCAAAAACCACCCCGACAACACCCAAAGTGATACGTCACTTTGGTAAGATATGTATCTGTGGCTTTGACCCCGACCCTTGGAGCTGAGCTGGCAAATAAATTACCTTTCACCACGGTAAAATGACCCAGCTCCAGTGCTATAAAAAGGCCACCTCGTGACCTTGCCAGGCACCCCTCACCTTGTGCACCATCCTCACAAACATTTCTTGCCATGCCAAGCCCCAGTATTTATCTGAGAACCCCAGATGCAACCCCGGGTAGTTTTGTCAAAATATTGTGGGATTTTACCTGCAGTACCATGGGTTCTACCCAGCCACCCCAGTACAAGCTGTTCAAATCGAGAATCACCCCTTCCACCTCGAGATACTGGGCAGCAGTGCACATCCCTCCCATAAGCCCAAACCAAGACCCAACGGAGGTCTCCTTCGTGGGGAAATCTATGCCAACCCCACATATGGCTGTAGAAGCTATTGCATACGACGCGCTTGCTCGCCTTCGATTCATGGTACCCTATGCCAGCGAACGAGGGTATTATTACTTTCCGAGCCGTGCAGCACCCGGAGAAGTAACATCTTTTCCCGGTGGACGGATTGAGAGAGACCAAGTACTGGCCAACCTGGTCCAGTACGTCATCGCTCAAGAACGTTTGACCCAGCGAGTAATGGGAAATCTCCAGAGTCTCACGGATTTAAATCCTCCGATTGCCATCGGCAGACCGCTGAGGCCCGACCAAGAGAGACACATTCATCGGCCGGTCAATCCACTTTCCTCGATAGAAGAGGAGTGCACCCCAGTACCAGAGACGTTCTCTCAGGACCCCGTCCAGTTACCATTTGCATTATAGACGTCGCCGCTGTATTTATTACTGCAACATTTATTTATGCGTTGTAACTTATGCATGGTACCCCGAGTTTGTGCGGCAAGTAAATTATTTAGTTTCTATTAATTTGAGTAGTTTTGTTGCGGTATTCTCTTTATTTACTGATTATCCTGGAGTGAGATTTCTTTTCCTTGAAATGTCGCATCGTATATCTCCTCGCGACATGGATTATTTTATTCGCACAGCACCACGGCAGCAGTCTCACAACCGCTCGAACACATACACTGCTTGCAAAACACGTGACCATGGAGTATTTGTTTTTCGAAACAGCTCTTAACAAATCTCGAGGACGAGATTTTTTTAAGGGGGGTAGTGTTGTAACACCCCAATTTTTTTAGCCTTGTTTTATTAATTAAAATTTTGCCAGGAACTTAAACTTTTGTTATTTGGATTTTCTATTGATTTCAGAACCTTTCTTCCCTTTATCTTTATGAAGTTTTTACCCCTAGTGAAAAACTTTCCTTTTTTTGGACTCTTTTACCCTCTCAAATAAAACAATTCTTTTATCAGTGGGAATTATTTATATAATTATTTTTCCCTGAGCCTTATCTCTCTAATTTGGTTTTTCATAAGTTTAGAGTCCCATTTGCACTGCAACCCTTTTATAAATTCTTTAAAAAATTCCACAAAAAATTGGAGATGTCATGTGATGTTTCTAAATCACTTTTATGCTATATATATTTCATTCCTTGGATATTTTGAGTTCTAGACCTAAGTTTCAAATCTGGTCCAGTAGACTGTTTTGCACTATAACCTATTTAAATATTTATTTAAAACTTCTACCAAAAATTTTGGGATGTCAACAGGAGTATATTATTTAACTTTTTGCAAAAACTCAGTGATGTCCTTTGAAAAATTTGAGTGAACCATTCTCATCTTCATTCTGGTCCAACTGGATGGATTGTACTACAGCTATATTATAACTTGCTCCTTTTGCTGTGATTCCTTTTCCTACTTGTAGCCCTTCCTGCTAGAACCTTAAGTCCAAGAGGTTGGACTCATTGGAGCAATTCTAGTGCATGCAATCATGCCCTGTTCCTTCTGTCCAGAACTGAAGTTTTGCAAAACTTGCACTAGCAAGTTTCTTCTTTTGGCAAACTAACCTCACCACCATCTCTTGCATCTAAAGAGACCCCACTCTGGAAGTTTTGATCAACCCAAGTACTTCCTAGATGCCTCTGGCATTTTGTCGAACACCCTGTGTGCATGAACAGATTTGGCATGGTTGAAGGTTTTGTGTTGTGAACTTTTCCCTTGCCCCAAACCAAGTTGTCCAGTAGCCTTCTGCATGTCTCTAACCTAGTCCTGTGGATTTGCAGTGGCTCTCTAGCAACCTTAGACGCCCTGGCATTTCGTCGAACGAGTGTCGTGCACGCCCAGAGCGCGAGCAGAGCACGCGTTTTGCACGTGCCGCGCCCGAGCTGCCACGTCGCGCCCCTGGTTTTGCCCACACCACAGAGCCGCGCCACACACTCTCCCTCTCACCGCAACATGCCAAGCAGCCCTGGTGCCCTGCAGCACCGCCTTCAGAGCTCCTAGGCGGCACACCGACGTCCGCAGCGCGTCTCTGCCAGGTCGGTGCCGCCCAAGCCTCTCCCGCTCGCCTCCTGCCCCTGGAACAGCTCAGCCTCATCCTCTCGTGCTTCCTCTAGCTCTCGTCGTCGCCACGACGCCCTGCCGCTACAGAGAGGCGGTTCGCCTGTGAACTTATCCACGGCCGCCGCAAACCGACCTCATTGCACTATAAAAAGAGGCCCCCGAGCACGTCGCGTTCCACAGGCAGCCTCAGAACACTCCCCTAGTTCTTCCGTGGCAGCCAATAGACCCGGGGAGGTCTTCTTCCCCACCTCCGGCAAATGGAGCCGCCGCCACTGTCCCGGCCATTCCGGCGCCACCAGAGCCTCCCCCTCTCCACTCTCTTCTCCAGGAACTCCCTCTCCCCTAGTGAATCCACCCCCTGCTCGATTTTGATCGGGACTAGCCACGGGAGAAAAATCACTTTGCCCGACGGCCACCGTCCGCTGCGAAGCTCGCCGCCGGCAGCTCCGTCCACCCCATAAACCGTAGCGACCACCGGAGTGACCGTCTCGATCCCCTAAGCCCGCGGATGGCCTCCGTTTCCCGAACGGTGCCGCCATTCACCGGCGAGCATCGCCGTAGTCCCGCCTCCGCTCGGGGCAGAGGAAGAGGAGGGAGGACGACTAGTCAAACCTGACCAGTGGGTCTCCCAGGCCCACTGTGAGTGACACACTGCCCGATCCACGTGGATTAAGTGAAGACGTAATGGGCAAGTACGTATTCGACGTGTACATTTCGAAACGTTTTCTTTTTATTCTGTTATTTATTTCAAAACCAGTTTTGACCACAACTTTGACTACCTATAGATTTTTTATGATAACTCCAAATGAATTGATTCCTTTTCCTACCTCTCTCAAATTTGATCTAGTTTATTTTAAGATTTATTTGAAAATTGTTCAAGACAAATTTTTGTGCTGTTTTAAATTTGTGTGTTAATTCAAATTTATTTAAAATAGGACTTTGGAGAGAGAGAAGCAAACTTTCAAACGTTTTGGAGTGCACCCTGCCTTTCCACACCTTGAAGGCAAGCATTCTGAACCCTGGCATAATATTTTGCATGCATTGTTTGACACGATCATGACACAACCTCAATATGCAGAACTCGTTATTTTATGTGGTGATATGATCATTTGCATGAATGTTCATTTGAAATTTCCTTGCTGTTGGAAATGGATATGCTTGTGATAAAGATCATCCTCGTATGCCTTTCGTGCCTACCGGAAGGAAAACGGGAAAGTATCTGTCTTGGGTAGACCCGAGCTTGTCCCTAGTTCCTCGTCGAGACGAGTGTGTCAGGCATGGCATGAGGGGTATGATGAGTGGTGATTCTGTCTGTTGGATGAAATATATTCGTTATGCTAATTATGCAGGGAATACCTAAACCTCCTGAGTCGACCATAGATCGACTCTTGTTCCGGTAACCCCCATACTTGTTTCGTACTACCACTTGTCCCTGCCATATGTAGGGTACGGTTCAGTAAGTTGTCAACCCCTTTCCTAGCAGACACCGTACAGAGAGGCCATGGTGGAAGATACCGGAGGCATCCGGTAGGCATGCCATCTGACCCGGGGGCATGGGTGTTTCGGTTGTAGCCGAAGGGGTAGCTCCCTAGTTTATGCTTGCGTATAAATTTTGTGATCCCATGCTACGTCGAGGTTGTAGCCTCCCACTTATAGTTTTGCTTAACGGGTGTCGTGGGTGATTTCCAGACACCGGTAAGTTAGGCTGGTGTGTGCGGATAGGTGTGTTTTCAATCAAAAGACCGTAGACGGGATTAGTCCCGATGGACTAAAGGAATCCGTTACTCGTGGGTAAAGAGTACACCCTCTGTAGAGATTAAATCTATTCGAATAGCCGTTTCCATGGTTAAGTATTACAGTCTGGGATGGGTCAAGTGTTGGTCTTAGTGTCGGTCTTTGGAGGAGAAACTGTTAAACCAAACTTGGATACCGACTTGTGACTTGTGAGGACCATGATTATTATTTTGTTATGGACTAACCGTTATATTAATTGAATTATCGAGTATCCCTGGGATGGTTCTACCTCCTGGATATTCATTGTGATTCTTTATAAGCCCTTTATGTGGTGTCGCTGAGACGCCCAACTGTGGCATGCTTGTTATTTATTTTTCTTTATAAGCCCTTTATGTGGTGTCGCTGAGACGCCCAACTGTGGCATGCTTGTTAGTTATTTTTCTTTATAAGCCCTTTTCGTGGTGTCGCTGAGACGCCCGACTGTGGCATGCTCGTTACTTATTTTTCTTTATAGGCCCTTCATGTGGTGTCGCTGAGACGCCCAACTGTGGCATGCTTGTTATTTAATTTACTTATAAGCCCTTTATGTGGTGTCGCTGAGACGCCCGACTATGGCATGCTTGATATTTATTTTTCTTTATAGGCCCTTTATGTGGTGTCGCTCAGACGCCCGACTGAGGCATGCTTGTTATTCACCATCAATTCATGACGTCGCTTCAGACATCCGAATGGTGCATTTTTATTCCTACTCTGTCATTACATATTCATTGTTACATATTAATAACCTGCTTGCATGTATCAACGATTTTAAGCTTATGACTGACGTTGTGATCATAGAATATTTTCGAAGCATGATTATCGGTTGTTATATTATACCTGTGTTCATAATGTTTGCGAGTACATTCAAAGTACTCACTGGCTTGTCCCTGGCTATTGTCTTGGCCAGGTTTATTGCGTGGAGAGGAGCGTTGCGATGACAGCCCGGAAACCTACGCAATGGTGATAGCAGCATCGCGAAGATAGGAGTTAACCTGGTCAGATGTTCCTGTGGGAAATGGAGTCCCATAGACGCTGATGATCCACAAACCGCTTCCGCCATGAACCACTAGAAACCATTTGTTGTACTCACAGACCAGAATGGTCTTGTACCACATATTTTGTATTTTGCTTAGAATTTCTGTATCAAGTTGGCGCCTCATCAGCTAACAGTAATCCTGGGGCTGGTGAGCACAACGGCCATTTTCTGGAATTTATTACCCGGAAAACCGGTCGTCACAATAAGCGAGTGGGAGGAAAGTAGAACTTGATGAGGTAATTGTACCATCTCCCGAATTGGAAAGTAGTCCATCACAGAAATTAGTTCCAGTGATTTCTACACCAAAGTGAGGAAGCTAATGATGATGATCATGAAACTTCAGATCAAGTTACTACTGAACCTCGTAGGTCAACCAGAGTAAGATCTGCACCAGAGTGGTACGGTAATCCTGTTCTGGAAGTCATGTTACTTGACCATGACGAACCTACGAACTATGAGGAAGCGGTGATGAGCCCAGATTCCGCAAAATGGCTTGAAGCCATGAAATTTGAGATGGGATCCATGTATGAGAACAAAGTATCGACTTTGGTTGAACTTGCTCGATGATCAGCAAGCCACTGAGAATAAATGGATCTCCAAGAGGAAGACGGACGCTGATAGTAGTGTTACTATCTACAAAGCTTGAATTGTCACAAAAGGTTTTCGACAAGTTCAAGGTGTTGACTACAATGAGATTTTATCACTCGTATCGATGCTTAAGTCTGTTCGAATCATGTTAGCAATTGCCATGTTTTATGAAATCTGGCAAATGGAAATAAAAGAAAACATTCCTTAATGGATTTCTTAAAGAAGAGTTGTATATGATGCAACGAGAAGGTTTTGTCAATCCTAAAGGTGCTAACAAAATGTGGAATCTCAAGCGATCCATCTATGGACTGGCAAGCATCTCGGAGTTGGAATATACGCTTTGATGAGTTGATCAAAGCATATTGTTTTATACAAACTTGCTGTGAAGCCTGTATTTACAAGAAAGTGAGTGGGAGTGATACGTCTCCAACGTATCTATGATTTTTTATTTTCCATGCTATATTATATTCTGTTTTGGATTATTAATGGGCTTTATTATACACTTCTATATTATTTTTGGGACTAACCTATTAACCGGAGGCCCAGCCCAAATTGCTGTTTTTTTGCCTATTTCAGTGTTTCGCAGAAAAAGAATATCAAACAGAGTCCAAACGGAATGAAACCTTCGGGAACGTGATTTTTAGAACAAACGTGATCCAGAGGACTTGGAGTGGACGTCAAGCAACAGACGATGAAGCCACGAGGTAGGGGGGGGGGGCGCCCTCCACCCTCGTGGGCCCCTCGTGGCTCCATCGACCTACTTCTTCCTCCTATATATACCTACGTACCCCCAAACCATCAGAAGCGCCCACGAAAACCTAATTCCACCGCCGCAACTTTCTGTACCCGTGAGATCCCATCTTGGGGCCTTTTCAGGCATCCTACCGGAGGGGGCATTGATCACGGAGGGCTTCTACATCAACACCATAGTCTCTCCGATGATGTGTGAGTAGTTTACCTCAGACCTTTGGGTCCATAGTTATTAGCTAGATGGCTTCTTCTCTCTCTTTGGATCTCAATACAAAGTTCTCCTCGATTCTCTTGGAGATCTATTTGATGTAACTCTTCTTTTGCGGTGTGTTTGTCGAGATCCAATGAATTGTGGGTTTATGATCAAGATTATCTATGAACAATATTTGAATCTTCTCTGAATTCTTTTATGTATGATTTATTATCTTTGCAAGTCTCTTCGAATTATCAGTTTGGTTTGTGTCGTGGAATTGTCACGGCAGATGTCCTAGTGTGAGGATTTAGTCGTGAAGCCAACGCATCTTATGTGGTAGCTTGAGAGGGGTTGTGCGGAATCGAGAGACGCAACACAAGACAAGGGTTTAGACAGCTTCGGGCCACGGGAAACATCATCCGGTAACAACCCTACATGTTGTTTGAGGCTAGGTCTCATTATCATCGAGGAAGACGCCGTAAACCAGCTCTCCCAGTTATGTCTAGCCCTAAGATTATTTCCTCCCCCTCTTGGGGTGCCCTGCCCCTCCTTATATATGTTGAAGGGGCGGGTTACATGTAGAGTACAACTCGGATTAAGACTTAAACTATTCTGACTTCTCTTCATGGGCTTCTTAACGTCTTGGGCTTCGTAACGTCTCGGGCTTCATAATTCCAGGCGACTCTATCTGCCGAGTTATGACTGTCAACCAGTTATCATTGTCTGCCGGGTTATGACTGTCAACCAGTTATCACTGTCTGCCGGTTTATGATTGTCTGTCCGGTTATGATGTTCTGCCGGTTTATGATGTCTTAACACCTGCCGGGTTATCATCTGACTTAACACCTGCCGGTTTACCACCTGTCGGTTTACCGTCTGTCTTAGCCATCTGTCTTAACTGTCTGTCTTAACTGTCTGCCGGTTTACCATCTGCCGATTTACCAAGTCCCAGCCGGGTTATGACTACGGCCGGGTCATACCGCGGGGTATATCCCCGACATTAGCCCCCAGTTTAATTTGGATTTATCCATGTTAAACTGATCCTGATCATCCTTAAGTCCTTGTCATTTCCTTCTTCTAGAAAATCTGGGTCAATAGGCCAGCTTCATAATCAATTTGCTGACATTAGTTTGTCACAGAGAAATATTTTGAGGAATAACTCCTTTGACTCAGCTCCCAAAGCTTAACAAAAATATTGGTCTTTGAAATACTCATCTGATCTTCAGCCGGTTTAAGAATGTAGAACTTGCCGGTTTATAAATATTGATGGCACTGGGTCATAATTGTAGTTAACATCAAGCTTGAAAATATACCTCCTTTGTATGCATATCACTTGTAGCCTCCAATTCTTAAGAAGGGAGCGTAGTAACTGCTTAAGACTTGCTTCAATATAAATGTTACAATCTTGAAGAAATCTAGTTTGTTCATCTCAATCACTGGTCATAAACTGAGTATTCCATATATGTAGCCCCCAAGTGCCGGGTTGTCATGCTTGTAGCAACCTGGGACTTGTAATTTCCTGATGCTCATAAAAAATTCAACCAGTGTAGCCCCCAAGGGCCGGGTCATTATGCAAATAATGAGCACGGACTTTGAAAATATGATCATGTAGACTTTAACAGCAATGTGTAGCCCCCAAGGGCCGGTTTAGTAAGATAATACTGAGCTGGGACTTTATGTATACTTCATTGAAAATAGCATCATATGATGTAACTCTCATCACGGGGCTTGAACCCACGTCCACAAGGTTAAGAGCTTTGTGCTTTACCAACTGAGCAATGAATCTCTCAATATAATGGATTAAAACTTGTGTACCTTGAATTTTGACAGGAGCAATTGGTAGCCCCCAAGGGCCGGCTCATTACAATGTGATGAGTCGGGTCTTCAATAAGTTGATGAAAAAATGACTTTGCATTAGCCCCCAAGTGTCATGGTGCATGCTTGCAGTGACATGAGACTTGCATATTTGATGTAATCTCAAATTGAATAATGTAGCCCCCAAGTGCCGGGTTGTAAGCCTGCAGCGACTCGGGACTATTCCTTCCAATGTAGAATAAATCATATCCATTGCGCTAAAGCGACTTTGAAAACCTCAATCATAATACTGGTTATTGATAAGCATATTAAAAATCAAGCCATGTTGGCTATTAAAGATTTGAATAATATACCCAATGATTTATAAGCGCATGATTCCAATGGCGCAATCCAAATATATACTTGGCGACTTATAATCGAAAGCCAGGCCGGTTTAATAAACACCGGATGTTATCTTATCTCATACTGGCGACTTATAGTCAAAAACCAGGCCGGGTCAATAAGCAACGGAATATAACTGATCATGTACTGACAACTTGTAGTTGAAAGCCAAGCCGGGTCAATAAACGCCAGTTTATCAGAAAATATTATAAATCTCATCAAAGGAGAAAAAACTTGGTAAATAAAAACATAAGAAAACTTGTAGTCGAGGCTTTTCATGGGCTGTCAGGCCCAAAATCGAGGCTTTTCATGGGTTGTCAGGCTACTAGTTAAACCATTTTACAAAGCCTTTTAAGATGGACCTCAATCTTAAACCAATCATCGTTTTAACTTTTACAAGTTCAGGGTCTATGAGATTGACTTATCAAAAGTTTGGCGGGTGATTCCAGGTTTAACTGGACAGAGTGGCTTACTTAAAAAGGCAGGATAACCCGGGGTTTTAGGTGAATACACCTGGCTTCCAAGCCATGGCTTGATAGCCTATTACAAGTGTAGATTATTTGTTCATTGCGAAGCAAAGAATCCCCAAGCAATTTTTTGTGCTGTGCTCAGTGGGTGCCTATGTTTGAGTTGTGCTTTTGCAACACTCTCTTTGGCCCCCAAGTGATTTCCTTTTGGCCTTACGCCGATCAAGAGGTGTAGCTATGGTTCAAATACGACCAAGCCCCCAAGTGATTTTCCTGGTGGCTTGACGCCAATCAAGAGGTGTAGCTATGGTTCGAATACGACCAAGCCCCCAAGTGATTATTGTGAGCTGTGCTCAAGGGGCACCTATATTTGAGCTGTGCTTGTGCAACAGGCTCTCTTTGGTCCCTTTAATTTTTCCTGAGAACTCGAACTTGCGAGAAATTATTCTTTTGAATCAGAAATTATTAAACTAGATATTGAGAGCTTCAAAGCTTTGTGGGAGACAACTTTCCCTTGAATCGGATTTTAAACCAGAATCCTTTTTTTTAAGCCGGAAATTTTCTGACGGCCTTTAAATTTGCACCAATATGGCGGTTTAGGGTCCTACATTAGATAACTTGCAAGCCGGAGTAATTGCTCTTTTAAAGAAAGCAATACATAATATAAACATATACTGGATGGATTTCACCTGATACGCCAGGCCAGTAGTTATTCACCGCGGAGTTGATGATCACCATGGTAAAGCGGAAATCAATCATGGGTGAGTCCGCCGTAGGAGCAGACAGATGTGTCGGCCGTGATATTATAGGCCGTTGCGGACGGGAGAGTCAATCATGTTGTTTTGATGTAGCGGGGGCGGCGATTCGCGCATGTATCCATCCAGCAGCACGGCACGGACAAGCGCTAGTGCAAAAGCGATGCTGGCGCGCGCCCCTTATGCGACACCTTTGTAATGAATAATAATCCTGCGAAAAAATATTATAGACCAGAGTAATTGTTCTCAAAAGAAAAATTTAATATGCGCTATTTAAAATAGTCTGGATGGATATCACCTGATGTATTTGCCGGATGAAGTGACTGTACGACAACTTGACCAAATGATAACCACGCATCCATCCAGTTTTTAAAATGAATCATGCCTCTCGAGCAGCGCATAGATCCTTTGGTGCCCTTATCAACTTGGCCTTTATGTAAACAGTACTCATGGAGTACTACTCCGTAACTGAATTCGTTGTGGCCTCATGACCTGATCCTTGGTAACTTGTAACACTGAACAGACATGAGTAGCTTGACGGCTCGTCGTGACTTAGAGTTGAAGATACAGCCGCTCTGGCGGGGGTGGCGGTTCTGACAGCGGAGCCAGACAGCGATTTGCAGAGGTTGGATGAGTCTGCGGCAGTCTGCTCGGGGGCGTCTCAAAGCGGCGCGTTGGCGAGGCGACTTAAAAATCCGGGTTCCGCCCAGGGCATGGATCAAGCATCTCCTTGGTCCTCTTTGTTCTTATCTTTAGACAACTGGATGGGAAGTTGGTAATCCCTAAGGTCACCACATCATAGAATCCCATCGGGAAACAAACCGGTGCCCTCGTCGTGGTATAAGACGAGTCAACAGCGGCGGCGATTTAGAAGAGTCGGCGAGTTACAGCGGGAGACTGACAGGCTTGTCACGAATCACACGGACGGGATGCACAGTGGTGCAAGCCGGCACAGGGCGCATGTGATGCAGCAGCGGCGCAAAGCAAAGGGCGGGCCGGTTTGCAGGCAAAGGAGAAGCGGCATCCTGGAGGCAGCAGCCGGCTTAGTGGTGCCTGACCATGGCATATTTAAGGAAAACAACAACAGCGCGCAGAGTGGAGGCTCGATGCCACGGTTGAAACGGCCGCGAGGCCGGACCGGCTTGAAGCGTTGTCGGGGGTTGGGTGCGACATATGCCAAAGGATGGCTTAGCATGGAGGGGGCGAGTAGAACGTCGCCAGTGCCTGGAAACGGGATGAGGCGAAGACATGCACGCCGGCGAATCTTACCCAGCTTCAGGGCTCTACGAGGAGATAACACCCCTACTGCTGCTCTGCGGGGTCTCCGCATGATCACTATGGCAAAGTGAGTACAAGATGCTCCTTGAGCCGTTCGGGGTGAGGAAGGAGAAGGGCACGGCTAGCTCTTCTTTCCCTCTCTGTGTGTGTGTGTCAAACTACTAGGTTCCAACCCTTTGCATGGGTGCCCCGGGGGGTTTATATAGGCCTACACCCCGGGGGTACAATGGTAATCCGGCTGGGTGCGGGTCCAAGCCGTCAGTCTCTTAAGTCGCCGTCTCCTCCGCCGACTTCTGGGGCCCGCCGACTAGTGGGCCCCGTCGACGGCCCAGCATGGGGCCGACAGCCCATGTCCGCCACGGGCAGGTCTTGCCGGCTGCGGATTACTGTAGCCGTGCTTCTAATGACGCGAGCTTGGTCATGGGGTCATGGCAACAGTGCCGCCGCCTGGCGGGCGATCACTGTTGCCATTCCCCGTCTTGTCTGGTTAATGGCGCGTGGAGCCCGTGGGAGGGGCCGGCCGACTCCCGGAGGCCGAAGTCCCGCCGTCTTCGGGTCGTACAGACAGGCCATCGTGGGTACAGGAATCTACCCACGGGGCTGATGTCGAGGCAGCGTGGCAATGATGCAGCGCGGACGGAGATCTCCGTCGATCTGGCGCTCTATAGCCATACCTGCCCTTTATGGGCGGGCAGAGATGGGCATGGCAGCTTTATCCCATCCGCTCGTGAGTCGCTCGGGCAGGAGGTGGTTGAAGTCGCGGGCCGACTCCCTGTAGCCGGCCTCACTGGAGGTCGCTGGCTTGGAGTCGGCTCGTCCTGAGGCCGTCTCTGGGACTCGGCCTAGAGGGGCAGGCGGCAACTCTGTTGCCGACTCTCTGGCGCTCTTTGTCTTGGGGTCTTGAGGCGCGATCTGCCCGATGTTTTGAAAGGTTCAGGGGCTCGGGTCTGCCTACCCGTGGCCCATTACTCCGACAGTAGTCCCCGAAGCTGGTGAGGCGCCGAGGGCAGCATGTCGAGGAGCCTCGATAGCTTCATCCCTTTGGTAGAAGAATCTGGACTCGGCCCGCCGTCTCCATCTTGAGCCGACTAGCTGGAGTCGGCCTTGTAGGGGGCCGTCTTGCTCTTCAAAGGTTTCGAAGGTCGCAGCGGGATCCGGGTGGCATGCCTGATAAGCTTCCCGGCAGCCGCCCGTTGCGGGCCCACCACGCGACGCCACGCGGCAGGGCCAGTCTGCCAGCCCACGCGCGTGACAAGACAGGCCCATCAGGCGGGGCCCGCCACTACCGTCCTCCGGCGCGTAGCGGATCCGCTGCGGTCGTGCGGGCGGTTGGGCTCCCCACGCCGTTACTGCACGCAGTAACGTCGTGGGTTAAATCGTGAGGCGTGGGGGCGTGGCGCGATTAATCCCGCCCGCCCCCTCGGCTTCGCAGCCTAGGCGCCTATAAGTAGGCGGGGGGAGGGAGGGGGCGGTGACGCACGCGCACTCTCTCTTCCCCGCTCCCTGCCTCGTCTTCTTCCTCGCTCCGCTGCGCCGAACCTCGTTTTCTTCCTCGCTCCGCTGCGCCGAACCTCGCCGCGCCGCGGAGATGAGCTCCTCATCCGCCGCCGCGCCTCCCACCGCGCGCTCCGGCGTGTGGGACGGCTCCATCATCGATGACGACATCATCGAATTCCTTCGTCAAACGCGCCGCATCCCCGGCAGCCACCTAGTGCGGACCAGCGCGCCGAGGGCGAAATCACGCCCGCGCGGAGGAGGCGGCGGGTCATTTCGCTCGCACCTCATGCGCGGGCTAGGGCTGCCGGCGAGCGGCTTCTTCCGCGCGTTCTTGGAGTTCTTCGGGCTCCAGCCGCACCACCTCACCCCCAACACGGTGGTGCTGCTGGCCGCCTTTGCATCCTTATGCAATGGTTTTCTCGGAGTTCTCCCCACCATCGAGCTGTGGGGGGAATTCTTCCAAGCGAAGCTCGGGACCCACGTCGCTCGCGTGCCAGCTCTGTGCGGCACGTTCATCGCCAAGAGGAGGCTGATGCCCGAGAACCCTTTTCCTGCCATCTCCCTCATCAAGTATGTGAAGATGTGGCAGCGTACATACTTCTACGTCAAGAACGTCGCCCCCGAAGGCGACTGGGTCAACTTGCCGCCTTACGTAGGCGGCGAGTTGGCGGGCTGACCCTCCAGCTGGTCCTATAGGGCCCGGACGCTGACTCCCCAGGCAACGCCGCCGTCGCGTGGATCCGCGATGATACAGTCGGAGGGCCTGACTGGGGCAGACTTGTAGGCCGCCTTCATGGCGCGCCGAGTTCTCCCTCTTCAAGGCCGACCTCATCTGCTATGTCAGATGATCGGCCGCCGGGACCCCAGCTGGCTGTGCTCCAAGGACATGCCCCATGCGGAGGTGGTGGACACGGTGAACTTCTTGGCGAACTGCAGCCTCACGGAGGAATGGCAGTTCGGCAAGGAGCCATACTCGCGCGCCAATCCCCCGCCATTGGTAAGTCGTCTCTTGCTTCTCTGTTTCCTTCCTCAGCCGAATCCGGCTCTAATTTTCCTTGGTCTTCTCTGATTCAGAATCCCCTCATGCCGCCTTCGGCCGGCGCCGCGGGGCCGGCTCGTGAATTCGTCCCCGACCGGGCGGAGAGCGACGCCGACGACCCCGACTTGGGTGTGGCGGTGATGGAGGCCGACGCCGAGGGAGGAGGAGGGGCCGACGACTTCAGGCCTTCGGCCACCTTTGCCGATTGGCCTGACGAAGACGGCGAGAAGGAAGTCGCCCCCCGTCGCCAGCAGAAAGCCGGCCATCCAGGCGCGAGCTCCTCCGCCGCCTTGGGTGGCCGGTAGCGCGCCGGGCGGGCGAGTCAATAGCGGCCAGGCCAAGAAATTCAGGGGAGCGGCCGCCGCGACCCAGCGCGAAGAGGCGGTCGCGAAGGCTAACCGCTTCCGCAAGGAAGTGAAGAAGCCACCGCTGGTCTCCGCGTAAGTATTTTTTTATTCTGTCTTGTTTTCTTCTCGTCCGTCTTGCCCGAGTCTTCTCATGTCCTTTTTGCTTATCAGGGCTCCCCTCACTTTGGAGAGGGTCGCCGCCGCCTCCGTCATGGGGTCGGTGGAGACGTCCGCCAATAGTCGGCGGGTTGACCCTGCGGCCGCCCTCCGGGAGGCAACGGAGCGGAATGCGCAGGAGAAGCGCGACGAGGAGGAGGCCGCCCGTCGGGAGAAGGCGGACGAAGCTGCCGCTGCAGCAAAAAGGCGGGCCGAGGAGGCCGCGCGCCTTCAGTCGGCGCTGCTCGTCACTCCGCTGAGCTCAGCGCCACCACCGCCGGAGTTCACGGGGCAGCCGGAGGGAGTTGGTGGTGAGGTCCCCGTCGCAGGGAGGGAAGGCGGCGAGGTCTCTTCACCGGACGCGGCCGCGCCAACTTCGCCGCCTCCACCGCAGTCCGAGATCGCGCGAGGCAAGCAGCCGGCGGACCCGCCTGTGCTGCCGACCGACGACGAGGCCGTGGCGCAGCTGCTTCTTCAAGTCGCCTCGCCAGCGCGACGCCGTATTGAGAAGACGACCTCAACGCCGCGCCCCTTGGAGACCGGCGCCGCCATCTCGGCCATCCCTGACACTGAGGCGACAGGCGCCGCGCCCGTTGGGTGGGTGCGAGGAGGCGGCACGGGCCTGCTGAACACGGCGCTCCTAGACGTCCAGGCGAAGCTGCGGGCTGAAGGCGACGCCATCCAGAATCTCTCCAAGGCGCACCTGGCATCGTGATCCGCCGTGCGGGTATGTTTCTTTTTCGAACTTTTTCTTACTCTTCTCTGTGAAGCGCCAACAGCTCCACTGGGTGTAATCCCGAGTTTTGGGCCGCTCTGAGCGGCGGCCCGGAACTTTATTTGCTTACTTCCAAGTTTTTTACTTCTGTCTGGAATTCTCGTCGTAGGAGTATCACAACCTCCGCGCTACTGCCTTCAACCGTAACGTTGAAGAGCTGAGCAAGCGGGCTGCTGACTTGGCGAGGAGCCTAGGTGAGTTTTCTTCTTTGCGGGGGCGCGCTGGCGCACCCGCGGGCTGTAGTCCCCGAGATTCGGGCCGACTGCTGCGCAGTCGGGCCGGATCTTCCTGGTGACCTTCTTAGCTGACACCTTCGCGTCCTTCTTCTTTTTATTCTCCAGAGTCCAACGCCGCTCTTCGGGGGCAGCTGGGTACAGCCGAGACCGCTTTGCGTGCCAAGGAGGAGGAGTGCGGCAAGCTCGCCGCAGAGCGCGACCTGCTGGCTATGCAGCTGGCGGAGCAGAGGGAGCTGCTCAAGGCGGCGCAGGCTGAGGCGGAGAAGAAAGAGGCCGCACTCCTGGCCGAATTTGAGAGCGAGCGCTCCGCCTGGACCGACAGGGAAGCGCAGCTGACCTCCGGCTTCCACGAAATCGAAGATATCGTCGATGGTGAGTTTTCTTTTACTTCTTCTTTTGGGTTGCCGACTATGGGTTAAGCCGACTCCTGTTTTTCTGACTTGCTTCTTCTTCTTCTTGGCAGACTTCTTCCCCGGTCACACGCAGGCGGCCAATCAGGCCATCGAGGCCGAGCGCGAGGCGCGGAGGGCGGGTGGCGATGAGATCGCGGCCAACGCCCCCCGGACCCTTGACGAGCAGCTCCTGAGCATTGTGGCTCGTCTGCGGCCGGCACATCGGATGCTGCGCCGTCTTCAGCGTGTCGGTGCCTAGGCGATCGCTGCCTCAATGGCGGACATGCGGTTCTGCGCCTCCAGCCGGACCGCCGGCCGGGCTGGAGGTCGCAGCTGGCCGTCTTCAGGCTTGGAAGGGTTCCGCGGCTCGGGCTGGAGCTCGCTGAGCCCTGGAGTTCGTCAAGGCGTGGTATCCAGGGCTCTACCTGGACCGGCTGGCCACGTTCCGGTCAGAAGCCCAGGCGGAGCTGCTGGCCGCGGAGGACGCCGTCGTCGAGCATGCGGCGGCGATCGCCGACTACACGGACACCAGCGTCTTCGTCCCTGAGCGGGCTGAAGACGGTGGGGAGGCACCGCCGGAGTGGTTCGGGATGAAGCCGGACTACGGCGAGGAGTCGGCGGAGGTGATTGACTCCAGCGCCGAGGATGAAGTCGAGGCGGAGGACGGAGACGGTATGGAGGCGCCAAAAGATGGAGCGGGCGACCAGCCTCAGCTCGACCGTGCCTCCAGCAACGAGCCGCGCCCATCTGGGCCAGCTGCCGCCAGAGACGATCAAGCCGAGACCGCCCAGCCGGCCGCCCCGGCGCCTGACGCCGCCGCCGCCTCCGGCCTTCCAACCCCATCCGCTGCTTCTTAGGCCGCTGCCTTGCCTTTATTTTATCTGTTTGCTAGTCTTTTGAAAGAACTTGTTAATTTGCACAATTCCACCCGCGGGGTGTATTCTGAACCTCTGTTCGAAGATCCGGCCAAGGGCCTAAGCTTATGTAAATATTATTCTAATTTTATCTTTTCTTGCTTATTGCTCTAGTGGCTTTTTCCTTTGCCGCCTTCCCTTAGATGCCGCCTTGCCCATCGGGCAACCGCTCTGCGGATTGCCGTCTAGGTCAAGTGCTTGGCTACTTTGAGAAGGCAAGTACTTGGCCATTTTTTAGAGTCGTTAAGCAAGTTAGGTAGAAAGCGGCAAGCCGGCTCCTTAGGAGTCGGTTTTACGAAACGGGCTGGAAGCCGATTTAAACTATGTTTATGCTTTGGGTCCTTAGCCATTTTTTCGTGTGGGCGCCCGTTCTACCTTGCTCCTGCCCACCGAACAGTCGCTCTGCGAGCTGCGGCTTCTGACAGGAGGCGGCTTGGGCACCGTACGCTTTTTGTCTGACTTCAGGAAGCATTTCATAGCCCAAAGGCGGCGAGTCCCCGGACCGACTAGTCGAGCCCGGTGCCAAACAACATAATCAAACGGTAACATACTTAAAGGCATAATTCTTATCATACAGATATCAAAGAGGCAGTCCCGAGCTGCTCGTCTCGAAGGCCCGAAGTCTTGGTACTTCAAACACAAAGTGTAGCGTGGTACATACTGCATCAACTGTAAAATCTTCGGAGGAGATTCGCATTCCATGGCTGCTCCGTCTCTTTGCCAGAGTCGTCCGTCTTGCGTGCTCGGGGCTTCTGAGCGTCGATCAGGTAGTAGGAGTCGTTGCCCAGCACCTTGCTAATGATGAATGGGCCTTCCCAAGGCACCGACAGCTTGTGCTAGCCGGCTATTCGCTGGATCAGCCGGAGCACAAGGTCGCCCTCTAGGAATGATCTTGGCTTGACCTTCTTGTTGTAGTAGCGGCGCAGTCTCTGCTGGTAGATGCTGGACGGCTGAGTGCCAACAGCCGGCCCTCTTCCAACAGATCGACGCCGTCTTGAAGTGCTTCTTCTCCTTCCTCTTCGGTGTACATGGTGACTCGCGGGGAGTCGAACTCTATATCCATTGGGATGACGGCTTCGGCACCGTAGACGAGGAAGAAGGGTGTGAAGCAGTTGACTTGTTTGGAGTCGTCGCGGACTCGGAGGGCGGTAGCAACTCCTCAAGCCAGCAACCGGCCGAACGCTCCAATGGTTCGACCAGTCGAGGCTTGATGCAAGACAGGATGAGGCCGTTCGCTCGCTCCACCTGGCCGTTTGACTGCGGATGGGCAACGGACGCTAAGTCCAGTCGGATGCCTTGCGTCAGCGAAAGCGGGCGAGGCGCCTTTGGCAAAATTTGTGCCATTATCGGTGATGATGCCGTGTGGTACGCCGTACCGAGTCGTGATGTCGGCGATGAAAGTCACTGCCGTAGGACCATTCAACTTCTTGATGGGTTTTGCTTCTATCCACTTGGTGAACTTGTCCACCGCGACGAGTAAGTGAGTTAGGCCACCTCGTGCCGTTTTGAATGGTCCCACCATGTCCAGGCCCCAAACAGCAAAGGGCCAGGCGATGGGGATAGTCTTGGCTGAAGCGGCTGAAGCGGCTTGGAGCGGAACACCGGCACCTTGCATTTTTGAACTAATTCCTTGGCCTCTTCTAGGGCAGTTGGCGGAAAGAAACCGTGTCGGAAGGCTTTGGAGACGAGTGCTCTTGAGGCTGCATGATGGCACTTTTCATACGATGGATGTCTTGAGAATTGCTTGGCCTTGCTCGACTCGACGCAGCGCTGGTAGACACCGGTGGCGCTGCGCTGACCAACTCTCTATTGACTATAGTGTAGGCTGCCGCTTCGGCGTTGCACTTGCCGAGCCAAGGTTTCATCGAGTTGGTAGCTCTCCGCTTACTAAGAACTTGAGGATGGGCTGGGCCCATGAGGGTGCTGCTATTTCTTGATTGCCGATCTTGCTACTTGGGCGAGGGCGGCTGGGCTGGGAGGCGGCGGGTTGGAGTCCGCAGCAGCTTGTTTGTGTTGAAGAAGTCCCGAACCGACCGGCGCGAGTCCCGGGCAATCTTGGAGTCTTTGCAATGGTCGCCCGAGTCCCGGGCCGGGTTACAAAGTCCCGGGCGGCCATGACCGCCGCGTTCTTGGGGGCGTCTGCAAGGATTCTTGTGCCGTCAGCTGAGGCTTTGGAGTCGGATCCGACGTCTTCAGGGGGAGCCGGCACAAAGATGGAGTCGACTCGGTGGCGGCAGCGGATGGCTTGAGGAGGCGCTGAAGGGCGACGCCGGATGGTATTGCCTGGCGGGTAGAGCCGATTCTTGCCAGGGCATCTGCTTGATCGTTGTCGTTTCTTGGCACGTGGAGGAATTCGCATCCCTCAAAATATCCACTCAGCTGCTGTACCAAAAAACGGTAGCTCGCCATATTTGCATCTTTGGCATCCCAGTCGCCGGATGACTGTTGGACCACCAAGTCGGGGTCGCCATAGCACAGGATCCGGCGAATGCCAAGCTCTTGGGCAAGCCGGAGCCCGTGAATGAGCGCCTCGTATTCGGCGATGTTGTTGGAGGCGGCGAAATGGATCTGCAGCGCGTACTTGAGCTTGTCGCCCTTGGGGGAAGTGAGGACCACGCCGGCTCCCAAGCCGGTGCGCATCTTGGAGCCATCAAAGTGCATCCGCCAATGGGTGGAGTCGGGCGCTGGCGGCAGGTACTGGGTCTCGTCCCAGTCGACGAGGAAGTCGGCCAGTGCTTGTGACTTGATGGCGGTGCAGGGCTGGTAATAGATGGTGTAGGGGGCCAACTCTATGGCCCATTTGGCCACTTGGCCTGAAGCATCTCGGCTTCCGATGATCTCTGCTAGTGGGGCCGTGCAAACCATGGTGATTGGATGCTCTTGAAAGTAAGGCTTCAACTTCTTGGCGGCAAAGTGCACGCCGTAACACATCTTCTGGTAGTGGGGGTAGTTCTGCTTGGAGGTCGACAGTACCTCGCTCAGGTAATACACTGGTCTCTGGACAGGTAGCGCCTTGCCTTCCTCCTTGCGTTCAACTACAATGACTGTGCTGACTACCCTGCTGGTGGCGGCAATATACAGGAGCATGGGCTCCTTTGGAGTCGGAGCCGCCAGCACTGGGGGAGTAGTCAGCATTCTCTTTAACTGGAGAAAAGCTTCGTCCGCCTTGGAGTTCCATTCGAAGAAGGTGGTCTTCTTCATAAGCTGGTACAGAGGAAGAGCTTTCTCGCCCAGCCGACTGATGAATCGGCTGATAGACGCCAAGCAGCCGGTGAACTTCTGCACATCTAGCAGTCGGCGGGGTACTTCCATCCTTTCGATCGCCTTGATCTTCACGGGGTTGCACTCTATGCCGCATTCAGAGACCAGGAAGCCAAGGAGCTGGCCGGCTGGTACTCCGAAGACGCATTTCTCTGGGTTGAGCTTGATCTGGAATCGGCGCAAGTTTTCAAAGGTCTCCTTGAGGTCTTCCAACAGCGTTCCTCGCTTCTCCGTCTTCACCACCACGTTGTCCACGTAAACGTGGGCGTTTCTGCCAAGTAGCTTGAGGAGGCACTTCTGCATGCAACGCTGAAAGGTGGCGCCGGCGTTTCTCAAGCCGAACGTCATGGTCAGGTAGCAGAAGGCTCCAAACGGCGTGATGAAGGCGGTCTTCAATCTGTCGGCCGGGTTCAGCTTGATCTGGTGATATTTTGAATATGCATCTAAGAAGCTCAACAGCTCGCATCCGGCTGTGGAGTCTATCACCTGATCAATTCTTGGCAAAGCGAACGGGTCCTTGGGGCAGGCTTTGTTGAGGCTTGTGTAGTCAATACACATCCGCCACTGCTTATTCTTCTTTAGTACCAAGACCGGGTTTGCTAACCATTCTGGAAAGGAAACTTCCATGATGAAACCGGCTGCGAGGAGCTGAGCTATCTCTTCTCCAACAACTCTTCTTTTCTCTTCTGACAGGCGGTGCAAGGGCTGCCTGACGGGCTTCACATCAGATCGGACATGTAACTTGTGCTCGGCGAAATCCGTCGGTACACATGGCATGTCTTTGGGGACCATCGAAGATGTCCCGATTCTCATGGAGGAAATCGACGAGCTCGCCTTCCTATTTGCCGTCGAGGTTTGCACCTCGACAACAGATATCTCCGGCACTCCGGGTCCAAGGGTATCTTCTTGGTCTCTTTGGCGGCTTGAACGAGCCCTCGACTTCGACTCCTTGGGGTGGGCGATATCTCTGGCTGCTTGCGGCCATTGCCACAACCCGATCCAGAGTCGCTTCTCCTGCGATCACGGGGACTCGGCCAGCCGGCTGCTTTCAACAGCACAAAGCGGACAACTTTCTGTAATCGCCCGCCTCTGTCGAAATCCCTTGGAACTCGGCATCTTCATCTTGAGGTAGGCGTAGTGGGGACCGCCATGAATTTGGCGAGCAGGTCGGCCAAGCGGGGTATGGTAGGGGCTTCGAGGTCCACTACTTGAACCAGACCGCTCTCGGCGAAAGTGATCCTTGTCCCCAAAGAGGGCGTCTATCGAATCTTGCCAATCGATGAGCAGGAAAGGCCAGGTACAATTCCGTGGAACACAGTCCGACTATGCTGAAGCTGTCTTTGCTTGATTCCTAGCTTCTCCATCGTATCCTTGTACAGGATGTTGATGCTGCTGCCTCCGTCTATCAGCACCCGCGAGAAGCGAGCGGCCCGCCTATCCGCGGCAAGGGTGGCTCCCAAGACCAGGGCGTAGGAGCCTGGGTTCGGCATCACCTCTGAGTGAACAGCCCGGCTCCAACTGATGGGCTTCTCAGACCAGTGCATGAATTCTGGAGTTTCTGACGCTACTGCATTCACTTCTTGCTGTTGCTGCCGCCTGCTGCGGTGATCGTCAGCTACACGGGTAAACACTACGTAGGCACCATGCTCTTCTGGGTAGTCGTCTTGCCTCAAGCCGACCGGCTCGACAGCTCTTTGGGGCGGTGGTGGAGGCGGCGGCCCAGCAGGCAGAGGAGGGGCAAGGCCGTCTCCCTTGGTGGAGGCGGCGGCCCAGCAGGCGGAGGAGGGGCACTTCCGGGTGGTGTGGTTTGACGGCTTCGCGCCGCTATGGAACTTGCAGGGTCCGTCCAGAGTCTGCTCGTAAGAGAAGGCCGGCAACCAGTTGGACTTGCCGCCTTTACGCGCTTAGCGGAGGCTGCCCTCGGCGCTGGTCTTGATTGTTGCCACCTGCCGGCTTTTGGAAGCCGGCTGCGGGGCCTTGCGCTTGTGATCATTCTGCTGCTGTCGCCGACTGGCGTCGCCAGCCGGAATTCTGGGAGCATGGGGGGCCACCTTGCCTGTCGCACTGACTCCGATCTCCGACTTCATGGAGGAGTCGGCTGTGGCCTACTTGTCTTCTATGACCAACAGCTCGTCGACGGTCTCCGGCTCGTCGCAAAGGAGCTTGTGCTTGAGGAGGGTGCCTTCTCTGCACCCGGCGGTGAAGTACTCGATTGCTTGCACCTCATGCACTCCTTCGCAGGAGTTCCGGAGCTCGGCCCAGCGCGTGAGGTAGTCGCGAGTAGACTCGTTGGGGCCTTGCACGCACAAGGATAGCTGACGAGGCTTTGGAGGTCTCTTGTACGTGCTCGTGAAGTTGCGGACGAAGGCCTCGGTGAAGTCGACCCAGCTGTTGATGCTGCGGGGCTTCAAGCTGTTCAACCACGTCCGGGCCGTGCCCTGGAGCATGAGGGGAACATACTTTACGGCAACGCGCTTGTTGCCGTTCGCTATGCTGACGGCCGTGGAGTAGTCCACCAGCCAGTCCTCCGGCTTCACGGAGCCGGTGTATTTGGGTGTGTCTCGGGGGAGTGTGAATCCTCGGGGGAAGGGCTCGTCTCGGAACAGGGCGGGCCCAACTCGTCCTCCTCTTCTAGTGCCAGGGATCGGTGGAGTCGCTCGATCCGGTGGCGGGCGTCGTTTTCTCCGACTCCCTCTCGGCGGCCAAGGCGGTCGCCGAGAGTCAGATGCTCGACGGGTGGCGGGGAGACTCGCCTTTCTCTGCAGGGAGGAGGAGGCTGATAGTCGTCTCGCCGCTCCACTGCTCTCGGGCGGCCGTCTTCGTCGCGCTGGATGGAGATGTGAGTCCAGCTATGGCTGACAGCCGGATCCTTGTTTTTTCTTCCGCGGACGCCGCCAGTCGGCGTCCGAGACGTCGCGCCTTGATCTCGGCGGGGAGGCAAGTTGCCGTGTTGTCGTCCACGGCACCTCCGTCGGCAGCCGGCCGTCTTCTTGCAGCGGCAGCGTCGAGCTGCTGGACTCGCTCCGTCATCGGCGGCGCTCCTCGCCTCGGTTATCCAGCTTGCTCGCCGCCCGCGTGGCGGCGCGGATGTTCTCCGCGGGCGTGGCATACACAGGGCGACTGGCCCCAAACAGACTGGCGATGGCCACGCCGCGCTGCTGGACCGCGCCTAGGCGGCTAGGCCCAGTCGGAGCCGGCGAGCCGCCCACAGCGCGATCCATCTCACGCTGATAGGCTTTCGACAAGCGTCTCATGCTTGCCAGCTTCTGTGCGCCCACGAGGAGCTGGAGGCGGCGTGCCTCCAGCGTTCCAGCGTCGGCGTCTTCCGGAATGGGGGCGGTCAGGTCTTGCAGAACCGCGTTGAGAGGGTCACGAGCTCCCTCGCTGGAAGGCTCGTTGTGACCGATGACGAGCACCTCCGTGACGGTGCTTCCGCCACTCTTCGCGCGAGGGAGAGGCTCGTCGTAGACCATCACGTTGGTGGGGAACGCGTCGAGCGACGCGGTGTCGGAGTCGACCAGCATCGGGTCGGTGGAGCCTACGGACTCCAGTCGTGGCGGGCTCGCCCGGCGGCGTGGAGATGCTCGAGGAGGCCCGCGAGGAGGCTTTCGGGGCCGTTCGTGCCTGCGTCGGATGCAGGCTCGTCGGAGAGGCGAACCTCGCCGACAAGTTCGGCGAGGCAGCTCACCGCGCAGGCGACCTCAGCGCCATGCAGTGCGTCGGCACAGACTCCGTCTAGCGTGCCGGGCTGGCTGCGCTCGCCAGGGAGGAAGAGGGTTCCCGTCCAGAGCAGGTCTCCGGATGACGGTGCACGAGGCCCCACGGTGGGCGCCAAATGTCGGGGGTTGGGTGCGACATATGCCAAAGGATGGCTTATCATGGAGGGGGTGAGTAGAACGTCGCCGGTGCCTGGAAACGGGATGAGGCGAAGACATGCACGCCGCGAATCTTACCCAGCCTGTGGCTCTCCGAGGAGATAACACCCCTACTGCTGCTCTGCGGGGTCTCCGCATGATCACTATAGCAAAGTGAGTACATGATGCTCCTTGAGCTGTTCGGGGTGAGGAAGGAGAAGGGCACGGCTAGCTCTTCTCTCCCTCTGTGTGTGTGTGTCAAACTACTAGGTTCCAACCCTTTGCATGGGTGCCCCGGGGGGTTTATATAGGCCTACCCCCCAGGGGTACAATGGTAATCCGGCTGGGTGCGGGTCCAAGCCGTCAGTCTCTTAAGTCGCCGTCTCCTCTGCCGATTTCTGGGGCCCGCCGACTAGTGGGCCCCGTCGACGGCCCAGCATGGGTCCGACATCCCTTGTCCGCTGCGGGCGGGTCTTGCCGGCTGCTGATTACTGTAGTCGTGCTTCTAATGACGCGAGCTTGGTCATGGGGTCATGGCAGCAGCAGCCGCCGCTGGCGGCGATCACCGCTGCCATTCCCGTCTTGTCCGTTAATGGCGCGTGGAGCCTGCGGGAGGGGCCGGCCGACTCCCGGAGGCCGACTCCAGCGGGTCCGTCTTTGGGGCGCTCTCGCCGTCTTCGGTACTCCCGCCGACAGGCGGGTCCCGCCATTTACGGGTCGTACAGACAGGCCATCGTGGGTACAGGAATCTACCCACGGGGCTGATGTCAGGGCCGGCGTGGCAACAGTGCCGCGCCGGACGGAGATCTCCGTCGGTACGGCGCTCTTTGGCCATACCTGCCCTTTATGGGCGGGGCAGGGATGGGCCGCGAGGCGGCTTTATCCCCTCCCGCTCGTAGTCGCTCAGGCAGGAGGTGGTTGAAGTCGCGGGCCGACTCCCTGTAGCCGGCCTCACTGGAGGTCGCTGGCTTGGAGTCGGCTCGTCCTGAGGCCGTCTCTGGGACTCGGCCTAGAGGGACAGTCAGCGACTCTGTTGCCGACTCTCTGAAGGCGGCTCTTTATATCTTGGGGTCTTGAGGGGCGCAGTCTGCCCCGATGTTTTGAAAGGTTCAGGGGCTCGGGTCTGCCTACCCGTGGCCCATTACTCCGACAAGCATGGTGGCGCAGGTGCAGCCGCCGAGGCGTGGTGACTCGCCAACGGCGGCGGCTCGGAGCGGCGTGGTACGGCGGCTTGTAGGCGGCGATTTGAAGTCAGCAGAGGTCGCTCCGATTTAACGCCACCGGGCCACGGCGGTTTATCATGAAACGGCTCAGCAGCAGGATGTTGAGGCGGCGTCAGTGAAAACGAGGACACAGACGTACGAACCGCCAGGCGAGTCCTGGCGAGTCAACGAAGCAGGGGGCGGTTCAATCACCGCGGAGGTGGCAGCAGCGGCTCAAAGGAGCGGCTCCAGAGCAGGTGCGAGTCGCGAGGCCTCGGTTGAGGTGGAGGTGAGCAGCGAGGTGGCTTGGGGCCAGTCCCAGCGACCGGCGGCTCGTGGTAGCGGCTCAAGGTCAGGCCGCGGCAGCTCATCACAAGGATGAGATGGCGATGACTCGACACCCGGCGGGTTGCAGGGCGGGTCGATGAAGGTGCATCCGCGACAGCGGCGGATCGGAGAGGCACAGCCATGGCCGGTTCAGTGCAATGGGTGAGAGATGCAGTCCGGCACCGGCGGAGGCGACACGAGGATGGGCTCGAGACCATGCTGATTTTCGACAGAATCAGTCAGTAGGTGGTGGATCAACATATTGGTGACGGCTCGAGACCGCACCGGGCGAGGGCGGCTCATTGGCGCGTCCATGATTTTGAGGCGGAGACGAAGAGCGGCTTGTAAAGGCAGAGTAAGGCTGGGGCGACTCGGAACGGCCGCGGCGGATGACGGCTCAGAACAGCCGGGACGGATCGACCAGCGGAGGCGTGCTCGGTGGCAACTCAGAGGCGTGCTCGGCAGTTCAGAGGCGGGGCCGGTTCAAGGCTGCAGGGCGAGCGACAACAACAACCCCGCAGTGTAGCCCGACGGGTCAACAGAGCTGAAGCGAGATACGGTAGTGATGGCTTGTAACAGAGGGGCTATTGCTGCTGCTCGGGGTGTAGTCCAACGACGAGTCAACAGAGGAATTCAATCCCGTGGAGAATCTGCTTCCGAGTCGTGGCCCTCCCTTCTCATATATTTTTCTTGTACGCATCTAGGGAGCAGCCGGGTGCTCCCTAGCGTTTCCTGGCAGCCACCCCAAATATAGTAACTTTCTTTCCACCTTTCTAGGATAGGAAAGCATCTGGTCCCTTCTCCCCGATTCCCGCAACCAACCATCGAGCGAGCAAAATCGCCTGGTCCTCCCCTTCGCCCGATCCCTCCCCCACCCCCGCGCGTCTTCTTTTCCCCTTCTTTTATCCTCACCTAACCCCCAGCCCCATCTTCTTCTCTCCCAAGCCAAAAAGGACAACACGCCCCTTCCCCTCACCACTTCCAGATCCAGAAAACCTTCACAACCTCCAATGGCGGCTCAATTAGTGTTTCTTCTCTAGGCAAAATAAAGGTGCCTCGTTCCTGATTGCCTTGCAAAAGGCAAAAAAATCAAGGCAAAAAGGTCAGATTTAGCTCACTTCCAGATCCCCCTCCTCTTTCCCCATGATTTGTACAAGGTTGCAGTTGTGCAAAACATTGTGTAAAAAAGATGTGATGTTAAGCATGTTTAGTTTGATGTTTAGGCAAGTTCAGCCCCCTGGTTTGGGCAAATTTAGTAGTGTTGTGCACCCTAAGTGATAGTTCTTGCCAGTTTTCAAATTCTGTTTGCAAATCTGTTGCATATGAACACATTTGTAATCCGTAGACAAAAACAGGAGGATGAAAAACAGTGCTATGATGATTATGATCTATTTCCGATGTGTTCCAGTTCTATTAATTGCATATGAAAATGTTATTGGAAAATTAGACATTTTGTTTGAGCAAAAACAATGCTATAATGAGGCAACTAAGTATATGTATGCACACAACTTTGGAAACTTATGACATGGCAAGTCATGAACACTTTTAAAACTTATAAGACAATTATAACACGATGAATACTGAGATCACTATGGAAAAAGGCAAAAAACAAGGCTTTTTTCCCCTAGCAGATCTTTTTGGAGCATGTGGACCAAAAACAAATGGCTGATTGGAGCAACTTGCATTATAGGATTAAGCTAATGATGTCAAGGCAACTCTTGAAGAAGCTAGAAAAAGATTCCTCTTGTTCATTTGTTTCCATTATTCCTTGGTTTCAATAGTAAAAAAACACTAGAAGAATAAATGTAACTAAAAATTGTAACTAAAAAACAAGAGACAGTTGTGTAGTACAATTTACCTTTGTTACAACATATCCTTCACCATGATCCAAGAAAGGTTGGAAAGTTGCCAAGATGCAGTTGCAAATTTATTAGTATTTCATCCTGCAAAAGAAGGAAAAAAACAAGAAAAGCCATATACCAACAACTATCAACTGCAAAACGTTACTTCAAAACATACTGAGCATATCCAAAACAAACAAAAGCTTGCTGCTATAAAGATGAAACCTAAAACTGTCAACTTAAGTTCTTTCTAACACAAAAACATAGTTACTCGAAGCAAAAATAGTCTGAATATAAAAGAGCGATCATGCCCATAACTGCTAACTTAAGCTTTTCCTAACACTAAACATGCTCTAATCTCTCTGATTTGGGAGTGAGTTCCATTCTGAAGACACTTCAAAGTAGCACTTCTATGGCAGGATGCTTGCTTCCCCAAAATCAATGTTACCTGCATTTAAGAAAAACAAAATAAGAAAATAGATTATGAAACACAAAAAACAAGCCAATGTTATATGTACAAACATGATTCATTAGTACAAAAAAACCATGCATTTCCTGAAAATAATATATTGCCTGACATATATAGTTTGACTTGCCTGGTTATATGGTTTGGATTGCCTGATAGTGCACTTTGAATTGCCTAGTTATGTTCAATTGCATCCTTAAAAAACACAAAATGAATGCTATCTTGTGAATCTGGTGTGCTTGCGTTGCTGTGTTGTTTGATTGCCTGAGTTTGGTGTGCTACTAGCTTGCCTCAACAACATAAATTGCTTTAATTTTTCTGGTTCAAAAAATGCACAGGTTGAACATGATTGAGCTATTTTTGTGTGCTTGGGTAGCTGTGCTATTGGCTTGCCTGTATTTACTGTGCTAATTGCTTACATCCCTCTGCTGACTTGCTTTACTTTTTCCCATATTGAAATAAATAAACAGGTTGACAATGATTGACCTGAATGAGGAACCAGCTGAAAATAATGATGATCCATTGTACTGTACACAACATGCTGCTGGAAATGCAGAATTTGTGGCGGAATCACCTAATCCCCCTATCATGCAAAGAGTCGATGGTGCTGCTATAGAAGCAATGGAGACAGATGGGCAGTCAAGTCATGGGGGGCGTGCTCCGGGCAGTACACAAGTACCTGCAGCTGTAGCAGCTGGGAGTGATGCTCATACATTTGATGGCACAGTCTGCAGTGATACCGTGGCACTTGTTGGTAATGGTTTGGGTGCTGAAAATGATGATGAAGCTTGGTCACAGCCCAAGGAGCCTTACATGGGCATGAGGTTCGACACTTTGGAAGATGCCAAGGTGCATTACAATGCATATTCCTTGCAATTGGGTTTTGCAATCAAAATGAATAGTTCAAGGAAGGATATGAAAACCGGGGAGTTGATAAAACAACAGTTTGTTTGCAACAAGTTTCGAAAGCCTGATGTTGATGACGGAGGGGCAGAAAAGATTCCCGTGCTAGATGACATTGTTGAGCAAGCAAAATATGATAATGAAGATGAGGCTATTGTCTTTCTTGATGATGATAGTAAGGACAAAAAGAGGAGCAAGAAACGAAAAAAAGATAAAATTGTGCAAACTGGTTGCAAAGCTAAGATGATTGTGAAGGTAATAGATGGCAGATGGGAGGTGATCTACTTTGTTAGCGAGCACAACCATCCATTGGTTGACAAGCCATGTTTGACTAAGTATTTGCGATCACACCAAGGGATACCGCCAGAAGAAAGGGCCTTCCTTACTCATCTTCATAACTGCAATTTAACTACAGGTTTTGAACCACACCCACCTCCCCCCCTATCTTCTAACTTTAAGAACTTGGACATGCCTACTGGTTGTGTGTTTCTTAGCCCATCAACAAGTACCTGATTTTGCTTGAAACATGTCACTAATTTGCTTCAAACATATGCCTTAGTTGCTTGATAGTGACACTAAATTGCTTATAACAAGACAAAAGAGATAAAATGCCTAATTTGTTTCTGGATGCTGGACTTGCCTAATGTTTACCTATTTCTTGCTCAATGCAAAAGTCCCTACTTGCCTAGTTTTTTTATAAAATAAATTTGGTGTTGAATCTGAACTTGCCTATGATTAGTCTATTTGTAGCTAAGATGTACAATAGTACTTGTTTCTGGATGGGGTCAACTTGCCTATGATTGAGATTTGTATTGCTCACTAATGCATAGTTACCCCCCTGGTTTGTTTTGTGTATTTTGCTCATGTGTTGCCTGGGGCGTATGGTTGTAGTTGCTTGTATAGCTTCATGAATTGCCCAAGCTTTGCATTTGAGTTGCCTTGCTGAAAACAAAAAAGAAGCTATTTTTGGCACTGTTTTTGTGTAGAAAAAGGATTGACCACCATTGTGACTTCATGTCAACAGGTCGTATGATGCACATCATGTTAGATTTCTATGGGACAGAACTCATTGTACCTTATGGCACTAAGCACATTACAAACTTCAAGACTCTCTTGAACAAGGATGATACAAAAGAAGGGGATATGATAGAGACAGTTGCTTACTTTAAAGATCAGCAGAGAGAGGATCCAGATTTTTTTTACAAGATAAAATATGATGAGGAAGACAGGGTTGAGAATATTTTCTGGGTCGATGGTGCAGCAAGGAAGGCGTACGTGGAATCTTATCATGATTGTATCTCCTTTGACACAACGTATATGACTAACATGTACAACATGCCCTTTGCACCATTCATGGGCAGTCATTCATGTTGGGCTGTGGCTTTGTTAGGCAAGAGTTGGCGTCAAGCTTTGATTGGCTATTCCAAACCTTCCTTGAGGCAATGCATAATGTAGCACCCACCAACATCATAACCGACCAAGACATCGCAATGGCACAGTCAATTAAAAAGATATTTCCTACAAGTGTGCACCGCTGTTGCTGCTGGCATATTATGAAAAAAGAACAAGAAAAGCTTGGAGCATTGCTGGGGCGAAACCCTGGCTTGTCCAAAGATTTCAACAACTGTGTTGACTTCAGCTTGACACCGGAAGAATTTGAGGCAGGGTGGTGTGAGCTGATGATGAAGTATGAGGCTATGACTGACTCTCACTTCAAGAATCTATACAAGTACAGAGAGACATGGGTACCCTGCTACTTCAAGCACCAATTCTTCCCTTTCTTGCAGTCAACTCAATGCAGCGAGGGGTTCAATGCTGTCCTTAAGCGATATGTGAACCCACACAATTCCATTTTGAACTTTGTGAAGCAATATCAGAAAATCCAAACACACATACTAGTCCAGGAGGGTTCAAAATACTACAGGACAGCACATTTACAGACTGAAATGTGGTCATCTTACCCAATAGAGAAGCAGGCGTACGGATTGTATACTAGGGACTTGTATGAGAAGTTTCGTGATGAGTTTCAGTTGACTACAAGGTACAATGTGCGACCGCATGGTGAAAACTTGTATGAGGTTTACCCCAATCAAGAGTGGGTTGCCAAATATGGTTCCAGGGGCTATTTTGTCACGGTGGAAGCTAGTGCCGGAGACTACAGATGTGACTGCTGCAAGATTGAGAGGGACGACATGCTTTGCTGCCATATCTTGAAAGTTTTCAACCAACTTGGTGTTGATGAAATCCCAGCGCAGTACATACTTAGAAGATGGACACCTATGGCAATCCCCAACGCACCCCGTGTTGTCGAAGAGCAACCTGATGAGATGCCACCATAGTCGAAGAAGGAACTCAGGCATGCAAATTTGATGATGGATTTGGTAGTCTTGCCCGGGTTGCTAGTGTGTCAGATGCTGCGACGGATATTTTAAAGAAACATATGCGTGGTGCGCGTCATGAAATCAAAAATCTCAACATGTCAAAGAAGAAGAAACCGGCAGCACCAACAAGTCGGCCCTCTGGTGGTCCTGCACCATCAGCTGATGGTTCTGCGCCACCACCGAGTAACTCTCAGGCAACTAGTGGCCCTGCGGTGCGTCCTGAAGGGCATACACAAGCCTCTTCTGGACCTAGACAACAGCGACCTACTTCTGCGCCACCACCGAGTAACACTCAAGCAACTAGTGGCCCGGCGGTGCGTCCTGATGAACCTGCACAAACCTCTTCTGGACCTAGGCAGCAGCGATCTACTTCTGCACCGCGGAGAAAAAACGCACCAAAACTACCTGGCAACTCTATGAGTGAGATGGACACCAACAAACAGCATTCAGGGCTCCAGCAACTGTCGGGATATGTGCCAGTAAACAGTGGAGCAGCACCGCACCTTTCAAGGGGCTCAACAATGACAAGGCCTGTGCAAGCGCTAAGAGGAGCTGCGTCACAACTTTTGATGCATACGACACTAGCAAGAGGTCCTGCGCGACCTCCTATGGGTCCTAGACCAGCAATTTGGCCTGCACCACAAACTATGGGGCTATACAACCACCGCGGGGGCCTAACGCGACAAACACAACCTATGTGGCTAGTCCCGATGGCACCATCGCCGCATCATCGACAATATGGATGGCAGGTATGGACAACACCTGTGTTCTTCAACTACACAAGAAGAAAATGCCAATGCAATTTCATCTCCTATTGTGCAAGCTCCGGTGGACATGCGCACCACCCGCCAAGATGGCATCTCTACATGCAACTGCTATGCGCCGCTGAAGGTACTACGATGGTTGAACCACGATGCAAGACCTGCTACCACACTTGGCCCTGCAATTCCTAGAGACCCTCCAAAATCAACAACAAAAGGGAGGGCAAAGTCAAAAATAATTCAATCAGCACTTGAGCTGCATCCGAAGAGAAAGAACAAGTGCAGCTATTGTGGTTCTGTTAACCACAATGGTGCAAGCTGCCCGACCAGATTGGTGTAATGGCCAAACAGTGACCAAATGGCTGAAAAGATGTGTCGAATGGAATTGACAAATTAAACTATTTGTGGGTCTGTATGTTTGAACATCCTAAACTATTATTTCTGGTTTACAGTTTCTTGTGGCTAACTTGCCTCACACTAGAGTTTGAGTTGCCTGGTTATAAGTTTTGAGTTGCCTGTTGTGTGCTTTGAATTGCCCCGCAGACACCCTTGCCCTCCCCCTAATGGTCGAAAACTTACATACATAAGATTCTGCAATGCTAAAAATGCAACAATTCCCTGGTTATGTAATGATCATACTATTTGTCTTTTACGGGTTATTCTGAATAACTTGCCTCACAGTAAAGCTTAAATTGCGTGTTTATGCAATTGAGTTGCCTGGTCCAAGTTCTTATGCAGGCAACTCCCCCCTCGGCAGTCCAAAGTTCACAAAAGAGCAAAGAAAACAACGCATGCATTTACATGGATGTAGTGTGCGTGAGGGGAGAAAAAACTGACCTATGCTAACTTGAGTATGGTTTTCCATGGAGCCTTGTTGTTGGCATTGTCAACCCACGCGTTAGTCAATTGTTTCCTTATGCTTGGAATATCCTCAGCTGTGAAATTTGGAACAGCCCTTGCCTCCCAACCGTTTGCTAGCGTAAGAGCAAAAACACCACAGTCGAACCTAGACAAAAATTGGAAAAAGAACTTTTCTAGTTAGCTAGCTTCCTCTATGTAGTAGTGTGTCACTTGTAAAAAACTGAACAAAACCATAGTTAATATGTGAAAGAAGTGGATGCTTACTCATTGTTTTGTTTTGGAACGTCGATGTTGGTAAGCCCAAAGTCATCCAGCGAGACGCGGGAACTGGCGTAATGCTCTTCCCATAGAGACCGAAAACTTGCAACCATTTTCCTTGCGCAAACATCTAAAGCCTTGTTTTTTAGCGTCCTCCAAAAATCAAGAGCTTCAAAACGTTGATCCCTTATGTTCACGTTAAAAATCCAGTAATGATTGCCTGTTTTAGGCTTTGTCTTGTCAATGTTCTCTAAAACTGGGAACATAATCTGTTAGAAAAAACAAATGGGGTTAGTATAAAAAAATACAATACTAGAAGCTGGATTTAAGCAACTTTTTCTGTGTGCTCTCACAAATTAAGACATGGACTGAAGAAGCAAAAATGCACATGCTTGTGCGAGTAATTTGCCAAAAACAGAAGATGCATAGGCAAGTTATGTACTTATGTAAGCAACCAGCCAAAAATGCACAGGCAAGTTATGCACATATGTAAGCAACTTCCCACAGAAAGCAATTTCATGAGTGTGGTCAACTTGCCCCCCCCCCCCCCTAATAAATATTTACATTTGTGTGAGCAAAAGTTTTAGCATACAAAGTAATATATAAAAAATGCATTGGTAAAAAGTAAAGAAACCATTGACTTACCATGTCTTTACGGTCCAAGCGATTCGACTTCTTGAACCGGGAAATGAGCTCCTTGTCGTTCAATTCCATGTTTTGCATCTGAACCTGATGTAAAAAATAATACAGACATGACCATGACCTTTTTTGAAAAAGGAAAAAGAAAGAAACGCAAAACTACACTATTAGTTGCTTCGCGTTTTCTTACCGAGAACCTGACGGGCATCACAAGCTTCTTTGAGTCTGGTGGCAAGTTCATCATTATAGTCTCTATACCAACTTCCATTACATGGCTCAAGACAAAACCTTCCTTCTTCATTGAGTTTATGAGCTCCCGACCGTGACAAAGTACTTGCCATATTCAATTACCCTTGCAATCGCATGAAAAAAAAGAGAGGCATTCAGCTCACAAAATCCTTCCATAATTTGCCTACCACCATTTCAACTTAGGAAAAACACATGGGGGGCATGGTCATATCAATGAGAGACTATTTTAAAAAAAGAATTTCACACTAAGCCAAGTTGCCTGATTCCATAAATGGATTGCTTGTAAACACAGTTTGAATTGCCTGGATAACATGATAGACCTTGCCTGGGGGAAAGTGCATTGTGCAAAAGCTGACAAAAAGAAATGCAGTAATATACTGTCATACCTGGTATCCACATCTAGTGATTCTTCTTCATTAATTTTTCCATGCAAAATAACTGATGCATACAATCTATTTGCTTCGGGTTTGGACATGTAGACTTTCTTCTCATTATAGTCAATGAATGGTGACCTCTTGCAAGGAGGTGGCTTGATAATCCTTCTCTCGAATTGATGTGGATGCATCTCTCCTCAGCTATTACTACTGTAAATCTTGCTGCCTGACCCCACTTCTCCTTGGTTAGAACTTTTTTCAGGTGTTTGGTATGCATTTCCTTCTGCTTGCACACACGGTTCATCTATGCCTTCAACATCCAACAGATAATCATCATCGGTTATATCGATGATTGGCTAGTTATGTACTGGGAGTTCCTTGAACTCATGCTCTGCAAATGTGCTTGACCCAACATGTTGATGTGTTGTGTTGTCTGCAGATCTTGTGGGCAAATCATCTATGCCTAGATCGAAACTTGGTGCTGGGCAGTACTCTGTGAAAAAATCATTTGATCTTTCGGTGTCCCTTTGCTCAAAATGTTGTTTATCTTTATTCGCTGAGCTGTGATTTGTGGAGTTGGATTGGGCATTCTCGCTGTTTGGATCAACACACCTTGCAAACAGCTCACTCACATCTAGAACATTGATTTCTAGTGCATTGATTGTCTTCCCACTAACACGCATGAATTCATGGTACCGCTCCTCCACATTAGAGAAATGGTAAGTGTTCCCCTGGCCAGTTGCTTCTACTGCTTCTGGAACACTTGTGGCCTCAGGTTAGGCAAGTACAGTTGAGCAGACAGGCAATTTCCCTAGGGCTCTTAGCAACTTTTGTTTCGGACTTTTTCCCATGGTTACAGCTTCGGGCAGGTCTTGTATCCTATTGATCTCCGTACATGACACAGAGGGATGTTCTCTTTCTCCTTTTTGTGTCCTGCATGATTTAATGCTCGAGCCTCAGGTGATGCCTTGAAGTCTTGCACCTTGGCCCTCTGGATACCATTGGCTGACTGCATCACATTTCCCCGAGACGGGAAAGACACTTGACCATTTAAGTCACCTAGTGGTTGTGTTCCGTTGTGGTTTCCTGTGCTTACTAGCACTGTGGGTCCCTTCTTGAGTTGAACTGGCCTTACTTTTGTGGGGTCCAGTGTTTCCTCTGCAGAACTTGCCTGAAAAACAGCGGGTCTTGCTTCCTCCTTAGACTGATCTGCCAGAATATGTGATCCACTTGCTTGACATTGGGAATGAAAATTACCCGACTGCTTTGGATCTACTCCTGTAGGTACTGCCTCATCTCCAACTTTCCTACACGGGGGTGCTGCTGAGCTTGATGGTGTACTCTTTACCACCTGTGTTTTGGCATTCCCATGAATTTCCTCTTCTGTTTCAGAATTTGCCTGTTGTTGCTGCTGAGAAGGACCAGATTTTTTCATGGCTGACTGCCTTGACTTTCCCCCTTGGCCATAACCGGGATTTTCGGCACGATATGCTTGCGGATGCATTGCTGTTTCGTTCATCACAGATGGCTCCAATACAAAACTGACATTTTTCTTCATCTTCTTTGATGGAGGGAGTGGTGGTAGTTGGTTTCAACAAGCAATCTTCTGTTCTGTAGCTTCATTTAGAGCGCCAAATTCTCTCATTATTTTCTGCCGGATCGCCTTTGGGCATATTTCCTTGGGGTTGAATGTGAAGACCATATCCAAGTCTTCCCCCCTCAACAACTCTTCGAACATCCTCCTCGCTTCGATTGCCATGGATATGTCATCAATATCCAACATTTCTTTCACTTCAAAAACAGGGAAGCGTGGTTTCGGGGAAACAGCAGTTCTGAATTCTGCCATCACAATGTCTCTGATAGAGATCCTATTAGCCTCATCCAATCCTTTTGTCTTTCTGTCCCTCTTCTTTTCAATCAGAAATTGCAGCGTGCATTGTTCATCATCATCGCTGCTTGGGTTTTCAGCTGCGGGATCCTCGTCCCTATCGGAGCCACCATTGCTGCCTGAACCACCATTGCCACCTCCGCTGTCATCTTCATCATCTTCATCCTGCTTCCCCTGCCCATCATCTTCCTTGTATTTTTCATCCCCATCGCCTTCTTCATCGTCATCGTCCTCCTTTCCTTCATCATCTTCTTTTTCGTCATCCTCTTCTTCTTCATCATCATCATTGTCCTCGTTCCCCGCCTTCCTCTTCCCTCCCCATGTCAAGACTTACCCCCTTGGTGATCAACCGCTTGTCGTGCTCCTCGCTACTTGATTTCCCTTGAACTCCACTTGATCCATCATGACCATCATCGTTGTCTGAACTGCCATCGCTATCGCTTTCATCAATACCTTTATCCCTGCCATCTCCCTCACTTTCACTGTCGGCTGCCTCATTGCCGTCATTGCCGCCGTAATTAAACGACTCCTCCTCACTTGGTAAGCTGTCTCTTTCAGCTGGTACTCGCTTGCCCCTTTTGTTAGACTGCCGCCTGCTTGTCTCCGCAGTAGTACTACATCAGCTACTATTAAAATACAACAACCCAACAAATCCTTCCTGTGAACATTATCCAACTGTGTGCATGGCAAACGAAAAAGGTTCGAATAAGTCTGATAACTACTTGGACCTACTTGAAATATATGTATGGCACTTTCCCAAAAAGATACATTACCTTGCTTGCTCTTTCAAAGTGAATTGCCTACTCTAAAAATGGTAGTGTTGCCTAAAAACAATATGACAATAATATATATCCTAAAACAGAAAATTTGAGTTACCTGCAATTGGCCATATTCTCCTGGAGCCTTCCTGTCCTTCTCGATAACTCTGGAGATTAAATCTGAATTCCAAACTGAAACCCTTGGTACCAAGTTCGGGATTGGCTCATCAACATCCAGAGAGTCTAGGTACAACAGCTGCGTAGAGACAAGGAAAAAGAACAGAAATTTTAAGTTAGCTAATGATTGCAAAAAGAAAAGAAAAGATAAGTAAACAATGGATGCTTAAAAAAACAAAACAGCTTGAAGCACTTACAACAAGGTGGAAAACACAACAACAAACGTCCTTCTTGTTGGCACGCCTCGAAGTGAACGCAAGATTTAATTGATCAACAACAAACTGGCATATATTGGTTTCCGTTATTCCATTGACATCCATGACCGCCGGGAAACTCTTTGGCGAAATGCTCAAACTAGTTGAAGGTGCAAGCAAGCACGAAAAAACAAGAGCTAGCCAAGCGCGGACAAAGTCATCATCATGAGATCCTCCCATGTCTACGATCATCTTGCACCATTCTGTGAGGGTTGGGGAGTTCTTCGACGTGATGTTGTAAATACTGTACATTGCCTTTGTGATTTCAGGCCGATTCTCGAAGCACACCTTCCTGCCCCTGTCGGGCACCATATCCTACGGACACTTGCGGCATCTACAGGAATCTTCCCCCTTTCTGGAATGACTACCTGCGAAATCTCCGGGTCATAATGCTTCATTATCCACTGGCTAAAATCTCCGGGCATGCTACTCGCTGCAAGGTCCGAATGCCACCAAATTCTTTTTCGATGATGACACCCTTTTGGTCGGAACCAAGTCCTTGTTCAACTTGAAGAGCCTTGCGGGGATGCCCTGCTCCTCGACCCTATTGCACATAAGGAAAAAACAGAAAAAGGAATTAGCAAAGGGAAGGGAAAAGGTTCATCACAACATAGGCAACTTAGGCATCTTTGTTAGGCAACCGCTCGGTGAAACCGAGGCAACTATGCAAAATACCTCGGTTCCTCCGTCTTCTCGGCGTTTTCCTTTTGGAGGTTGGTCGACGCCTCGCACCTTCGACATTTTTATTCCCAAAGATCGTAGCTTGGCTCTCGTTACTATTCTCGTTATTAATGATATCATCGTATGCTTCTGCGTGCAGCAACTGCTTTAGTTCTCATATGCTTGTACCTAGTTATTGGTGCACTACTCCGTGGCTGGAAGATAGAAACCACATAAAAAATGGAAAACGAAATCTGTTATGTACAGGAAGAACATAAAAACTTCCTGAGCATGTGCACACCTGTGATTGATGCTCTTCATTCCCATGAGATGCAAGGTCGTCATGACTTGATCCAGCAGGTCCATCCTGTTTTGACTTATGACTTGTCCCAGCCATCTACTTTCTGCTGCATATTTAAAGGACAAACAATGAGTTTCATCAAAAAAATGATTCTGAAAGAACTCTATATCATCCAACAAAATTCGTTTGACTAAATTCTTACTAAACTAAGCAAACAGCAATTTAAAAAAAGTGGGCAATGAAAAGCGTTGTAAACTATATGATTTTCACTATATTACAACTATCCTATAATTGGCCCTATTACCCTCCCTCTACATTTCCTATAGAATCTGAAACAAATCAAGGCACCTAGAACGGAAAATCACAGAATGAATTCTCGTGAAATGCTTAAAACTGTCCTACAAAATAGCCCTATTAACCTCCCTCTACTGAATTACTTCCTACCTCACGCACACACAAAAAAATCACATGTACATTTTCCATTGCTAAATCATTACTGTCCTGCACTAAATCAAAACACACTGTCGAACCACCTTCGTAGGCGACACACAAACCATATCAGGCAAGTCATCACAAAAAACAAGGCAACATTGACATGGGAGAGGCAGTACTATCCTACACTAAACCAACAACACACTCACAAAACACTGCAAGCAGCAACACATGAACCATATCCGCAAGTCACTCACAAAACAAGGGCAACATTGACATGCGAGAAAGCATTATTCTCGTGCACTAAACCAACAACACCGTCAAAACACATGCGCAGGCAGCACATGAACCATATTCAGGAAAGTCAGTCACCCATCAGGATCAACCTCAACATCTACAATACCGAAAATCTACAGCACCAAGGCTTGCCTTCGAATCCTACCAATCCTAGTTCACCAGTAGCCTAGGAACATGAAATGCCCCGTGTGGTCGTCCCTCTCCAATCTAACGAGTTCTCCATCAATTCTACCATCTACTATTCGATTTCGTCAACTTAGTCAAACGTGGAGGAGCGCATCGACCCCGCCGCGATTCGGCACCTCTGCAAAAACCGCATGACGGCCGCACGCGCGCCGTTTCTCCTCTGTCCGCGGCGGAGCTGCAGAGCGCGTCGATTTGGACAATCTAAACGCGGAGGACCGGAAGAGATCAATGGGCATACCAGGGGATTCGCCGCGATTTTGCCCCTCTGCCGCACCAACAGAACAACGGTCGCGCACGCCGTTCCTCCTCTGCCGCGTCTCCGGTACTGCTCCTTCCACCGTGGCCTGCAGCGCGTCGTCCCTCCTCGGTCGCGTCTGCGCCGCTGCACCGCCTTCCTTGACGCCGCCCGCTGTCCCGCCCTCACTCCGGCGGAAGACGACCGCCGAATCGCCGACACGCCGCCCGCTGCTCTCGGGTCTCGACCGGTGGATTTGGGGAATGGGTAGGGGGATTGGAAGGCGAGATCCGCTCCACTGCGCTCGATTGGAGCAGTTTCGAATGGGGGGAGTGGAGAGGAACAGGAGAGGGGAGGCGAGACGCAACCGCACTGAGGCCCAACGGGTCTCCACCACGACGCCACGACCAGGGGACACCTGGCGCGCGCATCAACGGTTTCGCCTGTTTCCACTAGAAACGCGCGTGACCGCGAGATTCGAATCGGACGGCGCGCAAGCCGGCTGCTCTGTAAGACAAAATAGCATCCGCAAACTTTTTAGGATTTGGGATTTTTCTTTTCTTTGAAACTTGCTCTGATGATCCGCTAGTAGTACTCGATCGCTTCCAATTCGGATGGATGTAGTAATTAAGGGCCAAACATATCTGATCTAGTAATACTCAAGTAGTACTGGCCCTCTTCCCAAAAAGAATATTTGATGATGAATTTCACGTGGCAGAGTACTAGGTTAAGTAGTACTACTAATCTAGTACTTTTCCTTTGGTATGTACATACGTGGGATTTGAATAGTAGCAGCGATTATATCTCCTCGTGACTCGCTGCAACGCCGGGTCGTGTCTGGACTTGAGCGTCTCAGAATTGATTTTGATCTCTGATGATTTTTCCTTCATCCGGATATTGCAACTGAGTGGACGACTCATGATCCGACAGCTCTGGTATTTGTATCATGGACTAACCACCATACTCCATCCGAGGCCACGACAGCTCAAACAACACTTTGTCTCGGTCTCGGTAGATCGCCATGATTTTTTTCGGCGTCTTATAAAAAACATAACCCTAAATTTCTCTCATCTCAAATCTCGTACGTCGTTCCGGCTGCTTGCTATGGAGACGATATAGATCCTTCCAAACCGATTCCTCTTTGTTCAACAAATCGCGAGCTTCTTAATCCTTGAAGAGCTCCCTCCAAGAACTCAACACCACCGTGCGCAGGCCCCACGGTGGGCGCCAACTGTCGTGGAATTGTCACGACAGATGTCCTAGTGTGAGGACTTAGTCGTGAGGCCAACACATCTTATGTGGTAGCTTGAGAGGGGTTGAGCGGAATCGAGAGACGCAACACAAGACAAGGGTTTAGACAGCTTCGGTCCCCGGGAAACATCATCCGGTAACAATCCTACATGTTGTTTGAGGCTAGGTCTCATTATCATCACGAGGGAGTCGCCGTAAACCGGTTCTCCCAGTTATGTCTAGCCCTAAGATTATTTCCTCCCCCTCTTGGGGTGCCCTGCCCCTCCGTATATATGTTGAAGGGGCGGGTTACATGTAGAGTCCAACTCGGATTAAGACTTAAACTATTCTGACTTCTCTTCCTGGGCTTCTTAACATCTTGGGCTTCATAACGTCTCGGGCTTCATAACAACAGGCGACTCTATCTGTCGAGTTATGACTGTCAACCAGTTATCATTGTCTGCCGGGTTATGACTGTCAACCACTTATCACAGTCTGCGAATTTATGATTGTCTGCCGGGTTATGACGGTCTGCCGGTTTATGATTGTCTTAACACCTGCCGGGTTATCATCTGACTTAACATCTGCCGGTTTACCGTCTGTCTTAGCCATCTGTCTTAACTGTATGTCTTAACTGTCTGCCGGTTTACCATCCGTCGGTTTACCAAGTCCCAGCCGGGTTATGACTCCGGCTGGGTCATACCGCGCGGTATACCCGATAGTTTGGCCTACTAGATTGATCTTTCTTGCAATGGAAGAAGTGCTTAGCTTTGGGTTCAATCTGGCGGTGTCCTTTCCCAGTGACAGTAGGGGCAGCAAGGCACGTATTGTATTGTTGCCATCGAGGATAAAAAGATGGGGTTTATATCATATTGCATGCATTTATCCCTCTACATCATGTCATCTTGCTTAAAGCGTTACTCTGTTCTTATGAACTTAATACTCTAGATGCATGCTGGATAGCGGTCGATGTGTGGAGTAATAGTAGTAGATGCAGAATCGTTTCGGTCTACTTGTCACGGACGTGATGCCTATATACATGATCATACCTAGATATTCTCATAACTATGCTCAATTCTATCAATTGCTCGACAAGAATTGCTTACCCACCGTAATACTTATGCTATCTTGAGAGAAGCCACTAGTGAAACCTATGGCCCCCGGGTCTATTTTCCATCATATTAATCTTCTGTCAACAAGCTATTTCTATTACCGTTTATTTTGCTTTCTTTACTTTTACTCTTTATCCTAAAAATACCAAAAATATTATCGTATCATATCTATCAAATCTCACTCTCGTAAGTGACCGTGAAGGGATTGACAACCCCTTTATCCCGTTGGTTGCGAGGTTCTTATTTGTTTGTGTAGGTGTGTGGGACTCGAGCATAGTCTCCTACTGGATTGATACCTTGGTTCTCAAATACTCAGGGAAATACTTACGCTACTTTACTGCATCACCCTTTCCTCTTCAAGGGAAAACCAACGCAGTGCTCAAGAGGTAGCGGGGAGCACTACATCCTTTCTGATAAGTATATGTGAGTGACATATTGTTGATCGGAAATTATGTAGAATTTTCTGGAAAGCATAAAGGAGTGCTTGAAAGGAGTTTTTCAAAGAAAGACCTCGGTGAAGCTGCTTACACATTAAGCATCAAGATCTATAGAGATAGATCAAGGCGCTTGATAAGTTTTTTCAATGAGTACATACCTTGAAAAGATTTTGAAGTAGTTCAAAATGGAATAGTCAAAGAAGGAGTTCTTGCCTGTGTTGCAAGGTGTGAAGTTGAGTTAGACTCAAAACTCAACCACGGCAGAAAATAGAAAGAGAATGAAAGTCATTCCCTATGCCTCAGCCATAGGTTCTATAAAGTATGCTATATTGTGTACTAGACCTATTGTGTACGTAACCATGAGTTTGGCAAGAGGGTACAATAGTGATCCAGGAGTGGATCACTGGACAGCGGTCAAAATTATTATCCTTAGTAGAGTAACGAAATATTTCTCAGTTATGGAGGTGATAAAGAGTTACGTCGATGCAATCTTTAACACCGATCTGGATGACTTTGAGTCTCAATCTGGATACATATTGGAAGTGGGAGCAATTAGCTAGAGTAGCTCCATGCAGAGCACTGTAAACAGAGAAATTTGCAAAATACATACGGATCTGAATGTGGCAGACCCATTGACTAAACTTCTCTCACAAGCAAAACATGATCACACCTTAGTACTCTTTGGGTGTTAATCACATAGCGATGTGAACTAGATTATTGACTCTAGCAAACCCTTTGGGTGTTAGTCACATGGAGATGTGAACTAGTCACATAAAGATGTGAACTATTGGTGTTAAATCACATGACGATGTGAACTAGATTATTGACTCTAGTGCAAGTGGGAGACTGAAGGAAATATGCCCTAGAGGCAATAATAAATTTGTTATTTATATATCCTTATATCATGATAAATTTTTATTATTCATGCTAGAATTGTATTAACCGAAAACTTAGTACATGTGTGAATACATAGACAAAACAGAGTGTCCCTAGTATGCCTCTACTTGACTAGCTCGTTATTCAAAGATGGTTAAGTTTCCTAAACATAGACATGTGTTGTCATTTGATGAACGGGATCACATCATTAGAGAATGATGTGATGGACAAGACCCATCCGTTAGCTTAGCATTATGATCATTGAGTTTTATTGCTATTGCTTTCCTCATGACTTATACATGTTCCTCTGACTATGATATTATGCAACTCCCAAATACCGGAGGAACACCATGTGTGCTATCAAACATCACAACGTAATAGGGTGATTATAAAGGTGCTCTACAGATGTCTTCGAAGGTGTTTGTTGGGTTGGCATAGATCGAGATTAGGATTTGTCACTCCGTGTATCGGAGAGGTATCTCTGGGCCCTCTCTGTAATGCACATCACTATAAGCCTTGCAAGCAATGTGACTAATGAGTTAGTCACGGGATGATGTATTACGGAACGAGTAAAGAGACTTGCCGGTAACGAGATTGAACTAGGTATGATGATACTGACGATCGAATCTCGGGCAAGTAACATACGGATGACAAAGGGAACAACGTATGTTGTTACGCGGTTTGACCGATAAAGATCTTCATATAATATGTAGGAGCCAATATGAGCATCTAGGTTCCGCAATTGGTTATTGACCGGAGTCGTGTCTTGTTCATGTCTACACAGTTCTCGAACCCGTAGGGTCCGCACGCTTAACATTCGATGACGATTTGTATTATGAGTTATGTGATTTGATGACCGAAGTTTGTTCGGAGTCCCGGATGAGATCACGGACATGACGAGGAGTCTCGAAATGGTCGAGAGGTAAAGATTCATATATAGGACGATGGTATTTGGACACCGGAAGTGTTCTGGGTGATACCGGGTCACCGAAAGGGGTTCCGGGCAACCCCCGACAAAGATATGGGCTTAATGGGCCAAGTAAGGGAACACACCAGCCCACAAGGGGCTGGTGCGCCCCCTATATGGGCCAGCCATGTGGGGAGAAAGGGAAAGGAGAGGAGGAAAGTGAAAGTATGAAGTAGGACTCCTACTTCTTTCCCCTCCCCCCTCCTTCCTTTCCCCCTTGTCCAAATATGGTGGGGGAGGCGAATTGGACTAGGGGCCCAAGTAGGATTGCTCCTACTTGGGCGCGCCCTAGGCTGTCTCCCTCTCTCTCCCTCCTTTATATACATGGGGAGGGCACCCCTAGAACACACATCAATTGTTCCTAGCCGTGTGCGGTGCCCCCCTCCATAGTTAACACCTCGGTCATATCATCATAGTGCTTAGGTGAAGCCATGTGCTGGTAACTTCATCATCACCATCACCACGCCATCATGCTGACAGAACTCTCCCTCGTCCTCAACTGGATCAAGAGATCGAGGGACGTCATCGTTCTGAATCTGTGCTGAACACGGAGGTGTCGTACATTCGGTACTTGGATCGGTTGGATTGTGAACACGTTCGACTAGATCAACCGCGTTACTAAACGCTTCCTGATACGTCCATTTTGCATCATGCTTTTATATTGATATTTATTGCACTATGGGCTGTTATTACACGTTATGTCACAATACTTATGCCTATTCTCTTTGATTTTACAAGGTTTACATGAAGAGGGAGAATGCCGGCAGCTGGAATTCTGGGCTAGAAAAGGAGAAAATATTAGAGACCTATTCTGCACAGCTCCAAAAGTCCTGAAACTTCATAGAAGTCATTTTTGGAATTAATAAAAAATAGTGAGCGAAGAAACTACCAGGGGGGTGGGCACACCCTGGCCATGAGGGTGGGAGGCGTGCCCTACCTCCTGCCTCGTGGGCCCTCTGGTGGCCCTCTGATGCCCATCTGCTGCTATATGAAGTCTTTCGTCCGAGAAAAAATCATAAGCAAGCTTTTGGGAAGAAACTCCGCCGCCACGAGGCGGAACCAATCTAGGGCTCCGGCGAGCTGTTCTGCCGGGGAAACTTCCCTCCGGGAGGGGGAAATCATCGCCATCGTCATCACCAACGATCCTCTCATTGGGAGGGGGCCAATCTTCATCATCATCTTCACCAGCACCATCTCATCTCAAACCCTAGTTCATCTCTTGTATCCAATCTTTGTCCCAAAGCCTCAGATTGGTACCTGTGGGTTGCTAGTAGTGTTGATTACTCCTTGTAGTTGATGCTAGTTGGTTTACTTAGTGGAAGATCATATGTTCAGATCCATTATGCATATTAATACCCCTCTGATTATGAACATGAATATGATTTATGAGTAGTTACGTTTGTTCCTGAGGACATGGGAGAAGTCTTGCTATTAGTAGTCATGTGAATTTGGTATTCGTTCGATATTTTGATGAGATGTATGTTGTCTCTCCTCTAGTGGTGTTATGTGAACGTCGACTACATGACACTTCACCATTGTTTGGGCCTAGAGGAATTCATTGGGAAGTAATAAGTAGATGATGGCTTGCTAGAGTGACAGAAGCTTAAACCCTAGTTTATGTGTTGCTTCGTAAGGGGCTGATTTGGATCCATATGTTTCATGCCATGGTTAGGTTTACCTTAATGCTTCTTTTGTAGTTGCGGATGCTTGCAATAGGAGTTAATAATAAGTGGGATGCTTGTCCAAGTAAGGACATCACCCAAGCACCGGTCCACCCACATATCAAATTATCAAAGTACCGAACGTGAATCATATGAATGTGATGAAAACTAGCTTGACGATAATTCCCATGTGTCCTCGGGAGCGCTTTTCTCTATATAAGAGTTTTTTCAGGCTTGTCCTTTTCTATAAAAAGGATTGGGACATCTTGCTGCACTTTATTTACACTTGTTACTTGTTACCCGTTACAAATTACCTTATCACAAAACTATCTGTTATCGATAATTTCAGTGCTTGGAGAGAATACCTTGCTGAAAACCGCTTATCATTTCCTTCTGCTCCTCGTTGGGTTGGACACTCTTACTTATCGAAAGGACTACGATAGATCCCCTATACTAGTGGGTCATCAAGTCTCTTTTCTGGAATTTGGTAGGTGGAATTTGGTAAGGAAAAATTTATATAGTGTGCTGAAATTTACTGTCACTTGTTACTATGGAAAGTAATCCTCTGAGGGACTTGTTCGGGGTATCTTCACCCCGACCAGTAGAGCAAAGAGTTGCTCCTCAACCTTCTGAACCCACTGAAAATGTTTACTTTGAAATTCCTTTGGGTATGATAGAGAAACTGCTTGCTAATCCTTCTGCAGGAGATGGAACATTGCATCCCGATTTACACCTAATCTATGTGGATAAAGTTTGTGGATTATTTAAGCTTGTAGGTATGCCCGATGATGTTATCAAGAAGAAGGTCTTACCTATATCTTTGAAGGGAGATGCATTGACGTGGTATAGGCTATGTGATGATATGGGATCATGGAACTACAAACGATTGAAATTGGAATTTCATCAGAAGTTTTATCCTATGCATCTTGTTCATCGTGATCGTAATTATATATATAATTTTTGGCCTCTCAAAGGAGAAAGCATCGCTCAAGCTTGGGGGAGGCTTAAGTCAATGTTATATTCATGCCCCAATTATGAGCTCTCAAGAGAAATGATTATTCATAATTTTTATGCTCGACTTTCTCGTAATAATCAATCCATGCTCGATACTTCTTGTACTGGCTCTTTTATGATGAAGACTATTGAATTAAAATGGGATTTATTGGAAAGAATTAAACGCAACTCTGAGGATTGGGACCTCGGCGAAGGTAAGGAGTCAGGTATAACACCTAAGTTTGATTGTGTTAAATCTTTTATGGACACCGATGCTTTCCGTGAATTTAGCACTAAATATGGACTTGACTCTGAGATAGTAGCTTCCTTCTGTGAATCCTTTGCTACTCATGTTGATCTCCCTAAGGAGAAGTGGTTTAAATATAATCCTCCCATTGAAGTAAAATTAGTCGCACCTATTAAAGTTGAAGAAAAGACTATCACTTATAATGATCCTATTGTTCCTACTGCTTATGTTGAGAAACCACCTTTCCATGTCAGAATAAAGGATCATGCTAAAGCTTCAACTGTAGTCAACAAAAGTAATATTAGGACACACAAACCTCCTGAACAAGTTAAAGTTGAACCTAATATTGCTATGGTTAAAGATCTCTTGGCTGATAATATTGATGGGCATGTTATTTACTTCTGTGAAGAGACTGCTAGAATTGCTAAACCTGGTGCTAAAGATAAACATAGACATGTGGTAGGCATGCCTATTATTTCTGTTAAAATAGGAGATCATTATTATCATGGCTTATGTGATATGGGTGCTAGTGCTAGTGCAATACATCATTCCTTATACAAAGAAATTATGCATGATATTGCACCTTCTGAGATAGAAGAAATCGATGTTACAGTTTGCCAATAGAGATACTATTTCATCGATTGGGATTGTTAGAGATGTTGAAGTATTGTGTGGGAAAGTTAAGTATCCTGTTGATTTTCTTGTTCTTGGTTCCCCACAAGAGAGCTTTTGTCCCATTATATTTGGTAGACCCTTCTTGAACACTGTTAATGCTAGGATAGACTGCGAAAAGGATGTCATTACTATTGGTTTAGGTGATATGTCTCATGAGTTTAATTTTGCTAAATTTCATAGACAACCCCGTGATGAGGAATTGCCTAGTAAAGATGAAATTATTGGTCATTCTTCTATTGCCGTGCCTCCTAGTGATCCTTTGGAACAATATTTGCTAGACCATGAAAATGATATGTTCATGAATGAAAGAAGGGAAATAGATGAAGTATTCTTTAAACAGGGACCTATTCTTAAACACAACTTGCCTGTTGAAATCCTAGGGGATCCTCCTCCACCCAAGGGTGACCCCGTGTTTGAGCTTGAACCATTACCTGATACTCTTAAATATGCTTATCTTGATGAAAAGTATATATATCCTGTTATTATTAGTGCTAACCTTTCAGAGCATGAAGAAGAGAAATTATTAAAAACTCTAAAGAAGCATAGTGCTGCTATTGGATATACTCTTGATGATCTTAAGGGCATTAGTCCCACTCTATGTCAACACAAAATAAATTTGGAGAAAGACGCCAAACTAGTTATTGATCACCAACGACGGCTAAATCCTAAGATGAAAGAAGCGGTAAGAAAGGAAATATTAAAGCTCCTTGAGGCAGGTATAATTTATCCCGTTGCTGATAGTCAGTGGGTAAGTCATGTCCATTGTGTCCCTAAGAAGGGAGGCATTACTATCATTCCTAATGATAAAGATGAATTGATTCCGCAAAGAATTATTACAGGTTATAGGATGGTGATTGATTTCCGCAAATTAAATAAAGCTACTAAAAAGGATCATTACCCTTTGCCTTTTATTGATCAAATGCTAGAAAGATTATCCAAACATACACATTTTTGCTTTCTAGATGGTTATTCTGGTTTCTCTCAAATACCTGTGTCAGCTGATGATCAAGAAAATGCCACTTTTACTTGCCCTTTCGGTACCTTTGCTTATAGACGTATGCCTTTTGGTTTATGTAATGCACCTTCTACCTTTCAAAGATGCATGATGGCTATATTCTCTGACTTTTGTGAAAAGATTTGTGAGGTTTTCATGGACGATTTCTCCGTTTATGGATCCTCTTTTGATGATTGCTTGAGCAACCTTGATCGAGTTTTGCAGAGATGTGAAGAAACTAATCTTGTCTTGAACTAGGAAAAGTGCCACTTTATGGTTAATGAAGGTATTGTCTTGGGGCATAAAATTTCTGAAAGAGGTATTGAAGTTGACAAAGCTAAAGTTAATGCTATTGAAAAGATGCCATGTCCCAAGGACATTAAAGATATAAGAAGTTTCCTTGGTCATACTGGTTTTTATAGGAGGTTCATTAAGGACTTCTCAAAAATCTCCAGGCCTCTGACTAATCTCTTACAAAAAGATATACCTTTTGTCCATTTTGGATCATGCTTTTATATCGATATTTATTGAATTATGGGCTGTTATTACACGTTATGTCACAATACTTATGCCTATTCTCTCTGATTTTACAAGGTTTACATGAAGAGGGAGAATGCCGACAGCTGGAATTCTGGGCTGGAAAGGAGCAAATATTAGAGACCTATTCTGCATAGCTCCAAAAGTCCTGACACTTCACGGAAGTCATTTTTGGAATTACTAAAAAATATTGAGCAAACAAACTACCAGAGGGGGGCCCACACCCTGGCCACGAGGATGGGAGGCGCGCCCTACCCCCTGCCTCGTGGGCCCCCTGGTGGCCCTCTGATGCCCATCTTCTGCTATATGAAGTCTTTCGTCCGAGAAAAAAATTATAAGCAAGCTTTCGGGAAGAAACTTCGCCGCCACGAGGCGGAACCTTGGCGGAACTAATCTAGGGCTCCATGAGCTGTTCTGCTGGGAAACTTCCTCTCGAGGGGGAAATCATCGCCATCGTCATCACCAACGATCCTCTCATTGGGAGGGGGCCAATCTTCATCATCATCTTCACCAGCACCATCTCATCTCAAACCCTAGTTCATCTCTTGTATCCAATCTTTGTCCCAAAGCCTCAGATTGGTACCTGTGGGTTGCTAGTAGTGTTGATTACTCCTTGTAGTTGATGCTAGTTGGTTTACTTAGTGGAAGATCATATGTTCAGATCCATTATGCATATTAATACCCCTCTGATTATGAACATGAATATGATTTGTGAGTAGTTACGTTTGTTCCTGAGGACATGGGAGAAGTCTTGCTATTAGTAGTCATGTGAATTTGGTATTCGTTCGATATTTTGATGAGATGTATGTTGTCTCTCCTCTAGTGGTGTTATGTGAACGTCGACTACATGACACTTCACAATTGTTTGGGCCTAGAGGAATGCATTGGGAAGTAATAAGTAGATGATGGCTTGCTAGAGTGACAGAAGCTTAAACCCTAGTTTATGTGTTGCTTCGTAAGGGGCTGATTTGGATCCATATGTTTCATGCCATGGTTAGGTTTACCTTAATGCTTCTTTTGTAGTTGCGGATGCTTGCAATAGGAGTTAATAATAAGTGGGATGCTTGTCCAAGTAAGGACATCACCCAAGCACCGGTCCACCCACATATCAAATTATCAAAGTACCGAACGTGAATCATATGAATGTGATGAAAACTAGCTTGACGATAATTCCCATGTGTCCTCGGGAGCGCTTTTCTCTATATAAGAGTTTATTCAGGCTTGTCCTTTTCTATAAAAAGGATTGGGACATCTTGCTGCACTTTATTTACACTTGTTACTTGTTACCCGTTACAAATTACCTTATCACAAAACTATCTGTTACCGATAATTTCAGTGCTTGGAGAGAATACCTTGCTGAAAACCGCTTATCATTTCCTTCTGCTCCTTGTCGGGTTCGACACTCTTACTTATCGAAAGGACTACGATAGATCCCCTATACTTGTGGGTCATCACTTCCACTTTCGATCTACGAGGGTACGTGGACACACTCTCCCCGCTCGTTGCTATGCATCTCCTAGATAGATCTCGCATGATCGTAGGCAAAAAATTTGAAATACTGCGTTCCCCAACACGAAGACGGTGGAAGAATACTACCAAGAAATTGAGATTGCAATGATACGAGCCAATGCCAAGGAAGACAACGAGCAAACAATGGCACGCTTCTTGAACGGCCTCAACCACCCAATAACTAGTAGAAAAAGGGTCAAATGTCAAGCACATTAGTGCCAGTTTGCTTTTGAGCCGGCACTAATGTGTGCATTAGTGCCGGTTCCAACGGCTAGCCGGCCGCTTTCATTAGTACCGGTTTGTGGCCCCGTGCCACGGACCGGTACTAAAGTGAGTGGTGGCAGGATGTTGTCAGTCCGGGGCCCCTCCAGCACCTTTAGTACTGGTTCGGGGCACGAACCGGTGCTAAAGGTCGTCCTACATAAACCCTTAGTCCACCCGAGCTCGCTCTGTTCTTCCCCTTTCACCTCTCCTCTCCGTTCTTCCCCTCTTCCTCTCGATCTCATCACACATTTTGCCCAAAAATTGTCAAGATTTGAAGGCCCCCATCCATTCAAATGATCACGAAGGTTAGCAACTTTGTCCTTTCATCTCTCATTGCTATATTAGCTCTTGCAATGCTTTGTATAGTGATTAATTTATGAGTTTAGTAATTTGGGAGGAAATATATGTGCTAGTATTTGATTTATATGCAATTTTAGGTCAAAATAACACTTAGTTTGCATATGTAGGTGTGGTTTATTTAGTACATCCGTCGTAACCACACTCGATCGCCCGCACCGTTCCATCGCCGGCACGACCTTGTGGTGAGCCTCTTGTTCATGCATGTTTTACATTACCAAATTGATGTTTGTGTGATTTGGATATATAGTTACTCGTATAATTATCTTACCAGTACGTTGTTTGTTATACATAGTGCCATGGTTTTGATATCCGTCCCCGTCGGCCCTCGTCCTTGTTATGATTCGGATGTGGTATATTCTCTTTTAAAACTAGTTGTTGCATTTCGTGTTTATGACAAATTATGCCCATCGAGTTGACATAGATATTTTTGTCTAGGAGGTTTGTGAACCGGAAATTCCAACCGACGCTATTGTCGAGAGGTTAAATTTAGTTGAAAGAGAAAATGAGTATTTGAAAGAAAAATTGAAAAGGATTGAGCGGGAGAAGATGGAATTGGAGTTGCATGTTGCCGATGTCTTCGATGATCACAAGATCAAGATGGAGAAAATGCGCTTGAAGATTAGAAAGATTGGAAAATATGCCATTGATAGTGAGGCTTGGTATCATTATGCTGTTGGATCAATTGTTACCTTAGTTGCAATCTTGATCGCATTTGTTGTTGCATTTAAATGCTTTAGTTAGAGAGTTATTTGTTTGTTGCATTTAAGTCTTGTATGAACTTTATGTATGAACTTGAATTAATTTGGTCTTTTCGGTGTTGTGTAATGAAGATGAGCCGACAATGGATGTACGATGACAGATGCTCTCCCGAGTTCATTAATGGCGTGCAAACTTTTCTGCTTGCGGCTGAGGCAAACAAGCGGGCAGATGGTTTTATGCCTTGTCCATGTTTAGTTTGTAAGAATGATCACAATTACTCTACGTCAAGAACCATTCACATCCACCTGTTTAAGTCCGGATTCATGCCCCACTATAATGTTTGGACCAAGCACGGAGAAAGAGGGGTTATGATGGAAGACAATGAAGAAGAAGAGGATGACGACAACTATCCTGGCCATGGGTTCCCTGAATACGATGATACAACAATGGGGGAGGAAGTTGAGCCGGCAATGCGGGAAGAAGCTGAAGAAGAGGCATCAGATGAGCCCATTGATGATCTAGGTCAGGCCATTGCCGATGCAAAGAGAAACTGCGCAAGTGACTTGGAGAAGAAGAAGTTGCAGCGCATGTTAGAGGATCACAAGAAATTGTTGTACCCGAATTGCGAAGCTGACAAGAAAAAGTTGGGCACCACACTAGAATTGCTGCAATTGAAGGCAGAGAATGGTGTATTTGACAAGGGATTTGGAAAGTTGCTGGTAATGATAAAGAATATGCTTCCAAAGGACAACGAATTTCCCGAGAGTATGTACGAAGCAAAGAAGGCTGCCTACCCTCTAGGGTTAGAGGTGCAGAAGATACATGCATGCCCTAATGACTGCATCCTCTACCGTGGTGAGTACGAGGATTTGAACTCTTGCCCGGTATGCGGTGCATTGCGCTATAAGATCAGTTGCGATGACCCTGGTGATGTCGAGGGTGAGCGCCCCAGGAAAAAGATTCCTGCCAAGGTGATGTGGTATGCTCCTATAATACCACGGTTGGAACGTTTGTTCCAAAACAAAGAGCATGCCAAGGCGATGCGATGACACAGAGAAGACCGTAAGAAAGAGGGAAAGTTGAGAGTACCCGCTGACGGGTCGCAGTGGAGAAAAATCGAGAGAAGGTACGGGAAGGAGTTTGCAGATGACGCAAGGAACGTATGGTTTGGTCTAAGCGCAGATGGCATTAATCCTTTTGGGGAGCAGAGCAGCAACCATAGCACCTGGCCTGTGACTCTATGTTTGTATAACCTTCCTCTTTGGTTGTGCATGAAGCGGAAGTTCATTATGATGTCAGTGCTCATCCAAGGCCCTAAGCAACCCGGCAACGACATTGATGTGTACCTAAGGCCATTAGTTGAAGAACTCTTATAGCTGTGGAATGGAACAGGTGTACGTGCGTGGGATGAGCATATTGAGGAAGAATTTGACCTAAAGGCCTTGATGTTCGTGACCATCAATGATTGGCTTGCTCTCACTAACCTTTCAGGACAAACCAACAAGGGATACCGCACATGCACGCACTGTTTGGATGATACCGACGGTATATATTTGGACAATTGTAGGAAGAATCTATACCTGGGACATCGTCGATTTCTTCCGAGAAGGCATCCCGTAAGAAAGAAAGGCAAGCATTTCAAAGGTGAGGCGGATCACCGGACGAAGCCTTGCCACCGTACTGGTGCTGATGTACATGATATGGTCAAGGATTTGAAGGTAGTCTTTGGAAAGGGTCCTGGCGGACAACCTGTTTCGAATGACGCTGACGGACGCGCACCCATGTGGAAGAAGAAATCTATATTTTGGGACCTGCCCTATTGGAAAGACCCAGAGGTCCGCTCTACAATCGACGTGATGCACGTGACGAAGAATCTTTGCGTGACCCTGCTTGGCTTCTTGGGCGTGTATAGGAAGACAAAAGATACACCTAAGGCACGAGAGGACCAGCAACGTATGCATGGCAAAGATGGCATACATCAGGGTCATGCCAGCTACGCTCTTACCAAAGAAGAGAAGGAAATCCTCTTTGAATGCCTTTCAGATTAAGGTACCGTCGGCTTCGTCGAATATAAAGGGAATAATAAACATGGTAGAGAAAAGTTCCGTAACCTAAAGTCTCATGACTGCCACGTGATTATGACGCAACTACTTCCGGTTGCATTGAGGGGGCTTCTACCGGAAAACGTTCGATTAGCCATTGTGAAGCTATGTGCATTCCTCAATGCAATCTCTCAAAAGGTAATGATCCAGAAATCATACCAAGGTTAGAGAATGATTTGGTGCAATGTCTTGTCAGTTTCGAGTTGGTGTTCCCACCATCCTTCTTCAACATCATGACGCACGCCCTAGTTCACCTATCTGAAGAGATTAACTTTCGGGTCCTGTATTTCTACACAATATGTTCCCTTTGAGAGGTTCATGGAGTCTTCAAGAAATATGTTCATAACCGTGCTAGTCCGTAGGAAGCATCTCCAAGGGCCATGAAAATGAGGAGGTCATTGAGTTTTGTATTGACTTTATTCCTGACCTTAAGCCGATTGGTGTTCCTGAATCATGCATAAGGGCAGATCGATGGAAAAGGCACGCTAGGAGGGAATCAAAAAATATGTATGGACGGACATTCTCTCACTGAAGCACACTACACAGTTCTACAGAATTCTGCCTTGGTGGCTCCGTATATGGACGAACACAAGAATTTTCTATGCTCCAAACACCCGGAGCGGTCTGATGACTGGATTACACGTGAACAAACCAGGAGTTTAGCCGGCTGGTTGCAGACACGTACCATGCATGACGCCTCTATTGAAGATGACCTGTACTCGCTATCCCAGTTACCATCTTTGAATATAATGACTTTCAAAGGGTACGAGATAAATGGTAATACATTTTACATGATCGCCCAAGATAAGAAGAGCACCAACCAAAACAGTGGTGTCCACTTTGATGCAACAACCAAGACGGGAAATGATGAGGCACGGACTAGCGAGAAGCCAATTCGTGCGTGTAGACGGCCTAATCTTTCACGTCGATGCTTGATCAACAGTTCTTCCACCTTGTTCCTCTTTGCAACCTCTCCAACAATAATTTTTACCCGTGCACGAAAATACACGAACAAAGATAATAACCCAGTTGGATCAGCACGTAGGCGTCGATGTGATCATCAACCCTCCATCGCTAGTAAATTTCCCTCATGGAAAATCACACAAGATACACATGATCTGGTCACCCTGAACTCGGGCGTTTTCTGTATTTTTATTCAACTCCAAAACTGATCTATACATGGCCGAAGCCTGGCTTTATATGCCAAAGTAAACGCACGCGGTACCTACCAAAGTAGCTAGACTCACGGATAAGAGTCCTAGGAAATCACGTTATGTTCCAACTTGGTTTCTTGTCACGTACAACACGCACAAGGAAACAAAGTGGATATCTTTTCAAATAGAAAATAATAAACTACATAACAAACTCTGTCCTACTTGATGGAGATTAGGAAGGAACCTAATCTTATTTTCCCTGGCGGTGTACGGAAGGTAGGAATTATCTGACCAGGTACTGGTTCTTGGTAGCTCTTCATGCATGCTTCATTCATACGTGTATCACCTGAATTTGTCATTTTATTACTGTTCGCTTTTAACCTCCAGCACCTATCACGTGTATCACCCAAACAATGAGGTTCTGAAGTATAACTGGCAAAATCGGTCAAACCAGGGCCACATAATATTCGTACGCGTCCGTCCTTGCCACAGTTTAGCTGACGTTGCACTGCATCTATATTTTCTTTGCATGTGAACATCTCTATATTCTTGGCCGTAGAATAATTATTTATCTGAGTAGCTAAATTATTGCTCATGGCTTTAATTGATTTGGTTCATCCGGGACAACACTCGATGGCACACTGGATGCAACCATGTTCATATCATCCTCTCTCCCTTGAAGCAAAACCGTCCTCGGTTTTGAGTCTAATTTCAGCGCAACTTTCCTCTCTGGAACTTGCTTCTCTATGGATATTGCATTGTCTCTCATCGGTTTCAACACATGCTTCTTTCCATCATGCATGAATGTGTATGTATTTAATTTTCCAGCATGCATTGCATCATGATCAAACTGCCACGGTCTTCCCAATAGCAACTGACACGCGTCCATCAGCACAACATCACAATCCACCTTATCAATATAATCTCCTACTGCAAACTTCACACGTACCTTATTGCTGATCTTTAATTTTCCGGAATTGTAAAGCCACTCCACATAGCGGGGTTGTGGGTGCCTCCACATGGACAAACCCAAAGCCTGCACGAGATCTTTGCTAATGGCGTTGGTAAAACTGCCACCATCAATTATCATCTTGCATGCATGGCCCTTGACCATGCACTGTGTTTTAAAAACACTCCATCGCTGCCCCTTTGCATCGCCATCCTCCTGCACCTTCTCCACCAGGAGATTTAGCCCCTTTATGGGTGCATCAACTTCATCTTTTATTTCTTCGAGCTCCCCTCTTCTCTTCCGCAAACGATTTTTCCAATCTACAGTGAACACATCTGTTGGCATGGGAATAAAACAAATTTGTTGGCCCTTCCATGCTAGAGAATAACTATTTTTCTTGACATCCCGAACAGCCCCGACTCGCTTGCACCATGGGTTCCCGAGTAGCAGATGGCACGACACCATGGACACAGGACAAACATAAAAAAATTCCGCACAACAATATTTTCCTAGATCAAAAATTAGCAAAATCTGATGCGTAATCTTGATTTCACCTTTGAACCACTTCAGCGTGTACGGTCTTTCAAGAGGTGACATCTTCAGCCCCAATTTTTCCACCACCTCGATGCTCACCATGTTGACTGCAGTACTCTCATCGATCGTCAAATTGACACGATGTTCCTTCACGACGCAACGAGTGTGAAAAAGAACGACCTCGCCGATGCCTTCCTCCTCCATCAATATGTTCTTGCTCAACGCCTTGATGCTCGGCTCCCCAGCCGACATTGCCAATTGATCGCCGTGACCACCTTAGCTCTGAATACCACTTGATGAGGCACGGACTAGCGAGAAGCCAATTCGTGCGTGTAGACGGCCCGATCTTTCACGGCGATGCTTGATCAACAGTTCTTCCACCTTGTTCCTCTTTGCAACCTCTCCAATAATAATTTTTATCCGTGCACGAAAATACACGAACAAAGATAAAGACCCAGTTGGATCAGCACGTAGGCATCGATGTGATCATCAACCCTCCATCGCTAGTAAATTTCCCTCATGGAAAATCACACAAGATACACATGATCTGGTCACCCTGAACTCGGGCGTTTTCTGTATTTTTATTCAACTCCAAAACTGATCTATACATGGCTGAAGCCTGGCTTTATATGCCAAAGTAAACGCACGCGGTACCTACCAAAGTAGCTAGACTCACAGATAAGAGTCCTAGGAAATCACGTTATGTTCCAACTTGGTTTCTTGTCACGTACAACACGCACAAGGAAACAAAGTGGATATCTTTTCAAACAGAAAATAATAAACTACCTAACAAACTCTGTCCTACTTGATGGAGATTAGGAAGGAACCTAATCTTATTTTACCTGGCGGTGTACGGAAGGTAGGAATTATCTGACCAGGTACTGGTTCTTGGTAGCTCTTCATGCATGCTTCATTCATACGTGTATCACCTGAATTTGTCCTTTTATTACTGTTTGCTTTTAACCTCCAGCACCTATCACGTGTATCACCCAAACAATGAGGTTCTGAAGTATAACTGGCAAAATCGGTCAAACCAGGGCCACATAATATTCGTACGCGTCCGTCCTTGCCACAGTTTAGCTGACGTTGCACTGCATCTATATTTTCTTTACATGTGAACATCTCTATATTCTTAGCCATAGAATAATTATTTATCTGAGTAGCTAAATTATTGCTCATGGCTTTAATTGATTTTGGTTCATCCGGGACAACACTTAATGGCACACTGGATGCAACCATGTTCGTATCAGGAAAGGAAACATATTATGGTTACATAGAGGAGATATGGGAACTTGACTATGGACGTGGTTTGAAGGTCCCTTTGTTTCGGTGCAAATGGGTCAATATGACACGAGGCGGGGTAACGGAAGACCCGTAGTATGGAATGACAACAGTGGATCTCAACAATCTTGCGTATGCAGACGAACCATTCGTCCTAGCTAATGATGTGGCACAGGTTTTCTATGTGAAGGATATGTCTACCAAGCCGAGAAAAACAAAAGATAAGGAAGCGAATGCATCATACGATGAGCCAAAGCGCCACATAGTTCTTTCTGGGAAGAGAAACATCGTGGGAGTGGATGACAAGACAGACATGTCAGAAGATTATGAAAAGTTTGATGAAATTGCTCCATTAACAGTGAATATTGACCCGAGCATCCAGTTAAATAATGAGGATTTTCCATGGCTACGGCGCAAAGGGACACACGCGAAGAAAAAGTTTCACACCCAAAGATCTGGGATGTGATCGGCTTCACTATCATCACTTTCTTCCGTGTTTCACACCCAGGAGGGAATCTCTGTAATAGTTAGGGTAGTTATGTGTTTTGGCATTTGAAACGCGAAGAAATTTTATGTGCAAACAAATTCTTTCATGGATTTACTGATTTTTTCAACTAAATGATCCTGAAATTGAAAAGCATTTCAAATATACTCAGAAAAGGTTAAAAGTTGGCATGGTATCATAATTTCACCCACATAGCATGTGCAAAAAAGTAGAGAGGGTTACCGCAAAAACTGGATGCACTCCATGTACAAAATGGACAATCTCTTTCGAAGTATTAGGGTTTCGGACGAAAACTCATCCGTTACAAAGGCATTTCATTTTTTAAATAACCTAAGCATTATCAAATTGAATATAATGATAAAACACACTAATATTAAACATAAAAAAAAGAATCACTGAAAAATCTATTTTCAAAGTTAAGTTATTCACAAACTAGTGATTCACACAAATTTCAAATAATTCAAAATGTAAACTATTCAAATTTTTAAACTACCGGCACTAATAGAAAGTTTGTAATTTTTTGTACCTAAAGCAAAAATATTCCCAAAGAAACTCTAAATACAGAAAAAAACAACTCAAAAATAAATAAAGAAAAAATAAATAAAGCAAAAAAATAAAAAAATAAAAAAGCCCACCTACTGGGCCAGAGCGGCCTGCATACGACTAGAAACCCAACCTGTAGTTGGGCCAGGATGCAGGCCCGCAAGCCCAGTAGGCCCACAGGCATAGTAGGAGAGGTAGGCCCAGAAGGCCTGCTATTGGGAGGAGCTCAATGCAGTGCCTGCGCCGGGGCTTATAAACTGGTCCTGGCGCTCCTCAACTAGCGAGGTGGGACTAAACTTCTGCCCCCTCGCCAGCAGCAAGACACCCTTTAGTACCGGTCGTGGCTCCAACCGGTACTAAAGGGTGGGTTTTAGTACCGTTGGTGCCACCACCCGGTACTAAAGGTGGGCGCTTCCCCCGCTGGCTGAGTTAAAACAGACCTTTTAGTACCGTTGGTGGCTTCAACCGTACTAAAGGTTTTTCTATATAAGAAAACACTTCAAAAAATTCAGTTTCTCATCTCTCCTCTGCTTCTTTCTCTTTTGCCCGTCGCCGCCGCCCTCGTCGCCGCCCGTCGCAAATCCATCGCCGTCCCGTCCCGTCGCCGCCATGCCAGCCTCGCCCGTCGCCCGCCTCCCTGCCTCCCATCGTCCCTGCCCTACCTGTCCCGTCCCCATCGTCGCCGCCCCGTCCCGATCCCCGTCGTCACCGCCCGTCTCCGTCCCCGTCGCCACTCCCCATCGCCGCGCCTCGCCGGTGAGCTCCTGCCCCGGCCGCCATGTCCACACACACACACACACACACACACACATTGTTATAGAAATGTTAGCAATTTTTCTGTTTTTTAGTTATAGAAATATTAGAAATGTTATAAATTTTTCTGTTTTTTAATTATAGAAATATTTATAGAAATGTTAGCAATTTTTCTGTTTTTTAGTTATAGAAATATTAGAAATGTTAGTTATATATATATAGAAATGTTAGAAATTTTAGAGTTAGTTTTAGCTAGATGAATTAGATTAATGTCAAATTGTTAGAATTTGCATATAGAATTTTAGTTATCACAATCCAATCACATTTAAAAAATGTTACTTTTTGCAGGCGTATAGTATTTGTTCTCGACGATGCTCAGCCCGCATCCTCGCCGTCGACCCGTTCGCCACGACGTCCGGCTGACCTATGTCCGGGACTGTGCTCCGCCGGGCTGGCACTGGGAGGTGCTACCTGGAGGGGCGCGCCGCTTGGTGAGGAACCCGGCCTCGGGTCCCGTCATCGACCCTGATCTCCTTTGGTGGCGTTCGCGTGGGCCACATTCGGTGCAGAGGGAGCCGGCCCCGCTGGAGGTGGTGCGTCGTCGTGTCAGGGAGGAGGACGAGCACGTCCATCGCTACATGGCATCTATGGACGTCAGGTTCTCCAATACCTGGCAGGTTCTTTGGGCAGATGACCTGAGATATGATCCTGTGATGGTTCCTTCTCTTTGGGTGTCCACCGCTCGCGCCCCAGGAACTGCGAGTGGCCTAGATTCTTCTGTAGTATTCGATCTTTATTATCTACCTAGCCAGTGTTGTATTCGATATATAATATTCGAGACGATGTATTCGAGATTATATATAATATTCGAGACAATGTACTCGAGATTATATATCATTTGAGACGATGCATATTATGTACTATATGATTCAGTTTTTCCTTATTGATTGCATCCATGCATTGTAATTTGAATACTAAATTGTTTTATATTTCTTCTGTATTAGTTAAGTAAAGCTTTGGCGGACAATACCGGCAGAGAGAGAGAGAAGATGAATTGTTCGAGATCATACACAGCCCTCGCAGGCTAGATGATCTGAATGAAACAGATGACGACTCCCAATATCTGAACAATACCGGGGAGGGTGATGATAAGATATTCGATCTCGACGACCGAGCTGGTGAAGTCATGAACTTTGATTATGATTATGATGACGCAGACAATGTTTATGATGACACAGACAGTGTTGATCTTGAAATAACAAAGACTACCGGCGAGGTATATTTATATAGGCAGGCACATGTTTTTTTTATTTGAAGATATATTAATGAATCGATCTTTCTTCTTTCAGCCCTCCAGATCGAGCAAATCTGCTTCTACAGACAGCAGGACAGAGCGAGGCCCGGGCAAAAAGTTGAAGGAGGGTGTAAAGTACAACATCGACTCCATCAAAGCTAATGGCGAACCCCTCACGCCTAAGAACATTGCTAACAAGTGGACTCGTCAGTGCGGAGTTCTTGTGAAGGACCAACTCCCGATCTCCATTCAAGAATGGAAAGAGCCAAATACTAAACGTCCAGATGTTACTTGGGTCGACGACAGAGCAAAACAAAATCTTTGGGAATCTCTTATGGAACATTTCACCCTACCAGATTATTTCACTGATGCAGATGTGCAGAAAGTCAAGGATGCTGCTCTTAAGAAGATGGCAATTGCATTCAACACCCACAAGAAAACTGTATGGGCCAACTACCTCGCTGCAGAAAGGAAGACTCCAGAATTCAAGGGAACACTGGAGAAGCAAAGAGAACACTGGCCCGCTTTCGTGAAATTCAAGGAATCAGAATTATCTAAGGAACGGTCGAGAAAAAAACAAGGCCAATGCCGCAAAAAAGATGCAATTCCATAGGCTGGGGCCAGGTGGCTACGCGGTGGCAATGCCTAAGTGGGATAAGTTTGAGCAAGAGATGGAGGATGCAGGGGTCACTCCGGTTACTAGGAGTTGGCCCCCCAGGTGCGGAACTTGGTTCTATGCACATGGGGGGCGTTGGACCCAAAGACAAGCCTGGTTTCGAAGAAGGCAAGTCTAAAAGGAGCCGAACAAAAGTTACTTGACGCAATAGAAGATGCTCGAAAGGGGGTGTTCACGCCCAACAAAGAGAACGACGAGCTTATGCGCGCCCTGGGAAATCCTGAACACCTGGGAAGAACACGAGGCAAGGGCGTTATTCCATGGTATGAGGGCTTTTGGGAATGGAAGGATGACTACAGGACCCGTGCAAGAAAGAAGATGGAGGAGGAGAAGAAGATGAAGCTGGAGGAGGAGCAGAGGAAGCAGGACGCAGAACGCCTTAAAGGCCTAGAAGCAAGGCGCGCGGACTTGGCACTCAAATTCCAGCAGCAGCAGCACCAGATCGACTCACTTAGCCGGGAAAGGGGGTCTCAGCAGCGGCAGCAGCAAGCGGATGATCGTCCAGCATTGGATAGCACCGTCCGATCCATGCCGAGAAGCAGCGTTGGTTCGGCCCCGGGCGACGCAGTGCTGGATACATGCTACGTCTTGAGCTTGCGTTGGTTTTCCCCGAAGAGGAGAGGATGATGCAGCAGAGTAGCGTAAGTATTTCCCTTAGTTTTTGAGAACCAAGGTATCAATCCAGTAGGAGGCCACGCACAAGTCCGTCGTACCTACACAAAACAAATAGCTCCTCGCAACCAACGTGAATAGGGGTTGTCAATCCCTTCACGGTCACTTACGAGAGTGAGATCTGATAGAGATGATAGATAATATTTTTGGTATTTTTGATATAAAGATGCAAAGTAAAATAAAAAGGCAAAGTAAAGAGCAAAGCAATAATAAAGCGTAGGAAGATTAATATGATGAAAATAGACCCGGGGGCCATAGATTTCACTAGTGGCTTCTCTCAAGAGCATAGGTATTTTACGGTGGGTGAACGAATTAGTGTTGAGCAATTGACAGAATTGAGCATAGTTATGAGAGTATCTAGGTATGATCATGTATATAGGCATCACGTCCGAGACAAGTAGACCGACTCCTGCCTGTATCTACTACTATTACTCCACTCATCGACCGCTATCCAGCATGCATCTAGAGTATTAAGTTAATGAAAATAGAGTAAGGCCTTAAGCAAGATGACATGATGTAGAGGAATAAATTCATGCAATATGATAAATACGCCATCTTGTTATCCTCGATGGCAACAATACAATACGTGCCTTGCTGCCCCTACTGTCACTGGGAAAGGACACCGCAAGATTGAACCCAAAGCTAAGCACTTCTCCCATTGCAAGAACTACCAATCTAGTTGGCCAAACCAAACGGATAATTCGAAGAGACTTGCAAAGATAACTCAATCATACATAAAATAATTCAGAGAAGATTCAAATATTGCTCATAGATAATCTTGATCATAAACCCACAATTCATCGATCTCAACAAACACACCGCAAAAAGAAGATTACATCGAATAGATCTCCACGAGAGAGGGGGAGAACATTGTCTTGAGATCCAAAAAGAGAGAAAAAGCCGTCTAGCTACTAACTATGGACCCGAAGGTCCGAGGTAAACTACTCACACTTCATCGGAGAGGCTATGATGTTGATGTAGAAGCCCTCCATGGTGGAATCCCCTTCCGGCGGAGCTCCGGAACAGGCCCCAAGATGGGATCTCGTGGATACAGAAAGTTGCAGCGGTGGAATTAGGTTTTCGGCTCCATATCTGATCTGTTGGGGGTACGTAGGTATATATAGGAGGAAGAAGTACGTCGGTGGAGCTTCGAGGGGCCCACGAGGCAGGGGGCGTGCCCTAGGGGGCGCGCCCTCCACCCTCGTGACCGCCTTGTGGCTATATTGACGGAGGGTCCAAGTCTCCTGGGTCTTATCTGATGAGTGAGGGAGTCCTGGATTAGGGGGTATCCGGACGGCCGGACTATGTATAACGTCCGGACTATTGAAGCGTGAAGATACAAGATTCAAGACTTCGGCCCGTGTCCGGATGGGACTTTCCTTGGCGTGGAAGGCAAGCTTGGCGATCCGGATATTATATTTTCTTCCTTGTAACACTCCATGTAAACCCTAGCCCTCTCCGGTGCCTATATAAACCGGAGAGGTTGGTCCTTAGAAGGCCGATCAATATTACATTCATACCATCATAGGCTAGCTCTTAGGGTTTAGCCTCTACGATCTCGTGGTAGATCTACTCTTGTACTACCCATATCATCAATATTAATCAAGCAGGAAGTAGGGTTTTACCTCCATCGAGAGGGCCCGAACCTGGGTAAACATGTGTGTCCCTTGCTTCCTGTTACCATCAGCCTTGACGCACAGATCGAGACCCCCTACCCGAGATCCGCCGGTTTTGACACCGACATTGGTGCTTTCATTGAGAGTTCCTCTGTGTCGTCGCCGTCAGGCTCGATGGCTCGTCTTATTGTCAAGGACGACATTACTTCAGAGGGGGCTCTGGCTGTAGGCCAGACGCTCCGCCTCGGCGGCTTTATCATGGCCGCCCCATCGGCGGTGGCGCCGACGATGACTTCTCGGGTCATCAATCATAACCTTCGCGTCAGTTCGAAACTTGCCGAACAGATGGATCCAATGGAGCTCTCCTCCCTTAACGAACTGTTGGATCACATCGCCGCTCTGGGAGTCGCTACAGACTACGACCGGATTGGGCTTCAACCCGACCAAAGGGACATCAAGTCCCCGCCGACCACCAATGAGATAGCGATAGTGGAGGAACCACACGCGGATTGCCCCTCAACTTTGAGGACAAGTTGCGTTCGGATCACCAAACTCCTTGAGCCAAAGACCCGCTCGAAGGAAAACCTGACCCAGGTCCCACCCTTAGAGTCGGGCATCGGGCCGAAGGAAACTGGCACCCCGGATCCTGAGCTGTTTAGCTCGGGACCGCCCGCGCCCTTGGGTGATAAATCGGATCAAAATCCGAACCCTAAACCGAATCTAAATTGTCTCTCCCGCATCAGGCAAGAGCCCCAGGAAACCGTACATCGCTACTGGGCCAGATTCCTCCTTGCGCTTAACAAGGTCAGGGACTGCCGCGAAGAGGACATGGTCTCACTTTTCTACAAAAATTGCACGGACGAAGGACTCCTCAATGCTATAAGCCGCTGCGACATAATACGCTTTGCGGACTTGGCAACCATAGTACGGAAGTACTGTGCGATGGAGAGCGCTTGGAAGACCCAAACAGAATTTTGGGATAGTACTGCTCTCGCCAAAACCTTTGTCCGAACTAAACGGACGAACTCTCGTAAGTCGTCCGACCCAACCCCCAAGAAACCAAAGCCCACGCCAGGGCGGAGATCCGTATTGGAAGAATGGCTCGACGGGCCATGCAAGCTCCATAGTACTCCGGATACAACACCTACTCATAGCCTCAAGGCATGTTGGATACTCCGGCAGGTGGCAAAAAGTGGCGAGGATCTTCCTGTGGGCCATAAAGCGGAACAACATCCCACCAGTGAACACAATACGGTACTAACAGTATTCGAGACTTTCGCCTCAAACAATAGGCGCAAGCGAGCTCGCCGAAGCTCCGCTGAAATTTACCGTGTGGCAAAAATAAACCCTTGGAACGACATTGCTATAACTTTTAATGCCAGTGAGTAACCTCGATCCCGGGCCATCCGGGCACCAGCCGCTCTGGTCCTTAGTACGATCGTAGATGGCTTTCGGCTCACCAAAGTACTCATGGACGGCGGAAGCGGATTAAATCTGATTTATGAAGAAACGCTCAGCAAGATGGAGATTGGTAAAAGCCGCATTGAACGAAGCGGCACGACCTTCTGGGGAATTATCCCTACTCGGGAAGCGCGGTGTCCGGGAAAAATCACACTCGATGTGGTATTCGGTACCCCGGAGAATTATAGGTCCGAGGAAATCACATTCCAGGTGGCTCCTTTTAACAGCGGATACCACGCCCTTCTAGGGCGGACGCGTTCACAAGCTTTCAAGCTGTACCCCATTATGGGTACATGAAGCTTAAAATGCCCGGACCCAATAGAATAATCACTCTAGCCAGTGATCCGGACATTGCGCTTCGTGCCGAAAATAAAACCGCAGCTCTAGCCCTGGAGGCATTATCCGAAGCCCTAGCAGCCGAAGAATTAACAGCACTACGCGCCATCATGGACAGGGACGACGTAATACTCGACAAACGACCCAAGTCCACCTCATTCAAACCTGCAGACGAGATAGTCAAATTCCAGGTCCACCCAATAGGCCCCACAAAGACAGCTACCATCGGGACACAGCTGAGCCCCGCGATTGACGCCGCACTTTGAGATTTCCTATGCGAGAATTGGGACATTTTCACCTGGCACCCATCCGACATGTCAGGCATCCCACGCAGACTGGCCGAACACAGCCTTAATATCCTAAAAGGATATAAACCAGTCAAGCAGACCCTAAGGCGGTTCTCAGAGCCCAAACGACAGGCGATGGGGGAGAGTTAGCCAAGCTACTCGAGGCCGGATTTATCAGAGATATTAAACATCCGGATTGGCCGGCAAATTTGGTGATGGTGCTAAAGAAGGATAAATCCGGGCGCCTATGCATCGATTTCAAAGACCTCAACAAGGCTTGCCCCAAGGATCCCTTTCCCATCCCTCGCATCGATCAAATATCGATGCCATAGCTGGACACGACTCGCTGTGTTTCCTCGACGCATACTCTGGATACCATCAAATAAAGATGGCAGAGTCCGACCAAGCTGCAACAGCTTTCATAACGCCATATGGCCCTTTCTGCTTCAACACTATGCCTTTCGGGCTCAAGAACGCCGGTGCAACCTACCAACGCATGATTCAAACATGCCTGGAAAAGCAAATCGGCAAAACAGTGGAGGCATACGTGGACGACCTGGTCATAAAAACAAGACGCGTCGAAACCCTGATAGATGACTTGAGGCTTACATTTGACAATCTCCGGACATACGACATCAAGCTGAATCCGGAAAAATGCGTTATTGGCGTCCCCTCGGGGAAGCTTCTCGGCTTCATCGTTTCCAATAGAGGAATTGAAGCGAATCCGGCAAAGATCCGAGCTCTATCACAGTTGGCTATACCAACAGACCTCAAGCACATCCAAAGCGCGATGCGTAGCTGCTCTCAGCCGCTTTATCTCCAGGTTAGGAGAAAAGGCACTACCGCTTTATCGCCTTCTTCGGCGCACCGAACACTTCGTATGGACGGATGCAGCTGCGGCCGGACTGGACGAAATCAAGACCCTATTGGCCAGTAATCCAGTATTAACAGCACCGAATATCAACGAACCTATGATGTTGTACATAGCTACAACGCATCAAGTCGTAAGCGCAGTGATCGTCGTTGAATGAGAGGTCGACGGATACAAATACCCGCTCCAGAGGCCAGTCTACTACGGGTCCACGGTCCTAACCCCATGCAAATCCCTGATAGACGACTTGAGGCTTACGTGGACGACGTGGTCATAAAAACAAGACGCGTCGAAACCCTGATAGACGACTTGAGGCTTACATTTGACAATCTCCGGACATACGACATCAAGCTGAATCCGGAAAAATCCGCTTTTACGTCCCCTCGAAGCTTCGCTTCATTGTTTCCAATAGAGGAATTGAAGCGAATCCGGCAAATATCCAAGCTCTGTCACAGTTGGCTATACCAACAGACCTCAAGCACATCCAAAGCGGGATGCGTAGCTGCTCTCAGCCGCTTTATCTCCAGGTTAGGAGAAAAGGCACTACCGCTTTATCGCCTTCTTCGGCGCACCGAACACTTCGTATGGACGGATGCAGCTGCGGCCGGACTGGACGAAATCAAGACCCTATTGGCCAGTAATCCAGTATTAACAGCACCGAATATCGACGAACCTATGTTGTTGTACATAGCTGCAACACATCAAGTCGTAAGCGCAGTGCTCGTCGTTGAATGAGAGGTCGACGGATACAAATACCCGCTCCAGAGGCAAGTCGGGTCCACGGTCCTAACCCCATGCAAATCCCGATACCCACACTATCAAAAAATAGCATACGCGGTGTTCATGGCATCCCGGAAGCTACGACACTACTTTCAAGAGTGTTCGATTACGGTGGCCTCCGAAGTACCATTCAATGACATAATAAATAACCGCGATGCTACGGGCCGGATTGCCAAGTGGGCTATTGAACTCCTGCCGTTCGACATAACATACAAACCACGACGGGCTATCAAGTCGCAAGTTTTGGCTGACTTCGTCGATGAATGGACAGAAGCCGAACTCCCTAAAGAGTACGATGCACACTCAAACTGGATCATGCACTTCGACGGCTCTAAAATGCTGGCTGGATTGGGAGCAGGGGTAGTCCTGACATCTCCCACCGGCGACACGGTCCAGTACGTCCTCCAAATATTATACACAGACTCCAACAACGCAGCCGAATACGAGGCTCTGTTGCACGGTCTTCGGATGGCAGTCTCTATGGGCATTCAACGCCTAGAAGAGCGCGGGGACTCGAACCTTGCAATATCACAGATAAACGGAGATTTTGATGCCAAGGACCCGAAAATGGCGGCCTACCGTAATGTCGTCCTCAAAATGTCAGCTCGGTTCGAGGGGCTCGAATTCCACCATGTGGCTCGAGAAAACAATCAAGCGGCGGATGTCCTCGCTCGCATCGGCGCTAAACGCGACCCTGTCCCACCTAACATATTCTTGGAACGGCTGTTCAAGCCATCCGTAGTACGGGAAGGGGAGTCCGGCAACACTAGCACGGACCCGAATACACCCCCGGATTCCAAACCATTAGACATAGTCGGAGGTTCTACCCCCGAAATAACGTCCTCGGCCCACGAAATCATGGCTGTAATCGCCCCGTGGACCGAGCCCTTCTTGGCCTACCTAAATAGGCAGGAGCTCCCCGAAGACCAAAATGAAGCACGCAACATTGTCTAGCGCTCTAAAGCTTACAAAGTCTACGAAGGGGAACTATACAAGAAAAGCGCTACCAGAGTACTTCAAAGATGCATCTGCGAAGAGGAAGGGCGGAAGCTCTTGGCTGAAGTCCATGCCGGCCTGGGCGGGCACCACGCCGCGGCTCGGGCATTATTCAGCAAGGCCTTCCGTACAGGTTTCTATTGGCCGACGGCCCGAGCAGACGCACAAGACCTCGTCCAACATTGCGTTGGTTGCCAGCTCTTTGCCAATCAGAGTCATATGCCCCCTACTGCTCTACAAACAATCCCCATAACTTGGCCCTTCGCGGTCTGGGGGCTCGATATAGTCGGACCTTTTAAAGGGGGAAGCCTTAAGAAGAAATACTTATTGGTCATGGTGGACAAATTCACCAAATGGATAGAAGCTAAACCAGTCAAAACGGCTGAATCCAGACCAGTAATTGACTTCATATCCGGGGTCGTACACCGATACGGTGTCCCCCACAGAATCATCACTGATAATGGCTCAAATTTTAATGCCGACAAAGTGAAAACTTGGTGCGCAAAAATGGGCATCAAGCTCGACTACGCTTCCGTCTACCATCCACAAACTAACGGCTAGGTAGAGCGGGCAAATGGTCTCATTATGAGCGGCATCAAACCCAGGCTAGTGCGATCCTTGACAGAGTCGGATACGCACTGGGTGGAGGAGCTCGATTCTGTACTCTGGGGGCTGCGGACCACGCCAAATCAAACCACCGGATACACACCATTTTTTATGGTGTACGGTGCGGAAGCAGTATTACCTTGCGACATAATACATGATTCGCCACACGTACGCATGTACGAAGAGAAGGAAGCCGAGTTAGATCGGCAGGATAATTTGGATGCCTTGGAGGAGGATCACGATGTCGCAAAGGCCCGTTCCGCATTCTATCAGCAGCAGGCTTGACGATACCAAAGCAGAGAAGTGCGGGCCAAAACTTACAATGTTGGCAAGCTCGTTCTATGACTACCGAAGAAGAAGAAGGACAAACTCAAACCCAAGTGGGAGGGTCCCTTCGTCATTGACAAAGTTCTCACCGGAGGAGCGTACCGCTTACGTAATACATCCGACAACAGACTCGAGCCGAACCCATGGAACGCGGCAAGACTATGGATATTCTACGCCTAGTGTCGAACACAGTGTTCGTCTCCTAACCCCTCCCTTTCAATTATGCCCCATCCCCTTTTCCTTTCTCGACCTTTTTCTCTCTTCACACGAAGTATTCAATACAGTGCTGATTTCTGGATCACTCCGGCCGCACTAAGTGTGTAAGAAATACCTGGGGGCTTCCTATACGGAAGCTAAAAATGATTACTCACATGGCTTTCCGCCCGTCGCATATGCATTCTTTTTCCATATGTGCCTTTTGTTCACCATTATATGCACCGAGATGACTTAAGATGTTGCCAAGCTGGGTTGCTTGGCTCTTGTGTTTATGCCCTACGTTCCCGTTAATTCGGCTAGGGCATAAGGGGAGCACCTCTGCGATTGTTACTGTCGGTTCAGCCGGATGTGTACCTCAGACTGGGTGAAGCCGAAAGCTAGCTTCCTTAAGAGAATATCCGGTCGGTGAACAAAATATGTATTAGTTTATCATAACATAAATCCCCAGAAGTCTTGTATCCTGCGCCATCGTTCGCAGTCCGGACATGTGCATTGTCGTCTGCGTACCCAGGGAAAGGAACCCCTAACGGAACTATTCTCTCTGGAAGATGTTTCTTACTATCCATGTAATACAACATAACTAGTTGGGTCCTTGTCTGTTCAAGCACTTATGACCCCTACGCCTTGTTTCCACGCATACCCCGGTTTTGTATAGCTGAGCGGGCACTGTATTGAATGCTGCGTCGAAGCCTCTTCTTCTCCTTCATGGAGTCCGCCAGCTGAGCGCGGAGATCTTTCAACTCCACGTCCAGCTGGACTTTGGCATCTTGAAGATCGTTCTTCTCCTGCCTAACTTGCGTAAGAATGCGCTCGCCAGCCTCTAGCTGCTTTTTGAGATGTGATGCGTCCTCTCCTATGCCCTCCCGATTCACCCCGGGATTGTCTGCAGAATTTTCTGTTAGACTTGAAATATTTACTCACTAGTGCATCTTCGCACAATTGTGATAATTACCAGATGAGGGCCTTTGGGGTTCCTCTAACTTGGCAACTGTGGCCCTCAGTTCGGTCTTGCAGTCCTCCAGCTCCCGAAACAATTGCTCGTTCTTTTTCTACAAGGACCTGTACATAAATTGATCCTTAAAACTGTTGTTTCAACCGTTTCAAGTCCAGGGGATACTGCTATACATACTTATCAAAATTTCTCACCCGTATGTCTTTGGTATACTAGCTTGTCGCTTGGGCAAGCCCGCCATGAGCAGCTTGGACGTACGCGTCCGCCAAATTGAAGGCATTAAACGCCTCTTTGTAAAAGATGTTGTTCCGAAGTACGGCCCGTCGGCGCCTGTGATTCATGGCGCTCTCTACTTCGGAATTCGTGGCTGAGAGCTGGTCCGCACTCTCTGTCGGAGAGCAATGCGGCGCTGGCCCCTGTCCGCCTCCACCCCTGAAGCCGGTTCTGCAGTCCGGCTGGTGGAGGCGTGATCTGTAGGGTCTCCGGATATAGTCCGGTTATTCTTCTTCCTGCCAGACACGAAGGGCGCTGTCATATTTTCAATTCTATAATTACAGGACAGGTTATTGTTTTACCTCTGTAGTGGTGTGTCAACCCTCACTGCCTTTCTCTTGAGCCTGCCCGATCTGGACGCCCGTGGTTGACGAGTCCCAAGGGGCTCGGCCCCTCGCTCCGGCCGTCGTTTCTGCAAATAGAACGACGCCTCAAGGTTAAATTATAACACCTGGGGAGAGTCCTCTTCGAAGGACAGGGCTTTCTAGTTCGGCTTACACATGAAGAGGGGATTAGTCCAGGGTAGTCGGCCGTAATGGCCACTAGGGCGGCATCCCAGCTCGCCTGATAAAATACCCCGTTGACAAGCTCCACAGTGATATCCGGATCCACTTGAAGTCCTGGATCTAGGGCCCTTCCAGGTTCCTCTGGTTGCGGGGAGGGGCTGAAGATTCCTTCTACGGCCCTCCTTAATTCCTGCCCAGAAGCATTGATGCAAGTAATCTTAGCAGAAGAACGCTAGAGCAAAGCGGGGAAAAAGAATGGCAACTTACCCACGCTGGGGGGTTGTACATGGAGAATCCTTCCCGCGTTTTTATGCGAAGGAATTCCTCCTCTTCCCCTTTGTACAGATCGGACAATATCCTGGCCAGAGCGGCAGCGGAGTCCGGACCTTTACGGCCGTAGCGGGAGGCGTCGTCTTCCCCGTTGAAATGCCACATGGGCTTCCCCCGATATTGGAGCGGTTGCACTCCCCGTCTTATGCATATCGCCATAACCTCAATTGTCGTCAGTCCGGATTTGGCCAGTAACTTTATCCTATCCATCAGGAGAAATATTTCCCTCGTGTCCTCTTCTTGAGGACCCCGGGGGCACCAGCTTAGGCGTGCCCTCGGCGGGGCGTTGCTGAACTCGTGGAGACCTGTCCGGACTGGATCCGGAAGGGGGACGTCGTTTATATAAAACCACTCTGAAGGCCAGTTTTCTGGTGCCTTCTTAGGAGTGCCAGATAGATATCCGGTCTCGGCAATACGCCATACTTCGGCCCCGCCCACTTGACATAGGGACTCCCCCTTGGTGCGGGGGACGAGGCAGAACAACTTCCGCCATAATCCGAAGTGTGGTTCGCAACCTAGAAACAGCTCGCACAGGGCAACATACCCCGCTATGTGCAGAATAGAGCCAGGAGTGAGATCGTGTAACTGGAGGCCGTAGAACTCCAGGATCCCGCGAAGAAACGGGTGGATAGGGAACCCAACGCCCCTCAGCAGATGGGGGATCAGGCATATACGCTCCTCCGGAGATGGGTTAGGAGATCCCTCAGCTTGGTCTCCTCCGTCATAAGTGGCTATTCCAGCTCGGACGGAGACCATGAACGCCGGTGGGAGAAACCCTTGGGTTTGTAACTTTGTCAAACGGCTATGAGGAACTGAACACTCTCCCCAATCCCCCGACTTGGGATGAGAAGGGCAAGCAGAAGAGCTACGACGGCCGACCATGTTGGAATGGCTTTTCGCGGAGCACTCTGTTGGATGCTGGCTCTGGGAGGGAGAGTAAGGTTTGGATCTGAGAATCCCCGTCCCTTCAAATACCTCGACTCCTCGCATTCGCTCGACACATGGAGATGGTCATTTCTGAGGCACCGAAGCCGAGGAGCACAACATTGATGGTAGACCGGACACTATTCGCCGTAACAAGCACTTTGGAGTATTTGGAGAAGGCACCCGCCCTGCAATGCCGAAGACAATACTGCGCGCCGGACTCGTCGTCATTGAAGCCTGGTTCAGGGGCTACTGAGGGAGTCCTGGATTAGGGGGTATCCGGACAGCCGGACTGTGTATAACGTCCGGACTATTGAAGCATGAAGATACAAGATTCAAGACTTCGGCCCGTGTCCGGATGGGACTTCCCTTGGCGTGGAAGGCAAGCTTGGCGATCCGGATATTTTATTTCCTTCCTTGTAACCGACTCCATGTAAACCCTAGCCCTCTCCGGTGCCTATATAAACCGGAGAGGTTGGTCCTTAAAAGGCCGATCACAATTACATTCATACCATCATAGGCTAGCTCTTAGGGTTTAGCCTCTACGATCTCGTGGTAGATCTACTCTTGTACTACCCATATCATCAATATTAATCAAGCAGGAAGTAGGGTTTTATCTCCATCGAGAGGGCCCAAACCTGGGTAAACATATGTGTCCCTTGCTTCCTGTTACCATCAGCCTTGACGCACAGACCGGGACCCCCTACCCGAGATCCGCCGGTTTTGACACCGACAATGAGAAAATCACGTTCCCGAAGATTTCATTCCGCTTGGACTCCGTTTGATATTCCGTTTCTTCGAAACACTGAAATAGGCAAAAAACAGCAATTCTGGGCTGGGCCTCCGGTTAATAGGCTAGTCCCAAAACTAATATAAAATTGGAAAATAAAGCCCAATATAGTCCAAAACAATAGATAATATAGCATGGAGCAATCAAAAATTATAGATAAGTTGGAGACGTATCAGGCATCCCCAAGCTTAATTCCTGCTCGTCCTCGAGTAGGTAAATGATAAAAAGAGAACTTTTGATGCGGAGTGCTACTTGGCATAATTTCAATGTAACTCTTCTTAATTGTGGTATGAATATTTAGATCCGAAAGATTCAAGACAAAAGTTCATATTGACATAAAAATAGTAATACTTCAAGCATACTAACTAAGCAAATATGTCCTCTCAAAATAACATGGCCAAAGAAAGTTCATCCCTACAAAATCATATAGTTTAGTCATGCTCCATTTTCGCCACACAAGAATGCTCTCATCATGCACAACCCCGATGACAAGCCAAGCAATTGTTTCATACTTTAGTAATCTCAAACCTATAAACTTTCATGCAATACATGAGCGCGAGCCATGGACATAGCACTATGGGTGGAATAGAATAATAATGGGGGTTATGTGGAGAAGACAAAAAAGGAGAAGGTCTCCATCAACGAGGCTAATCAACGGGCTATGGAGATGCCCATAAATTGATGTTAATGCAAGGAGTAGGGATTGCCATGCAACGGATGCACTAGAGCTATAAATATATGAAAGCTCAACAAAAGAAACTAAGTGGGTGTGCATCCAACTTGCTTGCTCACGAAGACCTAGGGCATTTAAGGAAGCCCATCGTTGGAATATACAAGACAAGTTCTATAATGAAAAATTCCCACTAGTATATGAAAGTGACAACATATGGAACTCTCTATATGAAAAACATGGTGCTACTTTGAAGCACAATATATGAGACTCGCTATATGAAGAACATGGTGCTACTTTGAAGCACAAGTGTGGAAAAAGAGATAGTAACATTGCCCCTTTTTATTTCCCCTTTTTTTTGGGACAATGCTCTAGAAAATGATGATCATCACACTTCTATTTATTTAACACTCAATGATTACAACTCGATACTAGAACAAAGTATGACTCTATATGGATGCCTCCGGCGGTGTACCGGGATATGCAATGAACCAAGAGTGACATGTATGAAAGAATTATAAACGGTGGCTTTGCCACAAATACTATGTCAACTACATGATCATGCTAAGCAATATGACAATGATGAATGTGTCATGAAGAACGGTATGGTGGAAAGTTGCATGGCAATATATCTCGGAATGGCTATGGAAATGCCATAATAGGTAGGTATGGTGGCTGTTTTGAGGAAGATATAAGGAGGTTTATGTGTGAAAGAGCGTATCATATCACGGGTTTGGATGCACCGCTAAGTTTGCACCAACTCTCAATGTGAGAAAGGGCAATGCACGGCATCAAGAGGCTAGCAATGATGGAAGGGTAAGAGTGTGTATAATCCATGGACTCAACATTAGTCATAAAGAACTCACATACTTATTGCAAAAATCTACAAGCCATCAAAAACAAAAGCACTACGTGTGTGCTCCTAGGGGGATAGATTGGTAGGAAAAGACCATCGCTCGTCCCCGACCACCACTCATAAGGAGGACAATCAAATAACACCTCATGTTTCAAATTTGTTACATAACGTTTACCATACGTGCATGCTACGGGACTTGCAAACTTCAACACAAGCATTTCTCAAATTCACAACTACTCAACTAGCACGACTTTGATATTATCACCTCCATATCTCAAAACAATTATCAAGCATCAAACTTTTCTTAGTATTCAACGCACTCAAAAGAAAAGTTTTACAAATCTTGAATACCAAGCATATTATTATTAAGAAAATTACCATGCTATTTAAGACTCTCAAAATAATCTAAGTGAAGCATGAGATATCAATAGTTTCTTTAAAACAAACCACCAACATGCTCTAAAAGATATAAGTGAAGTACTAGAGCAAAACTATCAAGCTCAAAAGATATAAGTGAAGCACATAGAGCAAAACTATCAAGCTCAAAAGATATAAGTGAAGCACATAGAGTATTCTAACAAATTTCAATTCATGTATGGATCTATCAAAAGGTGTGTAAAGCAAGGATGATTGTGGTAAACTAACAAGCAAAGACACAAATAATACAAGACGCTCCAAGCAAAACACATATCGTGTGGTGAATAAAAATATAGCTCCAAGTAAAGTTACCGATGGAAGGGGACGAAAGAGGGGATGCCTTCCGGGGCATCCCCAAGCTTCGACTTTTTAGTGTAATTGGATTATCTTGGGGGTGCCATGGGAATCCCCAAGCTTATTCTCTTGCCACTCCTTGTTCCATGATCCATCAAAAAAATTCACCCAAAACTTAAAAACTTCACAACACAAAACTCAACAGAAATCTCGTAAGCTTCGTTAGCGAAAGAAAACAAAAGACCACTTCAAGGTACTGTAATGAACTCATTATTTATTTATATTGGTGTTAAACCTACTTTATTCCAACTTCTCTATGGATCATAAACTATTTTACTAGCCATAGATTCATCAAAATAAGCAAACAACACACGAAAAACAGAATCTGTCAAAAACAGAAAAGTCTGTAGTAATATGCAACTAACGCAAACTTCTGGAACTCCAAAAATTCATCCAAAATAGGAAGACCTAGGCTATTTGGTTATTGATCAGCCTCAATTGGAATCACTATTTTATCACGTTCTGGTGATTTTTAACAATTGTTTTCGTGAACCGAAAGTTTCTGGAAATTACAGCAAGATCAAATAACTATTATCCAAGAAGATCCTATAGGTTTAACTTGGCACAAACACTAATTAAAACATAAAACCACATCCAAACAAAAGGTAGATGGATTATTTATTCAACGACAGAAAGTAAATAAATTGGGTTGTCTCCCAATAAGCGCTTTTCTTTAAAGCTTTATAGCTAGGCATTGATAATTTTAATGATGCTCGCAAGAAAGACAAGAATTTGAAGCACAAGGAGAGCATCATGAAACACGTGACAAACACATCTAAGACTAACATACTTCCTATGCATAGGTATCTTATAAGCAAACAAATTATCATAGCAAGCAAAAACTAGCATATGCAAGGACGCGGAAAGATACAATAGCAATCTCAACATAACGAGAGGTAATTTAGTAGCATGAAAGTTTCTACAACCATATTTTCCTCTCTCATAATAATTACATGTAGGATCATAGGCCAATTCAACAAAATAGCTATCACAAAGTATATTCTCAACACGATCCACATGCATGGAAAGTTGACACTCTTCCAAAATAGTGGGATTATCATTAACTAAAGTCATGACCTCTCCAAACCCACTTTTATCAAAAAATTCATAAGATTGAATATTATCCAAATATGCGGGATCTAAAGTTGACACTCTTCCAAACCCACTTTCAATATTATTGCAAACATTATTATCAATCTCATATTTATCATGGGGCTTAAATAAAATTTCAAGATCATAAGAAGAATCACCCCAATCATGATCATTGCAACAAGTAGTAGACATAGCAAAACTAGCATCCCCAAGCTTAGGTTTTTGCATCTTATTATCACAATTGACATCAAAAGAATTTATAATAAAATCATTGCAATCATGTTTTTATTCAAAGGTCTATCGTGATCACTTCACGGATTTCAGGCAAAACCTTATAAAGATAATCTAGTGCATCCAAATCACTAGGAATTGGTTCATCATAATTGGATCTCTTAAAAAGATTGGCAAGCGGATGAGGATCCATAGATATTGGATTCTTTGTTTAGGAATAAATATTCAACTATTTCAACCAAGCGAGCAAACGAGCCAAGTAAGACATCAAGCCAAACGAAAAAAGAGGGCAGATAAAACGACAAGGGTGAAGTGGGGGAGAGGAAAACGAGAGGCAAATGGCAAATAATGTAATGCGAGAGATAAGGGATTGTGATGGGTACTTGGTATGTTGACTTTTGCATAGACTCCCCGACAACGGCGCCAGAAATCCTTCTTGCTACTTCTTGAGCTTGCGTTGGTTTTCCCCGAAGAGTCGAGGATGATGCAGCAGAGTAGCGTAAGTATTTCCCTCAGTTTTTGAGAACCAAGGTATCAATCCAGTAGGAGGCCACGCACAAGTCCCTCGTACCTACACGAAACAAATAGCTCCTCGCAACCAACGCGAATAGGGGTTGTCAATCCCTTCACGGTCACTTACGAGAGTGAGATCTGATAGAGATGATAGATAATATTTTTGGTATTTTTGGTATAAAGATACAAAGTAAAATAAAAAGGCAAAGTAAAGAGCAAAGCAATAATAAAGCGTAGGAAGATTAATATGATGAAAATAGACCCGGGGGCCATAGATTTCACTAGTGGCTTCTCTCAAGAGCATAGGTATTTTACGGTGGGTGAACGAATTACTGTTGAGCAATTGACAGAATTGAGCATAGTTATGAGAGTATCTAGGTATGATCATGTATATAGGCATCACGTCCGAGACAAGTAGACCGACTCCTGCCTATATCTACTACTATTACTCCACTCATCGACCGCTATCCAGCATGCATTTAGAGTATTAAGTTAATGAAAACAGAGTAACGCCTTAAGCAAGATGACATGATGTAGAGGAATAAATTCATGCAGTATGATAAATACCCCATCTTGTTATCCTCGATGGCAACAATACAATACGTGCCTTGCTGCCCCTATTGTCACTGGGAAAGGACACCACAAGATTGAACCCAAAGCTAAGCACTTCTCCCATTGCAAGAACTACCAATCTAGTTGGCCAAACCAAACGGATAATTCGAAGAGACTTGCAAAGATAACTCAATCATACATAAAAGAATTCAGAGAAGATTCAAATATTGTTCATAGATAATCTTGATCATAAACTCACAATTCATCGGTGTCAACAAACACACCGCAAAAAGAAGGTTACATCGAATAGATCTCCACGAGAGAGGGGGAGAACATTGTATTGAGATCCAAAAAGAGAGAAGAAGCCATCTAGCTACTAACTATGGACCCGAAGGTCTGAGGTAAACTACTCACACTTCATTGGAGAGGCTATGATGTTGATGTAGAAGCCCTCCATGGTGGAATCCCCTTCCGGCGGAGCTCCGGAACAGGCCCCAAGATGGGATCTCGTGGATACAGAAAGTTGCAGCGGTGGAATTAGGTTTTTGGCTCCGTATCTGATGTGTTGGGGGTACGAAGGTATATATAGGAGGAAGAAGTACGTCGGTGGAGCTTCGAGGGGCCCACAAGGCAGGGGGCGCGCCCTCCACCCTCGTGACCGCCTCGTGGCTTTCTTGACGGAGGGTCCAAGTCTCCTGGGTCTTATCTGATGAGAAAATCACGTTGCTGAAGATTTCATTCCGTTTGGACTCCGTTTGATATTCCGTTTCTTCGAAACACTGAAATAGGCAAAAAGCAGCAATTCTAGGCTGGGCCTCCGGTTAATAGGTTAGTCCCAAAAGTAATATAAAAGTGGAAAATAAAGCCCAATATAGTCCAAAACAATAGATAATATAGCATGGAGCAATTAAAAATAATAGATGCGTTGGAGACGTATTAATACATACCTTGTGGATGACATCATAGAGAACACTAACTGTGAGCTACACTTCAAAATGAAGAACATATCCATGAAGGTGGCGAACGTCGTTGCTTTTACAATTACCCCCGAAGCAACCTTCCATTGCACCCTGATTCCAGCGGGCTATGCTCGTGTCTTGGTTGATGAGGTGGTGGACCCATATTCGAGGCTACATCTTGACATTCCTGGAGGTGACGACGAGCACACACTAGGAGAGGCCATACATCGTATCATCCTATGGAGAAAGGATTGCATCGTCTTTCGAAGTCCACCGACACCGCGTCTGCCGACTCCTCCTCGAAGTTCGCCACCGAGTCAGTAGACTCCCGCTCCTCCAAGTCCACGAACGCGTGAGCCGACTCCTCCTCGAAGTCCGCCACCGTGTCAGCACAGTCCCGCTCCTCCAAGTCCAAACGCGTGAGCAGACTCCTGCTTCAAGTCCGGCACAGCGTCAGGCCACTTCTGCTGTTTCAAGTCCGACACCGTGTCAGGCCACACCTCCTGCTTCAAGTCCGGCATAGCTTCAGTCCACTCCTCCTGCTCCAACTCAGCCACGCCAGCCGTCTCCGCCGCCTCAGTAATCACAGAAGAGACACGCCGCAGCTATGGTGCGTAGCGGTACGAGTCGAGGTAGTACAGGAAGTACAGTTGGAGACAAGCGATATAAATATGGTCCAAGCAGCCTCGCTCCTCTTCCTCAGAGGCCTTACGACATGACCGAGGAGCAAAACGATGCCATAGTGCGGGCCGAAGTGGACGCCCATTTTGGACCGAAACCGGCACCGCCGCCGAGGGAAAAAGTGCCTGAGGAAAAGATTGACCACTTCTCGTATGGCTAACCGTTTACGCTTGTTGTGCCAACAACACATGAGAGTACGCGCGCCCAATATTATTTTGGGAAAACCATTTACGTTCCCGAGCTGGGCAATGTGGTAATAACTGAGGATCATATAATGCAGGCTGAAATGCTCAAGATCACTGTTGGACAACTCCTCGATATCGAGCCCATGTCTCCGCTTAGAGAGGAGGAAATAAAACGGAAATATGTCCGGGGCCAACCTTTGGTCGAGCCAGACGAGGTCAAGAACCTCCCAACGAGAATGTATGAATTACATCAATGGTACATGAACATTACCAAGATTTCCAATCGAGAGTCCCTCATGGTGAATGTCAAAGAGGAGCATTACTTCCATGAGGAAGTTGTGTCCGTTGAGTATTCAGAACTATTTCAGTTATAGAATCAAGACACACTGGACAAATCTATCGTCAGTTGCTATTGTCTATAAGTGTTTTTTTTCTGTAATTTAAGTCTGAAGCTAGCTGTAGTGATCATTTTGATCAATCATTACCTGTAATTATCCTCGCTATATTTTTTTCTGTGGTATTATGCAGGATGAAGATGTATGAAATGAAAAAATCTGGACTCTATGGCATTGGGTTCATTGACCCAAATACCATTAATGAGTACACATGGAATATTCCAAGTTGTCGAGCAAGTTTAGAGGAAAGCATGCTAGAGTTCTTCAAGCGCCTCAATACCAATGAAGATATACTACTTCCTTACAACTTCCTGTGAGTCACACTGTCTTGTACTAAAAATTCTGTTTTTGCTTACTAGCTAGCTAGATGTTAATAGTTTAGTGTATATGGTTTAGGGTAGTTGATTAGTGTTATGCACATGCCCGTTTAATTAAGATATGCAAACGTGTGCGCATGCAGTTTCCACTGGATCTTGTTAGACATTAAAGTTGACAAAGGAAAAGTTGAAGTACTGGACTCACTACTTAAAAAAGAAAGTGACTACACCATCTTGTTTGGGATACTCAACAGGTAATTTCAATCATTATTAACTATATCTCGGCCTATTTAGTTCGTCATTTTCCTAATATGAACTATTTAATAACCCCTTTATTAATTTTCTTTGTCAGCGGGCAGGGCTTGGGCAAAGTTCATCAAGGTGACTCCAGGCAAATGGCCAAAAAAGTTGTTTTGGTATCAACCCAAGGTAAGTAATTGAGTAGTACTAGCTAGCTAGCTACCATCTCTTTAATTATTGTTTCAATAGCATTAATTAATTATATCATGCTTGATTAATCATTATCTGATTCAATTCCATTCTCGTAAAATCCCTGAAGCAGGCGTCGGGGACTGATATGTGTGCATACTACGTTTGCGAGAACATTCGCATGATGGCGTCTGAAAGGAGCAGATCTGATAGACAGCAATGGGTACGTTTCACAGAACACTATTCACAATTTTTACATGATTATCGATATTGATCTCCTTCTTAACAGTTCCATGACGTGCGGGAGAATCTCCTACCAACGGAGCGCATACGAGCACTTCAAGAGGAAATAGCGGGATTTTTTCTCGACCAGGTCATAGATCCCAAAGGAGAATACTATTACCCGCTACCGCCCCCATGAACCACTTGTCAACGTGCTCCGAAGGCACCAAGGCAACATGTAGGAGAAATTGTATATATATTTATATATATATGTGTATGTGTGAATAATTAATGGTGCTGGTTGTGAGACATTCGTTCATATATATTTATATATATGCGGTTCTACGAGAAAATCTATTTATATATATGCATAACGTGTACAATATGTAGTATCGTAAAATACCAGCAAACAAAAAAAGAATTAAATGAAAAACACAAAATTAATGGAAAATAAAAAATAAAACCAACCCCCCCCCCCAAACATTTAGTACCGGTTGGTGTTACCAGCCGGTACTAATGGTCTACCAGCACCCGGGCCTGGCTCGTGCTACGTGGTGGCACTTTAGCGCCGGTTCGTGCCGAACCGGTAGTAAAGGGGGGGGGGGGGGCTTTAGTCCCCACTATTTAGTGCCGGTTGTATAACCGGCACTAAAGGGCCTTACGAACCGGCGCTAAAGCCCGATTCTACACTAGTGAATCAAGTGGATTGCCGACTTCCAACCATACTCCAACCTTCTCGAGCTAGTTCAGCAAGCGACCAAGGCCGAGCGACAAGTGCAAGATGACTTCCAATACGCCAAGTACTCGTCCAAGACCTACGGCTCCTACTCTCAATCTCCCGCGACTTCAACAACTCCTACCTCAACTAGAGCATCACCAAGTACCGGCGACAAGTCAAGTTCCAAGCAAGCTACGCCTTCCTCGACTCGTCCTCCGGCAAGCACCTACAAATCCAAGACTCCCTCATCTTCGGCACCACCGAACGACCCTGTCACGACAAGTTCTTTCAAGTGCTTCACATGTGGTGGCCGAGGACACAAGTCCTTCGAATGCACCAACAAGCGGACAATGATCTTCAGCGATGATGGCACATATGACTCGATGAGTGAAGAAGAAACGGAAGCTCTTGAGCCCGTGGCCATGCACCGGCGCGTGAATGAAAGATGAAGATGATCAAGTGTTCTATGACAATGATTCAAGTCCCTCACTCGTGGTCTCCAAGGTCTTGACGCTCCAACACCATCAAGATGAAGACCAACGATCCCACATCTTCCACACCAAGGCCGGCATCAATGGGCGGTCCATGAAGGTCATCATCGACGGAGGAAGTTGTCACAACTTGGCAAGTGAAGAGCTATGTTCCAAGCTGCAATTGGTCAAGAAGAAGCACTCTCGTCCCTACAAGGTGCAATGGCTAAGCGACTCCGGCACTATTTAAGTGGAGCATACAGTGCAAGTTTCTTTCAAGATTGGCGCTTACGAGGACACCTTGGAGTGTGACGTAGTTCCTATGACCGTGTGCCGTCTTCTCTTGGGACGACCTTGGCAATTCGACCGCGGAGTCATCCACAACGGAAGAACCAACCAATATAGCTTTAAGATGAAGGGAAAAGAGTATGTGCTTCGACCAATGTCACCAAGCCAAGTGCTCGCCGACAAGCAAGCATCAACCCATCATGGAGATACTAGTGAGAGAGTGAACCACCAAAAATAAAGTGTGCGCCACAAGCCAAAATTGAGCGACTCTTCGCCAAGAGAGAAAAACTTAGTCCTTCTAGCCACAAAAAGAGAGATGAGAGAAGTGTGTGAGAGCCCATTGAGTGTCATCCACTTTGTCCTCCTATGCAAAGATGAGGTGGCAAAAACTAACACTCCTAATCCGCTTCCTCTAGTGTTTTCTAACTTGTTGCAGGAATTCGAGGATGTCTTTCCCGATGAGCTACCTCCCGGTCTTCCTCCTCTATGTGGCATTGAACATAGGATCGACTTCATCCCTGGAGCACCTCTTCCGAACAAGGCTCCGTACCGCGTCAACCCCGAAGAAACTAAGGAGATCCAACGGCAAGTACAACAACTCATCGACAACGGCCATGTACGTGAAAGCTTAAGCCCTTGTGCCGTTCCGGTTATACTTGTGCCCAAGCAAGATGGTAGTTTTCGCATGTGCTCCGATTGTAGACCCATCAATGTTATCACCGTTAGATATAGGCATCCCATACCTCGCCTTGATGATATGCTAGATGTGCTTAGCAGTGCCACTATTTTCTCAAAAATTGATCTCAAAAGTGGTTAATATCAAATCCGCATACAAGAAGGTGATGAATGGAAAACCTCTTTCAAAACTAAATTTGGCTTGTACGAGTGGTTAGTTATGCCTATGGGTCTATCGGAAGCTCCTGGTACTTTCATGCGTCTTATGCATTTTGTGCTTCGTCCTTACATTGGAGTGTTTGTTGTGGTCTACTTCGATGACATGCTTGTTTTTAGCAAATCCATCAAAGACCATGTGAAGCATGTTAGGGCCATGTTGCAAACTCTTCGTAAGGAACTTCTCTATGCCAACATAAAAAAGTGCACTTTTGGTGTTGACAAGCTTGTTTTCTTGGGTTTTGTTGTTTCTTTGAAGGGTGTCCATGTTGATGAGTCTAAAACTGAAGCAATTAAAACTTGGCCACAACCCACCAATTTGCAACAAGTGCGTAGTTTTCTTGGCCTTGTGGGTTTCTACCGTCGCTTTGTGAAAGACTTTAGCACTATTGCCGCACCGTTGCATGCCTTGAGTAAGAAAAATGCTCCTTTTGTTTGGGGACCTTTGCAATCTACCTCTTTTGATGAGCTCAAATCTTTGCTTACTCATGCTCCGATTCTTGCTTTGCCTAACTTTGACAAAACTTTTGAGGTTCATTGCGATGCTAGTGGTAATGGAATTGGTGGAGTTTTGATGCAAGAAAAACGAGCTATTGCATATTTTAGTGAAAAACTCTCTGGTGCTCAACTTAACTATCTCATCTATGACAAAGAAATATGCTTTAGTGCGTGTGTTACATGTTTGGGAACATTATCTTAGACCGATGAGTTTGTCATACATACCGATCATGAGACATTTAAGTACCTTAAAGGTCAAACCAAGTTGAATAAACGGCATGCTAAATGGAGTGAATTTATTGAATCTTTCCCCTATGTGATCAAGTATATTAAGGGCAAAGAGAATGTTGTGGAGGATGCACTTTCCCGCAAAATGCATGTTACTTACTCAACTTGAAGTGAATGTTGTTGGATTTGATCATATCAAAGATTTGTATGAGCATGATGTGACTTTTGCTACTCCTTATGCTAAGTGTGTGACACATACTTCTTGGGAACGATACTATATCAAAGATGGTTATCTTATGAGAGCTAACAAACTATGCACTCCCGAGTCTTCTCTTCGTTTGTTACTTTTGCAAGAGGCTCATGAAGGTGCACTCATGGGACACTTTGGACACAACAAGACTTTTGCCACGCTCTCCAAGAACTATTTTTGGCCCAAGATGTTTTGCGATGTCGCCCGCTTCACCACCCGGTGCTCTACATGTTGCAAAGCTAAGTCACAATCTCAATCCCATGGTTTACATATGCCGTTACCTTTTCCACATCAACCTTGGGAAGATATTAGCATGGATTTTGTGCTTGGATCACCTAGGACTCAAAATGGCAAGGACTCCGTATTTGCTTTAGAGGACCGATTCTTTAAAATGTCTCATTTTATCCCATGCAATAAGATAGACGATGCTTCACATGTTGCAAATCTCTTTTGTAGGAAAATCTTGAGGTTGCACGGCATGCCAAAGACACGCACACTCCGCAAAAGAAAAATACCAACGGCAGGAGTCTTTGCACTATTCTCCGGCACATACGCTAGTAAAAAGATGTTGCCATTTTTTCTTTTTGTTTACTTTTATTTTTTAATCATAAATTAAAAAATTATTTGTTCGTACAATTCAAAAAAATTGTCCATACATTTTTGTTATGTAGAGGTCGGGTGTTACTCAACATATTTCTATCCATTTGATGCTACAATGTGAGTTAATAAAAGCTTTTGACTGAGGGCATTGCCCCGTGTCTTGATCTGTTTCTTCTACAATGTGTCAAGACAGACAGGTCTTGCAAAATAAGTGTCAAGACAGGAAGATAAAATGAAAGAGCGTATGCGAATGTGACTCAGAAACTTCTATCTTTGGCTCTTTTACGGTCATTATACCTCGGCTGGGAATTTGTCAAACGAATCATTATCGGTTCAGTTCACACAGACTTACAATTTCCTAAAAAAATGCTGGTTTTAAGTAAGGCACATTCTTTTGTCGGGCACACAGACTTACAGTCTCCTCAAAGAATTTGTCAAACGAGTCGCTTTCTGGTTTCATTTCAGACACGCACACTCCTTTTTATTTTTTTGCGAGGGGGAAATGTTTCTCATTTCGTTTAACCTGGATCAGCACAGTTCAGTTCAACTAAACCGGACAAAATTCATGCAAATACTTCAGATTTCATTAAAGTTCGGATATAGTTTACAGAAAACTGACGATATTTCAACCGATTAAATAAAAACTATACAAAAAAAACCTAAACCCTATACCGGACGACCACCTCGTACGCGTGGCCTCCCGGTCCTTTCGCACCGCCGTTGCCGTCCGTACCTTTGTCGATGTCGTCCCTCCAGCAGCGGAAGGGCGTCGGAGGGCCGTGGCAACCTTGTCTGGTGGCTGCCTGCCGCTCGCGGAGGAGCCACTCCGCCTCCTGATGCGTGGTATGGAGGGCTGCCTTGGCCACTGGCGACGGCACCGACGAAACTTTGGCGGCGGCCTTGCCCCTGCTCGCATTGGCGGAGTCGTCGCTAAGCAACCACTCCACGCCGCACTTGGCGAGCTCACGGGCAAGGCGGCGGCGGCGGCGTCTGGCGGCCGTCTTCGCGATGGTGACGGAACGATCAAGCTCCCATGCGGCGGCGAGGTCCGGATCGTTGCAGACCCATTCGGGCGTCATGACACTCTTGGTGAACGTGGAGCTGAGACCGGCGTTGAGCTGTTCATATCGCGCCTGCGGCCTGGCCGCATGCTCCTCCTCGGATATGATGACCTTCGAGCCCGAGGCACGGCCTTAACCACCTCCTCCGAGGTATTGGAGGATGCGTCCACGCGCCTTCGTGAGCGTGGGCGACAACTCCTCCTTCTTGATCGGGCGGCAGTTGCGGCATGGCGGTGATGAGGGCCCGTCAATGCGGGTGTGCTGGCTGTGCGGTGGGGGCGACGCCCGCTCGTCCTTGACGCGGCGGAGGCACTAGTGGGACACGGGCTCATCCTTCATGCGACCTCCGATGTGGAGGCTGCGGTTGTGGGACGGGGACGCAGGTTCGTCGTTCACCCTCCGGAGTGGCGATGTCGGCTCCTGCTTCACGCAGACGCGCATTGGGAGCGGTGGCTCCTCCTTCGCGCGCTCCGGCGATGATGGCATCGGGCCCATCTGACAAAACGAACGCTCGGTCATGATCTCCATCTGACGGGATAATTCTTCGTCCGTCAGAGCGGCCTCCACGAGGAGACGGACCTGTTGTTACGACTGCCAGTCCTCCTCGTCGCCGGAGAAGCCCGTCGTCGTGGATGCAGGTGGGCCCGAAAAGTGAGGGTGGTGGCGCCACGATCCACCTAAAGTGGAACTTCCATCGCCTCCACCTACCGGCGTGGAGAACCAGGACTTCGGCATTGTCGTTGGGCTCGCAGATTGGGACGCGGAGGGCGAGAGGGGCCGGTGCTCGGGGAGGGAGGATGCGGCTTAGTGCGTCATTGGCGCACGGCTTAAATAGTCCTGACCAGGCCAGGCGAAGGGGCGGCCAACCCGCTTCAATGCGGCGCAGCGGCCAAAGTTGGTTTTTTGGGAAGCGGTATCCGCATTGAAGTGGCGACACACAAGAGGTTGTGTCCGTCAGGGCTACCCTCCCATCCGATCAAATCGCGGGCAGTGGCGGTGCCAGAAATGTTGTCTTGTGTAGTCAATTTGACACTGTAGTTAAATATATTAATTTATATAAATTTGTTTCAATATTTTTACACCTATATGCTAATTTCACAAAAAGCTGGGTAGTCAATTGACTACCCAGCTTGTACATGGCTTCGCCACTGATCGTGGGCATCAATGTCGGCCGCTACATGCTCTGGGCCAACATGAATGTGGCACGGCGCGCTGTTCGATGGAAACATGGGAGAGACGGGTGGGATTTTTAGGCGGTCAGACAGAAGCGGACGTGGCAATGGTCCGGACGCCCACAACCCCGACACACAACATTCAGGGGCGGTTTGAGGGTCTAAAACAACGGCATTGAAGATGCCCTAACCTCACCTCAAAAGTCCTCTCGCCGTGAAGCATAGGTTTGATCTGGTTCACTAAGGTACAATGAGGTGATCGATCGACAGACACATTCGTTAGGATGGCAGCAGCTTCCGAACAATCAGTCTCTCGGATACATGGCGATGTGCTCTAGTCCAGCGCGAAGTCATGCACGCGTCAATTCCGTCCCAGTCCCAGTAACTACTATGTTAGAGTTGTGTTGAATATTGTGTACAAGGTAGGTTACAGTTGGACTCTGAGTTGTATTGTGTTTAGATAGGATATGGAGTTGTGTCCTAATAGGACACTTGTATCCTAGGGCTCTCTTATATAGCGAGGGTAGACACACGATGTAACCTATGCCAACATAATAGCACCGGAATGCAGGGGGAGCCGGCGGCATGTGCCGGTGTCCAGGACGACCGGGTGCGGTATTGTAGCGGTATCATGGGGAGGAGCGTCCATAGTCAGGCCTCGGGAATGTAGCCATATCGGTGAACCTCGTTAACAAATCTTGATGTCGTGCCTTGTGTGATTGCTTGGTCCTCGGATAATCGACGGAATGCCTCGGATTTATTCTAACATACTATTTCCACTCATTCACATGAGAATGTCGTATTCTCTCAAAAGAAAACAAGCTAAATTTTGGTAGAATGGATTTTGGGGTGACTGGCCGGAGTTGACCTCTCCGAGAGTGTGCGGGCAATTCGATCAGGGGCATCGAACGCTTGACGTCAATCTCTTCACGGGAGTGCATGTGTGCCCGGCAACGTCAGAGTGAAAGTGGAACCAATCAACGCGAGCATTTGACTGGACGTCGTATGTGTATTATAGGGGCGAGTGTATATACACATCTGCGTCTGGACTGCGTTTAAAGAAAAATAGTATGTACGTATTGTACACTCCCATGACTTATCGTTTTTTCCACGCACGAGCAGGTGAGTGTGACTGGGTCAGTTATGTGTTCAGTCATGCTGCGCTTCTTCCTTTTTTCCCCGAAGAATAATGAGTGGACAGTAGCAGCTGCAGGCTACTTCTATATAAGTAGGTGTTCGCTGCAAAGTAAGCACAAGCAAAGCCAATGGCGCTCAGTAGCTAGCTAGCTCCTGTACGACCGAAAGAAAAGAAGAAGCTCGAGTTCCGGTGGTGTGGTCAGATCATAGCAAGGCTTGCTTCTGCCACCTCTAGACCTTTAGCTAGCATCATATTGGCCGATGGGTTCAAACACCGCTGACAGCGTCGACCGCTTCGATGTCCATGGGCTGAAGCATATCACGGACCTCAACGGGATTGACTGGTATGTTCTACTACCTCAATCCTGATTTATTAGTCGCCTTTGTCACGTTTTGACCATTATTTTAACTAATAAAATATATATTATCAAAATCTATGTCGAAATATGAATCTAACGTTATAATTTTCATAATATGCATTAACATTTTTAGTTAATCAATGATTAAAATTTGGCACAAAATCCGCAGGGGCCGATATACCAGGGAGGGGTAGCATGCGTGGCGCAAGCTCTTGAGTATGTATATGTATACTAGACCACGAAGACGCGCGTTGCCGCGCCCATCCACCTAAATGATATATTTGAAAGAAGTTGAACAATATCAACATTTGAGGAAATATAAACGGCCTAAATTACAATGCCATGATAGAGGAGAAAAGGTATATTTATTCAAAGTTAGAAATGATCCGCTAGCATAAATAAGTTTATTTGTACTTTTCTAACATCTGGAATTATGTCAAAAGGAGGGTTGGATTCTGAAACATCTCTCTTCCGCAAGTCATATAACTTTAGAACATATGAAGTGGACCACACCATGTTTTCATTTTCATCTATTAACGCAAGATACAATTTTGCTCCAAGTAATACCATCATATCTCGCCAACTAAAACTAAGCACCAACTGACAACTTTAGATCAATGCAAAGCACAACATTAATAGATAAGCAAATGGGACTTGTGGTGGTGATGTAGCTGGTTTTGCTCTCTCCTTGACCTACCTCTGGGAAGGATGAAGAGGCTAACACCCTACGGCTATGCAGTAGAAAAACCACTACATATGTCAACTGGGATCATCTCTTCGAAATTGTGAGCCAACTCCCAGACCATCAGAATGCATTACCATGCTATATCACAAACTAAAACCGTTGGCTGGTCCTGATATGGAATGAAGTAGGTCAGGGAAAAAAACAAAGAAAAATGGACAACCTTAGGTTACACAAAATATCCCGACGATATATGAATGCAAACAAACCCGCAAGTACCTAGGATCACAGGGGAAACTGCAAGTTTAAACATACATGATGTAGCATAGTAAGTTAAGTTTCATGCATGGGAGCACAAGAATACTATTATGCAAGGTAAACTCTCAATAGGAAAAAGGATATAAAAAACCCCAAATATATTCTTATTTGACAAAAGGAAAATTGCATCTGTTTTATACTTGTGCATAATTTGCCCTTTCTAATGGACCTGCCATGCATGGAGAATAATGTATCAAATATATGATGTGATCTCAATTGAGAAATTAACTTCTAGCTTTACACGGATTGGGAGAGACTGAGTAGAAAATGGGGTACACGAAGGGAATGAGGAAGAATACAATGGTACCTGTGAGGACAATGGTTCTCGTCGAAGTGTTTCACAGCCGCAACATCAGCTCATGGCCCATATCCAAGAAAAGGAGGCGACTCTGGTCTGGTGAGGTCCATCCGGAGGGGGAAGAAGACGCACGGGTGGCGCTAAGGAGATCTAGAAGGCTGGAGGGGCGAGAAAGCCACTGCCGTCCTCAACCAGACAACCATCGATTGCCACACCCACACCATTGACATTGATGCGCGGCTGCAACCTACACATATAGCGCCGCAAGAACGAGATAGATCACAGGCTTGAAACATACGTACTATATGACAAAGAACGACAGATCCCCTAAAAAAACAAACGATTGAAGACCCCATCATGAACATTGTGTGGTAATGCCAAATCGTGCCGGACACCGCCGCCGCCGCCGCGGGGAGATGAAGGGAAGACAACGCTCAGGCTACCTTCTTTCCGTAAAACGCTAGGGCAGAATTATATTTATACCGCACCATCAGGCCTCCGGGCTTCCATACATAGTTTCTAGGTCCAATTTGGCCCGATTGGATTACAGAACGGCCGACTCAGTCCCTGGAGTAGCGGCCCGAATACGTTGGGCCAGGCGTGAGAAGCCAGGTAGCGGGTGAAAAATACTTCTCGTGGGGCAGTGAGACGATCTGGTACGTTCTTACGCATGATCCGACTGATAAGGAGCTTAAATCGCTGTGATAGGGCCTAGGTAGCTCTGTTTTACTGTTTTGTAATGTGACCGCGCCAGTCATATTAGGCTCATTAATTTCTCTATGTATCAATGTCACAGGGGCAACGAGGAGCACCGCCGCTGCATCGTGGCCTGCATGGTCAAAGCCGCTTACGTCCTCGAGAGCGACAGAGCGACGATGGACAGGACGGTGGAGCTCGCGCCGGCGTGGTGGGAGAGCTTTGGCTTCCACCTCGAGAATGAACTCAGAGAGCAGAAGTCCCCCATCTTCGAAACCATCTATGGTGCCATCTTCAAGTACGTGCCCTGCCCCCGCGCGCCCCCCCACCCGCGTGCTCCACGGTATGTCGTCGCCTTTAGGGGCACCATGCGCAAGCACCCCGAGCGGTCGGTGGCGACACAAGACCTCTACCTTGACTTCAAAATATTGACCAACAAACTGAAGAAACGCACGCGCTCCAAGCTAGCGTGCCGGGCGGTCGACGAACTTATGGATGGCGAAGCCGGCCTAGGAAGCGCCGACGTCTGGCTGGCCGGGCACTCCCTCGGCGCATCGCTGGCGCTGGACGTGGGGCGGGACATGATGGAGAGGCGGGAGCTCAACCTCCCGACCTTCCTCTTCAACCCGCCGCAGGTGTCGCTGACGGCGGCGATGAACTTGCTCAACGCGCAGGACGTGGCCAAGAGGCACCTTCACTTCACGAGTTACTTCTTCAAGGCCGGTGCGGCATCCGTCTCGGGTTGCCACCGGGAGCGCATGGAGAAGCTGTTCGACCGGCTTTCCCCATGGGTGCCGAATCTGTACCTGCACGAGAAGGACTGGATCTGCCAGGGCTTCATCGACTACTTCGAGCTGCGGCAGCAGTTCATGGAAAGCTTTCGCTGTGTTGGAAGCAAGTCCATGACACTGTCGTACCGTGACATGCTCTGGAGCCTGCTTGGCAAGGACAAGGAGCGGCCGCACCTCCTTCCATCGGCTATGCTGTGGAAGACCGCGCAAAGCAGCCTCAACGCGCACGGGCTCCGGCAGTGGTGGAAACCGAATGGCGAGCTCGGCTTGGGCGCCGGCACGCGTTATAGGTATCCTGTACCTGAAGCATGAACTACTTCTGGTCTCTAATATCTAAAGAAGTAAAGATACTAAGCTCCTTAGAAAGGGAGCTCTTTGGTGCATCGTATAAGATTAGACGTGTCGGTCCCGATTGTAAGAGGGCGTTCATTGTCTCAGTAGGTTGGATCCAGCTAGCTATTGGATGTGTCATATGTGGCGTGTATGTAGATTTCTCTTGGTCAGATGTCACATACAGCTACTCCCTCCGTCCCAAAATTCTTGTTTTAAATTTTGTCTAGATACGGATGTAACTAATACTAAAACGCGACTTGATAAATCCGTATTTAGATAAATTTAAGACAAGAATTTTAGGATGGATGGAGTACATCAGTGGCCCACACTCGCACCATCGGTTGACAATGAATATCATACGTGTGGAAATGCAACAACCACAACCTACCACCACTCCTACACTCACATGTAATTTCCATGCCCAATCAAATGACGAGGATCAAGCTAGCCACACCAACGGCCTATCAGTGACGAAGCTAGAAAAAAAGTTTGATAGAGTCATGTCTATGATAATGAGGTCATCTTTTATAAATGTATAATAATTAGTACTAAACTAATGAAGGATTACCTAATTTCATTGGGGTCGGTTGACCCCTATGAAAACAAACGGTGCAACACACGTAGAACATTGATAGTAATATGTCATACAACAAACATCAATGATAACGTTGATGATGAAAAAAAAAACATCAATGATAACGAAATGACTATGACTTCATGAGAGAGTATCTGGTGAAACGAGCAAGCTGATGCACCAGGTACACCAACGATAGATGGGTCGTTGGATTCGTAAGAGAGGGACATGATTCGGTTCGATGATTGGGCTCCTGGTATATTTGCAAAACAGTCCTCGCAGTACAACTAAATCCAGCGAATTGATCTCCACGAATCCAAATCGTCTTCCTCCCCTTCATGTGTTCTGTACCAAGCCTGGAGCTAGGGCTAAGCAAAATCTAGGCGAGCTCTCTCCCTGTGTTGGTCCCTCGTTACACCAGATGCACCCTCCCCCCGTCCAACTTATCTCTCTCTGTCCGGCTTCCGGCGTTGATGCATCAGTGCCCAGAATCCAACTCATGTGGTCCACCGGCGGCTCGCCGCGATTGCGTCCACCTAGCGACGCGGCGCTGTAGCTCCGGTGATATCGATGTTGCGGCTGATTAGGAGCCAACCATCCTCTTTTTACTAATAAACGATCCACGGTATGATCACTAATTTTGGTTCTTCTGTTATCCAAGTTCCCAATCCTTCGGTTCACCGATTCGTTTGAATGCAGTGGCATTTGGTAAATTGAATAGTATGAGCACCGAATCAATGTGCCACATGCAATTCTAATGGATAATTTTACCAGTAATTGTAGGCGACTGGAAAAATAGACGAGGGGAAATATGTTTGTACAATCTGTATGTCAAGCACAAGGTTTGACTCCCTGTTTTGATCGTTTATTAGTAAAATTTATTAAATAGAAAGTGCACTTTGCAGTGTCCAACTTAACTTGCTGAATGCATTGCAAGTTCATCTTCGTGATTTTATTATGTAGTTCATCATTTCCCTGAAACTGGTGTTTTCAGTTCGTATATACAATGTAGTAATCCATCAGTGGCAGAATGTCGGCATTCCTTATAATCCGTTTGCAAAATCTCATAAATTCTGAGGTCCCTGTAATCTGCAGTTAGAAGGGATACAAAAATTATCCTGAGTTGCAACTATAAGACTGGAAAATAGATAGTTAGTACTTTTATATGAAGATATCAGTGCTCCTGCAGGCCTCTGCTCATGTTTATAAATGTTTCCACGTGATAGTTAGTACTTTTATATGAAGAAACCAGTGCTACAGCAGCCATTTCCTCGAGCTTAGTGCTAGCAGGCAGAACACAGGTACTGCCAACCTGCTCAAATTTTTTTTCAGTTTCGGCGTTCAGTGTTACTCAGTTTAGGGCCATCAGTTGCTAAAATCTAGTTTAACCATATTGTTCCTATCATCGACGCCTGCACTCTACACTAACATTGACACTGGTGTGTTTGCCGCAGATGGATCAATTGCTTCATTAGATAAAAGAAACAGCACACCCTGCCAACAATACGATAATTCTCGTTGTGTCAACATATATTCAGGACCATACTTTCCAGAGGTATACTCTAATAATGCGGTGCTTGTATTGCAAGTGAAGCATGAGCTGAATAGGTAAATCGTAGGGTAAAAGTTTATCCTCAGCTGGTGCAGCAAGATTGGAAATAGACAAACGAGCAGTGTGATTATAAACAATTTTCATGTTTTCCAAGTAAAAAGAAAGTTTCCGTATGACTGTCAGTACTTGCGTATGAACAAGTTAATACCTGGGATTTATGGTACAAGTCAGCAGTATATTATTTGCTACCCAATTCTTGTTATTCATTTTGTTGATTTTGATTGCCCTTTTTGATGGCCAACTGAGGAAACCCTCACTAATTTTCATGTTCCAGATTTTATCTTGCCAGAATTCTCACTATTAGAAGTTGTTCCTTACTTCATTTTTGTGCAGGTTTAATACAATTGAGGATAACCCATGTTTTCTTGTGTGTCGGCGGGTGAAGACTTTCATGGCTGGGGTCACAACAATCTCCTAAGTGTAGTTAGATTAGGAAGAAATAAATCATGTAGTTCGTGTGAGGGAGTCCCGGATTAGGGGGTGTCCGGATAGCCAGACTATCATCACGGCCGGACTCCAAGACTATGAAGATACAAGATTGAAGACTTCGTCCCATGTCCGGATGAGACTTTCCTTGGCATGGAAGGCAAGCTTGGCGATACGGATATGTAGATCTCCTACCATTGTAACCGACTCTGTGTAACCCTAACCTATCCGGTGTCTATATAAACCGGAGGGTTTTAGTCCGTAGGACGAACAACAATCATACCATAGGCTAGCTTCTAGGGTTTAGCCTCCTTGATCTCGTGGTAGATCTACTCTTGTACTACCCATATCATCAATATTAATCAAGCAAGAGTAGGGTATTACCTCCATCGAGAGGGCCCGAACCTGGGTAAAAACATCGTGTCCCTTGTCTCCTGTTACCATCCACCTAGACACACAGTTCGGGACCCCCTACCCGAGATCCGCCGGTTTTGACACCGACATTGGTGCTTTCATTGAGAGTTCCTCTGTGCCGTCGCCATCAGGTAGGATGCGTCATCTCGTCTTTAAAGACGATACCATCGCCAAAGAAGCCTTGGCCACTGGTCAGACTCTTCGGCTAGGCGGTTTTCTCATGACCGCTAGTTCGGCCGTCGCGCCGACAATGACCTCTCGAGTCATCGAAATCAATCTCCATGTCAGTTCAGAACTTGCCGAACAGTTAGATCCGATCGAGCTCTCCTCCGTAAACGAGCTCTTGGATCGCATCGCCGCCCTGGGAGTCGCCACAGATTATGACCGGATCAGGCCTAAAACTGATCTGAGAGAGATCAACTCTCCCCAGGCTACCCATCATGTTGCTGTGATAGAGGAGCAACGCGGCGACTCTTCTCCTATCTTAAGGACTAGCTAGTCCGGATTCCCGATCCCTCCATGCCGAATTCCTGCGGAGGGACGAATGTCGATCAAGCCCTGAACTTAAAGTCAGGCGGCGGGTCGGACTCGTTGGATAGCACTCAAAATCTAAGCTTCGAGTTCGAAACTTCCGCCCTTGAGTCCTAAATTGGGCGGGGTTCGGATTTAGTGCCACCCGCCCACCCAAACATTAGCGATCTCTCGAATTCGGCAAGAGCCCGCCAAACAAAACATCATTCTTGGGCCAGATTCCTCCCGGTTATGAACAGGATAAAGGACTGCCGAGAGGAGGACGCAAATACCAATATTCTGCAATAATTGCACGGACAAGGGAATCCTAAACGCCATAAGTCGTCATAAATCACACGCTTTTCGACTTGGTGACCATCGTACAAAAATCTTGTGCGATGGAGAGCGCTGAAAAACCGAAAGTAAATTTTGGGATAATCCGCCCCGAATACATCCCTAGTCCGGAACAAAAGGGTGCATCATTATCAAGCACCGGGTTGAATACCAAAAACCAAAACCCCTAAAGTGCGGAACCGTCTTGGAGGGTTGGCTAAGCGGACCTGCAAAATTCATAGCACGAGGGCGCCACTCCAACTCATAGCCTTGAGCATGTTGGATACTACGGCAGGTGGCCAAAAGTGGCGAAGAGCTTCTAGCTTCAGAATCTGGGCCCAGCAACACCAGTACGGTGTTAACAGTATTCGAGACTTCCGCATCAAATAACATGCGAAAACGACAACTCCGCAACCTTGCGAAATCTAACAAGTAGCAACAATAAATCCATGGGTGACACAGCTATTACCTTCAATGCCGTGATTTAACCTAAATTCCGAACTGCCCGAGCACCACCGCATTGGTCCTCGGCCCGATAGTAGACGGCTTTACCTTACTAAGGTACTCATGGATGGCGGCAGCGGACTAAACCTCATCTATGAGGAAACCCTACGAAAAATGGAAATAGACTGGAACCGCATTGAGCGAAGCAGCACAACCTTTAGAGGAATAATCCCCAGCTGGGAAGCATGCTACACAGGAAAAATCACGCTGGACGTAGTGTTCGGCTCGCCGGACAATTACAGGTCCGAGGCGGTCACATTTCAAGTGGCCCCGTTCAACAGCGGATACCATGCTTTATTAGGACGAGAGACATTCACAATTTTTCAAGCTATACCCCATTATGGGTACATGAAGCTTAAAATGCCCGGTCCCAACGGAATCATCACTCTCGCTAGTGATCCGAACATAGCACTCCGCTCCGAAAATAAGACGGCCGCACTAGCCCTCAAGGCACTATCCGAAGCCCTAGCGGCCGAGGAACTCACCGCGATGCGCTCCACGGTGAACAGGGACGATGTGATACTTGATAAAAGATCCAAGTCCACCTCTTTTAAACCAGCGGACGAAATAGTCAAATTCCAAGTCCACCCAACGGACCCTGCAAAGACGGCCTCCATCGGGGCACAATTAAACCCTGATGTAGATGCCGCACTACGAGAATTTCTACAAGAAAACTGGGACATCTTTGCCTGGCACCCTTCAGACATGCCAGGAATCCCACATCAGCTGGCTGAGCACAGCCTAAACATCCTCAAAGGATTCAAGCCGGTCAAACAGGCTCTTCGGCGCTTTTCCGAACCCAAGAGACAGGCCATGGGAGAGGAGCTAGCCAAACTTTTGGAGGCCGGATTCATCAGAGATACAAAACACCCGGACTGGCTAGCAAACTTGGTGATGGTACCAAAGAAGGATAAATCCTGGCGCCTATGTGTTGATTTCAAAGACCTTAATAAGGCTTGCCCAAAGGATCCCTTCCCCCTCCCTCGAATTGATCAAATCATTGACGCTACAGCAGGACACGACTCATTATGCTTCCTCGACGCGTACTCCGGCTACCACCAAATCAAGATGGCGGAGCCAGACCAAGCTGCAACAACATTCATCACACCATACGGCCCGTTCTGCTTCAACACAATGTCCTTTGGGCTCAAAAACGCCGGCGCAACATATCAGCGCATGATTCTGACATGTCTGGCAAACCAGATCGGCAAAACAGTGGAAGCATATGTAGATGACGTGGTCGTCAAAACCAAGCACGTCGAAACTCTAGTAGACGACTTGAGGCTCACATTTGACAATCTTTGGCAATATGACATCAAGCTCAATCCAGAAAAATGCGTCTTCGGCGTTCCAGCCGAAAAGCTCCTGGGCTTCATTATGTCCGGTAGAGGAATTGAAGCAAGCCCAGCCAAGATTCGAGCTCTGTCACAATTGGATATTCCAAAAGACCTCAAACAAATACAAAAATTGACGGGATGCGTAGCGGCTCTAAGCTGCTTTATCTCCCGTTTAGCAGAAAAGGCATTACCTCTTTACCGCCTCCTCCGCCGCACCGAACACTTCGAGTGGAAGGATGCCGCCACGGCCGGACTCGAAGAAATAAAAGCCATTTTGGCAACAAATCTGGTCCTGGCCGCGCCCAACCTGGGCGAACCAATGCTATTATACATCGCCGCAACACATCAAGTTGTCAGCGCGGTGCTCGTTGTCGAACGAGAAACGGACGGACACCGGTTCCCTATTCAAAAACCGGTTTATTATGTGTCCACTCTCCTAACTCCATGCAAGTCCCGGTACCCACACTATCAAAAGATAGCATACGCGGTGTTCATGGCATCCCGGAAGCTGCGACACTACTTTCAAGAGTGTTTGATAACGGTAGCCTCCTAAGTACCTCTTAATGACATTATAAACAACCGCGACGCGACGGGCCGGATTGCTAAATGGACCATAGAGCTCCTCCCATTCGGCATAACTTATAAGCCACGACGAGCTATTAAGTCGCAGGTTTTGGCCGACTTCGTGGCCGAATGGACTGAAGCCGAACTCCCTAAAGAGTACGGCGCATACTCCAATTGCATCATGCACTTTGACGGCTCCAAAATGTTGGCTGGCACGGGGGCTGGCGTCACCAGCGTCCCCAACCGGGACACAGTCCAATCGTCCTTCGATAATGTATACGGACTCCAACAACGCAGCCGAATACGAGGCCCTCCTGCACGGCCTCCGGATGGCAGTCTCCATGGGCATTAAACGCCTAGAGGTGCGCGGGGATTCAAACCTCGCAATATCCCAAATAAACGGAGACTTTGACGCCAAAGATCCGAAAATGGCAGCATACCGCAATGCGGTCCTAAAAATGTCAGCATGGTTCGAAGGGCTCGAATTTCATCATATAGCCCAGGATAACAACCAGGCGGCGGATATATTGGCGCGCATCGGTGCAAAACGCGATGCCGTCCCACCCAATATATTTTTGGAACGGCTGTTCAAGCCATCCGTACTATGGGAAGGGGAGTCCGGCAATAACAATCCGGACCCAACCGCACCGCCTGACGCCGAACACTCTGACACAACCGGAGGCTCCGCCCCCGAGATAACACCCTCTGCTCACGAAATAATGGCGGTTATCGCCCCGTGGACGGAACCATTCCTAGCCTACCCAACTAGGCAGGAACTCCCCGAAGACCAAAATGAGGCTCGCTGCATAGTACGGCGCTCTAAAGCCTATAAAGTCCATGAGGGAGAGCTTTATAAGAAAAGCACTACCGGAGTCCTTCAAAGGTGCATCTCCGAAGAGGAAGGGCGAAACCTCCTGGCTGAAATTCATGCCGAACTGGGTGGGCACCATGCCGCAGCCCGGGCCCTTGTAGGCAAGGCCTTCCGTACAGGATTTTATTCGCCGACGGCCCGGGCAGATGCGCAGGACTTAGTCCAACGATGCGTCGGTTGCCAGCTTTTTGCTAACCAAAGCCACATGCCACCCACCGCCCTTAAAACTATACCCATCACCTGGTCATTCGCGGTCTGGGGGCTTGACATGGTTGGACCCCTCAAGGGAGGAACCCACAAGCAAAAATACCTATTGGTCATGGTGGATAAATTCACCAAATGGATAGAGGCCAAACCTGTTAAAACGGCGAATCCGGACCATGATAGACTTCATATCGGGGTAGTGCACCGTTACGGTGTCCCCACAAGATCATCATCGATAATGGCACCAACTTCACGGCCGATGAGGTCAAATCATGGTGCAAAAACATGGGCATCAAGCTCGATTACGCCTCGATCTATCACCCTCAAACCAACGGCCAAGTCGAGCGGGCAAATGGTCTAATAATGGCGGCATTAAACCCGGACTAGTGCGGTCCCTCAAGGAATCTAACACGCCGGGTTGAGGAGCTCGACTTACAGACTGGGGCTGCGGACCACGCCGAATCGTACTACCGGATTCACACCATTCTTCATGGTGTACGGCGCAGAGGCAGTCTTGCCCTGCGACATAATACATGACTCACCTAGAGTGCGCATGTACGAAGAAAGAGAAGTCGAGCTTGATCGGCAGGACAGTTTGGACGCATTGGAGGAGGAGCACGATGTGGCAAAAGCTCGTTCCGCATTCTATCAACAGCAGGCTCGAAGATATCAAAGCAGGGAAGTACGGGCCAAAGCTTATAACATTGGCGAACTAGTTTTACGCCTGCCGGACAAGAAAAAGGACAAACTCAAGCCCAAATGGGAAGGTCCCTTCATCATCGGCCAGGTCCTGACCGGCGGAGCATACCGTCTGCGAAACGCATCGGATAACCGACTCGAGCCGAACCCATGGAACGCAGCCTGTCTACGAAGATTCTATGCCTAAGTGCCGGACTCCAAGTTCGTCTCCTTCCTCCGTCCGCATTCTTTATTTTTTGCTTTTTGCTGTCTTCTATTTCTCCCCTTCCCTCTTCCTCTTCTTGTAGCCTCTAGAGGCTCGTTTGCGCTTTTTTCGCACACACTTGACGCGCTGTCCGCGCTCATTATACCTGGGGGCTTATTTAACAGAAGCTTATTTATACGGGCTTTCATGCCCAACACATGCGTTAAACTTCCGCATGTGCCTTTTATTAACCATTATATGCATTGATATGACTTAAGTTTTGGCCAAGCTGAGTTGCCTGGCTCCTGTGCTTACCCCTACGTTCCCGATTGTTCGGCTAGGAGGTAAAGGGAGCACCTCTGCGATTGTTACTGCCGGGTCAGCCGGATGTGTACCTCAGACTGGGTGAAGCCGAAAGCTAGCGTTCTTAAGGGAATATTCGGTCGGTGAACTAAAAGATGATTTTTAACTATTTACACATCTGCCCCCAGATGATTTTCTGCTTTTATAGCAGCTTTGACATGCACTTTAGGGCATGCATCCCAGCGAAAGGAACCCTTAATGGAACTATTCTCCCTGGAAGATGTTTCTTACTACCCATGTAATGTAACATAACTAGTTGGGCACTTGTCTGATACAGCAACAATGACCCCTACGCCTGGTCTCCATGCATACCACGGTTCTTATATAACCATGAAGGTATTCGGACACACTCCGGACTATTAGGTCCGGAGGTCGAAGCAAAAAGGTCCGCTATGACAAACGATCTACAATCCGGCTAGACGACATTCTTTCATGTCATATTTTTACATAGTCAACTCGACTCATTGTATTCCTCCTCAATGCCATCTAATAGTCTATCTAATTTACAATCTTGCTGGGAATACTTGACGGCCAATTCCACTTGGCCGTACACTAAGCTTACAGGGATCTCCATCCCATCCGGCCCCACAGGTCCGACCTCGGCCATCTGGTTTGGGTCAGCCTTTGTGTACCACGTCTTCACCATGGCCCAGGCCTCCCTGGCGCCTTGACGGCAGGCCGATATCTTCCATAGCCGAGCGCCGCCGTGCTCCTTGAAGCCGCTCCGCCAGCTCCCCAATGCCTTGAGCAGGGAGATAGATAGCCACAAGGCTTGGCGATGCCTTTCATCACCTGCCGGACTCATTCGTGCCGACGCAATTCGGGAAGAAGATCACCCGAAGAACTGGGCATCTCCTCCTCAGGACGACCTATGAGCAAACCTACAAACATGTTTATGTTAGTGGCCTTCCTCGCCGAACTCTTTTCAAAGTTTGCTCAAGCACTTACTGAAAATGCCGCGACGAAGCCGCCGACTCTCCTTTACGGAGTCAGCTAACTGGGCACGAACGTCCTTTAGTTCCTCACCCAGCTTGGTGTTGGCGTCTTGGAGGTTATTCTTCTCCTGTCGCACCCTCGTCAGCACGCTCTCGCCGGCCTTTAACCGCCGTAAGAGCTGTTTCTTGTCCGGATCTAGTCCGGCGCCATCTGCAATGTATTTGTCAGATTTACACATCCGCCGCACTTTATAAATTATTTATCTTCTGAAGCGTATATTACCAGAGGGGGTCTCTGTGGCTCCCCCCGTAGCGGCTAGTGCGGCCTCAAGTTGGGCCCTGCACTCTTCCAGCTCCTGGGACAGTCAGGTATTCTTTTCTGTAAGATCCTGCATAACAAAATGATCCTTAAATCAGTTATCCTAACTATTTTAAGTCTCGGGGGCTACTGGCATATATAACTGTCAAATTTCTTTACCCATATGTCCTTCACATACTGCTCCGTGGCTCTGGCTAGACCATCTTGAGCGGCACGGAGGTGCGCATCTCCCGAATCAAAGGCATTCAAGGCCTCTTGGGAGAAACACGTGTCAGGAAGAACTGTCCGGCGGCGCCTATTATTCAAGGCGATGTCCACCTCGGAGTTGGTGGCGGACAACCTGTCGGCATCCTCTGTCGGAGGAGCATCCGACGCACGTCTCATGCTCGCCTCAGCCTCCGGACCCGGCTTTGAAGCTTGTCCGTGAAGGTTCGATCGGCAGCCTCTCCGGACTCATCCGTGGCGCTTTTTTCTGAAAAGAGCATCAGCGTTAATCGCCTTCGAGGAACCAATCTTGGGAGTATGGTGACATGCCATACCGTTCTTGGCGGAGTTTCGATCCGGACCGCACTTCTTTTTAACTCTGCGGGGCGCGCTGCCCCTTGTTGGCCAGCCGCGCGCAGGCTCGACTCCCGCCTCGAAGGTACCCCTGCGAAACACCATTGGTATCGGTGATCAAAAATAAGCACGGATGGGTCATTATCGGGTTACGGGATCTTGGTCTCGATTACGTGTAATGGAAGAATTCGGTAATCGGCCGTAATGGCTACCAAAGCATTGTCGATGCTAAGTTGGTAGAACACCCGTCGATCAACTCCACCGTTATATCCGGATCCTCTTGGAGGTCGGATCGAGGATCGCTCGGATCCTCGGGTTGTGGGGCGGGCTGTATATCTTCTCCATATCCGGCGCAGTTCCTGCGCAAAAGCCATGAAATGAGATATTTAACTACGGGAATATGGATCGGACAGGTCACAAGGATGTTTGCTTACCCAGCTTCGAGGATTATTCGAAGAAAACTCCTTCAGTGGGTTGACACGGAGGAAATCCTCCTCCTCTCCTTTGTACATGGCAGGCAAGATCTTCACCAGTTCGGTGACCGATCCTGGCCCTTTGCGGCCATGACGGGTGGCATCGTCCTCCCGTTGAAGTCCCACATGGGTGGCCCTCTGTATTGGGCGGCTGCACTCCTCATAATGCAGATTGCCATGACTCCTGTCATGGTCATCCGCATGAGCCAAGAACCTTATTCGCTCGTCAAATAACGGACATCGGTCATCTTCTCTCCGGGGCTCCGAGGCGCCAACTTAGGCGCTTCTTCAGAGGAGCATTGCTGAACTCCGGAAGGCCGATCCGAACAGGATCCGGCTGCGGGACGTCCTCCATGTAAAACCATTCCGAGGGCCAGTCTTCGGACGCCTTCTTTGGGGTTCCGGACAGGTATCCGGTCCCGGCGATGCGCCATAGCTCGGCTCCGCCCACATGATATATTGACCCCTCATAAGAACGGGGAACTAGGCAGAATATTCTCTTCCACAGCCCAAAATGAGCCTCGACGCCCAGGAACAGTTCGCAAAGGGCCACGAAGCCCGCGATGTGCAAGATGGAGGCAGGAGTAAGATGGTGCAGTTGGAGGCCGTAGAACTCCAAGAGCCCCCAGAGAAACGGATGGATTGGAAATCCGAGTCCTCTTACTAGATAAGAGATGAAGCACAACCCCTCTCCTTTAGAGGGATCGGGGACGCTCTCCGCTTGCTTTCCGCCCTTTTAGGTGGCAAGTCCGGCTCGAACCGGAACCATGAAGGCCGGAGGGAGAAATCCCTTGGCTTGGAGTATAACTAGCTCGCTATGCGGGACTGAGCATCTCTCCCAATTTCTTGGCTGGGGGCTGGGAGCACGAGAGGAGGAGCCGTGTCGACTGTCCATGATGGAATGGGCTTTGGTCAGAGGCGCTCCGATGAAAGCTCGCAAAGGGGGGATGGTGTGACTCAGATCTAGATCCTTGCCCCTTTTATAAGCGGCTCCTTTGCGGGCTAGGGGAATATTGTAAAATACCACGGCTTTTCGCATTCATTCAAACACGTGGAAGATGGCCATTATTGGGCGCAGAAGTCGAGGAGCGCATCATTTATCAGAAGCTGGACACTATTCGACAAGTATATGGAATTTGGAGAAGAACCCGCCTCGCAATGCCGAAGACAATCAACTCGCCGGACTCATCGTCATTGAAGCCTGGTTCGGGGGCTACTGACGGAGTCCCGGATTAGGGGGTGTCCGGATAGCCGGACTATCATCACGGCCGGACTCCAAGACTATGAAGATACAAGATTGAAGACTTCGTCCCGTGTCCGGATGGGACTTTCCTTGGCGTGGAAGGCAAGCTTGGCGATACGGATATGTAGATCTCCTACCATTGTAACCGACTCTGTGTAATCCTAACCTATCCGGTGTCTATATAAACCGGAGGGTTTTAGTCCGTAGGACGAACAACAATCATACCATAGGCTAGCTTCTAGGGTTTAGCCTCCTTGATCTCGTGGTAGATCTACTCTTGTACTACCCATATCATCAATATTAATCAAGCAGGAGTAGGGTTTTACCTCTATCGAGAGGGCCCGAACCTGGGTAAAAACATCGTGTCCCTTGTCTCCTGTTACCATCCGCCTAGACGCACAGTTCGGGACCCCCTACCCGAGATCCGCCGGTTTTGACACCGACAACGTGGCTTTTGAAGTTCAGATGGACAACTTTTGTAAAGTTTATGTTATTTTTTGGATCAAATTCTTGCGATGTTCCCACGTGTAAATATCTTGACGTTTTTACATGGAAATGGCTAAAAAATATTGTGTCCAGCGCGATCACATAATTCAGTTATAAACCTTCAAGCATTACAACTGATTGAAGAATAGATCACATGCATCCTTTGCCAGAATCATTTAACACTGCAATTCAGTTTGTGAGAATTTTTGTTGCACTTTGAAGGCCTAAATTCAGTTTGCACTGCATTGCATTTTTTTCAAATAAGGTTGTATAGTATTCCCAGATTTTACATTTCCACTGGAGTACCATCCTGCAACAATCTCTTTTTATTTTCTGAGTGAGACGTGGATGTCCTAGGAAAAGGTCCATAACTAGAAAGTTGAAATGCGTACTGATCTTAGGTTTCGGGTAACAACATCTCAAGATGCCTGGGCATGATTATCATGTTAGCAGGAGAAGAAAATATTTTTATTTGTTAACTATACACCAGTCTCGGGGCCTGGTTCAGTGGTACAGGAAGAGGAAGACACGAACTGGGTTTCGGATGTCGTTTCGTTGATTTAGCTACGCTTCAAGGTCTCCTTCTCAAAACGTACCAGCAGCCAACCTGTTAGATAGATCCTATCCCTTCCATTACGATCTGAGGGCTCATGTGTAGCTGGTGCATCTGGTGCACGAGTTCTCTCGTTGCACAGGATACGTCCTCATGACTTCATAGCTCAGATGATTAGATTTCTTGTGGTGGAACCAACCCATCAGGTTTCATGTCCAGGACTTATTATTGGTGATTGCATTTTTCTGGATTTATTTTAGGCCTTTCGACGATTGGTGTTGAGTGTGAGGAGACATTCCCATCGACTATGAAAGAGTCTGTGACGACTTCGTCAATCTCAAGATGATGTACCGCGGCTCAATGTCTCGGAGGTGCTTATAGGGGCAGGGTGTGCATGCGTGCATTCATAGGATGCGTGTATGTGTGCATGTTGTATGAGTGTCTGCGTCTGTACTATGGTAAAAAAATGATAATAAGTTGAATAAAAAACTACACAATGTATGCGGCAGCAAAATTCGGTGCCGCGAAGCGGGCTTCAGCTTCTAGTATATGCTTCTTCAATCCTAAAACAAGGGTCGTTGATTTCGTACAAAGTTGCTTATTTTGGGATGGAGGGAGTATTATGTACTCTTGAATCCTAAGATTAGAAAACAAAATAAATTATGTTCAATTTTTTTTGGAAATAAGTGTTTGACATATACAACCACTGAAATAGATAAACTTTACAGAGAGATTTGAGTGGATGTGAATGCAAAACAATCCATAGAAATTGCAACGTTACACTGGAGAATTTCGTAGGATTTATGCAAGTCCACTGAAAATCTAAAAAAGCATAGTTTGAGTCGCAGAATTTCTTATTGCTAATCATTAATTAGAAAGTTGTCATGCTTTCCATTGATAAAAAGGAAGCAAATGGTTTTTCTTAGGGTCAACAAAAAATTTGATTGGGGAATGTGCAAACATATCATTTAGATTTTTTTTCTTGAATACGCATAGCATGCGTATCATCTATATAGAAAGAGAAAGGGTACATGAGACCCTCCACCGTTTACACTTACACAGTATTACAGCTTTGTGGTTCATACCACATCCACACACAGTTAGTACCGAACACATTACTCACGCCTCGCCAATCGATGGAGCGCTCCTAAGAACCTCTCCACGTCTCCTTTGAACTTCCCTGCCCCTTGCCATGTCTTTCCTTCGCATTCCACTCTATGCAACACGGCATGAGTTTCCGTCAAAGATTACCACATTCCTATGTTCCATAGATCCCAAAGCACTAGCAAGAGGATGACTGAGGGAGTCCCGGACTAGGGGCTGTCCGGATAGCCAGACTATCGTCACGGCCGGACTCCAAGACTATGAAGATACAAGATTGAAGACTTCGTCCCGTGTCCGGATGGGACTTTCCTTGGCGTGGAAGGCAAGCTTGGCGATAAGGATATGTAGATCTCCTACCATTGTAACCGAGTCTGTGTAACCCTAACCTATCCGGTGTCTATATAAATCGGAGGGTTTTAATCCGTAGGACGAACAACAATCATACCATAGGCTAGCTTCTAGGGTTTAGCCTCCTTGATCTCGTGGTAGATCTACTCTTGTACTACCCATATCATCAATATTAATTAAGCAGGAGTAGGGTATTACCACCATCGAGAGGGCCATAACCTGGGTAAAAACATCGTGTCCCTTGTCTCCTGTTACCATCCGCCTAGGCGCAGATTGGGACCCCCTACCCGAGATCCGCGGTTTGACACCGACATTGGTGCTTTCATTGAGAGTTCCTCTGTATCGTCACCGATAGGCCCGATGGCTCCTTCGATCATCAACAACGGCGCGGTCCAGTGAGACTTTTCTCCCGGACAGATCTTCGTATTCGGCGGCTTTGCTGCGGGCCAATTAAGCAGCCATCTTGAGCAGATCGAAAGCTACGCCCCTGGCCATCAGGTCAGATTTGGAAGTTTGGATTATACGGCCGATATCCGCGGAGTCTTGATCTTCGACGGATTCGAGCCGCAGCCAAGCGTGCCGCACTGTCTCGATGGGCATGATCTAGCTCTGCAGCCGAACAGTGCCATGGAGGCCGCACCAGCATCCGCTCCGACCCTTAATCCGGGCGGATTCCCCGATCGAGGACGAGTGGTTGGACACCGCCTCGGGGCTACAATCTCTGGCGATTGAGCCGAACTCCGTCCCCGTCCTTTGCAAAGACCTCGACTCGGGATGCCGGACTCCTTTCCTGTCGGGGATATACCCATGGTGTAAACCGGCGGAAGTAATCCGGCGGACTTGGCGAGTCATCGAAGACCATACGACCTTGGCGGTTTACAAGCAATCCGCTTGGTCGTTATGACTCACTGGTGGTCGGCGCCTTTGGGCGGATGCGGATGACAAGGCCCAAGGCCCAAGGCGGTTCACGTTTAATGGTGGGCGGTTTATGAGAAAGCGTAAGGACTATTCTCCTCTGAAGGAAGCAAGAATAGGACTCCACTTGTAATAGAGTAATCATAATCCTAATAGGACTCCACATGTAACCCGCCCCTTCAACATATATAAGGAGGGCAGGGCTCTAAAGAGGAACAAGAAAGAAGAAACAATCTTAGGGCTAGACACAAAGAGGAGAGCGGTTCTGGCGACTCCTCGTGATGATAATGAGACCTAGCCTCAAACAGCATGTAGGGTTTTTACGGATGATGTTTCCGGGGCCAAGCTGTCTAAATCCTGTCGGTGTTGCGTCTCCCGATTCCGCTCAACCCCTCTCAAGCTACCACATAGATCGTTGGCCTCGCGACTAAGTCCCGACACTAAGGACATCGGCGTGATTTATTCCACGACAGTTGGCGCCCACCGTGGGGCTTGCGCACAGTGGTGTTGAGTTCTTGGAGGGATCTTTTTTAAAGTTTGAGAAGTTTGCAACTTTCCGGTTCAACAAGAATCGTCGTGAAAAATTCACATCCACTATAAGTTCGTCGGTCAAGATAAACAAGGTGGTCTGCGGCGGGATGGGATCGAGACTAATTTAGGGTTACAATGTTGTCTTGCCGCCCTGCACGCGATCTATCCGCCGTCGTTTCAATACGCCGAGTCCGAGACAAGGTTTACGATCTGACGATGTATCAGCGGCGCTTTGACTCCGAGGTCAGCGAAGATTGATCTTTGCTGCTCGCGCCCGTAAAAAGTTGCTAGCTGCGAATTTGGAGATTCCGCTGCGTGTCCGAGACTCCGAGTACTATTTGTACAAATCAACCATAGCTCCTGGTTTCAGACGTGAAGACAAACGTGACCAATCCGTTGATCCATCAAGACGAGGAAAAGTCAAACCAACGGCAGCTCGGAGGAGGATTTGATCTCGAGCCGTTCTCTAAGCGGTGTGGCCTGTGGCTCTTCGCGGCCCATGGCGGCGCTCGATCGCTTCGAGCCGCTGCACGCGCCGGTTCGACCCACCTCTCGCCTTCGCCATGGACGCGCCAAAGCCTGCCCGGAGTCGCCCGATCCGGCCTCACGAGCCACCAGCCTCCGTCCCAGCCTCGGGCGCCGGGGCCTCTGCCGTCGCAGAAGAAGCGCGCTGCCAGCTCCGCTGCCTCGTTGCGAGCCACCGCCCGGGCCACCCGGCCTCAAACCGCCTTGAGCTTCATTGCCCGTCGCCATGGCCTCGAGCTGCCGGCTCCAGATCGCGGACCGGACAAGTCACCACTGCATCTATTAAGCCGGACCTGCCTCCGCATTGAGCCGCTGTCACTTCACATGAGCTGCAGTCTCGCGTTGCTCGTACCACCTCGTCGACAGGCCGACCACCGCCGTCATCGTAAACCGTTTGACGGCCGCATCCGGCGGTTTAACCTGACGGTTTCGCCCGCCGTCCGAGGGCGCGGCTGCCTTGCCTCCCTATGAGGGCCGCCGAGGTTACCGTCGCACCACACCTGTTTGAGCGCCACTGCTGCTGTGAGACACCGTCGCCGCCTCTGCCCGACTTCAAGTCGCCATGGTCCCAGCCGGTCTCCGCCGTTGCAGTCGCTATCACATCGACTCTCCTTGCTTAAAGACGAAGGCGCCCACCATCCGCTTTTAAATCGCCGCCGGCCTTGCCTTGGTTTGCCTCGAGTCGCCGCAGCTCCGAGCGCGACCCGGACTATTGCTGCCGCTCCTTCCGTCACTACGGATCGTTTCCATGACTCGCCTCGCTCATGATCCGCCACTGCTGCAAGTCTATCACGAAAAGCCAAGCAATAAAAACAGAAGGATTGGGGGATAAAATCAGATCATATATCATTGAGCATCAGTGCATGTACGTGGGAGTTTAAACAAAAATACAAGAGATGCTCAAGTCGGGCTTCAGACTTTTCATGGAAGATTTACGTACTGGCGCCACTCGGTATTATTCACAAGAGAAGTGGTCGGCGGGGTGACACACCAAGTATTTTGTATCAGATTCATCGAGCAAGATGAAGCGGGCTAGCATCCGCGCTATGCCTGGAGTTGAGTTGCGCCGGCACTTGCATTTTCAGCGTCGAGCCATGCTGCCTCGGCGCCCTTTTTGACCCGCCTATTCCCTTCGCTATGCGCCGGCTCAGCATGCGCCTCCCTTGGCAGCAGCGTCGGGTTCACGCTGAGCTTTCTCCACGGACAAGGACCAACTTCGAGTCTCCGCCCGTTCCGCCTTGCCCCCGCGGCTTTGCGCTAAGTCGCCACCACAACAAATCGCCTAGCTGGCTCCACCCCGCCCGATTACCTCTGCCCGCTTCAGCTGCCGCCCTTGGTCACCTTTGTCATGGCCGGCGCCGGTTCTGCCTGCTGAGTTGCCGCCTCGCTGCCTTCGCCTCCGCCTCAAGCCATCCGCTTGGGTGGCGTGCCCCTGCTGATGTGGGTTTGTCGCTGGTGCATACAAGAAAATCAAAACAAGTGTTTCTATACGAGAAGAAACAGGGAGTTTTGAGCCGATGGAATAAAATGGGGCCTGGATCCAACTCAAGTGTTTACGTGCCAATGTGTGGAGGCCATTGTACCTTGGCTTCAGAATTTTGCGGAACAGAGAGTCGATGGGTTAAGCTGATGATGAGATTACAAAGAAATATAAGGAGGGCATATCCAGAGTTGGTAGTGCAGGATGACCAGCATCTGTTTAAGCGGCAGAGACTTGTGTGCATCACGATGCAGTTTTTAAGTCGATCATGGCAGCAGCTCCAGTTTTCATAAGCCACCGGAGGGATTGACATTGTCAGCTGTTTGGATGGTTAATACCTCCAAGACATCATTTAAATGGTCACCACGAAGAGGGTCTTGTAAAGGTCAAACTATTACAAGTGCATTCAAAGTACTGTTGCAATAACCACTACCACGTACAAAGAGCCTATGTACAGATCATCTGTCGTTCATAAACATCAGGACTATTATTTGTTACAAAGATGTCGCAAAGGGGCGCGCGCCAACATTATTGCACTAGGGCTTGTCCGTGCCATACTACTGGACGGATACGTGATCAAGTCGCCGCCCCCCGCTTCATCAACACATGGGACTGACTCGTCGTCCGCCTCCGCGGCCGACTCACCCGTCTGCACCGGTTTACCACGCCGCGGCCGGTTCACCCGTGAGCGACTTCAATTTCACCTAGCGATCATCAATTTCATGGCGGATTATTTCCGGCCTGGCACATCAGGTGATATCCATCTAAAATATATTTTATTGGCACATATTCTTTTTGTCAAAGAGCAGTTTATCTTTGTCTTGGTCTGCAATATTTTTGACGCAGGACAATTGTTCATTACAAATGAGGTGTTATATTACGACACGGAGCACATGCTAGCAACATTCTGCTTGGCGTTTCATCCGGGTCATGCCACGATGAATGAGCGTGAGCAAGTTGCCGTCCACGTGGCCCGGTTTACATCAACTTGCGGGACCACGCCCACGATTAACTTCGCCCGTCCGTGCTGGTTTATGACACGGTGCCGATTTTCCCGTTCGCACGGTTTACAATGTCGCGCCGACTCATCTATCCGAGTCGCCTCGATGTTGCGGTCGTCTTTGTAAATGCATCTCTCGATCGCGACCTGGTCTACATCAACATACCAAGCCGCACTCGCTCGCATGATTAAGTCACAGCTTGGGTAGCCGGTTTCTTTCAACAAAATGAAGGCAACTTATCATATACTATCAACCGCCGTCTGATGGGTGGCTCAATGGGCAGGCGCACAAATCGCCGCCACTACAGTTTGGTTAACTTCAAATCACCAGGTTGGAAGGAACCATTGGCGAGATTCTTGACACGGCTCATACGAGATCATTTATAATCCGCCGCAGTCACCTCAACCTTTTGTGGATTCACATCGTGCTATCAACACCAATGACATACAAGTTATGCCGGTTCATATCACAGTCAAAAATGAGAGTTTCAAGCCAACTCCTCGAGTCACCTTTGAGACTCGAGGGCTATGATGACATGACTCGGCAAATCTTGCCATTTTCAGCAAATTTAAGAACCCCAGGACGATGGGGGGAAAGATAACCCGGTCCTGGAGGCTACTATTATTTGAAGGCCGTCAGAAAATTTCCGGCTTAGAAAGTATATGACAGTTACAAAATCCCGACTCAATGAAGAAGTTCCGGGTCATCAGAAAGGATTCCGGTTTACCATCCGGTTCAAGGAAAATCTGTCTCCCACAAAGCTCTGAAGCTCTCAAATCCGGTTTAAGAATTTCCGGTTCAAAAGGAATTAATTTCTCGCAAGTTTGAGTTTAAAGGCCGTCAGAAAATTTCCGGCTGAAAATGAAGATTCCGGTTTAAGATCCGGTTCGAGGGAAAGTTGTCTCCCATAAAGCTCTGAAGCTCTCAATATCCGGTTCAAAATCCCGGTTCAAGAAGGATTTATCTCTTGCAAAAAGTTAAAAGGTGCCAAAGAGGACCTGCTGCCATGATGAGTGGTTCAAACATGGGTATCATGCCTTATTGGCTTATTGATCACTTGGGGGCTTGGTCGTATCCGAACCATAGCCACGCCTCTTGATCGGCCTAGTGCCACAACATCACTTGGGGGCTTGGTCGTGTCCGAACCAATGCAACACCTTTTGATAGGCGAAAGCCACCAGATCACTTGGGGACATGGTCAAGTCTGAACCAGTCACGCCTCTTGATCGCCTAAGGCCATAGAGTCACTTGGGGCTTGGTGAACCCGAACCATTGCCACGCCACTTGATCGGCATAATGCCACGGTTTCAGTTGGGGACCTGGCTGACTTGAACCATGGCTACACCTTATTGGGAGCTTGGTCGTGTCCGACCATGGTAACACCATCTGATCGGCTCAGTAAAGCCTCATTTGCAATGGTTTTATTTTTCCTTTGCTTAAATTCTGTCAGCCAGGTTCAAACTGTCAATTACAAATTGGCGAAACACGGTCAAATCCTAATCCGGAGACTATCTGCCCGGTTTGATGTTACCATCTTATTATGGAGTAAACCGGTGTTCATTAACCCGGCTTGACTTTCAATTACAAATTGTCAGTACATGATCAAATCATAATCCGGAGACTATCCGCCCGGTCTAGTTTGACTACGAGTCGCCAGTATTATATATGGTTAAACCGATGGTTATTACAACCCGGTACAGTTTCATCGTAAACCGACACAGTATGAAAGGAGTTATCATTACTCAAGATTGGGGTCATCACCCTTACTACAAAAAATTGGTAAACCAATGATGTGATTCAATGTCACAGGTATGATATATTTCATTGATTATTCTTAAAGTGCAGCCTTGGTTATAAACCTGGGTTATATGTTGGGCATTATGACCCGTTCGGTGGTAAACCGCCAGGACACTTTAAACTTGTTGTATGCAGAGACAGGTTGAATAAAGCATGATGATAAATTATCCGGTGTTTATTAAACCGGCCTGGCTTTAAGACAATAAGTCGCCAGTATATGATGAGAAATAATCCGGTGTTTGTTAACCCGGCCTGGTTTTGGACTATAAGTCGCCAGTACATATTTGGATTGCGCCATTGGAATCATGCGCTCATAAATCATTGGACTATATTATTCAAATCTTCAAATAGCCAACATGGCTAGATTTTTATTATGGTTATCAATAACCAATATTATGATTGAGGTTTTCAAAGTCGCTCAGCAAGAATGGCTATTATTTCATCAATGTGTATGATTTATTCTACAATGGAGGGAATAGTCCCAGTTGCTGCAGCTTACAACCCGCACTTGGGGGCTACATTATTTAAGTTGAGATTATATCGAATATGCAAGTCTCATGTCGCTGCAAGCATGCACCCCGACACTTGGGGCTAATGCAAAGTAATTTTTGCTCATATTATTGAAGACCCGACTCATCATATTATCTTGAGTCGGCCCTTGGGGCTACCAATTGCTCCTGTCAACAACTCAAGGTACACAAGTTAAATCCATTATATTGAAGGGTCCACTGCTCAGTTGGTAAAGCACAAGGCTCTTAACCTTATGGACGTGGATTCAAGCCCATGATGGGGGTTACATCATATGATGTTATTTTCATTGAAGTATATATCAAGTCCCAACTCAATATTATCTTACTGAGCCGGCCCTTGGGGGCTACACATCATTGCTCAAATCTACATGATTATATTTACAAAGTCCCTGCTCATTATTGCATAAATGACCCGGCCCTTGGGGGCTACACTGGTTGAAGTTTTATGAGTATAAGGCAATTTCAAGTCCCAGGTTGCTGCAAGCATGACAACTCGCACTTGGGGCTACATAATATGGAGTGTTCAGTTTTATTAGTGATCGGGATGAACAACATGGATTTCTTCAAAAGTTGCAGTATTGATATCGAAGCAAGTCTTAAACCATAACTTTGTTCTGCCCAAGACTTGGCGGCTACAGGTAATATGCATATAAGGAGAAATATTTTCAAAATTCTCAGTCTTGAGCAAACCAGATTGACCCGGTGTCTGCAACAATCATAACCCGACGTTGGCAACAAGTATAACCCGGAATTATCAGTTTTTGTAACCCGGCAGTTTTGGCAATGATAAACCGGCAAGTTCTACATCTTCAAACCGGATGAATATCAGATGAGTATTTCAAGACCAAAATTTCTTAAACCGGCATTTTGGAAACCGATTCAAGTGGATTATTCTTCACAATATTTTTCTATGAGAGGCCAACATTAGCAATTTGAGTATGAAACTGGTTATTGATCCAGATTTTCTAGAAGGAGGGAATGACAAGGACTTAAGGATGATCAGGTGCCGGTCTACAAGAATTCTTAACCCGGAGCACAACCCGCCAAATTTGTTCTTGTGTTTATATTACGGATCAGTTTAACATGGATAAATCCAAATTAAACTGGGGGCTAATGTCGGGGATATACCCCGCGGTGTAAACCGGCCGGAAGTAATCCGGCCGGACTTGGCGGGTCATCTGAAGACCCGCCCTGACCTTGGCGGTTTACAAGCAATCCGCTTGGTCGTTATGACTCACTGGTGGTCCGGCGCACTGGACAGACGGATGACAAGGCCCAAGGCCCAGAAGGCCGGTTCACGTTTAATGGTGGGCCGGTTTATGAGGAAAGCGTAAGGACTATTCTCCTACGAAGGAAGCAAGAATAGGACTCCACTTGTAATAGAGTAATCATAATCCTAATAGGACTCCACATGTAACCCGCCCCTTCAACATATATAAGGAGGGGCAGGGCTCCCCAAAGAGGAACAAGAAAGAAGAAACAATCTTAGGGCTAGACACAAAGAGGAGAGCCGGTTTACGGCGACTCCCTCGTGATGATAATGAGACCTAGCCTCAAACAGCATGTAGGGTTTTTACCGGATGATGTTTCCGGGGCCGCTTGTCTAAATCCACATGTCAGTGTTGCGTCTCCCGATTCCGCTCAACCCCTCTCAAGCTACCACATAGATGCGTTGGCCTCGCGACTAAGTCCTGACACTAAGGACATCTGACGTGATGATTCCACGACATTTCCGGACTCTGAACCCTCCGCGCCCCTGCCAATCGAATCCGATTGGGCGCCGGTCATGGAATTCACGGCCGCGGACATCTTTCAGCACTCGCCCTTTGGCGACATCCTGAATTCACTAAAGTCTCTCTCTTTATCCGGAGAGCCCTGGCCGGACTACGGTCAGGAAGGTTGGGATGCGGACAACGAAGAAATTCAACGCCCACCCACCACCCACTTCGTAGCCACTGTCGAAAGCTTACACGACGTGCTCGATTTCGACTCCGAAGACATCGACGGTATGGACGACGATGTAGGAGACAACAATGAACCAGCACCTGTAGGATGCTGGACAACCACCTCATCCCATGATGTATACATGGTGCATACACCTAAAGGAAATGAAGACGAGGAACAACGGACGCCACGGCGGATAAATCCTCGGCGGTCAAAAACGGCAACGTAAATGCCGAACAAAATCCCACCTCAACAAAGACCCAGCCATAGAGCAGGGCAAACCGGTGGACAACGAACAAGGTATCGAGCAATCGTCCGAACAAGACAACTTGGATAAACAATCTGTCCATGGCGAAGACAACAGTCCGGACGATCTCACGCCGGACAAACTATTGGAGCAAAATGACCTCCAGAAAAGGCTCGTCGCCACTGCGTGTAGCCTGAAAAAGCAGAAGCGGAAGCTCAAAACAGCGGAAGATGCACTCAGGATCAGATGGAGCAAAGTATTCAGCACCGCAGACAAGTACGGCGACAGTCGCCGAACTAAGAGCTACCCGAAAAGAAAGCTACTGCCCGAATTCGACGAGGAGGCCTTAGAGCCCCCACAATTAAAAAGTAAGAAGGCCACCCGGTCGGATGGACGACCCCACGGAAAAAAGAGAGCGGTGAATGGTGCCGCACACAAGCCAATATGCGATCTGCATAAGGATTCACATCAAAAGGATGGCCCAGTTAGGTCCATCTATGGGCCAAGAAAGCAGGCTCGTCAAAGCAATGAAACACGCCAAAATTCCGAAGATCACAGCACACCCAAATATAGGGGCGCCGCACACCCCCTATGTTTCACCGATGAGGTGCTGGATCATGAATTTCAATGGATTCAAACCCGTAAACATAGAGGCATACGACGGAACAACAGACCCTAGAGTCTGGATCGAGGATTACATCCTCCACATACACATGGCTAGAGGAGATGATCTCCACGCCATAAAATACTTACCCCTTAAACTCAAAGGGCCAGCTCGGCATTGGCTTAAAAGCCTTCCCGAAAATACCATTGGAAGCTGGGAAGATCTCGAGGATGCGTTTCGAGCAAATTTTCAGGGGACCTATGTCCGCCCTCCGGATCTGAGACGATCTAAGTCACATAACTCAACAGCCCGGAGAGTCAGCCCGAAATTCGGAACAGGTTCCTTACTAAAAGAACCAAATAGTCGATCGTCCGGACGCCGAAGCCTTAGCAGCTTTCAAACACAACGTCTGAGACGAATGGCTCGCCAGACACCTCGGCCAAGAAAAACCAAGAACAATGGCCGCATTAACAAGCCTCATGACCCGCTTTTGCGCGGGAGAGGATAGCTGGCTGGCAAGATGCAGCACCAGTGACCCAAGTACATCCGAAATCAGGGATGGAAACGGGAAACCACGGCGCAACAAGGACCAGCGCCAGATTAAAAGGAACGGTCCAAAGAGCGCGACAGTCAACGCCGGATTCAAAAGCTCACGGCAGAACAATACAAAACTGCCCCTTAAGGACAATAGCGACGAGCTATCCAACTTCAACAAAATATCGGACAAGATATGTCAAATCCACAGTACTCCTAGGAGGCCTGCTAACCATACCCACAGAAATTGTTGGGTCTTCAAACAATCCGGCAGACTGAACGCCGAACACAAGGGGCTCGACAGACCAAGTGAAGATGACGGCGAGCACCACAAGCAGAGCCCCGGAAAACAAAAGACTTTCCCACAAGAGGTTAAAACAGTAAATTCACTTCACGTGATGAAAGGGAAAAACAAAGCGGCGCCCACTAAAAGGCGCGCCGCACACTGGTTGTCAAAACCAATCACCTTCGACCATCAGGACTATTCCGAAAATATCCGAACGCAGGATGGACTGCCTTGATATTGGATCCTATAATCGACGGATTCCAATTTACACAAGTCCTCATGGATGGCGGCGATGACATAAACCTGATATATCGGGACACAATCCATGAGGATGGGGATAAACCCAACCAAAATTCGTCGTAGCAACACCTCCTTTAAAGGAGTAATGCCAGGCCCATATGCCCATTGTACGGGCTCCATACTGCTAGAAGTTGTGTTCGGTTCATCCGAAAACTTCCGTCGCGAAAGGTTAATCTTCCATGTCGCCCCATTTAAATGTAGCCATCAAGCACTATTGGGACGCGAAGCTTTCGCCCACTTTAACGCAATACCGCATTATGCATCTCTAACACTTAAAATGCCTGGTCCACGCGGCATCATCTCGCTAAGAGGAAGTATTAAGTGTTACTCTAGCACGGAAGAACGGGAGACTGCCTTGACAGCCCCACACCTATCCGGCTCCGCTAGTCAAAAAAACCCCCTGAATTGATCATTCAAACCCCGGACACGGCTAGACGAGTCCGGCGCCTACCAGCGGCATACCCCCATACGAGGGGCTGCATGCATGTATAACAAGAGACAATAAAGATCAATTTTATTCACTTCTTCGAACCGTACTCTGTTTATTTAAATATTAAGTACATCTTTTGCACGTATCCTTCTTCTTTTAAACTAAGTTCCTCTCTTTTACAGATGAACAACGTGCTACACCCGTCCAGGATACGGCACAACGGAGACACAGGCGCAGACGTGCAGTAGGGACCCGTTGCAAGGATTCTTTTCAGATTAAGACCCTGCGTAAACCTTTTTTACTGTCTCTTGTTGATATACATCCCCCGGTTTCTTACTACAACCGAGGAGGAGGCTAGCATTTTGGCATTGGCCGCACCAGAATTTTTGCACGTACCTGGACACCAGGGGCTTAGGGAATTATTCTGCCCGTTTTTATAAAGACCGAATACCTTAGGGAGTGTTCGGCGTCTCGAGTTAGGCCTTATATGCATCAGCTCCGAATCATGTCTTTGGTCAAATGTTGGGTTTGCCCGGCTCCTGTGTTTTGCTGCCTTACGTTCCGTTTTATCGGCTAACGCGGCACCAGGAGAACTACTGCGATTGTGCCCGGTTCGGCCGGGCGAGCACCTCGATGAAAAGTCGAAACTGATTGTCATGATATAGCGAGAGACTGGTCAACCACTCGATGACTCACTGGAATGTTTAGGATTCCTCCGCATTAACGAAGGACCGGTTTTCGGTCAGGCACATACGCACCCCGAATTCGGGGGAGTGCGGTGCCCCCAGGGGCTATATAGTAGCCCCAGCGTCGAACTCCTATGGCTAAGTGAAAGTGATAAAGCATTATGTCCGGTTGCCTGGTTTGCTACGCTATCACCTCCTTAACAGGACCAAGACGTTGGATTAAGTGTGAAAAAGTGCTTACTTTGCAAACACCCTCGCACTATGTGCGTGGGGGCTGAAGCCAAGGACTGCCATCTTTCAGGTTATATACACATATACATAAACGGCCGCACAGGGAGTAGTTCACTACTTGAACGCACAAGTATAAAAAGCTCTTATATTATATTGAAAACATTGTTTTCACAAATCATACATGTCATTTAAACATAATATCCTTCGAGCACTGCGTCTCTATTAAACGAGCACCCGGCAGGACTTCGCTTCTGTCCGAATCTTGGGATGCAACGTCGGTGGCCTTCATCTCTGCCCAGTATGTCTTGACATGGGCCAGAGCCATCCCCGCTCCCTCAATACACGCCGATTGCTTTATTGCGTCGATACGCGGTACCGCACCAAGGAACTGCTGCACTAAACCATTATAGCTCTTCGGCTGGGGTCCGCCCGGCCACAAGTGAGTCATGACATGCTCCATGGCAAGTCCGGATAGTCGATTCAGCTCGGCCCATTCGGCCAACCGATCGGTCAACGGAAGAAGACGCTCCGGATTATGGAATTGCGACCAATACAGCTCTTCCCTTCTGTGCCCCTTCTGGCCTCGGAAGTGCTCAATCGCGTCCGCAGCGCTCGCTGCTAAATCCAGATAAGCATCCTTCGAACTCCACAACTTGTCCAATTGAGCATACTTTGGATCCGTATATTTCCTCCGCAGCAGAAACGGTTTTCCAGCCGCAATTGCCCCTGCTTGACTCAACTCCTCCTTGGCAGCTCTCAAAGCAGAATGGGCATTCTTGGATTCGGCGGCGGCCTTTTTCAGGCCCTCTTGCTCCGCTTGACGTTCTTTTTCAAGAACCTCGCAGCGATCGGCAGCATTCTTCAACTTGCTGGCCATATCGGCCATTTCCTCTCTGCTTCGGCAGTGAGCAGCCCGTTCGGCTTCTAGCTCTTCGGCCGCCTTTAAAGCGGCCGCATCACTCTTTCTGGCTTGCTCTTTCGCTCGGGCAAGTTCCGCCCGCAGCTCTTCCACAGCAGCGGCACCGTCTGCATCAAGCATACAAATAGTAAGACATGGGCGTCAAGCTCCCTTACTAGGTGTCCGCATAGAAGTCGCATACCTTGTGACTCGTCAAACCGTTTATTGACCAGTGAGTTGTCCGCATCCGCCTCATCGAGTTGCCGCTTTAGTTCGGCATATTCATCAGTCCGGCTAGCCACCGGACGCCTCGCCACCTGTTTAGGAGCGGCGATATCTTATAATTGAGATTTTGATCCTCGGCACGCTGTCAATTTTGACAACATACCGAGTCTCAGGGGCTACTATCTATACAGGGCGCATTCTATATGCATAACTGTCAGAAGGTACACCATTTTTTCGTACCTCAAACCCCGTTAGTAAGCTTCTGACGGCTTCATGCAATCCGCTCTTCGCGGATGCAATCCTTTCAATCACCGTACCCATTAGAGCACGGTGATCTTCTGAGATAGCCGCTCGCCCGAGCAGATCCTTCAGCTCCTCCGACCGCACACCACTTGGCGCCAGACCTTCCGGCCTCACCGGACTTGGGGGAACCCTCCGCGACGACACCTCAGGATCGTCCGGCTCATATGAGGGTGCGACTGGTGGAGGCGTTTCGCTCTCCATCATCTCCAGAAGAAGATCCCCCGAAGACGAGCTCTGCTGAGAAGGGCTGAGATCCGAACTACAAGGTACAATTTCGGTTATCTTCATAAATAAATACAGGGATGTTCCTTATTCACAAGACCCCTTCTTTTCACTTACGGCTCGCTGGAGGGCTGATCCCCTTGGGGAAATAGTGCGGCTGGGTTACTTCCCAGCGCCGGACTCTCTGACGAAGATTCCTTTCCCTTCTTTGAGGCCTTGACCTCCGGATCTTCAGGCGGTCCTCTTCTCTCCTCGAAGGATGGGACTTTAATCCCTCCTTCCTTGATAGCCTCCTTCAGAGAGGCAGCTGCTTCCCGCTCCCCCTTTGCCTTCTTCAAAAGGCGCGACCTTCAACATCTTGGCCAACATGGGATCCAGCGTGGTCTCTGGGAGGAGCGGACACCTTATTAACTTTGCCTTGGCTATCCACTCCTATTCAAGAAACGGCTCCTTTAAAGGGCATGTATATATGATAAATGAGTGAACAATTTGTCGGTTACAGGACTACTTACTTGAGTATCAGGCGATTTCAGCTTAGTCCTGCGTCCTCGGTCAGTCCGGACACTTCTCTTGTGATCCAAGAACAGTTTATACATCTCCACAGGCGTCGTGCCCATAAATTTTTGGAGAGCTCGTGGTCCCTCCGGATTGAATTCCCACAGGCGGAGGGGGCGACGTTTGCACGGCTGAAGGCGCCGGATCAACATAACCTGTGCCACTGCAATCAGATTGATCTCCCTCTCTTGGAGGTCTCGACTACGGCCCTGCAGCTAGGGAACGTCCTTGGACGGCCCCCAGTCGAGCCCCTTGTTGACCCATGACGCTAGCCGCTGTGGTGGACCTGAGCGGAAGGCAGGGAGCGCCGCCCATTTGGTGCCCCGGGGAGCGGTGATATAAAACCACACCCGTTGCCACAAACCAAGCTCCTCTTGAAAAGAGCCCTCGGGCCATGGAGCATCAGCACATTTGCTTATGACTGCCCCTCCGCACTCTGCTTGTTGCCCCCCGATCATCCTTGGCTCTACCTTGAAGGTCTTGAGCCACAATCCAAAGTGGGGGGTAATATGGAGGAAGGCCTCACATACGACAATGAATGACGAGATATGGAGGATGGACTCCGGATTCAAGTCATGGAAATCCAGCCCATAATAAAACATGAGCCCCCGCACAAAGGGATCCGTCGGGAAGCCTAAACCCCGAAGGAAGTGAGACACGAACACCACGTTCTCGCCGGGCTCAGGAGTGGGAATGACCTACCTTGGAGCAGGTAGCCTATGCGAGATCTCGCCGGTTAGATACCTGGCGTCTTGCAGCTTTAGCACATCTTCTTTTGTGACGGAGGAAGACATCCATCGGCCGTGCTGGTCGGAGCCGGACATCGTCGAAGGTCCGAAGCGCCTAAATCTGAAGCTTTGGGTGTTGGAACTCGAAGCGCGGGGCGAACTCGATGGAGGGTGTAAAAAGAGGAGGGCCTTGGTCTCATCATGAAGAGGTTGAATACCAAGAGCGCACCCCGTGGTCGATTAGGACTCGCCTTTGATAGAGGAGGCATGCCAACGGGCACGGTTGGGTTACCCACGCCCGTATTGATGAGAATCCCGGAATAAGGGGGCACGATCTATGCTTTGATAATACGTGCCAAGGAAACCGCCTCGCTAAACGCGCTAAGGTGGAACGGTAAAAAAATGATTCATATAAAGGCCTGGCTGTGGTGTGATGTCACGCCGCGGAATACGTCAGCAAATCTGTGCAAAAATTATTCTCTCTACGGTGTTATCTGAAACTTGTTTTGCAGAGCCGGACACTATCCTTGTGTTCGTAACCTTCTATGAAGTATTCGGAGGAGGAACCCGCCTCGCAATGCCGAAGACAATCAACGCGCCGGACCCATCGTCATTGAAACCTGGTTCAGGGGCTACTGAGGGAGTCCCGGACTAGGGGTGTCCGGATAGCCGGACTATCGTCACGGCCGGACTCCAAGACTATGAAGATACAGGATTGAAGACTTCGTCCCGTGTCTGGATGGGACTTTCCTTGGCGTTGAAGGCATGCTTGGCGATACGGATATGTAGATCTCCTACCGTTGTAACCGACTCTGTGTAACCCTAACCTATCCGGTGTCTATATAAACCGGAGGGTTTTAGTCCGTAGGACGAACAACAATCATACCATATGCTAGATTCTAGGGTTTAGCCTCCTTGATCTCGTGGTAGATCTACTCTTGTACTACCCATATCATCAATATTAATCAAGCAGGAGTAGGGTATTACCTCCATCGAGAGGGCCGAACACAGGTAAAACATCGTGTCCCTTGTCTCCTGTTACCATCCGCCTAGACGCACAGTTCGGGACCCCCTACCTGAGATCCGCCGGTTTTGACACCGACGATGACCCTTAGTATGCTTAATGTGTTGGTTCCTGCTAGGGCACCAGAAGCACAAAGAGTCATCCGTTGTTGGCGTCCATCTGGTGCCTCCATTGCCATCGCTACTTGGTACCACACTTGTCGGGCCAGCACGCTGTTCAACAGTATGTGCATATCATTTAGATTTGAGATTTCCTAAGATGGGAAAACCTAGACAATTGACAATATAACAGTTGAAAAATAAACTTAAAGAATGTAGAAAGATAATTATCGCGAAAAAGCATAGTACTGTATGCGTCACAGAATCTCTTATTGGGAAAGCTAATCAGTAATTAGAAAATTGGCATGCTTTCCTTTGATAAAAAGGAAGCAAATGATTTTTTTTATGGTCTCGCAAAAAAATGCAGTAGAAAAAGAAGTACGGAAGGAAAGAAACAGGGACGAGTTGTTTCCTTTTTGTCACAGATTTTTACCTTTCGATTCGAGAACTGAAACTTGTGACATATGCCTAGCAATCACCGACATAAATAGAGCTGATTCTTGTTGGCGTGCATCAAGGAGAAGAATTTTCTCTCCATCCCGAAAGCAAGCAATGGAAGTGACGAGGGACACAACGCAGTCCTGCTCCGGCGGCCAGGCGGCGCTCGCTGCCAGCCTCGCGAGTCGCCTCGCCGACGACAACACGGACAGCCACCTGGTGCTCTCGCCGCTGTCCATCTACACGGCGCTCGCACTCCTGGCCGCCGGCGCGCGGGGCGCCACCCTTGACGAGATCCTCGGCGTCCTCGGCGCGCCGCGCTCGACGAGTTCCTCTCCCGCATGGCGGAGGACGCGCTCGAGGACCACTCGGAGTCCGGCAGGCCGCGCGTCTCGTTCGCGCATGGCGTGTGGACCGACCTCGCGTGCCCGATGCCAGCACCGTCGACTTTCGCAATGATCCGGAGGCGGCACGGGTCCAGATCAACGCGTGGGTCCTGATCTAGTATTTTCGTTAGCAAAATTATTGCCGGAGGTATCATCACTAAGCTTCCTCTCACATGGAGGAACTTTGCTACCTCACTGAAGCATAAGAGGCAGGAGTTTTCCGTTCCAGATCTTATTGGTACTCTTGATGTGGAAGAAAAGGCGAGAGCAAAGGACAACCGTGCTCGAGGTATTGAGGGAGGTTCTAGTGCCAATCTGTTACAGAAGAAGAACTTTCAGCCCCACAAGTTCAAGAACAAGGGCAAGTTTGATGGTAAAGCAAAGTTTGATGGGAAGAACAAGGCTGTGCAGCACACGAACTTCAAGAAGAAGAATGACAAGAAGAAAGGTGCTTGTCATGTGTGTGGAGATCCTGATCATTGGGCTCCTAGTTGCCCCAATCGCTATGACAAGCATCATCCTGGAAAAGGCGGCAAGACCGCTAATGTTGTCATTGGAGATACTGACATAAAGGATGCTGCGTATGGTATATTTCCCACTATTCTTTCAGTATGTCATTCTCCTGATTGGTTGATTGACACGGGTGCTAATGTGCATGTATGCGGTGATATTTCCATGTTTTGGTCTTATCAGACCGCGGGGACTTCAACCGTCTTGATGGGCAGCGGTTCAAGTGCTTCGTTAAGTGGTGTTGGCACGGTCAAGTTTACTTCGGAGAAGATCGTGCGGCTGAAGAACGTGCATTATGTCCCCTCCGTCAATAAAAATCTTGTTAGTGGATCTCTTCTGTGTAGAGATGGCTACAAGCTTTTCTTTGAGTCGAATAAATTTGTAATCTCCAAGTATGGAACCTTTGTTGGTAAAGGCTATGAGTCAGGAGGCCTGTTTCGTTTATCCTTATTAGACGTTTACAATAAAGTTGTTAATCATATTTGCAACAATAGTGAATCAAATGTGTGGCATTCACGTCTTTGTCATGTTAACTTTGGTTGCATGTCGCGACTAGCGAAGTTGAACTTAATCCCTAGTTTCACCATTGTCAAGGGATCTAAGTGTCAAGTGTGCGTGCAAGCTAAGCAACCTCGTAAGTCTCACGTGATCATGGAGACGAAATCTTGCACCACTAGAACTTATACATTCAGATCTATGTGAAATGAATGGTGTTTTGACAAAAGGTGGAAAGAAATATTTCATGATGTTAATTGACGACTCCACTAGATACTGCCGTGTGTATCTTATGAAATCTAAGGATGAGGCTTTGAACTTTTTCAAGATCTATAAAGCTGAAGTGGAAAACCAACTTGATCGGAAAATCAAGAGGCTTAGGTCCGACCGTGGTGGAGAGTATTTTTCCAATGAATTTGATGCTTTTTGTGCGGAACATGGTATAATCCATGAGAGGACGCCTCCCTACTCACCTCAGTCAAATGGGATGGCCGAAAGAAAGAACCGTACTCTAACTGATTTGGTTAACACCATGTTAGACACATCGGCTCTCTCCAAGGCATGGTGGGGGGAGGCGATATTGACAGCATGTCATGTCCTAAATCGAGTCCCCACAAAGAACAAAGAGATAACTCCATTCGAGGAATGGGAGAAGAAAATGTTAAAACTCTCTTATCTACGAACATGGGGTTGTTTGGCGAAAGTCAATGTTCCAATTCCAAATAAGCGGAAGCTTGGACCAAAGACAGTGGATTGCGTTTTCCTGGGATATGCTTTTCATAACATTGGTTATAGATTCTTGGTTGTAAAATCTGAGGTACCTGACATGCATGTCGGTACGATCATGGAGTCGAATGATGTGACTTTCTTTGAAGATATCTTTCCCATGAAGGATATGGCTACCTCATCTAATCAGGAGATGCCTAGTTCATCGAATCAGGAACCGATTACAATTCTTGAACCTGCCATTTCGATGGAACACTTTGAAAGTCTGTGGAGGAGAACAATGAAGTTCCTACTAGGAGCAAGAGACAGAGGACAGCAAAGTCCTTTGGTAATGATTTTCTTGTGTATCTCATAGATGATACTCCCAGTTCTATTTCGGAGGCCTATGCATCGGAAGATGCTGACTACTGGAAGGAAGCGGTTCGTAGCGAGATGGATTCCATCTTGGCAAATGAAACTTGGGAGATAACTGATCGTCCTTATGGGTGCAAACCTATAGGATGCAAATGGGTATTCAAGAAGAAGCTTAGGCCTGATGGTACTATCGAAAAGTACAAGGCTCGGCTCGTGGCTAAGGGTTATACCCAAAAGGAAGGTGAAGACTTCTTTGATACTTACTCACCTGTGGCTCGACTGACCACTATTCGAGTTCTGCTTTCACTAGCTGCCTCGCATGGTCTTCTCGTTCATCAAATGGATGTTAAGACTGCTTTCCTAAATGGAGAGTTGGATGAGGAAATTTATATGGAACAACCAGATGGGTTTGTAATAGATGGTCGGGAAGGAAAGTGTGCAAGTTGCGAAGTCTTTGTATGGACTCAAGCAAGCACCCAAACAGTGGCATGAGAAGTTGAAAGAACTTTAACAGCTGCAGAGCTTTGTTGTGAACGAAGTCGGCAAATGTGTGTACTATCGCCATGGTGGGGCGAGGAGTTATGCTTTGCTTGTATGTTGATGACATACTGATTTTTAGAACAAATCTGAATGTTATTAAGGAGGTCAAGGATTTCCGATCTCGCTGTTTTGAGATGAAGGATTTAGGAGTGGCTGATGTCATTCTGAACATCAAGTTGTTGAGACATGATGATGGTGGGATTACATTGCTTCAATCTCACTATGTGGAAAAGATCTTGAGTCGCTTTGGCTACAGTGACTGCAAGCCCTCTCCAACACCATATGATGCTAGTGTGTTGCTTCGAAAGAATCGAAGAATTGCTAGAAACCAATTGAAATATTCACAGATTATTGGCTCGCTTATGTACTTAGCGATGCTACGAGACTGACATCTCTTTTCTGTGTTAGCAAACTGAGCAGTTTGTCACAAAACCAGGAGATGTGCATTGGAAAGCTCTAGAGAGAGTTTTGCGTTATTTGAAAGGCACTTCGAATTATGAAATTCACTACACTGGGCATCCAAAGGTGCTTGAAGGGTATAGTGACTCAAACTGGATCTCGAGATCTTGATGAGATAAAGGCCACGGCGGTTATGTATTCACTCATGGAGGTGGCGCTGTTTCTTGGAAGTCTTGCAAGCAGACCATCTTAACGAGGTCAACAATGGAAGCATAACTCACAGCACTAGATACAGCTACGGTCGAAGCAGATTGGCTTCGTCGGCTCTTGAATGACTTGCCGGTAGTTGAGAAACCTGTACCGGGTATCCTTATGAACTGTGACAATCAAACTGCGATCACTAAAGTGAGCAGCTCAAAGGATAACATGAAGTCATCAAGACACATTTAGAGAAGGTTAAAGTCTGTCAGAAAAATGAAAAACTCCGGAGTTATTGCATCGGATTATATCCAAACGTCTAAAAATCTGGCAGATCCTTTTACTAAGGGTCTATCACGTAATGTGATAGATAATGCATCGAGGGAGATGGGAATGAGACCCACAATATGAGTTGTTCACAGTGGTAACCTATTCTTTGTGATCGGAGATCCCGTGAATTAGATGTGGAAGACAAGCTGTTGGTCAACTGAGAGGAGAGTATCCTTACTGTTAAAAATACCACTCAATGAAGATGCAATATTCTCCTAATCTGCATGGCAGGTTGATGTATATCTTAATGTGTTCTAAGTGGCTCTTGAAGCAGAGATGTTGTCCTGCAGAACATCTTTTGAAGAACACACCTATATGAGTCTGATTGTTAAACGTCGCAATCTATGAGAGTAGGGTTCTCTCTAGTAAACTCATGAAAGGTCATGGAGTATGACGCATAAGCTCCACCCACGGGGAAGACCCACGGTAGCCACGTATCGGTCAAGGCTTTATGTGAAGCTAGATTCGCAGAAAACTTGCAGTTCAAGGCCCAGTCCACTGTTCAAGTTGCATACTAGTGTAGCATAGAGTTCTAGGTGGAAGTTCAACTTAACAGTCTCCACTGCAGTACGGTATATAAAACAGTGTTTTGGAATCAAAAGCAAATTTCTGTGTGCCTCTGGGATCTGGTGGGGGATTGCTGGAATTTAGTCTACTTTGGGCAGCCCAATAACTATTTCAGAAATTCCTAAATAAATCCTAGAGGCCCACTTAGCCCATTTTGTGCAAGGCAAGGGATACTACTAATGTTTAGTCCCACATTGCTAGTTGAGTGGGAGTTGGACCTCCTTATAAGGGAGGTTCTTTCCCCACTTGTATGAGCATGAGAACAAGAGGGACATCCACGCGCGCTCCTCCTCCGCCGCCCGCCTCGCCACGCCACGCCTCGCCACGACGCGCCGCGGGTTGCGGGAATGAGCCGATGTCTAAATTTTTGCCACGCACTACGGGTATACGAAAGGTCACTCGAAAGCTGAAACATTTTTTCTGTGCCTGGACACTGAATCCGAACGGCACGCCTCTTCGACTGCTGCTTGTTCGTTTCGTTTCCCGCATTCTCTTCAGCTCCTGGCGCAGCCTCTTGCCTCCTTCTCTTGCGCCTATAAAACGGAGGTCGCTCCTCTCAGAGAGACGCACCAGAACTACTCCTTCCCTCGCCATTGGTTCCATCTCTGAGCTGCTGCTGTCTTCCTCATTCCGGCTTGCGGCGAGCACCGCACGTCGGGACAGTAGGCCTCCGAGACCGCACCTTTTGAGTCATGTACGGGAGAAGGGTGATAAGGTTTTTGGGGAGCGCTCAGCGCGACTACTGGCTGCTTCATCACGGACATCCGGTAGATGACGACTACTTCCCCGACGACGACTTCTTCCCCGGCGTCCACGACCTCTTCGACGACATGGCAGGCGAGGACACCGACCCCAAGTCCAGTGCTTCTGCTGCTGTTGTGCCATACGGTTCTTCTCCTTTCTGTTAGAAGTCCTGCTACAGTTATTGGCTCTAGTTTCTGCCCTACGTATGTTAGGTTCTATGCCGTATAAGCAACTTCATCTAGTGTCTGTTCTAGATGTGTTTAGCTCAAGTTCATATATGCAGACGATGTTTACCATCTCTCTGTCAGATTGCATGACTTGCTTTATATTTGCTATTTTAGTCATGCTTTATCTAGTATTTCCGTTAGCAAAATTATTTGGTAAATTGCTCACATTTCCAACAGAATTCCCAGTACATCACCGTGCACGATGGGTTCAAGGTGCTCAAACTCCGGTACCGAATGGCTCAAGCGCAAGGTAATCCGTTTGTCCATTCACAGTCTCGATCCTTTCATTCGCGGGTCACACTCATGCATTACATCTTGCTAACATGTTGACAGGGTGGCGCGCTGATCGGTACAAGCGTACGCAGTTTTCTATGTGCATCTTTCTTCCAGATGCCTTCGACGGCTTGCAGAGCCTGGTCGACACGATAGCATCTCAACCTGGCTTCCTGCACAAGCACCTCCCCGAGGAGAAGATCGACGTTAGGAAGTTCCGGCTGCCCAAGTTCAAGCTGTCCTTCCACAGCAGCCTCGTCACCGTTCTCAAGAAGCTGGGGCTTCAGTTGCCGTTCAGCGACCAGGCCGATCGATGAATCCGGTTTGCCATTGGTCCTGAGTGACGTCATCCACAAGGCGGTCATCGAGGTAAACGAGGAAGGCACTGAAGCTGCAGCCTCCACATTGATGCATGTTAGAGCTGGATGTTGTGCAATACCGCCATCGCCACCTCCTCTGGTGGATTTTGTAGTTGACCATCCGTTTGCGTACTTTATAGTTGAGGAGGCGACCGGCATAGTTGTCTTTGCGGGACATGTCGTCAACCCTTCTAACAAGGACTAGGTCATCTCATGCTCATGATTTTGCTTTGTTTTTTTATTTTTGCAACTGATGATTTGTTTTGATTTGGATTTGGATCCCAGTTGGCATAATAATAATGATGTGGTTTCATGTTATTTCTTTCTATGTGATGATGTGAATGCACTTTGGGCCTTTTGTTTTTTCATTTGATTTCAAAAGAAGAATTGTGTGCATGACAGTCATCCAAGGAATTTTGAAGAGTTTAATTCCACTATATGTTACATAGTCGTTTTCCGTATAATACGTGGACATAGCAAATAGAAGAAAAACTTTAAAAGTATTTTTCTGGCTATGCAACGTAATCAGAATGCAGCAGTACGTAGCGCTTTGGCAATCTGTAGATTATACATGCATAAGCAAAACCATAAAGCTTAGCTTGCTGATAAGCTCCCGCACATTTCAAATCCATCAATTTGGCACACAATTTAAAACCAATTTGCATGGACAAACACAGATGGGCTGTTTGGATCACGTCCCAGTCCGCCCCGCCAATATCAGGCTCGCCAAAACATTGGCGTGGGTGCAAAAACTGATACTGAAAAATTGGCATGGTCGCGAAACGTTGGTTCCTATCCGAACGGCCGGCCGGAAAAACATGAAGCTGCAGTAGCCACCGTTGTTGGGATTCGAACTCCCAGCCTCCAGATAGAGCGGCGCAACTAACCAATCGAACGAACCAGGTGTTGCTGAACAAAATGAAGCACAAAATGTTTGAGAACAAATACAACGCAGACTCCGGAAGTTTTTGAATTTATATTTCTAAAAAAGCGAGCAAACTTTTGAAAATCTTACAGGTTTTTGAACAACACGAGCAAATTTGGAAATTTAATCTTTTTAAATAAGTGTGAACATTTTTTGAAAGAAATAAAAATTTTAAATCCTGGATATTTTCTGAAAAAGGCAAACATTCTTTTGCAAAGGCAACGGACAATTCTTAAAATTACTGAACATTTTCCAAACACGCGAACATTTGTGAAGTCTTGGAGAAAATTTTGGAAACCGTAACATTTTTTAAATTACCAAACAATTTTTTAATTTATGAAAAAATCACCGAAAAAGGAATGGCAGTGCGACGGATCAAATCCCGTAACTCCTGCTACTGACCGCTAGTCACTAGCCACACCAGCTAATAAGCTTAAGTGTCTACCTAAGAAATGTGGACTAGAAAAACTACCGGTTTCTTTAATTTCTTTTTCACACAATTTTCTCAGAATTTATTTTTCTTTTTTGGGTTCGTTTTTTAATTCTTTTCATTTTTAAAATTTTTGGTTTGTTATTTAGTTTTCAAAAAATGCTCGTGCTTTTGAAATTTTGTCATACAGAAATTTCCACGAGCATGTTTCATATTTATCTAGAATTTTTCACAATAGGAACATATTTAAAATTCCGATTTTTTAGAGAGCTAACCTTCATTGAAACTCCCTCAACATTACAAATTTTGAAAAAAGGAATACATTTTGAAAACAGGGAATATTTTCTTGAATCGACGAACATATTTGAGGCCCGCCCAATAGACGCTCGACGGGAGCGATGTCATTGCCTAGTTGGGCCAAGGCTTAAGCGTTTTTACTTTTCTATTTATCCTTTTTTCCTTTAATTCAGTTTTTTCCTTTTTAAAATTTATTATGATTTTTGAAACCTGTTCAAAAAAACAATTAACAATTTTAAGTAACTGTTTTAAGCCATGATTCTAAATTATTTTCCTTTAAATATTTATTAAATGCTTTCCAAAGAAGCATTTACTGTTAATGTTATCCCTTTATATTTATTAGTTATGTTAAAAACATAAAATAATAGTTCCATGTACCAGTTTAAACTATGATTTTAAATACTTTTCTACTTTAAACCTGGCATGGATGCCTAACCGTGGGCATGCCCACGTGGTGGACAAGTTGGGGTCACTTCAAGGATGTCCACAAAAACACCATGTTTAATGGAGGGTTGTCGGGTAGGTTTGACGGGTCCGTCTAAGAAAGCATTGTTTTCAGCATTCTTTAAATAACCCAATTCTTTTAGTGGCCTTGTATGACCAATTCAAGGCACCATGCCAAGTTGTTTTGGTTTTTGAGAAATTTTGCATTTTTTGAAATCTTCTCTTTTAAATAAAGGTCAATAAATGGACAAGCCGGCGTAGCCCCGGCCGCACAGCTAGTACGTGTGGATTGATGGGCCCTCATCGCCACCATGCGGCTACCGCTGCCCGATAATGTTGCCACCCACGATCACGAAGGAATGTAGTCGCCTTATCCACTACCTTGGAGGAGGCGGTTACGGTGGTGCTTCCAGACCGAGGACCATGATATCCGAGGCGGAGCACGCGGTGAGGCACTAAGCGAGGTATGACCGACGCAATGCTTGTCGCCGCTTTGCGTTCGCCAAGACAGACGTGGCACCGAAATGGGTCCGCAAAGACCCTGACCTCACCGCCTTGTGGGCGATCGACCGCTCCGTTACCACACGGCCGCCAGGCGCCGTCGCTGCCTTGACGGTGAGGAGTGGTCTCTTAGCGACAGCTCCGCCAATGCCAGCAGGGGCAAGACCGCCGCCAGGACTCCACCGGCGCCGTTGGCAGTGGCCATGACGTCCCGTCGCACTAGTAGAAAATAGGGCTTTCGTTCGGCCAGAAAAGAGCATTAATCCCGGTTGCATTACGAACCGGGACTAATGTGAGCATTAGTCCCGGTTCGAGCGGCGAGGGCACCGTACAGGCATTACTCCCGGTTCAAATGCGACTTTTAGTCCCGGTTGGTGCCACGAACCGGTACTAAAGGGTGCGATTTTGACTGCCTTCGGCCTGTTTGCAAATTTTTAGAATCCTCAAATTCTAAAAGGAAAAAAAGTTATGCTCAAATATCATTTTTTTATTTTTTTGTTAAATCTTGTCAAACTATGGCCAAACTACTTATTCAAGAAGTATTAGTGTTACTAAATAATTATTCAAGAATATTAGTGTTACTAAATAATTATTTTAGCTTTTTTGAATTTTGGTCAAATCTGGTCAAACTGTGGTCAAACTATGGTCAAACTACTTATTCAAGAAATATTAGTGTTACTAAATAATTATTTTAGTTTTTTTAAATTTTGGTCAAATCTGGTCAAACTATGGTCAAACTGTGGTCAAACTACTTATTCAAGAAATATTAGTGTTACTAAATAATTATTGTTTTTTAGAACAATAGTTTCAAACTCAAACAGTGAAATGTGTGACTTCATGTTCAAGCTAAATTCCTGAGGGTTAATAGGATTGACATCTTACTATTGTCAGGAAAACAACAAGTGCAGACTTGGAAACGAGGGAGAATAGAACCCGGAAGTTAAGCGTGCTCAGGCTGGAGTAGTGAGAGGATGGGTGACCGTCCGGGAAGTTAGATGATTTGGAATGATGAGTGGTGATTATAGATTAGAGGTTAAAATAATTCGGAAATTTGAAATTAAAAAAAAACTCAAAAAAATCATAAAATTTCCTTTAGTACCGGTTGGTGTTACCAAACGGGACTAAAGGTGGACCTCCAGGCAGCGGCCACGTGGACGGCCTTTAGTCCCGGTTCGTGTAAGAACCAGGACTAAAGGGGGAGGCTTTAGTAACGACTCTTTAGTCCCGGTTCTAGAACCGGGAAGGCCCTTATGAACCGGGACAATAGGCCCTTTTTCTACTAGTGTCGCACCACGCAACAGGAGGCGGGTAACTCCTCCTTGAGCTGCTGGCAGTCACGGCCCTCCAGCGGCTTTGTGCCGCGGGAGGGACCACGACGGCAACGCCACAGACGCCGACGAGGGTGCGGCAGGACAGAGCGGCCACACGTACGAGGTGATCGTCCAGTATAGGGTTTAGTTTTTTTATAATTTTCAGTAAAACGATAAAAAAAATCTTCTGTTTACGTAAATTATATCCAAACTTTAGTGAAATCCTCTGTCTTTGCATGTATTTCGTCTGTTTAGTTTAAATAGTTGATGAAATATAGCCAATCAACCTTGGATGGCCGGTTTCCATATCAGTGTGAGACCAGTCTGCGAATGGATGACGAAGCATATTTGCGGGTAGATGCCCTTATACCTAGGCTTAGAATTTGTCCAACTATTTGGTTTCTGGTTTCAAGTCAAGTTCACTTCCACGTCGTACATCCCTGTCTCCACATCAATTCTTTCAGTCTCATTAACTATTTCTTTTTATTCCTATAGTAATTGTCATATTCTCACAAAGAAAAAAGTTCATGGTCGTAGGACAACTGACCTAAGTTGACCTCTCTCAGATTGTGAGAACATTATTGCCATTAAGGTACCACAAACCCTATGACCATAGATTATAATCCACCTGTAAATGTGTGACCAAACAACGAAAAGTGATCCAATGGAAAGTCATACTTGGGATTTTGAACTCCGAAGCTGAGGTCCGAGCCAACACTTTTTTCGTAAATATGCAAAGCTTGCGTGTCATTGCATTGATAGAAGAAGAAGCAGAAAGAGTACAGATGGGGGTACAACATGACACAAACACGGGCAGACAAGAACATGATGCCTGGAGCAAAGAGACAAGGGATGCTCGACCCAAATAGAAGATACAACACAACTAAACCAATCAAGTCCAAACCAAGAGCGGAATCCCGAATCAACAAGATCACCCACATCACTGGAGCCAAGACCGAGGACACCGCGAGCAAGCAAGATGGCGCCTTCAAGAAGGAAGACGACGCCGTCGCCATTCGGTCCATAGGAAAAGGACCTAGGGTTTCCCTTGAGCTCAAAGAGGGGCACAACCGAGGGCCTTGACAACGCCTCCAAGGAGGAAACGACATTCGTAGACGTCGCCGCTGCTAGCATTGATAAACCGAGCAGGGATTTCTCCCTGGCCTGAGGCTGAGCAAACCCATAGCCGCCGAATTCGGAAGCGAGGATGAGGAAGCCACTGGATGGAGCCACCATGTCGGAAGGGGTTTGGCAGGCTGCACCTGCCGCCGGATGGTGGCACCTCCTCCGAACGCACAAGCATTGGATCTGACACAAAAGAGGAGGCTTTGAGGTGTACAAGGTAGGGCAGACCATGACGCAAACAACGAGGGGCGTGGCAATGGCAAGCAGCAACCCCGACAAGCTAGAACCGGACGAATGTAGATCCGAGCTGCCGTGGCCATAACCATCGGGACATCGAGAAGCCAAGAGAGCTAGAAGAGACGCAGTTGCTGGGTCACCGAGGCCGGAGCCGCCCGGCAATGCCAGCAGGCACGGACACCGAAGAGACGCAGTTCCAAGGTTGTTGGGGCCGTAGCAGCGCGAGCAAGTACCCGCCTTGAGGGGCTCCGTGACTACCGCTAGCAACATAGTTTCGTCGCCTCCGCGGGTGAGCCATCACCGCGGCTCGGGGAGAGAGGGCCACCGGAGACGAACACCATCGCAACCGGCCGCAGACCCCGCACCCAACCCACGACCAACAGCACCAGCTGAGCTTGACCGCGCAGCGTAGGGTGGAGGGGAGGGGCAGAGGACTGCTGGTGAGGGCGACTGACAGGTATGTGCAGCAGTGCTGGGAGGAGGGGCTTTCGCGTAGGAGCACAGGGGCCGGGGGAGGTGAGGGAGATGCACTTTGGGGCGGATCCGACTAGCGCTAACCCAGGGGCATGGCACGGCCCAGCTGACCAGCCCACCAGCGGTGGTGGAGCGGAGGCAGGAGGAGGGGGCGCGTCTCGACGATGGCTGGCAGATCTGGGGAGGCGCTGGGTGTGACGGGGGAAGCGCGTGGGGGTGGGGGTGGAGGGCAGATTCGCCCCGCTGCCTCCATCCTGGGGCACGGCACGGCTTCGCCGGCTGGCCCTCCGGCGACGGCACAGTGATAACAGGCGAAGGGTGGGGTTCCCTACATTGGAGTGATGACCCACAAGTATAGGGGATCTATCGTAGTCCTTTCGATAAGTGAGAGTGTCGAACCCAACGAGGAGCATAAGGAAATGACAAGCGGTTTTCAGCAAGGTATTCTCTGCAAGCACTCAATTATCGGTAACAAATAGTTGTGTGATAAGATAATTCGTAACGGGTAACAAGTAACAAAACTAACTAAGGTGCAACAAGGTGGCCCAATCCTTTTTGTAGCAAAGGACAAGCCTGGACGAACTCTTATATAAAGCAAAGCGCTCCTGAGGACACATGGGAATTACTGTCAAGCTAGTTTTCATCATGCTCATATGATTCACGTCTGTTACTTTGATAATTTGATATGTGGGTGGATCGGTGCTTGGGTGCTGCCCTTCCTTGGACAAGCCTCCCACTTATGATTAACCCCTCTCGCAAGCATCTGCAACTACGAAAGAAGAATTAAGATAAATCTAACCATAGCATGAAACATATGGATCCAAATCAGCCCCTTACGAAGCAACACATAAACTAGGGTTTAAGCTTCTGTCACTCTAGCAACCCATCATCTACTTATTACTTCCCAATGCCTTCCCCTAGGCCCAAATCAAGGTGAAGTTTCATGTAGTCGAAATTTACATAACACCACTAGAGGAAAGACAACATACATCTCATCAAAATATCGAACGAATAGAAATTCACATGATTACTTGTAACAAGACTTCTCTCATGTCCTCAGCAAATGTAACTACTCAAAAAGTATATTCATGTTCATAATTAGAGGAGTATTATTTATCATTAAGGATCTGAACATATGATCTTCCACCGAATAGACCAGCTAGCATCAACTAAAAGGAGTAATCAACACTACCAGTGACCCACAGGTACCAATCTGAGATTTTGAGACAAAGATTGGATACGAGAGATGAACTAGGGTTTGAGAGGAGATTGTGCTGGTGAAGATGTTGATGGAGATTGACCCCTTGTCGATGAGAGGATCGTTGGTGATGACGATGGCTACAATTTCCCCCTCCTAGAGGGAAGTTTCCCCGGCAGAACAGCTCCACTGGAGCCCGTAGATTGGTTCTGCCCAGGTTCCGCCTCGAGATGGCGGCGCTTCATCCTGAAAGCTTCCGTTTGATTTTTTCCTGGTCAAAACACACCATATAGCAGAAGATGGGCATCGGGGGCCTATCAGGTGGCCCAGAAGGTAGGGGGCGCGCCCAAGGGGTAGGGCGCGCCCTCCACCCTTGTGGATGGTAGGTGGCCCCCCTCTAGTGCTTTATTCTCCCAATATTTTGTATATATTCCAAAATAATTCTCCGTGAAGTTTCGAGACTTTTGGAGTTGTGCAGAATAGGTCTCTAATATTTGCTCCTTTTCCAGTCCAGAATTCCATTTGCCGGCATTCTCTCTCTTCATGTAAACCTTGTAAAATAAGAGAGATAAGGCACAAGTATTGTGCTATAATGTGTAATAACATGCCATAATGCAATAAATATTAATATAAAAGCATGACGCAAAATGGGCGTATCAACTCCCCCAAGCTTAGACCTCGCTTGTCCTCAAGCGAAAGCCAAAATCAAAAAATATGTCCACATGTTTAGAGATAGAGGTGTCGATAAAATAAAATACGTACATGAGGGCATCATGATCATCTTTAGAAAAACAACATATATTATCATATAATTTCTTATGCTAAAGTAACAATTCGTTCACAAGGTAAAGTATGAATCAAAAACTTCATTGAAACCAACAAACTATGATCTAAGTCATTGAGGCAATTGCAATTTATCATAACATTGGAAAGAGTCAATTAAAGAGTTTTTCAGCAAGTCCACATACTCAACTATTATTTAGTCTTTCACAATTGCTAACACTCATGCGATACTTATGGGTTGAATGCTTCAATCGGACACAGAGAAAGATAGGGGCTTATAGCTTTGCCTCCCAACCTTTTACCTCAAGGGTAATGTCAACAATAATACTTTATGATAACCTACATCTGAGTGGATATATATATATCTGGATCTCTCCAACACATAGTGCTTGCCAAAAGAAAAAAAGTGTAAAAAGGAGAGGTGAAGATCACCATGACTGTTGTATAAGGGTAGAAGATAAAAGTAAAAGATAGGCCCTTCGCAGAGGGAAGCAGATGTTGTCATGCGCTTTTATGGTTGGATGCACAAAATCTTAGTGCAAAAGAATGCCACTTTATATTGCCGCTTGTGATAAAACTTTACTATGCAGTCCTTCGCTTTTATTTCTTCCATATCACAAGTTCTTATAAAGCTTATTTTGTTCACACTAATAGATCATGCATATTTAGAGAGCAATTTTTATTGCTTGCACCGATGACAACTTACTTGAAGGATCTTACTCAATCCATAGGTAGGTATGGTGGACTCTCATGGCAAAACTGGTTTAAGGGATGTTTGGAAGCACAAGTAGTATCTCTACTTGGTGCAAAGAACTTGGCTAGCATGAGAGGGAAAGGCAAGCTCAACATATTGGATGATCCATGACAATATAACTTTTATTAGGATATAAGAAAACATAACCCATTATGTTGTCTTCCTTGTCCGACATCAACCTTTTATCATGTCATATTTTAATGAGTGCTCACAATTACAAAAGATGTCCAAGATAGTATATTTATTTGTAAAACCTCTCTTTCTTTATTACTTCCTATTAGTTGCAACAATGACCAAAACTATGTTTGTCAACTCTCAACAACTTTTATTCATCATACTCTTTACATGTGAAGTCATTACTCTCCATAAGATCAATATATGATCTTTTATTTCTTTTAATTCTTTCTCTTATTTTATTCCCTCAAGATCATAGCAAGATAACAAAGCCCTCAACTCAAAACTACTCTTTATTATATATAACTCACAGGCTTGATTACATAGATAGATCTCAAAACAAAACTCAAATCTAGATCATACTAAAAACTTTATTCTACTAGATCAAGATATAACCAAAAGGATCAAACTAAGAAAAGCGATAAAGGTCATAGAGCACACGGGACTCCCCTCCGGTAGATTTTTGTTCCAGTATTTTTTATATTTTCCAAAAAAAAATCTCCGTTGATTTTCAACGCATTCCGAGAACTTCTATTTCTGCACAAAAACAACACCACGGTAGTTCTGCTGAAAACAGCGTTAGTCCGGGTTAGTTCTAATCAAATCATACCAAAATCATATAAAACTATTGTAAACATGGCATGAATACTTCATAAATTATAGATACGTTGGAGACGTATCAATATCATGTCATTCAGTGTTGCCCGTAGGAGAAAATACAAGGCGAAAAGAGGGAGTGATTACGTATCGACAACAAGGGGAACACGTTTCCCTATCGGAACCACGAGGCTTCTTTGAGAGAAGCTCCGGTTTGTAAGAGGTTTGTAATAAAGCTTGGCCCAAATTGGACAATGTGTTTACCACGACATATATGTGCCATGACGTGACACCATGCCTACTTTCATGACTTTTTGGTGAGTTTAGGATTTACGGGGATTTAAAAACCGAGATTCTAAATGTTTGAGGACGAGCCATGACGCCGGTACGGTTGTAATTTGTTCCCATTCCTGGCATGGGACCTAAACATGCACCCAAGGACACATGTATAATTTTTCTAGCCATTTTGGTGAACTGGAGCATGTATTTGAAGTTCAGATTTGAATTATGGACATTAAGTGCCTAGGAAACTCAATTAGTGTATAAAAGGCCAAACGAACCCTGAATAAGTTTAAATTTCATCACGGATATCCTGTCGTTCAATCTTGCCCGTAGAAGAAAATACAAGGCGAAAATAAGCAGTGATAACGTTTCGACAACATGGGGAACACATTTCCCTATCGGAACCACGAGGCTTCTTTGAGAGAAGCTCCGGTTTGTAAGAGGTTTGTAATAAAGCTTGGCCCAAGTTGGGCAATGTTTTTACCACGACATATATGTGCCATGACGTGACACCATGCCTACTTTCATGACTTTCTGGTGAGTTTAGGATTTACGGGGATTTAAAAACAAGATTCCAAATGTTTGAGGACGAGCCAGGACGCCGGTACGATTGTAATTCATTCCCATTCCTGGCATGAGACCTAAACATGCACCCAAGGACACATGCATGTATAATTTTTCTAGCCATTTTGGTGAACTGGAGCATGTATTTGAGGTTCAGATTTGAATTATGGACAATAAATGCCTAGGAAACTCAATTAGTGTATAAAAAGGCCAAACGAACCCTGAATAAGTTTAAATTTTAGCACAGATATCTTGTCGTTCCATGTTGCCGGTAGAAGAAAATACAAGGCGAAAAGAGGCAGTGATTATCGTTTCTCCCAAAAGGGGGACACGTTTCTGATGTCTACTACGCAACCTTCTTCTTGTAGACGTTGTTGGGCCTCCAAGTGTAGAGGTTTGTAGCACAGTAGAAAATTTCCCTCAAGTGGATGACGCTAAGGTTTATCAATCCGTGGGAGGCATAGGATGAATATGATCTCTGTCAAACAACCCTGCAACCAAACAACAAATAGTCTCTTGTGTCCCCAACACACGCAATACAATGGTAAATTGTATAGGTGCACTAGTTCGGCAAAGAGATGGTGATACAAGTGCAATATGGATGGTAGATATAGGTTTTTGTAATCTGAAAATATAAAAACAGCAAGGTAGCAAGCGATAAAAGTGAGCGTAAACGGTATTGCAATGCTTAGAAACAAGGCCTAGGGTTCATACTTTCACTAGTGCAAGTTTTCTCAACAATAATAACATAATTGGATCATATAACAATCCCTCAACGTGCAACAAAGAGCCACTCCAAAGTCACTAATAGCGGAGAACAAACGAAGAGATTATTGTAGGGTACGAAATCACCTCAAAGTTATTCTTTCTGATAAATCTATTAGGCTATTCCTAAAGGTTTATACATGACTCCTTACCTTCATCGAGTTTCCGATCTTCAGAGTTGCATTTAATTCTTTCCAATAAATCCCATTTGAATTCAATATCCTTCTTCATAAAAGAACCAGTACAAGAAGTATCGATCATGGATCAATCATTATGAGAAAGCCGAGCATAATTTTTTTGAATAATAGTTTCTCTTGAGAGCTCATGATTGGGGCATGAATATAACATTGACTTAAGCCCCCCCACAAGCTTGAGCGATACCTTCCCCTGGCCAAAAATTATATATATAATTCCGATCACGATCAACCAGATGTATAGGATAATACTTTTGATGAAATACCAATTTCAATCGGTTGTAATTCCATGATCCAATATCATCACATAGCCTATACCATATCAATGCCGTTCCCTTCAAATATAAAGGGAAGACCTTCTTCTTGACTTCATCCTTAGGCAAACCTGCAAGCTTAAATAATCCACGAACTTCATCCACATAGATTAGATGCATATCAGGGTGTAGTGTTCCATGTCCTGCATAAGGATTAGCTAGCAGTTTCTCTATCATACCCGAAGGGACTTCATAATAAATATTTTCAGTAGGTTCAGTAGGTAGAGGGGCAACTCTTTGCTCTTCTAGTCGGGGTGAAGATACCCCGAACAAACCCCTCAAAGGATTATTTTCCATGGTAACAAGTGACAGTAAATTTCAGCACAATATATAAATGTTTCCTTACCAAATTCCACTTATCAAAGGCGTTTCACTCCCCGGCAGTGGCACCAGAAAAGAGTCTTGATGACCCACAAGTATAGGGGATCTATCATAGTCCTTTCGATAAGTAAGAGTGTCAAATCCAACGAGGAGCAGAAGGAAATGACAAGCGGTTTTCAGCAAGGTATTCTCTGCAAGCACTGAAATTATCGGTAATAGATAGTTGTGTGATAAGATAATTTGTAAAGGGTAACAAGTAACAAAAGTAACTAAGGTGTAGCATGGTGGCCCGATCCTTTTTGTAGCAAAGGAAAAGCCTGGACGAACTCTTATATAAAACAAAGCACTCCCGAGGACACATGGGAATTACTGTAGTTTTCAGCATGCTCATATGATTCAGGTTCGTTACTTTGATAATTTGATATCTGGGTGGACAGGTGCTTGGGTGCTTCCCTTCCTTGGACAAGCCTCCTACTTATGATTAACCCCTCTCGCAAGCATCGGCAACTACAAAAGAAGAATTAAGATAAATCTAACCATAGCATGAAACATATTGATCCAAATCAGCCCCTTACGAAGCAAAACATAAACTAGGGTTTAAGCTTCTGTAACACTAGCAACCCATCATCTACTTATTACTTCCCAATGCCTTCACCTAGGCCCAAATCTGGTGAAGTGTCATGTAGTTGACGTTCACATAACACCACTAGAGGAAAGACAACATACATCTCATCAAAATATCGAACGAGTACCAAATTCACATGATTACTTATAACAAGACTTCTCCCATGTCCTCAGGAAGAAATGTAACTACTCATAAAGCATATTCATGTTCATAATCAGAGGAGTATTAATTATCATTAAGGATCTGAACTTATGATCTTACACCTAATAAACCAGCTAGCATCAACTACAAGGAGTAATCAACACTACCACCGACCCACTGGTACCAATCTGAGGTTTTGAGACAAAGATCAGATACAAGAGATGAACTAGGGTTTGAGAGGAGATGTGCTACGTCTTGAGCTTGCGTTGGTTTTCCTTGAAGAGAAAGGGTGATGGAGCAATAGTAGCGTAAGTATTTCCCTCAGTTTTCGAGAACCAAGGTATCAATCAAGTAGGAGGCTCCTCAAAAGTATCACACACCTACACAAACAAACCAAGAACTCACAACCAACGCAATAAAGGGGTTGTCAATCCCTTCACGGTCACTTGCAAAAGTGAGATCTGATAGAGATAGTATGATAAGATAAATATATTTTTGGTATTTTATAAGATAGATGCAAAAAGTAAAGATGCAAATAAAAGTAGATTGGAAGCAAATATGATAAAGGATAGACTCGGGGGCCATAGGTTTCACTAGAGGCTTCTCTCAGGATTGCATAAGTATTACGGTGGGTGAACAAATTACTGTCAAGCAATTGATAGAAAAGCGAATAATTATGAGATTATCTAGGCATGATCATGATATAGGCATCACGTCCGGAACAAGTAGACCGACTCCTGCCTGCATCTACTACTATTACTCCACACATCGACCGACTCCTGCCTGCATCTGGAGTATTAAGTTCATAAAGAACAGAGTAACGCATTAAGCAAGATGACATGATGTAGAGGGATAAACTCATGCAATATGATATAAACCCCATCTTTTTATCCTCGATGGCAAAAATACAATACGTGCCTTGCAACCCTTTCTGTCACTAGGTAAGGACACCGCAAGATTGAACCCAAAGCTAAGCACTTCTCCCATGGCAAGAAAGATCAATCTAGTAGGCCAAACCTAACTGATAATTCGAAGAGACTTGCAACGATAACTGATAACCCACAAGTACAGGGGATCGCAACAGTTTTCGAGGGTAGAGTATTCAACCCAAATTTGTTGATTCGACACAAGGGGAGCCAAAGAATATTCTCAAGTATTAGCAGTTGAGTTGTCAATTCAACCACACCTGGAAACTTAATATCTGCAGCAAAGTGTTTAGTAGCAAAGTAATATGATAGTGGTGGTAACAGTAACAAAAGTAAAGACAACAAAAGTAATGTTTTTGGTATTTTGTAGTGATTGTAACAATAGCAACGGAAAAGTAAATAAGCGTAAACCAGTATATGGAAAACTCGTAGGCACCGGATCAGTGATGGATAATTATGCCGGATGTGGTTCGTCATGTAACAGTCATAACATAGGTGACACAGAACTAGCTCCAGTTCATCAATGTAATGTAGGCATGTATTCCATATATAGTCATACGTGCTTATGGAAAAGAACTTGCATGTCATCTTTTGTCCTACCCTCCCGTGGCAGCGGGGTCCTATTGGAAACTAAGGGATATTAAAGCCTCCTTTTAATAGAGAACCGGAACAAAGCATTAGCACATAGTGAATACATGAACTCCTCAAACTATGGTCATCACCGGGAGTGGTCCCGATTATTGTCACTTCAGGGTTGCCAGATCATAACACATAGTAGGTGACTATAGACTTGCAAGATAGGATCAAGAACGCACATATATTCATGAAAACATAATAGGTTCAGATCTGAAATCATGGCACTCGGGCCCTAGTGACAAGCATTAGGCATAGCAAAGTCATAGCAACATCAATCTCAGAACATAGTGGATACTAGGGATCAAACCCTAACAAAACTAACTCGATTACATGATAAATCTCATCCAACCCATCACCGTCCAGCAAGCTTACGATGCAATTACTCACGCACGGCGGTGAGCATCATGAAATTGGTGATGGAGGATGGTTGATGATGACAACGGCGACGAATCCCCCTCTCCGGAGCCCCGAACGGACTCCAGATCAGCCTCCCAGAGAGATTAGGTCTTGGCGGCGGCTCCGTGATCGTAAAACGCGATGAAACTTTCTCCCGATTTTTCTCCCGAAAGCCAATATATGGAGTTGGAGTTGGCGTCGGAGGGCATCCAGGGGCCCACGAGGTAGGGGCGCGCCCGGGGAGGGCGCGCCTCACCTCGTGGGACAGGTGTGGGCCCCTGGTCTTCATCTTTAGCGAGGATTTTTATTATTTATTATAAGATATTCCGTGGAGTTTCAGGTCATTCCGAGAACTTTTGTTTTCTGCACATAAAACAACATCATGGCAATTCTGCTGAAAACAGCGTCGGTCATGGCAATTCTGCTGAAAACAGCGTCGGTCCGGGTTAGTTCCATTCAAATCATACAAGTTAGAGTCCAAAACAAGGGCAAAAGTGTTTGGAAAAGTAGATGCGACGGAGACGTATCAACTCCCCCAAGCTTAAACCCTTGCTTGTCCTCAAGCAATTCAGTTGACAAACTGAAAGAGAAAAGAAAACTTTACAAACTCTGTTTGCTCTTGTTGTTGTAAACATGAAAAGCCAGCATTCAAGTTTCAGCAATTATTATGAACTAACCATACTCACAATAACACGTAGGTCTCACAATTACTCATATCAATAATATAATCAGCTAGCGAGCCATAATAATAAAACTCGGATCACAACACTTTCTCAAAATAATCATAACATGATATAACAAAATGGTATCTCGCTAGCCCTTTCTGAGACTGCAAAACATAAATGAAGAGCACCTTTAAAGATCAAGGACTGACTAAACATTGTAATTCATGGTAAAAGAGATCCAGTCAAGTCATACCCAAAAGAAACCAATTATAATGAATACAAACGAAAGTGTGCTCTCCAGCGGGTGCTTTTTTAATAAGAAGGGTGATGACTCAACATAAAAGTAAATAGATAGGCCCTTCGCAGAGGGAAGCAGGGATTTGTAGAGGTGCCAGAGCTCGATTTTGAAATAGAGATAAATTATATTTTGAGCGGCATACTTTCACTGTCAACGCGACAACTATGAGATTGCTGTATTTTCCATGCTACATGCATTATAGGCAGTTCCCAAACAGAATGGTAAAGGTTTATACTCCCCCTCCTCCACAAGCATCAATCCATGGCTTGCTCGAAACAACGAGTGCCTCCAACATTCAATGGGTCCCAGGGGGAGTTTTGCTTAATTATTTTGATTTGCTTTGATCTTTCTGGATCATGGGACTGGGCATCCCGATTACCGGCCCTTTCTCGTGAATGAGGAGCGGAGTCCACTCCTCTTGAGAATAACCCACCTAGCATGGAAGATATAGGCAGCCCTAGTTGCACATGAGCCGCTCGAGCATACAAAACAGAATTTTTATTTGAAGGTTTGGAGTTTGGCACATACAAATTTACTTGGAATGGCAGGTAGATACCGCATATAGGAAGGTATAGTGGACTCATATGGAACAAGTTTGGGGTTTAAGGAGTTTGGATGCACAAGCAGTATTCCCGCTTAGTACAGTTGAAGGCTAGCAAAAGACTGGGAAGCGACCAACTGAGAGAGCGACAACAGTCGTAAACATGCATTAAAATTAATTTACACCAAATATAAGCATGAGTAGGATATAATCCACCATGAACATAAATATCATGAAGGCTATGTTGATTTGATTCAACTACATGCGTGAACATGTGCCAAGTCGAGTCACTCAATTCATTCAAAGGAGGATACCATCCATCATACCACATCATAATCATTCTAATAGCATTTTGGCATGCAAGGTAAACCATTATAACTCATAGCTAATCAAGCATGGCACAAGCAACTATAATCTCTAAATGTCATTGCAAATATGTTTACTTCATAATAGCTGAATCAGGAACGATGAATCATCATATTTACAAAAACAAGAGAGGTCGAGTTCATACCAGCTTTTCTCATCCCAATAAGTCCATCATATACTCGGTGTGTATAATAATAAGAGTGCACATGCATTGGACTAAGCTAGAATCTGCAAGCATTCAACTCAAGAGAGAAGACAAGTAATATATGCTCTAAGTTAGATAAACAATAATGCATATAAGAGCCACTAAGCATTTTCAATATAGTCTTCTCGACCCCCAAAGAAAGGAAAAGAAATAAAAACTATTTACACGGGAAAGCTCCCAACAAGCAAAAGAAGAACGGGAAATATTTTTGGGTTTTCTTTTTAATTCTACTACAAGAAAGGAAAGTAGACTAACTAATTTTTTTTGTTTTTTCTTAAGGTTTATCAAACACACAAGAAGAAAGAAAATAAACTAGCATGGATATTACAGTGAAAGAGTATGAGCACCGACATCTAGCAATGAGTGTGTGTGAACATAAATGTAATGTCAGTGGGAAATACGTACTCCCCCAAGCTTAGGCTTTTGGCCTAAGTTGGTCTATTGCCAGGGATAGCCTGGCTGATACCCGTAGGTGTAGCTGGGGTCATACTGTGGCGCAGAATAGTTAGGATCATAATGTGATGAAGAGGACTCTGATTGCCACTGGCTGGCAACCGCCTCAGGATCCCAAGAATAAACAGACATTCTTGGAGGCTCATCTTGTGGCTCCGGTTCCGGGGCTGGCGCAGGATTCCGATAGGCTTGAACAGCCGCCCACGGAACAATGTAAGAACCTGTAGACAAGTTAAACAAAGAGGGAGCAGGCAAAGTAATAGTCTCGGGGTGATGTTTATCAAAGTACAATTTATATTTAAGCTCCCCTTCGCGACTCTTAACAAGAAAATGATGCGCTAGCATACTCTTATAATATAAATAAGCACGGGGCAGCGCTGTTTCTTCTTTCTCCTCATGCCTAATAGGTATTTCAAAATATTCAGCTAGGCGTGAAGCATAAATGCCCCCAAAGATGGGGCCCTTAGTGCGGTTCAGACTTAACCGTCTAGCAACAATTCCACCCATACTAATATAGTTATTGCGGTATAAACCATGGAACAAAATAATGATATCAGGAGTGCTAAGGTTCCCACAGTTCCCGCGACCAATCAAGCAACGACTAGCAAATAAGGCAAAGTAGCGCAAAACAGGAAAATGTATGCTAGTAATTCTTGCATCAGAAACCTTTCTGGTTTCTCCCACAGTGATAGTGTTAATAAAAGCTTCCACTTCATTACGGTGTGGTTCATCTAAGGTGCCCTCAAAAGGTATTTTGCAAACCTCGCAAAATTCAGCTAATGTCATCTCCTTAACAATGTCATATAAATGGAACTCTACTGTTGGAGGTGATTTCTTAGGGAAAAAGTAGAAGTTCTACACAAAAGTATTTGTGAGTAAGAGATACTGATGACGTTGGTCGCGGAGGAAGTTCTTGAGGCTGGCGTTCTCAATTAATAGATAGAAATCCTCATAAATCCCGGCTCTCCTCAAGAAGTCATCGGAAGGCCATTCACACGGCCGAACCTCCGCGATACGAGGCAAATTAAATTTGGGCTTCTGTTCTTCTTCCTTTTGTTTCTCCTTAGAACTTCGGCTCGACGAGCCCCTCAAAAGTCTCTTCATTACTTCTGAAACAATCTGAAATTTTTAGTAACTTCAAATAAAAGTGAACCAACTTCAATAAAACTGATAGCAACTACTCATACAAGTGCCTAGAGCATATATCAAGCATTAGAACTACTTGGAACCATATAAATTTGACATGCAAGCTCAAGAACATGGTCACCTATGCAGCACAAATTTGCAATGAATAAAGCACTAGAACAAAAACTAATTGGACCATTGGAGGAGTCACATACCAAGGAACAATCTCCCCAAGCAGTTTTGCGAGAGGTGCTTTGAGCAAGGAGATCGAAAATCGCAGCAAAAGTTGCTGGAACACGAGCTTGAGTTGTTTTTTTGGGTTTGTGTGAGACAGAGGAAGAAGATGGGTGCAGGGATAAGTGGAGGAGGGCCACCATGGGCCCACGAGGCAGGGGGGCGCGCCCTCCACCCTCGTGGCCAGGTGGCAGCTCCCCCCGCGGTAATTTTTGCACTAAAAATCCTCAAATATTCCCGAGAAAATCATATTAAATTGGCATGGCATTCTGAGGACTTCTATTTTCGGGATATTTTTATATTGCACGGATAAGTCGGGAGACAGACAGAAAAATACTATTTTACTTTATTTTTACTAAATAACAGAGAATATAAAGAGGGTATAGATGGTTGTGCTTCTAGTTTCATCCATCTCATGCTCATCAAAAGGAATCCACTAACAAGGTTGATCAAGTCTTGTTAACAAACTCATTCCGATTAACATGAAACCGGAGAAATTTCGAATAACACTATGTTACCTCAACGGGGATATGGACATCCCCAATAATAAGTATATCATATTTCTTCTTGACAGTAGGGAGAGGAAATTCAAAACCTCCAAATATAATCGATGGAATTTTTCCAATAGAGTTGATACTATAAACTTGAGGTTGTTTCCTCGGAAAGTGTACCGTCTGCTCATTACCATTAACATGAAAAGTGACATTGCCTTTGTTGCAATCAATAACAGCCCCTGCAGTATTAAGGAAAGGTCTTCCAAGAATAATAGACATACTATCATCCTCGGAATATCAAGAATAACAAAGTCCGTTAGAATAGTAACGCTTGCAACCACAACAGCACATCCTCACAAATACCGGCAGTATAGCAGTTGATTTATCAGCCATTTGCAAAGATATTTCAGTAGGTGTCAACTTATTCAAGTCAAGTCTACGATATAAAGAGAGAGGCATAACACTAACATGGGCTCCAAGATCACATCAAGCAGTTTTAACATAATTTCTTTTAATGGAGCATGGTATAGTAGGTACTCCTGGATCTCCTAGTTCCTTTGGTGTTCCACCCTTAAAAGTATAATTAGCAAGCATGGTGGAAATTTCAGCTTCCGGTATCTTTCTTTTATTTGTAACAATATCTTTCATATATTTAGCATAAGGATTTGTTTTGAGCACATCAGTTAATCGCATACGCAAAAAGATAGGTCTAATCATTTCAGCAAAGCGCTCAAAATCCTCATCATCCTTTTCTTGGATGGTTTGGGAGGAAAAGGCATGGGTTTCGAACCCATGGTTCTCTTTCTTTACCATGTTTCCTAGCAACGAAGTCTCTTTTATCATAACGTTGATTCTTTGATTGTGGGTTATCAAGATCAACAAGAGGTTCAACTTCTACATCATTATCATTACTAGGTTGAGCATCATCATGAACATCATCATTAACATTTTACTAGGTTCATGTTCATTACCGATTGTGTTTCAGATTAGACATAGAGATATCATTTGGATTATCGTGGTTCAGCAATAGGTTCACTAGAAGTTTGCATAGTTCTATCATTTTCTTTTCTTCCTCTTAGAAGAACTAGGCATATCAATATTATTTCTCTGAGAATCTTGCCCGATTCTCTTAGGGTGGCCTTCAGGATACAAAGGTTCCTGAGTCATTCTACTAGTTCTAGTAGCCACTCTAACGGCATAATCATTTTTCTTACTATTCATTTCATTAAGCACTTCTTTCTGAGCTTTAAGTACTTGTTCTACTTGAGTGGTAACCATAGAAGCATGTTTGTTAACAAGTTTAAGTTCACCTCTAATATTAGCCATATAATCACTCAAGCATTTAATCATAAAGGTATTCTGTTTTAATTGTCTACCAAAATAAGCATTAAAGTCATCTTGCTTAAACATAAAGTCATCGAACTCATCCAAGCACAGACTAGAAATTTTAGTAGGAGGGACTTCAGTTTTATCATATCTATAGAGAGAATTTACCTTTACTACCTGTGTCGGGATATCGGGGGGGGGGGGGGGTTCTTCAGTAAATAAGTAATTGAGATCATGTACTTCTTCAACTGGCAGTGAATTAAGACCATGTATTTCTTCAATAGGAGGTAAATTCTTAACATCTTCAGCTTTAATACCTTTTTCTTTCATAGATTTCTTTGCTTCTTGCATATCTTCGGGACTGAGAAATAGAACACCTCTCTTCTTCGGAGTTGGTTTAGGAATAGGCTCAGTAATTGGCTCGGGAGCTGGCTCAGGAGTTGGCTCAGGAGGTGCCTAATTATTTTCATTTGTCAACATATTATTCAATAAAATTTCAGCTTCATCCAGTGTTCTTTCCCTGAAAAGAGAACCAGCACAACTATCCAGGTAATCTCTGGAAGCATCAGTTAGTCCATTATAAAAGATATCAAATATTTCAGGTTCCTTAAGAGGATGATCAGGCAAAGCATTAAGTAACTTGAGAAGCCTCCCCCAAGCTTGTCGGAGACTTTCTTCTTCAATTTGCACAAAATTATATATATCCCTCAAAGCAGCTTGTTTCTTATGAGCAGGGAAATATTTAGCAGAGAAGTAATAAATCATATCCTAGGGACTTTGCACACAACCAGGATCAAGAGAATTGAACCATATCTTAGCATCACCTTTTAATGAGAACGGAAATATTTTAAGTAAATAAAGGTAGCGCGATCTCTCATTATTAGTAAACAGGGCAGCTATATTATCTAACTTACGAAGATGTGCCACAATAGTTTCAGATTCGTAGCCATAAAAAGGATCAGATTCAACCAAAGTAATTATATCCGGATCAACAAAAAATCATAATAATCCTGATCAGAACACGATAGGTGAAGTAGCAAAAGCAGGTCGGGTCTCATCCTACCTCTAAAAGATTCTTTACTCCATTTAACTAGCAACCTATTACATTCAAGACTATCCTCGGCAAGCAAGAATAGCTTCAGAGATTCAGCATTAAAAGGTAACCCTCGTGAATAGCAGGCCTATTTTCATCATCACTAACATCATCGTGTTCTGTTTCAATAATTTCTCTTTCTCTAGACCTAGAAATTTGTTCATCTAGAAATTCATCAAGAGGCACAGTAGTATCAAGCATAGAAGTAGTTTCATCATAAGTATCATGCATAGCAGAAGTGGCATCATCAATAACATGCGACATATTGGAACGAATAGCAGAAGCAGGTTTAGGTGTCGCTACCTTACTTATAACAGAAGGTGAATCAAGTGCAGAGCTAGATGGCAGTTCCTTACCTCCCCTCATAGTTGAGGGATAAATTGTTGTCTTAGCGTCTTTCAAATTATTCATAGTGTCCAGCAGATATAAATCCCAAGTGACTCAAAGAATAGAGCTATGCTCCCCGGCAACGGCGCCAGAAAAAGGTCTTGATAACCCACAAGTATAGGGGATCGCAACAGTTTTCGAGGGTAGAGTATTCAACCCAAATTTGTAGATTCGACACAAGGGGAGCCAAAGAATATTCTCAAGTATTAGCAGCTGAGTTGTCAATTCAACCACACCTGGAAACTTAATATCTGCAGCAAAGTGTTTAGTAGCAAAGTAATATGATAGTGGTGGTAACGGTAACAAAAGTAAAGACAACAAAAGTAATGTTTTTGGTATTTTGTAGTGATTGTAACAATAGCAACGGAAAAGTAAATAAGCGTAAACCAGTATATGGAAAACTCAGAGGCACCGGATCGTGATGGATAATTATGCCGGATGTGGTTCGTCATGTAACACCATAACATAGGGTGACACAGAACTAGCTCCAGTTCATCAATGTAATGTAGGCATGTATTCCATATATAGTCATACGTTCTTATGGAAAAGAACTTGCATGACATCTTTTGTCCTACCCTCCCGTGGTAGCGGGGTCCTATTGGAAACTAAGGGATATTAAGGCCTCCTTTTAATAGAGAACCGGAACAAAGCATTAGCACATAGTGAATACATGAACTCCTCAAACTATGGTCATCACTGGGAGTGGTCCCGATTATTGTCACTTCGGGGTTGCCGGATCATAACACATAGTAGGTGACTATAGACTTGCAAGATAGGATCAATAACACACATATATTAATGAAAATATAATAGGTTCAGATCTGAAATCATGGCACTCGGGCCCTAGTGACAAGCATTAGGCATAGCAAAGTCATAGCAACATCAATCTCAGAACATAGTGGATACTAGGGATCAAACCCTAACAAAACTAACTCGATTACATGATAAATCTCATCCAACCCATCATCGTCCAGCAAGCCTATGATGCAATTACTCACGCACGGCGGTGAGCATCATGAAATTGGTGATGGAGGATGGTTGATGATGACGACGGCGACGAATCCCCTTCTCCGGAGCCCCGAACGGACTCCAGATCAGCCCTCCCGAGAGAGATTGGGGCTTGGCGGCGGCTCCGTATCGTAATACTCGATGAAACTTTCTCCCCGATTTTTTTCTCCCCGAAAGCCAATATATGGAGTTGGAGTTGGCGTCGGAGGGCATCCAGGGGGCCCGCAAGGTAGGGGGGCGCGCCCAGGGGGGAGGGGCGCGCCCCCACCCTCGTGGACAGGGTGTGGGCCCCCTGTTCATCATCTTTGGCGAGGATTTTTTATTATTTATTATAAGATATTCCGTGGAGTTTCAGGTCATTCCGAGAAATTTTGTTTTCTGCACATAAAACAACATCATGCCAATTCTGCTGAAAACAACGTCAGTCCGGGTTAGTTCCATTCAAATCATACAAGTTTGAGTCCAAAACAAGGGCAAAAGTGTTTGGAAAAGTAGATACGACGAAGACGTATCAATAACTCAATCATACATAAAAGAATTCAAAGGAGATTCAAATATTTCTCATAGATAAACTTGATCATAAACCTACAATTCATCGGATCTCGACAAACACACCGCAAAAAGAGTTTACATCGAATAGATCTCCACAAGAGAGGGGGAGAACATTGTATTGAGATCCAAAAAGAGAGAAGAAGCCATCTAGCTAATAACTCTGGACCCGAAGGTCTATGGTAAACTACTCACAACTCATCGGAAGGGCTATGGTGTTGATGTAGAAGCCCTCCGTTGTTGATTCCTCCCAGAGCGCCATGAGGCTCCAAGATGGGATCTCGGGATACGTAAGGTTACGGCGATGGAAATTGTGTTTCGTTGTTCCTGGATGTTTTCGGGCACGAGGCTTATATAGGAGGAAGAAGTACGTGGGTGGCCCGAGGCCCACGAGACAGGGGCGCCCCTGTGAGGGTGGGCGCGCCTACCTCTCGTGGCCGCCTCGGCTGCTTCTTGACTTGCACTCCAAGTACTGGATCACGTCTGCTCCAAAAATCACGCCCCAAGGTTTCATTCCGCTTGATATTCCTTTTCTTCAAATACTGAAATAGGCAAAAAACAGCAATACGGGCTGGGCCTCCGGTTAGTACGTTAGTCCCAAAAAATGATATAAATGTGTAAAATAAAGCCCATAAACATCCAAAAGAGGTAATATAATAGCATGGAACAATCAAAATTATAGATACATTGAGACGATCAAGCATCCCCAAGCTTAATTCATGCTCGCCCTCGGTAGGTAAATGATAAAACAGAATTTTTGATGTGGAATGCTACCTAGCATAATTTTCAATGTAATTTTCTTTATTGTGGCATGAATGTTCAGATCCAAATGATTCAAAATAAAATATCATATTGATAAATAAATAGTAATACTTCAAGCATACTAATCAAAGTAATCATGTCTTCTCAAAATAACATGGCAAAAGAAAGTTCATCCCTACAAATCATATAGTTAGGCTATGCTTCATTTTCATCACACAAAGATGTTCCCAACATCTATACCCATGATGACAAGCCAAGCTATTGTTTTGTAACGCCCCGGATTCGATGCGCCAGGTGTCTGCCAGTTATTCACCGTCGTTGCCATGTCATTTGCTTGCGTGTTGCACTTTGCCATGTCATCATATGCATTTCATATCATGTCAACATGTGCATTTCATTTTGCATACGTGTTCATCTCATGCATCCGAGCATTTTCCCCGTTGTCCGTTTTGCAATCCGGCACTCCTATGTTCCCCGGTGTCCCCCTTTTGTCTCTCGTTGTGTGCGGGTGTTAAACTTTCTCGGAATGGCCCGAGGTTTGCCAAGCGGCCTTGGTATACCACCGGTAGACCGCTTGTCAAGTTTCGTGCCATTTGGAGGTCGTTTGATACCCCAACGGTTAACTGGGTAACCGTAGAAGCCTCTTTTGTGTGCAGCCCAACACCCCTTCCAAAGTGGCCCAAAGCCCAGCAAACCCCCCTCCATGCTCTCCGCCGTTCGTTCACGATCGCGTGGCTGAAAACCGCACCTCATTTGGAACTTCCTAGCTCCCTCTACCTATAAAACTAGACCTTCCCCGAAATTTTCGGGTCATTCTACCCTAACCCTAGCCTTCTTCTTCCTCCGCACACGGACGCGTCTGCGTGCGTGCGGACACGTCCGCCGCCTCCTCAGCCACTCGTGGCTTGCCACGTGTCCCCGCCATCCTCTATCTGCGCGCCACCGCCTGACGAAGCCCGCCTTGCCCGCCGCCTTGGCGGAGCCGCCCGCGGCAGCGCCCTCCGCGCCCCCCACCACCGGAGATCCTCCGCTTGGCGACCTCACGCCCCGGATCCGCCTCCTCCAGATCCGGCGGCCCTGAAGGCCGCCCGCCGCCAGCGCCCCTCGTCGACCCGCCGCCTTGCCGAAGCGCCGCCTCGCCAGCGCGCTTTTTCCTCGCCGCCTCGAGTTCGCCCGACCCGCCCGCCGCCGTGCCACCTCCGCCCGGCGACCGCCGCCGCCGGCCCGCCAGCCTCGTCCCCGTCTACCGGTGCCTCCCCGTCGTCCCCGTCGTCGCTGGAGCTCGCGGGAGCTCGCCGGAGTTCCACTCCGGCCGGATCCATCCCGCCTGGACCAGATCCACCAGGAGACGATAACTTGCTGCATACTGCTCGGTTTCGTGCGTGTAATATGTCAAATTGTTCGACTCAATGAGTACATCATTTAATTACATTGCACCATGTTCATTTGAGTTCATCTTGATGCCTGAATCATCGTTGCAAGAGTGCTATATAATGTTAATCTGCTGAAACTGTTATAACTTGATGATTTGTCATTTTTGCCATGTTTGATGTGTGCATCCTATGAGTTTGATGTCTACATGTGTTTGGTGCTATGTCATGCCATCTTTACAGTGGTGCCATCCATGGATTTTTGTGGGTCTTGTATTGAGTGCATTGAGCTTGTTAAGTAGGGTACTTGCTGTTGCTGTTCTCCTGACTGATTCTGTTATATATTTTGATGCTATGTTAACCAGCTGCTACAAGTCATTCTATGCATAATCTGGAGATGTTCACTAAGAATGTTTTGTTCTACATGTCATGCTCTATCCATTCATGCCCTTGGTTGCATTTATAGCTTGCTGTAACTTGTTGTTATCGTGCCCTCAAGATTGCTAAATAATGTTGCTGTCAGCCTGTTAGCATTAAGTTCAATGTTGCCGTGATTGTTGTTAGTGATCCATGCACTCTATGAACTTTCTCTTGCCATGCCTAGCTTCACCAACATGTCTTCTTACTGTGAGTTTCCTTGCCATGCCATGTATTGCTCTTTGGTGAGTGGTTCAAGCTCACCAACATGTCTACTTATTGTTGTTCCTGCCATGTATGAAGCTGTCGTATCATTTGCCATGTTTACATGGGTGCCATCATATTTTATGTGCCCTTTTGGCTCATGGTAAGGAAAGGACTTTTGTTCTATGCAACTAGTAGATTCATGCCATGCCTTTGTTTGCATTGATAAGTTCCTGTAACATGTTGTTTGATAGCTCTAAACATTGCAACCTGATGTTATTTCCTGATAAGTCTGAAACTGTTATTATTTGCAATCTTGCCATGTGTTTTTGAGCATGTTATAATGATTTCTGAAGATATCTCAGTGTTCATGTTTTGTCATGCTTTACCTGTACTTCATGCCCATGCCTTTTGTTTTCACGTTGAGGTGCTGTAGCATAGTGGTTTGATGCTTGCAAGATGCCTAGTTGCTGTTTTGGACAGATTGTTGCTATAACTTGTATAGTGTGTGTATGTTGAACCGTTGCTCCGTTTTGAGTGTGCTCTATATGAAACTTGCTTGATTTTGTATGTAGTTTCATATTATCATGTTGCATCCTTGTTTTGAGGTGTTTGCTTGATGTTTGTATGCATTTTGCATCAATGCCATGTTTAACTTGTTTTGCTCATATCTTCTAGGCCGTAGCTCTGAATCTAATGAACTTTATATGTAACTTGACTAGATTTTCGTGTAGATCATCATGGTGCATCTTAACTTGCTGTTTAACAACTAGAACATAAAGTTATTCAGATCTGGACCAATTTCGAAATATGCATGAGGACTTACCGGAACTGTTATATGTTGTTTCCGGCCTCATTTAAACTTGCCTTGATGTGTTGTTCTTGTTTGCATCATCTCTTGCCATGAGTAGCTTCATGTAGTCTTGCCTTGCATCATACTTGGTTGAGCATCATGTCTTGTATATGTGTGGTGTGTTTACCATGTTGTGTGCTTCTTCTCGATAGTTCCCATTTCGTTGCGATCGTGAGGATTCGTTTGTCTACGCTTGGTTCGGCTTCATCCGTTTGTCTTCTTCATGGACTCGTTCTTATTCCTTGCGGGATTTCAGGAAAGATGACCGTCACCTTGGATCTCATTACTATCATTGCTATGCTAGTTGCTTCGTTCTATCGCTATGCTGCGTTACCTATCACCTGTTTATTCAAGTCTCCCCAAATTGCCATGAACCTCTAACCTTTGACACCATTCCTAGCAAACCGTTGCTTGGCTATGTTACCGCTTTGCTCAGCCCTCTTATAGCGTTGCTAGTTGCGGTGAAGTTGAAGATTGCTCCATGGTGGACAGGATTTTGCTGGGATATCACAATATCTCTTATATTATTAATGCATCTATATACTTGGTAAAGGGTGGAAGGCTCGGCCTTATGCCTGGTGTTTTGTTCCACTCTTGCCGCCTAGTTTCCATCATATCGGTATTATGTTCCCGGATTTTGCGTCCCTAACGCGTTGGGTGATTTATGGGACCCCTTGACATTTCGCTTTGAATAAGACTCCTCCAAAGAAGGCCCAACCTTGGTTTTACCATTTGCCTCACCACCACCTACTTTCCGTTGGGAGTAATTAACCCAAGGGTCATCTTTATTCAGCCCCCCGGGCCAATGCTTGTCTAAGTGTTGGTCCAAACTAGAGCACCGTGCGGGACCATCCCTTGGCAACTTGGGTTACGTCGGTACCTGTACGCTTAGCTTATCCGGTGTTGCCCTGAGAACGAGATATGTGTAGCTCCTATCGGGATTGTCGGCGCATCGGGCGGCTTTGCTGGTCTTGTTTTATTATTGTCGAAATTGTTGGGGAACGTAGTAATTTCAGAGATTTTCCTACGCACACGCAAGATCATGGTGATGGCATAGCAACGAGAGGGGAGAGTATTGTCCACGCACTCGTGAGACCGTAAGCGAAGCGCTATGACAACGCTGTTGATGTAGTCGACGCCTTCACGATCCGACCGATCCAAGCACCGAACGTCACGGCACCTCCGAGTTCAGCACACGCTTAGCTCGATGACGATCCCCGCCGATCTAGCAAAGTGTCGGGATGAGTTCCACAAGACGACGGCGTGGTGACGATGATGATGTTTCATCGCGCAGGCTTCGCCTAAACTCTGCGACGATATGACCGAGGTGGAATATGGTGGAAGGGGGCACCGCACACGGCTAAGGAACGATCCGTAGATCAACTTATGTGTTCTGGGGTGCTCCCCTGCCCCCGTATATAAAGGAGGGAGGGGGAGGTGCGGCCGGCCCTCAAGGGGTGCGCCTGGAGGAGTCCTACTCCCACCGGGAGTAGTACTGCCCCCCTCTTGCCTTGTTGGAGAAGGAAAGGGGGGAGGGGAAAGAGGAAGGGGCGCCGCCTCTCTCCTTGTCCTATTCGGACTAGGGGAGGGGCGCGCCTGCCCTGGCCGGCCCTCCTCTTTTCCTCATGGCCCACTAAGGCCCATTATCCCCGGAGGGTTCCGTAACCCGGTGTTCCAAAAATCCCGATTTCACCCGAACCATTCCGATATCCAAATATAGGCTTCCAATATATCAATCTTTATGTCTCGACCATTTCGAGACTCCTCGTCATGTCCGTGATCACATCTAGGACTCCGAACAAACTTCGGTACATCAAAACTTGTAAACTCATAATAAAACTGTCATCGTAACGTTAAGCGTGCGGACCCTACGGGTTCGAGAACTATGTAGACATGACCTAGAACTATTCTCGGTCAATAACCAATAGCGGAACCTGGATGCCCATATTGGTTCCTACATATTCTACGAAGATCTTTATCGATTAAACCGCATAACGACATACGTTGTTCCCTTTGTCATCGGTATGTTACTTGCCCGAGATTCGATCGTCGGTATCCAATACCTAGTTCAATCTCGCTACCGGCAAGTCTCTTTACTCGTTCAGAATACATCATCTCGCAACTAACTTATTAGTTGCAATGCTTGCAAGGCTTATGTGATGTGTATTACCGAGAAGGCCCAGAGATACCTCTCCGACAATTGGAGTGACAAAACCTAATCTCAAATACGCCAACCCAACATGTACCTTTGGAGACACCTGTAGTACTCCTTTATAATCACCCAGCTACGCCAGACGCTTGGTAGCACCAAAGTGTTCCTCCGTAAACGGAGTTGCATAATCTCATAGTTACCGGAACATGTATAAGTCATGAAGAAAGCAATAGCAATATACTAAACGTTCAAGTGCTAGGCTAACGGAATGGGTCATGTCAATCACATCATTCTCCTAATGATGTGATCCCATTAATAAAATAACAACACATATCTATGGTTAGGAAACATAACCATCTTTGATTAATGAGCTAGTCAAGTAGAGGCATACTAGTGACTATATGTTTGTCTATGTATTCACACATGTATCATGTTTCCGGTTAATGCAATTCTAGCATGAACAATAAACATTTATCATGATATGAGGAAATAAATAATAAGTTTTATTATTGCCTCTAGGGCATATTTCCTTCAGTCTCCCACTTGCACTAGAGTCAATAATCTAGATTACACAGTAATGATTCTAACACCCATGGAGTCTTGGTGCTGATCATGTTTTGCTCGAGGAAGAGGCTTAGTCAACGGGTCTGCAATATTCAGATCCGTATGTATCTTGCAAATTTATATGTCTCCCACCGACTTGGTCCCAATGGAATTGAAGCGCCTCTTGATATGCTTGGTCCTCTTGTGAAATCTGGATTCCTTTGCCAAGGCAATTGCACCAAGATTGTCACGAAGATCTTCGTTGGTCCCGATGCACTAGGTATGACACCTAGATCGGAAATGAACTCTTTCATCCGCACTCTTCATTTGCTGCTTCAAGCAGCTATGTACTCGCTTCACATGTAGATCCCGCCACGACGCTTTGTTTAGAACTGCACCAACCGACAGCTCCACCGCTTAATAAAAACACGATCCGGTTTGCGATTTAGAATCGTCCGGATCAGTGTCAAAGCTTGCATCGATGTAACCATTTACGACTAGCTCTTTGTCACCTCCATATACGAGAAACATATCCTTAGTCCTTTTCGTATTTCAGATGTTCTTGACCGCTGTCCAAAGGATCCACTCTGATTACTTTGGTACCTTCCTGCCAAGCTTATTGCTAAGCATACGCCAGTCTGGTACACAGCATTGCATACATGATAGAGCCTATGGCTGAAGCATAGGAACATCTTTCATTTTCTCTCTATCTTCTGCTGTGGTCGGGCATTGAGTCCGACTCAATTTCACACCTTGTAATACAGTAAAAACCTTTCTTTGCCTGATCCATTTTGAACTTTTTCAAAACTTTATCAAGGTATGTGCTTTGTGAAAGTCCAATTAAGCGCTTTGTTCTATCTCTATAGATCTTGATGCCCAATATGTAAGCAGCTTCACCGAGGTCTTTCATTGAAAAACTTTTATTCAAGTATCCTTTATGCTATCCAGAATTCTATATCATTTCCAATTAATAATATGTCGTCCACATATAATATTAGAAATGCTACAGAGCTCCCACTCACTTTCTTGTAAATACAAAGCTTCTCCAAAAGTCTCAGATAAAACCATATGCTTTGATCACACTATCAAAGCGCTTATTCCAACTCCGAGAGGCTTGCACTGCACCATAAATTGATCGCTGGAGCTTGCACACTTTGTTAGCACCTTTTGGATCAACAAAACCTTCTGGTTGCATCATATACAACTCTTCTTCTAGAAATCCATTCAAGAATGCAGTTTTACATCCATTTGCCAAATTTCATAATCATAAAATGCAGCAATTGCTAACATGATTCAGACAGACTTAAGCATCGCTACGGGTGAGAAAGTCTCATCGTAGTCAACCCCTTGAACTTGTCGAAAACCTTTCGCAACAAGTCGAGCTTTATAGACAGTTATATTACCATCGCGTCGCCTTCTTCTTAAAGATCCATTTATTCTCAATGGCTTGCCGATCATCGGGCAAGTCAACCAAAGTCCATACTTTGTTCTCATACATGGATCCCATCTCAGATTTCATGGCTTCTAGCCATTTTGCGGAATCTGGGCTCACCATCGCTTCTTCATAGTTTGTAGGTTCACCATGGTCAAGTAACATGACTTCCAGAATAGGATTATCGTACCACTCTGGTGCGGATCTTACTCTAGTTGACCTACGTAGTTCAATAGAAACTTGATCTGAAGTTTCATGATCATCATCATTAACTTCCTCACTAATTGGTGTAGGTGTCACAGGAACCGATTTCTGTGATGAACCATTTTCCAATATGGGAGCTGGTACTGTTACCTCATCAAGTTCTAATTTTCTCCCACTCACTTCTTTCGAGAGAAACTCCTTCTCTAGAAAGGATCCATTCTTAGCAACGAATGTCTTGCCTTCGGATCTGTGATAGAAGGTGTACCCAACTGTTTCCTTTGGGTATCCTATGAAGACACATTTTTCCGATTTGGGTTCAAGCTTATCAGGTTGAAGTTTTTTCACATAAGCATCGCAGCCCCAAACTTTCGAAACGACAACTTTGGTTTCTTGCCAAACCATAGTTCATAAGGAGTCATCTTAACGGATTTTGATGGTGCCCTATTTAACGTGAATGCGCCGCCTCTAAAGCATAACCCCAAAACGATAGCGGTAAATTGGTAAGAGACATCATAGATCGCACCATATCTAGTAAAGTACGATTACGACGCTCGACACACCATTACGCTGTGGTGTTCCAGTGGCGTTAGTTGCGTAAACTATTCCGCAATTTTTCAAATGTAGACCAAACTCAGAACTCAAATATTCTCCTCCACGATCAGATCGTAGAAATTTTATTTTCTTGTTACGATGATTTTCAACTTCACTCTAAAATTCTTTGAACTTTTCAAATGTTTCAGATTTATGCTTCATTAAGAAGATATACCCATATCTGCTTAAATCATCTGTGAAGGTGAGAAAATAACGATATCCGCCACGAGCTTCAACATTCATCGGACCACATACATCTCGTATGTATGATTTCCAACAAATCTGTTGCTCTCTCCATAGAACCGAGAACAGTGTTTTAGTCATCTTGACTATGAGGCACGGCTCGCAAGTACCAAGTGATTCATAATCAAGTGATTCCAAAAGTCCATCAAGATGGAGTTTCTTCATGCGCTTTACACCGATATGACCTAAACGGCAAGTGCACAAATAAGTTGCACTATCATTATTAACTCTGCATCTTTTGGCTTCGATATTATGAATATGTGTATTACTACTATCGAGATTTAATAAAATAGACCACTCATCAAGGGTGCATGACCATAAAAGATATTACTCATATAAATAGAACAACCATTATTCTCTCGATTTAATGAATAACCGCCTCGCATCAAACAAGATCCAGATATAATGTTCATGCTCAACGCCGGCACCAAATAACAATTATTTAGGTCTAAAACTAATCCTCAAGGTAGATGTAGAGGTAGCGTGCCGACCGCGATCACATCGACTTTGGAACCGCTTCCCACGCGCATCGTCACCTCGTCCTTTGCTGCTCGCTATTCCGTAGTCCCTGCTTTGAGTTGCAAATATTAGCAATGTAACCAGATCAAATACCCAAAAGCTACTACGAGCTCTAGTAAGGTACACATCAATAACATGTATATCACATATACCTTTGTTCACCTTGCCATCCTTCTTATCCGCCAAATACTTGGGGCAGTTCCGCTTCCAAAGGACCAGTTTGCTTGCAGAGAAACACTCGTTTCAGGCTTAGGTCCAGACTTGGGTTTCTTCTCTTGAGCAGCAACTTTCTTGCTGTTCTTTTGAAGTTCCCTTCTTCTTCCCTTTGCCCTTTTCTTGAAACTAGTGGTCTTGTTGACCATCAACACTTGATGCTACTTCTTGATTTCTACCTTCGCAGCTTTTAGCATTGCGAAGAGCTCGGAATTGTTTTGTTCATCCCTTGCATATTATAGTTCATCACGAAGCTCTTGTAGCTTGGTGGCGTGATTGGAGAATTCTGTCAATGACACTATCATCCGAAGATTAACTCCCAGCTTGAATCAAGTGATTATTATACCTGACATTTTGAGTATATGCTCACCGATGTAACTATTCTCCTCCATCTTGCAGCTATAGAACTTATTGGAGACTTCATATCTCTCAATCCGGCATTTGCTTGAAATATTAACTTCAACTCTTGGAACATCTCATATGCTCCATGACGCTCAAAACGCCGTTGAAGACCCGGTTCTAAGCCGTAAAGCATGGCGACCGAACTATAGAGTAGTCATCAGCTTTGCTCGCCAGACGCTCACAACTTCAGCGTTGTTCTGCAGCAGCAGTTCGCACCCAGCGGTGCTTCCAGGGCGTAATTCTTCCGTGCAGCAATGAGGATAATCTCGTTACGGACCCAGTCCGTAATTGCTACCATCATCTTTCAACTTTGCTTTCTCAAGGAACGCATTAAAATTCAACGGAACAACAAAGACGAGCCATCTATCTACAAAGAAACATAGACAAGAAAATACTATCAGTACTAAGTTCATGATAAATTTAAGTTCAATTAATCATATTACTTAAGAACTCCCACTTAGATAGACATCTCTAGTCATCTAAGTCATTACGTGATCCAAATCAACTAAACCATAACCGATCATCACGTGAGATGGAGTAGTTTTCAATGGTGAACATCACTATGTTGATCATATCTACTATATGATTCACGCCGACCTTTCGGTCTCCGTGTTCCGAGGCCATATCTGCATATGCTAGGCTCGCAAGTTTAACTCGAGTATTCTGCGTGTGCAAAACTGGCTTGCACCCGTTGTAGATGGACGTAGAGCTTATCACACCCGATCATCACGTGGTGTCTGGGCACGACGAACTTTGGCAACGGAGCATACTCAGGGAGAACACATCTTGATAATTTTTAGTGAGAGATCATCTTAAAATGCAACCGTCAATCAAAGAAAGATAAGATGCATAAAGGATAAACATCACATGCAATCAATATAAGTGATATGATATGGCCATCATCATCTTGTGCTTGTGATCTCCATCTCCGAAGCACCGTCGTGATCACCATCGTCACCGGCGCGACACCTTGATCTTCATCGTAGCATCGTTGTCGTCTCGCCAACTATTGCTTCTACGACTATCGCTACCGCTTAGTGATAAAGTAAAGCAATTACATGGCTTTTGCATTTCATACAATAAAGCGACAACCATATGGCTCTCGCCAATGCCGATAACTCGTTACAAAACATGATCATCTCATACAATAAAATATATCATCACGCCTTGACCATATCACATCACAACATGCCCTGCAAAACAAGTTAGACGTCCTCTACTTTGTTGTTGCAAGTTTTACGTGGCTGCTACGGGCTGAGCAAGAACCGTTTACCTACGCATCAAAACCACAACGATAGTTTGTCAAGATGGTGCTGTTTTAACCTTCGCAAGGAACGGGCGTAGCCACACTCGGTTCAACTGAAGTGAGAGAGACAAACACCCGCTAGTCACCTTTAAGCAACGAGTGCTCGCAGCGGTGAAACCAGTCTCGCGAAGCGACGCGTAATGTCGGTCCGGCCGCTTCATCTCACAATACCGCTGAACCAAAGTATGACATGCTGGTAAGCAAGATGACTTATATCGCCCACAACTCACTTGTGTTCTACTCGTGCATATAACATCAACGATAAAACCAGGCTCGGATGCCACCGTTGGGGAACGAGTAATTTCAGAGATTTTCCTACGCACACGCAAGATCATGGTGATGGCATAGCAACGAGAGGGAGAGTATTGTCCACGCACTCGTGAGACCGTAAGCGAAGCGCTATGACAACGCTGTTGATGTAGTCGACGCCTTCACGATCCGACCGATCCAAGCACCGAACATACGGCACCTCCGAGTTCAGCACACGCTCAGCTCGATGACGATCCCCGGCTCCGATCCAGCAAAGCTTCGATGAGTTCCACAAGACGACAGCGCAGGACGATGATGATGATGCTCACCGCGCAGGGTTTCGCCTAAACTCTGCGACGATATGACCGAGGTGGAATATGGTGGAAGGGGCACCGACACGGCTAAGGAACGATCCGTAGATCAACTTATGTGTTCGGGGTGCCCCTGCCCCAGTATATAAAGGTGGGAGGGGAGGTGCGGCCGCCCTCAAGGGTGCGCCGAGGAGTCCTACTCCCACCGGAGTAGGACTCCCCTCTGCCTTGTTGGAGAAGGAAAGGGGGAGGGAAAGAGGAAGGGGCCCCCCTCTCCTTGTCCTATTCGGACTAGGGGGGGAGGGGGCGCGGCCTGCCCTGGCCGGCCCTCCTCTTTTCCCTCATGGCCCACTAAGGCCCATTATCCCCGGAGGGTTCCGTAACCCCTGTTCCTAGAAAATCCCGATTTCACCCGAACCATTCCGATATCCAAATATAGGCTTACAATATATCAATCTTTATGTCTCGACCATTTCGAGACTCCTCGTCATGTCCGTGATCACATCCGGGACTCAACAAACTTCGTACATCAAAACTTGTAAACTCATAATAAAACTGTCATCGTAACGTTGTTGCGTGCGGACCCTACGGGTTCGAGAACTATGTAGACATGACCTAGAACTATTCTCGGTCAATAACCAATAGCGGAACCTGGATGCCCATATTGGTTCCTACATATTCTACGAAGATCTTTATCGGTCAAACCGCATAACGACATAATGTTGTTCCCTTTGTCATCGATATGTTACTTGCCCGAGATTCGATCGTCGGTATCCAATACCTAGTTCAATCTCGCATCGACAAGTCTCTTTACTCGCTCCGTAATACATCATCTCGCAACTAACTTATTAGTTGCAATGCTTGCAAGGCTTATGTGATGTGTATTACCGAGAAGGCCCAGAGATACCTCTCCGACAATCGGAGTGACAAAACCTAATCTCGAAATACGCCAACCCAACATGTACCTTTGGAGACACCTGTAGTACTCCTTTATAATCACCCAGCTTACGCTGTGGACGCTTGGTAGCACCTAAAGTGTTCCTCCGTAAACGGAGTTGCATAATCTCATAGTTACCGTACATGTATAAGTCATGAAGAAAGCAATAGCAATATACTAAACGATCAAGTGCTAGGCTAACGGAATGGGTCATGTCAATCACATCATTCTCCTAATGATGTGATCCCATTAATCAAATAACAACACATGTCTATGGTTAGGAAACATAACCATCTTTGATTAATGAGCTAGTCAAGTAGAGGCATACTAGTGACTATATGTTTGTCTATGTATTCACACATGTATCATGTTTCCGTTAATACAATTCTAGCATGAATAATAAACATTTATCATGATATGAGGAAATAAATAATAATTTTATTATTGCCTCTAGGCATATTTCCTTCAGAATGTCTTGTAGCCGGATTCCGAGACTGATCGGTCTTCCGGGAGAAGGAATATCCTTCGCTGATCGCGAGAGCTTATCATGGGCTGTTGGGACACCCCGCAGGTACAAACTTTCGAGAGCCGTGTCTGCATGTTATGTGGCAGATGGGAATTTGTTAATATCCGTTGTAGTAAACTTGAAGTAAACTCTTCTAAAATACACCAACCGTAAAGCGTAATCGTGAGTGTCTCTTTTCGGGTTGATCGAGAGGAGAACACGGTTTCGGGTTATGTCTCGACGTAAGTAGGAGTTCAGGATCACTCCTTGATCATTACTAGTTGGCGACCGTTCCTTTGTTTCTCTTCTCGCTCTCATTTTCGTATGTTATCCACCATATCATGCTTAGTCGCTGCTGCAACCTCACCACTTTACCCCTTCCTTTCCCATTAAGCTTTGCTAGTCTTGATACCCATGGTAATGGGATTGCTGAGTCCTCGTGGCTCACAGATTACTACACCAACAGTTGCAGGTACAGGTTTCGCGAGGATCATGACACGAGAGCGATGTTTGCTTACTTTGGAGTTCTTCGTCTGCTTCTTCTTCGATCAGGGGATAGGTTCCAGGTCGGCAGCCTGGGCTAGCAGGGTGGATATTGTTTGAGTTTCTGTTTATGATTCATCCGTAGTCGGATGTTGATCTTGTATGTTGTATTGTTGTATTCATGTGATATTGTATATCTTGGTTGTATCCCTATGTATTATGTAATGTTGATGTAATGATATCCACCTTGCAAAAGCGTCTTCAAGATGAGCTTCTATCCTTGGTGGGACCTTCGAGTTCCTTTAGGATAGGGTCGCATCTTGGGCGTGACAAGTTGGTATCAGAGCCTCGACCGACCCTAGGAGCCCCCTTGATTGATCGTGTAGTTTGGCCGTTGTTGAGTTTAGAAGAAAACTGTTTTCGGAGTCTAGTTATATCGGAGAGTAGGAATTCTCTTTACTCCTCAGCCCCTTCGTCGCTCTGGTGAGGAATCTTGACGTAGGTGTTTTGAACTACTCCTCTTCCCCTTCAAATTTCCCTTTAGGATCACGCAGTTGGTTTTCCGATCGTTGGCTCTCAGCTCTTTTCATCCGGTGCATTTCCCGTCAAGTTGACTTGAGCCTCTTCATCTTTGCCAAGTTCAATCCTCAGTTCTTTTCTTTTCCCACCCGCCCACCCTTTTTCCTTCTCAGAGCCAGAGTCCGTAATCGAGTATCCATCCTACTCGTGCGAAGTCTTTGTTTTTTTTTCCTCAATGATTTCAACCGTTGTTGTTTCTTCAAGATATTCGTCGTTTCCCCTCCCGAGTTGCCTTTGTTTTTCCCGCCCACCCACCCTTTTTCTTCCCGGAGTCCGACTCTCTCGACCAGCTATCTCATTCGTGCGAACCTCTTCGCCTTTTCGTAAATTATCTCAACCGTGAATTCTCGCTTTGTACGACATTCTTCATCTCTTTTCTTCTCCGTGGATTCAATTCAAGTTTTGAGGTTGATCATATTCTTTTCCTCAAGTGTTTTTCCTGCTCGCTCTCCTCTTGCCAGTTTATCCTTCCTGAGTGCTCAAGACATCTCAGGAGATTCGTCTGTGTTCTAATTAATTCGAGGTTGTCACCTCATCCAAATATTTCAATTGTTCCGGTGCATCATCTATCTGTTCAACATCCCTTTCCAACGGTGTTCTATTTCAGTGGGCCCTAACCCACAGGTCTTTTCCCAGGATCTCACCTCACTCTTCTAATTCTCCCGGAGTTATTCTCAAATTCTTTTCAAAGTATGACGTAAGAATGGATCCCATCAGTCACATGCCTTTTCCAAGATCTTGTTCAAATTCTTTTCATTGTTGGCTCAACCTCTTCGCCTTTCGTTTCATCGGAGTACCTCAATAATTTTGGTGTTGTTTCTCGTCGTCATTCTTAACTTTTGAAGACCGAAGAAGAGTTTTTCCTCTAAATCTTGCCCGTTCTCTCGAAGTTTCATGGTTCTAGCTTCATGTTATCCTCTCATATTATTTCATTTGTCAGATATTCTTTTCTTACCCATCCGGAGTATGTCAGGAGTTGTTTTTTCCGTTTCTTTTCACCAGAGGCCATCGTTCCAGAAGAATTCTTCGTCCTCACATTTCAGTTAACGTTATCCAATTATCCCGGTGCTTCGTTCAACTGTTCTTTGATCAGCTCATGATCTCTTTGTTCTTTTGCATCTAAATCCCCTCTAGCTTATTGGTTCTTCTAATTCTTCCTGGTGATTCATTCTCTTTCATCAGTCATTTCCAAATTCTTACGGTGTTCGTTCAAGATTCTTTTCTTTGATGATCATATTAATCCATTCGTTCTTTTCAATCCTACCGGTGGCTCATGAAGACCTTCTCAAGTTTGCGATATGTGACTTCTCAATTCTTTTTCAAGAAGAATAAGTAATATGCAAAAATCCATTGCTTGTCATCAATTTAATTTGATGAAGGATAAGCATACAATAAATCTTATTCTTATTTCCACAAAGTGAGTAATCCCTTCCTTCGGAGTTTGTTCGTGAGGAAGAAATTCTAGTTCCAAGTGCTTTCATCTTTTATTTTTCCGGAGTTCTAATTTCCTTGGCCATCTCGTCGGAACTTCCATCTAAATCACCGCAAGGCTTGAATCTTATTCTTTTCCTTCATTCTATCTCATCATCCTTTTTGTCACGGGAGTTTTTCATGGTGGTTCTTCATGATTTAATTCATTCTTCAAGAGTTCATCAAGATTCTAATCGAAGGAGCTCAAGTATCCTTCTTCTTGCATCTCGAAGTGCAATTAATTCTCCGTATTTTTTGAACTGGAGTTTTGCATTTCTTCATTCTTCTCAGCTATCTAATCATTTCCGCTTGTGGCCGGTTATCACCTTATGATCTTGAGATGTTACCTATAAGACCACAACTAGCTTATTCTTTTCATTGTTGATTTTCTCATTAACTCCGTTTAAACCTTCCTTCTAAAGATGCTTTCAGTTTCTTCCGTGGCACAAGTTGTCATTTTCTTATCCGTTCTTTTCATTCAACTCTTTCAATTCTTTCCGGAGGTTTTGTGTCATGTCTTCATCAAGTATCATTCCATCCTCTGAAGTTCGTGTTTTATTCTTCCATGTTCAGTCAGAGTTCTGCCTAAATCCTTTTCAGTCTTATTCGTTTCTTATCTCGTTCTAACCGGAGTGGTTTCATAGTCTATCTGATTCCGTGAGCTTTCGATTCTCGTCATTCTCGTCGTTCCTCTCTTATTCTCGAGTGCTCTCGATTCTTTGCTTCTTCTCTTCAGTTCTTGTTTCTCCTCATCCCTATTTTCCTTCTGTCTCGGTCCTAAGATCTCGAGACGAGATCTCTTGTTAGTGGAGGAGTGTTGTAACGCCCCGGATTCGATGCGCCAGGTGTGTGCCAGTTATTCGCCGTCGTTGCCATGTCATTTGCTTGCGTGTTGCACTTTTCCATGTCATCATATGCATTTCATATCATGTCATCATGTGCATTTCATTTTGCATACGTGTTCGTCTCATTCATCCGAGCATTTTCCCCGTTGTCCGTTTTGCAATCCGGCACTCCTATGTTCCCCGGCGTCCCCCTTTTGTCTCTCGTTGTGTGCGGGTGTTAAACTTTCTCGGAATGGCCCGAGGTTTGCCAAGCGGCCTTGGTATACCACCGGTAGACTGCCTGTCAAGTTTCGTGCCATTTGGAGGTCGTTTGATACCCCAACGGTTAACCGGGTAACCGTAGAAGCCTCTTTTGTGTGCAGCCCAACACCCCTTCCAAAGTGGCCCAAAGCCCAACAAACTTCTATACCCATGATGACAAGCCAAGCTATTGTTTCATACTTAAGTAATCTCAAACTTTTTCAACCTTCACGCAATACATGAGCGTGAGCCATGGATATAGTACTATGGGTGGAATAGAATATGATGATGGGGATTGTGTGGAGAAGACAAAAAAGGGAGAAAGTCTCACATTGATGAGGATAATCAACGGGCTATGGAGATGCCCATCAATTGATGTCAACATGAGGAGTAGGGATTGCCATGCAACAGATGCACTAGAGCTATAAATGAATGCTCAACAAAAGAAAACTAGTGGGTGTGCATCCAACTTTCTTGCTCAAGAAGACCTAGGGCATTTGAGGAAGACCATTGTAGGAATATACAAGCCAAGTTCTATAATGAAAAATTCCCACTAGTATGAAAAAACAACCTATGAGACTCACTATATGAAAAACATGGTGCTACTTTGAAGCACAAAATATGAGACTCACTACATGAAGAACAAGGTGCTACTTTGAAGCACAAGTGTGGAAAAAGAGATAGTAACATTGCCCTTTTTATTTATTTTATTTATTTTCTTTTTTTCTTTCTTTCTTTTTTTTGGGCCTTTCTTTTTTTTCTTTTGGCCTTTCTTCTTTTTTTCTTTTTGGGCAATGCTCTAATAATGATGATCATCACACTTTCATTGATTACAACATATGAATTACAACTCGAAACTAGAACAAGATATGACTCTATATGAATGCCTCCGGCAGTGTACCAGGATAGTGCAATGAATCAAGAGTGACATGTATAAAAAATAATGCATGGTGTCTTTGCCACAAATACGATGTCAACTACATGATCGTGCAATGGCAATATGAAAAAAGTAAAGTATGCCATGATGATGATGAACGGAACGGTGGAAAGTTGCATGGCAATATATCTTGGAATGGCTATGGAAATGCCATAATAGGTAGGTATGGTGGCTGTTTTGAGGAAGATATAGGGAGGTTTATGTGTCATAGAGCATATCGTATCACAGGGTTTGGATGCACCGGTGAAGTTTGCACCAACTCTAAAGGTGAGAAAGGGGAATGCACGGTACCGAAGAGGCTAGCAATGGCAGAAAGGTAAAAGTGCGTATAATCCATGGACTCAACATTAGTCAAAAGAACTCATATAATTATTGCCAAAATTTATAAGTCATCAAAAATCAAGTACAACGCGCATGCTAATAGGGGAATATATTGGTAGGAAAAGACCATCGCTCGTCCCCGACCGCCACTGATAAGGATGCACAAGCCAGGTACACTTCATGTTTCAAATTTCTTACACAACTTTAACCATACGTGCATGATATGGGACTTGCTAACTTCAACACAAGAATTCTTTAAATTCATAATCACCCAACTAGCATGACTTTAATATCACTACGTCCATATCTCAAAACAATTATCAAGTATCAAATTGATCATAGCATCCAATTCACTTCCTATGATAGTTTTTATTATACCCAACTTGGATGCCTACCATTATAGGACCAATTTTATAACCATAGAAAATACCATGATGTTCTAAAAGACTCTCAAAATAATATAAGTGAAGCATGAGAGACTAGCAATTTCTTCAAAATCAAGCCACCGTCGTGCTCTAAAAGATATAAGTGAAGCACTAGAGCAAAAACTATCAAGCTCAAAAGATATAAGTGAAGCACATAGCATATTCTAATAAATTCTAATCAAATGGGCTTCTCCCGAAAGGTGTGTACAGCAAGGATGATAGTGGTAAACTAAAAAGCAAAGACTAATATAATACACCATGCTCCAAGCAAAACACATATCATGTGGCGAATAAAAATATAGCTCCAAGTAAAGTTACCAATGAACGAAGACGAAAGAGGGGATGCCTTCCCGGGGCATCCCCAAGCTTAGGATTTTGGTGTTAAAACTACTGTATTCCAAGTTCTCTATGGTTCATACCCTTACATACTAGCCATAGATGCATCAAAATAAGCAAACAACACAAGAAAAACAGAATTTGTCAAAAACAGAACAGTATGTAGCAATATGTAACTAATGCAAACTTCTGGAACTCTAAAACTCCTACCAAAATAAGACGTACTGGAAAATTTGTTTATTGATCATCAGCAAAAAGAATTAATGCAAATGCACGTTTCTGTCATTTATTGAAATTTTTCTCGTGAGCGCAAAGTTTCTGTTTTTCAGCAGAATCAAATCAACTATCATCATAGGTTATCCTATAGGTTCTACTTGGCACAAAACACTAATTAAAAGATGATAACACATCTAAACAGAAAGTAGATGCAAAATTTATTGAATATCAGCAAGGAAAAATATTGGGTTGACTCCCAACAAGCGCTTTTCTTGAAAGCCTTTTAGCTAGGCATTGATAATTTTAATGATGCTCACATGAAAGACAAGAATTGGAGCGCAAAGAGAGCATCATGAAACACGTGACAAACACATCTAAGTCTAACATAGTTACTATGCATAGGCATATTATAAGCAAACAAATTTGCAAGGCAAGCAAAAACTAGCATATGCAAGGAAGAAGAAAGGGACGATAGCAATCTCAACATAACGAGAGGTAGTTTAATAAGATAAAAATTTCTACAATCATATTTTCCTCTCTCATAATAATTACATGTAGGATCATAGGCAAATTCAACAAAATAGCTATCACAAAACATATTCTCAACATGATCCACATGCATGCAAAGTTGACACTCTTCCAAGATAGTGGGATTAACATTAACTAAAGTCATGACCTTTCCGAACCCACTTTTATCAAAAATATCATAAGATTGAACATACTCCAAATATGTGGGATCTAAAGTTGACACTCTTCCAAAACCACTTTCAATATTATTGCAAACACTATTATCAATCTCATATTCATCATGGGGCTTAAATAAATTTTCAAGGTTATAAAAAGAATCACCCCAATCATGATAATTGAAACAAGTAGTAGACATAGCGAAACTAGAATCCCCATGCTTAGGGTTTTGCATATTATTAGCACAATTGAAATCAAGAGAATTTATAGGAAAATCATTGCAATCATGCTTTTTATTCAAGGAGTTATCGTGAATCTCTTCATAAATTTCTTCATCATAATTTTCAGATTCACAAATTTTGAGCAAAGCTTCATAAAGATAATCTAGTGCACAAAACTCACTAGCAATTGGTTCATCAAAATTGGATCTCTTAAAAATATTAGCAAGCGGATGAGGATCCATAGATCTTAGGTTATCTGTTTAGCAATAAATAAGCATCTATTCCAACCAAACGAGCAAACAAAAGGGCAAGCAAAAGAGAGAAGAGAGATTGGGAAAGAGAGGGCAAATAAAACGGCAAGGGTGAAGTGGGGGAGAGGAAAACGAGAGGCAAATGGCAAATAATGTAAATGCGAGGGAGATGAGTTTGTGATGGGTACTTGGTATGTCTTGACTTGAGCGAAGCCTCCCCGGCAATGGCGTCAGTAATCGTTCTTGCTACTTCTTGAGCTTGCGTTGGTTTTCCTTCAAGAGGAAAGGGTGATGCAGCAATAGTAGCGTAAGTATTTCCCTCAGTTTTTGAGAACCAAGGTATCAATCCAGTAGGAGGCTCCTGAAAAGTCCCACGCACCTACACAAACAAACCAAGAACTCGCAACCAACGCAATAAAGGGGTTGTCAATCCGTTCACGGCCACTTGCGGAAGTGATATCTGATAGAGATAGTACGATAAGATAAATATATTTTTGGTATTTTATAAGAAAGATGCAAAAAGTAAAGATGCAAATAAAAGTAGATTGGAAGCAAATATGATAAAGGATAGACCCAGGGGCCATAGGTTTCACTAGAGGCTTCTCTCAAGATAGCATAAAGTATTACGGTGGGTGTACAAATTACTATCGAGCAATTGATAGAAAAGCGAATAATTATGAGATTATCTAGGCATGATCATGTATATAGGCATCACGTCCGCAACAAGTAGACCGACTCACCTGCATCTACTACTATTACTCCACACATCGACCGACTCCTGCCTCAGATCTCGAGTATTAAGTTCATAAAGAACAGAGTAACGATTAAGCAAGATGACATGATGTAGAGGGATAAACTCATGCAATATGATATAAATCCCATCTTTTTATCCTCGATGGCAACAATACAATACGTGCCTTGCAACCCTTTCTGTCACTAGGTAAGGACACCGCAAGATTGAACCCAAAGCTAAGCACTTCTCCCATGGCAAGAAAGATCAATCTAGTAGGCCAAACAAAACTGATAATTCGAAGAGACTTGCAAAGATAACTCAACAATACATCAAAGAATTCAGAGGATATTCAAATATTTCTCATAGATAAACTTGATCATAAACCCACAATTCATCGTATCTCGACAAACACACCGCAAAAAGAGTTTACATCGAATAGATCTCCACAAGAGAGGGGGAGAACATTGTATTGAGATCCAAAAAGATAGAATAAGCCATCTAGCTAATAACTATGGACCCGAATGTCTACGGTAAACTACTCACAACTCATCGGAAGGGCTATGGTGTTGATGTAGAAGCCCTCCGTGGTCGATTCGCCTCCGGCAGAGCGCCGGCGAAGGCTCCAAGGTGGGATCTCGCGGATACAGAAGGTTACGGCGGTGGAAATTGTGTTTCGGTTGCTCCCTGTATGTTTTCGGGGTACGTAGGCTTATATAGGAGGAAGAAGTACGTCGGTGGCTGCCCGAGGGGCCCACGAGACAGGGGGCACGCCCTGTAGGGGTGGGCGTGCCCTACCCTCTCTTGGCCGCCTCGGCTGCTTCTTGACTTGCACTCCAAGTCCTCTGGATCACGTTCGTTCCAAAAATCACGCTCCCGAAGGTTTCATTCCGTTTGGACTCCGTTTGATATTCCTTTTCTTTGAAATACTGAAATAGGCAAAAAAAACAGCAATACGGGCTGGGCCTCCGGTTAGTAGGTTAGCCCCAAAATGATATAAATGTGTAAAATAAAGCCCATAAACATCCAAAAGGGGTAATATAATAGCATGGAACAATAAAATTATAGATACGTTGGAGACGATCAAGCATCCCCAAGCTTAATTCCTGCTCGTCCTCGAGTAGGTAAATGATAAAACAGAATTTTGATGTGGAATGCTACCTAGCATAATTCTCAATGTAGTTTTCTTTATTGTGGCATGAATGTTCAGATCCAAATGATTCAAAATAAAAGTTCATATTTATAAAAGAAATAGTAATACTTCAAGCATACTAATCAAAGTAATTATGTCTTCTCAAAATAACATGTGATACGTCTCCAACATATCTATAATTTTTGATTGTTCCATGCTATTATATTACCCCTTTTGGATGTTTTTTTTTACCCCTTTTGGATGTTTATGGGCTTTATTTTACACAATTATATCATTTTCTGGGAGTAACCTACTAACCGGAGGCCCAGCCAGATTGTCGTTTCTTTTGCCTATTTCAGTATTTCGAAGAAAAGGAATATTAAACGGAGTCCAAACGGAATGAAACCTTCGGAGGCGTGATTTTTGGAACGAACGTGATCCAGAGGACTTGGAGTGCAAGTCAAGAAGCAGCCAAGGCGGTCACGAGATAGGAGGTCCCCCCCTATAGGGCGCGCCCCCTGTCTCGTGGGCCCCTCGGGCAGCCACCGACGTACTTCTTCCTCCTATATAAACCTACATACCCCGAAAACATCCAGGGAGCACCCGAAACACAATTTCCACTGCCGTAACTTCCTGTATCCGCAAGATCCTATCTTGGAGCCTTCGTCGGTGCTCCGCCGGAGGGGGAATCGGCCACGGAGGGCTTCTACATCAACACCATAGCCCTTCCGATGAGTTGTGAGTAGTTTACTGCAGACCTCACGGGTCGATAGTTATTAGCTAGATGGCTTCTTCTCTCCTTTGGATCTCAATACAATGTTCTCCCCTCTCTGTGGAGATCTATTCGATGTAATCTCTTTTTGTGTGTGTTTGTCGAGATCCGATGAGTTATGGGTTTATGATCAAGTTTATCTATGGATAATAATTGAATCTTCTCTAAATTCTTTTATATGATTGAGTTATCTTTGCAAGTCTCTTCGAATTATCGGTTTGGTTTGGCCTACTAGATTGATCTTTCTTGCCATGGGAGAAGTGCTTAGCTTTGGGTTCAATCTTGCGGTGTTCTTACCCAGTGAAAGAAAGGGTTGCAAGACACGTATTGTATTGTTGGCATCGAGGATAAAAAGATGGGGTTTATAACATATTTCATGAGTTTATCCCCCTACATCATGTCATCTTGCTTAAGGCGTTACTCTGTTCTTATGAACTTAATACTCTAGATGCAGGCAGGAGTCGGTCGATGTGTGGAGTAATAGTAGTAGATGTAGGCAGGAGTCGGTCTACTTGTTGCGGACGTGATGCCTATATACATGATCATGCCTAGATAATCTCATAATTATTCGCGACAGTAATTTGTTCACCCACCGTAATACTTATGCTATCTCGAGAGAAGCCTCTAGTGAAACCTATGGCCCCCGGGTCTATCTCTTATCATATTTTCTTCCAATCTACTTTTATTTGCATCTTTACTTTCCGCATCTATATTATAAAATACCAAAAATATATTTATCTTATCATACTATCTCTATCAGATCTCACTTTCGCAAGTGGCCATGAAGGGATTGACAACCCCTTTATTGCGTTGGTTGCGAGTTTTTGGTTTGTTTGTGTAGGTGCGTGGACTTTGAGGAGCCTCCCATCGGATTGATACCTTGGTTCTCAAAAACTGAGGGAAATACTTACGCTACACTTGTTGCATCACCCTTTCCTCTTCAAGGAAAACCAACACAAGCTCAAGACGTAGCAAGAAGGATTTCGCGCCGTTGTCAAGTAGGTCTTCGCCAAGTCAAGACATACCAAGTACCCATCACAAACTCATCTCCTCGTGATTTACATTATTTTCCATTTGCCTCTCGCTTTCCTCTCCCCAACTTCACCTTTGCCGTTTTATTCGCCCTCTCTTTTCCCAATCTCCTCCTCTCTCTTTTGCTTGCCTTTTTCTGTTTGCTTATGTGTTGGATTACTTGTTGCCATGGCGCAAGATAATACCAAATTGTGTGATTTCTCGAATACCAATAATAATGATTCCTTAGTACTCCGATTGCTCCTCTTAATGATGTTGAGTCTTGTGAAATCAATGCTGCTTTGCTGAATCTTGTTATGAAAGATCAATTCGCTGGCCTTCCTAGTGAAGATGCCGCTTCTCATCTAAACAACTTCGTTGATTTGTGTGATATGCAAAAGAAGAAAGATACGGATAACTGATACGTCTCCAACATATCTATAATTTTTGATTGCTCCATGCTACTTTATCTATTGTTTTGGACTATAATGGGCTTTATTTTCCACTTTTATATTATTTTTGGGACTAACCTATTAACCGAAGGCCCAGCCCAGAATTCCAGTTTTTTTGCCTATTTCAGTGTTTCGAAGAAACGGAATATCAAACGGAGTCCAAATGGAATGAAACCTTCGGGAGCGTGATTTTCTCACCGAACGTGATCCAGGAGAATTGGACCCTACTCCAAGGAGTGCCAGAGGCGGTCACAAGGGTGTGGGGCGCGCCCTCCCCCCCCCCCTGGGCGTGCCCCCCTGCCTCGTGGGCCCCCTGACGCTCCACCGACGTACTCCTTCCTCCTATATATACCTCACGCACACCGGATGCACTGTAGGGGAGCAAAAACCTAATTCCACCGCCGCAACTTCCTGATCCACGAGATCCCATCTTGGGGCCTGTTCCGAGCTCACGGAGGGGGCATCCACCACGGAGGGCTTCTACATCAACACCATAGCCCCTCCGATGAAGTGTGAGTAGTTTACTTCAGACCTTCGGTCCATAGCTAGTAGCTAGATGGCTTCTTCTCTCTTTTGGATCTCAATACAATGTTCTCCCCTCTCTCGTGGAGATCTATTCGATGTAATCTTATTTTTATGTGTGTTTGTTGAGACCGATGAATTGTGGGTTTATGATCCAACTTATCTATGGAAAATATTTGATTCTTCTCTGAATTCTTTTATGTATGATTAAGTTATCTTTGCAAGTCTCTTCAATTATCCGCTTGGTTTGGCCAACTAGATTGGTAGTTCTTGCAATGGGAGAAGTGCTTAGCTTTGGGTTCAATCTTGCGTGACCTTACCCAAAGGATGTAAAGGGTTGCAAGGCACGATTGTATTGTTGCCATCGAGGATAAAAAGATGGGGTATTTATCATATTGCATGAATTTATTCCTCTACATCATGTCATCCTGCTTAAAGTGTTACTCTGTTTTTAACTTAATACTCTAGATGCATGCTCGATAGCGGTCGATGAGTGGAGTAATAGTAGTAGATGCAGAATCGTTTTGGTCTACTTATCACGGACGTGATGCCTATATACATGATCATTGCCTGGATAAAATCATAACTATGCTCAATTCTGTCAATTGCTCAACAGTAATTTGTTCACCCACCGTAGAATACTTATGCTCTTGAGAGAAGCCACTAGTGAAACCTATGGCCCCCGGGTCTATTCTCATCATATCAATCTCCATCACTTTATTTACTTGCTTTGTTTTTACTTTTTACTTTGGATCTTTATACCAAAAATACCAAAAATATTATCTCTATCAGATCTCACCCTCGTAAGTTACCGTGAAGGGATTGACAACCCCTAAGCGTTAGTTGCGAGTAGCTATCATTTTGTGCAGGTACGAGGGACTTGCGCGTGGTCTCCTACTAGATTGATACCTTGGTTCTCAAAAACAGAGGAAAATACTTACGCTATTGTGCTGCATCATCCTCTCCTCTTCAGGGAAATCCAACGCAAGCTCGAGACGTAGCAAGAAGAATTTCTGGTGCCGTTGCCGGGGAGGCTTACGCAAAAGTCAACATACCAAGTATCCATCACAATCCCTATCTCTCGCATTACATTATTTGCCATTTGCCTCTCGTTTTCCTCTCCCCCACTTCACCTTTGCCGTTTTATTCGCCCTCTCTTTCCCAGTCTCCTCCTCTCCTTTCCGTTTGCCTTCTCGTTGCCATGGACGAATAAAAAAGAACTAAGGGCCCTTTCCTAGGTTCTAGTACCTTGGATAACCCCTCTATCCTCTCTAAGCTCATGAATAATGATGCTATAGAAAGACCCACCGGGGTCTCCAATGAGAGCTTAAATAATTTTGATGAGAATGACTCTGGAAATTTTCGCTATTTACTTGATGAGTCTTTAAAAGATGCTTGGGATAGGTTATTAAGGATTCGGGCTAGCTATGTGCCACAATATCAAATTGAAGATTACTTAAAAAGTTTCTATGTTGGCTTGCCCGCTTCTTTTAAACAAGTTTTAGATTCTATTTTTGAAGGAGGTTTTCTTTAAGGGGATGCTATAGACACCTATGAAAAAATGAAAACTATATTTGGGCACCCTATGAATGATAAGGTTGAATCAACTACTCTTTTGTGCTTTTATCAAAATGAAATTATTAAAGAGATGAAGTCTAGTTTAGAGGCAAACTTTAACGAACGTGTTTAATCGCATTTCTTCCATTAATGGCCATGTGCTTAACTTAAATAGAAGAATGAATGCCATAGAAAGGAGATCCTCCTCTCCAAGTGCCAAATATGGCACTCGTTAGATCTATCCTTGCTTTTATGCCTAGCTAGGGCGTTAAACGATAGCGCTTGTTGGGAGGCAACCCAATTTTATTTTGTGTTTTTGTTTTGGTTCTGGTTAGGAATAAGTAATCCATATAGCCTCTGTTTAGATGTGGTTTTATCTTTTAATTAGTGTTTGTGCCAAGTTGGACCTATTGGATCTTCTTGGATGATAGTTATTTGATCTTGCTGTAATTTCCAGAATCTTTGTGCTCAGTGCCCGAATTGTTAAAATTCACCAGAACGTGATAAAATACTGATTCCAATTTCTTCTGATCAATAAACAAATTTTATAGGTCGTTTAATTTTGGTAGAATTTTTTGGGTTCCAGAAGTTTGCGTTAGTTACAGATTACTACAGACTGTTCTGTTTTTGACAGATTCTGTTTTGCGTGTGTTGTTTGCTTATTTTGATGAATCTATGGTTAGTAAAATAGTTAACAATCCATAGAGAAGTTGTAAGACAGTAGGTTTAACACCAATACAAATAAAGAATGAGTTCATTACAGTACCTTAAAGTAGTCTTTTGTTTTCTTTCTCTAACGGAGCTCACGAGATTTTTATTGAGTTTTGTGTTGTGAAGTTTTCAAGTTTTGGGTGAATTCTTTTGATGGATTATGGAACAAGGAGTGGCAAGAGCCTAAGCTTGGGGATTCCCATGGCACCCCCAATATAATCCAAGGACACCAAAAAGTCAAAGCTTGGGGATGCCCCGGAAGGCATCCCCTCTTTCGTCCACTTCCATCGGTAATTTACTTGGAGCTATATTTTTATTCACCAACATGATATGTGTTTTGCTTGGAGCGTCTTGTATTATTTGAGTGTTTGCTTGTTAGTTTACCACAATCATCCTTGCTGTGCACACCTTTTGAGAGAGCCATACATGATTTGGAATTTGTTAGAATACTCTATGTGCTTCACTTATATCTTTTGAGCTTGATAGTTTGCTCATAGTGCTTCACTTATATCTTTTGAGCGTGATAATTTTTACTCTAGTGCTTCACTTAGATCTTTTAGAGCACGGTGGTGGATTTGTTTTAAAAAACTTGATCTCTCATGCTTCACTTAGATTATTTTGAGAGTTGTTAATAGCATGGTAATTTGCTTAATGTTAATATACTTGGTGTTCAAGATCTGTGAAACTTTCTTTTGAGTGCGTTGAATACTAAGATAAGTTTGATGCTTGATAATTGTTTTGAGATATGAAGGTGATAATATTAGAGTCATGGTAGTTGAGTAGTTGTGAATTTAAAGAATACTTGTGTTGAAGTTTGTGATTCCCGTAGCATGCACGTATGGTGAACCGTTATGTGATGAACTCGGAGCATGATTTATTTATTGATTGTCTTCCTTATGAGTGGCGGCCGGGGACGAGCGATGGTATTTTCCTACCAATCTATCCCCCTAGGAGCATGCGCGTAATACTTTTCTTTGATAGCTTCTAGATTTTTGCAATAAGTATATGAGTTTTTTATGACTAATGTTGAGTCCATGGATCATACGCATTTCTTCCCATCCTTCCACCATTGCTAGCCTCTCTAATACCGCACACTTTTCGCTGGTATCATACACCCACCATATATCCTTCCTCAAAACAGCCACCATACCTACCTATTATGGCATTTCCATAGCCATTCCGAGATATATTGCCATGCAACTTTCCACCATTCCGTTTATTATGACACGCTCCATCATTGTCATATTGCTAGCATGATCATGTAGTTGACATCGTATTTGTGGCAAAGCCACCGTTCATAATTCTTTCGTATTTGTGGCAAAACCATGTTATTTTGAGAAGACATAATTGCTTTGTTAGTATGCTTGAAGTATTATTATTTTTATGTCAATATGAACTTTTGTCTTGAATCTTTCAGATCTGAATATTCATACCATGATTAAGAAGATTTACATTAAAATTATGCCAAAGTATCACTCCGCATCAAAAATTCTCTTTTAATCATTTACCTACTCGAGGACGAGCATGAATTAAGCTTGGGGATGCCTGATACGCCTCCAACGTATCTATAATTTTTGATTGCTCCATGCTACTTTATCTATTGTTTTGGACTATAATGGGGTTTATTTTCCACTTTTATATTATTTTGGGACTAACCTATTAACCGGAGGCCCAGCCCAGAATTGTTGTTTTTTTGCCTATTTCAGTGTTTCGAAGAAACGGAATATCAAACGGAGTCCAAACGGAATGAAACCTTCGGGAACGTGATTTTCTCACCGAACGTGATCCAGGAGACTTGGACCCTACTCCAAGGAGTGCCAGAGGCGGTCATGAGGGTGGGGGGCGCGCCCCCTGCCTCGTGGGCCCCCTGACGCTCCACCGACGTACTCCTTCCTCCTATATATACCTACGTACCCCCAACAGATCACCCCTGCCTCGTGGGCCCCGACGCCCACCGACGCACTCCTTCCTCCTATATATACCTACGCACTTCAACAGATCGGAGGGGAGCAAAACCTAATTCCACCGCCATAACTTCCTGTATCCACGAGATCCATCTTGGGGCCTGTTCCGAGCTCACGAGGGGGAATCCACCACGGAGGGCTTCTACATCAACACCATAGCCCTCCGATGAAGTGTGAGTAGTTTACTTCAGACCTTCGGTCTATAGCTAGTAGCTAGATGGCTTCTTCTCTTTTTGGATCTCAATACAATGTTCTCCCCTCTCTCGTGGAGATCTATTCGATGTAATCTTCTTTTTGCGGTGTGTTTGTTGAGACCGATGAATTGTGGGTTTATGATCCAACTTATCTATGGAAAATATTTGATTCTTCTCTGAATTCTTTTATGTATGATTAAGTTATCTTTGCAAGTCTCTTCAATTATCCGCTTGGTTTGTACAACTAGATTGGTAGTTCTTGCAATGGGAGAAGTGCTTAGCTTTGGGTTCAATCTTGCGGTGACCTTACCCAAGGATGTAAAGGGTTGCAAGGCACGATTGTATTGTTGCCATCGAGGATAACAAGATGGGGTATTTATCATATTGCATGAATTTATTCCTCTACATCATGTCATCTTGCTTAAAGCGTTACTCTGTTTTTAACTTAATACTCTAGATGCATGCTGGATAGCGGTCGATGAGTGGAGTAATAGTAGTAGATGCGTAATCGTTTCGTCTACTTGTCACGGACGTGATGCCTATATACATGATCATTGCTGGATAACCTCATAACTATGCTTAATTCATCAATTGCTCAACAGAATTTGTTCACCCACCGTAGAATACTTATGCTCTTGAGAGAAGCCACTAGTGAAACCTATGGCCCCCGGGTCTATTCTCATCATATCAATCTCCATCACTTTATTTACTTGCTTTGTTTTTAATTTTTACTTTGCATCTTCATACCAAAAATACCAAAAATATTATCTCTATCAGATCTCACCCTTGTAAGTGACCGTGAAGGGATTGACAACCCCTAAGCGTTGGTTGCGAGTAGCTATGGTTTTGTGCAGGTACGATGGACTTGCGCGTGGTCTCCTACTGGATTGATACCTTGGTTCTCAAAAACTGAGGGAAATACTTACGCTACTATGCTGCATCATCCTCTCCTCTTCGGGGAAATCCAACGCAAGCTCGAGACATAGCAATAACAATATTGTAAAATTGAAGTTATTTCCGTTTTCACTTAGAGATCGTGCTAAAGTTTGGTTTTCATCTTTGCCTAAAAATAGTATTGATTCTTGGAACAAGTGCAAAGATGCTTTTATCTCTAAGTATTTTCCTCCCGCTAAGATTATCACTCTTAGGAACGATATTATGAATTTCAAACAACTTGATCATGAGCATGTTGCCCAATCTTGGGAAAGAATGAAATTGATGATTCGCAATTGCCCTACTCATGGTTTCAATTTATGGATGATCATACAAATTTTTTATGCCGGTTTGAACTTTGCTTCTAGAAATCTCTTAGATTCGGCCGTGGGAGGCACGTTTATGGAAATCACGTTAGGAGATGTGTAACATCCAAAATTTCCTATTTGGAATGTTTTACAATTATAGCTAAGCATCTATGCATTCTGTTTGAATTTGAGTGCCATTTGAAGTTTCTGAAGTTTTTGAGTTTTGGAATTTGAATTCAAACTTGGCAAGTGGGAATCATTTCAAAAACTATGCCTGATAAATACTTGAGCAAAAGTATGAGAGGAGCAAACATGACACTCCAAAAATATCAGAGGAAACAATGCCAAAAGTTTTGAATTCAAATTTGGGTTTTATTGGAATATTGGAAAAAATGAATTTTTATAAACTTTGGATTTTTCCCCTGGAAAAATGTTCAAATGATAGGGAATATTCCCCTGATCATTTTGGTATATATATGTCCTATATAAAATATTTATAGTTTATATTTTCTCTCCCGCCGCGATCTCCTCTCCCGCCTTTTCCCCTCGTCCAAGCCGAGGACCCCCTATAAGTACCCCTCCCCCGCATCCCATTCCCCCCCTCGGCCCCTCGCCGGAACCTCTCCTCCCTCCTCACGCACTCGCCGGAGCCCGAGCCTACCGCCGCCGCCATTTGCCTCGCCGCCGACGCCCTAGCCCACCCCGAGCCTCGTCGACTCCACCAGACCACCCCCGAGCTCGTCTCACACCCGCTTGAGCACCCGCCGACCTCCCGACGACCGAGAGCCGACGACTTCGCCGCCTGAGCCGCCATTGCCGTCGAAGTCCGTAAGTCACGAACCACTCCCCGCCGTCCGATCTAGCCCTACGGCTAGGATTAGAACCCCGAAGGGTATGTCTTTTAATTAAAACCGGCCCGGTTCGTTGCGGTTTATTTTTAAGTTAGGGTTTTATTTTTAGTACCGGCCCGATTCGTTTAACCCTAGGCCCATTTTAGTTATATTACGCGCAGTGCGCTAGTTAGGCCCGTTTAGCCGTTTTTCTTTATTTTCGTTTCTCTGTTTTAACAGAATAGTTCCTGATTTGAAAAAATTCATATCTTTTATTCTACTTAATATTTTTAAGTGATTCTTTTTTTGTTGGTTTGCAAATTTTCTATAGTTTCTGTAGAAAATATTATTAGCTATGTTATAATTAATTAAAATTGCTTTATTTTAGATTTTGTCAGAATAGTAAATCTGCCATAAAATGAGTTAGGAAAATTATTTTTATATGATTCTTTTGTCCCAACTTTATTTTGACATTGCCTAACCGTAGGAATTAATTTGGGTATTTTAGGATTAATAAAAAATAGTTTTAAGCAGAATCTTGTTAATCCTAATTAATTAACTAGCTATTGTTTTCCTATTATTTTAATTAGTAAATAAATTTATTTTTCACATGTGATTGATTATTCTAGGATAGTTTCTGTCACTTTATGGGATGAACTTTTATTTATAATAAATAAAACTTTTATTTTATTTTTCTTAATAGAATTTGAATTAGGCCTAATAGGAGTTTTATAATAGCTTTTAAATTGATTCTTTTTGCTCCTAGTTGCTCAATGCATTCTTTTCTGTTAAGTTAACATAAATTCATGATTAGGTTATGTTGATAAAATTTTGTTATGTAAAACTATTTCTAGTTGATGCTTGAAGTAGGAAAAAAACTTTGAGTTGGATTCTTTGAGTTTTCCTTTGGATTTTTGATTGTTTGTTTGGGTGTGTTTTGTTGTTATGCTATTGTGCTAAGTGATCTTATGCTATATGCTTATTGTGAATTATTGTTTGTCTCGGTAGAGTTTCCGGAGTGCGAAGCTTGCTACTACGAGTCCTTAGCTTACGAGGATCATCAGCAAGGCAAGTCTTGATCATGTTATTTCAATACCTATGATTTTGTGCATTAGAAATTATACCACCCCACCATGCATGCAGTAGTTGAAATTTTGAAGTTATAATCTTGAGTAGTATCAGGTGGTAGGATGAACCAATCCCCCTTGTTACCATGACCCGGGACTAAGTAGTTTATTTTGCTATGCTCAGAGACGGGTTTGGTTGAGTGAATTCATAAGTAAGATGTGAGAGTCAATGATGATGACAACCCCATGAACTACAAGAATCAAGATGGACTTGAATTCACTCTTGGGTGGAGGATTTGTTGACGGGCACCTGGAGAACCCAGTGGTTGGCGGGATGCATGGAGAAGTGCCATGACATCTTGCGAAAGCTTCACCCAGCCACGAAGAGACGGATGGATGCCCTTTGACCGAAGCTTACCTGTGCAGCCGCAAGCCATTATGGGCTCGCTGGGTCAACCCTAGTTGTGACGCTGGCTGGACGGTACTACGAGATGTAGAAGAACGGTAGGATTGGATGGGTACCGCAGTAGCGGAAGAACTCTTTGGAAGACCCGTTTCATTTGTCCCGCCTTCAAACACCATGAAGTGCGAAGACTTAAAAGGAGGGAATGATTCTTGCGGGTAAAGTCATAAACCTCTGCAGAGTTAAAGATCTAATCGATTAGCCGTGTCCCGATTACGGACAATTTGAGCCTCTGGAACTTGGAAGTATTCGAAATCTCAACACTAAAACTAATAAATTAATTTGAGGGTTTATGACTTAATAATTTGGGAATGAGACATTGGTTGGCGGAACTATCTCAATAACTACCAACAATTATGTAGTTTTTGCAAGCAAGTCCACTGTAGTAGGAGAAAATTGGCTTTTTGCAAAAAGATGAAACTTAGAGCCCCACAGCCAAATTGCATATAGTGATAGAAATTTTATTATTGTTATTCTCTTCATGACTTGCCAGCTTATTCAAAAGCTGACCTACACGGCTGCAACGCCTTATGTTGCGTAGATTTATTCGATCAGAGTGAGGCTACGCTCCGCTTGGCGATTGCCCTTTGGAGTCGGATGGACTCGCTATTTTTTCGCTCGCGCCCGCAGCATTAGTAGTTTATTTCTCATGAGTTGGCCTTTGGTCGAATTTATTCTATTGTAATAAAGACCCTATATGAGAACCGTGTAATAAATTCAGGTGTGATTGAACTTTGATTATTTCATCGATGTACCGTGAGTACCAAATGATCTTGGGATGGTATGCATACGTAGATTTGACCGATTTTGGGTCAGGTCGCTCTGAGAGATGGTATCGAGCACACGCTGACCGTGAGGATCGTAACCCCTAGGATCGGAAAGCCATAGGAAGAGACTACTTACTTTATATCCTTATCATTTCGTAATTCTCCCCTGTTCAATTCTGACTCCTCTCTGACTTTTCAACATTTTAGATGGCCGTCGAGTTCACCCCAGTTTTGCTACCGGAGTTTTGCCAGCCCGATGAGACGATGCCCTTCGGCAGGAAGCTGGTCCATATGGTGAAGAAGCTGAAGATTGCTCTGCCCTCGATCACCGGGAAGCCAACTAATGCGCTTCCGACGGACACCCGCTACCGGATTGAAGTGCATATTCCAGGGAGAACCTTCGGAGGACATACGGAGCCTATTGACTTTGAGTTCACCGACTTCAACTGGATCATCGGAAGGGACATGGCGATCTATCGCACTTGGACATCTCCGAGAGGAGTACAGGCCGAGCTCGATCCTCGGACCTCGCCATGGTTTCTCGCAGGCAAGGAATGGAGATATCATCCGCACCGTAGAGGACGACTCCATTCTCTCTTATGTCCAGGACTTGGAGTGTCTCCTCAGGAAACGGGAGATTCAGACTCGCCGTAGCTCGAAGGTACACAGGAGGCTGTTGTTCCGCGAACTGGAACTGGAGGAGAAGGCACACGCAGACTTCCTTAACCATGAGGAAGAAATCGCGGACTTCATGGAGAGAGTCGACGACCAAGATGAAGCTTGCCGCAATTGAGGAAAAGATGGACTTGGGAGAGGACCTTTTCCGAGTGGAGATGATGGACCCTCGTGAGCAATGATCAGACTATGAAGGGAGTTCCACCGGAGGAAGCCGCAAGAGGAGGCGCCACAACAGAGGACACCACACCGGAGGACATCGCACCAGAGGACACAAGGATTATTGATGAAGACTTTTAGTCGACCACCATGTTATTTTACTTTTTCGTCGATCAGTTAGGTCATTATTTTCGATTAGTCATGAGCTTTTGTAATCGAGATTGAACCATGTTTGAGTGGAATGAATAAATGATTGGTGTGTTTATGATTGTGCATTCATATGGGTAGTGTTATTTCTCATTAGACCATTGTTCTATTCTAATTTTCTCATCCACCCCAAAACACCAGATGCCTCCGAGACGTGACCCCGGTCTCAACTTCCCGCCGGAGCTCACCCAGCTGCTTCAACAGCAGAATGCCATCATACAGATGCTCATCCAGAATCAGAACAACAACAACAACAATCCACCGCCACCACCACCCCCTGTTGACAACTTGACTCGATTCCTGAGGCTGAATCCGCGGTGTTCTCTAGCAGACCTCGAAGCCGATTGTGGTCGATTTATTGGCTCCGCAAGGTCGGAAGAGAGTTAATCACTGTTGGGTGCACTGATGCAGAGAAGGTGCGCTTTGCCGCACATCAACTTGATGGACCTGCAGCTTCTTGGTGGGAGAACTACACCGCCACTTATCCCATCGGCACCATCACATGGGATCAGTTCCAGCAGGCCTTCCGCACCGCTCATGTTTCAGCTGGAGCCATGAGTCTGAAGAAGCGTGAGTTCCGCAACTTACGCCAGGGGAACCGTACTGTGGCACAGTACGTGGATAAATTCAGCAAGTTAGCCCGCTATGCCCCTGATGATGTGGCCACAGATGCCGCAAAGCAAGAGAAATTTCTCGAGGGACTCAATGATGAACTGGGTATGCAGCTTATGGTGGCTACTTTCGCCAACTACCAGCAGCTGGTAGACAAGGCCATCGTACTTGAAGGCAAGCAGCAGCAGATTGAATGCCGCAAGCGGAAGTACAGTCAGGGGAAGCACAACTCCGGAGCTCAGCAGAAGCCCCGTTATGCCCCATACTCAGGAGGGCATACCCATCACAACCATGGAGGACATAACCATGGAGGCAATGGGAACAATCGCAACCAGGACAACAGGTCTGGCAAGGGCAATGGCAATGGAAACGGTAATGGAAACCAGCATCGTCCTGCCCCGGCTCCGAAGGATCTGAGCCACATCACCTGCTTCAAGTGCCAGAAGACAGGGCACTATGCCACCGACTGCCCAGAGGCCAAGCAGAGGAATGGAAACGACAATGGAAGCTCAGCGAAGAAGCCCAACCCTTTCCCTCGTGCTCAGATGAACCACATTGACGTGGAGGACGTCTATGATCAGCCAGACACTCGTGGTTGGTAAGTTTTATTGAATTCACGTTCAGATTGGTACTCTTTGATTCGGTGCAACGATTCATTCATATCAAGGGTAGTTGTGGAAAAGTACGGGTTGCCCACTAAAACCCTTAGAAGCCCCTTCGCGTCGGCCCGCAGGAGGAGAAATGATGGCAGGTTTAGGCTGTCATGCAACCCTCAACATCGGGAACCATAAATTTCCGCAGACCTCATAGTGTTGGAAACCCGGACCTTGGATGTAATCCTAGGCATGGATTGGTTGACGAAGTTTGAAGGAACATAGATCGTGCCCAGAAGTCTATTCTGCTCACCACCCCGGAGCGTAAGAGGATCAAGTATGTATCCAGACGTAGCGGATGAAGAATCAGTGAATTCCCTCACGGAGTTGTTCAGAGGAAGTGCCAGAGTGCAAGATTTTCCGATGTGTTTCCGGAGGAATTACCAGAATGCCACCGGACAGGACATTGAATTTCTGATTGAGTTATTGCCCGCACAGCCCCAATATCCAAGAGACCCTATCGGATGCCCCCGAATGAGTTGAAAGAGATCAAGGGTCAAATTAATGAGTTATTGGAGAAAGGATATATTCGGCCAAGCTCATCACCTTGGGGAGCCCAGTTCTTTTGGTAGAGAAGAAGGATGGAAGCTTGAGGATGGTTGTGGATTATCGTGCGTTGAACGAAGTGACCATCAAGAACAAGTACCCTCTGCCGATGATTAATGACTTATTTGATCAACTAGTAGGAGCCAAGGTATTCTCCAAGGTCGATCTTGGATCAGGGTATCATCAGTTGAAGATTCGTGAAAAGGATATACCCAAAACAACATTCACTACCAGGTATGGTTTATATGAGTATACCGTCATGTCATTTGGATTGACTAATGCTCCTGCATACTTCATGAATTTGATGAACAAGGTATTTATGGAATATCTGGACAAGTTTGTCATGGTGTTCATTGATGATATACTGATTTTCTCCAAGAGCGAGGAAGAGCATAAGGAACATTTGCGTCTAGTTCTGGAGAAACTTTGAGAACATCAGTTGTATGCCAAGTTCAGTAAATGTGAATTTTGGCTGAAGGAAGTTGGATTCCTTGGACATGTTATTTCAGGAGAAGGAATAGCAGTTGACCCGCCAAAGTTGAATCATCACTGATTGGCGATCACCCACCTCACCAAGGAGATCCGCAGTTTTCTCGGACTCGCAGGATATTATCGGAGGTTCATTGAGAACTTCTCGAAGATTGCCAAGCCCATGACTGAGCTGTTGAAGAAGGAAGCCAAGTACATTTGGACCGAGGATTGTGAGGCCAGTTTTCAGGAATTGAAGAAACGTTTGGTTACAGCCCCAGTGCTGATTTTGCCGGACATACACAAGGAATACCAGGTTTATTGTGACGCTTCTCATTAAGGACTCGGAGGAGTACTAATGCAGGAAGGTAAAGTTGTAGCTTATGCCTCCAGACAGCTACGACCTCACGAGATGAATTATGCCACACATGATCTGGAGTTAGCAGCCGTAGTGCATGCACTCAAGACATGGAGACATTTCCTCATCGGAAACCGTTGTGATGTTTACACAGATCACAAGAGCTTGATGTATATTTTCACGCAGAAAGAGTTGAACCTCAGGCAGAGGAGATGGCTAGAGTTAATCAAGGACTATGACATGAGATTGCATTACCACCCAGGTAAAGCTAATGTTGTAGCAGATGCTTTGAGCCGTACGAGTTATGTGAATACTCTTACAGTAGGAGGATTACCCCAGGAGTTAGTCGATGACCTCAGAGATCTCCGACTGGAGATAGTCCCGAGAGGATATATTGCAACTCTAGAAGTTCAGTCCACTTTGGCCGAAAGGATTCGTGAAGCTCACAAGTCGGACAAGGAAATTGATGAGATAAAGCAGAAGATGAATGAAGGAAAAGCTAAAGGATTCCGTAAGGATGAACACGGAACTATATGGTTCGAGGATCGTATTTATGTGCCCAATGACCCCGAACTCAGGAAGCTAATTCTTCAGGAGGCTCATGATTCACCGTACTCGATTCACCCCGGCAACACCAAGATGTACCTGGATTTGAAGGAAAGTTTCGGTGGATGGTATGAAGAAGGATATTGCCGAGTACGTAGCGAAGATGCGATGTTTGTCAACGAGTAAAGGCAGAACATCGAAGCCAGCAGGTCACTTCAACCTTTGCCGATTCCCGATTGGAAATGGGAGAAACTTGGAATGGATTTCATCACAGATTACCCAGACCCGCTCAGGTTATGATTCTATCTGGGTAGTGGTGGATCGTTTGACCAAGGTAGCTCACTTCATTCCGTGAAGACTACCTATACCAGTGCTAAGTTGGCCAAGATATACATGACCAGGATCGTATGTCTGCATGGAGTTCCGAGGAGTATCGTGTCAGATAGAGGAACACAGTTTACCTCAAAGTTTTGGAATCAGTTGCATGAAACTTTGGGTACGAGGCTGGAATTCAGTACAGCTTTTCATCCGCAGACAGATGGACAGACCGAGAGAGTCAACCAGATTCTGGAGGACATGTTGAGAGCTTGTGTGCTAGACTATGGGTCTAGCTCGGATGATAATTTGCCATACGCAGAGTTCTCATACAACAACAGTTATCAATCCAGTCTGAAGATGGCCCCTTTCGAAGCTCTATACGGAAGGAGGTGCAGAACACCACTGCTGTGGGATGGTGTTGGAGATCGATCACTTTTCGGTTCCGATCTTATCAGAGATTCCGAAGAGAAAGTCAAGCTGATTCGGGATAGACTCAAGATAGCACAGTCGAGATAGAAGAGTTATGCCGACAGTAAACGCAAGGAAGTAACATACGAAGCGGGAGACCGAGCATATCTTCGTGTGTCTCCACTTCGTGGAATCAAGATGTTTGGTGTCAAAGGAAAGCTAGCACCCCGATTCATTGGCCCCTACAAAATCCTCGAACGTCGTGGAGAAGTTGCTTACAAGTTGGAATTGCCGGAAGGATTGTCCGGAGTTCATGATGTCTTCCATGTTTCTCAGCTGAAGAAGTGTCATGCCGACATGGCTGATGTTCCGTTGAGAGACACAGTGCCCCTAGAGGCCATACAACTCGACAGTGATCTGACTTATAAGGAGAAACCCGTCCGAATTCTCGAGACTGCGAGCAGAGTCGCCCGCAGCAAGGTCATCAAGTTTTGCAAGGTGCTGTGGAGTCACCACTCCGAGGAAGAAGCCACCTGGGAGCGAGAAGAAGACCTTCTTCGAGACCATCCGCACCTATTTGCTAGCCAACCCGAATCTCGAGGGCGAGATTCATCTTAAGGTGGGTAGGTTTGTAACATCCCAAATTTCCTATTTGGAATGTTTTACAATTATAGCTAAGCATCTATGCATTCTGTTTGAATTTGAGTGCCATTTGAAGTTTCTGAAGTTTTTGAGTTTTGGAATTTGAATTCAAACTTGGCAAGTGGGAATCATTTCAAAAACTATGCCTGATAAATACTTGAGCAAAAGTATGAGAGGAGCAAACATGACACTCCAAAAATATCAGAGAAAACAATGCCAAAAGTTTTGAATTCAAATTTGGGTTTTATTGAATATTGGAAAAATGAATTTTTATAAACTTTGGATTTTGCCTCGGAAAATGTTCAAATGATAGGAATATTCCCCGATCATTTTGGTATATATATGTCCTATATAAAATATTTATAGTTTATATTTTCTCTCTGTTTTATTTTCAAAAATAAAGTTAATAGAAAAAGAAAATGCCCAGCACCAGCCAGCCGACCGCCCAGCCAAAGACTGGCAACCCCCCGACCGCCCAGCCCAGCCCACAGCCCACCAGCGCCACCAGACCGCCCAGCCAACCGACCCCCCTCGCCTGAATCGCTTCGCGTCGGCCACCCGACCGAACGCCCGCTCCACGCCGTCGCCGACGATGGTGGGCCACCACCTCCATCAACCCCTCGCCGACGATCGAGCCCCGCTCGCCGGGGATCCCGTGAGATCCGGATCCGCCGCGATCTCCTCGCCGCCTTTTCCCTCGTCCAAGCCGAGGACCCCTATAAGTACCCTCCCCTTTTATTCCCCCCCTCCCCTCGCGAACCTCTCCTCCTCCTAACGACTTCGCGCCCGAGCCTACCGCCGCCGCCATTGCCTCGCCACGCCGCGCCTAGCCCACCCGAGCCTCGTCGACTCCACCAGACCACCCCGAGCTCGTCCACCCTACCGGAGCACCCGCCGACCTCCCGACGACCGGAGCCGCCGGCCTTTTCGCCGCCGAGCCGCGAGCCCGCCGTCGAAATCCGTAAGCCGCGGAACCACTCCCGCCGTCTGATCTAGCCCTACGGCTAGGATTAGAACCTCAAGGGTATGTCTTTAATTAAAACCGCCCGGTTCGTTGCGGTTTATTTTTAAGTTAGGGTTTTATTTTTAGTACCGGCCCAATTCGTTTAACCCTAGGCCCGTTTTAGTTATATTACGCGCAGTGCGCTAGTTAGGCCCGTTTAGCCGTTTTTCTTTATTTTCGTTTCTCTGTTTTAACAGAATAGTTCCTGATTTGAAAAATTCATATCTTTTATTCTACTTAATATTTTTAAGTGATTCTTTTTTGTTGGTTTGCAAATTTTCTATAGTTTCTGTAGAAAATATTATTAGCTATGTTAAAATTAATTAAAATTGCTTTATTTTAGATTTAGTCAGAATAGTAAATCTGCCATAAAATGAGTTAGGAAAATTATTTTTATATGATTCTTTTGTCCCAACTTTATTTTGACATTGCCTAACCGTAGGAATTAATTTGGGTATTTTAGGATTAATAAAAAATAGTTTTAAGCAGAATCTTGTTAATCCTAATTAATTAACTAGCTACTGTTTTCCTATTATTTTAATTAGTAAATAAATTTATTTTTCACATGTGATTGATTATTCTAGGATAGTTTCTGTCACTTTATGGGATGAACTTTTATTTATAATAAATAAAACTTCTATTTTATTTTTCTTAATAGAATTTGAATTAGGCCTAATAGGAGTTTTATAATAGCTTTTAAATTGATTCTTTTTGCTCCTAGTTGCTCAATGCATTCTTTTCTGTTAAGTTAACATAAATTCATGATTAGGTTATGTTGAGAAAATTTTGTTATGTAAAACTATTTCTAGTTGATGCTTGAAGTAGGAAAAAAACTTTGAGTTGGATTCTTTGAGTTTTCCTTTGGATTTTTGATTGTTTGTTTGGGTGTGTTATGTTGTTATGCTATTGTGCTAAGTGATCTTATGCTATATGCTTATTGTGAATTATTGTTTGTCTCGGTAGAGTTTCCGGAGTGCGAAGCTTGCTACTACGAGTCCTTAGCTTACGAGGATCATCAGCAAGGCAAGTCTTGATCATGTTATTTCAATACCTATGATTTTGTGCATTAGAAATTATACCACCCCACCATGCATGCAGTAGTTGAAATTTTGAAGTTATAATCTTGAGTAGTATCAGGTGGTAGGATGAACCAATCCCCCTTGTTACCATGACCCCGGGACGAAGTAGTTTATTTTGCTATGCTCGTAGACGGGTTTGGTTGAGTGAATTCATAAGTAAGATGTGAGAGTCAATGATGATGACAACCCCATGAACTACAAGAATCAAGATGGACTTCGGAATTCACTACTGGGTGGAGGACGGTTGACGGGCACCTGGAGAACCCAGTGGTTGGCGGGATGCATGGAGAAGTGCCATGACATCTTGCGAAAGCTTCACCCAGCCACGAAGAGACGGATGGATGCCCTTTGACCGGAAGCTTACTGTGCAGCCGCAAGCCATTATGGGCTCTGGCTGGGTCAACCCTAGTTGTGAAGCTGGCTGGGCGGTACTACGAGATGTAGAAGAACGGTAGGATTGGATGGGTACCGGCAGTAGCTGAAGAACTCTTTGGAAGACCTGTTTCATTCGTCCGTCTTCAAACACCATGAAGTGCGAAGACTTAAAAGGAGGGAATGATTCTTGCGGGTAAAGTGCGCAAACCTCTGCAGAGTTAAAGATCTAATCGATTAGCCGTGTCCCCGGTTACGGACAATTTGAGCCTCTGGAACCTGGAAGTATTCGGAAATCTCAACACTAAAACTAATAAATTAATTTGAGGGGTTTATGACTTAATAATTTGGGAATGAGACATTGGTTGGCGGAACCATCTCAATAACTACCAACAATTATGTAGTTTTTGCAAGCAAGTCCACTGTAGTAGGAGAAAATTGGCTTTTCGCAAAAAGATGAAACTTAGAGCCCCACAGCCAAATTGCATATAGTGATAGAAATTTTATTATTGTTATTCTCTTCATGACTTGCCAGCTTATTCAAAAAGCTGACCTACACGGCTGCAACGTCTTATGTTGCAGAGATTTATTCCGATCAGGAGTGAGGCTACGCTCCGCGCTTGGCGATTGCCCTTTGGAGTCGGATGGACTCGCTATTTTTTCGTCTACGCTTCCGCAGCATTAGTAGTTTATTTCTCATGAGTTGGCCTTTGGTCGAATTTATTCTATTGTAATAAAGACCCTATATGAGAACCGTGTAATAAATTCAGGTGTGATTGAACTTTGATTATTTCATCGATGTACTGTGAGTACCAGCATGATCTTGGGATGGTACAGACACAGAGATTTGACCGATTTTGGGTCAGGTCGCTACAAGATGCTACAAAACTTCTTGATAATATTATGGCTAATTATTCTCAATGGCAGACCGAAAGATCTTCTAGTAAAAAAGTGCATGCTATAGAAGAAATCAATGTTTTGAGTGGAAAGATGGATGAACTTATGAAGTTGTTTGCTACTAAAAATACTCTTCTTGATCCCAATTGTATGCCTTTGTCTACTTTAATTGAAAATAATAATGAATCTATGGATGTGAATTTTGTTGGTAGGAATAGTTTTGGAAACAATGCTTATAGAGGAAACTTTAATGCTAGACCGTTCCCTAGTAATTCCTCTAATAATTATGGAAATTCCTACAATAATTCTTATGGTAATTTTAATAAGATGCCGTCTGATTTTGAGAATAGTGTGAAAGAATTTATGAATTATCAAAAGAATTTTAATGCCTTGCTTGAAGAAAAATTGCTCAAAGTTGATGATTTGGCTAGGAACGTTGATAGATTTTCGCTTGATGTTGATTCTCTTAAACTTAGATCTTCTCCTCCTAAGCATGATATTAATGAGTCTCTCAAAGTAATGAGAATTTCCATTGATGAGTGCAAAGAAAGAACCGCTAGATTGCGTGCTAAGAAAGATAGCTTTATAAAAGCGTGTTCTTCTAGTTTCCATGAAAATAATGATGAAGATCTTAAAGTTATTGATGCGTCTCCTATTAGATCTATGTTTTGCAATATGAATCTTGATAATTATGGGCCTGATGATGAGTCAACTTTACCTAGGAGGCGTCCCAAAAAATCGGAGTTTTTAGATCTTGATGCTAAATTTGGTAAAAGTGGGATTGGAGAGGTCATAACTTTAAATAGTATTGAACACACTATCTCGGATTTCAAGGAATTTGATTATGATAATTGTTCTTTAGAAGGTTGTATTTCCTTGCTGCAATCCATTGTTAATTCTCCTCATGCTTATAGTCAAAATAAAGCTTTTACCAAACATATCGTTGATGCCTTGTTGCAATCTTATGATGAAAAACTTAATTTGGAAGTTTCTATACCTAGAAAACTTAATGATGAGTGGAAACCTACTATAAAGATTAGAATTAAAGATCATCAGTGTTTTACTTTGTGTGATTCGGGTGCTAGTGTTTCCACGATTCCGAAAACTTTATGTGATATTCTAGGTTTCCATGATCTTGATGATTGCTTTTTAAATTTGCACCTTGCGGATTCCACCATTAAAAAGCCAATGGGAAGGATCAATGATGTTCTCATTGTTGCAAATAGAAATTTGGTTCCCGTAGATTTTATCGTTCTTGATATAGATTGCAATATTTCTTGCCCTATTATTCTTGGTAGACCTTTCCTTAGAACGATTGGCGCGATTATTGATATGAAGGAAGGGAATATTTGATTCCAATTTCCATTAAAGAAAGGCATGGAGCACTTTCCAAGAAAGAAAGTAAAATTACCTTATGAATCTATCATGCGAGCTACATATGAATCAAGTGCCAAAGATGGCACTACTTAGATCTATCTTCGCTTTTATGCCTAGCTAGGGGTGTTAAACGATAGCGCTAGTTGGGAGGCAACCCAATTTTCTTTGTCTTTTTTGTTTTTGTTCCTGTTTAGTAATAATTTTTAGCTTATACTTTCTTTTTAGATGTGTTTTTATATTTTAATTCGTGTTTGTGCCAAGTAGAACCTATAGGATAAACTATGATGATAGTTGATTTGATTCTGCTGAAAAATAGAAACTTTGCGCTCATGATAAAAAATTCAATAAATCACAGAAACCTGATTTTGCATTGATTCTTTTTTGCTGATCAATAAATAAATTATCCAGTACATCCTATTTTGGTAGGATTTTTAGAGTTCCAGAAGTTTGCGTTAGTTACAGATTGCTAAAGACTGTTCTGTTTTTGACAGATTCTGTTTTTCGTGTGTTGTTTGCTTATTTTGATGCATCTATGGCTAGTAAAATAGTTTATAAACCATAGAGAAGTTGGAATACAGTAGGTTTAACACCAACATAAATAAATAATGAGTTCATTACATTACCTTATGTGGTGGTTTTGTTTTCTTTCACTAAAGGAGCTTATAAGATTTCTTGTTGAGTTTTGTGTTGTGAAGTTTTCAAGTTTTGGGTAAAGCTTTTATGGAATATGGAATAAGGAGTTGCAAGATCCTAAGCTTGGGGATGCCCATGGCACCCCAAGATATTCAAGGATGGCCAAAAGCCTAAGCTTGGGGATGCCCCGGGAAGGCATCCCCTCTTTCGTCTTCGTTCATTGGTAACTTTACTTGGAGCTATATTTTTATTTGCCACATGATATGTGTTTTGCTTGGAGCGTCATGTATTATATTAGTCTTTGCTTTTTATTTTACCACAATCATCCTTGCTGTACACACCTTTTGGGAGAAGCCTATTTGATTATTTGCTAGAATACTCTATGTGCTTCACTTATATCTTTTGAGCTTGATAGTTTTTGCTCTAGTGCTTCACTTATATCTTTTAGAGCACGGCGGTCGCTTGATTTTATAGAAATTACTAGTCTCTCATGATTCACTTATATTATTTTGAGAGTCTCTTAGAACATCATGGTATTTTCTTTGGTTACAAATTTGGTCCTAGAATGATGAGCATCCAAGTTGGGTAAAATAAAAACTATCATAGAAATTGAATTAGATGCTATGATCAATTTGTTGCTTGATAATTGTTTTGAGATATAAAGGTAGTAATGTTAGGGTCATGCTAGTGGATAATTATGATATTGTGAATGTCGGGGGAAGAACTGATCGTGCCCCACGAGCACCTACGGGACCTGGGTCCCTTATGGTTCGGAGGGGGGCGGAGGTTGCACGAAGAGCGGATCGAGGCGATGCACACGAGAGGGTTTTTACCCAGCTTTGGAGCTCTCCGGAAAGATAATACTCCTACTGCTGCTTTGTGGATTATCTTGTGTTCTTGCTAGGGAGCAATGCTGGCTACAAGACCTAGCTTGAGTGTGATGAACTAAGCTGGAGCTGGACTAGAAACCCAGCCGACCCGCCTCTACGCTGCCCTCGGGCCTCCTTTTATAGGCACAAGGGGTTACCACATGTGGCAAGTAGACAAGGTTACAATGGTAAAAACCTAGGTTGGTACACCGCTTTGTACAGTGTACAATAATCTATACCTAACTCTGACGGCAAGGGACAAGGGTCATCAATGCCTGTCTCAGTCACCCGAACAGTGTAACAGGGACCATTAAGTGCGCCTCTGTCCGCCACGATGGTAGCTTGTCGGCGCGTCTGTCGCTACTCCCGCTGGCTGCACAGCCCGTCGACACGCGTGCATTGGGAGAGCCCGTGGTGACATGTTGGCGGGTGAGCTGGAGCGAGATGAAGAGAGTCGCCCGCCCGGCAAGTGCCTTGCCGCGGCGGGAACCTTGTCGCGCTTGAGGGTTCAGCGCCCGCCAAGCCTTCCCGGCAAGCTCCTCTTGCCGGGGCCTTGTTTCCTTTACGCCCTGAGTGGCCTTCCCGGCAAGCTCCTCTTGCCGGGGTCTCGACTGTTTTGCTCTTGAATGGCTCCGAGGGAGCTACTGAGGATCTTGGCGGCCATCAGGCCGGCCCGGCCGTGGGGCGCTGCAACTGTCCGTGCACGAGTTCGGGGTACTAGGGTACCCCTACTCTAGTACACCGACAGGAGCCCCCGGGCCTGGGCCACACACGGCGCCAAGCTCTGTTGGGCCAGGCCCAAAACAGTGCACGGGCGCGCGTGGTCTTGATTACGCCGTTATTTGCCTTGGACCCACCACGTCTCCCACGAACGGCACGCGTAGGACGTGGCGTCGTGGGGGAGATCGTGGGGCTTTCTTTAATGGGAAAACCGAACGCCTGTCCCTCTCCCTTTATAAGCGGGAAACCGGGTAGGACGCCCACTTGCCCTCGCTGTCACATCGAAAACCCCGCCGCTTTCCCTTCCTTCTCGAGCCCACAGAGAGCGCGCCCCCCTCCACTACCACCGGTGCCACCCACGCCGTCGGCTTCCTTCACCACGACTCCCTATGGCTCAAGGCCGATAAGGGAAGGGCGTGAAATCCGCCGAGGCGCAGCTGCATGGCGCTATGGAAAGAGCGGCTCTCTTGACCCCGCTCGACAGGAAGGAGCTGCGGATGGGTACTACCTCTTCGGTCGACGGTGACCGGGCTCACCAGCAAGACGAGGGTCATCTCCGCCGCCACATCTGCCAAAGTCTCCTTCGTACCCTTCTTCGCAATTTTCTTACAGTGCGGGCTCGCCTCGCTTTTTCTGAATTTTTCTGCGACGTCATGAACACCTATGGCCTCCGCCTTCTTGACTTCACCCCAACGCCGTCCTCACCTTGGCGTTTCAAGATCTTTGCGAGAACTTTGTCGGGTCCACCCAAATGTCGCCCTCTTCCGCCATTACTTCTCACCTCGCGAGAGAGAGGAGAGCCGCTTGGGAGGAATTGCATGGACCTCTAGGATCGGCAAGAAGGAAGCGTGTCTTGACGGAGAGTTGCGCAGCAAGTGGGAGGAGTGGAGGGCTGACTGGTGCTGGATCTTAGAGGAGGAGCCACAGCCTTTTACCGCCTGCAAGAAGACCCCCATAGTTCGCGGGTAACGATTGGAGCAACTTGGCTCCGGAGGACGACAAGTTGAAAATTGCCACGACTAGATTTTGCGCCTCCGCAAGCAGGGCTTACCGTGGGGCGGTTGGTGCGGACTTCCTTCGCCGCCGCATTGCACCCTTGCAGGAGAAAGGAGACCTGCTTGGGAATTCCGAACGCGGCGGATATCATGAGGCTGCGTCCAGGCCTAAATTGGAATTTCACCACCACGAGCTTGACGGCATGCTGCGAGAGCTGTTCAAGCCTGAAGCGGATAACCCTGGATGGTGCATGTTGCCGAGGGGGGTTGTGCCCTTGTGCAACAACTCATCGCTTGATCGCATCCGCGCGATAATGCCGTTGTGCGATTCCCATGGGATCGTTCCAACTTGGCAGGAACCCGCCGACGACATAGTGCAGCAGTTCTTCGACGACTTGTCTCGAAGTGCGGTCCGCGCCGACGAGAAGAGGCGGCTCACCCGCGACACCACTGCTCAGGAGATGGCGCGCATCGCCACAAGGTTGGAGGAGGCTGCAGAGGCCGCTGCCGCCGGTGTGTTTGGGTTCACAGTCGAGGAGGCAGAGGGGGCCGAGGCGGCAAGCCTTGCCGACCAAGAAGAGTTCATCGGTGAGGAGGAGCGCACCGAGCCCGACAACGACCAAGTGAGCCTGCCGGGCGCTTCTCCCCGCCGTCAAGTAGCTTGCCGCAGGAGGAGCTCGCCGCCCGCCAGGAGGCGTCTCCGAGGACCGGAGAAATGGTGGGGAGCATACGGTCCAACAGCCGCCTCGCCGCCCGGCAGCGCTCCACCGTGGGAAATATCATGCGGGAGCGTCTCATTCCGCCATGGCGACGGGCTCAGGGCCTTCTGGAGTCGTGGCCCCTGCACCCGCTAAGCGCCAGAGGGAGTCTTCTCCCCCCATCCGTCGAGCTGGAGCGGAGTTTGATCTCTCCGCTCTCAGCTCCGAGGAAGAAGAGGAAGAGTAAGATCTTGCCGCTGCTATCTGCAGTCTTCCAATTTATTGCTTCATCTTATATCTGACTGGTTCCACTTTGAACTTTCTTCTTGAGCGTCACTCGGGGCGCCAAGAGGGCCAAGACGCCGGTGGTCGCTGTCTCGCACGACTCCACAGCAACAGGGGGGCACGTCCGGACTCCTTGCCGGATCCGCAACCCTTCAACAGAGCAGCCCCCAGCACAGCCCCCAGCGTAAGTATCTAGTATGCTTCCCGTGGTTAGGTGCGCTTGGGTGCTTTTCCGTTACTTATATCTGGTTTGTTGGACTTTGTAGGAGCAGAGCAGCCACATCATGGAGCACCGGAGGCTACCCCTGAGGTCCAGCCTCATCAGGAGGTCCCAGAGGCCGCTCCCGAGATTCTGCTTGCTTCAACTACGCCACCAAGGGAGAATTCTCCGCCAAGGAGCGCTCTCCGGCAAGGAGGCTTCTCCGACAAGGGAGCTTCCCGACAAGGATGGCGCCACGACCCTCCGGTGGTGGAGGCCGCGGCCACAGGCCCCACTGCAGGTAACCTTCTTGTCTTGATAGTTTTCCTTGGGTTCCGCTCTTCCGTCTCTTTCTTTCGAATGTCTGTTTGATTTGTGTTTCCTCCTTCTGACCATCAGATCCATCTGCCGGAGACCCGATGGAAACCGAGGCGGCCGACGAGGAGGACGCTGGCGGCGACGGTGTCGACGCCACCAACATGGAGGAGGAAGCTGGTGCTGACAAGCCTGCCGACGAGGAGGCTGCCGAGGCCGCTGGCGCAGAGGCTGGGGAGGAACCCATCGATCGCACTGACGGCCCGGAGGCCGCAGGAGCGCCAGGCGCTGCGCCGACCGCCGATCCCCCCGCCACCGATGCCGCACCAGACTCCGAGGAGCCCCAGCCCGGCGCCTACCTGAAAGCCGGTGAGGGCGTCTTCATCAAGCTCCCATGGGCATCAAGCTCCAGGGCGCCAGCCGAAGGGGAGACCTTCGATGCGGAGCTGCTTGCCTCCGCCGGGCTATCGCTGGTTGATGCCCCGAGCAGCAGCAGTGGTGAACCTGAGGAGGAGCAGCTGCTAAGGAGGTTGCTGTCGCTCTACCGCGCCCGACAAGCCAAACTGGAGTCCAGGGAGGCGCTTGTCGCGAGGGCGGGAGCTGACTTGGAGAAACGTGCGGAAGAGCTCCAACGCGCCAACAAAGAGACTCTCCGGGACATAGCAGAGGCTCGGGAGCAGCTTGCTGAGGAGCGTACGGCCTTTATCTTGGAGAAAGGCGAGGTTGAGGAGCAGCATAGGCTTGCGGTGAGAAGCTCTCCGCTAGAGAAGGTGAGTGGCGCAGCGGAAGATCAACCTCGGCAGCTTTGAGGAAGATCTCGCCTTGAAAACAAGCGATCAGCGGGCCGCCGGGAGGCAAAGGATGCTGCCGCGGCTGCCGAGGCCGCCAAAGGGGAACTGGAGACGAGGGTGGCTCAGCTGGAGTCCACCCTCCAGAAGAGTGCCGAGGAGGTCACCGGGTTGAAGCGCGAGCGTGAGAAGGACGCTTATACCCTCGGCGAGCTGCAGGGTCGTTTGGCCGAAAAGATCAAGGAGATCGATGCCGCCAAGGACGTCAAGGCGGACCTGGAGCTGAAATTGACCACCTTGACGGAGACGTTGAACGGCGTCAGGGAGCGGGAGACGGGCCTGCTGGAGAAAATCAAGGCCACCGAGGAGTTGCCGTCGAATGCCGTGACCACCCAGAATAATCTTTGGGACAACATAATGCATTGGACAGAAGGCCTTGTGGACACCGCCGCCGGCATCCACAATGAGCTGATAGAGTTGGGGATGACAGATCTTGGATATTCCACCGACGAGAACCTCCAACCCAGCGTCAAGCTCAGCCTATTCTTCAAAGGCGTGTTGGCGGGTATCCGGCGGCTCCGGGATGAGGTTCCGAAGCAATTGGCGGAGGAATCACGCCAAGTTTGTGCCGAGGCTCTCCAGAAGGTGTTGATGAAGGTGGCCTTCCGCAACCCAAAGTCCGACTTCTCCAAGGCCCTCAAGTCCCTGCCTTCATCCGCCGATCTTGAAGCGCTCAAGACCCTTGTCGCACCCATTGTGGACAGGGTGAGCGGAGTCAAGAGGCTCGAGGGCGACCGCGTGGACAAGGCCGCCAAGTCTATCTTTCTCTTGTCGCTGGAGATCATGTTTTATGAGAAAAACCTATTAGATCTGCTACAAGTTATTATGTAATATACACTATCTTAGGCAATCGAATGCAATGTTATTTCCTTTACTCGATTTCTTCCCTTGTGCGCTTTCACCCTCGCTTTCGGGAAACTTGCGGTGCAGCACCCTTGCATGGCGCCGAGTGCGGAACTTCAGCAGCCTCTCAAGGGGTCGCTACCGACAAGCAACCTCGTCGCGGACTAGTCGCAGCTCACTTAAATTGTTGAGAGGACTCAAACAAAGTAAGGGCGCGACCATCACGATTTGGTTCCTCCGCGCACAGTTTTCCATACAAAGTACTATCGTTCGAGGAAGATAACTTGAAAATTTAAAACTGGTCGCTTAAACTTAGCAAATTAGCTTTTCATTGTCCGTCTTCCGGCGAGGCGACAGTTCCTCGGCGATGCCCACACCATTATCTCCTCCTCTCCCCCCGGTTAACTTGTGGGTGGATGAACCTTCTTCTTGTTTGAGAAGAAAGGAGAGAAAAAGAAAGTTGTGGAGCCTAATGGATCATTATCGCTTACCGGGTGCGGGTGCTGCACAAGATGTTAGTAAACACATGCATATTTTATTATGAAGGCATGTATTAACAAAAATGTGCGCAACCATAGGCTTTGCTGATGCACGGGGTCTGCGCCCGACTTTGTACAAAGGATTACATGCAACAGCGGCAAGACTTTTACAAAAGGTTGGTTGCCGGAACGGGTTCCGGCAACCGCGCCTCATGGGTAAAACTTGCGAAGATGCTCTATGTTCCAGGAATTGCTCACCGAAAAGCCTTCTTCGGTCTCTAGGCGGACAGCGCCGGGCCTAGTGACTCGTTTTACCCGATAAGGGCCTTCCCACTTCGGCGTCAACTTGTTGGAATTCTTGGCGGATTGAGCGCTACCAAGAACAAGGTCGCCTTCCTCGAAGCTTCGGCATTAACTGCGGCTATGGTAGCGGCGCAAAGCTTGCTGGTAACGAGCAGCTCGTCAGCAGCTGAAGACGATCTTCCTCGAGGAGCAGCGTCATCTTGTCGCAGCTGCTCTTGCTCCAACTCATCATAAGCGAGCACTCGAGGTGACCCGTATCTGAGTTCCGTGGGGAGAACTGCCTCTGCTCCGTGACTAGAGCAAAGGCGTCGGCGATGGCTCGATTTGGCGTCGTCTGATCGACCAAAGAACCACCGCAGCTCCTCGATCCAGTTCCTTCCGCACTTGTGCAGCCCGTCGAAAGTTCTGGTCTTGAGTCCTCGCAGCACTTCAGCGTTTGCCCTCTCTGCTTGACCGTTGCTTCTCGGATGAGCAACGGAAGCAAAGCAGATCTTGGCGCCAAGATCTTGGGTGTACTGCATGAAGGTGCAACTCGTGAACTGTGTGCCGTTGTCGGTGATGATCCGATTAGGAATCCCAAAGCGGCAAACAATTGACTGAAGAACTTGGCGGTGATCGTCTTGTCACCTTCCTCATCGGTTCCACTTCCGCCACTTTGTGAACTTGTCGATTGCGACGTACAAGTACTCAAAGCCCCGACAGCTTCGGGGAAGGGGCCGAGATGTCGAGCCCCTGCACCGAGAAGGGCCAGGATAAAGGGATCGTCCGAGAGCTTGAGCTGGCTGGTGTATCTGTCTTGAATGGAACTCGCACGCTTCACACTTGGTTACTTGTGCGATTGCATCTGGAGGGCTTCGGCGGAAGAAACCTTGCCGGAAAGCTTTGCGGCAAGTGCTCTTCTTGCCAATGTGGTGACCACATATGCCTCCGTGTATCTCCGCCAACAGCTTCATCCATCTTCCCGGCAAATACACTTCAATTTCACTCCGTTGAGTCTTCTTCTGTACAGGATGTTATCAACAAACTGGTACATACTTGACTGCCGGGCTACTTTTTCCGCTTCTTCTTTCTCTTCGGGAAGTTCTCCTGTCTGAAGGAAATGGACGATCTGATGTGCCCATGTTGGAGCCTGTGGCTCGACAACAAGGACTAAAGGATCATCTATCACTGCGGGACTATCAGCTTCTACGGCATGGACCTGCTGGTCCGCCGGAGCTCGATGATACCCGTCAAGCTTGCCGGAGCTAAGCTTGTCGGGAGCGTTTGCTTCAACGATACAAACTGCGTGGTTTGTCGGAGCAGACTGCTCCTCAGTGATATTTGCGTTGGTTCTAGGGACCTTCTTGGCGGCGGCTTCGGAGAGCTCTGCCGGAAAGTAGTCGCCGGAAACCAAGTTTCTCTTCTTGCTCTGCCCTGTTGATGGTGTCACAGTTGGCTGAGTCAGCTTGAGCACAAAAATCCCTGGCTCCACAGGTAACTTAAGTGCGGCACATTTGGAGAGGCCATCAGCTATATCATTCTGTGCTCTTGGAACGTGTTCCATTTGCAGGCCTTCAAAGTGCTCTTCTAGCTTCCTCACTTCATCGACGTACGCTTCCATCAACGGACTCTGGTAGTCTTTATTTACTTGGCGGACGACGAGTTGCGAGTCTCCCCTTATAATGAGCTTCTTGATCCCAAGGTCCACCGCAATCCTGAAACCGGCAAGCAAGCCTTCGTACTCAGCAGTATTATTTGTTGCTTGTTCCTTGGGAAAGTGCATTTGGACTAGTATTTGAGGTGCTCCCCGGTGGGTGCGATAAGCAGCACGCCGGCACCGGCGCCTTGCAGCGAGAAGGCACCGTCAAAATACATCAGCCATTCTTTATTTGCCTTCTTGACGGGGATGCTCGTCTCCGGGATCTCTTCGTCTCGCGTTGGCGTCCACTCTGCTATGAATTCTGCCAATGCCCTGCTCTGGATAGTTGAAGTGCTTTCGAACTTGAGACCAAAGCTTGACAGTTCCTGTGCCCATTCAACAATTCTGCCTGTTGCTTCTGGATTTTGCAAAATCCTCTTTAGCGGAAAGCGAGTGACAACTGTTATCTCATGTGCTTGGAAGTAATGGCGCAGCTTTCGAGGCCATGAGCAGGCCGAAAGAAGCTTCGACACCGAGTACCTCGATCTAGCCCCTGCGAAGGGAACCGACGAAGTACACTGGGCGCTGCACCATCTTCTTCCATATCTTGTCGCAACCCTGCACTGATCCGTCGTTGTCGGGACCGGAGCTTGACGGCGAAGCCCCCCGCTTGTCGCTGGGCGCACCTGCCTTGGTTGCCGCTCATCATCCGCCTCCCTCTCCGCTACTAACGCAGCACTAACCACCTGATTGGTCGCTGCTATATACAGCAACAACTTCTCTTGCGGTTTAGGTGCGACAAGTATTGAGTGGAGGACAGGTATCTCTTCAAGTCTGCAGCGTAGCCTCCGCTTCGAGTCCATTTCATTGGACCTGCCTTTTCAAAATCTTGAAAACGGCAGGCACGCCAGCAGACTTAGAGATGAACCTCTTGAGAGCAGCCACGCAACCGGCAAGCCTCCTGACGTCCTTGACGCACTTTGGTGCTTCGATCTGCTCAATGGCCTTGATCTTGTCGGGGTTGGCTTCAATTCCCTGCTGAGATACAAAGAACCGAGAAGCTTGCCGGAAGGGACTCCAAACACGCACTTCTCGGGGTTGAGCTTGAGGTTGATCTCGCGCAGGTTTGCAAACGTCTCATCCAAATCTTGAACCAAGGTTGCCCTGTCTTTGCTCTTGACCACTATGTCATCCATGTAAGCTTCTACGTTTCTGTGTATCTGAGGTCCAAAAGCATCGTGGACTACCCTTGCAAAGGTTGAACCAGCATTCTTCAAACCGAAAGGCATCCGTATAAAGCAGTACGTGCCACACGGTGTGATGAATGCGGTTTTCTCTTCATCCTCTTCTGCCATGAAGATCTGATGATATCCTGAATATGCATCGAGAAATGAAAGCAGATCGCATCGAGCCGTGGAGTCAACAATCTGGTCGATACGCGGCAAGGGAAATGGGTCCTTGGGACAAGCTTTATTAACATCTGTGAAGTCAATACAAAGTCTCCATTTCCCATTAGCCTTGCGTACCACTACCGGATTGGCCAACCACGTGGGGTGGAGGACTCCTCTGACAAGCCCTGCTGCTTCCAATTTCTTGATTTCTTCTGCTATGAACTCTTGGCGCTCCACTGCCTGTTTCCTAACTTTTTGCTTGACGGGCCGCGTGAGGGCGACAGCTAGGTGGTGCTCAATTACTTTCACAGGAACACGGGGATATCAGATGGTTGCCATGCAAACACATCGACATTCACCCGCAGGAAAGCAACGAGCTCGCCTTCCTATTTAGGATCAAGTGTGGCACTGATGGTGAAGGTACCACCAGTGCCGTCCTCCTTGGTGGGCACTTTCTTGGTCTTTGGCGGAGCTGTCGTCGTCTTGTTGCACTTGCCGGTGGAGCTCGATGGTGCGTCCTCGACGGTAGCGCAGCACTCCGAAGAGGTGCGCTTGCCGGAGTGGGCAACAGTGCTCTTGCCGGACCTAGTGGTCTTCTTCCCCCCGGGAGCTTCAGCGGTAAGTGGTTTGTTATCTGTCGCGGCTGCTGCATCCCGGTAAATCTTGTCGGTGCAGATAAGTGCATCTTTCTTGTCGCCATGGACAGAAATGACACTTATCGGGCCGGGCATCTTGAGTAGGTTGTAAGCATAATGAGAGGCGGCCATGAACTTGGCGAGTGCTGGACGGCCAAGTATGCCATTGTAGGGCAATGGGAAATCGGCGACGTCGAACGTGACCCTCTCAGTTCTGAAGTTGAGCTCACTGCCGAATGTTACCGGCAACGTGATCTTCCCCTTGGGCTTGCTCCTTCCTGGGTTGATTCCTTGGAAAGTACTAGTTTCTTTGAGCTCATTGTCGTGGATCTGAAGTTTACGAGCACCGCAGATATCAAATTCAGGCCGGCCCCGCCGTCAACCAGCATCTTTGTGACCTTGAGGTTGCGGATGGTTGGTGAGACCAACATCGGCATGCACCCGACCGCAGTGAAGCGATCAGGGTAATCCTCAATGTCAAAGATGATGGGCGTGCTGGACCACTTCAGAGGTTTGCGTGACTCTATGGATGGTTCTGCTGCATTGACCTCACGCATCCATTGTTTGAGTTGGCGGTGTGAGGTATGCAGAGACACACCACCGTCAACGCAAAGGACCTCTGTTGCCTTTTGAAACTCCTGCTCATCAGCTTCATCGTCTTCATAGTCCTCGTCATCTTCATCTTCATCTTCTTCCTTGTCGCGGCAGCGGGGAGGTCTGTCTCCTTGCCGCTGCTTGGCCTTGCCGCGGCGTCCTCCCCGACCGGGCCTCTTCTTATTTACCGCACCTGCACCTTCTTGGGCTTTCTCCTTCTCTCGCCAGTATTCAGCTTTACAGAGCTCAACAAGCTGCTCGACTTTCTTGCAGCTCGGAGATCGTGGCCCTTGGTGCGGTGGATTTTACAAGATCGCTTGTTGGAGCCGTCGGGCTTGTCGGCGTCCGCCACAGCTTGGCGGTCGGCGTCAACGGTAACCTCCTTGCGAGCCACCGGCCTTAGCTTTGTTGGCGGCACCATCCTTGCCGGACTGCTCGACAACTAGTACTTCTTTGTTTTCTTCCTCCTATTGTTCCGCCACGGCTATTCCTTGCAGGCGGTCCCCTCATCAGCCGACTCTGCTCCCACACTCTCTCCTCGGAGCCTTCTTCCTTCTTCAGCAGCGTGCACACTTGTCGGCCAGGCGTAGAGCTCGTTGGCGTCTTTCACTTTGCACATCGCCATCTCCTCCCTCATCCTGCGATTTCGTACATTCGATGGAATGCACTAATCACTGCAGCAGGATGGACGTCTGGGATGTTGTAGTGCACTCGACTGAATCTCTGGATGAATTTGCGCAGACTCCCCTCCTACGGGCAAGCAAGTGGAGATCACTCTCCTGGCCATGAGGCTTATGGCCGCCTGTGAAGGCGCCAACAAACTGGTGGCACAAATCTGCCCAAGAGGAAATGGAGCCATCCAGCAAGTGCATGAGCCAAGATCTGACGTTTGGCTTGAGCACCAAGGGGAAGTAGTTGGCGAGGATCTTGTCGTCTCGTCCCCCCGCAGCTTGCACCGCGATGGTGTAGATGCTGAGGAACTCCGATGGGTGTGTCCTGCCATCGTACTTCTCCGACACGTCTGGTTTAAAGTTTTTCTTGTCGGGCCACCGGACTTGCCGCAGCTCACGAGTGAACGCAGGGCAACCTACAGCGTACGGCAAGTCGCCTGGCTCCCCTGGCGCATGCATATCGACAGTGGGCCCGCGTTAGTCGATTGACGGCGCTTCTCTTCGGGCGCCGATCTGGGTTCGAGCATCCTCTTCTTGCCGTTCCCGAAGAACTTGGCGTTGGTCGCGACGAGCTCGCGGATCCGAAGACGCCGTGGAGTCGCTGTCGAGGTGGATCCGGCGATTCAGCGATCTTGGCCTTCGGGAAGGGGAGTGTACGGTGGGTTGCACCCCCGCAAGTCTCGTCGCCATCGGCCCGCGCCTTGTCGCCCCGTCGCGGCTAAGAAGCACTTGGTTGCCGCGGGACGTCGCCGTTGGCGAAGCCGATGAGACTTTGAATTGTAGCCCTCCATCCGTCGACCTTATCGGCCGTCGGAGGGTAATCGAGCAGTAACTGAGCTCTCGCCAAGGCTTCCGCTGGCGTGGTTGGCGGCAACGGCGTACGGAGCGAAGAACGGGATGTGCTCGGACTCCTAACCAAGTTAGGAGGAGCAGCATCCCGCCCCAGCGACCGTACCCCACTCGTACCGGCATGCTGAGGTGCATGCGGGTCCCGAGGGCCTCGGGATCCTCCAGCTTGGCCTTGGTCCAAAGACCGTATGGTGCCGCGGGTATCATGACGCTGTCTGTCCCGCGCGTCCTGTGACGGACGCGGTGCAGATTCGGACGCCGACGCCCGCGCCGCGTTGTCTTTGGACCTAGCGGCATCGTGGGCTCTTTCGACGACGCCGGTCCCTCCGCCAGCGTTTCCCCCACCACCTGACGGCTCCGGTGGTGGTGGGTTCGACGCGGACGGCTCAGCTGCTGCTGAAGGCTTCTTCTTCGGCGCCATGTCGACGAAGACGTCGATGGAGTTGCTAGTGCGACCGCCGGACCGGGTTCACACAGCCTCGACGCCCCCTACCTGGCGCACCAAAGATGTCGGGGGAGCGGCTGATCGTGCCCCACGAGCACCTACGGGACCTGGGTCCCTTGTGGTTCGGAGGGGGGCGGAGATTGCGCAAAGAGCGGATCGAGGCGATGCACACAAGAGGGTTTTTACCCAGCTTCGGAGCTCTCCGGAGAGATAATACTCATACTGCTGCTTTGTGGATTATCTTGTGTTCTTGCTAGGGAGCAATGCTGGCTACAAGACCTAGCTTGAGTGTGATGAACTAAGCTGGAGCTAGACTAGAAACCCAGCCGACCCACCTCTACGCTGCCCTCGGGCCTCCTTTTATAGGCACAAGGGGTTACCACATGTGGCAAGTAGACAAGGTTACAATGGTAAAACCTAGGTTGGTACACCGCTTTATACAAAGGTACAATAATCTATACCTAACTCGACGGCAAGGGACAAGGGTCATCAATGCTGTCTCGGTCGCCCGAACAAAGGTAACAGGACCGTTAAGTGCGCCTCCGTCCGCCACGATGGTAGCTTGTCGGCGCCGTCTGTCGCTACTCCCGCTGGCTGCACAGCCCGTCGACACGCGTGAGCTTGGGAGAGCCCGTGGTGACACGTTGGCGGGTGAGCTGGAGCGGAGATGAAGAGGTCGCCCGCCCGGCAAGTGCCTTGCCGCGGCGGGAACCTTGTCGCTTGAGGGTTCAGCGCCACAAGCCTTCCGGCAAGCTCCTCTTGCCGGGGCCTTGTTTCCTTTACGCCCTGAGTGGCCTTCCCGGCAAGCTCCTCTTGCCGGGGTCTCGACAGTTTTGCTCTTGAATGGCTCCGAGGGAGCTCCTGAGGATCTTGGCGGCCATCAGGCCGGCCCGGCCGTGGGGCGCTGCAACTGTCCGTGCACGAGTTCGGGGTACTAGGGTACCCCTACTCTAGTACACCGACAGTGAAATACTTTTGTTGAAGTTGGCAAGTCCCTTAGCATGCACGTATGTTAAAAGTTGTGTGACAAATTTGTTGCATGAGGTGCTCTTTTGATTGTCTTCCTTGTGAGTGGCAGTCGGGGACGAGCGATGGTCTTTTCCTACCAATCTATCCCTCTTGGGGCATGAGTAGTAGTACTTTGCTTCGAGGGCTAAGTAAACTTTTGCAATAAGTATATGAGTTCTTTATGACTAATGTGAGTCCATGGATATACGCACACTCATCCTTCCACTTTGCTAGCCTTTCTTATTACCGCACAACTCTCGCCGGTATTGAACCCATTATTTACCTTCCTCAAAACAGCCACCATACCTACCTATTATGGCATTTCCATAGTCATTCTGAGATATATTGCCATGCAACTTTCCACCGTTCCGTTTATTATGACACGTTTCATCATTGTCATATTGCTCTTTGCATGATCATGTAGTTGACATCGTATTTGTGGAAAGGCCACCTTCATAATTTTCATACATGTCGCTCTTGATTCATTGCGTATCCCGGTACACCGTCGGAGGCATTCATATATTGTCATATCTTGTTCTAGCTTTGGGTTGTAATTCTTGAGTTGTAAATCCATAAAAGTGTGATGATCTTCATTATTAGAGCATTGTGTCAGTGAGGAAAGGATGATGAAGACTATGATTCCCCCACAAGTCGGGATGAGACTTCGGACTTTACAAAAAGAAAAAAGAAAGGAGAAAGGCAAAAAAGAAAAAAAAGGAGGGGCCAAAGAAAAAAAAGAAAAAGAAATAAAAGGAAAAAGAAAAAAAAGGTAAGAAAAAATAAAATGAAAGAAAAAGAGAGAAGTGACAATGCTACTATCTCCTTTTCCACACTTGTGCTTCAAAGTAGCACCATGATCTTCATGATAGAGAGTCTCATATATTTTCATTTTCATATACTAGTGGGAATTTTTCATTATAGAACTTGGCTTGTATATTCCAATGATGGGCTTCCTCAAAATGCCCTAGGTCTTCGTGAGCAAGCAAGTTGGATGCACACCCACTTAGTTTCTTTTGTTGATCTTTCATATACTTATAGCTCTAGTGCATCCGTTGCATGGCAATCCCTACTCACTCACATTAATATCTATTGATGGGCATCTCCATAGCCCATTGATACGCCTAGTTGATGTGAGGCTATCTTCTCCCTCTTTTTTGTCCTCAAAACCACCACCATTTACCACCATAGTTCTATGTCCATGGCTTGCGCTCATGTATTGCATGAGAGTTGAAAAAGCTAAAGCGCGTTAAAAAGTATGAAACAATTGCTCGGCTCGTCATCGGGGTTGTACATGATGGGAGTATTTTGTGTAATGGAGATGAAGCATGGCCTAACTATATGATTTTGTAGGGATAAGCTTTCTTTGGCTATGTTATTTTGATAGGACATGATTATTTGTTAGTATGCTTTGAAGCATTATTATTTTTATGTTTTATAAGCTTTTATCTTGAATCATTTGGATCTGAACATTCATGCCACATTAAAGAAAAAATTACATTGAGATTTATGCTAGGTAGCATTCCACGTCAAAAATTCTGTTTTTATCATTTACCTACTCGAGGACGATCAGGAATTAAGCTTGGGGATGCTTGATACGTCTCCAACGTATCTATAATTTTTGATTGTTCCATGCTATTATATTACCCCTTTTGGATGTTTATGGGCTTTATTTTACACATTTATATCATTTTTTGGGACTAACTTACTAACCGGAGGCCCAGCCCGTATTGTTGTTCTTTTGCCTATTTCAGTATTTCGAAGAAAAGGAATATTAAACGGAGTCCAAACGGAATGAAACCTTCAGAGGCGTGATTTTTGGAACGAACGTGATCCAGAGGACTTGGAGTGCAAGTCAAGAAGCAGCCGATGCGGTCACGAGATAGGAGCCCCCCTATAGGGTGCGCCCCCAGTCTCGTGGGCCCCTCGGGCGGCCACCGACGTACTTCTTCCTCCTATATAAACTTACATACCCCGAAAACATCCAGGGAGCACCAGAAACACAATTTCCACCATCGTAACTTCCTGTATCCGCGAGATCCCAAGCCTTCGTCGGTGCTTCGCCGGAGGGGAATCAACCACGGATGGCTTGTACATCAACACCATAGCCCTTCCGATGAATTGTGAGTAGTTTACCACAGACCTACGGGTCCATAGTTATTAGCTAGATGGCTTCTTCTCTCTTTTTGGATCTCAATACAATGTTCTCCCCCTCTCTTGTGGAGATCTATTCGATGTAATCTCTTTTTGCGGTGTGTTTGTCGAGATCCGAGGAATTGTGGGTTTATGATCAAGTTTATCTATGGATAATAATTGAATCTTCTCTGAATTCTTTTATATGATTGAGTTTTCTTTGCAAGTCTCTTCGAATTATCGGTTTGGTTTGGCCTACTAGATTGATCTTTCTTGCCATGGGAGAAGTGCTTAGCTTTGGGTTCTATCTTGCGGTGTTCTTACCTAGTGACAGAAAGGGTTGCAAGACACGTATTGTATTGTTGCCATCGAGGATAAAAAGATGGGGTTTATATCATATTGCATGAGTTTATCCCTCTAAATCATGTCATCTTGCTTAAGGCGTTACTCTGTTCTTATGAACTTAATACTCTAGATGCAGGCAGGAGTCGGTCAATGTGTGGAGTAATAGTAGTAGATGCAGGTAGGAGTCGGTCTACTTGTTGCGGTCGTGATGCCTATATATATGATCATGCCTAGATAATCTCATAATTATTCGCTTTTCTATCAATTGCTCGATAGTAATTTGTTCACCCACCGTAATACTTATGCTATCTCGAGAGAAGCCTCTAGTGAAACCTATGGCCCCCGGGTCTATCTCTTATCATATTTGCTTCCAATCTACTTTTATTTTCATCTTTACTTTCTGCATCTATATTATAAAATACCAAAAATATATTTATCTAATCATATTATCTCTATCAGATCTCACTTTCGCAAGTGGCCGTGAAGTGATTGACAACCCCTTTATTGCGTTGGTTGCGAGTTCTTGGTTTGTTTGTGTAGGTGTGTGGCACTTTTGAGGAGCCTCCAACTGGATTGATACCTTGGTTCTCAAAAACTGAGGGAAATACTTACGCTACACTTGCTGCATCACTCTTTCCTCTTCAAGGAAAACCAACGCAAGCTCAAGACGTAGCAACATGGCAAAAGAAAGTTCATCCCTACAAAATCATATAGTTCGGCTATGCTTCATTTTCGTCACACAAAGATGTTCCCAACTTCTATACCCCCGATGACAAGCCAAGCAATTGTTTCATACTTAAGTAATCTAAAACTTTTTCAACCTTCACGCAATACATGAGCGTGAGCCATGGATATAGCACTATGGGTGGAATAGAATATGATGATGGGTATTGTGTGGAGAAGACAAAAAAGGGAGAAAGACTCACATTGACGAGGATAATCAACGGGCTATGGAGATGCCCATCAATTGATGTCAACGTGAGGAGTAGGGGTTGCCATGCAACTGATGCACTAGTGCTATAAATGAATGCTCAACAAAGGAAAACTAGTGGGTGTGCATCCAACTTGCTTGCTCACGAAGACCTAGGGCATTTGAGGAAGCCCATTATAGGAATATACAAGCCAAGTTCTATAATGAAAAATTCCCGCTAGTATGAAAAAAACAACCTATGAGATTCACTATATTAAAAACATGGTGCTACTTTGAAGCACAAAATATGAGACTCACTACATGAAGAACAAGGTGCTACTTTGAAGCACAAGTGTGGAAAAAGAGATAGTAACATTGCCCTTTTTATTTATTTTTTTATTTTCTTTTTTCTTTCTTTCTTTTTTTTGGGCCTTTCTTTTTTTTCTTTTGGCCTTTTTTCTTTTTTTTATTTTTTTTATTTTTGGGTGATGCTCTAATAATGATGATCATCACACTTTCATTGATTACAACATATGAATTACAACTCGAAACTAGAACAAGATATGACTCTATATGAATGCCTCCGGCAGTGTACCGGGATAGTGCAATGAATCAAGAGTGACATGTATAAAAAATAATGCATGGTGGCTTTGGCACAAATACGATGTCAACTACATGATCATGCAATGGCAATATGACAAAAGTAAAGTATGCCATGATGATGATGAACGGAACAGTGGGAAGTTGCATGGCAATATATCTCGGAATGGCTATGGAAATGCCATAATAGGTAGGTATGGTGGCTGTTTTGAGGAAGATATAGGGAGGTTTATGAGTCATAGAGCGTATCCTATCACGGGGTTTGGATGCACCGGCGAAGTTTGCACCAACTCTCATGGTGAGAAAGGACAATGCATGGTACCGAAGAGGCTAGCAATGGTGGAAAGGTAAAAGTGCGTATAATCCATGGACTCAACATTAGTCAAAAGAACTCATATACTTATTGCAAAAATTTAGAAGTCATCAAAAATCAAGCACTACACACATGCTCCTAGGGGGATAGATTGGTAGGAAAAGACCATCGCTCGTCCCCGACCGCCACTCATAAGGATGCACAAGCCAGGTACACTTCATGTTTCAAATTTCTTACACAACTTTAACCATACGTGCATTCTATGGGACTTGCTTACTTCAACACAAGCATTCTTTAAATTCATAATCACCCAACTAGCATGACTTTAATATCACTACCTCCATATCTCAAAAACAATTATCAAGTATCAAATTGATCATAGCATCCAATTCACTTCATATGATAGTTTTTATTATACCCAACTTGGATGCCTACCATTCTAGGACCAATTTTATAACCATAGCAAATACCATGCTGTTCTAAAAGACTCTCAAAATAATATAAGTGAAGCATGAGAGACTAGCAATTTCTTCAAAATCAAGCCACCGCCATGCTCTAAAAGATATAAGTGAAGCACTAGAGCAAAAACTATCAAGCTCAAAAGATATAAGTGAAGCATATAGCATATTCTAATAAATTCTAATCAAATGGGCTTCTCCCGAAAGGTGTGTACAACAAGGATGATTGTGGTAAACTAAAAGGCAAAGACTAATATAATACACGACGCTCCAAGCAAAACACATATCATGTGGCGAATAAAAATATAGCTCCAAGTAAAGTTACCAATGAACGAAGACGAAAGAGGGGATGCCTTCCCGGGGCATCCCCAAGCTTAGGCTTTTGGATATTCTTGAATATATTGGGGTGCCAAGGGCATCCCCAAGTTTAGGCTTTATCCACTCATTATTCCATAGTCCATCAAAGCTTTACCCAAAACTTGAAAACTTCACAACACAAAACTCAACAGGAAATCTTATAAGCTCCGTTAGTGAAAGAAAACAGAACCACCACATAAGGTACTGTAATGAACTCATTCTTTATTTATTTTGGTGTTAAACCTAATGTATTCCAAGTTCACTATGGTTCATACCCTTACATACTAGCCATAGATGCATCAAAATAAGCAAACAACACACGAAAAACAGAATTTGTAAAAACAGAACAGTCTGTAGCAATCTGTAACTAATGCAAACTTCTGGAACTCTAAATCTCCTACCAAAATAGGACGTACTAGAAATTTGTTTATTGATCAGCAGCAAAAAGAATCAATGCAAAAGCACGTTTCTGTGATTTATTGATTTTTTTTCTTGTGAGCGCAAAGTTTCTGTTTTTCAGCAGAATCAAATCAACTATCATCATATTTTGTCCTATAGGTTCTACTTGGCACAAAACACTAATTAAAAGATGAAAACACATCTAAACAGAAAGTAGATGCAAAATTTATTGAATATCAGCAAGGAAAAATATTGGGTTGACTCCCAACAAGCGCTTTTCTTTAAAGCCTTTTAGCTAGGCATTGATAATTTTAATGATGCTCACATGAAACAGAAGAAGTGGAGCGCAAAGAGAGCGCCATGAAACACGTGACAAACACATCTAAGTCTAACATACTTCCTGTGCATAGGCATACTATAAGCAAACAAATTTGCAAGGCAAGCAAAAACTAGCATATGCAAGGAAGAAGAAAGGGATGATAGCAATCTCAACGTAACGAGAGGTAGTTTAATAAGATAAAAATTTCTACGACCATATTTTCCTCTCTCATAATAATTAAATGTAGGATTATAGGCAAATTCAACAAAATAGCTATCAGAAAACATACTATGAACATGATCCAGATGCATGCAAAGTTGACACTCTTCCAAGATAGTGGGATTAACATTAACTAAAGTCATGACCTTTCCGAACCCACTTTTATCAAAAATATCATAAGATTGAACATACTCCAAATATGTGGGATCTAAAGTTGACACTCATCCAAAACCCACTTTAAATATTATTGCGAACTCTGTTATCAATCTCATATTCATTATGGGGCTTAAATAAATTTTCAAGGTTATAAGAAGAATCACCCCAATCATGATCATTGAAACAAGAAGTAGACATAGCAAAACTAGCATCCCCAAGCTTAGGGTTTTGCATATTATTAGCACAATTGAAATCAAGAGAATTTATAGGAAAATCATTGCAATCATGCTTTTTATTCAATGAGTTATCGTGAATCTCTTCATAAATTTCTTCATCATAATTTTCAGATTCACAAATTTTGAGCAAAGCTTCATAAAGATAATCTAGTGCACAAAACTCACTAGCAATTGGTTCATCATAATTGGATCTCTTAAAAATATTAGCAAGTGGATGAGGATCCATAGATCTTAGGTTCTCTGTTTATGAAAGTGCGTTATATCGACTAGAGGGGGGGTGAATAGGCGATTTTTATGAATTCTTCATCGAGGAATTTGCGGTGAGGAAATTCCTTAGCGAAGAAATACTTGCAGCGAATAAGTACTCGAAGTAAGCATAACAGATTACAAGCATTGTCATCATGATGAAATGAAGACAATCACGGAGTGCGAAAAGCGTAATCACAGGATAACACAGGATGAAGACAAACAGATCAAGAAATTGAACTGAGGAAATTGAGAAAGTCTTGACCAAAGTCTTCAAACACAGATATGAACAAACACTCAACACAAAGAATGAGGAAATGAAAGGGTTGAGGAAATAGAACCAGTTGGGTTGGTGAAGACAATGATTTGGTAGACCAGTTCCAACTGTTGTCTCGCTTATACGTCTGGTTGGAGCGGCTGAGTATTTAAACTCGAGGACACACAGTCCGGACACCCGATCCACCGAGCACGCAGCTCAGACACCAAGTCCTCACCGTATTCTCCTTGAACTAAGGTCACACAGACCTCGTCCCAATCACTCGTGGTAAGTCTTGAGCGACTTCCAAACCTTCACAGACTTGGTCACTCGGCGATCCACAATTCCTCTTGGATGCTCTAGACCTTGACGCCTAACCGTCTGGAAGAAGCACAGTCTTCAAAGGTAACAAGCGTCGGATCCACGCAGGATCAATTTCTTGATGATGCTCAATCACTTTGGGTTTGTAAGGGTTTGGTTTTGGGTTTTCCTCACTTGATGATTTTCACTCAAAGTCCTCGGAGGATGGGTTGCTCTCAAATGACAAGTGTCAAGTTCTCTCGAGCAGCCAACCAGCTAGTGGTTGTAGGGGCGGCTATTTATAGCCTAGGAGCAGCCCGACATGATAAGACATAAATGCCCTTCAATGATATGACCGTTAGGTGGATAAGATATTTTGGGACAGTCATGCGCGCAAGACAAAGAACGGTCGGAAACTTGAATATCAAATTCCTCGGGGCTATCATGTTCCTCATCGTGTGTAGGCAATTCAGACTTTGGCGAATTCCTAACTCCTCGCCGAAACAAATTCTCAATGACTGTAAGAGCTTTCTCACATCAAAGAAATTGACTGAACTGTATGATATTTCCAAAAGCTTCACTCGAAGGGATTGGTAGGTGTAGGATTTTGAGTTGAGCATCACATGGAAATCTTTCCTTAGTATTTCCTCGACCCCTTTAACAATCGGGTGTTTCCTATGACTCAAGAAAGAGAAATGAAACTACGAAAACAAAAGTCTTCACGCTTCATGTTCCTCAAATGAATACCAAGTCTTGAGGTCACACCAATTTCTTCACTTTCAAAGTCTTCGAAAGTCTTGAATATCAAAGTCTTCGATGAAGAACTTCATTTTTAGGGTCGACTTTCACTTTGTAAATATCAAACTCCTCATAGACTTATAGACCTGTGTACACTCACAAGCGCATTAGTTACTTAACCTATAAGTCTTCAATACACCAAAATCACTAAGGGCACTAGATGCACTTACAATCTCCCCCTTTTTGGTGATTGATGACAATATAGGTTAAGTTTTCAACGGGGATAAACATATGAAGTGTAAATACTGATAATGAGGAATTTGATTGCAAGATATAGAAGAACTCCCCCTGAAGATGTGCATAGTGAGGAATTTGCTTTTGAGGCAATGCACATTTGAAGAATTGAATCATGGAGATCTCCCCCTATATCTTGTAATTCATACACGCATTTAATCATATAATATGAAGAATTTGAAATGCATGATGAAATATGGTGCTTGATGTTATGCAATGTAACGCATCAAGAGTATCAGAGCCCAAAGGCTAAATCGATTAGCTATGAAGATTTTCAAGGAGCTCACGAGAATCAGAGCATAACTACTGTAATCAGAGCATAAAGCAAGAGCATAATGCATCAAAAGTATCAAAGCACCATCGGGTTTAAGATTACAACTCGATCCAATAAAAGGTTTCAGAAGAACGAGAGTTGTAACTTAATACTGTATATTGACAAACACTAGACCCGCTTGAAGACTAACTCAAATTTCTCCCCCTTTGTCATCCAATGACCAAAAGGATCGAAACTGAGGACTAACGCTCTTGAAGAATTTGAAGTTGAAGACGGAGCGCCAGCATTGTCGGGGTTGTTTGGTGAAGTAGGACCAGCAGCAGTGTCTTCCAAATCTTCATTTTCATCAGTGTCGCGAGATGAAGAATAGGAGCTGGCCACTAAGGAAGGAACTTTGACCTTCTTGAATTTCTTCGGAGGAGGTGCAGACCAGTCAAATTCTTCCTTGAGTCCCATTGATGTCGGGCTTCTTCACCGTAGATATGTGAAAGAACAGCCAAGGTGCGCTTGAAGGTTTCATGAAGGTAGTAGTGGTTTTTCTTCACTGCATTGTGTGTTGAGGTCATGTTGTAAAGAAGAGTACCAAACTGACGTTTTTCCCATTTATGATTACGATCAACCTTCCGATGAAGACGAGGAGTAACTCACGATCGATCATCACCACAGGTGCGATAGCTTGAGGACTTTGCTTGACCGAGGTATTTGCTGCTTTGAGTCATGTGTGGCGAGTCATCATTGGTGGAGTAGGATGCTGCTTTGCGAAACTGTCCATCCAATGGACGAATGCCTTCATCTATCACAGCAGTAGCCTTGCCCTTTTCATCAGCTGAGGTAACTGTCCGTTTGAGGACTTCAATCGGGGGCAGATAGCTGCAGTGGTTCAAAGTATCAGCCTTGTAATTTAGTGAGGACCTTGACCTGATGAATCTCATAATCCAAGGCGCATAAGGCTTCAGCTCAAATGGTGACATGGCTATGTTGGCCAGAGTCCTCATGAAGAAATCATGGAAATTGACGGGAACGCCATGGATGATGTTGAAAAGCATATTCTTCATGATGCCAACGACTTCTTCATCGTTCGAATCGTGGCCTTTGATAGGACTCATAGTCTTCGTCAGAATTCGATAGACTGTCCGAGGCACATATAATAATTCCTTGACGAGGAATTTGGTTCTTGGGGCCTGCCTTGGCTTCAAAGGCTTCATCAGCACTTGCATATAGTGATTTGAAAGTTCTTTTTCTTCGTAGATACGACGTGCACCATCAAGCGGAGGACTGAGTGGTAGGGCACGAAGCAATTCACTTGACTTGAGCGAAGACCTCCCCGGCAACGGCGCCAGAAATCCTTCTTGCTACCTCTTGAGCTTGCGTTGGTTTTCCTTGAAGAGGAAAGGGTGATGCAGCAATAGTAGCGTAAGTATTTCCCTCAGTTTTTGAGAACCTAGGTATCAATCCAGTAGGAGGCTCATCAAAAGTCCCACGCACTTACACAAACAAACCAAGAACTCGCAACCAACACAATAAAGGGGTTGTCAATCCCTTCACGGCCAGTTGCGAAAGTGATATCTGATAGAGATAGTATGAGAAGATAAATATATTTTTGGTATTTTATAAGATAGATGCAAAAAGTAAAGATTCAAATAAAAGTAGATTGGAAGCAAATATGATAAAGGATAAACCCGGGGGCCATGGGTTTCACTAGAGGCTCCTCACAAGATACCATAAGTATAACGGTGGGTGAGGGAGTCCCGGACTCGGGGGTGTCCGGATAGCCGGACTATCGTCACGGCCGGACTCCAAGACTATGAAGATACAAGATTGAAGACTTCGTCCCGTGTCCGGATGGGACTTTCCTTGGCGTGGAAGGCAAGCTTGGCGATACGGATATGTAGATATCCTACCATTGTAATCGACTCTGTGTAACCCTAACCTATCCGGTGTCTATATAAACTGGAGGGTTTTAGTCCGTAGGACGAACAACAATCATACCATAGGCTAGCTTCTAGGGTTTAGCCTCCTTGATCTCATGGTAGATCTACTCTTGTACTACCCATATCATCAATATTAATTAAGCAGGAGTAGGGTATTACCTCCATCGAGAGGGCCCGAACCTGGGTAAAAACATCGTGTCGCTTGTCTCCTGTTACCATACGCCTAGACGCACAGTTTGGGACCCCCTACCCGAGATCCGCCGGTTTTGACACCGACATTGGTGCTTTCATTGAGAGTTCCTCTATGTCATCACCGATAGGCCCGATGGCTCCTTCGATCATCAACAATGACGCGGTCCAGGGTGAGACTTTTCTCCCTGGACAGATCTTCGTATTCGGCGGCTTTGCACTGCCGGCCAATTCGCTTGGCCATCTGGAACAGATCGAAAGCTACGCCCCTGGCCATCAGGTCAGATTTGGAAGTTTAAACTATACTGTCTGGATGTGCATGATCTAGCTCTGCAGCCAAATAGTGCCCTGGAGGCCGCACCAGCATCCGCTCCGACCCTTAATCCGGAGCCGGATTCCCCGATCGAGGACGAGTGGTTGGACACCGCCTCGGGGGCTACAATCTCTACGGCGATTGAGTCGAACTCCACCCCTGTCCTTTGCGAAGACCTCGACTCCAGGGTGCCGGACTCCTCTCCGGACTCCGAACCCTCCGCGCCCTTGCCAATCGAATCCGATTGGGCACCCGTTATAGAGTTCACGGCCGCGGACATCTTTCAGCACTCGCCCTTTGGCGACATTCTGAATTCGCTAAAGTCTCTCTCTTTATCCGGAGAGCCCTGGCCGGACTACGGTCAGGAAGGTTGGCATGCGGACGACGAAGAAATTCAACGCCCACCCACCACCCACTTTGTAGCCACTGTCGATGATTTAACCGACATGCTCGACTTCGACTCCTAAGACGTCGACGGTATGGACGACGACGCCAGAGACGACCAAGACCCAGCGCCTACAGGGCACTGGAAGGCCACTTCGTCATATGACATATACATGGTGGACATCCCAAAAGATGGGAACAGCGATGGAACAACGGAGGATGACCCCTCCAAGAAACAGCCGAAGCGCCGACGTCAGCGGCGCCGCTCTAAATCCCGCCACAATAAAAACAGTGATTCCGGCACGGGAGATAATAACACCCCGGACAAGTGCGAAGAGAACCCCTCCAGCAGGACTCAGCGCAGGAGGAGGGAGAAGCAAATCCGCTGTGACAAGGCGGCGAGAAAGAGAGGTCGAGGGCGATAATTATCGCCTCCCTCACGAAGATGAGGCAAGCCTCGGCGACAGCCAATTAGTCGTGCTCGAGGATCCCGCCAACAGAGCGTCTCAAACGCAGTCTTATGGCCACGGCAAGCAGCCTCAAGAAAAAGCAGCAACAGCTTAGAGCTGACCAGATCTGCTAGTGACGGATGGATCAAGTCCTTGCAGCGAAGAGTATGAACTCGAGCGCCTCCAAAAGCTACCCCAAACGCAGGCCATTGCCTCGATCAGAGGAGGAAGCACCCAAGTCACCAGCGCACGACATGGCAGACCGGTCACCCCGTGGCCGCGATAGAGAAGCCTCTCGGCCCTCTGCTCAAGCCACACCCCGACGCCGCTCAAAAAGTAGCAAGGCACGGGAAAACGCGCCGGGCTTGCGAGATATATTGGAGGATAAGGCAAAACATACAAGATCGATCTACGGATCGCGTGGGCGCCCAACGACACGGGATGATTACCATCGCGCCGGATACAACAAACTCGGCCGGGCCGAACACAGTAGACAAAGCTCATATGAGCTACGTCGTGATATAGCCCAATATAGAGGCGCCACACACCCACTATGCTTCACAGATGAAGTAATGGATCATCAAATCCCCGAGGGCTTTAAACCCGTAAACATCGAATCATACGATGGTACTACAGATCCTGCGGTCTGGATCGAGGACTATCTCCTCCATATCCACATGGCCCGCGGTGATGATCTACATGCCATCAAATACCTCCCACTCAAGCTTAAAGGACCAGCTCGGCATTGGCTCAACAGCTTGCCAGCAAAATCAATTGGTTGTTGGGAGGACCTGGAAGCCGCATTCCTTGATAACTTCCAGGGCACATATGTGCGACCACCAGACGCAGATGACCTTAGCCACATAATTCAGCAGCCAGAAGAATCGGCCAGACAATTCTGGACACGGTTCCTAACAAAGAAAATCAAATCGTTGACTGTCCGGATGCAGAGGCCCTTGCAGCCTTCAAACATAACATCCGCGACTAGTGGCTTGCCCGACACCTAGGACAAGAAAAGCCAAAATCCATGGCAGCCCTCACAACACTCATGACCCGCTTTTGTGCGGGAGAGGACAGCTGGCTAGCTCGAAGCAACAACTTGGCCAAACATCCTGATAGTTCGGATACCAAGGACAGCAATGGCAGGTCGCGTCGCAACAAGAACAAGCGCCACATTAACGGCGATAATACTGAAGATACGACCGTCAATGCCGGATTCAGAGGCTCTAAACCCGGTCAGCGGAAGAAGCCATTCAAAAGAAATACCGGGGCCCGTCCCAACTTGGACCGAATACTCGATCGCTTGCGGATACATGGCACTTCGAAAACCAGCCAATCACACCAACAGGATTGTTGGGTGTTCAAGCAGCAGCAAGTTAAGTGCGAACTCAATGATAAGGGCTGCATAGCGATGACGAGGAAGAGCCCCGCCGCGAACAATAGAGGATGACGGGTTTTCCTCTGAAGTGTGGACGGTGAACATGATATCGCAACCCACATACCCAAAAGGGAGCGAAGCGTGCACTAAGGGACGTATATGCGATGGAGCCAGTCGCCCAAGTTCAACCCATGGTCTTCCTGCCCGATCACCTTCGATCGAAGGACCACCCACTAGCATCCGTCACGGCGGCTTTGCCGCATTAGTTCTTGACCCAATTATCGGCGAATTTCACCTCACGAGTCCCGATGGATGGCGGCAGCAGCCTGAACCTGCTTTATCGGGATACAAGTCGCAAAATGGGCATAGACCCTCAAGGATTAAACCTACAAAGACGACCTTTAAAGGCGTCATACCGGTGTAGAGGCCAGTTATGCGGGCTCGCTTACACTCGAAGTGGTCTTCGGATCCCGGATAACTTCCGGCGAAGAGTTAATCTTCGACATCGTCCCATTCCGCAGCGGCTATCATGCACCTTTCGGACGAACTGCATTGCAAAGTTCAATGCGCTGCCGCTTTCGCATACCTCAAGCTCAAGATGCCGACCCTCGAGGTAATCACGGTCAATGGAAACACGAATGCTCTCTCCGAGCGGAGGAGCACACGGCGCCGTCGTGGCGGAGGTACAAAGCAGCCTCTCACAGCAATTCTCGAGTCCGGCCACTAAGCGTCCGGACAACATCAAGCGCCCGAGTAACCTACAACAAGACCGCTGACACGATTCAAGCATCGCGTAGCAATCCGGCTAACCCGCCCTCGCGAAATCGCGAAGCTAGTATCACGCGTACATAATTACGCTCGGAGATACCATGGGCATATGGGGAGGGGCAAGACCACGGCACGCCAAGAATGCGGCTCGACCGCACCAGGGGCTCCCGATTGTGTCATTCTTTTTCTTTTTTTCCTTTTTTCTTCCTTTTTTCTTTCAGGACTCCGTCTTTGAGAAGTCCTGTCCGGCACTAGAATCACCGAACCCACGATGCAACAGCCAGGGAAGCAGCAAACCACGACAAGTGTTCAGGTGGTCTCTATTACGAGCATTATACCTGTTTTACATACCATCCCGCAGCTTACCCCTGGAGGGGGACATGTTAGATAGTCCCATCCCTTGCTTACTGCACTATTTGTATCGTTCTGCTTTCATTGCAGTACCTTTTTGAATAAATAATACATAGCTTTTGCTTATTATTGCTCTACTTCCTTTATATACACATATGTTCATTTCACGACATGTTGCAACCGTACACTTTGGTACGACCAATATACCAGGGGCTTAAGTATCCCAAAATTATGGTGTGATAAGTCCGAACACTTTCACAAGTGCGGCACCCCGAACTTACACTAGTAGAAAAAGGGCCTATAGTCCCGGTTGGTGAGGGCCTTTAGTCCCGGTTCATGAACCGGGACTAAAGGGTCGGTACTAATGCCCGACCCTTTAATCCCGGTTCAATCCAGAACCGGGACAGATGGGCCTCCACGTGGCCTGTCCGCTGAGCCAGGCGGGAGGGCCTTTGGTCCCGTTGGTGGCACCAACCGGGACCAATAGGCATCCACGCCACATTTCTATGGCTGTGGTTTTTGTTTTTTTTAAAGGGGGGTTTGGGGGTTTTGGGGGTTAATTTAGGTGTTTCATATATTGTGCTATAGCTAGCTAATTAATAGAGAAAAGTGTCCTTTCTTTTGTCCGTGCTTGGTCGACGCTACGTACTATACATACGTATAGAGAGGACTAACTAGACATGCTAGCTAGCTAGTAATTAAGCAAACAGAAGATCGTCATGAACATATATGCATACAGAGAGAAGTGATATCGACCACCTCTCCTTCTCTGAGAGATTGGTCGAACAACAGGTTCTCGTATATCTATTCGACACTACCGGCTACATATATACAATAATTATCTTTTACAATACGTACATGTGGTCCACATAGTATTCCTCGTCTTCAGCGATCACATGGTCAAGAAAGAATGCCGCCAATTCCTCTTGAATTGCTGCATGCGATCTGGTGCTAGGAGTTCATCCCGCTTCAAAACATCTAATTTTAAGAAAGGGTCTATATATATATATATATATATATATATATATATATATATATATATATATATATATATATATATATATATATATATATATATATATATGAATGAAACTCAACACAAATGATGGTAATAAAATAAAATTGTGAATATTTTTATTTACGCACTTCAAATTGTTTGTCGGAGTAGCCCTCTCACAGGTCATGTGGCGGATGGACTCGCAAAGCGTAGTATCCACAGAAATCATTCCCTTGTTCCTGCCACAACCACTTTACAAGAAACAGAGGTCAATCAAACTGATAATTAGCAAGCACATGCTAAATGGTATTGATGAAACTAGCGCTTGAATCACTAGGAGATGCGCGTGGAATATGCTACTATATAGTACTTACTTTCGGGTGTCTAAATTGCAGCTTCTTTGGTAGTCCCGGAGCTTTTTTGATGAATTTTCCCCAAGCCCTGCCATACAAAGAAAACAATTACTTGAGATCAGAAATGAACAAAGTTGCTGATATTGTGGATAATGATCGATTTAACTTACTTCTCGAGCATTTCAGTCATGTCCGCATACTCCTTGGGATCTTTTCGTCTCGAGTCTAAGACAGTTACTACTCCTGCTCAAGCTTAATCTCTAGGAGAATATAGTGGAACCTGCATGCGCATGCATAACTCATCAATATTACATTACTATAACCTGGACTAAATAAGGAAACCGAATATGCCACAAGACAAGAACACTCACTTGTAGTTGTAAGGAAAGAGTATTATATTTTGTGTTCATTTATTTCCAACTATCGTAGCAAGTTGGCCTCGGTTTCGGACACGATATTTAACCTCATTTGCATCTATGAGATATGTGTTAATGAACCCAATATCACCCACTTGTTTTTCTTCATTTCTGCGATCTTCAATCTGCATAATATGTGAGGATATTTATAAATACATGCAATGAAAGAGCTGAGTTATATAGAGATACTTAATGACGAAGTAGTACTACTTACAGACGATAGCAGGTGACCGTTGCTTTATCGAGGCCAATTGATTGAAAACTGATAGAACTCCTCAAATGGGATAGGCAGCAGTTCAATTCCAAGGAGGTCATGCTCCTTTTAACTCTCACATACAAAGTATTCCTCCCCTCGGACTCTTTGCAGGTTTTCATGTACCAATCATGCAATCTTCGCATCATCGTTGTTAGAGAGCTTTCATCTTTGACGAGAGGCTTCCCGTACTCGTATCTTTGTATCTGCACCTCCAAGAAATCATAATGTACATCGTCGGGCAGGTAATCTGCAGGATTGCCATAACCGGGCACCATTCTCGGATCGACGATGTCGCTAGCAGGCACGTTGAGCGGGGGGCACGATTGCTTCGCTTGTTCGTCGAGCTGGGCAATTTGTTTCCCAGCTCGTCGTTCTTTCATCCTTTGATCACTGACAGTACTTCCCGATCTCTCCGCTTCGCAAATGCCTTTCCAATAATGCGCTCATAGTTGCCTTTCGGCGGAGACTTGGGTGGTTTTGTCGGGGCAGCGAGTGCGCTTCGCTTTGACCGATCTACCTTCTCCTCCGGTGGATGTCTCTTTGCTTTCAACCCTTGAAACCAGTCATCCACTTTGGTCTGCGCGATCTTCGCGTTTTCCTCCTCGCTCCTCTCGTCACGGTAACTTGTCCGAGTCTTCAAAGAAGGACCGAATCAGATCTCCTCCCGCCTTTGGCTGTCTTGCTAGACGCCGGCAGAGCAGACGGAGCGGATGTCTTCTTTCCTTGCTTACGGGCGGAGGAGAAGGACTATGACGCTACGGAGCAGCCGGAGCGGCGGCGGGTCTCTTGCGCCCTTGCCGACGAGGCGGAGAAGGAGGAGGCTGGCTGCCGGGACGCGCCGGTGCAGGCGGAGAAGGAGACGGAGTGCCGCCACGCCGGAGAAGGAGCCGCCAGAGTGCCCTGATCGTCACTCGCCGGAGGAGGAGGCGGTGGAGGAGGCGGAGTGCCCCGACTCGCGGAGGAGGAGGAGGAGGCGGAGGCATCCAGTTCGGAAGGTTGATGAGATCCTTCCGCCATAGGCATGGAGTCTTTAGAGCGAGAACCCAGCCGATACTCCCCTTCACCGTAGGGTGGTCAAGCCGAGGTCCTCAAATCCCTCCGTTATTTCATCGACCATCACCTTAGCATATCATACGGAATCGGCGGCGGTGAAAAGTTGAGTCGGGTTTAGTAGGATAAACAGAGCCAACAGCCGCCTTGACCTTCAAATTGCTCCATTGCGCCATAAGGTGGCAATTTTCAGCATCCGTGATAGCATCCACGGATAGCTGGCAGGAGCCGTCAAGGCATGCTGCTCGGCTGAAGCAGCTCGGTGGAAGCCACGCTGCTTCTCCGCTGAGATGGCGGGGTAACCGGGGAAGCTTGGCGGTCGTTTGTTGTGATCTGCTGCTTCTCGTTCCTCTTCTCATTCCTCTAGCCCCATTACCCTTTCGTGCAGCGCTGCATTAGGCTCTGCTCGGTTTCTTCCTCCTCTCATGGGTTTTGTAACCCCTGCGTCCGAAATCCAGCCTTCCACGAAGCGAACTGGCGTGCCTCGTGTCCGTCCGTGGTGCTCGAGATTCCCGAGGGCCATTGTGAGCTCGTCCTTCTCCTATGCGAATGAACTTCCCTTGCTGCGCTGCTGCGATATAATGCTGAAGCCTCTTGGTGGTATGTCCAATTGTTCGTCCGTCCAAATGCGGTTCCCGTTATAGGGTCCAAGGATCCGCCGCCCGAAGAACCATGTCCGCAGCGGTCTGCGATTCATTGTCTCGGTTCGATCCCTTTATCAAGCAGATCATTCTCAGCCTTGGCCCACTTAGGCCGGGCTACGAGGTAGCCACGACCCGTCATGATGGTGAAGCTTCTTCTTCGCAGCATTTCTCTTGTTTGTCGCTGACATCTTTTTACTCTTTTCCGATGTCTTGTAGGCCACAAATGCGGGCTAGTCATCTCTGATCTTCTCATATTTGCCCTTGAATTCTGGTGTCTCATTTTTTCGACATACGTATTGAGTTCTTTCTTCCAATTCCTGAATAGTTCTGCCATCTTCTTAAGAGCAAAAGACTTGATTAATGGCTCTATTACTGGCTTCTCGGATCATCCTCTAGCGGTAGGGTAAAATTTGACTTCAGCTCAGTCCAAAGATCATTTTTCTGCATATCATTGACACAAGATACCTCGGGGTCTTCGTTCTTAGGCTTATACCATTGGTGGATGCTGATCGGGATCTTGTCCCTAACGAGAACCCTTGACCGAGCAACGAATGCCTTCTTTGTCCGGTAGGGTTCAATCGGTTGGCCGTAGTACGCGATTTGTATGATCTCAAACTTTTCATCCGAGCTCAACTTTTTCTTGGGCCTCGTCTCTTTACGAAGTTGTGCTCGATCCGGAGGGCTAGAAAAAGAACAAAGACGAGTTAATTAATATGTGTACATATATACCAAAACAAAGGCGAGAGCTAGTCAAGACGAGGCTTAACTAATATATATACCTGGCGGACTCGGTTTGGTGATCACCGAGCCGCCCTCACGGTCTACTTCTTCACCCTCTCCTTCTTGCACCGCATTGGGTCATCGGAGCCATGTAAATCATAGCCAGCTGCTTCTTCACCCTCTCCTTCCGGACCATCGTTGTCGTTGAGAAACATCAACGAGCGCACGGCATCACTTCCTTGTGCGATTATGTCCCTCAACAACGCTTCTTGTGCTTCGTCTCGGGGGTGTCCATAGTTTCTACAAATATTTACAACATGGCAATTATTATTCAAACATGACAGATATGGATATACTAGTGCCAGCGTAGAACTAGCTAGCTAATCACAATAAGGAATCATATTAGTGGCCTCGACGCTGCTTCTCTAGGGTTTGGGGTGGCCTCGACAACGCTTCAAGGGTTAGGGGTGTCCTCGAGAACGCTTCAAGCTAGGAGGGTAATATCGACCCCCCACGTGTTGAAGCTATCGGGAGGGGTCGGCGTTGAACAGTACATCTATGTCCCACAAGTGGCGTGGGCATCGGCGCCATGATAGGGTAGAGGGTCGTGGTTCGCCGAGCGGTCGAGGGTCAAGGGTCTAAGATCGCCGAGGGTCGGGAGGTTGCCTAGTGTCAAAGGATTCAACAAAACCATGTCTTCATCATTAGGCTAAAATAACAGGTGCATGATGGTGCGAAGCTCTCCAAAGTTGTTTTGGAGCGGAGTCCCGAGATAGGATAATTAGCTTTTTGGTACAAAGTTAAGCAAAAGGCAAATTATCCTGTCCGGACTCCATTCGAGCTAACTTTGAAGGACTTCGTGCCATCATGCCATGGTTACTTCGGCTAATGATGAAGCCATGGATTTCTTCAATACTTTGACACTATAGGAACCTCGACCACGAAACCTTCGACCCTTGACCCTTAACGACCCTCGACCCTCTACCCTAGTTCCCGACCCTCGACCCTCGGCGATCCTCGACACCCTCGTTCCCGATAAACATTAAGAAGAAGAAGAAAAAAGAGGAGAAAAAAGGAGAAGAAGCTCCTCTATTCCTTCTTCTTCTCCTCTTTTTCTTCTTCTTTCTCTTCTTCCTCTCCTCGTCTTCTCCTTCTTCTTCTCCTTCTTTCTCTACTTATTTTCCTTTTCCTTATTTTACTTTTTCCTCTCCACTAACATAAAATGCACTAACCTAAAATGCAACAAACATAAAATGCACTAAATCGATCAACTAACCTAAAATCAGTGATAAAATGCACTAACCTAAAATTGATATCTACTAACAACTTAAAAAAATAATACATATCTGAAAAAATGCATATATTAAAAAAAACATCATCATATCATCAACAGAAAAAAATAGTATATTTTCTAAAAATCTATCTTTTGCATATATACATCAACATATATATACACTAACCTAAAATGCACAAAAATGCTATCGGAGAGGGGGTATATCGACCCCCCTCATGTATCCACATACATACATCTATACATACATATATACTTACATATATGTATAAATTTTTGCATATAGAAACTTTTGCATATATAAAGTTTTTCTAAAATCTAACTTTTGCATTATATGAACATATATACACAGAGAACATATACATAAAATGCACAAAAAAATAAGAGGAAAGGCGCCGCCATGGCCGGACCAAGGCGTGTGGTGGTCGGCAGGGCCAGCAGGGCGGCGGCGAGGGTCGGGCCGGAGCCGGGCAGGGTAGGCGGCGGCGCGGCGACGGCGACAGCGACGGGTCGGTCTGAGGCGGCCTTGCTGGCAGCAGCGACGGGTCGGGGCAGCAGGGCGACGGGCGGCGACGGTGTCGGTGTCGAAGGCGATCTGGCGCAGTGCAGGTCGGGGCGGCGAGGCGTCTTCGCCAGGGTACTTCCTTGCCTCCTCAGCCCGGGCACATTTGTCAGCAAGAACATAGAGTTCTGCTACATCTCTCACTTTGTTCATCGCCAGCTCTTCGCGCATCTTGCGATTACGCACGTTCTGATGGAACGCGCTGATGATGGCGGCAGGGTGAACATCAGGGATATCGTACTGTACCCGGCTGAACCTCTGAATATACTTGCGGAGACTCTCGCCTCCCTTCTGGGGAATGACATGCAAGTCGCTTGCTTGGCCATGGGCTTGGTGGCCTCGGTAAAAGGCGCCCACGAACTCATGTCACAAATCCGACCGGAGGAAATAGAGTCTGAGCAAGTGCATCAACCACGACATGGCGTTGGGTTTAAGAGCCAACGGAAGTAATTCGCAAGCACCTTATCGTCGCGGGCTCCGGCAGCTTGCATCGCGATGGTGTAGACGCTGAGGAACTCGGACGGGTGGGTCTTGCCACTGTACTTCTCGCCCACATCGGGTTTAAAGGTGCGGTGAGTGGGCCACTAGAACTGCCGCAGCTCACGGGTAAAAGCCGGGCAGCCTACCTCGTAGGGTAAGCCTCCAGGGCTCCCCGGTGCCGGGTGGCTCACAGCAGGCCCTGCTCGCCTGTCTGATTGGTGGCGCGCTCCGCGCCGGCGCTTGATAGTGGTTCGAGCGTCTTCATGTTCCCGTTCCCAAAGAACTTTGCGCTGGTCATGGTGGGCCCGCGGGTCGGACGAGGCTACGAAGATCTCGTCGCCCGTAACATCGCGACGGCTGGCGTCCGCGGTACCGGGCGAGGAGGAGGCGAGTGCACTGTGGTTGCGGCGCCGCCGGCTCTCCTGCCACTGGTGCGTGGGACTCCGTCGGAGCGTCACCCCGGGGGCTCCACCGGACTTGGTCCGTATTTGTTGGCCACCGCAACAAGGCTTCAGATAGTGGCTCTCCATTCGTCGAGTTTCCCCGTAGTGGGAGGAAAATCGAGGAGCAACTACTCGCGCGCCAGGGCTTCCGCTGGCGTTGGTGGCAGCGAAACCTGCACGGATCGCGACGCGCTTCGACTTCTGACCATGTCAGAAGGAGCTCTATCACGACCCTGCGGTCGCACGCCACCTTCTCCAGCGCCTCGGCGAGCGGGCAGGTCTTCTGAATCCCGGGAGTGGCGCTCGGGGCTCTTTCCGCGGTGACGCCCGGGGTCCTCGGCGTGATTACGCCGTTCATCGTGCGTCACTTAAGAAGAACGCGCCGTCGGCGCCGGCGTGGGAGTCTTGGAAGCCCTCGCGTCGACCGCGAGCGGGGTGGCAGCGATCTTGGAAGGCCCCGCGCCACCCACGGAGAGCTTGGCTCCATCTTTGGATTTGGCGGCGTGCGGCCCGTTGCCAGGCGCACGAACATCGCCGCCTCCCAAACTTCGGCTGCTGGGACGGTGTTGGTGTTCGCGAACGGCGCCCCTGGTTCTTTCCGCGACCGGTCCGCAGCTCGCCCGCGTCGGGACGGGATGCCCGGCTTCCGACGGGCCAACCGCCACCGTCGTCTTCTTCTTGGGCGCCATGACAATGAAGAAGCGTCGAAGTAACTGCTAGAGCCGATTCTCACAACTGCGCCCCCTACCTGGCGCGCCAAAGATGTCGGTGCGGAGACGACACCTATGGGATCACAAGAATCCCTACTACGGTTGCGGGGCGAGGGGTCGTGAGAAGAGCAGATCAAACAGATAGCACATGGGTTGTTTTACCAGGTTCGGGCCGCGGGGTGCGTAAAACCCTACTCCTGCTTTGGTGGTTAGCTTATTTGTGTTCTTCAGCTAGCTATGGGGCGTGAAGAGTTCCAAAAGGCCGAATCCCCCTCCTGGTCGCCTTGGGCCTCCTTTTATAGGGAAAGGGGTTGCCATAGTGGCGTCTGAGAGGTGGGCAGGCTCTGATCATCGAGTTTATCCTCGCATTACATGACAAGGCGCCATAAATGTGTCTTGCTTAGGTGTCCTTGCTTTACCGGGGACGGGGGAGAGCCCAGTCTCGTCCGCCGCCGCTTCCTTTCGCGTTGACATGCACCCTGGCCAGCGGTGCCGGTGGTGCCATGTAGGTAGGCAGGCAGCTGAGGTGGCGCCATGGTGGGCCTCCACGAAGGTTCACTCGCCGCCACGCAGGTGCCTGCCCAACTGGTTGGGTTGGTAGCTGCATGATGGAGGCTCGATTGGTGCGGGCCCGATGGTGGCCCTACGGGTGTCCTTGGCAGGGGCTTTGCCGCAGCCCCGGCAAGGGTCTTGCCGTAGCCCCGGCAAGGGCCTTGCCGGGGCCTCGGCAAGGGTCTTGTCGCGGCGCCCGCTGTCATCCCCGGCAAGGCTCTTGCCGGGGGCCTCGTGGTCCTCCTTGGCCAGGATCCCGCCAAGGTCGTCATCCTTGATAGTATGTATCTGATCTTTGAATGTCTTCACAAAGATCTGCATGCCACCACGGGGATGTCTCCCGAATCCTTGCCCCATGGGGTAGTGGACTCAAGGGTGATTCGCTCTGTAGGTGTGGGGCGAGCTGCCTCGGCAAGGGTCTTACCGGGTTTGCTAGAACTTCCCCCCGGCAAGGATCTTGCTGGGGGAGTCCGCTCCGTCCCCTTTCCTCTTTGTGGTCTTGGTCTTGGCGTCTGTTCTGTTCCTCTTGAGCATTGGCCTTACCTTGGCTCACCTCCCTCGCCTCGCTCAGTGTGGCGGCGTCCGTGGCTCGGACTGCCCGTGCACAGTTATAGGGGTACAAAAAGCATATCCCTCTTTTTGTACTCCGGCGATTCTGAAATGATTTGGCGCAATGTCTTGTCGGTTTGAGTTGGTGTTCCCACCATCCTTCTTCAACATCATGGCGCGTCCTAGTTCACCTTCTTGCGAAGAGATTAACGTTTTGGGTCATGTATTTCTACACAATATGTTCCCCTTTGAAAGGTTCATGGGACTTTTGAAGAAATATGTTCATAACCTGCTAGGCGAAGGAAGCATCTCGAAGGGCCATGAAAATGAGGAGGTCATTGAGTTTTGTATTGACTTTATTCCTGACCTTAAGCCGATTGGTGTTCTGAATCGCGGCATAAGGGCAGATCGGAAGAAAAGGCACGCTAGGAGGGCATCAAATAATATGTATGGACGGGCATTCCCTCATGAAGCACACTACAGTTCTACAGAATTCCGCCTTGGTGGCTCCGTATATGGAGGAACACAAGAATTTTCTACAGTCAAACACCGGAGAAGTCGGCGATTTGGATTACACGTGAACAAACGAGGACTTTCGCGGTTGGTTGCGTAAACGTGCCCTGAATGATGGCGATATTCAAAATGACTTGTACTCGCTGTCCCAGTTACCATCTTGAATATAATGACTTTCAAAGGGTACGGATAAATGGGAATACATTTTACACGATCGCCCAAGATAAGAAGAGCACCAACCAAAACAGTGGTGTCCGCTTTGATGCAACAACCAACACGGGAAAGGAGACATATTATGGTTACATAGAGAACATATGGGAACTTAACTATGGATCAGGTGATTTGAAGGTCCCTTTGTTTCGGTGCAAATGGGTCAATATGACACGAGGCGGGGTAACGGAAGACCCGCAGTATGGAATGACAACAGTGGATATCAACAATATTGCGTATGCAGACGAACCATTCGTCCTAGCCAATGACGTGGCGCAAGTTTTTTATGTGAAAGACATGTCTACCAGGCCGAGAAAAAGAAAAGATAAGGAAGTGAATGGATCATACGACGAGCCAAAGCGCCACATAGTTTTTTCAGGAAAAAGAAACATCGTGGGAGTGGATGACAAGACAGACATGTCAGAAGATTATGAAAAGTTTGATGAAATTGCTCCATTCACAGTGAATATTGACCCGAGCATCCAGTTAAATGATGAAGATTTTCCATGGCTACGGCGCAAAGGGACACATGAGAAGAAAAGTTTCACACCCAAAGATCAGGGATGTGATCGACTTCACTATCATCACTTTCTTACGTGTTTCACACCCAGGAGGAATGTCTGTAATAGTTAGGGTAGTTAATTATGTGTTTTGGCATTTGAAATGCGAAGAAATTTTATGTGCAAACAAATTCTTTTCATGCATTTACTGATTTTTCCACCTAAATGACCCTGAAATTGAAAAGCATTTGAAATGAACTCGAGAAAAGGTTGAAAGTTGGCATGGTATCATAATTTCATACAAATAGCATGTGCAAAAAAGTAGAGAGGTTATGGCAAAACTGGATACACTTAGGTGTACAAAATGGACAATCTCTTTCAAGTATCGGGGTTTCAATTTAAAACTGAAATGTTACAAAGGCATTTCATTTTTAAATAACCTAAGCATTACCAAATTGAATATAATGATAAAACACACTAATATTAAACATAAGAAAAAGAATCACTGAAAAAACTTTTTCAAAGTTAAGTTATTCACAAACTAGTGATTCACACAAATTTCAAATAATTCAAAATTTAAACTATTCAAATTTGAAAACTACCGGCACTAACAGAAAGTTTGTAATTTTTGTACCTAAAGCAAAAATATTCACAAAGAAACTCTAAATACAGCAAAAACAACTCAAAAATAAATAAAACAAAAATAAATAAAACAAAAATAAATAAAGCAAAAAATTAACAAAATAAAAAGCCCGCCCTCTTTGGGCCAAAGCGGCATGCATCGACTAGGAACACAACCTTTAGTCGGCCGGGATGTAGGCCATAAAGGCCAAGTAGGCCCACAGAGAAGATGACAGTAGGCCCAGTGGGCACTGCTTGGGAGAGGAGCTCGAGAGCTACCACCTGGGGCTTATAAACCCGGTCAGGTAGCCCCTCGGCTAGCGAGGTGGGACTAAACTTGCGCACCGCTGGGCAGCGCACCCCTTTAGTACCGGTCGTGGCTCCAACCGGTACTAAAGGTGGGTCTTTAGTACCGGTTGGAGCCACCACCCGATACTAAAGGTGTGCTCCCACCGCTTGGCTGGCCAAAACAGACCTTTAGTACCGGTTGGTGGCTCCAACCGGTACCAAATCCATCCTATATATACAACACTTAAAAAATTCAGTTTCCTCTGTTTCCTCCCTCCGTCGCCGCCCTGCCCCGATCGGCGCCGTCCCGTCGGCGTCACCGCCCCGCCCTCGTCGCCGACCCGGCCGTCCCGCCCTCGTCGCCGCCCTCGTTGCCGTCCCGTCGGCGTCGCCGCCCAACCATCCCGTCCCGTCGTCCCCATCGCCGCGCCGCCCTTCCGCACGTCACCGCCCGCCCGCCCGCCCGTCGTCGCCGCCGCCCGTCCCGTCGCCCGTCGTCGCCGCCCGTCCGTCAGCGCCGTCGTCGCTGCCCTGTCGTCGCCTCGCCGGTGAGCTCGCCCCGGCCGCCATGTCCACACACACACACACACACACACACACACACACACACACACACACACACACACACACACACACACATTATTAGTTTGTTTGTTATAAATTTTTCTGTTTTTTAGTTATAGAAATGTTAGGAAATTATTCTGTTTTTTAGTTATATAAATATTAGAAATGTTAGTTATATAGAAATGTTATAAATGTTTTCTGTTTTTTAGTTATAGAAATATTTATAGAAATGTTAGCAATTTTTCTGTTTTTTAGTTATATAAATATTAGAATTGCTATAGAAAAATGTTAGTTATATAATCAGGAAATTTTAGAATTAGTTTTAGTTAGATGAATTAGATTAATGTCAAATTGTTAGAATTTGCATATATATAGAATTTTAGTTATCACAATCCAATCATTTAAAAAATGTTACTTTTTGCGGGCATATAGTATTTGTTCTCGACGATATGCCCGGCCCGCATCCTCGCCGTCGACCCGTTCGCGACGACGTCCTGCTCCAGAGGACCCATGTCCGGTACTAGGCTCCGCCGGGCTGGCACTGGGAGGTGCTACCTGGAGGGGCGCGCCGCTTGGTGAGGAACCCGACCTCGGGTCCCGTCGTCGACCCTGATCTTCTTTGGTGGCGTTCGCGTGGGCCACATTCGGTGCAGAGGCAGCCGGCCCCGCCGGAGGAGGTGCGTCACCGTGTCAGGGAGGAAGATGAGCACGTCCATCGCTACATGGCTGCTATGGACGACGTCAGGTTCTCCACTACTTGGCGGGTTCTTTGGCCAGATGACCGGAGATATGATCCTGTGATGGTTCCTTCTCTTTGGGTGTGCACCGCCGCGCCCAAGAACCGCGAGTGGCGCCCTAGATTCTTCCAGTAGTACTCGATCTTTATTAGGTACCTAGCCAGTGATGTATTTGATATATAATATTGAGGCGATGTATTGAGATTATATATTAAGACGATGATGTATTCGAGATTATATATTCGAGACGATGTATTCGAGATTCAGTTTTTCCTTATTGATTAATTGCATCCATGCATTGTAATTTGAATACTAAATTGTTTTATATTTCTTCTGTATTAATTAGTAAAGTAAAAGCTATGGCGGACAATACCGGCAGAGAGAGAGAAGAGGAATTGTTCGACATCATACGCAGCCCTCATAGGCTAGATGATCTGAATGAAGATGACGGCTCCCAATATCTGAACAATACCAGAGAGGATGATGAAAAGATATTCGATCTCGACGACCGAGCTGATGAAGTCATGAACTATGATTATGATGACACAGACAATGTTAGTGATGACACAGACAATGCTGATCTTCAAATAACAAAGACTTCCGGCGAGGTATATATTTATATAAGCATGCATCCTGGTGATCATCACATGTTTTTTTATTGAAGATATATTAACGAATCGATCTTTCTTCTTTCAGCCCTCCGGATCGAGCAAATCTGCTTCTACAAACAGCAAGACAAAGCGAGGCCCGGGCAGATTGTTGAAGGATGGTGTAAAGTACCACATCGAATCCACCAAACTTAGTGGCGAACCCCTCACGCCTAAGAACGTTGCGGACAAGTGGAATCGTCGGTCGCGGAGTTCTTGTGAAGGACAAACTCGATCTCCATTCAAGAATGGAAAGAGCCAAAGACTAAGCGTCCGGTGTTACTTGGGTCGATGTGAGCCAAAAAGACCTGGTGAAATCTCGATGGAAAATTTCACCCTACCGATCATTTCACTAAAGCGGATGTGGATAAAGTCAAGGCCGCTGCTCTTAAGAAGATGGCAATTGCATTCAACACCCACAAGAAAACTGTATGGGCCAACTACCTCGCTAATGAAAGGAAGACTCCAGATTTCAAGGGAACACTGGAGAAGCAAAGAAAACACTGGGACGATTTCGTGACCTTCAAGGATTCAGAATTATCTAAGGAACGGTCGATGAAAAACAAGGCAAATGCTGCAAGAAAGACGTAGTTCCATAGGCTGGGTCCAGGTGGCTACGCGGTTTGATTGCCTAAGTGGGATAAGTCTGAGCAAGAGATGGAGGGTGCAGGGGTCACTCCGATTACTAGGAGCTGGCCCCCCAGGGGCAGAACTTGGTTCTATGCGCATGGGGGGGGCGTTGGACCCGAAGACAGGCCTGGTTTCGAAGAAGGCAAGTCTAAAAGGAGCCGAACAAAAGATACTTGACACAATAGAAGAAGCTCGAGCGGGGGTGTTCACGCCCAACAGAGAGAACGACGAGCTTACGCGCGCCCTGGGAAATCCTGAACACCCGGGAAGAACACGAGGCATGGGCGTTATTCCCTGGTATGAGGGCTTTTCGGACTAGAATGACGACTACAGGTCCCGTGCAAGAAAGAAGATGGAGGAAGAGAAGAAGAGGAAGCTGGAGGAGGAGCAGAGGAAGCAGGACGCAGAACGCCTTCAAGGCCTAGAAGCAAGGCACGCGGACCTGGCACTCAAATTCCAGCAGCAGCAGCAGCAGATCGACTCACTTAGCCAGGAAAGGGGGTCTCAGCAGCGGCAGCAGCAAGCGGATGATCATCCAGCATTGGATAGCACCGTCCCGTCCATGTCGAGAAGCAGCGTTGGTTCTTCCCCGGGCGACACACTGCTGGATACATACCCGGTGATTGACATCATAGAGAACACTAACTGTGAGCTACACTCCAAAATGAAGAACATATCCATGAAGGTGGCGGACGGCGTTGCTTTTCAAAGACCCCGAAGCAACCTACCATTGCATCCCGATTACTGAGGGCTATGCTTGTGTCATGGTTGATGAAGTGGTGGACCCATATTCGGGGCTAATGCTTGACATTCACGGAGGTGAAGACGGCGCGACACCGGGAGAGGCCATACATCGTATCATCCTATGGAGAAAGGATTGCTTCATCTTTCGAAGTCCACCGACACCGCGTCGTCTGCCGACTCCTCGAAGTCCGCCACCGAGTCAGCAGACTTCGGCTCCTCCAAGTCCACGAACGCGTGAGACGACTCCTCCTCGAAGTCCGCCACCTCCTCCGCCGGTTTCAAGTCCGGCACCGTGTCAGGCCACACCTCCTGCTTCAAGTCCGGCACATCGTCAGGCCACTTCTCCTGGTCCAACTCCATGTCAGCCGTCTCCACCGTCTCAGCAATCGCAGAAGAGACATGCCACAACATTGGTGCATAGTGGTACGAGTCGAGGTAGTTCAGGAAGTACAGGCGGAGACAAGCGATATAAATATGGTCCAAGCCTCGCTCCTCATCCTCAGAGGCCTTACGACATGACCGAGGAGCAAAACGCAGCCATAGTGCAGGCCCAAGTGGACGCCCATTTTGGACCGAAACCGGCACCGCCGCCAAAGGAGAAAGTTCCTGAGAAAACGATTGACCACTTCATTCATATGGCTAGAGCACTAGCTCCCAAGCCTGTTGACTCAGACTATGAGCGTCAAATCAGGAAGCTACATCGAGCACGGCTACAGAAGGAAGCGAGCTCGAGCTCGAGCCAACAAGAAGCTGGCAAAAAAATGCGGGAAAACCGTTCCCAATTTGGGAAAACAGTAGCGCAAGTGATCCCCGCTTGTTGTGCCAACAACACATGAGAGAATCTGTGCAAATATTATTAATGGGCAAACCGTTTATGTTCCCCAGCGAGGCGATGTGTTAATAACGGAGGAGCATATCATGCAGGCTGAAATGCTCAAGATCTCTGTTGGACAACTCCTCGAAATCGAGCCCATGTCTCCGCTTAAAGAATCGTAAATAAAATGGAAATATGCAGGGCCAACCTTTGGTCCATCCGCACAAGGTCAAGGACCTCCCAACGAGAATGTATGAATTGCATCAATGGTACATGAACATGACCAACATTTCCAATCAAGTGTCCCTCATGGTGAATGTCAAGAAGGATCATTATTACCATGAGAAAGCTCATCCATTGAGTATCTGAAACTTTTTCAGTTGTACAATCAAGACACACTCGACAAGTCTATAAATGGGTTGCTATTGTCTGCAAGTGATTTCTTTCTGTAATTTAAGTCTCAAGCTAATTATGTTGTGATAATTTTGATCAATCATTACATGTAATTATCCTCACTATATTCTTTTACGTGGTATTATATGCAGGATGAAGATGTATGAAATGAAAAATCTGGGCGCTATGGCATTGGGTTCATTGACCCAAATACCATTAATGAGGACATATGGAAGTTTCCATTTTATCAAGCAGGTGTAGAGGCAAGCATGGTAGAGTTCTTGAAGCGCCTCAATAGCAATGAAGATATACTACTTCCTTACAACTTCCGTGAGTCACACTTGTCTTGTACTACAAATTCTGTTTTTGCTTACTAGCTAGCTAGATGTTAATAATTAAGTGTATACGGTTTACGGTAGTTGATTAATTTTATGCTTATGCCCGCTTATTTAAGACATGCAAGCGTGTAATGCATGCAGTTGGCACTGGGTCTTGATAGACATTAAAGTGGAGGAAGGAAAAGTTGAATTACTGGACTCACTAACTAAAGAAGAAAGTGACTTCACCATCGTGAAGGGGATAGTCAACAGGTAATTTCAATCATTATTAACTATATATATCTCGGCCTATTATTAGTTCGTCATTTCCTGATATGAACTATTTAATAACCCCTTTATTAATTTTCTTTGCCGGCGGGCAGGGCATGGGCAAAGTTCATCGCGGTGACTCCAGGCGAAAGGAAACAAAAGTTGTTTTGGAATCGACCACAGGTAAGTAATTAAGTAGTACTAGCTAGCTACCATCTCTTTAATTCTTGTTTCAATATCATTAATTAATTATCATGCTTGATTAATCATTATCTGATTCAATTCCATTCTCGTAAAGGCCACAAGCGGTAGCCGGGAATAATCTGTGTGCATTCTACGTTTGCGACAACATTCGCATGATGACGTCTGAAAGGAGCAGATCTGATAGACAGGACTGGGTACATTTGTCAGAACACTATTCACACCATTATCGATATCTAGTCACACAACTAACACACATGCATATTGATCTCCTTCTTAACAGTTCAGAGAGGTGCGGGATAAGCTCCTACCATCGGACCGCATACTAGCACTTCAAGAGGAAATTGCCGGATTTTTGCTCGACCAGGTCATAAATCCCAAAGGAGAATACTATTACCCGCTACCGCCCCCATGAACCACATGTCATCATGCTCCGGAGGCACCAACATATGTAGGAGAAATTGTATAGGTATATACATGTGTATGTGTGAATAATGGTGTTGGTTGTGAGACATTTGATGATATATATATGCATAACGTGTACAATTTGTAGTATCGTGAAATACCAGCAAACAAAAAAATGTAATGGAAAATTAAAAAAAACACCCAAACATTTAGTACCGGTTGGTGTTAACAACCGGTACTAAAGCCCTACGCACACCCGGGCCTGGCTCGTGCCACGTGTTCGCACTTTAGCGCCGGTTCGTGACGAACCGGTACTAAAGGGGGGGGGGACCTTTAGTCCCCATTCTTTAGTGCCGGTTGTGGAACCGGCACTAAAGGCTGTTACGAACCGACACTAAAGGCCGGTTCTGCACTAGTGATATAAGTGAAGCACATAGCATATTATAATAAATTCTAATCAAATGGGCTTCTCCCGAAAGGTGTGTACAGCAAGGATGATTGTGGTAAACTAAAAAGCAAAGAATAATATAATACACGACGCTCCAAGAAAAACACATATCATGTGGCGAACAAAAATACAGCTCCAAGTAAAGTTACCAATGAACAAAGACGAAAGAGGGGATGCCTTCCCGGGGCATCCCCAAGCTTAGGCTTTTGGCTATTCTTGAATATCTTAGGGTGCCAAGGGCATCCCCAAGCTTAGGCTTTTTCCACTCCTTATTCCATAGTCCCTCAAAGCTTTACCCAAAACTTGAAAACTTCACAACACAAAACTCAACAGGAAATCTTATAAGCTCCGTTAGTGAAAGAAAACAAAACCACCACATAAGGTACTGTAATGAACACATTCTTTATTTATTTTGGTGTTAAATCTACTGTATTCTAAGTTCTCTATGGTTCATACCCTTACATTCTAGCCATAGATGCATCAAAATAAGCAAACAACACACGAAAAACAGAATCTGTCAAAAACAGAACAGTCTGTAGCAATCTGTAACTAATGCAAACTTCTGGAACTCTAAAACTCCTACCAAAATAGGACGTACTGGAAAATTTGTTTATTGATCAGCAGAAAAAAGAATCAATGCAAAAGCACGTTTCTGTGATTTATTGAATGTTTTCTCGTGAGTGCAAAGTTTCTGTTTTTCAGCAGAATCAAATCAACTATCATCATAGGTTATCCTATAGGTTCTACTTAGCACAAAACACTAATTAAAAGATGAAAACACATCTAAACATAAAGTAGATGCAAAATTTATTGAATAGAAGCAAGGAAAGTTATTGGGTTGACTCCCAACAAGCGCTTTTCTTTAAAGCCTTTTAGCTAGGCTTTGATAATTTAAATGATGCTCACATGAAAGACAAGAATTGGAGCACAAAGAGAGCATCATGAAACACGTGACAAGCACATCTAAGTCTAACATACTTCCTATGCATAGGCATATTATAAGCAAACAAATTTGTAAGGCAAGCAAAAACTAGCATATGCAAGGAAGAAGAAAGGGACGATAGCAATCTCAACATAATGAGAGGTAGTTTAATAAGATCAAAATTTCTACGACCATATTTTCCTCTCTCATAATAATTACATGTAGGATCATAGGCAAATTCAACAAAATAGCTATCAGAAAACATATTCTCAACATGATCCACATGCATGCAAAGTTGACATTCTTCCAAGATAGTGGGATTAACATTAACTAAAGTCATGACCTTTCCGAACCCACTTTTATCACAAATATCATAAGATTGAACATACTCAAAATATGTGGGATCTAAAGTTGACACTCTTCCAAACCCACTTTCAATATTATTGCAAACACTATTATCAATCTCATATTCATCATGGGGCTTAAATAAATTTTCAAGGTTATAAGAAGAATCACCCCAATCATGATCATTGAAACAAGTAGTAGACATAGCAAAACTAGCATCCCCAAGCTTAGGGTTTTGCATATTATTAGCACAATTGACATCAAGAGAATTTATAGGAAAATCATTGCAATCATGCTTTTTATTCAAGGAGTTATCGTGAATCTCTTCATAAATTTCTTCATCATAATTTTCAGATTCACAAATTTTGAGCAAAGCTTCATAAAGGTAATCTAGTGCACAAAACTCACTAGCAATTGGTTCATCATAATTGGATCTCTTAAAAAGATGAGAAAGTGGATGAGGATCCATAGATCTTAGGTTCTCTGTTTAGCAATAAATAAGCATCTATTCCAACCAAACGAGCAAACAAAAGGGCAAGCAAAAGAGAGAATAGAGATTGGGAAAGATAGGGCAAATAAAATGGCAAGGGTGAAGTGGGGGAGAGGAAAACGAGAGGCAAATGGCAAATAATGTAAATGCGAGGGAGATGAGTTTGTGATGGGTACTTGGTATGTCTTGACTTGAGCGAAGACCTCCCCGACAACGGTGCCAGAAATTCTTCTTGCTACTTCTTGAGCTTGCATTGGTTTTCCTTGAAGAGGAAAGGGTGATGCAGCAATAGTAGCGTAAGTATTTCCCTCAGTTTTTGAGAACCAAGGTATCAATCCAGTAGGAGGCTCCTCAAAAGTCCCACGCACCTACACAAACAAACCAAGAACTCGCAACCAACGCAATAAAGGGGTTGTCAATCCCTTCACGGCCACTTGCGAAAGTGAGATCTGATAGAGATAGTATGATAAGATAAATATATTTTTGGTATTTTATAAGATAGATGCAAAAAGTAAAGATGCAAATAAAAGTAGATTGGAAGCAAATATGATAAAGGAGACCCGGGGGCCATAGGTTTCACTAGAGGCTTCTCTCAAGATAGCATAAGTATTACGGTGGGTGAAAAAATTACTGTCGAGCAATTGATAGAAAAGCGAATAATTATGAGATTATCTAGGCATGATCATGTATATAGGCATCACGTCCGCAACAAGTAGACCGACTCCTGCCTGCATCTACTACTATTACTCCACACATCGACCGACTCCTGCCTGCATCTAGAGTATTAAGTTCATAAAGAACAGAGTAATGCATTAAGCAAGATGACATGATGTAGAGGATAAACTCATGCAATATGATATAAACCCCATCTTTTTATCCTCGATGGCAACAATACAATCGTGCCTTGCAACCCTTTACATCCTTTGGTAAGGACAACGCAAGATTGAACCCAAAGCTAAGCACTTCTCCCATCGCAAGAAAGATCAATCTAGTAGGCCAAACCAAACTGATAATTCGAAGAGACTTGCAAAGATAACTCAATCATACATAAAAGAATTCAGAGGAGATTCAAATATTTCTCATAGATAAACTAACCCACAATTCATCGGATCTTGACAAACACACCGCAAAAAGAGTTTACATCGAATAGATCTCCACAAGAGAGGGGGAGAACATTGTATTGAGATCCAAAAAGAGAGAAGAATCCATCTAGCTAATAACTATGGACCCGAAGGTCTATGGTAAACTACTCACAACTCATCGGAAGGGCTATGGTGTTGATGTAGAAGCCCTCCATGGTCGATTCCCCCTCCGGCAGAGCGCCGGCGAAGGCTCCAAGATGGGATTTCGCAGATACAGAAGGTTACAGCGGTGGAAATTGTGTTTCGGTTGCTCCCTAGATGTTTTCGGGGTACGTAGGCTTATATAGGAGGAAGAAGTATGTCGGTGGCCGCCCGAGGGGCCCACAAGACAGGGGGCGCCCCCTACCCTCTCTTGGCCGTCTCGGCTGCTTCTTGACTTGCACTCCAAGTCCTCTGGTTCACGTTCGTTCCAAAAATCATGCTCCCGAAGGTTTCATTCCGTTTGGACTCTGTTTGATATTCCTTTTCTTCGAAATACTAAAATAGGCAAAAAAACAGCAATACAGACTGGGCCTCCGGTTAGTAGGTTAGTCCCAAAAATGATATAAATGTGTAAAATAAAGCCCATAAACATCCAAAATGGGTAATATAATAGCATGGAACAATCAAAAATTATAGATACGTTGGGGACGTATCAAGATGGTGCTGGTGAAGATGTTGATGGAGATTGACCCCCTCTTGATGAGAGGATCGTTGGTGATGATGATGGCTTCGATTTTCCCCTCCCAGAGGGAAGTTCCCCTGGCAGAACAGCTCCGCCGGAACCCTAGATTGTTTCTACCAAGGTTTATGTTGGAAATATGCCCTAGAGGCAATAATAAATTAGTTATTATTATATTTCCTTGTTCATGATAACCGTTTATTATCCATGCTATAATTGTATTGATAGGAAACTCAGATACATGTGTGGGTACATAGACAACACCATGTCCCTAGTAAGCCTCTAGTTGACTAGCTCGTTGATCAATAGATGGTTACAGTTTCCTGACCATGGACATTGGATGTCGTTGATAACGGGATCACATCATTAGCGAGAATGATGTGATGGACAAGACAATCCTAAGCCTAGCACAAAGATCGTGGTTCGTATGCTAAAGCTTTTCTAATGTCAAGTATCATTTCCTTAGACCATGAGATTGTGCAACTCCGGATACCGTAGGAATGCTTTGGGTGTACCAAACGTCACAACGTAATCTGGGTGGCTATAAAGGTGCACTACAGGTATCTCCGAAAGTGTCATTGGGTTGGCACGAATCGAGGCTGGGATTTGTCACTCCGTGTAAGCGGAGAGGTATCTCTGGGCCCACTCGGTAGTACATCATCATAATGTGCACAATGTGACCAAGGGGTTGATCACGGGATGATGTGTTACGGAACGAGTAAAGAGACTTGCCGGTAGCGAGATTGAACAAGGTATCGGGATACCGACGATCGAATCTCGGGCAAGTACAATACCGCTAGACAAAGGGAATTGTATACGGGATCGATTGAGTCCTTGACATCGTGGTTCATCCGATGAGATCATCGTGGAACATGTAGGAGCCAACATGGGTATCCAGATCCGCTGTTGGTTATTGACGGAGAACGTCTCGGTCATGTCGCATAGTTCCCGAACCCGTAGGGTCTACACATAAGGTCCGATGGCGCTAGGGTTATAAAGGAAGTTTGTATGTGGTTACGAATGTTGTTCGAGTCCGGATGAGATCCCGGACGTCACGAGGAGTTCGAAATGGTCCAAGGTAAAGAATAATATATAGGAAGTGAGGTTTTGGTCACCGGAAAAGTTTGGGTTTTATCGGTAATGTCTGGGACCACGGGAGGTCCCGGGGTCCACCAAGTGGGGCCATCATCCCGGAGGGCTGCATGGGCTAAGTGTGGGAGGGACCAGCCCGGGTGGGCTGGTGCGCCCCCACAAGGCCCAAAGGCGCAGCTAGGTGGGGAGAGGGAAACCCTAGGCGCAGATGGGCCTAAAGGCCCACCCTAAGGCGCCCTCTCTCCCCTCTTGCCGCCCCTTCAAGTCCCATCTAGGGCTGCCGCACCCTTGGGTGGGAACAATAGATGGGGGCGCAGCCACCTCCCCTCCTCCTATAAATAGTGGGGGTTTTGGGGCTGCCCAACACACGAGAGCCTCTCCCTCTTGGCGCAGCCCTGCCTCTCTTACTCCTCCTCTCCCGCGGTGCTTGGCGAAGCCCTGCTGAACTACCACACTCCTCCATCACCACCACGCCGTTGTGCTGCTGCTGGATGGAGTCTTCCTCAACCTCTCCCTCTCTCCTTGCTGGATCAAGGCGTGGGAGACGTCACCGGGTTGTACGTGTGTTGAACGCGAAGGTGCCGTCCGTTCGGCACTAGGATCTCCGGTGATTTGGATCACGATGAGTACGACTCCTTCAACCCCGTTCTCTTGAACGCTTCCGCTTAGCGATCTACAAGGGTATGTAGATGCACTCTCCTTCCCCTCGTTGTTGGTTTCTCCTTAGATAGATCCTCGTGACACGTAGGAAAATTTTGAATTTATGCTACGTTCCCCAACAGTGGCATCATGAGCTAGGTCTATTGCGTAGATTCTTTGCAAGAGTAGAACACAAAGTAGTTGTGGGCGTTGATGATGTTCAATATGCTTACCGTTACTAGTCCAATCTTGTTTCGACGGTATTGTGGGATGAAGCGGCCGGACCGACCTTACGTACACTTACGTGAGACAGGTTCCACCGACCGACATGCACTTGGTGCATAAGGTGGCTAGCGGTGCCGCCTCTCCACTTTAGTCGGAACGGATTCGATGAAAAGGGTCCTTATGAAGGGTAAAGAGCAATTGGCATATCACGTTGTGGTTTTGCATAGTTAAGAAACGTTCTTGCAAGAAACCCATAGCAGCCACGTAAAACATGCAAACAACAATTAGAGGACGTCTAACTTGTTTTTGCAGGGTATGCTATGTGATGTGATATGGCCAAGAAGAATGTGATGAATGATATGTGATGTATGAGATTGATCATGTTCTTGTAATAGGAATCACGACTTGCATGTCGATGAGTATGACAACCGGCTGGAGCCATAGGAGTTGTCTTAATTTATTGTATGACCTACGTGTCATTGAACAAACGCCATGTAATTACTTTACTTTATTGCTAACCGGTAGCCATAGTAGTAGAAGTAATAAGTTGGAGAGACAACTTCATGGAGACACGATGATGGAGATCATGGTGTCATGCCGGTGACGATGATGATCATGGAGCCCCGAAGATGGAGATCAAAAGGAGCAAAATGATATTGGCCATATCATGTCACTATTTGATTGCATGTGATGTTTATCATGTTTATGCGTCTTATTTTCTTAGAACGACGGTAGTAAATAAGATGATCCCTCATTAAAATTTCAAGAAAGTGTTCCCCCTAACTGTGCACCGTTGTGAAAGTTCGTCGTTTCGAAGCACCACGTGATGATCGGGTGTGATAGATTCTTACGTTCACATACAACGGGTGTAAGCCAGATTTACACACGCGAAACACTTAGGTTAACTTGACGAGCCTAGCATGTACAGACATGGCCTCGGAACACAACAGACCGAAAGGTCGAGCATGAGTCGTATGGAGGATACGATCAACATGAAGATGTTCACCGATATTGACCAGTCCGTCTCACGTGATGATCGGACACGGCCTAGTTGACTCGGATCATGTAATCACTTAGATGACTAGAGGGATGTCTATCTGAGTGGGAGTTCATGAGATGAACTTAATTATCCTGAACATAGTCAAAAGATCTTTGCAAATTATGTCATAAGCTCGCACTTTAGTTCTACTGTTTAGATATGTTCCTAGAGAAAATATAGTTGAAAGTTGACAGTAGCAATTATGCGGTCAGTAGGAAGCTTATGTCCTTAATGCACCGCTCGGTGTGCTGGACCTCGAGCGTGGTGCATGGATGTTGCGAACATCGACACACGTTTTGATGACTACGTGATAGTTCGGTAATGTTAAACGGCTTAGAATTGAGGCACCAAAGATGTTTTGAAACGTCCCGGAACATATGAGATGTTCTGAGGGCTGAAATTGTGATTTCAGGCTCGTGCCCACGTCAAGAGGTATGAGACCTCCGACGATTCTTCTAGCCTACAAACTAAGGGAGAAGATCTCAATCGTTGAGCTTGTATTCAGATTGTCTGGGTACAACAATCACTTGAATCGAGTGGGAGTTAATCTTCCAGATGAGATAGTGATGTTTCTCCAAAGACATTTCCACCAAGCTACTAGAGCTTCCTGATGAACTATAACATATCAGGGATAGATATGATGATCCTTGAAGTGTTCGCGATGTTTGACACCGCGAAAGTAGAAGTCAAGTAGGAGCATCAATTGTTGATGGTTGGTAAAACCACTAGTTTCAAGAAGGGCAAGGGCAACAAGGGATACTTCATGAAATGGCAAAACAGTTGCTGCTCTAGTGAAGAAACCCAAGGTTGAACCCAAACCCGAGACTAAGTGCTTCTGTAATGAGAGGAACAGACACAGAAGCGGAACCACCTTAGATACTTGTTAGATGAGAAGGCTGGCAAGGTCGATAGAAGTATATTGGATATACATTATGTTAATGTGTACTTTACTAGTACTCCTAGTAGCACCAGGGTATTAGATACCGGTTCGGTTGGTAAGTGTTAGTAACTCGAAATAAAAGCTACGGAATAAACGGAGACTAGCTAAAGGTGAGCCGACGATATGTGTTGGAAGTGTTTCCAAGTTTGATGTGATCAAACATCGCACGCTCCCTCTACCATCAAGATTAGTATTAAACCAGAATAATTGTCATTTGGTGTTTGCGTTGAGCATAGACATGATTGGATTATGTCTATCGCAATACGGTTATTCATTTAAGGAGAATAATGGTTACTCTATTTATTTGAATAATACCTTCGATGGTCTTGCACCTAAATGAATGGTTTATTGAATCTCGATCATAGTGATACACATTTTCATGCCAAAGGTATAAGATAGTAATGATAGTACCACTTACTTGTGGCACTGCCATGTAAGTCATATTGGTATAAAACGCATGAAGAAGGTCCATGTTGATGGATCTTTGGACTCACTCATTTTTTGAAAAATTTGAGACATGCAAACCATGTCTATTGGTGTATACGCATGATGAAACTCCATGCAGATGGATCGTTTGGACTCACTTGATTTTGAATCACTTGAGATATGCAAATCATACCACATGGGCAAGATGACTGAAAAGCCTCGGTTTCAGTAAGATGGAACAAGATAGCAACTTGTTGGAGTAACACATTTTGATGTGTGCAGTCCAATGAGTGCTGAGGCATGCAGTGAATATCGTTATGTTCTTACTTCACGGATAACTTAAGTAGATACTGAGTGTATTTACTTGATGAAACACAAGTCTGAATTATTGAATGGTTCAAGTAATTTCAGAGTGAAGTTAAAGATCATCGTGACAAGAGGATAAAATGTCTATGATATGATCATAGAGATGAGTATATGAGTTACGAGCTTTGGCACGCTATTAAGACATTGTGGAAATTGTTTCACAATTAATACCGCCTGGAACACCATAGTGTGATGGTGTGTCCGAACATCATAGTTGCACCCTATTAGATATGGTGTGTACCATGATGTCTCTTATCGAATTACCACTATTGTTCATGGGTTAGGCATTAGAGACAACCGCACTCACTTTAATAGGGCACCACGTAATTCCGTTGAGACAACACCGTTTGAACTATGGTTTGGAGAAACCTAAGTTGTCGTTTCTTAAAAGTTTGGGGCTGCGACGCTTATGTGAAAAGGTTTCATCGTGATAAGCTCGAACCCAAAACGGATAAATACATCTTCATAGGATACCCAAAATGGTTGGGTATACCTCCTATCTCAGATCCGGAAGCAAAAGTAATTGTTTCTAGAAACGGGTCCTTTCTCGAGGAAAAGTTTCTCTCGAAAGAATTGAGTGGGAGGATGGTGGAGACTTGATGAGGTTATAGAACCATCACTTCAACTAGTGTGTAGCAGGCCACAGGAAGTTGTTCCCGTGGCACCTACACCAATTGAAGTAGAAGCTTATGATAGTGATCATGAAGTTTCGGATCAAGTCACTAACGTACCTCGTAGGGTGACAAGGAGGCGTACTACTTCAGAGTGGTACGCAATCCTGTCTTAAAGGTCATGTTGCTAGACAACAATGAACCTACGCGCTATGGAGAAGCAATGGTGGGCCCAAATTCCGACAAATGGTTATAAGCCATGAAATCCGAGATAGGATCCATGTATCAGAACAAAGCATGGACTTTGGTGGACTTGCCCGATGATCGGCAAGCCATTGAGATGAATGGATCTTTAAGAAGAAGACGGACGTGGACGGTAATATCACCGTCTATGAAGCTCGACTTGTGGCGAAGAGTTTTTCACAAGTTCAAGGAGTTGACTACGATGAGATTTTCGCATCCGTAGCAATGCTTAAGTCCGTCGGAATCATGTTAGCATTAGCTGCATTTATGAAATCTGGCAGATGGATGTCAAAACGAGTTTCCTTACCAGTCTTCGTAAGGAAAGGTTGTATGTGATACTATCAGAAAGTTTTTGTCGATCCTAAGGATGCTAAAAGGTATGCTGGCTCCAGTGATCCTTCCATGGACTGGAGTAAGCATCTCGGAGATGATCAAAGTTTTTGGGTTTATACAAAGTTTATGAGAAACTTGTATTTCCAAAGAAGTGAGTGGGAGCACTATAGAATTTCTGATGAGTATATGTTGTTGACATATTGTTGATCAGAAATGATGTAGAATTTCTGGAAAGCATATAGGGTTGTTTGAAAAGTGTTTTTCAATGGAAAACCTAGATTAGGCTACTTGAACAATAAGCATCAAGATCTATAAGATAGATCAAAATGTTTAATAATACTTTCAAATGAGCACATACCTTGACATAATCTTGAAGGTGTTCAAGATGGATCAGTCAAAGAAGGAGTTGTTGCCTGAGTTGTAAGGTATGAAGTTAAGAGTTAAAGCTCGACCATGGCAGAAAAGAGAGAAAGGACGAAGGTCGTCCCCTATGCTTTAGACGTAGGCTCTACAGTATGCTATGCTAAGTACCGCACCTGATGTGTGCCTTGCCACATGTCTGGCAAGAGGGTACAAAGGTGATCAAAGAGTGGATCACCAGATAGCGGTCTCCTTAGAGGAATAAGGATATGTTTCTCGGTTATGGAGGTGATAAAGAGTTCGACGAAAAGAGTTGCGTTGATGCAAGCTTAACGCCTATCCGGATAGCTCTGAGTGGAGATACCGGATACGTATAATGGAGCAACAATTTGGAATAGCTCCAAGTGGAACGTGGTAGCAGCATCTACGATATGACATAAAGTTTTGCGAGATATATAGGGATCTGAATATTGCAGACCCGTTGACTACAACCTCTCTCACAAGCATAAACATGATCAAACCCAGAACTCATTGAGTGTTAATCACATAGTGATGTGAACTAGATTATTGATTCTAGTAAACTCTTTGGATGTTGGTCACATGGCGATGTGACCTGTGAGTGTTAATCACATGGCGATGTGAACTAGATTATTGACTCTAGTGCAAGTGGGAGACTGTTGGAAATATGCCCTAGAGGCAATAATAAATTAGTTATTATTATATTTCCTTGTTCATGATAACCGTTTATTATCCATGCTATAATTGTATTGATAGGAAACTCGATACATGTGTGGGTACATAGACAACACCATGTCCCTAGTAAGCCTCTAGTTGACTAGCTCGTTGATCAATAGATGGTTACGGTTTCACGACCATGGACATTGGATGTCGTTGATAACGGGATCACATCATTAGCGAATGATGTGATGGACAAGACCCAATCCTAAGCCTAGCACAAAGATCGTAGTTCGTATGCTAAAGCTTTTCTAATGTCAAGTATCATTTCCTTAGACCATGAGATTGTGCAACTCCGGATACCGTAGGAATGCTTTGGGTGTACCAAACGTCACAACGTAATTGGGTGGCTATAAAGGTGCACTACAGGTATCTCCGAAAGTGTCTGTTGGGTTGGCACGAATCGAGACTGGGATTTGTCACTCCGTGTAAACGGAGAGGTATCTCTGGGCCCACTCGGTAGTACATCATCATAATGTGCACAATGTGACCAAGGGGTTGATCACGGGATGATGTGTTACGGAACGAGTAAAGAGACTTGCCGGTAACGAGATTGAACAAGGTATCGGGATACCGACGATCGAATCTCGGGCAAGTACAATACCGCTAGACAAAGGGAATTGTATACGGGATCGATTGAGTCCTTGACATCGTGGTTCATCCGATGAGATCATCGTGGAACATGTGGGAGCCAACATGGGTATCCAGATCCCGCTGTTGGTTATTGACCGGAGAACGTCTCGGTCATGTCTGCATAGTTCCCGAACCCGTAGGGTCTACACACTTAAGGTCCGATGACGCTAGGGTTATAAAGGAAGTTTGTATGTGGTTACCGAATGTTGTTCGGAGTCCCGGATGAGATCCCGGACGTCACGAGGAGTTCCGAAATGGTCCGAAGGTAAAGAATAATATATAGGAAGTGAGGTTTTGGTCACCGGAAAAGTTTCGGGTTTTATCGGTAATGTCTGGGACCACCGGAGGGTCCCGGGGTCCACCAAGTGGGGCCACCAGCCCGGAAGGCTGCATGGGCTAAGTGTGGGAGGTACCAGCCCGGGTGGGCTGGTGCCCCCCAGGCCCAAGGCGCAGCTAGGTGGGGAGAGGGAAACCCTAGGCGCAGATGGGCCTAAAGGCCCACCCTAAGGGCGCCCCTCTCCCCCCTCTTGGCCGCCCCTTCAAGTCCCATCTAGGGCTGCCGCACCCTTGGGTGGGAACCCTAGATGGGGCGCAGCCACCTCCCTCCGCCTATAAATAGTGGGGGTTTTGGGGCTGCCCAACACACGAGAGCCTCTCCCTCTTGGCGCAACCCTACCTCTCTTACTCCTCCTCTCCCGCGGTGCTTGGCGAAGCCCTGCTGAACTACCACGCTTCTCCATCACCACCACGCCGTTGTGCTGCTGCTGGATGGAGTCTTCCTCAACCTCTCCCTCTCTCCTTGCTGGATCAAGGCGTGGGAGACGTCACCGGGCTGTACGTGTGTTGAACGCGGAGGTGCCGTCCGTTCGGCACTAGGATCTCCGGTGATTTGGATCACGATGAGTACGACTCCTTCAACCCCGTTCTCTTGAACGCTTCCGCTTAGCGATCTACAAGGGTATGTAGATGCACTCTCCTTCCCCTCGTTGCTGGTTTCTCCTTAGATAGATCTTGGTGACACGTAGGAAAATTTTGAATTTATGCTACGTTCCCCAACAGTTTCGCCTCGAGATGGCGGCGCTTCATCCCGAAAGTTTCCTTCTGATTTTTTCCAGGTCAAAACACACCATATAGCAGAAGATGGGCATCGGGGGCCTGCCAGGTGGCCCAGGTAGGGGGACGCGCCCAGGGGGGTAGGGCACGCCCTCCACCCTTGTGGATGGCAGGTGGCCCCCCTCTGATGCTTTCTTCGTCCAATATGTTTTATATATACCAAAATAATTCTCCGTGAAGTTTCAGGACTTTTGGAGTTGTGTAGAATAGCTCTCTAATATTTGCTCCTTTTCCAGTCCAGAATTTCAGCTGTCGGCATTCTCCCTCTTCATGTAAACCTTGTAAAATAAGAAAGAAAAGGCATAAGTATTGTGCTATAATGTGTAATAACATCCCATAATACAATAAATATCAATATAAAAGCATGATGCAAAATGGACGTATCACGGGGGCGACACGGGGGTCGGGGATGCTCAGTGGAAGGCGACGCGAGGGTCGGGGGTCGAGCCAACACTTTCAAAAAGGAAACGATGCAGGCACGTAGACATTGCCTGATCTAGTAGGGTGAGCTTACTATTTTCACCCGAGATTCTGCCTACGTGTTGTGAAAACCATCAATGCCAACAACGTCTCTGCTGGGTGGTGCCTTCTTCCTAAGGGCATCTCCAACAATTGTAAGATAGGTGTTGGTAAATTTGTCACCTAGGACATAGTGATGATGTGACATGTAATATATGTGGAGAGAGAGCAAAGTTGTATGTAGATTAATCAACAACCTTTGCACAAGCTCCAAGGTGAAATAAAGAGCAATCACATTTATTTTCTCACCATCTATTGGATAACTAAGATACAACCTATTGAAGTAGTTGTACGATAACTTGTTTGTTGATGACATGAACATTGTACCAACAAGACTATCATACGACATGTGGAGATGACCTAATTGGATTTCTGCACGGACGGAGAGAGTTTCCACATGAACCATTGGAGAAAGCGGAGGAAATAGATTGGGGCCCTCGCTTCCCTACATCCTTCCTCGTTGCACCACCTTTGATCCTCGATGCCGGGAAAGGGAGGGGCGGCGGACGAAGGATCTACCGCTTCACACCCATTGTCCGTGCCAAGATGCGTATATTGGGCTACCTACCGAGAGCGATTACCGTCAGCGCCGACCCAAATCTGCCTGATGCACTACCCGTGTCTCCTATGGCGTCAGTGAGGATCATCGCCATAGATCAATCACCGTCAGGGCCGGTAGCCGTGCTTGTTAGGGCCACCACCACTCTACATAGAGAGAAAAATCCCTTGCCACCACCGTTGACTGAGCCAGCTTAGCCGACATGTTTTTGTGGTGGCAAGCACCTTTTGAGGTGCACTAGGGGTCGCCTAAAGCAAAATTTCAAATCTTGTATCTAGTTGATACAATGTGTTGGCTTTTTACCAAAGATCAACTACACATGTACTACCCTTAGATCGAGAACTTTTGAATGAAGGCATACCTCGTGTATTGCCCTTTTTTCTCCCACAATGTGTTAAGACAGCAAGACATATACCATGTATGAACATATGCCAATGTGACTAAGAAACTTCTATCTCTGGCTCTTCTTCGATCATTATACCCCGGCAAACCTCCAGTGGCTAAACCTCCATGGCTCTTCTTTGATCTCATGAGGGTTATCACGCGCTTTGACTCCCTACACACTGCAAACCTCCAGTGGCTAAACTCTGCAAACGTGGTGCTCCTGCCTAAGAAGGAAGGGGCGGAGGGGATCATCGACTATTGACCCATCAGTCTAATCCACGCAATCGCGAAAATTATCGCAAAGGTGCTCTCCATGAGGCTCGACCCACACATGACAAACCTCGTCTCCAACACCCAAAGTGCCTTCATCAAAACAAGAAGCATTCATGACAACTTTTTGTATGCTCGCAATCTCCCTCGATGCCTCCACAAGAGGAGGACACCTTTCCTCCTTTTCAAGCTTGATATTCGCAAGGCCTTCGACTCTGTTAAGTGGGAGTATTTGCTTGATCTTCTCCAACAGCGAGGCTTCCCAAGTAAATTCCGAGACTGGACCGTGGCCCTCCTTAGCTCCTCATCCTCGAGGATCGTTCTCAATGGTATTGCCGGGTGTTCCATTAAGCATGGGAAAGGTTTTCAGCAGGGAGATCCCATCCCTCCACTTCTCTTCGTCATTGCCATTAATCCACTCCAAAGAATTCTAGATGTAGCTACGAGAAAGGGGCTCCTCCATAAAATCCAGGGTAGGGGAGCCGTGATGAGGAATTCTCTGTACGCGGATGACGCAGCCGTCTTCTTGGCCCCAATCAAAAAGGATGTGGACAACCTTGCAAGCATTTTGAGGGTTTTCGGAGAGGTTACGGACCTTTGCACCAATTTCCAGAAGAGCTCTATGGTGCCCATTCGCTGCAACCATCTTGATTTGGGCCGCCTAACCCAAAGTTTGTCAGCAACACGGGCTTCGTTCCCCTTGTGATACTTGGGGCTGACCCTCTCCGTTTGGAAGCTCAAGTTGATGGACCTCCAATTTCTTGTGGACAAAGTTGCGAGCAAGTTATCAACTTATGATGGTCAAAACATCACCACCATAGGGTGAACGACCCTTGACAAGTCCATGATCACATCCCAAGTGTTCTACCCCGCCACCCCGCTGGTCATTCCACCAACCATCCTTCTCAATGTGAACAAGCTCGAGAGAGCTTTCTTATGGTCCGGTTCGGACAAGACGACGGGAGCAAAATGCAAGGTGAATTGGGAGATTGTTTGCCGGCCTCTTGAGTATGGGGGGCTTGGGTTCTCAACACCGACAAGTTCACTCGGGCTCCCAGGTTGCGGTGGCCATGGTATGAATGGAAGGAGCCCACCAAGATGTGGGTGGGGATGGGAAGCCCACGCGACGACGACGACCTCAACTTTTTCTATGCTTCCACCACCATTATCGTTGGTAACGGAGCGAAGACCCCTTTCTGGGACTCTCCTTGGCTCCTTGGGCGCAAGCCTAAGGACATTGCTCCGCTCATCTATGAGGCCTCCAAGAGAAAAAATTGGAAGGTGGGGGAGGCGCTCAAGCACAATGCATGGATCCTCAAGATCAAACCCCCTACCGCCGTTTCCGTTGAGCAATCACGCAATTCTTCGCTCTTTGGATGCTCCTCCTTGAGGTCCATCTCGACGATCTCACCAAGGATGACATCCTTTGGAAACATACGGTTAGTGGGAAATACTCGGCGGCTTCCGCATACAAGGCGCAATTCCTAGGGATGGTCCTCTCACCCATGGATAAGATGGTTTGGAAGGCTTGGGCACCTCCAAAAATCAAATTCTTTGCTTGGTTGGCGCTCCAAGATAGAATTTGGACCGCTGATAGGTTGGCAAAGCGTGGGTGGCCAAATTGTGATCTTTGCCCTCTTTGCAAGAGGGTGAAAGAATGCGGACCTCACCTCTTCTACAAATGCCGCTATACTCGAAGGCTTTGTTATTGGTCATCGAGAAATTCCTCATACTCGGGCTAGACACTTCCGCTTGGCCCTTGTTTGACTCGGTTAAAGACTGGTGGACGAGTACTTGCACCGACGGCACACCAAACCGACAAGCCAAGGCATCCCTCACCATGCTCGTGTCATGGACAATTTGGAACGAGCGTAACGCAAGAGTTTTCAAACATAAGAGCGCTCCACTGACAATCTTGCTCTCCTCCATCTCTACTGAGGCCAACCTTTGGATCGTCGCCGGTGCAAAAAAGCTAGGGTCTTTAATTTTGCAGAATAATCCGCATGCCGTTTAATTGAGTGACTTGTAACAAACTCTTTCTCTCTTACTTAATGGATGAGGCAAAGCTTTTGCCTCCGTTTAAGAAAATCATTATACCCCGGCTGGGAATTTGTCAAACGGCTCGTTTTCAGGATTCAAGTCAGGCACACTCTCACACGTCAATTCCGTCCCAGTCTCAGCAACTTGTATTTCCACTCACTAATATGAGAATGTCGTATTCTCACAAAGAAAATGAGCTAAATTTTGGTAGAATGGGTTTTTGGGTGACTGGCCGGAACTGGGCACGGGGTGCATGTCTGCATGGCAACGTCACAAAGGAACCAATCAACGCGAGCATTTTACTGGGCGTCCGGCGTCATACGTGTATTCGAAGAGTACGTAAGTACACTCCCATGGCCTATGCTTATCCACGCACGAGCACGTGAGTGACTGGGTCAGTCACGAGTTCAGTCATGGTCATGCTACACCTTCTTCCTTTCCCCCAAGAAGAATAACCAGTGGACTCATTCGAAAAAACGCAGAGATTTTGCAGTGCGCTTGGTGTGTCCTTTGACAATTCTAATGCACGAGGTATAAAAAGGAATTCTGCGCAAAAAATAAGTACGGAAACGCATTCTTTAGTGGCACAAGACCATTCTAATAATACGTCTTCTTGGAGTTTTACTTTAATCCGCGTTACATCTCCATCTCTGCTGTTCTTTTGGAGCGGCTTTGTGCATCCATGCTAGAGCATATACAGCCCGGTGCCCCAAACCCTCGTAAAACGCCCGGGCAACCCGCTCGTTCACTGACCGGTCACAAAAATCTGACCCAAACGAGAGTCTTAACGGACCTCAAATGCCTGAATCGACCGGCATCCTCTATATCTAACCCAAATATGAGGCAGACATGGGGGGCGTCCGGGAGCGCGGGCACGCTCATCACGTCGGACTGACGGTGGGGCCCCACCTGGAAACGCCCAGAAGCACGGCGGTCCGAAGCTCGTCTTGTTCGTCGGATTGATGTTGTCGCGTGGCGCCGCTCCGGCAGGCAGCATAGTGCTTTGCCCGGCTATATACGCCGACCAGCGACACCGAAACCCTACCATCCTTATTTTCCTCCGCCTGCACGCCGCCGGGTGAGGAGCCACCCATTTCTAACGCCGGAGCACCGGCTCGAGCTCTTTGAGCAGATCTAAGCAAGGCGCGAAGCCCGGATTGCCGCGGGGCTACCTCCGAATGTAGTGGATCCGGAGGAGGAGTTCGAGTAGGAGGAGGGAGAGAAGGAGGAGGACGAGCAGGAGGAGGATGTAGGGGACGCTGGCGACGCAGATCTGCAAGCGGAGCAGCAGGCCATCCTCGATTCCCTTCGCTCGGAGTTGGCTGCGGAGGCCAGACGCTGTCGCCAGCAGGAGATGGAGGCCATAGAGGAGGCGAAGATGCTCGCCTACATGGATGAAGTCGAGCAGGAGACGATGAGCCGGAGCCCTCCTACCCACCTGTCTAGCCGGCGCCCGGCATCGTCGTCGTGGACATCTCCGACGACGAATATTAGCTAGGGTAGTATACAATATGTAGTGCATAGGATTTCTTTTGCATGCTTTGTATAGATTTAGGGGTTGAAATATGAGAGTCTCCGATGTAGAATGGTTAATCTGAGACGACTGGTCACTGTCCACAGACGCACCCGGTCGCATCCAATGGCGTTTGAGGAGTCGGATTTGCTTAGCAAATTAATCTTTTTGGTTTTTAGTCCTTATACCAAGGCCGAGAATTTGTCAAACTAGTCAGTTTCTGGTTTTAAGTCACGTACACTTCCAGGTCAATTCTGTCTCATTCCCATTAACTAATTTTCTGAGAAAGTCTCATTTGCTATTTCCTCGTATTCCTGTAGGAATGTCGTATTCTCACAAAGAAAATATTTAATGTTTCGTAGGACGACTGACCCACGTTGACCCCTCCGAGATTCTGAGAGTATTATTCACTACAGCACGATACACATTAGGAGGCATTTTTAAATGCCTTGGAAAGCTCACAAAATGCCTTCAAAGAGCTAATCGTGGCGCTTCTAAAAATTGCTAAGGATGGTCTCAAAGGAAAAGGTGTTTGTTGGCACTTTTCAAAAATGCTTCGGATGGTCAAATGTTGAGGCGAAAATGCCTCCAAAGATCAGAACGTCTGCAAAACTGAACAGGGCAAGCAAATATTCAGTAAACCAAGGCATTTGAGGAGTCGGGTTTGCAAAGTGCAGCTGTGAAAAGTCAAAGTTCCTTTAAAGTGTTTATGTGGTTTGTGCATAAACAAGTCATTCTAACAAAGAATAATTTCGTTAAGCGCAACTGGACAGGGTCTACTAGGTGTAGTTTTTGTGATCGGGACGAAACCATCATGCACCTCTTCTTTGACTGCCCTTTGGCAAAGGTTTTGTGGCACACGGTGCATATTGCCTTTAACATTACTCCTCCGAATTTGGTCAGTACGTTATTCGGAACGTGGCTTGTTGGGATAGAGTCCGAAACAGACAGACACATTCGTGTAGGAGTATGTGCTTTGTTGTGGGCAATTTGGAATTGCAGAAATGATTTGACCTTTAACAGAAAAACGAATATTCATTTTTTGCAGGTTTTATTCCGAGCTACTGCGCTGATCTGTATGTGGTCCTTACTCACTCCGATGGAGGCCAGGGAGCGTTTGGTTACTGGATCTGTCCGATGGGAGATGGTAGCACGGGATATCTTCAACCGGTTTGGATGACGGTCATGTAATAGGATAGACAATTAATTTACCTATCTTTGTTTTGCCAGCCGGTTGTGGCTTTTGGGCGTTGTGTTTCTGGCGTTGTGGCTCTTTGTGAGCTCGCCATTATTTTGCTTTAAGACTTTACGACCTTGTTGAACAACTTTATTTATATATTTATGTGGCCGTATGCATCGTTTCGATGCAGAGGCTAGGGAGACCCCCTTTTCGAAAAAAAAAGCTATAGATGCTCTTAATTAGCAAATTAATCTTTTTGATTTTTAGTCCTTGTACCAAGGCTGAGAATTTGTCAAACTAGTCGGTTTCTGGTTTTAAGTCACGTACACTTCCACGTCAATTCTGTCTCACTCCCATTAACTATTGTTCTGAGAAAGTCTCATTAGCTATTTCCTCGTATTCCTATAGGAATGTCATATTCTCACAAAGAAAATATTTAATGTTTCGTAGGACGACTGACCTACGTTGACCCCTCCGAGATTCTGAGAGTATTACGTACTTTTGCAAATTTAACAGAGATAACGAGGCGTTGTTTTCCTGAACGCCTTCACATCTGTGCTAGCAATTTATAGAACGCCCCCTACACTTTGACACATTATGGCAACCTTTCAAAACGCCCCTGATATGTGTTGGCACTTCGCAAAATGCCCCCACATACTATGACGTATTACAATGTTTTTTGGAAAGTGCCTTCAATTCAATATGGATGGAGGCGTTCCGTGTAAGCGCCTTGCTTACTACGACATTTGAAGACGTTTTCTACAGAACGCCACTAGTCAAGCTAATCTAAGACATTTTTTACAATGCCTTCTAGGAAATGCCTTTAAAACTCGGCTGTGGTGTAGTGATCGCCACTAACCTACCACAAACCCTATGACCATAGATTATAACCCACCAGTAAATATGTAATCGAACAACCAAAAACGATCCAACGGAAAGTCAAACTTGGAATTCTTAACTCTAAAGCTGAGGTTCGAGCGAACATCTTCAACAAGAAAACCATGCATGCACCTGGACAATGCATGATCTAGCAAGGGTGTGGGATCACTATTTTCACCTGAGAATCTGCATACATGTTGTCGAAGCCATCATTGCCAACAACATCTCTGCTGAGTGGCGCCTTCTTCCTAACCAATTCCTGCGCTGAGAGAGTTCAAGGCCCACCTAAGCCATTGCAGAATGCACGGGAAATAGGTTGAGGGCCTGGCCTCCCTTCATCCTGCCCCAGTTGCACCACCTTCGATCACCATCGCCGAAAAAGGGAGGGGCGATGGGTGAACGATCTACCACTTCACTCACCTCATCCATGCTAAGATGCATGTTTTGACCGCCAATCCTAGAGCTCGGCTAATGTCATCGTCAGTCCCAGAATTGTTTGACGCACCATCGTCTTCTCCTATCGTGTCGGTGAGGAGCATGACCACAGAACAATCCGCCAGGGCTGCCTCCCGGGCAACGATAGCTACGCTGGCTAGGGCCACCACCACGTTGCAAAGAGAGAGAAATCCCCTGCAACCCCATTGATTGGGCGGGCTTAGCTTGCTAACGTTTTATTGTGGTGGCTAGCACCTTTGAGGGGGTCCCCTCCTAAGCAGAAGCAAAATTTCAACCCTTGGACCTAGTTGATACAACGTGTTGGCTGTTTACCCAAGATCAATTACACATTGCATACATGTAAAAATCACAAACAGAGAGATGAAAAAGTTTGGACCGAAGGCATGTCTCGTATTTTGCTCTTTTTCTCCCACAATGTGTGAAGACAGATAGATCCTATGCACATATGCGAATGTGACTCGCAAACTTCTATCTCTCACGACTTTTCAGTCATTATTATACCCGGCTGGGAATTTGTCAAACGAGTCCTTTTCTGATTTCAAGTCCGTCTCAGTCTCAGTAACTAGTATTTTCACTCATTCATAAGACAATGTTGCATTCAAGCAAAGGAAAAAAGAAGTTAAATTTTGGAAGGAATGGGTTTTTGGTCCTCTCTGAGAGGAGTTTTGCTTCGAAAGACTTCGTGTAGAGGGGGCTTACGTGCTGAGGTGTCAATTGTTAATTGGATATTTGTGGGGACGCGGGGCCCACCCTGAACTGGGGGGGGGGGGAGAGGGGGTTGTTTGATTAAGAGAAGAGGGATTTACGTAGGCAACGTACAAGCTGTTCACAGGTCTAGAATTTTCGCTCCGTGAGTGGGAGCAATTCTATCAAGGGCTTAAAACTGGAAACGGGGGTGCATTTCTGCATGGCACCGTCCGAAAGGAACCAATCACCCCGAGGTGTTGACTGGAGATTGTACTAGTAGAGTGCCTGTGCGTTGCCATGAGCTTTTAAAATATTTTGTTAGAGTTAAAATTCACATGTGTAGAGACAATATAACACAGACACAATTACATAATAATGGAAGTCTACTTCACTTGCAATGTAACAAAAAGGAAAATTGACTATGTATATAAATATATAAAGCAATCTCCAACTAAATTTATTCCCATGGCCTATGGTTATCCAAAGATGAGCACGTGAGCGACTGGTCGTCAGTTACAAGTTCAGTCATGCTGCACCTTCTTCCTTAGTTCCCCGAAGAGTAAAGATTGACTCATTCTGAGAAACCATCATTAAAATGAGTTGCAGCTGCAGCTACTTCTAAACTTGTAAACGGAGTACTCTATAAGTAAGCAAGTTTTCGCTGCAAATTAAGCCAAGCAAAACCACTGGCGCTCAGTACTAGCAAGGCTTGCTGCTGCCACCTCTAGACCTTTAGCTAGATAGCTTAGGTCGATCAAGCGCATCATATTTTGCTGATGGGTTGGCTGATGGGTAAGGTTTCAGCCACCTACGACAGTTTCGACCACAATCGGCCGAAGCATATCACAGACGTCAACAAAATTGACTGGTATGTTATCTATATGCGCAAGCCCGATTTATGTATGGTGCTCGCGCGTGGCGCAGCCTCTCGAGTCTCGAGTATGTATGTGTATGTGGCCGCGCCAGTCATATACTCATATGTAGGCACTGCGTATCAGTTTCAGTCTCTTGTTTTCAGACCTTTGTATTTCCGTTAAGTGATTAATGGAAAGGGGAAAGCCCGGTTGGAAAAAGAAAATATGCAGGCACTGCATGCGTAGGCTGATTTCTCTGTATGTATCAATATCTCACAGGGACAACGAGGAGCACCGCCGCTGCATCGCCGCCTGCCTCGTCAAAGGCGTTTACGTCCACGAGAACGACAGAGCGGATCGCAGGGCGGTTAAGCTGGCGCCGGCGTGGTGGGAAAGCTTTGGCTTCCACCTAAAGAAAGAACTCAGAGAGCCGATATACTCCATCGTCGGTGTTATATTCGACACCATCTACGGTGCCATCTTCGAGTACAGCCCCAGTGCGCCCCGCGACGGGTGCGCTCCGCCTCCACGGTATGTCGTCGCCTTCAGGGGCACAAAGCCGGGGAGTATTCGAGACTACTACCTCGACTTGAAAATAGTGGTCAACAAACTGGAGAAACGCACGCGCGTCCAGCAACCATGCCGGTTGGTCGACCAACTTATGACTGATATGAGAAAGGAGGACCAAGCAAGCCAAGGCCAAGACAGCTGCATCTGGCTCGCCGGGCACTCTCTCGGAGCGGCTGTGGCGCTGGTCGTGGGACGGTACATGATGGTGCAGGAGAAGCCGCCCAACCTCCCGACCTTCCTCTTCAATCCACCGCACGTGTCATTTATAACGTCGATCAACTTGCTGAAGCTGGATCCGGTGGCGAAGGAGAGCGTGCACCGGGTGGGTAACTTCTTAAGGAAGGGTGCTGCAAAGGTCTTGCACTCCCATCGGGAGCACATGAACAACTTGTTCCAGCAGCTTTCCCCTTGGGTGCCGAATCTGTACGTGCACGAGAAGGACCCCATCTGCCAGGGGTTCATCGACTACTTCGAGCAGCGGCAGAAGTTCATGGAAGGCTCCCCCCGTGTTGACACAACGTTCGCGGCATTCTCTCTCCGAGACGCGTTCTGGTGGCACCCTATTGGCAAGAACAAGGACCGGCCGCAACTCCTGCCATCGGCGACGCTGTGGAAAAGCTGTCTCGACCACGAGCTGCACGATCCGCACGGTCTCCAGCAGTGGTGGAAACCGGCCAGCGAGCTCCGCTTGGAAGTCAAGCATTATAGCTACCCTGTACCTCAAGCACAAACTACTTCTACCTCTATGCCGGCTTAGCTGTTGCTCCTTGTCGAAGTCAGTTTATCTCTTATTTTTCGAATAAATGAAGTTCGTCATCGTAACGTTTTCTTGTTATTAAACCACGGGAACCTGGTGATGCCAGGACCAATTTAGAAATAGAGAATTGTAAACTTCTCTTTAGTTATAATAAGTTTTTCCATTTTACCAATTTTATGTTGTCATGTAAATTTTTGATTTGTAAATCTGCTCTTCTAGCTTGAGTTCAAAGCCTCACTGCAAGCTCTGCGTTTTTCGGCATTCCCTTCTGGTGATCCTCTGTTTTTTGATATAAAAATATAATTCAACTGCACTAATATCCAGATTTTTTGCTTTTCATGAGAATTTCTGGTGCTCCTGTTTTTTATTAGTATATAGCTTCACAATTAAGTTCACAAAAAATTAATCTATTTCTAATCAAACAAAATAGAGAATTTGCATCCATTCTTGATCCCAAAAATATTCATACATTCATAATCAAACAAAAATAATCATAATAGCCATCATGAAAATAAACTACTACATCCAACAAAATATTCACGCATTCAAAATCAAACCAAAACATCATATTTTTCATCATGAAAGGAAAAATAGATCCATTTCCGATCAAACAAAAATATCCATACAGTACCGATCAACAAAATACTCGAATGCACTACATCCAATAAAGATGGGAGGACCAGATCTAAGCCAAACAATATTTCTACCCTCCATATGGGCATAATAAAAAGCTCAGTGCTGAAACTTACCAGTAGATAATGGTAGTGATGAGAGCGATCGTGGGGGCGACCGTGGTGGCGACCACGGGGCCGACCGCGGGGCTCATCGCGGGGCGGCGCGCCGGCCGTCGGCATCCACTCATCGCGGCGGGAGTGGGTTATGGGCCTTGGCTGGCTCGGATTTCAACGACTCCGGCGATGAGGAGGCCATGGACGGCGGCGGATCTGGGGCGGCGGCGTATTCCCCGAGGCCTAGCGACCATGTTTGCGAAGCTTTAAGGGTTGGATACTTGGAGGAGGAGGTGGCCGGCTTCATCGATGCTATCGTTCCGGCGAATGATCATGCTTGGGATGGGTTAGGGAAAGCGGATGTGGTGGAGGCTCTCCGGCAATTAGGTATATATACAATTTCCCCTACATGTTGCCTTCAGAGCCAGTGGCGTTTGCCTTGGTGCCTTCGGAGCACGATGACAACTGGGAGTGGTTCATGGGGGCGGTAGCTGGTAATTGTATTCTCCTTTGGGATCTATGACCTCGTCGAGCAAAAATCCCGCTATTTTCTCTTGAAGTGCTCGTATGCGCTCCTTTGGTAGGAGCGTCTCCCGCACCTCACTGAACTGTTAAGAAGGAGATCAATATGCATGTGTATTCTGTGACTAGATATCGATAATGATGTAAAAATTGTGAATAATGTTCTGGCAAACGTACCCATAGCTGTTTATCAGATTTGGTCCTTTCAGACGCCATCATGCGAATGTTCTCGCAAATGTAGTATGCACACACTTCAGTCCCCGGCGCCTGCTTCAGGGCCTTTACGAGAATATAATTTAATCGAATAATAATTAATCAAGCATGATAATTAATGATATTGAAACTAGAATTAAAGAGATGGTAGCTAGCTAGTACTACTTAATTAATTATATGTTGGGTCGAAACCAATACATCTTTTCTTTCCATGGACCTGAAACCTCTTTCCTGAACTTTGCCCAAGCCCTGCCCGCCGGCAAAGAAAATAAATAAACGAGTTATTAAATAATTGATATCAGGAAATGACAAACTAAAGATGCCGACATATAGTTAATAATGATTGAAATTACCTGTCGACTATCCCCTTCAAGATTTAGTCATTTTGTTTTTTAAGTAGTGAGTCTAGTACTTCAACTGTTTCTTCGTCAACTTTAATGATTAACAAGGTCCAATGGTAACTACATGCACACACGTTTGCATATCTTAATTAAGCGGGCATGTGCATAACACTCATCAACTACCCTAACCCTATACACTTAATTATTAACATCTAGCTAGCTAGTAAGCAAAAACGGAATTTGTAGTAAGACAGTGTGACTTACCGTAAGTTGCAAGGAACTAGTATATCTTCATTGGTATTGAGGCTCTTCAATAACTCTAGCATGTTTTTCTCCACATTGTTTTTATACCATGCATATGTCCATGTATCTTCACTAATGGTATTTGGGTCAATGAACCCAATGCCATAGCGTCCAGCTTTTTTCATTTCATACATCTTCATCCTGCATAATACCACAGAAAAGAATATAGTGAGGATAATTACAGTTAATGATCCATCAATGAGCACTACAGCTAGCTTGAGACTTAAATTACAGAAAGAAATCACTTACAGCCAATAGCAACTGATGAGAGCTTTGTCGAGTGCTTCTTGATTGAATAACTACCATATTTCTGAATACTCAACGGTCAGAGCTAGCTTATGGAAGTAATGCTCTTCCTTGATTTTTACCATGAGGGACTCTCGATTGGAACTCTTGGTAATTTTCATGTACCAATCATGCAATTCATGCATTCTCGTTGGGAGGTTCTTGACCTCCTCACGCTTGACCAAGGTTGGGCACGGACATATTTCGGTTTTATGTCCTCCTCTCTAAGCGGAGACATGGGCTCAATCTCGAGGAGTTATCCAACAGTGATACCGAGCATTTCAGCCTGCCTTCTATGCTCGTCGGTTATTACCAGCTGCCCGGCGCCGGTACTCTCATGTGTTGGTACAACAAGCGGGGGGGTCGATTGCGCCGCCTGTTCTCCTAGCTGGGGAACGGATTTCTCGCATTTTTGGCCAGCTTCTTGGCTCGAGCTCGAGCTCGACTCCTTTTGTCGTGCTCGATTTGGCGCTCATATTCTGAGTCAACAGGCTAGGGAGCTGGTGCTTTAGCCATACGAATAAAGTGGTTAATCTTATCCTTAGACACTTTCTCCCTTGGCGGCGGTGGCGGTTTCGGTCCAAAATGGGCGTCCACTTGGGCCTTCACTATGGCTTCGTTTTGCTCCTCGATCATGTCGTAAGGGCTCTGCGGAAGAGGCCCGAGGCTTGGACCATATTGAAATCGCTTGCCTCCGCGTGTACCTCCTGTACTACCTCGACTTGTAGCGCTATGCACCATAGCTGCGGCAGCTCTCTTCCGCGATTGCTGAGGCAGCGGAGATAGCTGACGCAGTGTCGGACTTGGAGGAGGAGTGGCACGCGTTGGTGGACTTGGAGGAGGAGTGGCCTCACGCGTTGGCTGAGTTGAAGCAGGAGGAGTGGCCTGAAGCTGTGCCGGGCTTGGAGGAGCGGGAGTCGTCTACTCCTCGTCACCTCCTGGAATGTCAAGGTCTAGCTGACGCGGTGTCGGTGGCCTTCGAAAGATGATGCAATCCTTTCTCCATAGGATGATACGATGTATGGCCTCTCCCAATGTGTGCTCCTCGTCACCTCCAGGAATGTCAAGCTGTAGCCCCAAATATTGGTCCACCACCTCATCAACCACGACACAAGCATAGCCGGCTGGAATTGGGATGCAATGGAAGGTTGCTCCGGGGGGATTTGTATGAGCAACGACGTCCACCACCTTCACGGATATGTTCTTTATTTTGAAGTGTAGCTCACAGTTAGTGTTCTCCATGATGTCATCCACAGGGTATCTATCCAGCAGTGCGTCGCCCGGGGCGGAACCCACGCTGCTTCTTGGCATGGATGGGACGGTGCTATCCAATGCTGGATCATCCGTTAGCTGCTGCCGCTGCTGAGACCCCCTTTCCTAGCTAAGTGAGTCGATCTGCTGCTGCCACTGGAATTTGAGTGCCAAGTCCGCGTGTGCTGATTCTAGGCCTTGAAAGCGTTCTGCTTCCTGCTTCCTCTGCTCGTCCTCCAGCTTCTTCTTCTTCTGCTCCTCCATCTTCCTTCGTGCACGGCTTCTGTAGTCAGTGTTCCTGTCCGAAAAGCCCTCATACCACGGAACAACGCCCTTGCCTCGTGTTCTTCCCGGGTGTTCAGGACTTCCCAGGGCGCGTGTAAGCTCGTTGTTCTCTCTGTTGGGCGTGAACACCCCCTTTCGAGCATCTTCTATTGCTTCAAGTAACTTAAATTTGGCTCCTTTAAGACATGCCTTCTTCGAAACCTGGCATGTCTTCGGGTCCAACGCCCCCATGCGCATAGAACCAAGTTCTGCACCTACGGGGCCAGCTCAATGTAACTGGAGTGACCAGTGTAGCCTGCATCTCTTGCTCATACTTATCCCACTTAGGCATTGCCACCACGTAGCCACCTGGCCCCACCCTATGGAATTGCTCCTTTTTTGCGGCATTGGCCTTGTTTTTTCTGGACCGTTTCCTTAGATAATTCTGATTCCTTGAATTTCACAAAAGCGGGCCAGTGTTCTCTTTGTTTCTCCAGTGTTCCTTTGAATTCTGGAGTCTTCTTTCCTCCTTTGACATAGTTGGCCCATACAGTTTTCTTGTGGTTGTTGAATGCAATTGCCATCTTCCTAAGAGCAGCGTCCTTGACTTTCTCCACATCTGCAGCTGTGAAATGATCTGGTAGGGTGAAATGTTCCATGAGTTTTTCCCAAAGCAAAGTTTTTGCTCTGTCATCGATAAAAGTAAGATCTGGATGTTTCTTTGCTGGCTCTTTCCATTCTTGAAGGGAGATCGGGAGTTGGTCCTTCACAAGAACTCCGCACTGAAGAACGAACTTGTTCGCAATGTTCTTAGGCACTAGTGGTTCTCCATTAGTTTTGATGGCATTGATGTTGTACTTTACGCCCTCCTTCAATTTTTTGCCCGGGCCTCGCACTCTGCCTGTAGAAGATTTGCTCGATCCGGAGGGCTGAAAGAAGAAAGATCGATTCGTTAATATATCTTCAAATAATTTAAAACATGTGATGATCACCAGATGCCTGCTTATATAAATATACCTCGCCAGTCTCTGTTATTTCAGGATCAACATTTTCTTCGCCATAATAATCATAGTCGTCCATGACTTCATCAATTCGGTCGTCACGATCGAATATCATATCATCACCCTCCCCGGTATTGTTCAAATATTGGGAGCCGTCATCTTCTTCATTTCGATCATCTGGCCCGCGAGGGGAGCGTATGATCTTGAACAGGGCATCTTCTCTCTCTCTGTCGGTATTGTCCGTCATAGATTTTATTTAACTAATCCAGAAGAAATATAAAACAATTTAGTATTCAAATTACAATGCATGCATGCAATCAATAAGGAGAAATTGAATCATAGTACATAATATGCATCATCTCGAAAAATATATAATCTCAAATACATTGTCTCGAATATTATATATCAAATACATCACTAGCAAGCTAGCTAATAAAGATTGAATACTACAGAATAATCTAGGCCACTCGCGGTTCCTAAGGCACGGGCGGTGGACACCCAAAGAGAAGGAACCATCATAGGATCATAGCTCCGGTCATTTCCCCAAAGAACCTGCCAAGTATTGGAGAACCTGACGTCCATAGCAGCCATGTAGCGATGGACGTGCTCTCGTCCTCCTCCCTGACACGACGACGCACCACCTCCGGCGGGGCCGGCTCCCTCTGCACCAAAAGTGGCCCACGGGAACGCCACCAAAGGAGCTCAGGGTCGACGACGGAACCCGGGGGCGGGTTCCTCACCAAGTGGCGAGCCCCTGAAGGTAGCACCTCCCAGTGCCAGCCCGCCGGAGCCCTCTGAACCAGGACGTCGTCGCGAACGGGTCAACGGCGAGGATGCGGGCCGGGCATCGTAGAGAACAAATACTATACGCCGCAAAAGTAACATTTTTAAATGATTGGATCGTCTAACAATTTGAAATTAATCTAAATTTCTATATGCAAATTCTAAATTTCTATAACTAAAACTATAAGAAACTAAAAAAGCATCGATCATCGTCTAACAATTTGAAATTAATCTAATTCATCTAGCTCTCGCCCCTCCCACACCATGGGAGCCAAGGACCACAGGGGAAACCCTTCTCCCATCTAGGGAGGAGGTCAAGGAAGAAGAAGAAGAAGCGGGGCCCTCTCCCCCTTGCTTCCGGTGGCGCCGGAACGCCGCCGGGGGCCATCATCATCACCGCGATCTACACCAACACCTCCGTCGTCTTCACCAACATCTCCATCACCTTCCCCCATCTATATTCAGCGGTCCACTCTCCCGCATCCCGCTGTACCCTCTACTTCAACATGGTGCTTTATGCCTCATATTATTATCCAATGATGTGTTGCCATCCTATGATGTCTGAGTAGATTTCCGTTGTCCTATCGGTGATTGATGAATTGCTATGTTTGGTTTGAGTTGCATGTTTTATTATTGGTGCTGTCCTATGGTGCCATCCGTGTCGCGCAAGCGTGAGGGATCCCCGCTGTAGGGTTTGCAATATGTTTATGATTTGCTTATGGTGTGTGGCGTGAGTGAACAGAAGCACAGACCCGAGTAAGTAGGTTGTTTGCGTATGGGATAAAAGGGGACTTGATACTATAATGCTATGGTTGGGTTTTACCTTAATGAATCTTTAGTAGTTGCGGATGCTTGCTAGAGTTCCAATCTTAAGTGCATAGGATTCAAGTAGAGAAAGTATGTTAGCTTATGCCTCTCCCTCAAATTGAATTGCAATAGTGATTACCGGTCTAGTAACATAGTCAATTGCTTAGGGACAATTCCACAACTCCTACTACCACTTTTCCACACTCGCTATATTTACTTTATTGCATCTTTATCTAAACAGCCCCTAGCTTTTATTTACATGCTCTTTATTATCTTGCAAACCTGTTAAACAACACCTACAAAGAACTTCTAGTTTCATACTTGTTCTAGGTAAAGCGAACGTTAAGCGTGCGTAGAGTTGTATCGGTGGTCAATAGAACTTGAGGGAATATTTATTATACCTTTAGCTCCTCGTTGTGTTCGACACTCTTACTTATCGAAAACTGTTGTGATCCCCTACACTTGTGGGTTATCACGGGCGGCGACGGGGACGGGGGCGGCGGTGACGGGGTAGAGGAGAAGAAGCAGAGGGAGAACGAAACAGACGAATTTTTGAAGTGTTCCTTATATAGAACCCCCCTTTAGTACCGGTTGGAGCCACCAACCGATACTAAAGGGCTGTTTTGGCCAGGCGAAGCGGCGGGAAGTGCACCCCCTTTAGTACCGGGTGGTGGCACCAGCCGGTACTGAAGACCCCCCCTTTATTTCCGGGTGGAGCCACCCCGGTACTAAAGGTGCACGCTGGCGCAGGTGCGGTGCGGGCAAGTTTAGTCCCACCTCGCTAGCCGAGGGGCGCCCGCACCTGTTTAAAAGCCTGGCCGCTGCAGCTCTCTTGAACTCCTTTCTATAGCAGGCTTCCGGGCCTAACTCTGCCACTCTGCCCTGTGGGCCTATTGGGCCTGCATCCTGGCCCAACAACAGGTTGGGTTTCTAGTCGTATGCAGGCTGCTGTGACCTAGTAGGTGGGCTTTTTTATTTAGTTTTTTTCTTTTCTGCTTTATTTATTTTCATTTATTTATTTCTGAGTTGTTTTTTTGCTGTATTTAGAGTTTCTTTGTGAATATTTTTCTTTAGGTACAAAAAATTACAAACTTTCTGTTAGTGCCAGTAGTTTTCAAATTTGAATAGTTTAAATTTGAATTATTTGACGAACTTTGTAGACGAAGTCCATCCATTTTTGTCGTAAATGCATGAAAGAATTTGTTTGCACATAAAATTTCTTCAAGTTTCAAATGCGAAACACATAAGTACCCTAACTATTACAAATATTCCCTCCAGTTTGTTCGAAGCGGCACTTTCCAGATATATAAGTCCGGAAACTCACTACAGAAGAAAGTGATGACGGTGAAGCCTATCACATCCCAGAGTGGGATCTTTGGGTGTGAAACTTTTTCTTCGCGTGTGTCCCTTTGTGTCGTAACCATGGACAATCTTCATCATTTAACTGGATGATCGGGTCAATATTCACTGTGAATGGAGCAATTTCATCAAACTTTTCATAATCTTCTGACATGTCTGTCTTGTCATCCACTCCCACGATGTTTCTTTTACCTGAAAGAACTATGTGGCGCTTTGGCTCATTGTATGATGCATTTGCTTCCTTATCTTTTCTTTTTCTCGGCCTGGTAGACATGTCTTTCACATAGATAACCTGAGCCACATCATTGGCTAGGACGAATGGTTCGTCTGCATATGCAAGATTGTTGAGATCCACTGTTGTCATTCCGTACTGCGGGTCTTCCATTACCCCGCCTTGTGTCATATTGGCCCATTTGCACCGAAACAAAGTGATCTTAAACCACATCCATAGTCAAGTTCCCATATGTCCTCTATGTAACTATAATATGTTTCCTTTCCCATCTTGGTCATTGCATCAAAGCGGACACCACTATTTTGGTTGGCGCTCTTCTTATCTTGGGCGATCGTGTAAAATGTATTCCCATTTATCTCGTACCCTTTGAAAGTCATTATATTCGAAGATGGCAATTGGACAAGAAGTACATGTCATCTTCAATATCGCCGTCATGCATGGCACGTGTCTGCAACCAACCGGCGAAAGTCCCCGTTTGTTCACGTGTAATCCAGTCGTCAGACTGCTCCGGGTGTTTGGAGCGTAGAAAATTCTTCTGTTCCTCCATATACGGAGCCACCAAGGCAGACTTCTGTAGAACTGCGTAATGTGCTTGAGTGAGAGAATGCCCTTCCATACATATTATTTGATCCCCTCATAGTGTGCCTTTTCCATCCAGCCTGCCCTTATGCCGTGATTCAGGAACACCAATCGGCTTAAGGTCAGGAATAAAGTCAATACAAAACTCAATGACCTCCTCATTCTCATGGCCCTTTGAGATGCTTCCTTCTGGCCTAGCACGGTTATGAACATATTTCTTCAAGACTCCCATGAACCTCTCAAAGGGGAACATATTGTGTAGACATACAGGACCCAAAACGTTAATCTCTTCGCATAGGTGAACTAGGACGTGCGTCATGATGTTGAAGAAGGATGGTGGGAACACCAACTCGAAACTGAAAAGACATTGCAACAAATCATTCTGTAACCTTGGTATGATTTGTGGATCGATTACCTTCTGAGAGATTGCATTGAGGAATGCACATAGCTTCACAATGGCTAATCGAACGTTTTTCGATAGAAGACCCCTTAATGCAACCGGAAGCATTTGCGTCATACTCACGTGGCAGACATGAGACTTTAGGTTCTGGAACTTTTTCTCTCCCATATTTATTATTCCCTTTATATTCAACGAGAAGCAGATGGTACCTTCATACTGAGCAGGCATTCAAAGAAGATTTCCTTCTCTTCCTTGGTAAGAGTGTAGCTGGCATGACCCTGATGTATGCCGTCTTTTCCGTGCATACGTTGCTGGTTCTCCCGTGCCTCCGATGTATCTTTTGTCTTCCCATACATGCCCAAGAAGCCAAGCAGGGTCACACAAAGATTCTTCGTCACGTGCATCACGTGGAGCGGAGCAGACCTCTAGGTCTTTCCAATAGGGCAGGTCCCAAAATATACATTTCTTCTTCCACATGGGTGTGCATCCGTCAGCGTCATTCGGAACAGGTCGTCTGCCAGGACCCTTTCCAAAGATTACCTTCAAATCCTTGACCATATCATGTACATCAGCACCAGTACGGTGGCGAGGCTTCATCCGGTGATCTGCCTCACCTTTGAAATGCTTGCCTTTCTTTCTTATGGGATGCCTGCTCGGAAGAAATCAACGATGCCCTAGGTACACATTCTTCCTACAATTATCCAAATATATACTATAGGTATCATCGAAACAGTGTGCATCCGCGGTATCCCTTGTTTGTCTGTCCTGAAAGGTTACTGAGAGCAGGCCAATCATTGATGGTCACGAACAGCAACACCTTTAGGTCAAATTCTTCTTGTTTGTGCTCATCCCACGCACGTACACATTTTCCATTTCACAGTTGTAAGAGTTCTTCAACTAATGGCCTTAGGCACACATCAATGTCGTTGCCGGGTTGCTTAGGGTCTTGGATGAGCACTGACATCATAATAAACTTCCGCTTCATGCACAACCAAGGAGGAAGGTTATACAAACATAGAGTCAGAGGACATGTGCTATGGTTGCTGCTTTGCTCCCCCAAAGGATTAATGCCATATTGATGACCCACAAGTGTAGGGGATCTATCGTAGTCCTTTCAATAAGTAAGAGTGTCGAACCCAACGAGGAGTAGAAGGAAATGATAAGCGGTTTTCAGTAAGGTTTTCTCTGCAAGCACTGAAATTGTAAGTAATAGATAGTTTTGTGATAAGATAAATTGTAACGAGTAACAAGCAATAAAAGTAAATAAGGTGCAGCAAGGTGTCCCAATCCTTTTTGTAGAAAAGGACAAGCCTGGACAATTTCTTATAATGAGAAAAGCGCTCCCGAGGACACATGGGAATTATCGTCAAGCTAGTTTCATCACACTCATATGATTCGCGTTCGGTACTTTGATAATTTGATATGTGGGTGGACCGGTGCTTGGGTACTGCCCTTACTTGGACAAGCATCCCACTTATGATTAACCCCTATTGCAAGCATCTGCAACTACAACAAAAGTATTAAGGTAAACCTAACCATAGCATGAAACATATGGATCCAAATCAGCCCCTTACGAAGCAACACATAAACTAGGGTTTAAGCTTCTATCACTCTAGCAACCCATCATCTACTTATTACTTCCCAATGTCTTCCTCTAGGCCCAAATAATGGTGAAGTGTCATGTAGTTGACGTTCACATAACACCACTAGAGGAAAGACAACATACATCTCATCAAAATATCGAACGAATACCAAATTCACATGACTACTAATAGCAAGACTTCACCCATGTCCTCAGGAACAAACGTAACTACTCACAAAGCATATTCATGTTCATAATCAGAGGTGTAATAATATGCATTAAGGATCTGAACATATGATCTTCCACCAAGTAAACCAATAAGTATCAACTACAAGGAGTAATCAACACTACTAGCAACCCACAGGTACCAATTTGTTGTTTTGGATACAAGATTGGATACAAGAGATGAACTAGGGTTTGAGAGGAGATGGTGCTGATGAAGATGTTGATGGAGATTGACCCCCTCCCGATGAGAGGATCGTTGGTGATGACGATGGTGATGATTTCCCCCTCCTGGATGGAAGTGTCCCCGACAGAACAGCTCTGCCGGAACTCTAGATTGGTTCCGCCAAGGTTCCGTCTCGTGGCGGCGGAGTTTCGTCCCGTAAGCTTGCCCATGATTTTTTCCAGGGTAAAAGCCTTCATATAGCAGAAGATGGACACCGGGGGGCCACCAGGGGACCCAGGGGACAGGGGGCGTGCCCAGTAGGGGTGGGCGCGCCCCCCACCCTCCTGGCCAGGGTGTGGGCCCCCTGAGATGTTTCTTCTGCTCAATAATTCTTATTAAATCCAAAAATAAGTTTCGTGGAGTTTCAGGTCTTTTGAAGCAGTGCAGAATAGGTTTCCAATGTTTGCTCCTTTTCCAGCCAGAATTCCAGCTGCCAGCATTCCCCTATTGATGGCAAACCTTATAAAATAAGAGAGAATAGCCATAAGTATTGATATATAATGTGTAATAACAGCCCATAATGCAATAAATATTGATATAAAAGCATGATGCAAAATGGACGTATGACATATGCGCTTAGACCAAACCATACGTTCCTTGGGTCACCTGCAAACTCCTCCCTGTACTTTCTCTCAATTTTTCTCCACTGCGACCCGTCAGCGGGTACTCTCAACTTTCCGTCTTTCTTACGGTCTTCTCCGTGCCATCGCATCGCCTTGGCATGCTCTTTTTTTTGGAACAAACGTTTCAACCGTGGTATTCTAGGAGCATACCACATCACCTTGGCAGGAATCTTCTTCTTGGGGCGCTCGCCCTCGACATCACCAGGGTCATCGCGGCTGATCTTATAGCGCAATGCATGGCATACTGGGCACACGTTCAAATCCTCGTACTCACCGCGGTAGAGGATGCAGTCATTAGGGCATGCATGTATCTTTTGCACCTGTAACCCTAGAGGGCAGATAGCCTTCTTTGCTTCGTACGTACTCTCGGGCAATTCGTTGTCCTTTGGAAGCATATTCTTTATCATTACCAACAACTTTCCAAATCCCTTGTCAGATACACCATTCTCTACCTTCCATTGCAGCAATTCTAGTGTGGTGCCCAGCTTTTTCTTGTCAGCCTCGCAATTCGGTTACAACAATTTCTTGTGATCCTCTAACATGTGCTGCAACTTCTTCTTCTCCTTTTCACTTGTGCAGTTTCTCTTTGCAACGGCAATGGCCCGACCTAGATCATCAGCGGGCTCATCTGATGCCTCTTCTTCAGCTTCTTCCCGCATTGCCGGCTCAGTTTCTTCTCGCATTGCCGACTCGGCTTCTTCCCCCATTGTTGTATCATCGTATTCAGGGAACCCATGGCCAGGATAGCTATCGTCGTCCTCTTCTTCTTCATTGTCTTCCATCATAACCCCTCTTTCTCCGTGCTTCGTCCAAACATTATAGTGGGGCATGAAACTGAACTCAAACAGGTGGACGTGAATGGTTCTTGAGTTAGAGTAATTGTGATCATTCTTACTGCCAGCACATGGACATGGCATAAAACCATCTGCCCACTTGTTTGCTTGAGCCGTAATCAGAAAAGTATGCACGCCATCAACAAACTGGGGAGAGCATCGGTCATCGTACATCCATTGCCGGCTCATCTTCATTACACACCACCAAATAGACCAAATTAATACAAGTTCATACATAAAGTTCCCTCTCTCCTAGCCATTCTCAGTCTGGGGGCTCGACATACTGGGCCCTTTCCCCCATGCTGTCGGGGGCTTTGAGTACTTGTACGTTGCGATCGACAAGTTCACAAAGTGGTCGGAGGTGGAAGCAGTGAGGAAGGTGACGGCGCAGTCAGCCGTCAAATTCTTCAAGGGGTTAGTTTGCCACTTTGGTGTGCCAAACAGAGTCATCACCGACAACGGCATGCAGTTCACAAGCCACACCTTCATGCAATACATTGAAGACCTTGGCAGCAAGGTCTGTTTCGCTTCCGTGGCACACCCACGGAGCAACAGCCAAGTGGAGAGGGCAAATGCTGAAGTACTGCGAGGCCTGAGGACAAAAACTTTTGACAGACTGCACAAGAGCGGAAGGCGCCGGATTGATGAGTTGCCGGCGGTTCTTTGGTCGATCAGAACAACGCCAAATCGAGCCACCGGCCAGACACCCTTTGCCCTGGTATATGGGGCAGAAGCAGTTCTCCCCACGAAACTCATATACGGGTCACCTCGAGTGCTCTCTTATGATGAGCTTGAGCAAGAGCGATTGCGGCAAGATGATACGACTCTCCTCGAGGAAGATCGTCTTCGGGCGGCTGTGAGAGTGGCACGCTACCAGCAAGCTTTGCGCCACTACCATAGCCGCAAGGTTCATGCCCGAAGCTTTGAGGAAGGCGAGCTTGTTCTTCGGCGCATTCAGTCGGCCAAGAATTCCAACAAGTTGACGCTGAAGTGCGAAGGCCCCTAGTGGGTAATACGAGTCACCAGGCCCGGCGCAGTCCGCCTGGAGACTGAAGATGCCATTCCAGTGAGCAACTCCTGGAACATCGAGCATCTTTGCAAGTTTTACCCATAGGGTGCGGCTGTCGGGTCCCCCGGCAAGCCACCTTTTGTACAAGTCTTGCCGGCAAGGCATGCAACCCTCTGTACAAAGCCAGGCGCAGACCCTGAGCATAAATAAACGAAGCACTGGCGCCCTAAGTTATAGCATGCATGCTAGGTTGAGTCTTTCCCTTGGTTAGGGTTGATAGTGCTTAGCGGTGACTAACCCCTAGCATAGAGGTCGAGTCTGTGTCTCTCTGTTCTTATCCATCTCTTTTGGTTCGCAGGAAACATGAGCACTCCTTCCAAGTTGGATGGGGGAAAAAGAATGGGCCGGCACCCCAGCCCCGGCAAGCCAAGCTTGCCGACGGCTAAAGATATAAGGATCCGCTCCCGGCAAGCTGAGGTTGCCGGGGGCTGCAGATTCAGATAAGTTTTTCCTCCCCTGTTTTACATTTCCATGTGGGTTGGGACGTGTGAAACCTCGTTTCGCTCCTAAGTTACCGTGCTCCCCCTGCCCGTACCTGAGAATTATTTCTTGGGTCGGGGTCTAGTTGTAGCCGTGGTGGCGAGGAAGCAAGCGTAGGGCTTAACCCTACTTCACCCCTGTCTCCGCCAAGAGCGCGAGTATGGTCGAATGAAGAAAGGGAGTGGCAAGGCCTGTTGCCGGGTGACAATGTTTACGTTAAAAGTAACAAGGATTCGTTCCTTGGTATGAGCTTCGCTCACGCACAATGAACCCGGCAAACACCCTTTGTCATTAATACACCCCACACATGTACAGTTTGTACGAAATGTAAACATGAGCATGGGGATTACAAGTTTTAAATCTAACTAAGGCCCATAGGCTTACAAGCTAAAAAAAGATAAGGTGCCCGTAACCCCTTTCTTGGCCCTCTCCCCAGGAAACAGAACAAGAAGGCAAGAGGGCAGGAGGAGCGCCTAGGCAAGGTACGAGCAGTAGAAGGTGCCAAGAGAACATGCCGGCGGCCGCCTAGGGGAGGGCTCGTGATGATGATGACGGGAGAAGAGCTGCAAGATGTGGCGGCGGTCCATCAATACTCTACGAAGGCGTCGGTGCCATCGTACTCCAACTTGAAGGCCCGCCACCCGCCTTCTTCACCATCTCCGGCCTTCCCATGCCGGCCGCCCAAGGAGGCGACCCCGAGAAGTTCAAGGAGCTGGCTCCACCGGGAGAAGGGGCCCGATGCAGATGTTGCTGCTGCCGGCACCGCCCGGGGATGGCGGGTCCGCCGCCTAGTAGGACCTGTCATCCTCCTGCCTGCTGCCCTCGTCGCTGCTGTCGCTGTCCTCCTCGTCACTCTCGCTTGAGGAAGAGTCTTCGTCATTGGAGGAGCTCTCCACACAGCACTTTAGGCGAGTCACGAAGTCGCCAAAGACCTTGACGGAGAGGAGGCCATTCTCCATTAGTTTGTAGTAGAGGATGGGCCCCGCCGTCAAGCTGTGGATGCGAGCAAAGGTTTTCCATCCACGGCGGAGATACATGATGTGAGGGGCTGGGAAATCAACTCGGCCCATGTGCCGCTGTTCCAGCAGCCCCTCATATGTAGCCTCAGCGCCTGTGGTGTGTCGAGCTCCATCTCCCGAGCAAATGGAGTAGGAAGACAAAGACGACGATGCGCCGGCCGGCGCAGCCTGATGAAGAACTCGCGGGGCTGGTACTCGACGTGGCCCTCCATTGGGGGAGGGACCGCCGGTGGAGGTGAGGCCGATGCACTGCCCCGTCCTCCTCTTCCCCGAGCCCCACGGCGACCTCGGCCTCACCCCCTCCCCCTTCCCCTCACGGCCGGCTCCGCTGCCACGGGTTCTTGGGGAGGAGTAACGCGTTGTTGAGCGGAGACACTCGTCGCCACCATTGAAGCATCAGCACGCCCTCTCGCCATGGCAGAGGGAAGGAAAAAAACAAAGATGGGAGGAGGCGAATGGCGAAAGGTTGAGGGGTGCCATCCTACCCGCTCCCCTCCTTATAAAGGGGCGGGGTCAGGGCTCAGCCGCCCCTCTCAGCCAACCCAGCTCATTAAAATGGCAGCACGCGAGGCCGTTGACCGCCCTCCTCGCCAATTAAAGGCGCATAGGTATGAACACACGTGCACGCGCGTCTTCCCATATTCCACCGCGCCTGTCACCCGCCCCGCGTCGTGCATGCAGCGTACGTGGCGCAAAGGACGGGCGTAGTGGGACACGTGGAACGACGGTTCCCAGGCGGGGAGAGTAAATGAGCAGCGGCCCCCCGATCTCGAAGGGACACGCAAGCCACCTCTTTACTATTCACCGCAAGATGACGCAAGCATGCTTTGATCACCCCCACGCGCGATCCCCACGTCACACACTCAGCCTGGATTGTGGGGAAGTGCAGCGGGCGGAAAAATCACCACAATAAAATCATCCCCGCCTGCTCGCGCACCGTTCTGGGACTGGCCGAACAACGTGTTGCGCTTATGTGTGGCCCAGACCCGGGGGCTCCTGTCGGTGTATAGAAGTAGGGGCACTACTTTGTACCCCTTTACCTATGCACGGGCAGTCAGAGCCACGCCTACGGCCGCACCTAAGTAGGGCAAGGGCAGGGAATCAAAGCAAAGAGACAGTCAAAGCAACACCAAGACAGAGACACAAAGAACAAGATGGCGAGGTGGTTTCCCCCAGCAAGGCCCTTGCCGGGGCGGCCTCCACGGCCCCGCCAAGGACCTTGCCGGGGAAGCTTGCCCAACACCAGCGGAGCGTGCCGCCCTTGAGCCCAAGGTTTCCAACGTCATCAACGGCACTCAAACCAAGACTCGGGAGGCACCTCCGTAGTGGCATGCAGATCTTTGTGAAGATCATTGACACACAAGATCACATGAAGACCAGAAGACGCGGCCTCCGGCAACTTCCTTTCTGGGAACGACCGCGGCGCCACGGCAAGACCCTTGCCGGGGCCCCCGGCAAGACCCTTGCCAAAGACAACAGCGCGGCCACGGCCAAGCCCGCGCGTGCCAAGACCCCACCGCCGTTCCCATGCAGCTGCCCGCCCAGCCAGCCAGGCAGGCACCTGCATGGCGACGCGCGGTCCCCAGGCCAACTCAGCAAGGCACTTTCATGGTGACATGCAGATCTTCATGAAGACGCTGCCACCACGCCACCTCAGCAGCCTGCCAGCCTACATGGCGCTGACCGCCTCGCTGGCCCGGGCGCGTGTCGGCCATAAAGCGGGGGGACACCTCAGAGGCGCATTTAATGCGTCTTGTCCCGTAATGGCAAGCGATAAACATAGCTAATGTACCCTTTCCACCTCCTGTGTGCCACTGTAGCGCCTCCTTTGACTATAAAAGGAGGCCCGAGGTGTACTGGAGGGGGATTCAGCTCTTTGGGCAAATCACGCTCGATAGCTAGTTTAAGAACACTTATATACACACCAAAGCAGGACTAGGGTATTACGCGATCCCCGAGGCCCGAACATGGGTAAACGGCCTTCGTGCTAGCTCTTAGACCCGCTCTTCACGCGACCCCGCGCCCGCCGACCATAGTAGGGATTCTTGTGATCCCTTAGGTATCGTTCCCACCGACAGGGGGACGAGGCAGAAATATTTCCTCCATAAATCGAAATGGGCCTCGCAGCCTAGGAACAGCTCGCAAAGAGAAACAAGGCCTACGATGTGTAGAATGGAGCCCGGCGTGAGGTTGTGCAGTTGGAGACCGTACTACTCTAGAAGACCCCTGAGGAAAGGGTGGATTGGAAATCCCACGCCCCTCAGCAAGAAGGAAATGAAGCACACCTGCTCTCCTTTATTAGGATTGGGGAATTTCTCCGCCAGGGCTTCGCCATTGAAGGTAGTTAATCTCGCCCGGACGGGGCCTAGATCCGATGGAGGGAGGTATCCCTGTGCCTGAAGCTTGTTCAATTGGGCATGGGGCACTGAACAGCTCTCCCATTCACCTTCTTGAGGGCCTTGGGGACGCGAGGAAGAGCAAGGAGCGTTGGCCATATTTGGTTAGTTTCTTATGGCAAGCTCCAAGGATTTTTCGTCTGGTGAGGAATGGAATATGAGATTCAATCTCTTTAAATAAGTGCCTACCTACATGGTCAAGGGGTTATTTGTAAAAATACATAGACCCTTCGCATTCGTCTGACACATGGAAGCTGAGATGACGGCGACGCAGAATCTGAAGAGTACAATATTTAATGTAAAAGCCGAACTATATAGAGTACAATGGGGAACTCGGCTTGCAAAGCCGAAGACATGAAGCCGGATACAATGACGTAACTGAAGGCAAGTGGGGGGCTATTGAGGGATTCCTGGATTATGGGGTCCTCGGAGAGCCGGCATATGTGACATAGGCCGAACAAACGGGCCGTGAAGATACAAGAACAGAAGGCCTCCTCCCGTGTCCAGATGGGACTCTGCTTTGCGTGGACGGCAAGCTTGGCGTCCAGATGTATTGTTTCCTTCCTTTGTAAACCTACTTGGTACAACCCTAGTCCCCTCCGGTGCCTATATAAACCGGAGGGTTTAGTCCTTAGGGGCGGACACAATCATACAGGCTAGACATCTAGGGTTTAGCCATTACGATCTCGAGGTAGATTAACTCTTATAACCCCTATACTCATCAAAGTAAATCAAGCAGGAAGTAGGGTATTACCTCCATTAAGAGGGCCCGAACCTGGGTAAACATCGTGTCCCCTGCCTCCTTGTTACCTTCGATCCTCAGACGCACACACTACAAAAAAAATACACTTCCGTGATGATACATGTTTGTCACAGTAGGTCATGTTTTCTATCATGCATGTACATCCATGACGATTTTATGACAGAATCAAGATAGTCATAACTGTGCTGCCGTAGAAGTGTTCCATGACATTACCAAAATTATCATCATGGAAGTGTCCACTTCCATGACGATAAATCGCGTCACGAAGTGCTTTTCGTCAAGGGTGACCGATCGTGGCATCCACCGTAACCGAACGCCGTTAAGCTATCGGGTCCGGTTTTGGATCCGATAACCCGTTAACAGCCCCGACCAATGGGGATTTTTCCACGTGTAAAATCATCATTGGCTGGAGGAAACACGTGTCGGCTCACCGTTGGGACAGATGTCATCCACTCATTGGACCCAAGGAAACTATGATACATCGACACGTGGCACGGCCAACAGAGGCCCATTCCTGTGAAAAGGCCGGCCCGTTTGACTTGGTCAAAAGGTGGCTGTCGGTGTCAAAACCGGCGGATCTCGAGTAGGGGGTCCCGAACTGTGCGTCTAGGCGGATGGTAATAGGAGACAAGGGACACGATGGTTTTACCCAGGTTCGGGCCCTCTCGATGGAGGTAATACCCTACTCCTGCTTGATTAATATTGATGATATGGGTAGTACAAGAGTAGATCTACCACGAGATCAAGGAGGCTAAACCCTAGAAGCTAGCCTATGGTATGATTGTTATTCGCCCCACGGACTAAAACCTCCGGTTTATATAGACACCGGATAGGTTAGGGTTACACAGTAGTCGGTTACAATGGTAGGAGATCTACATATCCAGATCGCCAAGCTTGCCTTCCACGCCAAGGAAAGTCCCATCCGGACACGGGACGAAGTCTTCAATCTTGTATCTTCATAGTCTTGGAGTCCGCCGTGATGATAGTTCGCTATCCGGACACCCCTAGTCCAGACTCCTCAAGAGCTCTGAACCAGGCTTCAATGACGACGAGTCCGCGCGCATATTGTCTTCGGCATTGCAAGGCGGGTTCCTCCTCCGAATACTTCATAGAAGGTTTTCAACACCAGATGCGAGTGTCCGCTCGCAAAACAAGTTCCACATACCACCGTATAGAGAATAATTTTTGCACAGATCTGTTGACGTATCCAAGGGCGTGACATCACACCACGGCCAGGCCTTTATATGAATTGTTTTTATCGCTCCACCTTAGCGCGCTTAGCGGGCGGTTTCCTTGGCACGCCTTATCAAAGCATAGATCGTGCCCCTTATTCCGGGATTCTCATCAATACGGACGTAGAACCCATCCGCGCCATTGATTACGGCGCTTGGGAGATAAGCGAGTTTTACCAGGCTGGTGGGGACGATAACTTCGTCCGTCCATATAAGGGATAAGGATCCACGCCACCCACGCCTTCTTCCTTCGTTGCTCATCCATTTCACAAGACTCGAGCTCCAAATACTAAGTCCGCACACCCCACCTCAACCTTCTCCAACCATGTCGAGCGGGAGGCAGGTGGATGGCCTCCTCCGTCACGGAGGGGCACATCACAAGACTGCGGGAGGCCGGATATTTGTCCGGCGACATCGCGCACAGGATGCCCGACGCGGGGTAGCTCATTCCAACCCCCAGGCCCCATGAGAGGGTGGTGTTTCTCCCCCACTTCCTCTGCGGACTAGGTTTTCCACTTCACCCATTTGTCCGGGGGCTCATGTTCTACTACGGCCTGGACTTCCACGACCTGGCCCCGAATTTCATCCTCAACATCTCGGCATTTATTGTCGTGTGCGAGGCCTTCCTCTGCATCCAGCCCCACTTCGGCCTATGGCTGAAGATCTTCAACGTCAGGCCGAAGGTTGTGGGCGGCCGTCAAGCGGAGTGCGGAGGCGCCATGGTTGGCAAGATGGCCAAAGTCCTATCGCTCGAGGGCTCCTTTGTGGAGACAATAAAGGGGTGGCAAACGGGGTGGTTCTACATCACCGAGCCACGCGACCCCAAATGGGTGGCGGCCCCCGAATTCAGATCTGGCTTCCCCAAACGGCTCTCGTCATGGAAGGAGACGGGCCTGACGTGGGGGAATTCGGACGAGCTATCCGGACTCCAAACATGCGTCCGAAACCTGGTGGACAAGAATCTCAGGCTTGTCAATGTAATCCAGGTGATGCTCATCCGCCGGATTCTCCCATGCCAACAACGGGCCTTCAAATTGTGGGAGTTCGATCCAGCACAAGACCCCACTCGACAAGGCTCTTCGACACTACGCACGAAGATGCCCGGAAGGTGCTGTTCATACGCCGAGGTTCCACATCCGCCATCAAGATCGCGGATTCAGCTCGCAGCGTCAAGCCAGCAGGTGAGTTCTTTTACCCTTTACGGGACTCTTTTTTCATAGTTTGACTCTATGTGGGATCTAAAACTCCCTAACCTTTAACAGGACTGGCTGAAGACGTCCGGACAGGTTAGCTGTCCGGCTCCTTTGCCAGAAGACCCAGCGGACGTCCGATTAACGGGGCTGCCGGCTCCGGTACCTCATGTGGTGCCCAAGAAGAAGGCCAAGAAGGAGGCAACGGGAACTCGAAGGAGCTCCCGACGCCTGGTGTTGTCAGATTCTAAAGCAGAATCTTCTCCTGAGGACGAGGAGGAAGAAAAGGAAGCCTCTCCCCCAGCGGGGGAGTAGAGGAAAAGGAAGGCCGCCCCAACTGGGGAGGCCGGAGGGTCCAAGAAGGGAAGAACCCTTCCTCCGGACTTCTCCACCGACGTCGACAACGACGAGGAGGATTGGCCAACAAGGGCCAAGCCCCTGGCGAGATCGTAAGTGTCCGGATACCCATGGCTTTTTTTTATCATTGCATAGTGTTCTCTAATGTCGAACAATCATGCAGCCTGCCCAAGGGCGAGTTCGCCGCTTCGTCGAGCGGTTCCCTGAGTTCGTCGGAAATGGAGATTACTTCACTTCCGACCGCCTCCTCTCCTCACGCTGTGGACGACGCCACGGTGGGGCCCCAAGGGGGGCTTGGTCAAGAGGAGGTGGCGCAGGAGGCGCCGCAAGGCAACCTCCCGGACTCCAGGAGCGTGGTGGGCGAGACCCCCAGGGGCTCTAAGCCTGACCCTCGTCCGGACCCCATGCCGGAACCTTCAGCGGTTCCGGAGTCCGGCAAGCGGTCCCTTCGCAAGAAGGGTAAGATGCCGGTGTCCTCCGTCCAACCGGAGGCACCGAATAGCTTACTGGAGGCGCTTAACAGTGCTTCCATCAAGGAGGAGCACCGCATTGTTATGAGTGCGGTGATCCGGACAGATTCGATCCGCCAAGAGCGGGCTGACTGAAGCTCGTACCAGCCTTCTAACAGGCTTTGAGGTAAGTTTAGAATATGTAAAAATATTACCGCATAGACAGTAGCCCCCGATGCTTAGTTCGGTGTTCGGAAAGAAAAGCCGGACTAAGGATCTAAAAATATATACGCAGGAGTCTAACATAAGTATGTCAATATGGGAATGCAGGCTACGCTGCTGACCTCTGCCGCACTGACAGCGGAGGTCGATGCATTGAAGCAAAGCCTCGAGCGGTCCGAGAACGAGCTCGGCCTTGCCAAGAAGCAGCTCGAGGACAAGGAAGGTAAGTAATACCTTATGAAAGAAATACCTTATAGAAAGGTTTCGGTTGCAAAAAATAACAGGAATAACATGGGTACTGCAGGGGCCACGAACGAGGTGGCGACCCTGAAGGAAGCGGTGTCCGTGGCCGAAAACAAAGCGGTCGTGGAGCGCACCGAGCGAGAGAAGGGGGAGGCGCAGCTGGCTAAGGTACGGCAAGAGCTCCAAGCTTTCGTGGAAAAACACGAGATTTTGGAGCGTGACTCGAAGACTCGAGAGTCCGAGCTCGTCTCGGCTCTTGAGAGTGCCAAAGCTGCTAAGGCCGAGGCCCAAAAAGCCCTCCAAGAAATTGAATCATTAAAGAAGATAGCGGCGGGTAAGGCATTATTTATGCAAAGCAAGCATGTGAAAGTGAATTACCTATTACTTACCCGGATTCGGAGCTCTCCAGGAGCATTCGCAGATTTGCCCCGTAGTGTGTCTGATGCTGTCGCATTCTACCGCGCCAAGGAGGGGAGCTCGACGGAAAAGGTGTTCTAGTCTCAATATGCTGAGGCCGGACATCCGGTGCCCCTGAGTGACCAGCTGAAGCAGCTAGTCGAGCTCCACAAGGTCGCCGAACAGGCCATGAAGGGCCGTATAGTGCGGCTGTGGCCATTGGAAGCCATGCCTGGGAGCTACTTCGGCTTAGTGCAGCGGCTGGTGGACGCCTGTCCACGGAATGAAGTCATCAAGCGCTCCGTCTGCATTGAAGGTGTCCGTCGGGACCTTGCCCGTGCTAAAGTGCACTGGGCAAGCTGGATGCGGAGAATCTTGTGACGGACGGGCCACCAAGGGCAAGGAGCATCGCACGCCCGTAATGTACTATGAGGGCCTCTCAAGGGTGCCCACCGAATAGCGGATGAGTGCTCCAAAGATGTAATTTTTGAATAGACTCGCATTTGTTATCCTGTACGCTGAAAACTTGTTCATATGCGCTAAGCAACGCTTGTTAATTTAAAATATTACCTTCTGTGCGGCCGTTTATCAAATTTGAGAGATGGCAAGTCATTGGCTTCAGCCCCCATGCCACAAGTGCTGGGGTGTTCGGGATAAACTTGAGCACTGTTGTTCCCATTCTTGGGTCCATCTAGGGAGGCGCTCAATGAAACGAACAAGGCAACCGGACTTATAATGCTTGAACACTCTCACTTAGCCATAGAATTCTATAATTTTAAATTTCGGCGAAGCCCCTAGTATTCGGAAGACCGAGTTCGGGGCACTATCCACGCCTTGGCCGGACAATTCGGTTCCTCGCTCTAAGCGCATAAGTCTTTAGGGACCGAAAAAAACCTCTCGAACAGCGATCGCTCTCGCCCTATCATGACGGTCAGTTTTAGCTTTCTCCATCGAGGTGCTCGACCCAGCTCAACTGGGGCACAATCGCAGTGGTTCTCCCGGTGCTACCTTAGCCGATATAACGAACGTAAGGTACCAAAACACGGGAGCCGGGCAAACCCAACTATTGACCCAAGACATGATTCGGAGCCGATTCATATAATGCTATAAGTTCGGGGTGCCGCACTTGTGAAAGTGTTCGGACTTATCACACCATAATTTTGGGGTACTTAAGCCCCTGGTGTATTGGCCGTACCAAAGTGTACGGGTGCAACATGTCATGAAATGAACATATATATAGATAAAGAAAAGAGTGCAATAATAGGCAAAAGCTATGTATTGTTTATTCAAAAAGGTACTGCAATGAAGGCTGGACGATACAAATAGTGCGATAAGCAAGGGATGGGACTATCTAACATGTCCCCCTGCAGGGGTAAGCTGCGGGATGATATGTAAAACAGGTATAATGCTCGTAATAGAGACCACCTGAACACTTGACGTGGCTTTCTGCTTCCCTGGCTGTTGCATCGTGAGTTCGGAGATTCTAGTGCTGGACAGGACTTACGGAAGACGGAGTCCCGAGAGTAAGAAAAGGAAGAAAAAGGAAAAAGAAAAGAATGACACAATCGGAGCCCCCAGTGCGGTTGAGCCGCATTCAGGCGTGTCGTGGTCGTGCCCTCCCCTTATGCCCATGGTATCTCCAGAGCGTAGTTATGTACGCGTAGTACTGGCTTCGCAATTTCGCGAGGGCTGGGGTTGGGCCGGATTGCTACGCGTGCTTGAATCGTGCCAGACGGTCTTGCTGTAGGTTACTCCGGGCGCGCTTGACAGTGTCCGGACGCTTAGTGGCCGGACTTGAGAATTGCTGTGAGAGGCTGCTTTGTACCTCCGCCGCGAGGGACGCCGTGTGCTCCTCCGTTCGGAGAGAGCGTTTGGTGTTTCCATTGACCGTGATTACTCCTCGCGGGCCTGGCATCTTGAGCTTGAGGTATGCATAGTGCGGCACCGCATTGAACTTTGCAAATGCGGTTCGTCCGAGCAGTGCATGATAGCCGCTGCGGAACGGGACTATGTCGAAGATTAACTCTTCGCCGGAAGTTATCCGGGATCCAAGACCACTTCGAGTGTAATCGAGCCCGCATAATTGACCTCTACACCCGTATGACGCCTTTAAAGGTCATCTTTGTAGGTTTAATCCTTGAGGGGTCTATGCCCATTTTGCGCACTGTATCCTGATAAAGTAGGTTCAGGCTGCTACCGCCGTCCATCAGGACTCTGGTGAGGTGAAATCCGTCAATAATTGGGTCAAGGACCAATGTGGCGAAACCGCCGTGACGATCGGGCAGGAAGACCATGGGTTGAACTTTGGGGCGACTGGCTCCATCGCATAGACGTCCCTTAGTGCACGCTTCCGCTCCCTTTTGGGTATGTGGGTTGCGTATATCATGTTCACCGTCCGCTTTTCGTGTGGGAAAACCCTTCGTCCTCTATTGTTCGGGCGGCGGAGCTCTTCCTCGTCGTCGCTATGCAGCCCCTTGTCATTGAGTTCGACACTTAACTTGCCTGCTTGCTTGAACACCCAACAATCCTGTTGGTGTGATTGGCTGGTTTTCGGGGTGCCATGTATCCGCACAAGCGATCGAGTATTCGGTCCAAGTTGGACGGGCCCTGGTATTTCTTTTGAATGGCTTCTTCCGCTGACCGGTTTAGAGCCTCTGAATCCGCATTGACGGTCAGATCTTCAGCATTATCGCCAAGCACGCGGCGCTTGTTCTTGTTGCGACGCGACCTGCCATTGCTGTCCTTGGTATCCGAACTATCGTGGTGTTTGGCCAAGTTGTTGCTTCGAGCTAGCTGCTGTCCTCTCCCGCACAAAAGCGGGTCATGAGTGTTGTGAGGGCTTCCATGGATTTTGGCTTTTCCTGTCCTAGGTGCCGGGCAAGCCACTCGTCATGGATGTTATGTTTGAAGGCTGCAAGGGCCTCTGCATCCGGACAGTCAATGATTTGATTTTTCTTTGTTAGGAACCGTGTCCAGAATTGTCTGGCCGATTCTTCTGGCTGCTGAATTATGTGGCTAAGGTCATCGGTGTCTGGTGGTCACACATACGTGCCTGGAAGTTATCAAGGAATGCGGCTTCCGTGTCCTCCCAACAACCAATTGATTCTCGCCGGCAAGCTGTTGAGCCAATGCCGAGCTGGTCCTTTAAGCTTGAGTGGGAGGTATTTGATGGCATGTAGATCATCACCGCGACCATGTGGATATGGAGGAGATAGTCCTCGATCCAGACCGCAGGATCTGTGGTACCATCGTATGATTCGATGTTTACGGGTTTGAAGCCCTCGGGGATTTGATGATCCATTACTTCATCTGTGAAGCATAGTGGGTGTGCGGCGCCTCTGTATTGGGATATATCACGACATAGCTCATATGAGCTTTGTCTCATCGTGTTCGCCCGGCGGGTTTGTTGATCCGCGCGACAGTAATCATCCCGCGTCATTGGGCGCCCACGCGATTCGTAGATCGATCTTGTATGTTTTGCCTTATCCTCCAATATATCTCGCAAGTCCGGCGCGTTTTCCCGTGCCTTGGTACTTTTTGAGCGGCGCCGGGTGTGGCTTGAGCGGAGGGCGAGAGGCTTCTCCGTCATGCCACGGGTGGCCGGGTCTGCCATGTCGTCGCTAGTGACTTGGGTGCTTCCTCCTCCGATCGAGGCAACGGCCTGCGTTTGGGGTAGCTTTTGAAGGGGCGTTCGAGTTCATACTCTTCGGCTGCAAAGACTTCAGTCCGTCTGTCAGCTAGCAGGTCTTGGTCAGCTCTAAGTTGTTGCTGCTTTTTCTTGAGGCTGCTTGCCGTGGCTATAAGCCTGCGTTTGAAACGCTCCTGTTCGGCGGGATCCTCGGGCACGACAAATTGCTGTCGCCGAGGCTAGCCTCATCTTCGGAGGGAGGCGATAATTAACGCCCTCGACCTCTCTTTCTCAGCCCGTCCGTGCGGATTTGCTTCTCCCTCCCATCGCGCTGAGTCCCGCTGGAGGGGTTGTCTTCGCACTTGTCCGGGTGTTATTATCTCCGTGCTGGAATCACCGCTTTTATTGTGGCGGATTTAGAGCGGCGCCGCTGATGTCGGCGCTCGGTTGCTTCTTGAGGGGTCATCCTCCGTTGTTCCATCGCCGCTCCCATCTTTTGGGATGTCCACCATGTATATGTCATATGACGAGGTGGCCTTCTAGTGCCCTGTAGGCGCTGGGTCTTGGTCGTCTCCGTCATCGTCGTCCATACCGTTGATGTCTTCGGAGTCGAAGTCGAGCAAGTCGGTTAAATCATCAACAGTGGATGTAAAGTGGGTGGTGGGTGGGCATTGAATTTCTTCGTCCGTATACCAACCTTCCCATCGTAGTCCGCCAGGCTCTCCGGATAAAGAGAGAGACTTTAGTGAATTCAGGATGTCACCAAAGGCGAAAAGCCGAAAGATGTCCGCGGCAGTGAACTCCATGACCGGCGCCCAATCGTATTCGATTGGCAGGGGCGCAGAGGGTTCGGAGTCCGGAGAGGAGTCCGGCACCCTGGATTCGAGGTCTTCGCAAAGGACAGGGATGGAGTTCGGCTCAATCGCCGTAGAGATCGTAGTCTCGAGGCGGTGTCCAACCACTCTTCCTCGATCGGGGAATCTGGCTCCGGATTAAGGGTCGGAGCGGATGCTGGTGCGGCCTCCAGGGTACTGTTCGGCTGCAGAGCTAGATCATGCCCATCGAGAAAGTGCGGCACGCTTGGCTGCGGCTCGAATCCGTCGAAGATCAAGTCTCCACGGACATCGGCCGTTGTAACGCCCCGGATCCGATGCGCCAGGTGTCTGCCAGTTATTCGCCGTTGTTGCCATGTCATTTGCTTGCGTGTTGCACTTTGCCATGTCATCATCTGCATTTCATATCATGTCATCATGTGCATCGCATTTGCATACGTGTTCGTCTCATGCATCCGAGCATTTTCCTCGTTGTCCGTTTTGCAATCCGGCACTCCTATGTCTCCCGGCGCCCCCTTTTACCTCTTTTCGTGTGCGGGTGTTAAATGGTCTCGGAATGGACCGAGGTTTGTCAAGCGGCCTTGGCATAGCCCCGGTAGACCGCCTGTCAAGTTTCTTGCCATTTGGAGGTCGTTTGATACTCCAACGGTTAACCGGGTAACCGCAAAAGCCCCTTTCTCCTTGCAGCCCAACACCCCTTCCAAAGTGGCCCAAAACCCACCTAACTCCCCTCCATGCTCTCGGTCGTTCGATCACGATCGCGTGGCCGAAAACCGCACCTCATTTGGACTCTCCTAGCTCCCCCTACCTATTTAAACACCCCTCCTCCCGAAATTCCGGATCAATTCGCAGTTGAAACCCTAAAAATCGTCCCCGCGCTCGCCGGACACGTCCGTCGCCACCGAACGAGATCGCCGCCGCCCGCAGCCATCGGGCGTCGCGCCACGTGGCGCCCTTTCACCCGCCGCCGCCGCGAAGCCCGCGCCGCCGCCCGAGCCAGCCCGGGCCTCGCTCATCGCCATCGCCTTTCGCCGCCCGAAGGCCGCCGCTGCCGCCTCCGCCTCCTCCCGCCGCCGGGATCACCGACCCGCCACTGTCCGCCCTCGCCCGAGCCGCCTCCCTCGCCGGCGCGTCGTCCGACGCCTCGCCCGCCCAGCGAGCTTCGCTCGCGCCGGCCGCGGATCCGCCGGCGCCTCGCCACCCGCCCGGCCGCGCCCTTCCCCGCGCCCCTCCAACTCCGGCCGGCCTCCTCCTCCTCCCGCAACTCCGGCGGGCGTCCTCCGGTGATCCTCGGGATCCGTCCTGCCCGGATCCAGATCCAGAGAAGTCCCTGAATATGTGATATTTTATGCCATTTTCATCGCATCATAACTCTGTGCATGTAGCTCCGTTTCGTGTGTGTAATATGTCAAATTGTTCGCCTCGACGAGTACATCATTTCATCTCATTGCATCATTTACATTTAAGCTCATCTTGATTCCCGAAATGCTGTTAGAAGAGGGCTATGTTATGTTAGTTTCAGATTCTTATCAGAACATGCACTTTTGTCATTTTTGCCATGATTGATGTGTGCACCCTATGAACTTGAGTCCTACATGTGTTTTGTAATATGCCATGCCATATTTACAGGGGTGTATGCCATGTATTTTTGTGATCTCTGTGGTGACTAGCATAAGCATGCAAACTAGACTTCATGATGTTGCTGATTTCAGCCCTGTTTTGCTGATATTTTTATGCCATGTAAACTTGATGCTACCGAGAGATCCATGCTTATTTTGAAATACTTCAGTAAGGATGTTTTGAACATATGGTTATTCTCTATCCATCAATGCCCTTGTTTGCAATTATGGAGTGCCATAGCTTGAGTCAATCGAGCTCTACTTTTGCTATAAAATGTTTCCTGGCAGGTTGTTTACATGTTATTCAATTTTGCCAAGGTTGTTGTAGTTGATCCGTGTATGCTATGATGTTGTTCTTGCCATGTATAGCTTATATGCCATGTCTTCTTACTGTTGGTTGCCTTGCCATGCCATGTATTGCTCTGTGGTGAGTGGTTCAAGCTCACCAACATGCCTACTTATTGTTGTTCCTGCCATGTATGAATCTGTAATATAACTTGCCATGTTTACATGGGTGCCATCATATTTTCTGTTCCTTTTTGGCTCATGGTCAGTAAAGGACTTTTGTTCTATGCAATTAGTAGATTCATACCATGCCTTTGTTTCCCATGATAAGTTCCTGTAGCATATTGTTTGATGGCTCTAATCATTGCAACCTGATGTTATTTCCTGATAAGTCTGAATCTGTTATTATTTGCAATCTTGCCATGTGTTTTTGAGCATGTTCTAGTGATTTCTGGAAATAGCTCAGTGTTCATGTTTTGTCATGCTTTACCTGTACCTTATGCCCATGCCTTTTGTTATTTCGTTGAGGTCCTGTAGCATGTTGTTTTGATGCTTGCAATATGCCTAGTTGCGGTTTTGGACAGCTTGTCCTTTAAACTTGTTTCATGTGTATGTGTTGAACCGTTGCTCCGTTTTGAGTGTGCTCTATATGAAACTAGCTTAGATTTGCATGTAGTTTCATATTATCATGTTGCATCCTTGTTTTGAGAGTGTTTATTTGATTTTGTATGCATTTGGCATCAATGCCATGCTTAACTTGTTTTGCTCATATCTTCTAGGCCGTAGCTCCGAATTAAATGAACCTTATACGTAACTTGACTAGAATTTCGTGTAGATCATCTTGGTGCATCTTAACTTGTTGTTTAACAACTTGAACATAAGGTTTATTCAGATCTGGACCAATTTCGAAATTTGCATATGAGGACTTACCGGAATTGTTATATGTTGTTTCCGGCCTCATTTAAACTTGCTTTGATGTGTTGCTCTTGTTTGCATCATCTCTTGCCATGAGTAGCCTCATATAGATTTGTCATGCATCATGCTTGTTGTGCATCATGTCTTGTTCATGTGTGGTGTGTTTACCTATTTTGTGTGCTTCTTCTTGTTAGTTCCTGTTTCATTGCGATCGTGAGGATTCGTTCGTCTACGCTTGGTTCGGCTTCATCCGTTCGTCTTCTTCATGGACTCGTTCTTCTTCCTAGCGGGATTTCAGGCAAGATGACCGCTACCCTGGATCTCACTACTATCTTTTCTATGCTAGTTGCTTCGTTCTATCGCTATGCTGCGCTACCTATTCCCTGTTCATCAAGCCATCCCAAATTGCCATGTCAGCCTCTAACATTTTGCACCCTTCCTATGCAAACCGTTGTTTGGCTATGTTACCGCTTTGCTCAGCCCCTCTTATAGCGTTGTTAGTTGCAGGTGAAGATGAAGTTTGTTCCTTCTTGGAACATGGAGATGTTGTTCCTTGTTGGAACATGTTTACTTGTTGGGATATCACAATATCTATTGTTTAATTAATGCATCTATATACTTGGTAAAGGGTGGAAGGCTCGGCCTTATGCCTGGTGTTTTGTTCCACTCTTGCCGCCCTAGTTTCCGTCATATCGGTGTTATGTTCCCGGATTTTGCGTCCCTAACGCGGTCGGGTGATTTATGGGACCCCCTTGACAGTTCGCTTTGAATAAGACTCCTCCAGCAAGACCCAACATTGGTTTTACCATTTGCCTCACCTTTGCCCTTTTTCCCTTGGGTTTCCGGAGCCCGAGGGTCATCTTTATTTTAGCCCCCCCGGGACAAGTGCTCCTTCGAGTGCTGGCCCGAACTAGAGCCCTGTGCAGCGCCCCCTCAAGGAAACTCGAGGTCTAGTTTTAGTTGTACGGACTGCTCATCCGGATGTGCCCTGAGAACGAGATATGTGCAGCTCCTATCGGGATTTGTCGGCACATTCGGGCGGCTTTGCTGGTCTTGTTTTATTGCTGTCGAAATGTCTTGTAGCCGGGATTCCGAGACTGATCGGGTCTTCCGGGAGAAGGAATATCCTTCGTTGATCGCGAGAGCTTATCATGGGCTGTTGGGACACCCTGCAGGTATAAACTTTCGAGAGCCGTGCCCGCGGTTATGTGGCGATGGGAATTTGTTAATATCCGGTTGTAGGTAAACTTGAAGCAAACTCTTCTAAAATACACCAACCGTAGCGTAGCCGTGAGTGTCTCTTTTCGGGTTGATCGAGAGGAGAACACGGTTTCGGGTTATGTCTGACGTAAGTAGGAGTTCAGGATCACTTCTTGATCATTACTAGTTGACGATCGTTCCTTTGTTTCTCTTCTCGCTCTCATTTGCGTATGTTAGCCACCATATATGCTTAGTCCCTGCTGCAACCTCACCACTTTACCCCTTCCTTTCCCATTAAGCTTTGCTAGTCTTGATACCCATGGTAATGGGATTGCTGAGTCCTCGTGGCTCACAGATTACTACAACACCAGTTGCAGGTACAGGTTTGCGATGATCATGACGCGAGCGCGATGTTTGCTTTTATTGGAGTTCTTCTTCTGCTTCTTCTTCGATCAGGGGATAGGTTCCAGGTCGGCAGCCTGGGCTAGCAGGGTGGATGTCGTTTGAGCTTCTGTTTATGATTCATCCGTAGTCGGATGTTGATCTTGTATATGATGTTGTTCTATTCTTGTGGCATTTGTGCCTTATGTATGTATCCCCACTATTATGTAATGTTGATGTAATGATATCCACCTTGCAAAAGCGTTTCAATATGCGGGTCTATCCTTGGTGGGGCCTTCGAGTTCCTTTTGGATAGGGTCGCATATTGGGCGTGACAAGTTGGTATCAGAGCCTCGACCGACCCTAGGAGCCCCCTTGATTGATCGTGTAGTTTGGCCGTTGTTGAGTCTAGAAGTAAACTGTTTTTCTGAGTCTAGTTATATCGGAGAGTAGGAATTCTTTTTACTCCTCTGCCCCTTCGTCGCTCTGGTGAGGAATCTTGACGTAGGTGTTTTGAATTACTTCTCTTCCCCTTCAAATTTTCTTTAGGATCACGCAGTTGGTTTTCCGATAGTTGTTTCTCAGCTCTTTTCATCCGGTGCATTTCTCGTCAAGTCGACTCGAGCCTCTTCATCTTTGCAAGTTCAATCCTCAGTTATCTTTGTTTTTCCCGCCCGCCCTCCCTTCTTCGTTTCCGAACCGGAGTCCGTAATTGAGTATCCATCCTACTCGTTCGAAGTTTTTGCTCTCTTTCCTCAATGATTTCAACCGGTGTTTTCTCTTCAAGTTATTTGTCGATTTTCCCCTTCCAAGTTGCCTTTGTTTTTCTCGCCCTCCCACCCTCTTCTTCCTGGAGTTCGAGTTTCTTCCGACCATCTATTTCATTCGTGTGGAGTCTCTTCAGTCTTTCGTCAATTATTTTAACCGGTGAATTCTCATCTTGTTCGTCATTCTTCATCCCTTCCTTTTTTCCGGCGGATTCAATTCAAGTTATTCAGGTTGACCATATTCTTTTCCTTGGGTCAAGTGTTTTCCCTGCTCGTTCGCCTCTCGCCAGTTTTTCATTCCGGAGTTCCGAAGACATCTCAGGAGATTCGTCTGTGTTCCAATTAATTCGAGGTTATCACCTCATTCTAATATTTCAATTGTTCCGGTGCATCATCTATCTGTTCAATATCCCTTTTCAACGGTGTTTTCTTTAGTGGGCCCTAACCCACGTGTCTTTTCCTGTGATCTTACGACTCTTCTAATTATTCCGAGATATTCCCAATTCTTTTCAAGTGTGACGTAAGAATGGATTTCATCACCACATGCCTTTTCCAAGATCGATTTCAAATTCTTTTCATTGTTGCCTCAACCTTTTCGGTTTTCATTCTCCGAGTATCTCATTAATTTTGGTGATGTTTATCGTCGTCATTTGAAGACCAAGTAGATTTTCTCTTAAATCTTGTCCGTTCTCCGAAGATTCGCGGTGCTAGGTCGATGTTATCATATCTAGTTGTTTCCAGCCAGTAATTCTTCTCACCCATCCGGAGTATTTCAGGAGTTGTTTTCTATTTCTTTTCACCGGAGGCCATCGCTCGGAAGAATTCTTCGTCCTCACATTTCAGATTACCGTTATCCAATTATCCCGGTGCTTCGTTCAAGTGTTCTTTATTCAGCTCATGATCTCTTTGTTCTTTTGCATCTATATCCCCTCAAGCATATTTGTTATTCTAATTCTTCCCGGTGATTCAGTCTCTTTCATCAGTCATGTCCGAATTCTTACGGTGGTTCGTTCAAGATTCTTTTTCTTTGTTTATCATCTTAATTCACTCGTTCTTTCCAATCCTACCGGTGGTTTATGAAGACTCTCTCAAGTTTTGTGCTATAACCCCCTAATCCTGTTCAAGAAGAATAAGTAGTATGCAAAATCCATTGTTTGTCATCAATTTAATTGATGAAGGATAAGCATACGATAAATCTTATTCTTATTTCATCCAAGTGATTAATCTCTCCCTTCAGAGTTTGTTCGTGAGGAATAAATTCTAGTTCCAAGTCTTTTCATCTTTTCTTTTCCGGAGTTCAATTATTTCCTCGGCCATCTCGTCGGAACCTCCATCTAAATCATCACAACGCTCATCTTATTCTTTCTTCCTTCATTCTATCTCACCATCCTTTTTGTTACCGGAGTTCTTCACGGTGGTTCTTCATGATTTAATTCTTTCTTCAAGAGTTTCATCAATATTTTTGGGGTGGAATTCAAGTATCCTTCTTCTTGCGTCTTGAAGTGCAATTAATTCTCCGTATTCTTTTGAATGGAGTTTTGCATTTCTTCATTCCTCTCAGCTATGCAATCTTTTCCGTTTTTGGCCGGTTATCACTTTATGATTTTGAGATGTTTTCCATAAGTCCACAACAAGCTTATCCTTTCGTTGTTGAATTTTCTCAACAACTCCACTCAATCCTTCCTTCTAAGTTCTTTTCATTCTATTTCAATTCTTTCCGGAGATTTTATGTCATGTCTTCATCAAGTATCATTCCATCCTCTCAAGTTCATGTTCTAATCTTTCTATGTTCAGTTGGAGTGCTGCCTAAATCCTTTCAGTCTTATTCGTTTCTTTTTCTCATTCTAGCCACTCCGGTTAGAACGAGTTGTTTCATAGTCTATCTGATTCTGTGAGCCTTCGATTCTCGTCATTCTCGTCGTTCCTCTATTCTTATCGAGTGCTCTCGGTTCTTTGCTTCTTATCTTGAGTTCTTGTTTCGCCTCTTCCTCTTTCTCTTTCGTCTCGGTCCTAAGATCTCGGGACGAGATCTCTTGTTAGTGGAGGAGTGTTGTAACGCCCCGGATCCGATGCCCTAGGTGTCTGCCAGTTATTCGCCGTCGTTGCCATGTCATTTGCTTGCGTGTTGCACTTTGCCATGTCATCATCTGCATTTCATATCATGTCATCATGTGCATCGCATTTGCATACGTGTTCGTCTCATGCATCCGAGCATTTTCCCCGCTGTCCGTTTTGCAATATGGCACTCCTATGTCTCCCGGCGCCCCCTTTTACCTCTTTTAGTAAAGGGTGTTAAATGGTCTCGAATGGACCGAGGTTTGTCAGCGACCTTGGTATAGCACCGTGAGACCGCTGTCAAGTTTCGTGCCATTTGGAGGTCGTTTGATACTCCAACGGTTAACCGGGTAACCGCAAAAGCCCCTTTCTCCTTGCAGCCCAACACCCCTTCCAAAGTGGCCCAAAACCCACCTAACTCCCCTCCATGCTCTCGGTAGTTCGATCACGATCGCGTGGCCGAAAACCGCACCTCATTTGGACTCTCCTAGCTCCTCTACATATTTAAACACCCTCCTCCCAAATTCGGATCAATTCGCAGCTGAAACCCTAAAATCGTCCCAAGCTCTGCCGGACACGCCCGCCGCCACCGACGAGATCGCCGCCGCCCGCAGCCATCGGCATCGCGCCACGTGGCGCCCGCACCCGCCGCCGCCCGAAAGCCCGCCCGAGCCCGGCGCGGGCCCCGCATGCCCGCATACGCCCACCGCCGCCGCCGCGAGCCGCCCGCCTCCGCCTCCTCCTCCCGCCGCGATCGCCGACCCGCCGCGTCCGCCGCCCTCCGCGAAGCCGCCTCCCTCGCCGGCGTCGGCCAAGCGCCTCGCCCGGCCCAAGGAAGCTTCGCCGCGCCCGGCCGCCGGATCCGCCCGGCGCCTCGCCGCCCCGCCGGCCGCGCCCTTCCCCGCGCCCCTCCAACTCCGGCCGGCCTCCTCCTCCTCCCGCAACTCCGGCGGGCGTCCTCCGGTGATCCTCGGGATCCGTGCTGCCCGGATCCAGATCCAGAGAAGACCTAAGGTTGACTTTCCCCCCGAGTTTTGTTAAGTCCCCGAATATGTGATATTTTATGCCATTTTCATCGCATCATAACTCTGTGCATGTAGCTCCGTTTCGTGCGTGTAATATGCCAAATTGTTCACCTCGACGAGTACATCATTTCACCTCATTGCATCATTTACATTTGAGCTCATCTTGATGCCCGAAATGCTGTTAGAAGAGGGCTATGTGATGTTAGTTTCAGATTCTTATCAGAACATGCACTTTTGTTATTTTTGCCATGATTGATGTGTGCACCCTATGAACTTGAGTCCTACATGTGTTTTGTAATATGCCATGCCATATTTACAGGGGTGTATGCCATGTATTTTTGTGATCTCTGTGATGACTAGCATAAGCATGCAAACTAGGCTTCATGATGTTGCTGATTTCAGCCCTGTTTTGCTGATATTTTTATGCCATGTAAACTTGATGCTACCGAGAGATCGATGCTTATTTTGAGATACTTCAGTAAGGATGTTTTGAACATATGGTTATTCTCTATCCATCCATGCCCTTGTTTGCAATTATGGAGTGCCATAGCTTGAGTCAATCGAGCTCTACTTTTGCTATAAAATGTTTCCTGGCAGGTTGTTTACATGTTATTCAATTTTGCCAAGGTTGTTGTAGTTGATCCGTGTATGCTATGATGTTGTTCTTGCCATGTATAGCTTATATGCCATGTCTTCTTACTGTTGGTTGCCTTGCCATGCCATGTATTGCTCTGTGGTGAGTGGTTCAAGCTCACCAACATGCCTACTTATTGTTGTTCCTGCCATGTATGAATCTGTAATATAACTTGCCATGGTTACATGGGTGCCATCATATTTTCTGTTCCTTTTTGGCTCATGGTCAGTAAAGGACTTTTGTTCTATGCAATTAGTAGATTCATGCCATGCCTTTGTTATCCATGATAAGTTCCTGTAGCATATTGTTTAATAGCTCTAAACATTGCAACCTGGTGTTATTTCCTGATAAGTCTGAATCTGTTATTATTTGCAATCTTGCCATGTGTTTTTGAGCATGTTCTAGTGATTTCTGAAATAGCTCAGTGATCATGTTTTGTCATGCTTTACCTGTACCTTATGCCCATGACTTTTGTTATTTCGTTGAGGTCCTGTAGCATGTTGTTTTCATGCTTGCAATATGCCTAGTTGCGGTTTTGGACAGCTTGTCCTTTAAACTTGTTTCATGTGTATGTCTTGAACCGTTGCTCCGTTTTGAGTGTGCTCTATATGAAACTTGCTTAGATTTTCATGTAGTTTCATATTATCATGTTGCATCCTTGTTTTGAGAGTGTTTGTTTGATTTTGTATGCATTTGGCATCAATGCCATGCTTAACTTGTTTTGCTCATATCTTCTAGGCCGTAGCTCCGAATTAAATGAACCTTATATGTAACTTGACTAGAATTTCGTGTAGATCATCTTGGTGCATCTTAACTTGCTGTTTAACAAATTGAACATAAGGTTTATTCAGATCTGGACCAATTTCGAAATTTGCATATGAGGACTTACCGGAATTGTTATATGTTGTTTCCGGCCTCATTTAAACTTGCTTTGATGTGTTGCTCTTGTTTGCATCATCTCTTGCCATGAGTAGCCTCATCTAGATTTGTCATGCATACTGCTAGTTGTGCATCATGTCTTGTTCATGTGTGGTGTGTTTACCTATGTTGTGTGCTTCTTCTTGTTAGTTCCTGTTTCGTTGCGATCGTGAGGATTCGTTCGTCTACGCTTGGTTCGGCTTCATCCGTTCGTCTTCTGCATGGACTCGTTCTTCTTCCTAGCGGGATTTCAGGCAAGATGACCGCTACCCTAGATCTCACTACTATCTTTTCTATGCTAGTTGCTTCGTTCTATCGCTATGCTGCGCTACCTATTCCCTGTTCATCAAGCCATCCCAAATTGCCATGTCAGCCTCTAACCTTTTGCACCCTTCCTATGCAAACCGTTGTTTGGCTATGGTACCGCTTTGCTCAGACCCTCTTATAACGTTGTTAGTTGCAGGTGAAGATGAAGTTTGTTCCTTCTTGGAACATGGAGATGTTGTTCCTTGTTGGAACATGTTTACTTGTTGGGATATCACAATATCTATTGTTTAATTAATGCATCTATATACTTGGTAAAGGGTGGAAGGCTCGGCCTTATGCCTGGTGTTTTGTTCCACTCTTGCCGCCCTAGTTTCCGTCATATCGGTGTTATGTTCCCGGATTTTGCGTCCCTAACGCGGTCGGGTGATTTATGGGACCCCTTGACAGTTCGCTTTGAATAAGACTCCTCCAAAGAAGGCCCAACATTGGTTTTACCATTTGCCTCACCTATGCCCTTTTTCCCTTGGGTTTCCGGAGCCCGAGGGTCATATTTATTTTAGCCCCCCCGGACCAGTGGTCCTTCGAGTGCTGGCCCGAACTAGAGCCCTGTGCAGCGCCCCCTCAAGGAAACTCGAGGTCTGGTTTTAGTTGTACGGACTGCTCATCCGGATGTGCCCTGAGAACGAGATATTTGCAGCTCCTATCGGGATTTGTCGGCACATTCGGGCGGCTTTGCTGGTCTTGTTTTATTGCTGTCGAAATGTCTTGTAGCCGGGTTTCCGAGACTGATCGGGTCTTCCCGAGGAGAAGGAATATCCTTCGTTGATCGCGAGAGATTATCATGGGCTAAGTTGGGACACCCCGCAGGTATAAACTTTCGAGAGCCGTGCCATGCGGTTATGTGGCAGATGGGAATTTGTTAATATCCGTTGTAGTAAACTTGAAGCAAACTCTTCTAAAATACACCAACCGTAGCGTAACAGTGAGTGTCTCTTTTCGGGTTGATCGAGAGGAGAACACGGTTTCTGGGTTATGTCTGACGTAAGTAGGAGTTCAGGATCACTTCTTGATCATTACTAGTTGACGACCGTTCCTTTGTTTCTCTTCTCGCTCTCATTTGCGTATGTTAGCCACCATATATGCTTAGTCGCTGCTGCAACCTCACCACTTTACCCCTTCCTTTCCCATTAAGCTTTGCTAGTCTTGATACCCATGGTAATGGGATTGCTGAGTCCTCGTGGCTCATAGATTACTACAACACCAGTTGCAGGTACAGGTTTGCGATGATCATGACGCGAGCGCGATGTTTTATTGTATTGGAGTTCTTCTTCTTCTTCTTCTTCTTCGATCAGGGGATAGGTTCCAGGTCGGCAGCCTGGGCTAGCAGGGTGGATGTCGTTTGAGCTTCTGTTTATGTTTCATCCGTAGTCGGATGTTGATCTTGTATATGATGTTGTTGTATTCTTGTGGCATTTGTGCCTTATGTATGTATCCCCACTATTATGTAATGTTGATGTAATGATATCCACCTTGCAAAAGCGTTTCAATATGCGGGTCTATCCTTGGTGGGGCCTTCGAGTTCCTTTTGGATAGGGTCGCATATTGGGCGTGACAGCCGTATAGTTCAAACTTCCAGATCTGACCTGATGGCCAGGGGCATAGCTTTCGATCTACTCAAGATGGCCAGCTTAATTGGCCCTCAAGGCAAAACATCGCGAAGATCTGTCCGGGGAGAAAAGTCTCACCCTGGACCGCGTCGTTGTTGATGATCGAAGGAGCCATCAGGCCTATCGGTGATGACACAGAGGAACTCTAAATGAAAGCACCAATATCGGTGTCAAAACCGGCGGATCTCGGGTAGGGGGTCCCAAACTGTGTGTCCAGGCGGATGGTAACAGGAGACAAGGGACACGATGTTTTTACCCAGGTTCGGGCCCTCTCGATGGAGGTAATACCCTACTCCTTCTTGATTAATATTGATGATATGGGTAGTACAAGAGTAGATCTACCACGAGATCAAGGAGGCTAAACCCTAGAAGCTAGCCTATGGTATGATTGTTATTCGTCCTATGGACTAAAACCCTCCGGTTTATATAGACACCGGATAGGTTAGGGTTACACAGAGTCGGTTACAATGGTAGGAGATCTACATGTCCGTATCGCCAAGCTTGCCTTCCACGCCAAGGAAAGTCCCATCCGGACATGGGACGAAGTCTTAAATCTTGTATCTTCATAGTCTTGGAGTCCGGCCGTGATGATACTTCGGCTATCCGGACACCCCCTAGTCCAGGACTCCCTTAGTGGCCGGCCGGCCCATGGAAAGCCTGTTAACGGCCTATTCGCATATAGCCCATTTATAGCCCGCTAACCCAGGGCCCGTTACGACCTCTAAGAATTAGGCCTAGTAGCGTCATCTGGGCCTTCCAATATGATTCCAGCCCATTTTAACTTCCGGCCCATGTATGGCCCATGACTTCTTTCGGCCCATATGAGGCCCTTTGTAACTATTGGCCTATTAACGACCCGTGGTGAAATTGGCCCGTAATGAACAGTGTATCACTTTATACCCATTAACGGCCCATTATTCCATTGGGCCATTTCCAGCCCAAGTTATCTTTCGGCCTTCTCAGGGCCCATTTATTCTTGGGCTCATTTCCAGCATTCGGTTACTTACGGCCCATTACTGTCATTTTCTGCCTGTGGGCCAAATTCAGCCCGTCGTTACAGTCAGCCCGTCTGTGGACCGTTAATACATTGGGTCGTTTTGGTGTCAAAAAACCCGTTGGGCTGTTTTCATAGAGTTATCAAATATGGTCTATTAACGACCCATTATGGTCCACGAATAGTATGACCCATGATTGGCAAAATGATGATACGCCCTATAGAAGGCCCGTGGATCCTACAGCCCGTATAAGGCCCATGGACCATACGGCCGGTAGAAGGCCCATGGTACGTATGACCCGTAAAATGCCCATAGACCCTACGTCCCATATAAGTCCCATGGACCCTACGGCCCGTATAGAAGGCCAATGGATCCTACGGCCCGTAGAAGGCCCATAGATCATACGGCCCGCAGGAGGCCCATGGTTACAACAGTCCGTGTGTTGCCATGATTATTTTGGCCTAGTTATCAAAAAATAGGCTATTGTGGCCACTAGAAAAACAGAGAATAATAACTGCAGTGATTACAAGCAAACAACTAAACAAGACAATAAGGAAATAAATAAGCAAGCAATTAACACTAGCGTATTACCGCTATTACACATATTACATCCACTAGGCATCAAAGTTCGCCACCAGTGCAAATATAGGAAAAAAAGCAGCATATTACATACATTGGCCATCAAAATTGGCCACCTTTGCAAATAAACGCGGTAGCAAAACAAGAGCATAACTGAAACAACTTTGGAAGAGCTCAGGAAACGTTATCCTGGGTATCCACCATGCTGGCAATAAGCTTAGCAAGCTTATTAGCTTTGTTCTGTTTGGTGTTAAAATCCTCCAACTCTTGCTGTTGCACCAGGAAGTATGCATCTGAATGCTCCAGAGACTTCCGCAGTCCTTCCGCTTCTTGTCGCAGCACAGCTGATCGATGTCTTTCAGCTTGTAGTTGAGACTCAAGAAACCGAACTGATTCAGACAGTGAGTTTGAATAGCTTGTGCAAGCGGTAGTGGCGAGTAACTCAAACACTAAACCAAGACAGGACTTTGGGGTTGTCTCACTGTCTTCAAGATAGTCTTCCTTAGCTGTTTTATCAGCTTTGTTGGAGACCAACAAGGATGTGTCACTATCCTGAACCTTATCTGCATTACTTCCTTTACCATTGCTTAATAAGGCACTCTTCCCCAATATTCTGTCAGCATTCTAAAAGAAGAAACAAGCAGACACATAACAGGTTTAGCATGTACTAGTATATGAAACTCATTTCGATGAACCAGTTCATTACTAAGGTGGACGGGATTAAAATACCAAGTATTCTATTGCCAAGTACTAGTACATAATAAAAGCATAAAAAAAACATATATCTATGTCCTATGGTCACTGCATTGTCTTGCCAAATCAAAATAGAGACACGGTTCAAATGATATCAGTTCAAGACAAAGCAGCAGTGAAAGAATACAAAGAGTGGGAAACTACACGGCACAACAAGATTTCAGATGGGTACCATGGGTCTACATGTTCATCGCATGAACTGGGTTACTATCGACTGGGGTTGGGGTTACATTGGGTGAAGCTGGTTCTCTGTCCATCACAGTAGGGGTACAATCTGCAGGAGTTTGAGTTATGTGTGGTAGGGCTGGTTCTTGTGCATGTACAACCGGGGTGCTATCTCCACCAAGAGGTAGCATTGTTTTATTTGAAGATCGTGTTTTTAGTCTGCTAGATACTGGCATCACCCGCTCCAATTCAAATGGCTGATAAACAGGAAACATAGTTGAATGTACAGACATTGTATGAGAGATAGATGCAATAGATAGTGTGGAAAAAAGAGGGCATGAAATAGTTGACATGTATATTGTTTAACTAAAACGGATAACATGACATAATTTGACATATATGATGTCTATCTAAACTGGATAGCATAGCATAACATAATTCAAAGATATGATGAATAACTAAACATGATCGCATGACATAATTCACCTACATGTTATCTAAGTAATCAGGATCGCATCATTTAATTCACATATGTGATTGATATGCTAAACAGAGGGCATTCGATATGATGTCTGAACTAAGAACATGGTGTTGAATATTGTGTATATGATGTCTAAACTATGCAATGCAAGACACCATATGCATGATATGAGGAGTATAACCGTGCCAAGTTAGAGCATACACCTCGGTGGGGGAATACCACTGGTCATCTGTCTCTGAATCCATCTCTGAGGAGCTATCGGGACCCAACAAGAGATATGCTTCGACAGGTAGCACTGTCTGCTCCGAAGGCCTTGTTTTCACTCCATTTTTTCATCTCCCACCCAAATGGCTGATTCACAGGAAGAGTAGTATAATGTACAAACATTGTCGACAACTGGAAATGTAATGAAGAAAAGGATGGGCAAGATATCATTCAAATATATTATGGCTGGCAAAAATACATGAGACTGCATAGTTCCCATATATGATATAGAAACTAAACAGGTGGCATTACAGAACATGTCAAAACTAAGCAGATGACTTATATGATGTCAAAAGTAGGCACTGCAAGGCAACATATGCATGATATGACTACCATCATCATGCCAAGGTAGAGCAAACACCTTGGGGGGGGGGGTAAATAGGAGTGGTCAGCGGCGTCTGAATCCACCTCAGAACGGATATCTTCCTCTGGATTACAATCTGGAGAGGGGTGGGGAGGGTTTGCCATTGAACCCACCATGGAGCAATGTCTGCATGACATTGTATTGCCGCGCAAAACTCTTCTCTTTTTCTCTACATGTTCAGCATGACTGTGTAATATATCTGACATGCATACGAAAAAAATATGGTGAGATTATGTAAGGAGAGCATGCAGAAATTTAGAGTGATGGTAACAACCAGTGGATGAATCCAAAAATAATGATAGTTGGCTGATGATTGCTTTAATTTAATAAAAAAGACAGATGATGATTGCTTTACTATTTGTTTCCCACCCAAGATGAACAACACAGGCATACCCTAGGTGAACCAGATATTAGAGAGACATAATATTCATTGCTGCCTCGATATGTGCCCCACAACTAATTTAGAACTCAAGTTTGAACATTAATTTGGACCTGACTTGGAGTCCAAGAGGTAAACAGGACGATAAAGTAGTAAGTAATTTTAAGCAATGCATAACATAAGCAGAAACAAAAGAGTGCGATCTCTCTTGTGGACGCGCGTACTCCTCAGGTTCATCTGCTGAGTCGATGATGGTAATGCCGTTGTGGTGGGTGCCGGACGCAGGGAAGGAGATCTGAGGTGGCGAAAGACGGTCAGGAGTCGTGATGTCTGGTTTGGTGGATGCTTCTATCGATGGAGCAGCTCAGGTTAGGTGGACGATGTCGCGGCAGGAGCAGGACAAACCACACAAAGTTCCCTTCGACACCTACCTGTAAGTGAAGTAACTCTGTAAGGGCTCATTTGGCTTGCATGATTCTAAAAACGCAGGGATAGGAAAAACACTGGAATAGGATAGGAATGCACATGGTAAACAGAGCATTTGTAAATACAGGATTTCCGTCAACTTGGGTGTTTGGTTTACAGGAATTGGAAGAGTAGAGGAATGCAAAGAAACATGGCCAAAATAAAGTGAAATCATGCGAAAGTGTGTACAGTTAGAATGTTATTCAACCACTAATGCACTTGGTCTTGTTTTCATGCATAGGATTTTGAAAAGTAGGTCCATGTGGATGTTTTGCTTCATTCCTTTCAACAAAATGCATGAATAATTCAATAGTAGAGGGCCATTGGAAAGTTCCCTATTGCTGTGTTTTTTCGTTGAACCAAAATAGCCCTAATGGATTGACATGAATGTATAGTAATAAGTGATGCAACAAGTGTACAACCTCTTTGCTGTTGCAGTGTCGACCTCAGCATCATTGGGTTGGTCATTGAAGCAGTTGAGGCAGAGGTGGCTGTCGGAGGTGTGGAGGAAGATTTGAGAAATCTATAAACGGCGTCCATGGCACTGCTCTGTTGTGATGGATCCTTCTGTCGTTGGAGCAGCTCCGCTGAGCCGTAAGACGTCAAGGCTGAAGCAGCACAAGACATACATTGTCAATCTCAAGTGGGATTCTAATAGCATGTCCAATAGATAATGTAAAATACATGTAAAATTTACATCACCAAAAAGCACCTGACAACAACAGATGAGGTAAAAACTGTTGACTCTGAACTTAACTGTCGAAACTGAAATTTACTGTGGAATCTGAATGTTACTGTCGAAACTGAACGCAATGGTAGCCGAGAGGCACTTGACATGTAGTTTAGGTAGGGCATGTAGTTCATCTTCAACCTGCACCTCCCTGAGCCGCCAGCCACCACAGGCCGAACCGCCGGCCCCAGCGCCGCCTCGCTGCCCCGAAACAACTCCCCACCGCCGGTCCGCCGCCGCCCCGGCCAGCCCTCTAGGCCCCCCCACCCTGAACCCTAAGATAGATAGTGGGGGACCTCTCCGGGAGCCCCCATCCCCACTGAGGGTGGTTCTTCCTTAACTCCGGTGAGCCCCCCCCACCCCCTAAAAATCGACTGACCCCAAAGTCGATTCAGTCAACTGAAGTGTACCTAAATCGGAGCAGAGCAGCAGCACGAGCTAGGGGGAGAGCAGCAGCAGCAGCGCGAGCGAGCAAGCAAGAGCCGGAGCACCAGTGCGAGCGAGCGAGGGGGAGAGCAGCAGCAGCAGCAGCGCGAGCGAGCGAGCAAGAGCCGGCTGGTATGGCCGCCGCCGCTGAAGGGGCCTCGCACTGGGGGAGAGCCGCCATGGAGATGTCGCTCGCGGTGCCGGCTTCAAGGTAGCCGCTCCATGGGGGTGCGGGATGGAGCACCGTCGGCGCCGGGAGGTCGAGTTAAGGAGAAGGTGCGATGCGATGAGTGTACAACCTATTTGGTGGTGCCGAGAAGGCCTCGACTTCGTCCGAGGAGTCGGTGAGGATGTTGCGGTTCCAGTGGAGCAGGTTAAGGCGACGCTATGGGGATGGAGCAGCCATGATAGATGAGGCGATCGTCGGAGTAGCTCCTTGGAGGTGGAGGACGGGGCGGCTGAACCAGCGGGACGACGAGATGGACGATGGATCCTCATCCGGGAGGTGGACGAGGGACATCGAGCTATTGCGATGGACGACATCGTCGGGGAAGAGGCTCCGGCTAGGCAGCAGTGAGGTGGCGGACGGAGGAGGGTGGGGTTCTGTGGCTGGAGCGGAGAGGTTATGGCGGCCTGGGATTTCGAATGGCGAAAAGGGGGCGATGGGAGGGGTGAACCATGACTTAGGGACGCGCTTGTTGCCGGTGTCAAAACCGGCGGATCTCGGGTAGGGGGTCCCGAACTGTGCGTCTAAGGCTAATGGTAACAGGAGACTGGGGACACGATGTTTACCCACGTTCGGGGCCTCTCGATGGAGGTAATTCCCTACTTCCTGCTTGATTGATCTTGATGATATGAGTATTACAAGAGTTGATCTACCACGAGATAGTAGAGGCTAAAACCTAGGAGCTAGCCTATGATTATGATTGTGTTGTCCTACGGACTAAACCCTCCTGTTTATATAGACACTGGAGGGGGCTAGGGTTACACAGAGTCAGTTACAGAGAAGGAGATCTATAATCCAGATCGCCAAGCTTGCCTTCCACGCCAAGGAGAGTCCCATCCGGACATGGGACGGAGTCTTCATTCTTGTATCTTCATAGTCCAACAGTCCGACCAAAGTATATAGTCCGGCTGTCCGGATACCCCCTTATCCAGGATTCCCTCAGTAGCCCCTGAACCAGGCTTCAATGACGATGAGTCCGGCGTACAGTTTGTCTTCGGCATTGCAAGGTGGGTTCCATCTTCGAATACTCTAAGGTAAATTCCGAACACAAGGACCGTGTCCGGCTCTGCAAGACAAATTCCACATACCACCATAAAGAGAATAATAACACACGAATGCAATCTGCTGACAACTCGAAACGTGACATCACGCCACAGTCCGGCTTTTATTCGAACCGTTTTTTATAACCAGCTACCGCACACATTACGAGGCGGTTCCTTTGGCACGTCTTGTCGAAGCAGAGATCGTGTCCCTCTTATCGTGGGATCCTCATCAATACGGGTATGGGTAATCCGACCACGCCTATTGGCATGACTCCGTGTTTTTAGGCAAGTCCCGAATGGTTACGCCGGGGACGCTTGATATTCTCCCCCTTTATAGAGGGGTCGAGACCTATCCCTCTATCTCCATGCTTGTGCCTTCCCGCACTTCAAGTTCCAACACCCAAAGCTCAAGCTTAAGCACCTCGGATCTTTGATCACGTCCGGATCCGACCATCAAGGCCGGTGGATGGATTCCTCTATCACAGAGGAGGATATTGCGAAGCTTAGGGAGGTCGAGTATTTGACTGGCGATGTTAAGCACAGGCTTCCCGCCCTTCAACAGGTTATCCCTACCCCTGAGCCCAACGAGAGTGTCGTATTTGTCTCTCACTACCTCTGGGGCTTGGGCTTGACTCTTGATCCCTTCGCGAGAGGGCTCATGTTCTATTACGGACTAGATTTTCACGATCTAGCTCCGGATTCCATCCTTCACATCTCGTTGTTTATCATCATGTGCGAAGCCTTCCTCCATGTCACCCCACACTTCGGCTTATGGCTCAAGATCTTCAATGTGAAGCCGAGGGTGATCGAGGGGTGATACGCAGAGTGCGGAGGCGCCGCAATAAGCAGAAAATCCGATGCCCCGTGGCCCGAAGGTTCCTTCCCGGAGGTGTCCGATTTATGGCAATGGAGGTGGCTCTATGTCACAGCTCCCCGGGGCTCAAAGTGGGCGGCCGCCCCTGCCTTCCGCTCGGCCCTCCACCTCAACTGGCGTCGTGGGCCAACGTGGGACTGGACTGGGGGCCTGCAAACGATGTACCGAAGTTGCAAAGCCGCATTCGGGAGCTTCTCGAGAGGGATATTAGTCTTGTCAAAATAATCCAGGTAATGCTAGTTCGGCGAGCCCTGCTGTGTAAACGTCGACCTCTCCGGATGTTGGAGTTCAATCCAGAAGGTCCGTGAACCATTCAGCACTTCTTCGGCATGACGCCTGAATGAATGTATAAGTTGTTCTTCGGACCACGAATAAAGTGTCCGGACACCACCAAGGATGCGGGCCTGAGCTGCAACCGCCCAGATACCCAAGTAAGTAACCCTATGACCGAACACTTTGTTTATATTTATCGTAACATTGTTCTGAAAGACTGTCCGCAACCAGGATTGGCTCAGTAAGGCGGAGAGAATCAGGTGTCCGGCTACGCTTCCCGAAGGCTCGCCCGGTCCGGCAATAGCCAGGATGCTTAAACGGGCGCTAAGTCAAGTGCCATCGGAGAAAGATGAAGGGAAGAGTGGAGAAGCCAAGAGGGAGCTTCACACATTGTGCATCCGAACCGGGGAAATTAATGTCTCCACGGAGGAGGACAATCGGGGAGGTGAATCTAAGGTTTCCTCCCCTCGCGGGAAGCAGAGGGCCGCCTCTGAAGACTTGGAAACGGAGGCGCCTAAACAAGGGAAGAAAACTTCACCAAAGGGCCCTGCCCCAAAGGGCGTTCTTACCGTACCGTGCCCGCTAACAGGCCAGCCCTCCACCGAGCTATAAGTTAATAAACAAGAAGCTTATTGCTTTTTCCTCTGAGAGAAATAACCAGGACCTATTTTTTGAAGTCCGGCTAGCAGTTCGTCTCAACAGGGTTCGTCCTCGGGGGATCTTCTTCCGGAGATGATGGAGAGTGAAACCCCACCTACCTCTCCGCCCCATGGGGCAGGCGACCCTGAGGTGTCGTCACGGAGGAGTCCAGATCCACTGAGGCCAGAAGCTAACACTTCGTGTCCCGAGCCCAGCGCGTTCGGCTCCTGTGGAGGACAATGAGAAGAGTCTGGGAGAGTCCGGTGCCCGGCCGAACATACTGAAGGGCCTCCTAGAGCAAGCTACTCTCTCGGAGGATCACCGTACACTAATGGGTACGGTGTTGGAGAAAATTTCCTCCGCCACAAGCGGGTTAAATGAAGCTTTTAGAAGCTTGCTCAAAGGCTTTGAGGTAAGCAACGAAATACGTAATTTTTGGTTGCACCGCACGCGATAGACGTGCTCTGTATAGATAGTAGCCCCTGAGACTGTGGTTGCCAGCCCATGGTGGCAAATGGAGGATCACACTCCCAGGTAATAATCGCACTTGTATTGGTGTGCAGGTTGCTAAGGGTCCGGAGGTAGACCAGACCGCTGAATTCACCGAATTGAGGCGACAGATTGATGTGGTGGATGCCGATATCACGCTTGTGAACAAGCGATTCGACGAGTTGCAGAGTATGCGCTCGTATTTCCTTATTTGTTTAGGAAATTGTAAGAAGGTTGTAATATTAAAATGATGTGATGTGGCTGCAGGCGGAGCTGCTGCCATTGAGGCCCTGAGGGCGGAAGTTGCCCTAGCCAAGGAACAAGCCCGGGTTAGCAATGCGGCTGCCCTAAAGGTAGCCGAAGATTTGAGAGCCGAACAGGTTGCTCATCTCCGAAGGGAAGAGAAGATAGCCGAGATGGCTGTGGAGCTGAGGGACGCCGCCGGCCGGTATGAGCTTCTCGAAAAGGAGAATCAGGCAAAGGCGGCTGACCTGAAGAAGGCGTTGGATTCGGCTAAGGAGATGCGCTCTGACGTTAGAGACGCACGGGCGGAAATTTGACAAGCCGGAGAAATTGCGGCTGGAAAACCCTATTTGTTGCGGATGAAGTTCCTAGATCCAAAGTATGCTCCTTTGGATCAACTTTGGAGCGCTGCAGATGAGTATGCGGATTTGGCGAAGAGTACGGCTGATGCGCCAAGTTATTCAAGGATCATAAAGATAATGAAATAGAAAGGCTATTCTGGTCGTGTAGGACCTTGAGAAGAGGTGTTTAGGGGGGGGTGATTAGATACTAAGTACCAAAGTTGCAGTTTTTAAGTTTCTTTAAAGTTTGAGTGGAGTTTAGGCACAAGTTTAACATTCACAACATATAGCAAGCATGCATGCAAAGAGTATATGAGCAGCGGAAAATAAAGCATGCAACTTGCAAGAATGTAAAGGGAAGGGATTGGAGGATTCAAACGCAATTGGAGACACAGATGTTTTTGGCGTGGTTCCGATGGGTGGTGCTATCGTACATCCACGTTGATGGAGACTTCAACCCACGAAGGGTAATGGTTGCGCGAGTCCACGGAGGGCTCCACCCACGAAGGGTCCACGAAGAAGCAACCTTGTCTATCCCACCATGGTCGTCGCCCACGAAGGACTTGCCTCACTAGCGGTAGATCTTCACGAAGTAGGCGATCTCCTTACCCTTACAAACGCCTTGGTTCAACTCCACAATCTCGTCGGAGGATCCCAAGTGACACCTAGCCTATCTAGGAGACACCACTCTCCAAGAAGTAACAAATGGTGCGTTGATGATGAACTCCTTGCTCTTGTGCTTCAAATGATAGTCTCCCCAACACTCAACTCTCTCTCATAGGATTTGGATCTGGTGGAAAGAGGGTTTGAGTGGAAAGCAACTTGGGGAAGGCTAGAGATCAAGATTCATATGGTAGGAATGGAATATCTTGGCCTCAACACATGAGTAGGTAGTTCTCTCCCAGAAATAGGATGCTGGAAATGTAGGTTCACACTGATGGCTCTCTCCATGAATGAAGAGGAGGTGAAGGGGTATATATAGCTTCCACACAAAATCTAACCATTACACACAATCTACCAAACTCGGTGGGACCGAATCATTAAACTCGGTCAGACCGATTTAGCAAATAATGTGACCGTTAGGGTTTTCGGTGGGACCGGAATGCAACTCGGTGGGACTGATTCGGTTAGGGTTAGGTGTCGGTGTCAAAACCGGCGGATCTCGGGTAGGGGGTCCCGAACTGTGCGTCTAGGCGGATGGTAACAGGAGACAAGGGACACGATGTTTTTACCCAGGTTCGGGCCCTCTCGATGGAGGTAATACCCTACTCCTGCTTGATTAATATTGATGATATGGGTAGTACAAGAGTAGATCTACCACGAGATCAAAGAGGCTAAACCCTAGAAGATAGCCTATGGTATGATTGTTGTTCGTCCTACGGACTAAAACCCTCCGGTTTATATAGACACCGGATAGGTTAGGGTTACACGAGTCGGGTTACAATGGTAGGAGATCTACATATCCGTATCGCCAAGCTTGCCTTCCACGCCAAGGGAAGTCCCATCCGGACACGGGACGAAGTCTTCAATCTTGTATCTTCATAGTCCAGGAGTCTGGCCAACGGTGATAGTTCGGCTATCCGGACACCCCCTAATCTAGGACTCCCTCATTAGGGCATAACGTAATCTCGGTAAGTCCGATTACACAAACTCGGTGGGACCGATTATGGTAATAAGCTTTCCAAAGAGTTGGTCAGGCAAACTCGGTTTGACCGATTATCAAACTCGGTGGGACCGATTTTGATAATAAGTTAACCAGAGAGTTTGCATTGTAATCCCGGTAGTACCGATTGCTCAAACTCGGTGAGACCGATTTTGATAATGGACATACACAGAGAGATTACAATCCCATCTCGGTGAGATCGGGATCCCTATCGGTGAGACCGATTTGCCTAGGGTTTGTGGCAGTGGCTAAGACATCCAAACTCGGTGGCGCGGATAGAAAGAATCGAATGGGCGAGTTTGACTTTAGGTTTAGGAAAATGTGTGGAAGTGGGAAAGTAGTTGAGGGTATTTGGAGCATATCACTAAGCACTTTGAAGCAAGAGGCTCATTAAGCAACACCTCATCCCTTCTTGATAGTATTGGCTTTTCCTATATACTCAATGTGATCTTGGATCACTAAAATGTAAAATGAAGAGTCTTGAGCTTGAAGCTTGATCCAATCCTTTGTCCTTAGCATCTTGAAGGAGTTCCCACATCCTTTAGTCCATGCCACTCCATTGTTGAACTTATCTGAAACATACTAGATAAAAGTGTTAGTCCAACAAGAGATATGTTGTCATTAATTACCAAAACCACCTAGGGAGCACTTGTGCTTTCAATCTCCCCCTTTTTGGTAATTGATGGCAACATACATCAAAGCTTTAGATAGAGATATAAAGAATAGCAATCTCCCCCTACATGTATGCAATCATGTGAATATGAAATATAGAAGCATGTGATAGCATAACCATGATAGAGCAGGCAATGTGTTACATGTATCTTGGCTATATGCATCAGAGCAAAAAGTATTAAAGAGAATAACTTCATGCCCATGAGTCCTTCTTGCAAACAGTATGTACATCAGCAAGAATTCCTCATACACATGATTGTGATGCATATACTTACCTTGTAGTCTTGAGTTGGCTTAGGATGGAATGAACCTGCGTAAACAAGGTTAGATAACACAGATGCATCTACTAGCCAGAGCAAACGAAGAAACCACAAGAATACCAAGACTGGGATGACATGTAGAGAGTGAGTACTGAGTACCACATTGGATTAGACATGTCCCCAAGAGTAAAGATATGCAATGAATTTAAATGATTTCTTTCCCTTAGATGTCTTGCTCCCCCTGAATCTAACATGGGATACCGGGAGAAGATAGGAATGAAACTCAGAGTCAAGGAAAACAGAGCTGAAAGATATTAATGATGATCAGAGCTAAAGTTCAGAGCTAATGTATGCTCATGCAAAATTGAGCACAACAGATCATATGAACATGTCTCTCCCCTCAAGAAGACATGTGGACATCTCTCCTCTTGAACACCAAACATCTGGGATCCTTGAGAAATACTTTCTACTTAAGTATTCTCTCCCCCTGGAGATCTCTCTCTCCCCCTGAAGGATCTCTCGCTCCTTCTCTGATGTGATCTCTCTCTCCAAATGATAAGCTTTGATGTCATCTCTCTCTCCCCCTTTGACAGCAATTTCCAAGAAGGGCTTGATAAAGATGTAATCTCTCTCTCCCCCTCTGGAATTTGTCGTGAATGGGTTTGATCCTTGAGTCACAACATAAAGCAATGATAAAAATGTGATGCTTGTAGAGGACAAGATTCATTGAGTGGAGCTGGATCAGAAGAAACACAGAATATGTGGCAAAGAGTTTTTCCTGTTATGAAATCGGTGGCACCGAGTGGTATGCTTCGGTCGTACCGAAAAGATTCGGTTGGACCGAAAATAACAAATCGGTTGAACCGAGTTCATCGCAGAGAGAACACTTGTCACCTTAGCTCACTAGACTAGTAAGACCTCACAAATATTTGCAAGGAATTAACTGAAAGATATGCAAGGAATAGATGCAGAAAATGCAGAGAAAATAGAAAGAAATCTAGATGAAGTTTTTTTTGAAAGAGGAAACACAAATGCATGTGACAAATGCAAAAACTCGGAAAAGAACACAGGAGAACTTCATCTAGAGATGGTCGGCGACAAAGTCACCTATGTTAGAGTATATTGACTTAGGAGTCAAGTGAGATCACTTGATCATAGGCCATACTCATCGTTTAAGATCAAAATGGGGTTGCCATTTTTCGTTTAAGCATCTTGATGTATTCACATCTTGTCGAGTTGCTTTAACTCATGACTCGGAGTAAAGCTTCTCTAAGATGGAATAACATACCTTGGTTGGTGGTGTTGTCCATGTAGTTGAACTTGCGTGGGTTGCTCAAGGTTGATGTAGCTCATCAAGAAATTGGAGCACCACTTGGAATTTGAGTCCATCTACCTACATGGGTTAGTTCTTGCAAGGAAGAGCACTTGTATATCCAAAAGTGACAATCATGAAACTCAACATAGAATTTGTCAAAGGATATGTTTGAATGGTTTCGTGCTTCCTTGTCTTCAACCACCTTGTGTAGAGACTTGGTGATGTAGAGATTGCTCAAGATATGAGTAGGTTTCAACCTCATGGAATTTGATTCAACCAAGTACCTACATGGGTTAGATAACATGCAAGATACAAATATATCCAAGACATAAGTTTTTCATCATAAGAGAAATATCAAGGATTAGTCATAAGCTCATGTCTTGCATGTATCCAATGGAGTTTCTACTCCAAGTTTGAAGCATCAATGATGTTCAATTCTCCCCTTAACCTGCAAAACACTTTCTCATCAAGAGGTTTAGTGAATATATCCGCTAATTGCTTTTCGGTGCGAACATGCTTAAGATCAATGTCACCCTTAGCAACATGATCTCGAATGAAATGATGATGAACTTCAATATGCTTAGTTCGAGAATGTTGCACAGGATTATGACCAATTTTGACAGCACTTTCATTATCACAAAGCAATGGAACATGTCTCACATATATCCCATAATCTTTAAGAGTTTGGGTCATCCAAAGTAATTGAGCACAACATGAAATAGCGGCAATATATTCAGCTTCGGCGGTGGATAAGGATACCGAGTTTTGTTTCTTGGAGGACCAAGACACAAGAGATCTACCAAGAAATTGACAAGTACCCCAAGTGGACTTTCTATCAACCTTGTCTCCGGCATAGTCCGAGTCGGAATAGCCAACAAGATCGAAAGAGGCCCTCTTAGGATACCAAATGCCAAAACTTGGTGTATGGATTAAGTATCTCACTATCCTTTTCACGGCCTTAAGATGACATTCTTTAGGGGCAACTTGATATCGTGCACCCATGCACACACTTAGCATAATATCGGGACGTGAAGCACATAGATATAACAATGAACCAATCATAGAGCGATAAACCTTTTGATTAACTGGTTCACCATCTTTGGTTAAGTCAAGATGTCCACTAGTAGGCATGGGTGTAGTCATACCTTTGCATTCTTGCATATTGAACTTCTTAAATAAGTCCTTGGTGTACTTTGTTTGCGAGACAAAAGTACCTTCCTTAGTTTGCTTGATTTGCAAACCAAGAAAGAATTTGAGTTCACTCATCATAGACATCTCAAACTTCTCCGACATTAGCTTCCCAAACTTCTCACTAAAATGAGGGTTAGTTGATCCAAATATAATATCATCAACGTAAATTTGGCACACAAAGAGTTCACCATTAACCCTTTTAGTAAAAAGAGTAGAATCAATTTTCCCAATTTCAAAGCCTTTTTCAATAAGGAACTTGGTCAAGCATTTATACCATGCTCTAGGAGCTTGTTTAAGTCCATAAAGAGCTTTGTGAAGTTTGTAAACATGATTGGGTTTCTTAGGATTAACAAAGCCGGGAGGTTGTTTAACATAAACTTCCTCCTCTATTTCACCATTTAGAAAAGCACTTTTAATGTCCATTTGGTACAAGGTGATATCATGGTGATTAGCATAGGCAAGTAAGATGCGAATGGACTCAAGTCTAGCAACGGGGGCGTAAGTCTCACCATAATCCATACCTTCGACTTGTGTGTAGCCTTGGGCGACAAGACGTGCTTTGTTGCGAACTACTTGTCCATCTTCATCTTGCTTGTTGCGAAACACCCATTTGGTACCGATGATGTTGTGGTTGTCGTCGGGCTTCTCAACCAATGTCCAAACTTGGTGCCTCTCAAAGTTGTGTAGCTCTTCATGCATAGCATTTATCCAATCTGGATCTTCCAATGCTTCTTCGACCTTCATAGGTTCAATGCTAGAGATGAAAGAATAGTTTTCACAAAAGTTAGCTAAACGAGTTTTAGAGCGAGTGATTCTCCCGGTTTGAATATCATTGTAGATTTGCTCGGCGGGATGGTCTTTAGCAATTCTTGCTCAAACTCGTGAAAGCTTTTGCTTGGGTCTTCGTTGAATATCTTCTTCATCTTGTTCTTCTTATTGGCCTTCTTCATTGTTGGCATTGTCGTTCTCTTGTCGTGGTGGAGAAGGAGGTTGTTGACGTTCATCTTGATGCACTTCCTCGTTTTCTTCACCTTGGTGTGTCCCACTTGTGGATGCTTCCGTATCAACTCTTGGTTCACCTTGTCGTGAAGTAGAAGCTTCCACTTGGACGGACGAGGTACTCTCCTTCACCTCCGTTGGACGGACCTTGCCAATAGACAAGTCTTGGATTGCTTCCGAAGGATCTTTGTCTCCTACATCAATTGGCAATTGCTCTACTTGCGAGCCGTTAGATTCATCAAACTTCACATCTACCGTCTCTTCAACCTTTCGGGTGAAATTGTTGTAGACACGGTAAGTGTGAGAGTTTGAGCCATAACCTAGTAGAAAACCTTCATGAGACTTAGGAGCAAATTTAGAACGACGATGCTTATCAAGAATGTAGCACTTTGAGCCGAATACTCGAAAGTATCCAACTTGGGGTTTGTTACCGGTGAGTAGCTCGTATGCCGTCTTGCCGAGTAGCTTGTGAATATACAAGCGATTTGTTGCATGACAAGCTGTCTCAACCGCTTCTGCCCAAAAGTGCTTCGACGTCTTGTACTCATCAAGCATCGTTCTCGCCATTTCGATGAGCGTCCGGTTCTTCCTCTCAACAACTCCATTTTGTTGAGGTGTGTACGTAGCCGAGAACTCGTGTGAAATCCCTTCTTCGTCAAGAAAGGTTTCCACATTTGCGTTCTTGAACTCCGTTCCGTTGTCGCTGCGAACCTTCTTGATCTTCACTTCAAATTGGTTTTGGGCCTTCCTAGCGAAGTTTTTGAAGATCTTTTGGACCTGCGATTTATCATCGAGAAAGAACACACGTAAATCTGGAAAAAACATCAAGTATAACTAGACCAAAAGAATTTCCACCGAGACTCTTGTAAGAGTTGGGACCAAAGAGATCCATGTGAAGTAGCTCGAGTGGCCTCTTCGTGGTCATGATGTTCTTCACGGGATGCCTTCCTCCAACCTGTTTACCTGCTTGACAAGCACTGCAAAGTCTATCCTTATCAAATATGACATCATTAACTCCAAGGATATGATTCCCTTTAATAAGCTTGTCAAGGTTTCGCATACCAACATGACCTAATCATCTATGCCATAACCAGCCTTTTGAGGATTTAGCTATGAAGCAAGTTTTAGGTTGAGCCTTTTTAGTGAAATCAACAATGTATAGATCACCTCTACGCACACCAGTAAAGACCATTTTATGATTATCTCGACGAAACACTTGGCAATCTACTTCAGTAAATAGAACATTGAAACCGAAATCAGCAAGTCTAGATACTGAAAGTAAGTTGTAACCAAGAGATTCAACAAGCATAACATTTTGTATGGAGATATCATGTGATATGGCCACCTTACCGAGGCCAACCACCTTACCCTTTGAGTTTTCACCGAAAGTGACAAACTTTCGAGGACCATCATTTTTAATAAGCTCACGAAACATGTCTTTATCTCCGGTCATGTGATCGGTACATCCACTATCAAGAACCCATTCCTTTCCTCCTGACATATATCCCCGAAGATTTGCCATAAGACCAAAATGTCTCATTGCATCATCAAGATCGAAGTCACTATCATCATCCTCATCATAGTATCCATGTTCAACATCGTCATGTGGTGGATCAAATCCTAGAGAGGGTGATTCATTAGAATGAGTTTGAAAATAATATTGTCTATGAATTCTTATAGCTTCGGAAATAATGTCACTAATAATACCAACATTTCCTTTGGCAAGCATAAGGTTTGTAAGCTCAAATAGACGATCACCAAACATAGGATCACTACTATTCATTTTGCTCAAAGCAATAGACTTATGGAGAATTTCGTCTAGATTTTTCAAGGAATAATTTGGAAAGCGTTCCTCAAGAAATTTCCATATAGTGTAGCACTAGTGCAGAACCGGGCAATAGCACTGTTCAGAAAACCTTTAGTGCCGGTTCCACAACCGGCACTAAAGTGTGGTCACTAAAGCCCCCCCTTTAGTACCGGTTCAGCACGAACCGATGCTAAAGGCCAACCACGTGGCACGAGGCAGCTCCGGGGGCAGGATCCCTTTAGTACCGGTTTGTTACACCAACCGGTACTATAAGGTTTGGAGGGTTTTAGTTTTATGATTTCTTTTCATTTAATTTTGTGTTTCCATTTTAATTCTTTTTCGCTTGCTGGTATTTTACGATACTACACATTGTACACGTTATGCATATATATATATATATATATATATATATATATATATATATATATATATATATATATATATATATAAATAGAATTTCTAGTAGAACCAATCATGCATATATATATATCATCAATGTCTCACAAACCACCATATTAATTAATTCACACAAACACACATGTATAGCTATATACAATTTCTCCTACATATGCATGTTGCCTTCGGAGCCAGTGGCATTAGCCTAATTGGTGCCTTCAGAGCACAATGACAATTGGAAGTAGTTTTCATGGGGGCGGTAGCGGGTAATAGTATTCTCCCTTCGGATTTATGACCTGGTCGAGCAAAAATCCCGCTATTTCCTCTTGAAGTGCTTCTACGCTCTCCGTTTCTATGAGCTTATCCCGCACCTCTGTGAACTGTTAAGAAAGAGATCAATATGCATGTGTATTAGTTGTGTGACTAGATATCGATTATGGTGTAAAAATTGTGAATAGTTTTCTGACAAGCGTACCCATTCCTGTCTTTGAGATCTGCTCCTTTCGGACGCCATCATGCGAATGTTCTCGCAAACGCAGAATGCACACAGATCAGTCCCTGCCGCTTCGTTGGGCCTTTACGAGAATGTAATTTGATCACATAATAATTAATCAAGCATGATAATTAAAGAGATGGCAGCTAGCTAGCTAGCTAGTACTACTTAATTACTTACCTTGGGTCGAAACTATTTAAGCTTTTTTTCCATTCGCCTTCCGTGACGCTGATGAACCTTGCCCAAGCCCTGCCCGCCGACAAAGAAAATGAATAAAGGGGTTATTAAATAGTTCATATCATGAAATGACAAACTAAACAGGCCGAGATATATAGTTAATAATGATTGAAATTACATGTTGACTATCCCAAACAAGATGTTATAGTCAGTATTTGCTTTGAGTAGTGAGTCCAGATTTCAACTGTTCAAGGCCAACTTTAATGATACACAAGATCCAAGGATATCTGCATGCACACACGCTTGCATGTCTTAATTAAGCGGGCATATGTAAGCAAAAACATGTAGCTAGCTAGTAGGCAAAAACAGAGAATTTGTAGTACAAGACAGTGTGACTCACTGGAAGTTGTAAGGAAGTAGTATATCTTCATTGTATTTGAGGCGCTTAAAGAACTCTAGCATGTTGTCCTCTACGACCTTTTGTTGATGTGCATTTATTTTCCATGTGTATTCATTAACGGTGTTTGGGTCAATGAACCCAATGCCAAAGCGTCCACCTTTTCTTATTTCATATATCTTCATCCTGCATAATACCACAGAAAAGAATATAGTGAGGATAATTACAGGTAATGATTGATCAAAAGGATCACTACAGCTAGCTTGAGACTTAAATTACAGAAAGAAATCACTTACGACAATAGCAACTCGATTTATAGATTTGTCGAGTGCGTCTTGATTGTATAACTGAAACAGTTCGAATACTCAACGGACGAGCTTTCTCATGGAAGTAATGCTCCTCCTTGACATTCACCATGAGGGACAATCGATTAGAAATCTTGGTAATGTTCATGTACCATTGATGCAATTCATACATTCTCGTTGGGAGGTTCTTGACCTTGTCCGGCTTGACCAAAGGTTGGCCCCGGACATATTTCCGCTTTATTTCATCCTCTGTAAGCACGTGCATGGGCTCGATCTCGAGGAGTTGTCCAACAGTGATGTTGAGAACTTCAGCCTGCATTATATGGTCCTTGGTTATTACCACATTGCCCACCTCGGGAACGTAAACTGTTTGCCCACAATAATATTGGTAGCAGATCGCCACGTGTTGTTGGCACAACAAGCGAGGGATCGATTGCGCCTCCTGTTCTCCCAGCTGGGGAATGGTTTTCCCGCATTTTTCGACAGCTGCTTGTTGTTTGCTCGATCCCGAGCTCGCCTCCTTACGTAAACGTGCTCGATTTAACTTCGTGATGTGGCGCTCATAGTCTGTGCCAACAGGCTTGGGAGCTGGTGGTTGAGCCATACGAATGAAGTGGTCAATTTTTTTCCTTAGGCACTTTCTCCCTTGGCGGCGGTTGCGGTTTCGGTGCAAAATGGGCTTCCACCTGGGCATTCGATATCGCTGTGTTTTCCTCCTCGGACCTGTCATAAGGCCTCTGCGGAAGAGGCGTGAGGCTTGGACCATATTTATATCGCTTGCCTCCGCCAGTACTTCCTCTACTACCTCGACTCGTACCGCTACGCACCAAAGCTGCGGGGTTTCTCTTCTGCGATTGATGAGGCGGCGGAGACGGCTGACGGGGCTGAGTTGGACAAGGAGGAGTGGCCTGAAGCTGTGCCGGACTTGGAGGAGGAGTGGCCTGAGGTTGTGCCGGACTTGGAGGAGGAGTGGACGTCTGATGCTGTGGCGGACTTGGAGGAGGAGGAGTGGCCTGACACTTTGCCGGACTTGGAGGAGGAATGGCCTGAGGTTGTGCCGGACTTGGAGGAGGAGTGGATGTCTGACGTTGTGGCGGACTTGGAGGAGGAGGAGTGGCTTGACACTTTGCCGGACTTGGAGGAGGAGTGGCCTGACACTTTGCCGGACTAGGTGGACTTGCAGGAGCGGGAGTCTGCTGACTCGGTGGCGGACTTCGACGAAGAGTCGGCTGATGCGGTGTCGGTGGCCTTCGAAAGATGATGCAATCCTTTTTCCATAGGATGACACGATGTTTGGCCTCTCCGAGAAAGTGCTCGTCGTCACCTCCAGGAATGTCAAGCTCTAGGTCCGAATATGGGTGCACCACCTCATCAACCAAGACACGAGCATAGCCCGCTGGAATCGGGTTGCAATGGAAGGTTGCCTTGGGGGGATTTGTAAAAGCAACGTCGTCCGCCACCTTCATGGATATGTTCTTCATTTTGACGTAGCTTGCGTTAGTGTTATCCGTGATGTCATCCACGGGTATCTATCCAGCATTGCTTCGTCTGGGCGGAACCCACGCTGCTTCTCGGCATGGATGGGGCGGTGCTATCCAATGCTGGATCAGCCGCTAGCTGCTGCATTCTGAGACCCCTTTGCTGGCTAAGTCGAGTCGATCTGCTCCTGCCGCCGCTGGAATTTGACCGCCAATTCCGCTTGACTTGCTTCTAGTCCTTGAAGGCGTTCATAGTCCCGCTTCCTCTGCTCCTCCTCCATCTTCCTCTTCTTCTCCTCCGCAATCTTCTTTCTCGCACGGGTTACGTAGTCGTTGTTCCACCTGAAAACCCTCATACCACGGAATAGTGCCCATGCCTCATGTTCTTCCCGGGTGTTCAGGATTTCCCAGGGCACGCGTAAGCTCGTCGTTCTCTCTGTTGGGCTGGAACACCCCCGATCGTGCCTCTTCTATTGCAACAAGTATCGCATCGTCGGCTCCCTTCAGACTTGCCCTCGTTGAAACATTGCCTGTCTTCGGGTCCAACTCCCCCCCCCATGTGCATAGAACCAAGTCCCGCACTGGGGCCAGCTCTAGTAACCGGAGTGACACCTGCATCCTCCATCTCTTTCTCGACTTATCCCACTTAGGCATTGCCACCGCGATAGCCACCGGCCCTAGCTTATGGAACTTATCCTTTTTTCGGCATTCTTCTTGTTTATTCTCGACCGTTCCTTAGCTAATTCCGAATCCTTGAATTTCACGAAATCGTCCCAATGAGCACGTTGGTTCTCTAGTGTTCCCTCGAATACTAGAGTCTTCCTTCCTCCCTTGACGTACTTGTCCCATTCACGATTCTTGTGGTTCTTGAATGCAACCACCATCTTCTTAAGAGCAGCGTCCTTGACTTTCTGCACATCTGCTTCTGTGAAATGATCTGGTAGGGTGAAATGTTCCATGAGAGTATCCCAAAGCAGTTCTTTTTGTTTTTTGTCGACAAAAGTAACATCTGGACGTGGAGCAGCGTCCTCTTTGTCTTTTTGTCTTTTGTCTTTTGTCTTTTGCTGGCTCTCTCCATTCTTGAAGGAAGATCGGGAGTTGGTCCTTCACAAGAACTCTGCACTGACGAATGAACTTGTACGCAATCTTCTTAGGCGCTAATGGTTCGCCATTAGGTCTGATTGCCTCGATATTGTACTTTACGCCCTCCTTCAACTTTTTGTTCGGGCCTCGTTTCGTCCTTTTGTCTGAAGATTTGCTCGATCCGGATGGCTGAAAGAACAAAGATCGATTCGTTAATATATCTTCAAGTCATTTAAAACATGTGATGATCACCAGATGCCTGCTTATATAAATATATATACCTCGCCGATCTTTATTGTTTCAAGATCAACATTTTCTTCATCATCATCATAATCATAGTTCATGACTTCATCAATTCGGTCGTCGCGATCGAATATCATATCACCCTCTCCGGTGTTGTTTAGAAATTCGGAGCCGTCATAAACTTCTTCATTCTGATCATCATCTGGCCCGTGAGGATGGCGTATCATATCGAACATGGCCTATTCTCCCTCTCTGCCGGTATTGTCCGCCATAGCTTTTATTTAACTAATCCAAAAGAAATATAAAACAATTTAGTATTCAAATTACAGCGTCTCGAATAATAGATATAATCTCGAATACATCGTCTTGAATAATAGATATAATCTCGAAAACATCGTCTCAAATAATAGATATAATCTCGAATACATCGTCTCGAATAATAGATATAATCTTGAATACATCGTCTCGAATAATAGATATAATATCGAATACATCACTGGCTAGGTAGCTAACAAAGATCGAATACTACGAAGAATCTAGGACACTCGCGGTTCTGCGGCGCGGGCGGTGGACACCCAAAGAGAAGGAACCTCACGGGATCATAGCTAAAGTGAGATCCCTGAAGAAACTGCCAGGTATTGGAGAACCTGCCGCCCTCTAACGCAACCATGTAGCGATGGACGTGCTCGTCCTCCTCCCTGACACGGTGACGTACCACCTCCGGCTGGGTCGGCTCCCTCCGCGCCGAAACTGGTCCACGCGAACGCCACCAAACGAGATCAGGGTCGACGACGGGACCGGGGCCGGGTTCCTCATCAAGCGGCGCGCCCTCCAGCAGCACCTCCCGGTGCCAGCCAGGAGCCAGTCCCGGACATGGGTCAGCCGGACGTCGTCATGAAGGGTCGACGGCGAGGATGCGGGCGGGCATCGTCGAGAACAAATACTAGCTATATGCCCGCAAAAGTAACATTTTTTAATAATTGGATTTTGATAACTAACATTTCTATATAACACTAATTATGCTATCATTGCATATGTCAAAATTCTATATGCTATTTCATACTAATTAAGCATCTAACACTAAAAACAGAAAAACAACTTCTATACATCCATTAAAAACAGAAAAACAACATTATATAAAAATTCCATACTAATTAAACACTAATTATATCCATCTAACATGCATTCATACATATATACTAGTGAAAAACAATAATCTAAAAATCTAAACTAATTAAACATACAAAATACGATATACTAATATATACATGCATTCATACATATATACGTGTGTGTGTGTGTTCATCAGCTTGTGTGTGTGTGTATGGGCTCGGGAGGGCGGTGCCCATGGTGGCCTTGGGGCGAGGGAGAGGGTTAGAGGGGAGAGCTCACAGCGGGCGACGGCGACGGCGAGGCGACGGCCGGGGCAGCAACGGGCCGAGGCGTGACGACGGGCGGCGACGCAGGGACGGCGCGACGGGACTGCCCGGGTGGCGACGGAGACGAGGGCGGGACGGGACGGGCGGCGACGGCGACGGGGCGGCGACGGGACGGGGCGGCGACGGCGACGGGCGGCGACGGATGGGGCGGCGACGGGTCGGTGACGGCGTCGATCGATCGGGGCGGGCGGTTCAATGGGGAAACAGAGGAAGAAACAGAGGGAGAATGAAATTTTTCGAAGTGTTGTATATATAGAAGGCACCTTTAGTACCGGTTGGAGCCACCAACCGGTACTAAAGGTCTGTTTTGGCCAGCCCAAGCGGCGGGAAGCGACCCCCTTTAGTACCGGTGGTGGCACAAACCGGTACTAAAGGCCCCCCCTTTAGTACCGGTTTGTGCCACGACCCGGTACTAAAGGGGGTGCAAGCAGCGCAGGTGCGGTCTTGACAAGTTTAGTCCCACTCGCTAGCCGAGGGGCGACCACACTGGTTTATAAACCCCGTGCGGTCGCTCTCTCGAGCTTCTCTCCAAAGCAGGCTTACTGGGCCTCGTGTTCTTTGCTTCTCAGGCCCACTTGGCCTTTATGGCTCTGCATCCTGGCCCAACTACAGGTTGGGTGTCTAGTCGTATGCAGGCCGCTCTGGCCTAGTAGGCGGGCTTTTTTTTTGCTTTATTTATTTTTGTGTTGTTTTTTTTGTGTATTTAGAGTTTCTTTGTGAATATTTTTTCTTTAGGTACAAAAAATTACAAACTTTCTGTTAGTGCCCGTAGTTTTCAAATTTGAATAGTTTAAATTTTGAATTACTTGAAATTAGTGTGAATCACTAGTTTGTGAATAACTTAACTTTAAAAATCAGTAAAGGCATGAAAGAATTTGTTTGCACATAAAATTTCTTCGCGTTTCAAATGCCAAAACACATAACTACCCTAACTATTACAGAGATTCCCCTCTAGGTGTGAAACACAGAAGAAAGTGATGATAGTGAAGCCGATCACATCCCAGATCTTTGGGTGTGAAACTTTTTCTTCGCGTGTGTCCCTTTGTGCCGTAACCATGGACAATCTTCATCATGTAACGGGATGCTCGGGTCAATATTCACTGTGAATGGAGCAATTTCATCAAACTTTTCATAATCTTCTGAACTGTCGGTCTTGTCATCCACTCCCACGATGTTTCTCTTCCCAGAAAGAACTATGTGACGCTTTGGCTCATCGTACGATGCATTCGCTTCCTTATCTTTTCTTTTTCTTGGCTTGGTAGACATGTCCTTCACATAGAAAACCTGTGCCACATCATTGGCTAGGACGAATGGTTCGTCTGCATACGCAAGATTGTTGAGATCCACTATTGTCATTCCGTACTGCGGGTCTTCCGTTACCCCGCCTCGTGTCATATTGACCCATTTGCACCGAAACAAAGGGACCTTTAAACCACGTCGATAGTCAAGTTCCCATATGTCCTGTATATAACCATAATATTTTCCTTTCCTGTCTTGGTTTCTACATCAAAGCGGACACCACTGTTTTGGTTGGTGCTCTTCTTATCTTGGGCGATCGTGTATAATGTATTACCATTTATCTCGTACCCTTTGAAAGTCATTATATTCGAAGATGGTTACTGGGACAGCAAGTACAGGTCATCTTCAATAGAGGTGTCATGCATGGTACGTACCTGCAACCAGCTGGCGAAACTCCTGGTTTGTTCACGTGTAATCCAGGTCATCGAGACCGCCCGGTGTTTGGAGCGTAGCAAATTCTTGTGTTCATCCATATACGGAGCCACCAAGGCGGAATTCTGTAGAACTGTGTAGTGTGCTTCAGTGAGAGAATGTCCGTCCATACATATTGTTTGTTCCCCTCCTAGCGTGCCTTTTCCATCCAGTCTGCCCTTATGTTGCGATTCAGGTACACCAATCGGCTTAAGGTCAGGAATAAAGTCAATACAAAACTCAATGACCTCCTCATTTTGATGGCCCTTGGAGATGCTTCCTTCTGGCCTAGCACGGTTATAAACATATTTCTTTAAGACTCCCATGAACCTCTCAAAGGGGAACATATTGTGTAGAAATACAGGACCCAAAACGTTAATCTCTTCACATAGGTGAACTAGGACATGCGTCATGATGTTGAAGAAGGATGGTGGGAACACCAACTCGAAACGACAAGACATTGCACCAAATCATTCTCAGAACCTTGGTATGATTTCTGGATCGATTACCTTCGAGAGATTGCATTGAGAAATGCACATAGCTTCACAATGGCTAATCGAACGTTTTCCGCAGAAGCCCCTCAATGCAACCGGAAGCAGTTGCGTCCATAATCACGTGGCAGTCATGAGACTTTAGGTTCGGAACTTTTTCTCTGCCATGTTTATTATTCCCTTTATATTCGACGAAGCCGACGGTACCTTAATCTCGAGCAGGCATTCAAAGAAGATTTCCTTCTCTTCTTTGGTAAGAGCGTAGCTTGCATGACCCTCGATGTATGCCGCCTTCCCGTGCATACGTTGCTGGTCCTCCGTGCCTCGGTGTATCTTTTGTCTTCCCATACACGCCCAAGAAGCCAAGCAGGGTCACGCAAAGATTCTTCGTCACGTGCATCACGTCGATTGCGGAGCGGACCTATAGGTCTTTCCAATATGGCAGGTCCCAAAATATAGATTTCTTCTTCCACATGGGTGCGCGTCCGTCAGCGTCCTTCGGAATAGGTTGTCCGCCAGGACCCTTTCCAAATATCACCTTCAAATCCTTGACCATATCATGTACATCAGCACTAGTACGGTGGCGAGGCTTCGTCCGGTGATCCGCCTCACCTTTGAAATACTTGCCTTTCTTTCTTACGGGATGCCTGCTCGGAAGAAATCAACGATGTCCCAGGTACACATTATTCTTACAACTATTCAAATATATACTGTCGGTATCATCCAAACAGTGCGTGCATCCGCGGTATCCCTTGTTTGTCTGTCCTGAAAGGTTACTAAGAGCAGGCCAATCATTGATGGTCACGAACAGCAACGCCTTTAGGTCAAATTCTTCCCCCATGTTCTCATCCCACGCACGTACACCTGTTCCATTCCACAGTTGTAAGAGTTCTTCAACTAATGGCCTGAGGTACACATCAATGTCGTTGCCGGGTTGCTTAGGGCCTTGGATGAGCACTGGCATCATAATGAACTTCCGCTTCATGCACAACCAAGGAGGAAGGTTATACAAACATAGAGTCACAGGCCAGGTGTTATGGTTGCTGCTCTGCGCTTAGACCAAACCATACGCTCCTTGCGTCATCTGCAAACTCCTTCCCGTACTTTCTTTCGATTTTTCTCCTTCGTGACCCGTCGTGGTACTCTCAACTTTCCGTCTTTCTTACGGTCTTCTACGTGCCATCGCATCGCCTTGGCATGCTCTTTGTTTTGGAACAAGCGTTTCAACCGTGGTATTATAGGAGAATACCACATCACCTTGGCAGGAATCTTCTTCTGGGCGCCGCCTCGACATCACCAGGTCATCGCGGCTGATCTTATAACACAATGCACCACATACCGGCAAGCGTTCAAATCCTCGTACTCACCGCGGTAGAGGATGCAATCATTAGGGCATGCATGTATCTTCTGCACCTCTAACCCTAGAGGGCGACAGCCTTCTTTGCTTCATACGTACTCTCGGGCAATTCATTGTCCTTTGAAGCATATCCTTTATCATTACCAGAACTTTCCAAATCCCTTGTCGATACACCATTCTCTCGCCTTCCATTGCAGCAATTCCAGTGGTGCCCAGCTTTTCTTGTCACCTCACGCAATTGGTACAACAATTTTTGTGATCCTCTAACATGCGCTGCAACTTCTTCTTCTCCAAATCACTTGCGCAGTTTCTCTTTGCATCGGCAATGGCCCGACCTAGATCATCAACGGCTCATCGATGCCTCTTCTTTAGCTTCTTCCCGCATTGCCGGCTCAGCTTCTTCCCGCATTACCGCTCAGCTTCTTCCCCATTGTTGTATCATCGTATTCAGGGAACCCATGGCGGGATAGCTGTCGTCGTCCTCTTCTTCTTCATTGTCTTCCATCATAACCCCTCTTTCTCCGTGCTTGGTCCAAACATTATAGTGGGGCATGAAACCGGACTCAAACAGGAGGACGTGAATGGTTCTTGACATAGAGTAATTGCGACCATTCTTACAGCCAGCACATGGAAAAGGCATAAAACCATCCGCTTGCTTGTTTGCCTCAGCCATAGCGAGAAAAGTATGCACGCCCTCAACGAACTGGGAGAGCATTGGTCATCGTACATCCATTGCGGCTCATCTTCATTACACAACACCGAATAGACCAAATTAATACAAGTTCATACATAAAGTTCATACAACACTTAAATGCAACAAACAAATAACTCTCTAGCTAAAGCATTTAAATGCAATAACAAATGCGATCAAGATTGCAACTAAGGTAACAATTGATCCAACAAAGATAATGATACCAAGCCTCACTATCGATGGCATATTTTCTAATCTTTCTAATCTTCAAGTGCATTTTCTCCATCTTGATCTTGTGATCATCGATTTACATCGGCAACATGCAACTCCAATTCCATCTTCTCCCCTCAATTCTTTTCAATTTTTCTTTCAAGTACTCGTTTTCTCTTTCAACTAAATTTAACCTCTCGACAATAGGGTTGGTTGGAATTTCCGGTTCACATACCTCCTAGATAAAAATATCTATGTCAACTTGATGGGCATAATTTGTCATAAACATGAAATGCAACAAATAGTTTTAAAAGAGAATATACCACATCCGAATCATAACAAGGACGAGGGCCGACGGGGACGGATATCAAAACCATGGCACTATGTATAACAAACAACATACGGGTAAGATAGTTATACGAGTAACTATATATCCAAATCACACAAACATCAATTTTTTATATAAAATTTCATGAACAAGAGGCTCACCACAAGGTGGTGCCGGCGACGGGACGGTGCGGGCGATCGACGGTGGTTACGACGGAGATTTAGAAGGCACTAAGTAAAGCACACCTACATATGCAAACTAAGTGTTATTTTTGACCTCAAATTGCATATAAATCAAATACTAGCACATATATATATTTCCTCCCAAATTACTAAACTCACAAATTAATCACTATATAAAGCATTGCAAGAGCTAGTCTAGCAATGAGAGATGAAAGTACAAACTTGCTAACCTTTGTGATCATTTGAATGGATGGGGGCCTTCAAATCTTGACAAATTTTTGGCAAAATGTGTGATGAGCTCGAGAGGAAGAGGGTAAGAACAGAGAGGAGAGGGGAAAGGGGAAGAACAGAACCGGTACTAAAGGGCCTGGAGGGGCCCCAGTCTGACAACATCCTGCCACCACTCTCATTAGTACTGGTTCGTGGCACGAACCGGTGCTAAAGGTTAGCCATGAACCGGTACTAATGAAAGCGGCCCGGCTAGCCGTTGGAACCGGCACTAATGTATACATTAGTGCCGGCTCAAATTCAAACCGGCACTAATGTGCTTCATGTTTGACCCTTTTTCTACTAGTGTAGGCACACTCAAAGGTAGGCAAGATTCTAATCAAGTTTCTAGGCAAGCCTCTAGCGATAAGATTAACAGTTCTAAGATTCCTAACCATGTCAATAGCTTCATCAAGGGTAGGATGCATAGGATCAACATAAGGTGCACAAGGGCTAGCTATGTACTTGTTAAAATGATATTGATTGAAAATAACAAGCATCTCATTTTTCCACTCACGAAAATACTCTCCATCAAGAATAGGCACTCTATGTCTAAGACTCCCCAAAGTAGACTCATCCATCTTCCTCCAATGGTGATTAAACCAAGGCAATGGAGACCAATGCTCTGATACCACTTGTAGGACCTTGAGAAGAGGTGTCTAGAGGGGGGGTGATTAGACACTAAGGACCAAAGTTGTAGTTTTTAAGTTTCTTTAAAGTTTGAGTGGAGTTTAGGCACAAGTTTAACATTCACAACATATAGCAAGCAAGCATGCAAAGAGTATATGAGCAGCGGAAAATAAAGCATGCAACTTGCAAGAATGTAAAGGGAAGGGATTGGAGGATTCAAACGCAATTGGAGACACGGATGTTTTTGGCGTGGTTCCGATAGGTGGTGCTATCGTACATCCACGTTGATGGAGACTTCAACCCACGAAGGGTAATGGTTGCGCGAGTCCACGGAGGGCTCCACCCATGAAGGGTCCACGAAGAAGCATCCTTGTCTATCCCACCATGGTCGTCACCCACGAAGGACTTGCCTCACTAGCGGTAGATCTTCACGAAGTAGGCGATCTCCTTGCCCTTACAAACTCCTTGGTTCAACTCCACAATCTTGTCGGAGGCTCCCAAGTGACACCTAGCCAATCTAGGAGACACCACTCTCCGAGAAGTAACAAATGGTGCGTTGATGATGAACTCCTTGCTCTTGTGCTTCAAATGATAGTCTCCCCAACACTCAACTCTCTCTCATAGGATTTGGATCTGGTGGAAAGAGGTTTTGAGTGGAAAGCAACTTGGGGAAGGCTAGAGATCAAGATTCATATGGTAGGAATGGAATATCTTGGCCTCAACACATGAGTAGGTAGTTCTCTCTCGTAAATAGGATCTTTGGAAGTGTAGGTTCAGTCGATGGCTCTCTCCACGAATGAAGAGGAGGTGGAGGGTATATATAGCCTCCACACAAAATCTAACTGTTACACACAATCTACCAAACTCGGTGGGACCGAATCGTTAAACTCGGTCGCACCAATTTAGCAAATAATGTGACCGTTAGGGTTTTCGTGGGACGAATGCAACTCGGTGGGACCGAGTCGGTTAGGGTTAGGGCATAACGTAATCTCGGTAAGTCCGATTACACAAACTCGGTGGGACCGATTTTGGTAATAAGCTTTCGAGAGAGTTGGTCGAGCAAACTCGGTTTGACCGATTATCAAACTTCGGTGGGACCGATTTTGATAATAAGTTAACAGAGAGTTTGCATTGTAATCTCGGTAGTACCGATTGCTCAAACTTCGGTGAGACCGATTTTGATAATGGACATACGGAGAGATTACAATCCCATCTCGGTGAGACCGAGATCCCTATCGGTGAGACCGATTTGCCTAGGTTTTGTGGCAGTGGCTAAGACATCCAAACTCGGTGGCCTCGGATAGAAAGAATCAGTGGGGCCGAGTTTGACTTTCGGTTTAGGACAAATGTGTGGAAGTGGGAAAGTAGTTGTGGGTATTTGGAGCATATCACTAAGCACTTTGAAGCAATAGGCTCATTAAGCAACACCTCATCCCTTCTGGATAGTATTGGCTTTTCCTATAGACTCAATGTGATCTTGGATCACTAAAATGTAAAATGAAGAGTCTTGAGCTTGAAGCTTGAGCCAATCCTTTGTCCTTAGCATCTTGAAGGAGTTCCGACATCCTTTAGTCCATGCCACTCCATTGTTGAACTTATCTGAAACATACTAGATAAAAGTGTTAGTCCAACAAGAGATATGTTGTCATTAATTACCAAAACCACCTAGGGAGCACTTGTGCTTTCAGGTCGCAATTTAGCTCTCCAACGTGCTCATTGCCATTAAGTGAGAATATGGCCGCTATAGTCGAGCTCCATAGGTTGTCCGGTATTGCAATGAGGTCTGTAATAAACCATCTATGGCCGAAAGGACCGAGGTCGGACAGTTACTTTGGTTTAGTGCAGCAACTATTTTGCGCCAGATCGTGAATCGATGCCGTGAAGAGGTTGGCATGCATAGAGGGTGCGCGGAGGGCTCTTGGCCGTGTTAAGACATATTGGGCGGATATGGAGGCCACCAGCATTGCAACCCAGGGTTCGGCTGGAAGCCATGACCCAACCGAGCACTATTTTGAGCAGGTCATAGAAGGTGCCCATAGAATAGAGGCCCAGTGCTCGAAGAATGTCATGTTCAAGTGACAAGTCTATTGGTTGTAAATAATTATGTGTTAATTATAGAGGTTGTTTTTATACTTTTGTCTGAAAGTATTACAATGTCTCCTGTGTGGCTGTTTATGTATGCATATAACATGGAAGTTAGCACTCGTTGGCTTTAGCCCCCACGCATATAATGCGGGGGTGTTCGAAGAAATTTGCGTAAACACACTTGATCCAAAGTCTTGGTACATTAAGGAGGTGATCGCACGTCGAACCAGGCAACCGGACTATATAGATGTAACGCTTTCACTTAGCCATAGGAGTTGAAAGGTGGGGCTACTATGTAGCCCCTGGTACTCCGCGTGCATCCGGATACGGTGCGCGCACGTACTTGACCGGGAAACCGGTCCTTCGTTGATGCGGAGGAATCCTATAGATTCTGATGAGTCCTCGAGTGGTTGACCAGTCTCTCGATGTATCATGACAGTCAGTTTTCGCCTTTCTCTACTGAGGTGCTCATCCGGAATAACCAGGGCACAATCGCAGTAGTTCTCCTTTGGCCGCCTTAGCCGATAGAATGGAACGTAAGGCAGCAAACCCAGGAGCCGGGCTAACCCAACATTTGACCAAAGACATGATTCGGAGTTGATGCATATAAGGCCAAACTAACGACGCCGAACACTCCCGAAGGTATTCGGACTTGATAACATATACTGGGCTTAGTAACGCCCTTGACCCTGTATTTCCAGGTACGTGCATTGATCTGTCGTGGCGAAAAGCCTATAACGCCAGTGTCCCTTGTGGGTGTATGGAATACCCATGGGATGTCAAGCAACAAAAGACAGTAAAGAAGGTTTACACAGGGGCTTAATCTAAAGAGAAACCTTTGAGCAGGGCCCTGCTGCACGTCTCCGCCTTTGTCTTCGTTGTGTCGTATCCTGGAAGGCTGTCGCACGAGTAGTGTATGTAAAAAGGAAAACTCATATAGAGGAGTAAGCGTGCGAGAAGTTGGTTATTATCAATGGATATTAGAAATATGAGATATTGGCCTATTGATAAGGCAAGCCGAATGTGTGGGCTTTATTATGAGTTGACAGCCCCTAGTACCATTTATGGGGATATATGTATAGCACTCAGCCAGGGTTTATCCGGGCTATTGTTGATGGTGGTGCACCGGACTCGTCTAGCCGTGTCCGTGGTCTTAACGACCAATCATGCGTTCTGGTGGGAGATATCGCTTATTGTCCAGCTACAGGAGCTGCCGCATACTGCTCTGTGTTTCCACTAACCGTTATGACGCCACATGGACCAGGCATCTTAAGTTTAAGGCAGGCGTAATTCGGTATTGCGTTAAAGCAAGCGAAGGTCGTTCTTCCGAGTAATGCATGATAACCACTGCTGGAGGGATCAATATCGAAGAGTAATTCCTCGCTTCTGAAGTTGTCGGGAGAACCAAATGTCACTTCTAATACGAGGGAGCCCCGGCAGCGGGCTTCAACGCCTGGTATCACTCCATTAAAGGTGGTGTTTCTCTGGCTTATTCTGGATGGGTCTATCCCCATCTTGTGGATAGTGTCCTGATATATCAGATTAATACTACTGCCGCCGTCCATTAGGACTCGAGTGAGATGGTATCCATCAATTATTGGGTCGAGCACCAAGGCAGCCGATTCTCCGTGCCGGATATTGGCCGGGTGGTCCATGTGATCAAAAGTGATCGGGCAGGCCTCCCAGGGGTTGGACTTGGGGGCAACGAACTCTATGTGAGTTGCTTGGACCATGTTTACTGTTTTGACTTCTGGTGGGAATTTTTTCTGTCCCCCAGTGTTCGGCTGTCGGGGCTCATCCTCATTTTCACTTGGTGTTTCCCTTCCTTTGTGTTCGGCGTTTAACTTGACGGCCTGCTTGAAGACCCAACATTCTCTGTGGGTATGATTTGCAGGTTTTTTGGGGTGCCATGGTTTTGGCACGATCTGTCCAGGACTTTGTTCAGGCCGGACGGTTCCTCATTCCTGCCCTTAAATGGCTTCTTTCTTTGACCTGGTCGAGGGCCCCTGAATCCGGTGTTAACCGCCATGTTGTCCGGACTTTCTTCATTGTTTCATCGCGTGTGCTTATTGCGTCGTGGTTTCCCGTTGCCATCTCGAATTTCGGATGTGCCTGGGTCGCTGGTGCCTCTACGTGCTAACCAGCTGTCTTCGCCCACACAAAAGCGGGTCATAAGGCTTGTTAGGGCCGCCATCGTCCTTGGCTTTTCTTGGCCGAGGTGTCTGGCAAGCCACTCGTCCCGGATACTATGCTTGAAGGCCGCTAAGGCTTCGGTATCCGGACAATCAACAATTTGATTCTTCTTAGTGAGAAATATGTTCCAAAGCTTACGGGCTGACTCTCCGGGCTGTTGTATTATATGACTTAAATCGTCTGCATTCAGGGGTCGGACATAGGTCCCTTGGAAATTTTCCCTGAAAGCGTCCTCAAGTTCCTCCCAACTTCCAATTGAGTTTTCGGGGAGGCTTTTCAACCAATGCTGTCGTGGAATTGTCACGGCAGATGTCCTCGTGAAAGGACTTAGTCGTAGGGCCATCGCACGGGTTAACCTAGAGGGGTTAAAGCGGACACAAGACACGTGAGTTATACTAGTTTGGCCCCTTCGATGAAGGTAAAAGCCTACGTCTAGTTTGTGATGGGATTGATGTGATTTCGGCGACTAGGGAGCGATAGCTTCGCCTCAGCCTCGAGTTCTCTGTCCTTAAACCGCCGCCGGGTCGTCCCCTTATATACACGGGTTGACGCCCGGCCGGTCTACAGAGTCCCGATCTGGCTCATACAAGTGTCCGGCTCGGTCTCTTCTCTCTTGTCTTACAACACAAGTTACAACACTAAGGCGGTTCACATAAATGGACCTTAAGTCGCCTCTGGCTCCGGGCCTCCTCCGTGGGCCTGGTTCATGGATTTAGGGTAAACCGGCCCCTCGTATGGTTCACACTCGATAGTTGTATCCCCAACATTAGGCCCCAGATTGACTTGAACTGGTTCAGTTAATCTTCAACATCTTCAGAAACTCTTGATCTCCTTTCATATTTTGTAAACCGCCATCCGCTTGAACCGCCGTGGCGTCATCCTCCGATCTCCGTGTCGGGGCACCACGACGTCATCTTTAATAAAGAAATCCAAACAGTAAGATTCCTTCATTTAATGCTATCCGGAAATCGAGGCGGCCGCCGCACCGTCCGCCGCTTTTGACTCCTCGATTCTCGTGCCCGTTGATTGCTCCGGTCCTTTATAAATAGACCGTCACCCTTTCTTCTTCTTCTTCCGCTCTTCTCCTTCCTCGCGACGCCTAGCCCTGAAGCTCCGCCATCGCCCCGACCTTGAACGACGCCTCAACGCCGGGCATTGCATCAACCTGATCGTATCGAGTTTTCGGCGCTCCTCCGCGGTTTCTGCTCGTCAGGTAAGGTTCCTCTCAAGCCCTAGATCCCATCTGAAAACCCTGTTCAACTCATAGTTCATAGGTGCTCATATCAGTTCTTCATACCTGCTCCGCCATGGCCGTACGACTCAGCCGTACCGTACATCCCGTGCAGGTGGCTGCCCCGCCGTCCAATTAACTCTTTATGCACCTTTCCTTTTGTTCAGATCCTCGAGTGTAGAATACCCGAACCCTCCTGCTCTTTATGAGGTTTGCATAGGTCGTAAAGTTTTTCTTACTAGAGCTTCGGTAGATCTCGATTACTTCCATTCGCATGTGAAAACTGTTTCTGTCCACACTTAGTAGATTTTTCAGCTCTGCCTTATTCGGCGGTTTAACTTTTGATAGCTAATCCGTCACTCCATTAGTCCTCAGTTAAACCGGAATTGGAAGCCGGCTGCTGAACCGCCGGTTTAACAATGTATGATATGCCTGAACCGTTTAATGGTGAACCGTTTCTTCCTTTCTTTCGCAGCTTAGTCTTCCGGAATGGCTCCTCAATTCTCAGCTTGCAATTGGGTCCGGTCCAAAATTACTGAAACGCAAAACAACGGCTATGTCACCACTGGCGGTTTGGCTCCAAAAAATGTCCTCCACTGGCGTGTTCCGGATGGCGAGTTTCCTGCCGAGCCACTAGAGGGAGAAGTAATTGTGTTTATGCAGCACTTAGACCGGGGATTCTGCCCGTCCGGTTCAAAAAATTTCCGGGACGTCCTTGCAAGTTTGAAACTCCATCCGCAGGATATCGGCCCGAACTCTGTGTCAAACATATGCAACTTTCAAGTCTTCTGCGAAGTCTATCTTCGTGAAGAACCATCGTGGAGTTGTTCCGGATTTTTCCACTTGAACCGCCGTGCATCAATTTTCTCGATGGTCCCAACACGTAGCTAGGCAGCGTTTCAATCCGAAGAGGAAGGAAGTGGATTTTCCTCACGCCAAACACCACAGCCATCCAAAGGATTGGAACCAAACCTGGTTCTACTGCCGGAACACTGCTCCTGCCAACGAGAACCCCTTGCGGGTTACCGTCCTCACCGCTCAAGAACCAGCATCCGCTGCCTTCACGCTTAACTGCCATGAACGGAAGAACTTCGCCTCAAATAATCAAGCTCCGGGCTCTAATGGCCAATGGCTTAACCGGCGTGGACCTTGTGCGGTGTTGGGTTTCTTGGGGCATCTTGCCACTAAGCCGCCGGCCGGATTGATGCATGAGTACACCGCAGCCTCAAAGACCCTCAAAGACGCCACGAGCTGCCCATAACTGAACTTGAGGTCACAGAGATTGTAAAGAAGTTGCTTGATGAACCGATCTCCGTCGCAGCCTAACGGGTTGGCTCCATTACGTGTTGCCAACAAACCGCCGCGGTAAATCTCTACTCACCGCTTATGGGTCCTTAATACTTTGTTGATATGCATTAATCCTTGTTACTTCTCAGGCTGACAGCTCCTTCTGGAAACGTACTAAACCGGTTCGGGCGCCGCGTGTAAAGTCCAAGGCCACCAAGAAGGCAGGCAAGAAGAAAGCCGCCGAGTCCTCTGATCCGCCGGAGGACGAAGAATCAGAAGCTGAGGTAAAATTTGATATTCTTACGGGGGAGCCGCCGTAAACCGGCTTTCCGCTTTGTGTTTCCTCTTGCTTATGACTTGTCCCTTTGTATTCCTTTTACTGACAATTTCACCTCCCAGGATGATGCTGAAGCCAGTCATGCCGACCCTGTTGAGGTAATCATTCTTTCTTCCGAATCCGATCTTGCACCGGTTAAAAGAATTCGTCGCGCCGTCCGGAAAGTGAAAAAATATCCTTCATGTGCTTACTTGAATCCAAATCTTTCCTTGAAGACACAAGAGGTGAAGAGCGCCGCAGACGACCCGCACAATGGCCAACGGATTACCTCATCCGGTTTACGGACACACCAACCCGAAGCGTCGTCCGAGGTGAATTGTTCTCCGAAAAGCGTTATCCCTTAAAGGGTTTCTTCCGATGTCCTCTCAACCCATCGACCAATTATCGGGCCTCTTCCAACTCGTCCGGCGGTTCATCAACCACGAATCGCCACCGCTTAAAGTTGCTGCAGGTACGCATAGCTGTTGTCTCGTCAATTCGGTTTACCATTGCTTTGGCCAATTTGTCTTAATTCAATTCTGAATATTGCAGCACCAAGGCTCGCTTGAGTAAGAAAGCAAAACCCTTGACCCTCTGCGGATGTTGATCCGGAAAAGACCCTGAACAGACCCATGAAAATCCTCAAGTCGCTAAGAATAGCTCCGGCGAGTTGTACCGAGACGATATTGCTGATCCGCCGGCTGAACCGGGGGCTCAAGTGGAAACCTCGCATCCTGCTCCACCGAGTCCGACCGCAGAGCAGGTCGTAACTATTGAACCGCCGAGCCAGAGCATGAAGGCACCAAGCCCAAAGAAGACCGCCGATCCGGTCAGCCCGGCCAAGAATGATGATGTTATTGTGACGGGCACTGGCTATACTGCCCCTAGCCAACCGGTCGCTTTAACAAGACACAGCGCCAAGGGAGAATCTGCCACCATGGGTAAAGACAAGGGGAAAACTGATCTGTCAGCTTACGACAATTTTTCTGCCCAAGAACTTCACTCCGGCTTTCTGAACCGGCTCTACACAAGCCGTGACCTTGAAGCCGGTCTGGTAAATCGCATGAAGGACCGCTATGAGGTAAGGATTTATGCCTGTCTTGTACTTTTGCTGCGCAATCACCCCCAAGGGTCGGTTTAACTTGTCATAGTCAAAGCGGCGCTTAACTTCGTAAAACAACCATACACCTTGAACTGCAGTACTGTAGCCCCCAAGGGTCGGTTTAACTTGTCATAGTTAAACCGGGACTTAATTTCTGTATCCCATACCGAACTGAGATCAATTAGCCATTAGCCCCCAAGTGCCAAGTTGAATACTTGTATTGAGCGTGGGACTTTATAATAACACAACTAACATGCTTCCTTTGCTATCGTAATGAGATATACCAAAGAAACCGTGCAACTCAAGGACCTTCGTGCCAGCTTGGAAACTCAACAAGCCGAGACCACCAAGGCCAAGGATGAATTGAGAACTGCCTTGGCCGCTATGGAACAGCTGAAGGAAGGATATGCGTCCGAAGCGGGCCAAATGGAACACCGAGAAACCGGTTTGACAAAGCGGGCGAAGATGCCGAATCAGCTCTTAAACCGTTACGAAGAGCTTACGGATCAAGCGCCAAGTTCATGCCATGACCTCTGCCATCTTTGGTAAGAAAATTTGCACTGAGTACACCTGCTTTAATATTGCCGCCGGTTTAACTTGAGCTGTCTGAACCTGGTGCAGGCAAGCGTATTGCTCATCTGGGCTCTGACGTGCGGAAGAAGCTCAAGGCTTCTTACACCCTGATTGAGCAGTTGTATACCGGCGCCCAGCGAGTCATATGCGCCACATCGTACGACAACACGGCGCCGTCCCTGATCAGAGAGACACTGGACCGGCTGTCCATGGTTCCGGGGCAGCTTGAAGAGTTGAAGCGATCCGCGGCCGGCTGGCACCCTACTTGCTCTGACTCGCGCCAAGGCGTGGATAGCAGATCTTGATCCGGCTGACATAGCCAAAGGTTTCCCCAGCGCCAAGAAAATGGTGAAGCCTTTGATAACGACGCTCAAACGGATAACAAAGGAAATGCGCCCATTGGCGAAGTCAATCGCAGCTGAAGCCAACTGGCGGTTCACCGCTCTTTTATGACGCAAACAACAAGCGGGTGGAGTTTGTCATCCACGAAGTCGAGCCTTGTTCCTCCAATCCGTAAGCACACTTATGCCCTGATGTTGATCCGGCTGAGCTGATAAGTGAAGAAGCTGTCTTTCAGGCCTTAAGCCGGATTGACTGGTCTACCAATGACTTCCGGGCTTTGGGTGAGGAAGAAGAAGAAGTTGAACCGACGCCAGGCGCCCCCTCTACCTCACGTCAACCCGGCGAAGAAGCATAATCCGTCAAGCCGGGTGACGCCTCCAAGCTTCAAGGCATAACACCACATGAAACACCGGGCCGTAGGCTTTGTAATAGGATAGTCAGCACTTTGTTTTGAACAACGCCTTTACAACCTCGATCAGAACCTTTCGCACGGTGGTGCGATCTCGTGGAGTGATGAACCTCAACTTATTTTGCCTGCAATCACAAATTCTTTAACCCGCACGGCGGCTTGTGTCGCCAAATTGGCTTGTGACGCCCATATATTTATATAAGAAAATAAGGATGTATATGATCAAACATTATGATATAAAAATACCTGCCAGCGTCGGGCATGCAGTTGGCTTAGCCAATCTTAAGGCGGAGGTTTAGAAACCATTACCGGCAAAGGAGAAAATAACTCCTGTGCTCAAAATGCCGGTTTACCGTGTAAACCGTGTCGGGCATGATAAGCCCCCTGTTACTCCATAATGGGATGTTAACAGAAAAATCAAACCGGAACAAAATCGCCGGATTAAAAATGGACCGAATTCTGACAACTTGAATCCGGTTTAAAGAGGTTTGTCGATTTAAGAAGGCAAACAAAAATCAAATGATTGGTATAAAAACCATATGGAAACAAAGGCAATGATAAAAACCGTTTTGCAAGAAAAGGCTTTACTGAGCCGGATCAGATGGTGTTACCATGGTCGGACAGGACCAAGCTCCCTATAAGGTGTAGCGATGGTTCAAGTCAGCCAGGTCCCCAACTGAAATCGTGGCATGATGTCGATCAAGTGGCATTGCAATGGTTCGAGTTCGACCAAAGCCCCCAAGTGATTCTATGGCCTTAGGCCGACCAAGATGCGTGACTGGTTCAGACGTGACCATGTCCCCAAGTGATCTGGTGGCTTTCGCCTGTCAAGAGGTGTTGCATTGGTTCGGACACGACCAAGCCCCCAAGTGACAAAAATTTCTAAAAATCAAGGCAAAGGGTTAAACCGAGGCCGCTTCACGACAACATCTCCATGTACCCAAACCGACTTTATACGTAACGGATACCCGCTTTGGCCGAGGATCCGGTTTATTGCTTTTATTCATAATATATACATTGTCTTAATATGTACATAAGTGGAGCCGATGGCTCAGGTATAATAAGGCCGAAGATGAGCTATGTTCCACGGCCTGTTGGTCTCCTCTTCTGACGTGCGTGAGTCTTTCCGCTCTCGAACATCAATCAGATAGTATGACCCGTTGTACAGATTCTTACTGAGCACAAAGGGCCCTTCCCAAGGTGGGGATAGCTTGTGCATATCCGTCTGGTCTTGAATGAGCCGAAGCACCAAGTCTCCTTCCTGAAAGGTTCTTGTTTTAACCCGCCGGCTGTGATACCGACGAAGATCTTGCTGGTAAATCGCCGAACGAGCAGCCGCCATATCTCGCTCCTCATCCAGTCGATCCAAATCGTCCTGCCGGGCTGCCTCACTATCGGCCTCAACATAAGCCGCCACGCGGGGCGAGTCATGACGATATCACAGGAAGGGCCGCCTCCGCTCCATAGACCATAAAGAACGGCGTGTATCCAAAGTGGATCTGTTTGGTGTAGTATTGATACTCCATATCACGATGGCAGCTCCTCGACCCAACAACCCGGCGTCCTCACTAAAGGGACCATAAGCGGGGTTTAATACCCTCAAGATCTCCTGATTAGCTCGTTTAAGCTTGACCATTGGACTGTGGGTGGGCCATCAAGAAACGCTGCGGATGTGCTCGCTCACAAAACTCCTTCATGGCTCCCTTGGATAAATTGGTGCCATTGTCCGTGATGATACCGTGTGGAAACCCAAACCGAAAATCACCTTTTGATGAACTGAACCGCCGTGGCGCATCACACTTACTTAACAGGCTCGCCTCGACCCACTTGGTAAACTTATCAACCGCCACCAACAGGTGGGTTTTCTTGTCTTTGGACCTTTTGAAAGGTCCAACCATATCCAGCCCCCAAGTCGCAAACGGCCAAGTAATTGGAATCATCCTCAATTCCTGAGCCGGTACATGAGCACGTCTGGAGAACTTTTGGCAACCATCACATCGTCTGACCAGATCTTTCGCATCAGCATGGGCAGTCAACCAATAGAAACCGTGGCGAAACGCTTTGGCCACCAAGGATTTTGAACCGGCGTGATGACCACAATCCCCTTCATGGATCTCACGCAATATATCACGGCCTTCCTCAGGGGACACACAACGCTGAAACGCCCCGGACACGCTGCAACGATGCAACTCGCCTTTATGTATGGTCATAGACTTAGACCGCCGAACTATCTGTCGGGCCAGCATCTCGTCTTCTGGTAACTCGCCCCGGTTCATGTATGCCAAATAAGGGAGGGTCCAATCCGGAATGACATGCAAGGCTGCCACCAAGTGAGCCTCCGGATCAGGAATAGCTAAATCGACCTCATCAGGAAGCTTAACTGACGGATTGTGCAGTACGTCAAGGAAGACATTGGGCGGGACCGGTTTACGTTGAGAACCGAGCCGGCTTAAAGCATCCGCCGCCTCGTTCTTCCAGCGATCCACATGGTCCAGCTGATAACCTTTAAAGTGTCCTGCAACCATATCCACCTCCCGACGGTACGCAGCCATGAGTGGGTCTTTGGAATCCCAAGTACCTGATACTTGCTGGGCCACCAAGTCCGAGTCACCAAAGCACTTGACCCGGCTTAGATTCATCTCCTTAGCCATCCGTAGACCATGGAGCAAAGCTTCATACTCAGCTGCATTGTTAGTACAAGGGAACATTAAGCGAAGAACGAGCAGAACTTGTCACCTCGTGGGGAAGTTAATCGACTCCACCCCGAGCCCTCCAATTGCTCGGACCCATCAAAGTGGATGGTCCAATAGGTATGATCCGCTTTTCTTGAGTGCTTGCAACTCCGTCCAATCATTAATGAAATCCACAAGTGCACGAGACTTTACTTCCGTCCGAGGCACATACATTAAACCGTGCGGCCCAAGTTCTATAGCCCACTTAGCAATCCGCCGCCGCTTCCGGTTCAGTATGATATCGCCCAAAGGAGCTGAATCGACCATCGTGATGGGGTGCCCTTGGAAATATTGCTTGAGCTTCCGCTTGCCATAAAACCCCATATACCAGCTTACGCCAATGTGGATATCTCTGCTTAGACTCAATGAGGACCTCGCTGATATAATAAACCGCCGTTGAACCGGATACTCCTTCCCCGCCTCCTTCGCTTCCACCACAATGGCCACGCTGATCGCCTCGGCATTAGCAGCAACATATAACAGAGCGGCTCCTTGTCAATGGGAGCGGCAAGAACAAAGGGTTGGCCAGCTGCCGCTTTAAATCCTCCAATGCCTCATCAGCGGTGAGCTCGAACATTTAACTGATCCGTCTTCTTCAAAGATCTGGTACAAAGGAATGGCCTTCTCTCTAGGCGATCGATAAACCGCTTAGCGCAGCAATCCGACCTGCCAAACGTTGGACATCGTTGATACACTTTGGCTTAGCCAAGGAGGTGATAGCTGTAATCTTCTCCGAATTAGCTTCAATGCCCCTGTTGGACACAAGGAAACCCAATAACTTGCCGACCGGAACACCAAAGACACACTTGGCCGGGTTAAGCATCATCTTGTACACCCGCAAGTTGTCAAAGGTTTCTCTCAAATCCTCAATCAGTGTTTCTTTCTCCCTTGACTTAACCACGATATCATCCACATAAGCGTGCACATTACGGCCGATCTGTTCATGCAAGCAGTTCTGTACGCAACGTTGATAAGTTGCTTGGGCGCTCTTGAGCCCAAAAGGCATAGATACATAGCAGAAGGCTCCAAAAGGGGTGATAAACGCCGTCTTTTCCTGGTCCTTAACCGCCATCTTAATCTGGTGGTAACCGGAATACGCATCCAAAAGCTCAACGCCACAACCCGCCGTGGCGTCGATAATCTGGTCAATGCGGGAGGGCGAAAGGATCTGCTGGACAAGCTTTGTTAAGATCTGTGTAATCCACACACATGCGCCAAGTGTCGTTCTTCTTAAGGACCAACGCCGGATTAGCAAGCCACTCTGGGTGAAAGACTTCAACAATAAACCCTTCCGCTAAGAGCCTAGCAACTTCCTCTCCAATGGCCTTGCGCCTTTCCTCATTGAACCGGCGAAGAAACTGCTTTACCGGTCTGTACTTGGGGTCAACATTAAGAGTGTGCTCACGAGTTCCTCGGTACACCGGCATGTCGAAGGCTTCCATGCAAAATGTCCCGATTCTCACGGATGAACTCGATGAGCGCTTTCCTATTTAGGATCTAAGTTGGCACCGATGGTGAACTGCTTGGACGAATCGCCGGCACAAAATCAACAAGTTTTGTCTCACTGCCGATTTGAACTTTAAATCCGGATCGTGCTCTGTAGTTGGCTTCTACAAAGGGGTCATATCCGCCGGATCAACATTGTCTTTATAATACTTTAACTCTTCAGTGGCACAAACCGACTCTGCATAAGCCGCATCACCTTCCTCGCACTCCAAAGCGATCCGGCGGCTACCATGAACCGTTATCGTCCCTTTGTGACTCGGCATTTTCAGCTGCAAATAAACATAACAGGGCCGTGCCATAAACTTAGCATAAGCCGGCCGCCCAAAAAGGGCGTGGTAAGGACTTTGAATTTTCACCACCTCAAACGTCAATGTTTCCGATCTGGAGTCATGTTCATCCCCAAAGGTCACCTCCAGAGCTATCTTACCGATCGGGTACGCCGACTTGCCAGGCACCACACCGTGAAACACTGTGCTGGACGGCCTAAGATGCCTATCTGTTAACCCCATACGCCGGAAGGTCTCATAGTACTGGATGTTGATGCTGCTTCCTCCATCCATAAGCACCTTGGTAAACTTGTATCCTCCTACCTGAGGCGCCACCACCAGGGGCTAATCGACCCGGATTGTAAACCCGGGAGGGTGGTCCTCTCGCTCCACACGATAGGTTGCTCGACCAGCATAGGTAATGCGGCGCAGCCGGTTCAACCACACTGACCGCCCGCTTCTGAAGTTTTCGGTCTCGTCTGTCCAAGCTGGTGGTAAAGACGTGGTACTGTCCACCGTTCAACTGCTTTGGGTTAATTTGGTAACCCGTCTGCTGCTGTTGTTGATTGTAACCCCCTTGGTTCTGATTGTTCGATTGTTACGATTACTCGATCGCTACGATTACTCGATTGCCTTGCCGCCGGATTACCACGAATCTCGGGCCGAATTTCTCCACCATAACCCGGGGCGGATCCTGAACCGCCGCCGGGCCCTTGATCATACCGAAAAGAGTTAGAGTTTTTGAACTCCTGCATAATATAACAATCCTTCCAAAGGTGGTTTGCCGGTGCCTCCTTCGTCCCATGCTTCGGACAAGGTTGATTCAATATGTAATTCAGACGATCCGGATTGTGACCGCCCCGGTTTGATTGCTTACCCTTGCGCCGTTGACCCTTGTCCTGCGCGTTGGTGTTGGCTACGAAGCCCATGTTACCGTTTGCTTTACGCTTGTTCCCTCCATTGCCTGAATGATGCTGCTGGCTTCTGGGATTGCTGTTCTGTTTTCCCTTCCCTACTTCGTCATCCCCAGACTCGGGATCCTTGGTACTATCAGAATCAGCATACTTTACCAAAACGCCCATTAGAGTGCCCATGTCATTGCAAAAGCGCTTCATGCGACCCAGCTTCAATTTCAATGGTTCAAACCGGCAATTGGCTTCCAAGGTTAAGATCGCGGAATCGGGGTTGATCCGGTCTGAAGAGTGTAAAACTTCCGAAACGCGGCGCACCCAATGAGTTGTGGATTCTCCCTCCGCCTGGACACAAGCCGCTAAATCCACCACAGACATGGGCTGCTTACAGGTGTCTTTGAAATTTTGAATGAACCGGGTCCACAACTGGGTCCATGAACTGATCGAGTTGGGTGGCAAGTTCTTCAACCAAGTCCGGGCCGTACCTTCCAACATCATAGTGAAATATTTCGCACACGCAGCTTCATCCACATCCAGCATCTCCATGGCCATCTCATAGCTTTCTATCCATGCTTCTGGAGCCAGATCGGCAGTATAATTGGGCACCTTGCGTGGCCCTTTGAAGTCCTTGGGCAAACGCATGTTGCATAAAGCGGGGACGAGGCAAGGCACCCCCAAAGAGCCAGACGTGACCCCCGGTTCAAAGATGGTCGGACGAACCGGTGCGAGCGGATGATACTCAGGTTGTGCTGCTAACTCGGCCTCCCTACGTGCCCTGGCGCGGTCCACTACCACTTGAGCATCCTCGAAGCCACCTGCGGGTTGTTGCCTTGAGGCGGACCGCGCTGCACATTGCTTGACACGGTCGGTTCGTCGGCGCTGTCGGCTATAGCTCCGGCTTGGGCGGGGTGGAGTGGATCCGATCCGACTATATGAATCGCTTCTGTTGAGCGAGCCGTCTGAGGAGCTCCTTAACCCGGCGTGTCTCTACGCTTTGTGGTGAATCGCCTTCAATTGGAATCGCCTCCAACCGTGCCGCAGCCGCAACAAGGTTATCCATCGGGTTGGAGTAGTGACCCAGAGGTGTCTGCACAGCCTGGGGCGCACCGGTATGATGTCGTGGCAGATCTATCACACGAGGCTGAACCGGCGCGGCCGTCCCAGGTGCTTCCGGCCGGTTTATAACCGGCGGCGGATTACTGGTCCCTGCCCCTGGGGAATTGAAAAGCTCTATTCCCTCGAACATCGAAGGTAAACGGGATCTGTACTTCCTTTTCATGACTTCATGTGACGCGCTCTAATCCAGCATGAGCCTATAAGCCTGCGCATCCAAAGCGGCCCGTTCCACCGCCATCCTCACGTCCGCGGCTGTCAGGTCCGCTTTAGCTTTGGTGATCTGTTCCCTCACCTTTGCAATCTCCGCATTGTGGAGGTCCTGATCCGGCGGATTAGCCTCTGCCATGAGCACAGCCAATGCGTCGAAAAGTTCTGATAAGACTTGAGCCGGTGGGCGCCGCAGGCCTCCTTCCCGGCTGCCGTCACGCCGTTGAACCGGCGACCAGGCGCCATGGTCGAAGAGTGGGCGCCCGCTTGCGTGCGCCATGAAGATTCCAACCCGGTTGGGTAGATCAAAGGGGTCCGGAATACTCTCGCCGTCGGAACAGCCCCCGATCTGGCCATCTTGCAGCTGGTACAGAGACTCCGTTTCTCCGGCTGACGACTCGTCGCCCGAGTAGACAACGGTTTCGCCGCGGATGCTGATCCGTCCTCGTAGTCTCCGTGGGCGACTCCTCACAAAGCATGCCGACCGCGGTTTAGCGGGCAGGACTCTTCCTCGCCTCGCTGAGCCGTCTCGGCGAGGTCGGTGCGGATGTCCGCCCAGCCCTGGCTCGCCGATCTTGCCGATGAACACGTGTATGCCGCCAAAGGGGACCCGGTACCCGTACTCAACTGAGCCGGCCTCGGGGCCCCAGTCCGCATCGTCGATGTAGAGCTTGCCACGACGACTCTTTGTCATCCGGCCCACAGCATAGCCTTCGAGTCCTTCGAACTTGCCCTCTAAGATCATCAAACCGTCGCGCGATAGCCCCACGGTGGGCGCCAACTGTCGTGGAATCGTCACGGCAGATGTCCTCGTGAAAGGACTTAGTCGTAGGGCCATCGCACGGGTTAACCTAGAGGGGTTAAAGCGGACACAAGACACGTGAGTTATACTAGTTCGGCCCCTTCGATGAAGGTAAAAGCCTACGTCTAGTTTGTGATGGGATTGATGTGATTTGGCGACTAGGGAGCGATAGCCGCCTCAGCCTCGAGTTCTCTCGTCCTTAAACCGCCACCGGTCGCCCCTTATATACACGGGTTGACGCCCGGCCGGTCTACAGAGTCCTGATCCGGCTCATACAAGTGTCCGGCTCGGTCTCTTCTCTCTTGTCTTACAACACAAGTTACAACACTAAGGCGGTTCACATAAATGGACCTTAAGTCGCCTCTGGGCTCCGGGCCTCCTCCGTGGGCCTGGTTCATGGACGAGGGTAAACCGGCCCCTCCAGGGCGGTTCACACTCAGTAGTTGTATCTGTTGGGGAACGTTGCAGAAAATTAAAATTTTTCCTACGGTTTCACCAAGATCCATCTATGAGTTCATCTAAGCAACGAGTCATGGGAGATGCATCTACATACCACTTTGTAGATCGCGAGCGGAAGCGTTCAAAAGAACGGGGTTGAGGTAGTTGTACACGTCGTGATCCAATCACCGGAGATCCTAGCGCTGAGCGGACGGCACCTCCGCGTTCAACACACGTCTGGTCAGCGTGGCGTCTCCTCCTTCTTGATCCAGCAAGGGGAAGGAGAGGTTGATGAAGATCCAGCAGCCTGACGGCGTGGTGGTGGATGCAGCAGGATCCGCAGGGCTTCGCCAAGCGTCTGCGGGAGGAGGAGGTGTAGCAAGGGGAAAGGAGGTGCCAAGATGCGGGTCTTGCTGCCTTCCTCCCTCCACTATATATAGGGGCTAGGGGCGCATGCCCCTGGAGATCCCATCTAGATGGGGGCGGCGGCCCGGGCAACGGCCCCTTAGGGTTTCAACCAGGGGCGATGCCCCTCGAGGGCAACGGCCCCTAGGGTTTCAACAGGGGGCGCATGCCCCTTGAAACAACGGTCCCCCAACCCTAGGCGCCTTGGGCCCTTGGGTGGGGCGCACCAGCCCACCAGGCTGGTTCCCACGCCACTTCAGCCCATGGGGCCCTCCGGATAGGTGGCCCCACCGGTGGACCCGGGACCCTTTCGGTGGTCCCAGTACAATACCAGTGACCCCAAAACTTTCCGTGGCGAAACTGGACTTCCTATATATAATCTTTACCTCCGGACCATTCCGAACTCCTCGTGACGTCCGGGATCTCATCCGGACTCAAACAACTTTCGGGTTACTGCATACTAATATCTCTACAACCCTAGCGTCACCGAACCTTAAGTGTAGACCCTACGGGTTCGGAGATATCTGAACATGACCGAGATGCCTCTCGGTCAATAACCAACAGCGGGATCTGGATACCCATGTTGGCTCCCACATACTCTCGATGATCTCATCGGATGAACCACGATGTCGAGGATTCAATCAAACCCGTATACAATTCCCTTTGTCAATCGGTGCGTTACTTGCCCGAGACTCGATCGTCGGTATCCCAATACCTTGTTCAGTCTCGTTACGGCAAGTCACTTTACTCGCATCAGAATGCATGATCCGTGACTAACCACTTAGTCACTTTGAGCTCATTATGATGATGCATTACCGAGTGGGCCCATAGATACCTCTCCGTCATACGGAGTGACAAATCCGATCTCGATCCGTGTCAACCCAATGACACTTTCGGAGATACCGTAGTGCACCTTTATAGTCACCCGATTCGTTGTGGCGTTTGGTACACCCAAAGCACTCTTACGGTATCCGGGAGTTACACGATCTCATGGTCTAAGGAAGAGATACTTGACATTGGAAAAGCTCTAGCAAAACGAACTACGATCTTGTGCTATGCTTAGGATTGGGTCTTGTCCATCACATCATTCTCCTAATGATGTGATCCGTTATCAATGACATCCAATGTCCATAGTCGAAACCATGACTATCTGTTGACCAACGAGCTAGTCAACTAGAGGCTCACTAGGGACATGTTATGGTCTATGTATTCACACGTGTATCACGATTTCCGGATAATACAGTTATAGCATGAATAAAGACAATCATCATGAACAAAGAAATATAATAATAACACTTTTATTATTGCCTCTAGGGCATATTTCCAACAGTCTCCCACTTGCACTAGAGTCAATAATCTAGTTACATTGTGATGAATCGAACACCCATAGAGTTACGGTGTTGATCATGTTTTGCTCATGAGAGAGGTTTAGTCAGCGGATCTGCGACATTCAGATCCGTATGTACTTTGCAAATTTCTATGTCTCCATCCTGAACGTTTTCACGGATGGAGTTGAAGCGACGCTTGATGTGCCTGGTCTTCTTGTGAAACCTGGGCTCCTTGGCAAGTGCAATAGCTCGGTGTTGTCACGAGAAGTTTGATCGGCCCCGACGCATTGGGTATGACTCCTAGGTCGGTGATGAACTCCTTCACCCAAATTGCTTCATGCGCTGCCTCCGAGGCTGCCATGTACTCCGCTTCACATGTAGATCCCGCCACGGCGCTCTCTGCTTGCAGCTGCACCAGCTTCGCTCCACCATTCAACATATACACGTATCCGGTTTGTGACTTAGAGTCATCGGATCGTGTCGAAGCTAGCGTCGGCGTAACCCGTTCTGACGAGCTCTTCGTCACCTCCATAAATGAGAAACATGTCCTTTGTCCTTTTCGGTACTTCAAGATATTCTTGACCGCTGTCCAGTGTTCCTTGCGGGATTACTTTGGTACCTTCCTACCAAACTTACGGCAAGGTTTACATCAGGTCAGTACACAGCATGGCATACATAATAGATCCTATGGCTGAGGCATAGGGATGACACTCATCTCTTCTTTATCTTTTGCCGTGGTGGGCATTGAGCTGAGCTCAATCTCACACCTTGCAATACAGAGCAAGAACCCTTCTTGGACTGATCCATTTTGAACTTCTTCAAAATCTTATCAAGGTATGTGCTTTGTGAAAGACCTATGAGGCGTCTCGATCTATCTCTATAGATCTTGATGCCTAATATATAAGCAGCTTCTCCAAGGTCCTTCATTGAAAACACTTATTCAAGTAGGCCTTAATGCTGTCCAAGAATTCTATATCATTTCCCATCAAGTATGTCATCTACATATAATATGAGAAATGCTCTGAGCTCCCACTCACTTTCTTGTAAACGCAGGCTTCTCCATAAGTCTCATATAAACTAAACGCTTTGATCATCTCATCAAAGCGAATGTTCCAACTCGAGATGCTTGCACCATCCCATAAATGGATCGTTGGAGCTTGCATACTTTGTTAGCGTTCTTAGGATCGACAAAACCCTCCGGCTGCATCATATACAGCTCTTCCTTAAGATATCCGTTAAGGAACGCTGTTTTGGCGTCCATCTGCCATATCTCATAATCATAGTATCGGCAATTGCTAACATGATTCGGACGGACTTAAGCTTCGCTACGGAGAGAAAGTCTCATCGTAGTCAATCCCTTGAACTTGCCGATAACCCTTAGCGACAAGTCGAGCTTTATAGATGGTGACATTACCATCGCGTCCGTCTTCCTCTTAAAGATCCATTTGTTTTCTATCGCTCGCCGATCATCGGGCAAGTCAGTCAAAGTCCACACTTTGTTTTCATACATGGATTCTATCTCGGACTTCATGGCTTCTAGCCATTTGTTGGAATCTGGGCCCGCCATCGCTTCTTCATAGTTCGAAGGTTCATTGTTGTCTAACAACATGATTTCCAAGACAGGGTTGCCGTACCACTGCAGTGCGGAACGTGTCCTAGTGGACCTCTGAAGTTCAAGAGCAACTTGATCCAAGTACCTTGATCATCATCATGAATTTCCTCTTGGTTGGTGTAGGCATCACAGAACATTTTCCCGAGCTGCACTACTATCCTGTTCAAGAGGTAGTACTTCATCGAGTTCTACTTTCCTCCCACTTACTTCTTTCGAGAGAAACTCTTTTCCGAAAGGATCCGTTCTTGGCAACAAAGATCTTGCCCTCGGATCTTAAGTAGAAGGTATACCCTATGGTTTCCTTAGGGTATCCTATGAAGACGCATTTTCCGACTTGGGTTCGAGCTTTTCAGGTTGAAGTTTCTTGACATAAGCATCGCATCCCCAAACTTTTAGAAACGATACTTAGGTTTCTTCCCAAACCATAATTCATACGGTGTCGTCTCAACGGACTTAGACGGTGCCCTATTTAAAGTGAATGTAGCTGTCTCTAGGCGTATCCCCAAAATGATAGCGGTAAATCAGTAAGAGACATCATAGACCGCACCATATCCAATAGAGTGCGATTCGACGTTCGGACACACCGTTCTGTTGAGGTGTTCGGTGGCGTTAGTTGTGAAACGATTCCACATTTTCTTAAGTGTGTACCAAATTCATGACTTAAATATTCTCCTCCACGATCCGATCGTAAGAATTTTATCTTTCGGTCACGTTGATTCTCTACTTCATTCTGAAATTCCTTGAACTTTTCAAAGGTCTCAGACTTGTGTTTCATCAAGTAGACATACCCATATCTACTCAAGTCATCTGAGAGTGAGAACATAACGATATCCTCCATGAGCCTCAACGCTCATTGGACCGCACACATCGGTATGTATGATTTCCAACAAGTTGGTTGCTCGCTCCATTGTTCCGAGAATGGAGTCTTGGTCATCTTGCCCATGAGGCATGGTTCGCATGTGTCAAATGATTCATAATCAAGAGACTCCAAAAGTCCATCAAGATGGAGCTTCTTCATGCGCTTGCACCAATGTGACCAAGGCGGCGATGCCACAAGTATGTGGGACTATCGTTATCAACTTTACATCTTTTGGTATTCACGCTATGAACATGTGTAATACTACGCTCGAGATTCATTAAGAATAAACCATTGACCATCGGAGCATGACCATAAAACATATCTCTCATATAAATAGAACAACCATTATTCTCGGATTTAAATGAGTAGCCATCTCGCATTAAACGAGATCCAGATACAATATTCATGCTCAAACTTGGCACCAAATAACAATTATTAAGGTTTATAACTAATCCTGTGGGTAAATGAAGAGGTAGCGTGCGACGGTGATCACGTCGACTCTGGAACCATTCCCGACGCCGCGCCGTCACCTCGTCCTTCGCCAGTCTCCGCTTATTCCGCAGCTCCTGCTGTGAGTTACAAATATGAGCAACGGCACGGTATCAAATACCGGGGAGTTACTACGAGTCTTGGTAAGGTACACATCAATTACATGTATATCAAATATACCTTTGGTGTTGCCGGCCTTCTTGTCCGCTAAGTATTTGGGGCAGTTCCGCTTCTAGTGACCCTTCCCCTTGCAATAAAAGCACTCAGTCTCAGGCTTGGGTCCATTCTTTGACTTCTTCCCGGCAACTTGCTTACCGGGCGCGGAAACCTCCTTGCCGTCCTTCTTGAAGTTCTTCTTGCCCTTGCCCTTCTTAAACTTAGTGGTCTTATTGACCGTCAACACTTGATGTTCTTTCTTGATTTCAACCTCGGTGACTTCAGATAGAGAATACTTCAGAATGGTCTTTACCATCCCCTGCATATTGTAGTTCATCACAAAGCTCTTGTAGCTTGGTGGAAGCGATCGAGGATTCTGTCAATGACCACCTCATCGGGGAGGTTAATATTCAGTGGGTCATACGGTTGTGCAACCTGACATCTTGATAATGTGCTCACCGACGAACTATTTTCCTCCATCTTACAACTGTAGAACTTGTCGGAGATGTCATATCTCTCGACCCGGGCGTGAGCTTGGAAAACAAGTTTCAGCTCCTCGAACATCTCATATGCTCCGTGATGCTCAAAACGCTTTTGGAGCCCCGGTTCTAAGCTGTAAAGCATGCCGCACTGAACGAGGGAGTAATCATCAGCACGAGACTGCCAAGAATTCATAATGTCTTGGTTCTCTGGGATGGGAGCGTCACCTAGCGGTCCTTCTAGGACATATTGTTTCCTGGCAGCTATGAGGATGATCCTCAAGTTCCGGACCCAGTCCGTATAGTTGCTGCCGTCATCTTTCAGCTTGGTTTTCTCTAGGAACGCGTTGAAGTACAAGTTGACATGAGCATTGGCCATTTGATCTACAAGACATATCATTCAAAAGTTTTAGACTAAGTTCATGATAATTAAGTTCATCTAATCAAATTATTACAATGAACCCCCACTCAGATTAGACATCCCTCTAGTCATCTAAGTGATACACGATCCGAGTCGACTAGGCCGTGTCCGATCATCACGTGAGACGGACTAGTCATCGTCGGTGAACATTCTCATGTTGATCGTATCTTCTATACGACTCGTGTTCGACCTTTCGTTCTCCGTGTTCCGAGGCCATGTCTGTACATGCTAGGCTCGTCAAGTTAACCCTAAGTGTTTTGCGTGTGTAAATCTGTCTTACACCCGTTGTATGTGAACGTAAGAATCCATCACACCCGATCATCACGTGGTGCTTAGAAGCGACGAACTTTAGCAACGGTGCACAGTTAGGGGAGAACACTTCTTGAAATTGCTGTAAGGGATCATATTATTTACTACCGTCGTTCTAAGTAAACAAGATGTATAAACATAATAAACATCACATGCAATTATATAGTAGTGACATGATATGGCCAATATCATAAAACTCCATTGATCTCCATCTTCGGGGCTCCATGATCATCTTGTCACCGGCATGACACCATGATCTCCATCATCATGATCTCCATCATTGTGCCTCCATGAAGTTGTCACGCCAACGACTACTTCTACTTCTATGGCTAACGCGTTTAGCAATAAAGTAAAGTAAATTACATGGCGTTCTTCAATGACACGCAGGTCATACAAAAATAAAGACAACTCCTATGGCTCCTGCCGGTTGTCATACTCATCGACATGCAAGTCGTGGTTCCTATTACAAGAACATGATCTCATACATCACAATATGTCATTCATCATTCATCACAACTTGGCCATATCACATCACATGTCAATTGCTGCAAAAACAAGTTAGACGTCCTCTAATTGTTGTTGCATCTTTTACGTGGCTGCAATTGGGTTCTAGCAAGAACGTTTTCTTACCTACGAATAACCACAACGTGATCTTGTCAACTTCTATTTACCCTTCATAAGGACCCTTTTCATCGAATCCGCTCCAACTAAAGTAGGAGAGACAGACACCGCCAGCCACCTTATGCAACTAGTGCATGTTAGTCGGTGGAACCGGTCTCACGTAAGCGTACGTGTAAGGTTGGTCCGGGCCGCTTCATCCCACAATACCGCGGAAGCAAGATAAGACTAGTAGCGGCAAGTAAATTGACAAGATCCACGCCCACAACTAAATTGTGTTCTACTCGTGCCAAGAGAACTACGCATAGACCTAGCTATGATACCACTGTTGGGGAACGTTGCAGAAAATTAAAAAATTTCCTACGGTTTCACCAAGATCCATCTATGAGTTCATCTAAGCAACGAGTCATGGGAGATGCATCTACATACCACTTTGTAGATCGCGAGCGGAAGCGTTCAAAAGAACGGGGTTGAGGTAGTTGTACACGTCGTGATCCAATCACCGGAGATCCTAGCGCTGAACGGACGGCACCTCCGCGTTCAACACACGTCACGGTCAGCGTGGCGTCTCCTCCTTCTTGATCCAGCAAGGGGAAGGAGAGGTTGATGAAGATCCAGCAGCACGACGGCGTGGTGGTGGATGCAGCGAGGATCCGCAGGGGCCGTAGCGTCTGCGGGAGGAGGAGGTGTAGCAAGGGGAAAGGAGGTGCCAAGATGCGGGGTCTTGCTGCCTTCCTCCCTCCACTATATATAGGGGCTAGGGGGCATGCCCCTTGGAGATCCCATCTAGATGGGGGCGGCGGCCCGGGCAACGGCCCCTTAGGGTTTCAACCGGGGGCGCATGCCCCTCAGGGGCAACGCCCCTAGGGTTTCAACGGGGGGCGCATGCCCCTTCGGGGGGCAACGGTCCCCCAACCCTAGGCGCCTTGGGCCCTTGGGTGGGGCGCACCAGCCCACCAGGGGCTGGTTCCCACGCCACTTCAGCCCATGGGGCCCTCCGGATAGGTGGCCCCACCGGTGGACCCCGGGACCCTTTCGTGGTCCCAGACAATACCGTGACCCCAAAACTTTCCGGTGGCGAAACTGGACTTCCTATATATAAATCTTTCCCTCCGGACCATTCCGGAACTCCTCGTGACGTCCGGGATCTCATCCGTGACTCCGAACAACTTTCGGGTTACTGCATACTAATATCTCTACAACCCTAGCGTCACCGAACCTTAAGTGTGTAGACCCTACGGGTTCGGGAGATATGCAGACATGACCGAGATGCCTCTCCGGTCAATAACCAACAACGGGATCTGGATACCCATGTTGGCTCCCACATACTCCTCGATGATCTCATCGGATGAACCACGATGTCGAGGATTCAATCAAACCCCGTATACAATTCCCTTTGTCAATCGGTACGTTACTTGCCCGAGACTCGATCGTCGGTATCCCAATACCTTGTTCAGTCTCGTTACGGCAAGTCACTTTACTCGCATCAGTAATGCATGATCCGTGACTAACCACTTAGTCACTTTGAGCTCATTATGATGATGCATTACCGAGTGGGCCCATAGATACCTCTCCGTCATACGGAGTGACAAATCCCGCTCGATCCGTGTCAACCCAATGTACACTTTCGGAGATACCTGTAGTGCACCTTTATAGTCACCCGGTTACGTTGTGACGTTTGGTACACCAAAAGCACTCTTACGGTATCCGGGAGTTACACGATCTCATGGTCTAAGGAAGAGATACTTGACATTGGAAAAGCTCTAGCAAAACGAACTACACGATCTTGTGCTATGCTTAGGATTGGGTCTTGTCCATCACATCATTCTCCTAATGATGTGATCCCGTTGTCAATGACATCCAATTTCCATATTCAGGAAACCATGACTATCTGTTGACCAACGAGCTAGTCAACTAGAGGCTCACTAGGGACATGTTATGGTCTATGTATTCACACGTGTATCACGATTTCCGGATAATACAGTTATAGCATGAATAAAAGACAATCATCATGAACAAAGAAATATAATAATAACACTTTTATTATTGCCTCTAGGGCATATTTCCAACAGTATCCCCAACAAATGCCGAGCTGGTCCTTTCAACTTGAGGGCAAGGTATTTGATGGCGTGGAGGTCGTCCCCACGAGCCATGTGTATGTGAAGGATAAAATCTTCAATCCAGACCCCAAGGTCTGTCGTTCCGGCGTATGCCTCTATGTTCATGGGTTTGAATCCCTGTGGGAATTCGTGATCCAGCACCTCGTTGGTGAAACACAGGGGATGCGCAGCCCCTCTATACTTGGACATGTTGTGGCATGCTGTCGACCGTTGTTGTGTCCGGGTTTGATTCCAAACTGGTATTTGATCATTATGATTTTGGTGGCCATAATCTTGTGCCGGAACTCATCCTCTAGATCTGTAAATGGACCTGTTCGCACCAGCCTTTTTGTCCAAGTGCTCATAATTTTGGCTGGCTTGTGTGCGGCACCGGTGGCTGCTCTATCGTGGCCATGAGGTGGTTGGTCCGGTTGATCGGCCGTAGTATTCTTTGGCGGAATGGGCCCTAAGGCTTCATTGTCGAATTCGGGTAGTAGCTTGTGCTTTGGGTATCTCTTTATGTGGCGATCATCGCCGTATTTTACTTCAATGTCTAGCACTTTCTTCCATCTTTGTTTGAGCGTGTCCTGCGCGGCGTTAAGCCTTTGCTTCTGCTTCTTTAAGCTCATCGCCGTGGCAATAAGCCTTTTGCGGAGGTTATATTTTTCCAAACGTTTTTCCGGGATGATGAATGCATCGTCGACCGGACTCTCATCCTCTCCTGGGTGGTTTGATGAGTTCGGCCCTCGGGATCGTTGTTATCAGGCGTCTGCTCCGAGCTGTGTTTGGCGTGACCTGGCTTATCCTGCTCCATTGCTGGGTCCATATGGTCGTTGTTGCCCTTCCAGACGACTGGAGTGTTAACCTTTCTTGCGTTGTTATCGCCATTTTTACTGTTACTGGACTTAGAGCGGCGCCTGCGTCGTTGTTTTGGCTTTTCTCCGGGGGGCTTGTCCTCTGTTGTGTCCTTATTGTTGTCGTTGTCTTCTTTAGGCGTATCCACCATGTAGACATCATATGATGAAGTGGTAGTCCAATGCCCTATGGGCGGTGGTTCCACATCGTCCCGTGCTTCGACGTCTATACCGTCGATGTTGTCGGAGTCGAAGTCTAGCATGTCTGTTAGGTCGTCGACAGTGGCTATGAAGTGGGTGGTGGGTGGGTCGTGAATTTCTTCGTCGCCCATATCACATTCAGGCCGGACATAGTTCGGCCAAGAGTCTTCTAATAAAGAAAGAGACCCTACAGAGTTTAGCGCGTCGCCTAAGGGTGAGTGCTGAAAAGCATCCGCGACGGTGAATTCCATGATTGGTGCCTGATCAGTTGCGACGGGCACGGATGCGCGCGGTCCGGAACCTACGGCCTGAGACAAGTCCGGGGGTCCGGCGACACAGATTTCCTTAGGAGTGGAATCTATGTTCGGCTCTAACGCTGATGAGTGTGCGACCTCCGTGGCGGGGTCCATCCACCCGACCTCAGATGGCACGATCTGCTCTGGATCAAAGTCCGGAGCGGTAGCAGGCACGATATCCCGGATACTGTCCGACGGCAGATCTAAGTCATGCACATCGCGATCGTTCGGCGCTCCTGACGTGGGCTCGAGTCCGTCGAAGAGCAAGTCTCCGCGGATGTCGGCGGTGTAGTTTACGTCTCCAAACCTGACCCGATGGCCAGGGGCGTAGCTATCGATCTGCTCCAGATGGCCAGGCGAATTGGCCCGCAGTGCGAAGACGCCAAACATGAAGATTTGTCCGGGGAGAAAAGTCTCACCCTGGACTGCGTTGTTGAAGGTTGGAGAAGCCATCCAGCCTTACAGTGACGACACAGAGGAACTCCCAATGAAAGCACCAATGTCGGTGTCAAAACCGGCGGATCTCGGGTAGGGGGTCCCGAACTGTGCGGCTAAGGCTAATGGTAACAGGAGACTGGGGACACGATGTTTACCCAGGTTTGGGCCCTCTCGATGGAGGTAATACCCTACTTCCTGTTTGATTGATCTTGATGATATGACTATTACAAGAGTTGATCTACCACGAGATCGTAGAGGCTAAACCCCATGAGCTAGCCTATGATTGTGATTGTGTTGTCCTACGGACTAACCGTCACCGGAGGGGGCTAGGATTACACAGAGTCGGTTACAGAGAAGGAGATCTATAATCCAGATCGCCAAGCTTGCCTTCCACGCCAAGGAGAGTCCCATCCGGACACGGGATGGAGTCTTCAATCTTGTATCTTGATAGTCCAACAGTCCGGCCAAAGTATATAGTCAGGTTGTCCGGATACCTCCTTATCCAGGATTCCCTCACTTGTCCAAAATGTAAGGTGTGTTACAAAAGTACCCCCCACAGATTTGAACTAGCGACCCTTTTGGCTCAGGGTTAGAAGGGGGATTTCATGTGTCGGGATTTGGCAGCTGGAGGGAGTTTTCGCGCGCGTTGTAATTTCGGGATAGCAAGGCGCGGGTTGTGAAGGCGCCAGTTTTGGGAGCACGATATCCGAATTTTCAGGATATAACAAGACGCGGGTTGAATTTTAGGGACAAGCCTAACGTGTAGTAATATTGTACTTGTACGCACCAAATCAATTCGCACATCCCTCAACCAAAAAGAAAAGGAAAAAATAAAATTATTCACACCACACAAAGAGAGAGTCATGCCCCGTTTTACTACACAAATGTTATTCAAAGCTACTCCCTCCTTCCATCTATATAGGGCCTAATGCATTTTTCGATGCTAACTTTGACCAAATATTAGAGCAATAATATATGACATACAACTTACACAAATCACATCGTTAAATTCGTCTGCGAAAGGTTCTTTCAATGATATAATTTTCATATTGTGCATGTCATGTACTATTAATCTTGTAAATTGTCAAATGCGGTCTTAAAAAACTCATTACGCCCTATTTTTTTAAATCCATTACGCCCTATATAGATGGAAGGAGGGAGTATGAATCCATGTTATGTCCAATTAAATTTTTCCGCTTGCTGTATAATGCATGTAACCTACTCATACCAACATTTTGGTGCATTCCAAATGTCTATACTACCGCTGCAATTCGACCTAAATTTGAATTCGTTTCTCTATTTCAATAAGAATCTAAAATCATGATTGTTGCCAACTTCAACCATCATTCGTGTATTACCTTAATAACACACCACATGATTACTATAGAGATAGATATGAACTGTGTGTACTACATGAACTCGAATTCTATTTTTTGAATAAATGTAATGTTGATTCCAAATAATAGTACATTTGATGTACTAACTATATATTCATAATCTAAACCATGTTCCATACGTACACTGTGTTTATCACACAAAGTATAGTGCCCCGCCCCCTACATTATGACAAGTATTCAGACCTGAGCTGGAAAAGCCACACATTAGCCCAAATTATAATCAATGTTCTACATTATGATATCTTCTTCAAGTATCCGTATCCCCTTTTTTATAATGAATTATGATCTTTGTTCGTCTTTTACACCTTCACGATCCTCTTCTATTTGTAGCTAGCTAGCGCTAACTTTCTATCATGCATGCACATGCCCGCCCCCGGCCCTCTCACCCACCCTTAGCGTCCCCTCCATCGTGCACGTTCGTTATTTCTCTTTAGGTCGTCCACCCGCAGTGTGTGTAGGCCCCCGGATCCTTCTTTCCGGCACACACCGGTCGATATACCTCTCTAGCCAAGTGTGCCTACAACAAACACATATATACTTCTGAAAGTGCAACTATCCCTAGGTGGTTTTGGTAATTCATAACATATAGCTCACTGAGCTAATGCTATTCCAAGACTATTATTTCAGGAAAGCTCAATGAATGGCATGGCATGGATGATGAAAGTGGATCCCTCAAAATACTAAGGACAAAGGATTGGCTCAAGCTCAAAAGCTCAAGACTCTTCATTTTACATTTTAGTGATCCAAGATCACATTGAGTCTATAGGAAAAGCCAATACTATCAAGAAGGGATGAGGTGTTGCTTAATGAGCCTTTTGCTTCATGTGCTTAGTGATATGCTCCAAAACCCTCAACTACTTTCCCACATCCACAAATGACCTAAACCTAAAGCCAAAATCCGTCACACCGATTCTTTCTATTCGGCGCCACCGATTCCAAAAGTCATAGCCACTGCCACAAATCCTAAGCAAATCGGTCTTACCGATAGGGATCTCGGTCTCACCGAGATGGAGTTGCAATCTCTCTGTTTCCCTTCGTAACGTTTCGGTCTAACCGAAGTGAGCGATCGGTCCCACCGAGATTGCAATGTAAACTCTCTGTTTCCTTTTTATAACATTTCGGTCTCACTGAAAAGAGCAAATCGGTCCCACTGAGTTTACCTGACCAACTCTCTGGTAAGCTTATTACCAAATCGGTCTCACCGAGTTTGTGTAATCGGTCTCACCGAGATTACGTTATGCCCTAACCCTAACCGAATCGGTCCCACCGAGATGCATGTCAGTCCCACCGAAAATCACTAATGGTCACTAGGTTTACTAGATCGGTCCGACCGAGTTTAACAATTCGGTCCCACAGAGTTTGGTAAATTGTGTGTAACGGTTAGATTTTGTGTGGAGGCTATATATACCCCTCCACCTCCTCTTCATTCGTGGAGAGAGCCATCAGAACGAACCTACACTTCCAACTTACCATTTCTGAGAGAGAACCACCTACTCATGTGTTGAGGCCAAGATATTCCATTCCTACCATATGAATCTTGATCTCTAGCCTTCCCAAGTTGCTTTCCACTCAAACCCTCTTTCTACCAGATCCAAATCCTATGTGAGAGAGTTGAGTGTTGGGGAGACTATCATTTGAAGCACAAGAGCAAGGAGTTCATCATCAACACACCATTTGTTACTTCTTGGAGAGTGGTGTCTCCTAGATTGGCTAGGTGTCACTTGGGAGCCTCCGACAAGATTGTGGAGTTGAACCAAGGAGTTTGTAAGGGCAAGGAGATCGCCTACTTCGTGAAGATCTACCGCTAGTGAGGCAAGTCCTTCGTGGGCGACGGCCATGGTGGGATAGACAAGGTTGCTTCTTCGTGGACCCTTCGTGGGTGGAGCCCTCCGTGGACTCGCGCAACCGTTACCCTTTGTGGGTTGAAGTCTCCATCAACGTGGAGGTACGATAGCACCACCTATCAGAACCACGCCAAAAACATCTGTGTCTCCAATTGCGTTTGAATCCTCCAAACCCTTTCCCTTACTTTCTTGCAAGTTGCATGCTTTAATTTCCACTGCCAATATACTCTTTGCATGCTTGCTTGAATTGTGTGATGTTTGCTTGACTTGTCCTAAAATAGCTAAAATCTGCCAAACTATAAAATTGGGAAAAGGTTAAGTTTTTATTGGTCAAGTAATCTAATCAACCCCCCCCCTCTAGACATACTTCAAGGTCCTACAAGTGGTATCAGAGCTTTGGTCTCCATTTGCTTTGATTTCCATAGCTTTTGGTGGTCATAGCCTTGGTTTCACAACCTAGGAGAGTATGGCGTCTAGCGAGGGAAATTATCACCATAGAGGTCCTTACTTTGATGGTATTAATTTTGCTAGTTGGAAGCATAAGATGAAAATGCATATTCTTGCACATAACCCCGCCATTTGGGCAATTATTTGTATTGGCTTGCAAGGTGAATTCTTCAATAGGAGAGAACCGAACCGTGAAGCTAATGCGGAAGAAGTGAAGATGCTACAATACAACGCTCAAGCATGTGACATCATCTTCAACGGATTGTGCCCCGAAGAATTCAACAAAATTAGTCGTCTTGAGAATGCAAAGGAAATTTGGGATACTTTGATTGATATGCATGAAGGTACCGAGTCCGTCAAGGAATCCAAGTTGGATGTGCTCCAAAGTCAGCTTGAAAAGTTCAAAATGAAGGATGGTGAAGGTGTCGCTGAAATGTACTCTAGGATTGCTCTTATCACAAATGAGATTGCCGGCTTAAGGAGTGAAGAGATGACCGACAAATTCATCATCAAGAAAATCCTAAGAGCATTGGATGGAAAGTATGATACCGTGTGCACATTGATACAAATGATGCCAAACTACAAAGATCTCAAGCCAACAGAAGTCATTGGAAGGATTGTTGCTCATGAGATGTCACTCAAGGATAAGGAGGAACTTCACAACAAGTCAAGCGGTGCTTACAAAGCCTCAGGTGAAGCCCCCACATCATCAAGTGAGAAACCAACCTTCAATGAAGAATTGAGCTTAATGGTGAAGAACTTCAACAAATTCTACAAAAGTAGAAGCAAAGAAAGAAGCTCCAAGTCAAGGTCTTACAATGACAAGAGATCTTCTAGTCTAGAGCGCAATTGCTACAATTGTGGGAGACCCGGACACTACTCCAATGAGTGTACGACACCCTACAAAAGAAGAGAAGATTCTCCAAGAAGAAGGAGCAAAGAGAAGAATCGCCACCAAGAGAGAGGAGGAGTAGAGATGATCGTTATGAGCGAAGACCCTCACGGAGAAGCAAGGATTCGGAAAGAAAGGACAAGTCATCAAGGAGCTACACAAACGAAGACATCAAGCTCATGTTGGTGAATGGGTTTACGCTCCGACTCCGACAATCACTCCGAGAGAAGCTATCACTCCGACTCGAATATACTCAAGATGAAGGTGTTGCGGTCTAGCACTTGTGTCAACCAACTCCTCGACATATTTGACTCACCAAATGAAGGAATTGGAAGATGCTTCATGGCCAAAGGTCCAAAGGTAACACATCCCGAGTATGTTGATTTTTATAGTGATGAAGATGACTTGCTTGTGGATAATGATTTACTTGTTGACAACTCTAGTGATGAATACTATGATGAAACGTCAATTAATCATGCTGATCAAACGAATGACAATGATAAGGAGAAAATTGAGCTTCTAACTAAAGAACTAAACACTCTTAAGTTGGCTCATGAAACTATCTTCGAAGATCATCGAGAACTTTTAAGGGCTCATGAGAAGTTACGCTTTGAAAAGCTCAATCTTGAGCAAGAGCATGAGTTCTTAAAGGCAATCAATGATGATCTCCGCAAGAAAAGTTCTTCTTACATTGCCAAGCGTTTACTATTATCTACCTACATGCCTCAAGTCAAGTCTAGTAACAAGTACAAGAAAGATACTTCCTCTAGTAGTAACAATAATAATGTCAAATCCAATGTTGTTGCTTCTAGTAGTTCTGTTGATTCCACTAATGATTCTCTTAGCCAAGTTACACTTGAGCAAGAAAATAGTTAATTGAAGGGAATTATAGAGAAAGGTGTTTACAAGAGCCTTGCCGGGAGTAAGCAATTCAAGGAAATTGTACGCAAGCAAGGAAGGCACCGGAAGAATCAAGGTGTTGGTTTTGAACGGAAGTTCAATGCCAATGGAGTTGAGTGGGAAGAAGATCAATACCCCAAGACAAAGTTTGTTCCTCAACAAGAGAAGTATGATCCTACTTCCTTCAAGGGGACACAAGCTCAAGATGATCTTCCACAAGAACAAAGGCAAGGACAAGCTTAAAGAAGAGATTGATGCATTTGAAGAAGCACCTAAAGCCTCGTTCGAGTGGGTCCCCAAGACTACGTCAAGTTCTACTTCATCAAGTACAACTACAACTCCAAGGATTCCCATCAAGATGATGTGGATCCCGAAGAAGAAGAACTAGAGAGTTCTTGAGGGTGACTCCGCCAGCATTCTTCACTCATATCATTTTGGCAAGAACAAGTGCAATCAACTTTCACATCTTGCACTAGTTCAAGGAGTCACAAACCCTCATGTTGGTAAGGCAAGGGACAAGGTAACCTAATGTTTTCATGGACATCATCTTGTGTGTGCATCACTCTATGTCTATGGATATTCTTGTTTGTTCCTTGTGGGACTAACCCATGTAGGCAAGTTGAAAGTGCAACTCACTCCAAAGGATTGCTCCAAATGATCTACATCAACATTGAGCATCTACATCTTCAACACCTACATGAAGTCATCATCGACAAAACCCAAGGTTAGTTCATCCCTCTAAGGGGGGATCTCACATCTAGGGGGAGCTTAACTCTAAGAATTGAGTCAAAGCAACTCTAATGGTGTGAACACATTAATGCTTTATGTAAAGTGGTAACCCCACTTGAGCTTAAACGATGAGTATGACCTATGATCAAATGTTCTCATTTGACTCCTAAGTCAATATACTCATATATAGATGACCTAGTCATCCCCAATTGCTTGATAGATGCTAATATTGGTTGTGCATTCTTTGCCACATATTTCAATTGCCATCTTATTGTGTGAGCATGTTGGTGCATATTTTACTCATTCAAGGACATCCACTTGTTGTTTTGTTTGTTTGGATTCTTTTCTTTGTGCCAAGTGGATGGACAAGAATGCCTAAGAACCTTCTTTAGCTATCTATGCTTTTCTCGTCTCAAACTCTATTCATGCTACATCACAAAATTTGATCAAGTCAGATTCGAACCACTCTGTGTGAGGAGCACTCGGAGTCCCCGATTCGTCATAGACTTAAACTTCCAAAACCTCTTAGTGATTCTCGGTCTGGCCGATCCTTCCATTTCGGTTGTACCGAGATCATCAAGTTGATCTGAGTTTTCAATCTCGGTGCAACCGATCTGAACTTTTCGGTCTCACAGATTTGCTGTAACTGAACACAGTTATGCATCTCGGTGCCACCGAGTTGTTCCACTCGGTCACACCGACAGGGTCGAGCTATATATAGGCACGGGCAAAATTTTGGAAATTTCTCCGAGACCCTTCGCCCGCGCAACAGCTCGCTCTGCCATCGTGGTCTCCAGATCGTCTCCTCATCGCCAGCAACCTCCTGTCACTGGTCTTTGCCGCCGTCAACGGATTTCGTCCCCGCCGTTGCCGCCGTAGCAAGTCCACCGCCAAGTTAGGGTATGGACTTAATCTTTGTGCTATCCACGTCTGATTCCTGGCACATTGTCTTCATATTGATTCTTGCCACGATTGAAACTCTTCTATCCAGCCAAAGTAGTTCATATATTAGATGTGATTCAAATTTTTAGGGTTAGGTTTCCGCCGAAACCATCTCGGACCCACTGAGTTGAAAAACTCGGTCTCGCCGATCTGGCTTATGCCATTGCACTAGTGACCCTCGGTCTGACCGAGAGTTACTAATCGGTGCAACCGATTTTAGGATTCTGTGAAACCCTAGCAGTTTCAGTGCCACCGAACTGAAACTCGGTCCAACCGAGATCATCAGTTTAGGTTCCAAAACTGCTTCGGTATCACCGAGTTTGAAAATCGGTGGATCCGAAATGCTTTCGTGGAAAACTAAAACTGAACTTTTGAGTCATTCTTTTGCAAAAACCTCTGCATTTTGTGATGCTCATCTTTTCTATCTCATCTATAACTCTTCACGAGGTCAGCGATCAGCTTTTGCGGTATATGTCGATCAAAGTGATAGCGAACAGTCAAGAGCAAATGAACTTGAGTGAGGGCACTGGTCCCTCAACTTCAGATGAAGGGAGCAGAAGTACTCCTAGCAATTTGCCTAAGGCTGCAACTAGGCAAAGGAGGAAAAGAACTTCAGATTCAGAGGATGAACATTACAAAGCTGAGGAAGATGAGGCAACTTCCAAGAAAGAGGTGCTCAAGAAGGCAAGGGTCATGAAGACCAAAAGGCCTGTAGGAAGACAACCAATGTCCAAGGCCAGAGCAACAACTCAACTGCCTAAAGGGCCTGATCCCAAAGAGCCAGCTGCTGAAGGAAAGAAAAGGAAGGAAAGGGTCAAGGTGACCATGGCCAGAGTTATTGGGAAGCCTTCCATGATGGAAGAGGAAGATGAAATTGCTGCACCAGCACCAAAGGCACCAAAGCTGATGGGTGATGCTATTAGATCAGGGGTTGCCACATCTAAGCCCAAGGAAGCACCCAAAGCTGCCCCCAAGGCCAAGTCTGCACCAAAGAGGAATACCAGGAGTATTCCAGCTGCTGAGAAGAACAAGCCCCAGTGCCTGAGGATGCTGATGAGGAAGATGAAGAAGGACAAGTTCTGAGGAAGCTCAAGCCAAAGATACCATACCACAATGATGCCCATTCTGTGGCTGAGGACATGAGAATCAGGAAGGATTCAGGATTGAGGAAATGGAGGATGGCAGATCCATATGCCACAAGGAGAAGAACTGATGTTGATTACAGGTTCCACACCAAGGAACAGCAGGACTTTTATGAGACAATCTTGTTGGACAAGAAGCCCATAGTTTGTGATATGAGGTGGGTCGACTGGACATACATGAAGGAGAATGAAGAGCACTATCCTGGAGTGCAAGACAGCTTTATTGCTTGTGGAGTTGCAGATTTTGTTGGGCAAAAGCTCACAAATTGGAATGATGAACTTATCATGCAGTTCTACTCCACAGCACATTTTTACCCAGATGGAAGAATTGTTTGGATGTCTAAAGGTACAAGGTACCAGTCAACTGTTGAGGAGTGGGCAAAGCTGATAAATGCCCCAGAGGAAAATGATGATGATCTGGACATTTATGCAAAGAAGAAAATGGATCACAATTCAATGGCTCACATGTACAAGGAAATTCCAGACAAGGCATTAGGAACTCACAAGTTTGGATCAGTTCACTTTCTGCTGTCAGGGTTGCCAACCATAAATTGGATTCTGAGGCACACTTTGTTGCCCAAGTCTGGTGACCATAACATGATCAGAGGGCATGCCATCAACATGTTGCATGTGTTTGATGTGCCAAAGAAGTTCAAAGTCATGAGCCTGATCATTGAAACAATCAAGAGGACTGCAGCAGATCAGAAGAGGAGCTGTGGATATGCACCACAGATTCAAGAATTGATAAACTCAAAAATGGGCACAGGAAAATATCAGTTGGATAAGGAACACTTTCCAATTTATCCAGACTTTGAGGACAATGAGGTTGTCATGAATGAGAATTATCCATCGTCAGTTCAAGCACAAGAGAAGAAGGACAAGGCAAAGAGGGAGAAGGCTGCCAAGATGTCAACTCAAGAGGAGGCATCTGAGTATTTCTTAAAGAACAAGTAGGAGCAGCTCGGATACTTAATAGCATCAACCCTGAGGATTGAGAAGGGATTGGCCACCCTCACTCAAAACCAGGAGAGCCTGGAGAGAATCATAGAACAAAAGTTCTATAACTTAGATGTGAAAGTAACTGAGATTCAGTCTGCACTGGAGGAACTACAAGATGACATGCAGGAGAGGAAGGGCAAAACTACAACTGATGCATTTGCCAGAGTGCCTAGAGCCCAGAGGTCATCTGCTGTGCCAGTTCCTGCCACAAGAGCAACATCATCTGCACCAGCTACAGCCTCAGTGCCACCAGCTCCAGCACCTGCATCAACTCTAGCACCATCTACTTCACTGAAGCCTTCATCCAAGGAGCCATCTCTACACCTCCACCACCTGAAGATCAAGCCTGAGAGTCGATCTAGCACTATGCATTTTCTATGAACTTTTTGGTAACTTGTTGCCAAAGGGGGAGAAAAATGTATAGATCATAGGCTTTGAGAGAGAGAGAGAGTGTTGCTTTTGTTCTCTCTTGCTTTATTTGGTGGTTTTTCAATCTTTGTTTGCTTTTGGTTGAGATACTATGCTTGTGAGACATTTATGATCATTTGTTTGATCATAAACTACACTTATGCATGCTTGATATTATCTTATCTATCTTATGTGATCACTCACTATGCTTGGTGATGAGTGCATGTATTCATTGTTTACTATTTTGAGCGCTCCACCAAGATGTATGTGACATGGAAGAGTAACCCATGAGCCTAATTCATTGTGCATTTGCAGTCTAAAGCAAATCTAAAACTATGCACAAATTTAGGGGGAGCTCTTGCTTATCACATACTTCTCAAAGCGACGATGTTATTTAAATCTTATTATCATTTGTCGAAGCTTTGATCTATATGTTGTCATCAATTACCAAAAAGGGGGAGATTGAAAGTGCAATTATCCCTAGGTGGTTTTGGTAATTCATAACAACATATAGCTCATTGAGCTAATGCTATTCCAAGACTATTATTTCAGGAAATCTCAAGGAATGGCATGGCATGGATGATGAAAGTGGATCCCTCAAAATACTAAGGACAAAGGATTGGCTCAAGCTCAAAAGCTCAAGACTCTTCGTTTTACATTTTAGTGATCCAAGATCACATTGAGTCTATAGGAAAAGCCAATACTATCAAGAAGGGATGAGGTGTTGCTTAATGAGCCTTTTGCTTCATGTGCTTAGTGATATGCTCCAAAACCCTCAACTACTTTCCCACATCCACAAATGACCTAAACCTAAAGCCAAAATCGGTCACACCGATTCTTTCTATCCGGCGCCACCGATTCCAAAAGTCATAGCCACTGCCACAAACCCTAAGCAAATCGGTCTTACCGATAGGGATCTCGGTCTCACCGAGATGGGGTTGCAATCTCTCTGTTTCCCTTCGTAATGTTTCGGTCTAACCGAAGTGAGCGATCTGTCCCACCGAGATTGCAATGTAAACTCTCTGTTTCCTTTTTGTAACATTTCAGTCTCACCGAAAAGAGCAAATCGGTCCCACCGAGTTTACCTGACCAACTCTCTGGTAAGCTTATTACCAAATCGGTCTCACCAAGTTTGTGTAATCGGTCTCACCGAGATTACGTTATGCCCTAACCCTAACCGAATCGGTCCCACCGAAAATCACTAACGGTCACTAGGTTTACTAGATCGGTCCGACCGAGTTTAACGATTCGGTCCCACCGAGTTTGGTAAATTGTGTGTAACGGTTAGATTTTGTGTGGAGGCTATATATACCCCTCCACCTCCTCTTCATTCATGGAGAGAGCCATCAGAACGAACCTACACTTCCAACTTACCATTTCTGAGAGAGAACCACCTACTCATGTGTTGAGGCCAAGATATTCCATTCCTACCATATGAATCTTGATCTCTAGCCTTCCCAAGTTGCTTTCCACTCAAACCCTCTTTCTACCAGATCCAAATCCTATGTGAGAGAGTTGAGTGTTGGGGAGACTATCATTTGAAGCACAAGAGCAAGGAGTTCATCATCAACACACCATTTGTTACTTCTTGGAGAGTGGTGTCTCCTAGATTGGCTAGGTGTCACTTGGGAGCCTCCGACAAGATTGTGGAGTTGAACCAAGGAGTTTGTAAGGGCAAGGAGATCGCCTATTTCGTGAAGATCTACCGCTAGTGAGGCAAGTCCTTCGTGGGCTACGGCCATGGTGGGATAGACAAGGTTGATTCTTCGTGGACCCTTCGTGGGTGGAGCCCTCCGTGGACTCGCGCAACCGTTACCCTTCGTGGGTTGATGTCTCCATCAACGTGGAGGTACGATAGCACCACCTATCGGAACCACGCCAAAAACATCCGTGTCTCCAATTGCGTTTGAATCCTCCAAACCCTTCCCCTTACTTTCTTGCAAGTTGCATGCTTTAATTTCCGCTGCCAATATACTCTTTGCAAGCTTGCTTGAATTGTGTGATGATTGCTTGACTTGTCCTAAAATAGCTAAAATCTGCCAAACTATAAAACTGGGAAAAGGTTAAGTTTTTATTGGTCAAGTAGTCTAATCACCCCCCCTCTAGACATACTTCAAGGTCCTACAACTTCCCCTCTTCTCTTCTCACCGTCCATGCCCCCCTATGTCCAATATGGTTCCACGCAGGTGCACACTCCCGCCCCTCTTTTCATTGATCTCATACTCGCACACTCGTTCCCCCTCGACATGGTAGGCATCTCGCACCACCTCCTAGCCGCACCCCTCTCCCCCTTTCTGTCTCTACAGACCATATTTGCTTCAAACACATGTAGCCGTGTATACGTACTGATCTCCCTACATATAGCCAGGTCAACTATAATTCGTTTTCCTCACGCACCGATACACTTACCTTGCTAGTTATGTCTCTCCCTTTCTCGGACACACGATGGTTGATCTTCCTATGTAGTTACGTATGCTTACCACAACCATATCGTCTCCCCTCATCACCCTTGCATACCTCCCGACCTGTCTATCACACGCACGTGCATAGACAAACAGACATCCCCCACCCTCTCTTATTGATATTGCACTCGTACCCTCCGTTTGTCTACCAGGCCTCTCCCACCATTTGTGAGACGCCACTCCACCACCAACCCTCCGATGCTCTACATTTGTCTTTCTCCCAACCCTATTCCTCTGCTACACATATCCATGGATGTTGATCGATCTCCCTCAATACATAGCTAGGTCTCTCTCCTTCCCCACACATATACTAGTCGATCGATCTCTGCCTCCTCCCCGACACACACTGATTAGTCGAACGTTGTAGCTAGGTATCCATGCCACGGAGAAAAACTGCACCTCTGCCCTCTCAAATTCCAGTAGGCCAGCCGCCTTGTATCTTTGACGTGGGCAAACACAAATTCGATGGAACTCTTTATCGATCGCGCAGCCACACACTTCATCCCTTTTTTCAATTTTATCGATATCTCACGTCCATGACTCCGTTTCACACACATTTCATATGTTACATTTTTCTGTTTGAGATATCATCAACACATTGCCTCTGTTTCGCTCAAACTATGTCTCTCACACCCACCCAGGTACGTACCTGCACCTAAAGAAGAGGTGCACGCAGGACGCACGTACTCACGTCTCATTCCAGGGCACACCCGTGCGGGTACACGGTGGAGTTTGTTTCTGTACGAAAAGGCATCCCACATGATAATTTGACACGTGTAGTGGTTGTTTACTCGAAGGAGGGTCGGGTACCACGCCTAGACGGTACAAAGTTCGACTTGGCACGTTAGTATTAAATAAAGTTATACATTCCTCAATGGCACGTACAGAATATAAAATGATTGCCGTGGGGAAAATGGAAAAATGGGTTTGTCTCTCGTAACACCATCTCACACAAGGCGGCGGTGGCCTCTCTCTCTCTCAGTGTTGCTTAGTGATCCGGCCGCATCCCGTCCCCCGGTGGAAAGGGAGGATGTGCATCGTCTCTCCGTTTGACGGCGTTAAGGCAAGACGTCCCGGTCTGCGGTACCTGCCGTTCTCACTGAACAAGCTCTGACGCAGCAGGGCCTTCGCCACTTGCTCGCTGCCGCAGTATGGCCAGATCCCAGCCACCGGCGCCCTCCTAGTAACATCCCGACGACCCTCAAGTACAGCTGCCTCCGGCCTTGATCCATTTCCCATCTTCCCACGTTGCTGCATGTGGATCTTCTTTAGTTGTTTGCTTAAATCGTATCTCGGTCGGCGTACTTTCCATCTTGCAATATCGTCCTCAAACGATTTTTGATAAACCACCATGTGCTATCTTTCCGTTATTACGTGGAATATGCTTGCTTTTTTCTTTATTTGCACACCTTCTCACAACTTTGTCTTCAGTTGTGATGTGAATATTGGCGCTAATCTGCGAACCATTGAGATGCATTAGCCATGGTAGACATGGTAGTTTCATTTGTATTTGATGGAATGTTGTAACGAGATAATCTTGAGATAAGACACATGAATCCTAAATTGAAACCTTTTTTTCTGAGGGAACCAAAGTTGAAACCTTCATAGCATCATAGTACAATTTCATTAAAATTATGGCTACATATAAACAAATCCTGAAGGATTGATAGCAATGCCAGAAACAATTCAACTTCGTTTCGCCGACATGTTGGACATCCTTTATCCAGCTCCACCTGCCATGCAGCAATATTGAGTGCACAACACAACTGCAGGGAAAGATTCACCTCGGTCGTTGCACCGTAGTAGTAATGACTAGAGAGTAGTCAAATCACAGAGCCCCACCTTAGCCACAGTAAGTTGCTCGGACGAAGCAACCATCATTTCTCTGTTCCTTGAATCCGATGGTACTCCCATATTCCCACAGCAATAAGTTGCTCGGGCGAATCAACCATCACTTCACGTTTCCCACAGTAAGTACTAGTACCTCCTTTTTTTACTCTAGAAACAACCACACGCGAATATTGGATGGTAGCAGCACAGCAACTGAATCAAAAATTCTATAGTATGAGAATAACTTTGAACGTAAGCCATTGATTCACTCTATCCAATGGTCATAGTTGGAAAATCCAAACAAAACCAAGCATTGGATCAACTCTTTTAGCACTCAGATTGTTGCGCCTGCTCAACCGCCTGCCCACCTAGCCCACCTATTATCCGCTCACGTGTGATGACCACAGGAGCTATCCATTCAGATTGTATGTTAAAAAAATAAAGGTCGATAACTAATGTGGAAACTTTCAAAAAAATTAACTAATGCGGCACCTCGGGCCAACGCGGCCAGATCGCATTTTCCACGAGAAATTACACACCATGTTTCGTTGACATGTGGTCCCGTTCCAACATGTCAGTGAGACCACGGCGAGTCCTTTTTTACTAGTATTTCTGAACGGACGTGTAGGCCGGGGCGCCTCTTCGTGTACCATGGCAAACTGGCAACCGTCCACCGACTCTTCGCCTTTCCCTCACGATTTGGAACTGTTGTCGCATGCTCTTCCTCCCTCCTCCATTTGACTTCACCCTTCCTTCTGCCCTTGTTCGATCTTCTTCTCCATGGAGGGAACAGGCCGAAAACGACCCCGTTATTCTTGCCCCGATCTGAAAGATGACGTGGTGGAGGAACTCATTGATCGGTGCGACATCATCACCTCGGCTAGCATGGCAGGTTCGTTCAAGACCATTCTCGACTCAACTAATAACATCATTACAAGGAACCCAAGGGTCAAGGAGCGGTTTGATCACCCCTATCTTCTTCGTCGTGACCCCGATGACTGGCGCGGGGACGTCGGAGGCCTCGCATTGTGCAAGTTGATGCCGCTTGATAATGATACATATGATGTTAAGATGACATTGCTTGAAGGCAAGGATTGGGCAGGTGTCGGATATCGGGGTCCGGCAAAACCCTTGAGGTTCGAACACTGGGGTGCGCACGAAGATTTCCCCCTACCGAAACACGCCCTTAGCCTCGCCGCGATCCCTAAGCTAGCTCAACAAACTCACAGCGCAAGAGACACGAGATTTATACAGGTTCGGGCCACCGTTGTGGTGTAATACCCTACTCCTGTGTGTAGTGGATTGCCTCTTGGGTTGATGATGAATAGTACAAGGGAAGAACAGCCTCACGAGGAGAGATGTTCTTGTGCTTGTGTGGTTGCTCGGGGAGGAATTGATCCGTCCCTTCTACTGTGGTGGCTAGCCCTATTTATAGAGGCCCTGGTCCTCTTCCCAAATATTGAGCGGGAAGGGATCCAACAACGGCTATTTCAAAAGGGGACAACTAGTACAAGCTATCATGGCTAAAGGTGGTCTTCGCTTGTCAAAGGCGCTGATGATGACGCCGTCTTGGGCTCCACGATGACCTCCGTCCTGCCGTCCTGCTAGTCTTGGTCTTGTTGCACTGATATGGAAACCTTTGCCCGATGCCTCGTACTCCGCGCCTGCGCTTGCTCCCTTAACACCAAAGGGTAAACGAGGACACTGCGCGGGTGGCGCCCGCATGGCCTTTGTCGTCATGGCTTGCGTCACGGGAACCTCGCGAGGTGCCCTTTGCCTTGATCTCTCCACCTCCCTCGCGAACCTGCCTGGTGAGGCCGCCCCTGAGGAGGCCTTGTGTCGTCCGCCCCACGAGGCTTGGCCCCTCGCGAGGGTCTTGAGCGTTGGTTGATGAAGATGGGTCGTACTAGGCCACTGGTGGAGCCACGTCGTAGGCCGCGGGTAGGCAAGTCTAGGGACCCCCGTTCTCAAAACGCCGACAGTAGCCCCCGGGCCCAAGGCGCGCTCGGACTTGGCTTAGCAGCAAAGCCAAAGGGCAAGTGCGGAGCGCCGCGGGCCCCAACAGCCTGCGGCCTTGGTCGACGCGTGGCGACTGATTGGACGTCGGCGTCTTCACTTCCCCATGCTGCCCCAATATCTGCCTGGCTAGGCGGCCACAGCGCCCTACACAGTTATTTCCTCTTTCCAGGAAGCGTGCTTCCTATTCTCCCTTCTTCCTCGAGCCCCTGCTCCCGCTCCCAATCTGACTTGAGCTCTGCTCCCTCCATTGCCATGGCACCAAATAGCACGAAGAAAGGGAAGAAGCCTCTGTCCTCAGCCAATCCGCCCCCGGCAATCGAGCCCGCCATCGGCCGGTCGCGGGTGCTCAACTTGGAAGCCATGGGCAAGGTCTGCCCTGCACTCGTTTCCAGCTTCAATGAGTAGGGAGGGATGGTGGCTTGGCCTGCGTCCCATGCCTCCATTGACAGGACAGTCACTGAGGTTCGGTTCTTCGTCAACGCCCTGTGGGCTGGCCTGGTTCCCCCTTTCTCCACTTCCCTCAACCAAAAAGCAAACAAAAAAATAAAACTATTCACACCACACAAAGAGAGAGTCTTGCCCCGTTTTACTATACAAATGCTATCCAAAGCTACTCCCTCCTTCCATATATATAGGGCCTAATGCATTTATATTAGAGCAATGATATATGACATGCAACTTACACAAAGCACACCGTTAACTTCGTCTGTGAAAGGTTCTTTCAATGATATAATTTTCACATTGTGCATGTCATGTACTATTAATCTTGTCAATAGTCAAAGGCGGTCTTAAAAATCCCATTACGCCCTATATAGATGGAAGGAGGGAGTATGAATCCATGTTATGTCCGATTAAATTTTTTGCTTGTCAGATAATGCATGTAACCTACTCATACCAACATTTTAGTGCATTCCAAATGTCTATACTACCACTGCAATTCGAACTAAATTTGAATTTGTTTATCTATTTCAATAAGAATCTACAATCATGATTGTTGCCAACTTCAACCATCATAGTTTCCTTGCTATCCGCCAGATATAAATCGGACGGACTATAATGCAGTATGGCAGGCACACCATCATCAACAACTCCGTTTTTTATAAGAGTAGAGATAAAATATATTAAATGTAGTATAACATGTTCATAAACACACCATGTGTTTCACCGTTATATATATTCACACATGCGTCGGTTTAAAACGCTACGTAAATTCTTCAAATATCTGAATTCGCTTTTTATAATGAAGTATATATGATCTCTATTCGTCTTTTACACCCACACAACCCTCTTATCTTTGTAGCTAGCGCTAACTTTCTCTTGTGCATGCACACGCCCGCATCCTCTCACCCTCCTCAAGATTCTCTAGCTCCATCAGCAAAATTGTCTTTTCACTTTAGGTCGTTCACCCATGGTGTGTGTAGGCCCCCCAGCCCCTTGTTTACGGCACACATCGATCGATATGCCTCTCTAGCCAGGTGTGCCTAGCACAAACACAAGCTTCCCCTCTTCTCTTGTCACCGTCCATGCCTCACTCCCACCACTCTTTTCATCGTTCTCGTACTTGCACACTCTTCCCCGCTCGATATAGTATGCCTCTCGTACCACCTCCTACATGCATCCTTCTATCTCTATCCTTCTCCTCGTGCCTCGTTTGCTTCTAACACACACATGCATGTATACCGATCGATCTCCCAACATATACCTGGATCGACTTTAACTACCCCCCCATCGATCGACGTACCTCACAAGTTATGTCTCTCCTTTCTCTAACAAAGGGTGATTGATCTTCCTATGTAGTTATGTCTGCTTACCACAGCCACATCGTCCCCCCTCATCATTCGTGCATGCCTCCTGACCCGTCTCTCACACGCACGCGTGCCTGACACAACAAGCAGCCATCTCCTCTCTTATTGATATTGCGGGCGTGCCCTCCGTTTGTCTAGCAAGCCTATACCACAATTTGTTAGAAGCAACTCCACTACCACCCCCTCCAACACTCTAGCTATGTCTCTCTCCCAACCTTATTCCTCTCCTGCACATATGCATGGATGCCGATCGATCTCCCTTAATACATGAGGTAGGCCTCTCTCCTCCTCCACACATATACCAGCCATTGTACCTCTATAGTTAATTGGGCCTTCCTCTTCCCCCACCACACACCGATAGTCGAGCGCTGCAGGTAGGTATCCATGCCACAAAGACAAACTGCACATGTCCCCTCTCACGTTCTAGTAGGCCAGCCACTCTATATCTTTGACATGGGCACACACAAATTCAATGGCACTCTTTATCGATCGAGCGCGCACACACACACACATCATCCCTCTTTTCGATTCTATGGACACCTCAAGCCGGTGATACCTCCACTCTCTTCTCGTGGATTGCCCCCTCTATATATATGTTATATCCAGGACTCTATTTCACACACATTGCATATGTTACATTTTTTGATTGAACCCCCCCAAAAAAGAAAACTCAAGAACCCACACACTATATCTCTCTAGGTTTGTATCTCTCTCACACAACCCCACGTAGGTGGTGTATGTATACAAGAAGAGAATAGGTGCACCGTGCACGTACTCACGCTTCGTGCCCAGCCACACCCACGCGGGTACATGGTGGAGCTCATTTCTTTACGAAATGGCAGCCCACGTGCTAATTTGAACGCCTGTAGCAGTTGTTTACCTAGGGAGGTCGTGTACCACGCCTACACAAAACAAAGTTCGACTTGACGTGTTGCCGCGTTATTTTTAAATAAAGTTATAGCGCTCAATGGCACGTACACAGAATATAAAACAATTTTTATGGAGAAAAAGGTAGTCCGCTCACTATATACAATGGAGCCTTGCATGCCTGGTTTGTCGCTCTTCAGAGTATCTCACACAAGGCTGCGGTGGCCTCTCTCTCTCTCTCTCACCGTTGGTCACTGATCCGGCTGCATCCCGTCCGCCGGGGGAAAGGGAGTGTGGTGGCCTCTCTCTCTCTCACCGTTGGTCACTGATGCGGCCGCATCCCGTCCACCGGGGGAAAGGGAGTGCGGTGGCCTCTCTCTCTCTCACCGTTGGTCACTGATCCGGCCGCATCCCGTCCGCGGGGGGAAAGGGAGGAAGTGCATCGTTTCTCTGTTCGACGGCGCCGAGGCAGCACGTCCCGATCTGCGGTACACGCTGTTCTCTCTGACCAAGCTCCGGCGCGGCAGGGCCTACGCCACCTGCTCGCAGATTCCGCCCGCCGTTGCTCACCTAGTTACATCCCGACGACCTCCGGGTATCCCCTCCGGCCTTGCTCCACTACACGTCTTCCCACGTCGCTGCATGTGGATCTTCCATAGTTCTTTGCCCAAAACGTAGCTCGTCCAGCGTACTTTCCATATTGCATCCTCGTCCTCACACTGTTTTAGACAAACACAACCGTGTTGTTATCTTCCCTTAGGGCAAGGAATATGCTTCTTTTTTGTCGTCGCATGTGTCATCAACTGTTATTGGCCAGTAATTGTTTCCTTTCTACCTCTTTTTTGCAAACAGGGCTATCCATTTCACCTCGTTGCTATTGCGACCTTTTGGTGAACTGCACAAATTACTTTTTTCTTAAGAGTGTTTTGTGCAGGTTGTACTAAATGTCACATGGGCAACGTCTCTACATTTCAGTGTGGACTGCACAAAGGAGATTGGTTTTGCTCTATCCTCCTCATCCAACTCCGAGCCTAATCTTCTCCAACTAGTTAGTCTTAAGAGAGACTACAAAGGTGACCGGCTTCTATTTATGTGTTTATTGTTTCATCAGCAGTCCTCTATTATCGTAATCACACTTAATATCTTTGGAACAGGGACGCTCAGCTCTATTTTAGTGGAACTGCACAAAATGATCGGAATGTTGCATGCTCCAGACAGCTACTTTTTCCCAACATGCCTTGTTGACTTAAGACTCGTACTACTGCGCTTGGCTCTTCGCCTCTTCGTGAAGTCGAACAATGATGGTACTCTGCATGTTGGGTACTATAGTGTATGCCTCGATAACTCGACACCGAATGGATGATGCATGTCCACCGAGGGTAGGTTGCATTAGTCAAAAGCGTAGCGAGCTTCACCTTGTCCCGCAAGCTTCTCCTCGCTTCTGAGTTGGCGGGACACACCAAAAAGTAGTGCTAGTCCATACTCTCTCCTTTCCGGTTAATATGGCTTAATCTTTTTGCGGGTAAATGAGAGAGCTTTATTCATATATAAGCATTCTTAGGACGATCAGCCAAGACACTGGTCACTAGGAAGCGAGGTACCCATAAAAAAAAGTAGGAAGCGAGGTGTTTCATCAAGCCAGCTCTCGCCACATTCAAAGTGCAGCAAGCACGGTTCAAGACGAAGATGCGCCGCAAGGTTTGCTGACCTGTTTACATGCTGAATAACAAAAAAAGAGGAAATATTGTCGAGCGCTACTATTTGTAACAGGATATGAGCCAGAATTAAGCAAGAATTGTGGCGAGTGTTCCATGCAATCAAGTTCCATTATCACATGCGAGAACCCTTGAAGAGAACCAAATGTGTTAAAGATTGCTTTATCACATTTTAAAATTATAATAAGAGTGCAGACGCTCCTCCATCCGGTTCCTAGTACTCCCTTCGGTCCTTTTTGGTTTGCGCCTAAGAAAATTCAGTTTTTCCCTCAAAGCTCTGCGCCTTAGCTTCTTTACCCCGCTCTTTCCACTGGTACCCCTCCCATCTGTTCCGCTTTGACTGCATGTGCAGCCGCAGTAACTCCCAACTCTCTCTCCCATACCAATCGCCCCTTCCCAAGGCGTGCGCATGCAGATAGAGTGACACACATGCAGGCATGGAAGAGTGAGACACATGCAGACTTGAAAGAGAGAGAGATGCATGCGGCGCGAGAATTCCTGTGTGGGGCAGGCTCAACCAATGGTATGCATGCCTAGAAAAACTAACCCCAGCCTCTCTCGGCAACACATCAGGGATAGAACTGTCCAATTTCAAACGAAACAATCGCTCCTTGGTATCCTGGCATCACCTTAGACGCAAACAAAAGAGGACCGGAGTGAGTACTAGTACGTACCTTTATAGACTATATTAGTAGTACTAGTACTAGTAAACTTTATGCTTGGCTGTTCGCCTATTCGGAAGTCGAACAATAGTAGCACTAGTAGTATAGTGTATGCTTCGGCAATCGACACCGAATTAATCTGTTGCCGTCCACCGCTTGAGCGAGGGAGAGCTTGCATTAGTCAAAAGTTTCTCCTTGTCCTGCGAGCTACCGCACGCAAGTAATGCTAGTCCATACTGCCTCCTCTCCGGTTAATGTGGATTAATTTCAAATGAGATAAATACATTGTCATCATCAGTATATTTGTAAAAATACGGTCGATGGACTTCATAATATGCTCATTGCGCTCAATATATATATTTTCCGGTGTTTATACGGTCACTAGCTCACCCTCGACCGAGTATGTGTGTGCATGCACGTGTAGGTTGAGCACTTAGCGTGACTGTGTGTTCCGTCGTGTGCTCGGACATGCATGCATTAGGGCGTCGTCGCGTGATTTTTCGTCCATGTGTACGTGTGATCGTTGCATACACGTAGGGGAGTGCGTGTAGGGGCCACTAAGGAGCAGTCAAATCACACAATAAGTTAGTCGGAAGAAGCAACCATCATTTCACTCTTGAATGACACGTCGCAATATAAAATGGTTGATATGGAGAAAAAAGAAAACCACTATATATACACTAGCAGGAGCCTAAGCTACAAGCCTGCTTGCTAAGGTTGCTCTCTTCACAAGCATAGAACGACGGGCATGATCCCGCAGTGAGGGAAGGAACAATGTTCTGCGAGACGCCGGTCGACATCGGCGAGGGAGAAACCCACACTCGGTGCGTCCCAATCGGGGTCACCATGGTATGGGCGATGCCGCGTCCCAACCGCTTCTTCTAGGTACAGCCCGACGTCCCGGTAGTCCATCTTCCTTTCGAGCCGGCTTGCTCCATCGCCGTAGCTCCATCTCCATGTCGATCTTTCTCTACTTCTACCGCTTCTACTTGTGATGAGTTTATGTCTCATGAACTAGTGCCGATACTATTATTCTAATCACACTTCTTCAATATCTTTGCCATCAGGGATGCTCAGGTCGATTTTAGTGGAACTGCACAAAAGCATCGTATGATCCGAGGGTGCCAGCCGTCTTTCCTTCGACAGGTTCTACCTGGCCAAGGAATTAAATCTTGTTTAGGGTTTAGGGTTTAAGTGGTAGTGACCCCATCAGTAGTTTTTCTTTCGTACACGCTCCCACAACTTCTTTTCTTTAGTAGTGAAGTAAATATTGGCTATGATCTGTGAATCATTGAGATGCATCAGGATGCGTGTTAGTTTTCCTTTGTATTTGATGGAATGTTGTAACGGGGCAACCTTGGAATAGGAATGAAAATGGAGTGGAAAGTTTCCGTTTTTCCGGAGAAAAAATGGAAACGGAGAGAAATCAACGTTTCGTTTCGTTGGATCGCGCCATCGAGCAAAACCAACGTTTAAATCACGTATGTCGTGTTCGTGTCTCACCCTCCTCCACGGCTCGACCCCACACGGTCGCTCAGCATGCCACTCACCGCAAACCGAGTATACAATAACTTTCCCCCCTGCTTGTCGATGGATCGCACCATGGAGTACTACTAGCACTACTGGAAAAGATTGACGCGTTAGGGGAGGACAGCTAGCTGTAGAATGGACTCCCAAGAACTTTTTACATGCATGTTGTAGCCGACTATTGCGACCTTTGAACGCGGAGCAGCCGCGTGCACCCGGAAGCGGCGCGGGTGACGCTCTCTCCGCCGGCGCACCACTTCAATGCCGGCGCCAGTGAGAGTTCGCGTCCGCTCTGGCCGGGCATGAATGTGGCACTGACCGTTTCGGGCGGGAAGTACGCGCGGGTGATGAAGAGGGTTCGAGTTAGTTAGGACCGGCAGTGGCAGCGGTCCGAACGTGCGCAAACAAGAGATGTTGTACGTTAATATTGTTGCGTATATAATTAACAACGTAAATAATGTGCCAGTTGGACAAATATGATTGGAGATGGAGATGGAAATGGAATTTTACGTAAACACGGATATGCATGTCTATGTCTATGTGTGTGTGCGACGACTCTCGCGACACAGGCGGGGCGTGTTTTCGATCGAGTTTTCTTTCTTGGTACATTAGAAAATCAGTTTGTCTAATTCACATCTAGATGTTATTTAAGAATATCACATCTAAGCTCCCACAAGTATATAATGTAGCAACAAGAAACAAAAAAAATAGACCACAAACAGAGTGGACATCAACTTAGACATCTAGATGTGTCATAGACAGACCCTTAAAAAATTGTCCGCCAGTTTTCGTTTCTTTTTTCCGGGAACGCGCGTATTCTATTTAAAACCACTGCTATGGAGAGATTTTTTTACTCCATTATAGCCTCTTGTTTGATAGAGTTTCTCGCGTCTTTCTCTCTCACCCTCTCCATATCAAAACAAGATGACAGTGTCCACTCTATCTCTCTCCTCACCGGTGGTCACAGATCCGGCCGAATCCTGTCCGCTGCGGGAGGTGAGGAGGTGCAGCGTTGACGTTGTCGCCGTCGGAGACGGAGGGAGCCGATGCGCACCGTCCTCTTGGAGCCGGCGCTGGCGTGGACGAAGATCCTCCGCGCCCTTGTTCGCTACCGTCGTGTGGGCAGACCCCACCCGCCCGCCTAAACGACATCTCGCCCACCTGAGGTATAACTTCTTGTACTGGTCCAGCTCCCCAGGTCGCTGCGTGCGGGTTTTCTTCTATGCGACTACTCCCCAGCTCCCCATGCATAGTAGCTAGGGTTCGTCGGCTGGTCCAACATCACCTACTAGTACTATTATAGAGGAAATGCCACTCGAAAAGTTGTCCTGATTTATGCCTTGGTGGAGGTATACATGTTGTTTCGACAAAAAGTACATGGCGGTTGTGCGGTCATTGTCCATATGGTGGTAGTACTATCACTGGTTAAATGAAGAAATGCTTTTTTTCTCGGGTATCCTGGTTTAGTTCCCATCAAGATATAATTATGATGCTTCTTTTGTTGGTGTACTTTTCATTAACCCTTTTTTATATTTTTGGAAACAGTGATGCGTGTCTCCATACCCGGGCATGTCTTCCTCAATTTTAGTGGAACTGCACAAAATTGGATGGCCATTGTTGTTCCGCCTCACTGTCCTCTGCCACGTGGTTCTTCCTTCCTCGACCTTGATTACTGAGAAGAAACAGACCGCAGTGAGGATTTGTCGAACTTCATAGGTGCCTCACCCAAACTTGATGCCAAATGGATGATGCATCACCACGATGACCTATCGATGCTCCTGGTTGCACCTCATGGTTGCGTCGGCTGGTGAAGCTGATCGATTTTCAATGAAAAACAAGTTGTCTTCCATCAATGCTCTTTGCTTGTTACGCACAAAGATGATATCCTTCGTCAGTTCACCTTGGTTGCATTGGAGACGCAGTCATCTTTCACGTTGGTGCAATTTTATCACACAATTGGCTATGAACCAAATGTTTCCTCGAAGAAGGATCGACGTTGGTACTAAGAGCATAAGTTTTGTATTGATTTCTAAGCCTTCTCACAACTTTGTCTCTAGCTCCCCCGTAATTTTATTTGTCCAGGTATTAACTTTGATTTTAAAAATGGTGTGGACTAAAAACCCGGATGGACATAGTAGCCCTCCATTTTTATTTACTCCGCATATTAGATTTGACTGAAGTCGAACTTTGTAATACTCTCAAACCTTTCCGATAATTGAAATTAAAATTCTTTATTTGTACACACTCTCACACGTTTTCGATAATTTGACGCATGTGTGGTTGTTCACTTAAGGGAGGGTAGTGTACCACACGTGAAGGACAGGAAATGCGACCAGGACGCGTGGGCGTGGATCGTTAGTTCATCGGAAGTAGTACTAGTTTTCTTCACTGTACATTAAATAAAGAGTTTCGTTTCGTACTTACAAAATTTAAAACGATTGTTATGGAGAGAATAAGAAAACCACTCCACTATATATTAGTCGTATACACACGAGAGTACTATATGGACGCAGCTTCATTGACTTAGTGCACCTGCCTTTGGGTTTATGACACGTGGGCCCAAAATGTGGCTGGCTCACGTGTCATACAGCCAAAAGCAGATGGAGTGAAGGCACCGGAGCTTAGTCCGTACTACATTAGTATATATATAAGCGGGAGCCTCAGCGCTTGTTCGCTAGGGTTTGCACTCTCCACACGCTCGCCGCAATACATATATGTTACACGCTGGAGGCTCAGCGTTCATTTGCTAGGGTTTGCTATATTCACAGTCTCTCACCCTCTCTTCACCAGATCTAAACAAGATTGCGTTGGCCTCTTGTCTCCCCCCCCCCCCCCGCCACAGCTGGTGAAGGAGGCGTCCGTATCCCGTCGCACCGGGAAGGGGAGGAGGTGCAGTGTTAACTCTATCGCCTTCTGAGAGGGAGGCAATCCACTGCCGGCTGCGCTGTTCTCTTTCACCCAGCGCCTGTGCGGGAGGGCCACCGACCCCTTCTTCCTCGCTGTCGTACGTAGTGTGGGCAGATCCGGCCTCCCGTCGCACGCCTTGCCACATCCCGACGACCCTAAGGTATAAGTTTCTCTGAAACCGTCGTTGCTCTAGCTGCATGTGGATCTTTTTCGATCTATAGTCGAATCTAGGTCTTGGTTCAAAGAGGAAAGAAAGGTGCGATGGGGTGGAGCATGAATCTAGGATGTGATTCAATGAGGAAAGGAGGGAGGAAAAGTAGTATAGACTGGCTATCCAGCCGCTTTGTTGGTCGAAAAGGGAAAAAGGGGGTAACCCAGTACACACATCTGTAAGGAAACGATCTCTTTGTTGAAAAGGGAAAGAAACTGGGGGGGAGGGGTCGGGTAGTTTGTGCAGCACTAGATTTGCTGCCGTCACATAGGGAAAAAGTTCAAAGAGAACAAATATGGGACCAATACAGATATGTTGCTTGGCTACATACTCTGCATCACCCATTTATACGTGTGGACGCACATGGTGCTAGCATGTCCCATACAGCTATTTTGTTGTTGTTAATCTAAGAATGCCGCCGGAAAATTGAAGTAATGCCACTGTTAAAAGTAAATTAAATTTTTTAACGAATGTTGTTTCAAGAGAGTGTCTCTATTAATATGAATCAATGCAACCGTTTTAGAAATGCTACTATCCTACTTTGTTTTCCATCGAAGATAAGTTAGATGCTTCTTTCTGTCACCGTTTGTTTCATCCTCCTTTATCGGCAAGTAATTGTTTCCTTTTTTGCCTCTGTTAAAATAGGGGTATCGATTCAACTTATTTCTATTGCGACATTTTGCTTCGCTACTCGAAACACTTATGTTTTAAGAGTGTTTTGTGCAGTTCAACTTGAATGTCACACCGGTGACTTTGCTTAATTTTGGTGGAACTGCACAAAAGGAGATCCGAGATTTGTTTCCAGTGTTCCTGTCGAGTTGTTTCAAATCTTGGTCTCAACCACATGATTCCTATTCAACTTGTTGCTATTGCGACATTTTGCTTCGCTACGTGAAACACTTTGCTTGATTTCAGTGCAACTGCACAAAAGGAGATTGGATTTCCTATTCGTGTTAGCTGATTCATATTTTATCCTCGTGTTCTCATGAAAGGTCAGTACAGGCCTTCATCCACATGATTGTGCAGTGTGCTTTGAGATGTTGTGCTACCTGTATTGGTACTGTTTTAAATAAATGTTGAATTGAAGCTATTGTATTGCTGTCTTTTCCCATTAAGTAGTGAACAAAAATGGGACCAACCCATACATGATGCTTGTTGCTTTGTTACAAAAAACTCTGCATCACTGTCGGACTTCGGGTTCCGGCAGACCCTCTAGGTTCGAACACTGGGGTGCGTGCGGAGATCTCGCCCTCTACCTGCATGCACCTCGCCGCCTCGCTGGGATCTAAACTATGAAAGAAACAACACAAGAGACGCAGGGTTTATACTAGTTCGGGCCACCATTGTGGTGTAATACCCTACTCTAGTTTGTGGTGTGGTGGATTGCCTCTTGGGCTGATGATGAACAATACAAGGAAGAACAGCCTTGCGAGGGTCTGTTCTTGGCTGGTGTGGTGAACTGCTGGGGGGAGTTCAGTCGCTCACTCTCTGTTGATCCCAGATGCTGGATCCTCTCTCTAGATCTCTAGGTGCCTCTACCTTGTGGGTGGCTAGTCCTATTTATAGGCAAAGGCCCTGAGCCTCTTCCCAAATATTGAGCGGGAAGGGCGCCAACAATTGGCCATTTTGAAGGGGAACATCTAGTACACTTATCCTGACTAAAGTTAGTCCTCGCCTGTCGAAGGCTCTGGTGGTGACGCCAGCTTGGGCTCCATGATGACTTCCTTCCTGCCGTTGCGACGGTCTTGGTGTTGTTGCACCAAAACGGATGCCTTTGCTTGATACTCTTGCCTGCGCTTGACCCTTTTGCACCAAAGAGGAAAGGAGGACACTGCACGGGCTGGCGCCCGCCTGGCGCCCTTGGTCGTCCTGGCTTACATCATGGGCACCTCGTGAGGTACCCCGCCTTGATCTCTCCGCCTCCTCGCGAGCCAGCCTGGCGAGGCCGTGCCAGAGGAAGCTTCCTGTCGTCCGCCCCGCAAGGCTTGGCCCCTCGCGAGGGTCTTGAGCTTGTGCTGATGAAGATGGGCCTTGCTGGGCCACCCCTTGAGCCACGCCGCAGGCTGCAGGCAGGCAAGTCTGGGGACCCCCGTTCCCAGAACGTCGACAGTAGCCCCTGGGCCCAACGCGCGCCCGGACTTGGCTGAGCAGAGAAGCGAAGGGGCAAGTGCTAAGCGCCGCGGGCCCTAACAGCCTGCGGCCTTGGGCGCCGCGTGGTGGTTGATTGGACGTGGCCGGCCCTGCTTCCCCACGACGCCTCGGCAACTGCACGAATTGACAAGTCCCTACATGCAAAGCGGGTCATGATTACCTGTGATCGTGGAGGTCAGCGGTTGGCCTCCTCTGGCTATAAGTACGGAACGGCGCATGCCCTTCCAGTCCATCTCTCCTTGCTTCTCCTTCTTCTCTGTCCTTGCTCCACCTTGCCGCAATGGCTCCGATCCGCCGGTTCTCCGTGGAAGAGAAGGGAAAGGCTCCCCGAGAGGGCCCCGACCCGCTTCCGCCAAAGAAACGGCTTGCCCTATGCTGTCGAGATGAGGGCGCCCGACAGGAGGTGTCGAGGCCTTGGTGCGAGTGGTCGCCGCCAGGGTTCCTGCTGCCCTTGTACGCCCACCTTGAGGGCCCTGCAGGAGTTGATGCCGAGCGCCATGGACGACGCCGCGCGGCGCGCGGGCGGGATCACGGTGATGCGCTGCTCCTCCCGGAGTTCATGCCGAGGGCTCCTCCCGAGAGTTTGTGCTCCACGCCGCCATGCCTCCTCGCCTTGATTCGCCTTCCTCCTCCTTCGCCTTCGTGATGCCGCAGGGGATACTTGGAGCTCGTTGCAAGACGCCGGCTGCAACACTCTCGCGACCGAAGCGGAGGTCGCGGTCGTTGCCCCGGGCAAGGTCTTCATGACTCGAGGCTGGGGCGAGATCACCCGGGTCTGCAGGACGAGGGGCGCCCTCGTGATCCACCTGGAGTACGACGGCGCTTCTATGATGCTCTTCAAGGTCTTCGACGCGGACGGACGCCGGCTGGAGTGCTGCCCTGAGAGAGGCGGTCGGGGCCCTCCCGCAGCGAGGACCAGGCTCGCTCACCGCTCCCTCGGCAGCTCCTCAGGCGGCGGGGGCGTCGATGGGTCCAGCGACTCTGCCGAGCTCTTCGCGACTCCGAAGACGAGCGACGACAGCTACGAGCCCCCGAGCCTGCGTCGCTCTCGGAGCAGGACGGGCTCGTTAGGCCGCCGCCGCCTCGGATCTGGATGAGGTTGGCACCGGTGCCCGGCGGCCCACTGTTGATGATGGCGTCTCTTGCGGGGGCACGTGTAGTTAGCGTTCTCTAGGATCTGTTCCCTGCGAGGAATCGAAAAGGCGTACCCCGTGGGGGCTTGTAAGGTGCCTGTGGTTCTGTTTGTTAATATAGTCCTTGCCATGAAGTAGTGTGAGATGCTCATTCCGTCTTAGCTTAGTTCTTCCTTTCGAACCTTACGAGGGCTTGGTGCTCTGCGCCGACAGCTCCCGGTCCCAAGGCAGGCTTCAGCCGTCGCTGGTATGCCAGGTCGCGATGCCGTGGTCAAGGCCAGGAGGTGAGCGGCCCGGGGTCCAGTAAGAGCCCCTGAGTCGCGATTCTCAGGAGGTCCCCTTTAGCGCTCAAGCAGCCATCGTTCGGTGAGAAAGGAGCGTGACATTGCTAACACGGGATTGCATTGGGTGCGGGGACGGTGCTGCGATAGCTAGTATTTCCGGAGGGTGACTTATCTCGAGAGTCGAATCGCTTCTGGTGCGACGCTTAGGTCCGCGCGATCGGCGGCGTAGGGGTTGCTGGCGAGGTCCCCGTGCCTCTTCCTCTCGCCTTTGCTCCCCTTTCGCTCGTCCCTGGGTCCCGGCCCTCGGCGGGTCTCACCGTCGCTGGTATGCCAGGTCGTGATGTTGTGGACAAGGCCAGAGGGTGAGGGCTGGAGAGCCAGTAGGAGCCCATGAGTCGCGATGCTCAGGTACCCCCCGCCCCCCTTTAACGTGCAAGCGGTTCGCACGGACGAGAGTGAAGAAGACGCCGTGAGGGCCTCGCCCGGCGCTGCTCCTTGAAGGGATCCTGCAGGCCCACCACAAGAAGAACAAGAGTCCGCTATGACAAGCGACGGTCAGCTGTTGGTTGCTTTGGAGAGGTGACGAGGCACTGAAGGCCTGACGAGGTGGCGCTAGCGGGCTGCCGCGGCCAGAGCTCAGCCATTCAGGTTTGTCGGCGTTGCAGGGACGGACCCATGCGCAAGCGCGGTGCCGTTGGGGGAGCAGCTCCATTAGTTGGTGTCGGTTGAGCAGGCAACTTGGCCAAGCACGTTAATCACGAAGAAGCAAGTTCATTTAGATAGATGCAGGGAAGGCAGACATCGCTGGGTCTGGCCCGAGCGACTTGGGGATGATGCAGCCCGAGGGGCGCCCCCAACAAAGTAAGCTAGGGACATGAAGCAAAAGGGATACACGCCGCAGGGACGGACCCACGCGGCTTGGGAATAATGCAGCCCTGGGGGGCGCTCCCAGCTGGAAACGGAACTTGAAGGATGTCACCTGATGACGTTGAAGACGAAGGGTTGTTGAAGTAGCGAACGTCGTGGGCTACGGAAGCTGATCCTCACGAGCCCCCAGGCCCAGGAGCCTCGGGAGGCTCTGGAGGCGCTGATGGCTCCTCGTGGACCATCTCCATCTCCGCCAGGACTGCGGAACGCCTGGCCTCTTGAGCCTCCAGGATGCTCCTGATGAGGCGCTGGTACGTGGCGGCCGCGTTGGGCATGCCATAGGGCATGCGAATGTAGCTGTGGGGTGGACCTTCGCAGCGCCCCGCACGTGAGGGCCAGAAGCGCTCCTGAGAGGCGACTCGGTTGAGCCCTGGGATGTTGATGCAGACGCAGCCCACCATCCTCGCCTAGATGGGGAGCTACGGCGGGTAAGCGGCGGCTGCCACTCATGACTCTTGACTCCTGCAACTCCTGCGTGATCTGACTGACGAACTCCTGAGGGTTTGGCCCTCCTTGTCTTGCTCCTTCCCAAGGGAAACATGCTTCGAAGCACGCCTCCAAGTGGTGCCCAAGCGCCTCCCTCGTGACCTTAGCAAGGTCGGTGGCCCTCCAGGAGAGAGCCCCCGAGCCTTGCTTGAGGAGGGCGCCGGGCGCGCCTTCCTATGCGACAGAAGGAGGTGCCCCCTGAGCAGGCGCGGACCCTGAGGGGCCTGCCTCCCGAGGGGTCGGGCCTGGCGATGTCTTCTTCTTCTTGGGAGCGGTCTCAGGGAGCCTCACGCTCCTGCGATCTGGGTCTTCAAGTGATGCGGCTTGAAAGGCTCGCTCCAGGGAGCACACTGCGTCTCTTTCTTCACAAGGCACTGTGATGACTCCGCTGCTTCACAGCATCGAGGGCGTTGTAGCCGTGATGAGTCACGGCCATGAACTTGGCGAGCTGGGTACCCGGGATGGCATTGTATGGCAGGTGAATGTGGGCGACATCAAGTCGATGAGCTCGGTCTGTAGTTGCCTTCGCCCGAAGGTGACAGGAGGCGGACCTGCCCAATCGAACCGTGGAGCCATCGGTGACTCCGGAGAAAGGCTTGGTTGGCTGAAGCTGATTGTAAGGCACTTGGAGATTGTTGAATGTCTCTACGGACAGGACATTGAGCCCTGCTCCGCCGTCTATGAGGGTCCTGGTGACTTGCACGTTGTTGATGATTGGGGAACAAAGCATCGGGAGGACTCCTGCCAGTGGCGCAAGACTTGAGCTGATCCGCTGAGCTGAGCGTGATGGCGCACGCCGACCACCGAGAGGGCGCGTGGCTTGAGCTTGGGGAGGACTGCATTCACTTCACGGGCGAACTGCTTGAAGATGCGTTGGGAGGGTGGGGCTTGAGCTCCGCCCAGGATGCAAGCGATCGCGCGCGGCTCCTGGAAGCCCTCACCCCCCTCGTCCTGATGATGGTCCTCGTTTCTCCTTGGCTGCGGCGGCAGAGGAGGGAGGCCTGCGTTTCCTTGCGGGCGATCCACGCGAGGCTGATCCCTCCAGCGATCCTCACGAGGTCGGTCGCGCCACCCTTGGCGAGGGCCTCGGTCTTCCCAGCGTCCTGTGTTCCTTCCTCCTCCTCGGTCGTGGCCTCGGTCGTTGCGGTCGGGGCGTCGGCCGATCCTCCCTTCTCGCACGGCTCAGAGCTCTTGATATTCTTTGGTGTTGTGGGTGTGGAGGTCGTGGTACACACAGTACCGGCTGCCCTTGGAAGACTCGGGCTGATCTCTGCCCCGCTTGGTGTCTGGTTCTGCCGCGAGCACGGCAGCCCCCTTGCACTTCACGTCCTTGGCCTTGGATTTCTTCTCTTCTGGGTCTGCGGCTGGCAGCTCGAGGAGGGAAAGGCGCCCTTCCTCAGCCCTGGCACACTTGGTCGCCAAGTTAAACAGCTCCAAGGAAGTGCACAGGTCTTCATGCATCGCCAGTTCCTCCTTCATCTTGACGTCGCGCACACCGTCGGAGAAGGCAGAGATGATGGCCTCCTCGGTCACCTTGGGAATCTTGAGGCTCAGCTACTGGATGTATACATGGGGACTCCCCAGTTGCTGCTTGATGCGGCACATGTCGCTCACGGCAGGAGGCCGGTCGTGAGTACCTTGGAAGTTGGCGATGAAGCGGGTGCGCATCTCGTCCTAGGAGGAGATCGTGCCAGGAGCCAGGTTCAGGAGCCAGGTGCGGGCTCCGTCCTTGAGTGCCATGGGAAACCAGTTCGCCATGACCTTCTCGTCCCCGTTGGCGGCTTCGATGCCCAGCTCGTAGAGCTGGAGGAACTCCACAGGGTCGGTCGTGCCGTCGTAGCGAGGAGGCAAGTCTGGCTTGAACTTGTCGGGCCACGCGACGCTGCGCAGCTCGGTGTTGAAGGCGCGGCAGCCTGCTGTGGCCACGGGAGGCCTTTGGTGACAAAGAGCCTGGTCTTGCGGGTCCCCATGCGCTGCAGCTAGGAGCAGCGAGGGGTCTTGGCGCGCGGGAGCAGGAGCGTGGTCGTGACGAGCAGGTGCAGGGAGCACTCGGGCAGCTTCTTGGGGAGGAGGCGGCTGAGGCGCCCCCGGAGCTTCATCGCCCGCACAGGGCGGGGCGCGGTGCAGTGAGAACGACGGCGCGGGGAGCCTTCTGCGCAGGACGAGCTCGGCGACGCAGGTCGAGCCACTCTTCGAGACTTCGTCGACAGGCGGTAGCGCAGGAGCTCGTTTGCGCGATGAGCGCAGCTTCGAGCCTCCATGGAGCGCGAGACGGCGAAACCAGTGGGGCGAGTGAGGGAGTAGCGATCGGCCGTCTCGCCTCACGGACGGATCTTTGGGGCGATGCTTGCTGCTCGTTCCCGCCGGGCCGGTGGCGGCGTTGACGGCAGCGACGGGAACGGCGAGGTGGCCGCCGACGGGGGCCGTCTGGGCGACGCGGGAAGCTAGAGCGGCTCGGCGCTCGGCACGGGCCCGACGAGCGTCTGACATGGACGCGGTGGTCGGCGAAGAACAGGGCGGCGGAAGACGAATTCCGGCGCACCCCTACCTGGCGTGCCAAATGTCGGATTTCGGGTTCCGGCAGACCCTCTAGGTTCGAACACTGGGTTTGCGCGGAGATCTCGCCCTCTACCTACCTGCACCTCGCTGCCTCGCTGGGATCTAAACTATGAAAGGAACAACACAAGAGACGCAGGGTTTATACTAGTTCGGGCCACCATTGTGGTGTAATACCCTACTCTAGTTTGTGGTGTGGTGGATTGCCTCTTGGGCTGATGATGAACAATACAAGGAAGAACAGCCTCATGAGGGTCTGTTCTTGGTGGTCTGATGAACTGCTGGGGGAGTTCGGTCGCTCTCTCTCTTCCGATCCCGATCTGGATCCTCTCTCTAGATCTCTAGGTGCCTCTACCTTGTGGGTGGCTAGTCCTATTTATAGGCAAAGGCCCTGGGCCTCTTCCCAAATATTGAGCGGGAAGGGCGCCAACAATTGGCCATTTTGAAGGGGAACATCTAGTACACTTATCACTCGCTAAAGTTGGTCCTCGCTTTGTCAAAAGCTCGTGGTGGCCTTGACTTGGGCTCCACGATGACTTCCTTCCTGCCGTTGCGACGGTCTTGGTCTTGTTGCACCAAAACGGATGCCTTTGCTTGATACTCTTGCATGCGCTTGCCCCCTTTGCACCAAAGAGGAAAGGAGGACACTGCGCGGGCTGGCGCCCGCCTGGCGCCCTTGGTCATCATAGCTTACATCATGGGCACCTCGTGTGGTACCCCACCTTGATCTCTCCGCCTCCTCGCGAGCCAGCCTGACGAGGCCGTGCCTAAGGAAGCTTCCTGTCGTCCGCCCCGCGAGGCTTGGCCCCTCGCGAGGGTCTTGAGCTTGTGCTGATGAAGATGGGCCTTGCTAGGCCACCCCTTGAACCACGCCGCAGGCCGCAGGCAGGCAAGTCTGGGGACCCCCGTTCCCAGAACGCCAACAATCACCCCCTTTATAAGTAGATGGAAGCACATCTTGTTGTTGCACTCACTCTCCCCTAGAACTGTTTATGCTTTTCGTTAATCTAATGTCGCTGGTAAAATTAAGCAATGCCACTCTTAGAATTAATGAACTACTGAATCTTAGTTCAAAATTGCAACACTTGTTAGGAATGGTACTATCCTACTTTGTAGTTCTTTCTACATGTTTAACCAAGGTATTGTTAAGATAATGTCTCTTTAAAAATGAATCAGTTGCATTGTTTTAGGAATGGTACTTTTCTGCTTTGTCGTTCTTTATACATGTTGAAACAAGGCATTGTTAAGATAATGTCTCAGTCAATATGAATGAATCACACTGATGGAGAATTGCTACTCTCTGCTTTGTTTCCCATTAAGAAAAGTCATCAACCGTTATTTCTCGATAATTGTTTCCCTTATACCTATTGTTGCTTACAGGATATCAAAATTGAAGCTCGGTTTTATTCCGACTTGATTTTAGTTGAACTGCACAAAAGGAGCCAATGTGTCCAAGGCAAACTGCTGCGTTCTTCGGGTCCAGTTGGTCGCTCCACTTTGCGTAAAAAGCAGTCTCTGGTTGGGGTACATTACGTAGGAATGACCGAGAAGCTTTACTGAGTATTATTAGACACGGTGACATGACTAGTCTGCGAGACCATTGGCAATTTAACAACACGTGGAGTGCCACAGGGCAAAAGTGCCCAAACAAGTACAAGAAGCTACGACAGACACGATCATATGCATTACATATTTTGAATGGGAAAAGCTTGTCAAAGTTTAATCACCGATGTTAGCAAGAAGGCGTTAGTTTAATATATTGGAATTGGAAAACCTTGTCAAAATTTGCTCATTGATGTTAGCGGAAGACATGCATTTGATATTTTTGAGTAGGGCGCCCTTCTTTGTGAGCAGCGTCGAGTGTTTTTCCTATTCACGTGTTCGGTTTAGAAGTAAATAGTTACTCTGCTGAGATATTCCTGTGTTAAGAGTTTGTTCTGAATATTGTCTATGTAATGCCAGGCCTTGTGTTTGATTGCAAAGTTGAGCTTGGAATGTTGTGGCATGCGGCATCACGAGCTGTTCACCGTGCCTCCTGAGAATAATGCTTCGTATTGTTTTGCATGTCGATCTAATGCCAGTGATTTGCTTGTTAAGAAGATCATCCTCTTCTGTTGTTTTCGTGCGTAAGAAGTTCATCGTCTGATGTTCCATTCATAGCCTATACTACATGTCGGGTAGGTTAGACGTGAAACCATATGATCTTCCGACCAACTCATGATATTAGGCCATGATAGGATCATCGTTTTCCAACCAAAACCGCTTGTAAAACTGACGCTTGTAAATTAAAGCAGATGGTCTCGGGCGAAGGCGCTTGGTTGGTTGATTTTCGACTAGTAAAATATGGGAAGTACTTCACAAACGATAAAAACGCTGAACGACACTCGTACGATTGCTAATCCAGCTGTTAGCTGTTGTTTCAGCCTTGCCCATGGATGGCATGATACGCACATCGTGCATGTATCGTCTGGTAATGTCGTCCATATAGCAGTGCTCGTAAAATATACACTGGTCTCTCAAATTACACGTGTAACCCATCAGTTTTACTTACAGACCTCGGGCCTTCCGATGACGAGTAAATTACACTTGTATGTTAAATACAGGTTTGAAATAAACCAGAGCTCCCAAGAGCGGCCTTACCGTTTCATGCCATCTCAGTTTCTCGAAGGTGCTCATAGGTGTCCGATGATCCTGGCTTCCTGAATGAGCAGCGGGCGCTGTACCTCCGTAGGGCCCGCGAGGCCCTCTCCATTGTCCTTTGAGTTGTTGCGCTCACCGTGGCGCCGAGCATTGTTAACATGGTCAACGAACATGAGGATTCAGGAGATGACTTTATTTTGACTGGATAACACTAGGGACCCACTAGGGCCATAGCCGTACGTATGCAAGTGCCTCCTTATTATGTACAACTATATTTTTCTTGCTTTCTCCTGGTTTCCTGACATCACGGTCCCACACCATTGTCAACCTATGTAGTCAATATAAACGAGAGAATTGCACAAGGTGCGGCTGACAGCTGGGACCAAGCAGCTCGAGCAGTATTTGTGTTTTTGAGGCGTGAGCACTGCAGAGTTTTTCTTGGCGATGATTTCGTTGTTGTTTAGAGGAGAACAGGGTATTAACTGGGCGGGCTGTGGCCCGTCTAGCCCAGGCCAGATATCCAGCCCAGATACTACTTTTTTCAAGATGAAAATGGCTAGCCCAGCTATACGTCTTTTTGAGGAATACCCAGGCAAGGTCAACTTGTTATTCTCCGCTTCACTGGCTGCAAATCTTTCCTAGGAGGGATGCATTAGGCTTAACAGGAAAATGGGCTTTAAAAATAATAAATGGGATGTAATTATAAAATTGGGCAGTAACTATAAAAAATGCACCAAACACGAAATTAGTTTATAAAATATTATTTATGGATTTGAAAATCTTAAATTTTCATTGTTGCCCAAGAATGTTTCGTTGGATTTTACGTGATACAAATTTATATTTAATCGACTAGAAATTTCGGATAAAAATATTTGGATCCCATCAAAATGTGGGAAATTTTATTGAATTCTGTCTTCAACAGTTGGTTGAAATTATTAATCATTGTCCTAGCTAGAAAATGGGCTGTACTTTTAACAAACTGTAAATGGGCTGTTGTAAATTCCATTAGAATTCAAAAATGGGATGTACATTCTTACAAAACGCAAATGGGCTATAAGTTCTCTGCCACACACTTGTGGGCCTACTAAGTGACGCGTCCCCTAAAAAAATAAGTTGACGTGTATGCAAGGCTTTGTCAACTTATTATAGTCAACAGACGGTTCTAGCAGCAGTGGCCGGTGGATATCTATCCAACGGATGTCGTGCTTCTTCTTCAATCTCGGATATTCTTAGCTTCGGCCGCCCAAAAAATGATTCCTCCCCCTGACATCTGGGGCGCACCATTTCGGAGGCGGACCTGTGGGCCTACTAAGTTGGAGCGTACCAAGGGCTTTGTCAACTTAGTCAATATAAACGATTCTAGCTTCAGTGACCGTACGATGTCCATCCAACGGCCGTAGTGCTTCTTCAACCTCTGGTCTTCTTGGTCCAGCCGCCCAAAGCAGCGCCGGTCGTGCCGCCTGCTCCTGCCTCCCATGGCCGGTTGTGCTGCCACGGAGGCCTCACCGCCCCCATACTACTCCCACCACTGGCCAGGCCATCCCTCCACTCACCCACACCCCCTGTTATTCTGCAGCAACGGCAGCCTCACACCGCAGTTGAACCAGTGAACCCTCGTACTCCTCTCCACGCAGGCTTCCACTATTGCGTCTTCCCCGGCTCCGCGTTGTCCCCTTCCTAGGCGTCGATGTCGTCCACCGCCCTGGTTCTCTCGGCGCGGCGTGGTCAACGTGGTCAACGACCGACTTCCATCGGAAGAGTACTGTACGTGGAGAGGCTGACAGCTGGGACCACGGTGGCCACAAGGAAGTGCCTCCTTATTACGCGCAAAATAATTATTCCTCCACCTGACAGCAGGGACCCACCGGATGGGCCACCTTATTTCATGAAAAAACGTTTCCCCCCGGACTGCTGGGACCCACCGGATGGGCCACCGTATTTCGCGAAAAAAAACGTTCCCCCCGCAGTCAGCTCGGACCCACCGTGGGGTGCCTCTTTATTACGCACAAAAAATGAATACTCCCCCTGCTAGCTGGGACTCACCTTGGTGGGAAGCTGACTTGTGGGCCTACTAAGTTGACGGGGACGGAGGGCTTTGTCAACTTAGTCAATATGAACGATTCTAGCCCAAGTGAAGGTATGATGTCCATCCAACGACCGTAGTGCTTCTTCAACCTCTGGTCTTCTTGCTCCAGCCGCCAAAAGCAGCGTCGGTCGTGCCGCCTGCTCCTGCCTCCCGTGGCCGACTGTGCTGCCGCGGAGGCCTCACCGCCCCCTACTATTCCCACCTTAGGCCAGGCCCTGCGGCGACGGTAGCCTCACACCGCAGCCGAACGAGTGAATACTCATACTCCTCTCCGCGTGGGCATCCACTGCCGCGTGTTCACCGGCTCCGCGTTGTCCCCTTCCTAGGCCTCACCGTCGTCCACCGCCCTGGTGCTCTCGGCGCGGCGTGGTCAATGTGGTCAAGGAACGAGTTCCATCGGATGTGGACTGTAAGTCGAGAGGCTGACAGGTGGGTCCATGGCCGCAGCAAGGAAGTGCCTCCTTATTACGCGGAAAATAATGATTCCTCCACCTGACAGCAGGGACCCACCAGACGGGCCACTGTATTTCACAAAAAAATGTTTCCCTCCTGACTGCTGGGACCAACCAGCTACACCTTCGCACGCAAGGAAGTGTGTCCGGGCAAAAAAAACCCAAAACGATTCGCCCCCCTGACTGCTGGGACCCACCAGCTACATCTTTGCAGGCAAGGAAGTGTCTGACAGTCGGGACCCACCTGGTCGAAGAGTACGTAGCATTGTCATTCTGGTCGCGAAAGTGTACGTACATACTGGTCGATGTAGAGGCACGCACGTGTCGTAGTAGAGGCACGCACGTGTAGTAGTAGAGGCGCGCACGTGTCGTAGTAGAGGCGCCCACATAGCATGTACACGTACGTACAGCGGCGAGGGTGCAAGAAAGAAAATACGGCCACGTACGTACATACGGGCAGGGTCTCGAACGCCTACTCGCGCATACGTACATGGCTGGGTCGGAACGGAGAAACAGCATCGTCGTCATGTTCATGGGGAGCCAACCGGCTGGGTCGGAACGGAACGTGTGGTCGTGTTCATCGGGAGGGCTTGGACGAAACAGGCGATGGAAACGAGGCCTGGCGCACCGCACAACGGAGGAAACGGCCTTGTGTTCGACTGGCCACGTTCGAAACGGGATCTTGTTGATCGGGAGGGGCCTGGCGTACCGCAAAACGGAGGAAACGGACCTCCTACGGTTGAAACGAGGGTCCTGTTGGTCGGGAGGGGTGTGGCGTACCGCAAAACGGAGGAAACGGGCCTCCTACGGTCGAAACGGGGGTCCTGTTGATCGGGAGGGGTGTGGTGTACCGCAAAATGGAGGAAGCGGACCTCCTACGGTCGAAATGGGGGTCCTGTTGATCGGGAGGGGTGTGGCATACCGCAAAACGGACGAAACGGACCTCCTACGGTCGAAACGGGGGTCCTGTTCATCGGGAGTGGTGTGGCGTACCGCAAAACGGGACTCCACGGGATACTGTTCATCTCCACCGTCGACCTCCTCCAGCCTCCACGAGCTACCATCGACCTCCTCCGGCCTCCACGGGCTCCTGTTCATCCAGCCTCCACCGTGCACTACTCCACCGGCTACTGTTCAACCACCCATCCACCGTCTACTATTCATCCAGCCCTCCACCGTCTATTGTTCATCCAGCCCTCCACACCACGGGGTCCTGTTCAACCACCCCTCCACGGCCACCCTCCACCGCTCATCGCTTCATCCAGCCCTCCACACCACGTGGTCCTGTTCATCCAGAGGCAACGCCACCGCTCATCGCTCATCCAACCCCCCGCAACGCCATCGCTCATCCAATCGATGGGCTTGATTAGCAGCGATGGGCGAATCGCTCCATCGGGTGCGATTAACAGCCATCGATCGGTCGCTCGGGTTCGATGCGTAGCTGCAGTCTAATCGCCGGGTTCGATTAGAGCCCAACGCCTCGCTTCGGGTTCGCTAGAGCCCAACGCCTTGCTCGGTTCGATTAGAGCTAACGCCGCACACACACAGCAGCGTCGTGTACGAGAGAAACGCGCATCGCTCGGCCCCCGACCTCCCACCGTAACCGGCAACTCCCCGAAATTTTCCTCCCCCTCGCTTCTACCACGGTTTTCCGTCATGGACGGCCCAAAGAATGTCATGCAGCTGCGTCTCCGGCCCGCCCGGGACGAAAAGCCCATTTTCTGTCATGATTTTTTGTCATAGAAGTAGGAGCCCACCACATCTATGATGATACCGGGTTTTGTCATAATTATCGTCATAGAAGTGTCATATGTATGACAGAAAAAAAATTCGTCCGGCCCAAAATGTCACGGATGTGTCTTTTTTTTTGTAGTGATAGTAGGCCGCTTCGGCCTAGATGATCAGTCCTGCGTTGGTCTCGAGATTGACAATAGATGGCCCGTCCCAGAGAATCACTTGTGGTTCAAAGCAAGCTTTTCCAACACTGAGGATTGGTTGAGTTGAAGTTCATTTCATTGCTTGTTATTTGTTGTGTGATGAAAACTTTAGTATTTATAATGTATCCTCGTTGTCGATGTGGGTTGATGACCTATTGTATGTACTAAAATGAAATGCCTGTGATAAACTTACTAAATTTATGAATGGCTTTCGAGTCGCTTCTCTGAGTGAGTGTTGCGACGCGGCAAAAAAATATTTTCCGAATACATAATTGTACGTGCATTGCAACAGGTTATCGGATGAGGCCAATCAACAATAGTAGTACACTATTTGTACTAGCTTCACATTCTTCGCGCGTCGGGCGGGTGTTTTTACTGTAGCTGTGAATCCCATCATCCTAGGTCCTCGGATGAGTCCAATAGAAATTGCATTCTGATGTTTGGGTCCAAACTTTCAGAACTGATGCACTATCTCTACGTCTACGTATACGTAATACAACAAGTTTTAAACTTGAGACCAGCCACCCACCTTCACAAAGAACACTTTTTAACCTAGCACAGACTCCAGGAAATTTGGCCACAGTGTGAGGTGGGCCAGATGTTAATGTGTTTGTTGTACATAACCAGCACCTCGAATCCTCGATACTACTACTATATACTGTAGGTAGAAGGAGTAGTAGGGTGGCATGGGCCAGAACAAGCATTCACGTCCAGGAGTACGGCACACGCCACCAGCACGACTTCCATCTGACACCATATTTCTTGGAGTCCGTGCTAGAGCAATCCCTTTCAACCTCATCATTTCTCTAACTCTGCCATCGCACGGTGGGCGAGGTGGGGGTTTGCCGATAGTCGGTTTCCTCAACTGCGGTCCCACTTGTTAGGCCAACTCCAATGCACGACCCCAAACGGACCTCCGTTTTGTACGAACTCCAATAATAGTTTTGACTACAAAAACAAGACCAAAGAAAACAAGAACCACAAGAATACATTTTAGAAGATATCCAACTTCCATAACTACTCCTGTAAGTTGGATTAGTGCCTTCTCGATGCATTCATTGTTGATCTGCGGAGGCTCGATCTTGCGTGCTTCTTTCTTCTTCGAGTGTAAAGAAGTAGACGTTGCTTCCTTGCATCTAGTCTCATGTCTAGCCTCTATTCTAGTATCAACAAGTGCACTAGTCTCATCTCTATCCTCTATGCTAGCTAAAAGTGCTAGAACATCTACTAAATTGCGCTCTATCAATATATCGATATACTCTTATTCCCAATACCAAAACTTGCATCCATTCTACACAATAAAATTTTAAGTTAGCACAACTAGTCTAATCCGAGAGCATAACCGAAGATTTGGTAGGGTTCTTCCTCCTTTTGCCGACACGTGGGACATCCAGCATCCAGGTCGTGTCATGCAAGAAAATGGAGTGGTAGTTGAAGCCAGGTGATGTGCATCTTGGGCTAAAATGTAAATAGAATCTTACTACTCTTGAGTAACTCCAAAAGCGGCCACCGAAGATCTTTATTAGATTTGTTTTTCATCACCAGCACGTCGAGGTGAAAGATGTGCAGGTTCAGTGGGTCCTCTTGCATTTTCACTGACATGTGGGACCGCATATGAGCAAATAGACGATGGGCTCCGCGTGTCCGCTGGCTGGATGAGAAGAGAGATAGAGGAGGGCTGAGCACGGACTCCAGGAAATGTTTTCTATGTAACCAGCACCTCGATATTCACGTGTGGTTGTTTCTAGAATAAAAAAAGGAGGTACCCCTACTTATGTTACTCCCACTACGCATAGCCTAAGGTTAGTAGGTGACCTTGCGCTCGGCTCTTCGCCTCTTCCGGAATTCGACAGTTCTACAGTAGTACTTCTGGCAATCAGACACCAAATGAACTGCTGCACGTCCACCGCTTGTAAGCAAAAGTTTCTCCTCGTGCTGCGAGCCATCGCGCACGCATTGGCGAGGGAGAAGGCGTAATCAAGCTTCTCATCCTTCTACGAGTTGACCGGACACATCAAAGGTATTTAGTACGTAATCTCTCCAAAAAAAGGGCTGACCATGTCATTGCTACCATCCCGTGCTCCGTCATTGAGTATGTGCACTATTCATGTGACATCGAGGAGAAAAAATATTGCGTAGATGCCATCTAAGTGCACGACTCACTTACGCACTGCTTATCTGATTATCTCCATTTTCTTGCATGACACGTGCTCCTTGATGCTAGATGTCTCGCGTGTTGGGAAAAGGATGAACAAAGCTCACGTAAAAGAAAAGAGTTGAAGAACATAGATTCCCGACGACCGAGAAGGAGCAACGAACCTTGCGGTGGAGCGTTTGCAAGGAACCTTGCACGTTTTCCCCTGTTTTTTGCCGCCTGCCCACCTTTAAACAAATAAAAGAACATGAACTCTTTGCTAACCACTAGAAACGGTACATCCGGATGCTAAGTTTAAGATGTTTTATAGTTCATATTGATAACCACGCAACAAGCCACGCATGTACAGGACGCATGCAGCCACACATGTAAACAAGCCAACGCACTAACTCCATCCAATCCAACTCATGCACATACGCGCATAGTATGGAGCACACAACGCATGTACACAACACGTGCATGCACACACACTCGGCCGCAGAATGCACGTGAATAACACATGCATGCGCACACACTCGGCTGCATGGAGGCGTGCGCCATCTGCGGCGACGTCCGGTTCGTCGTGCTATGGCGAAGCTGGCACACAACAGCGCCTACGCATCTCTTGCAGCACCTCTTTGCCGTCTTTGCTTAACGACTAGTCGGAGACGAAGACGACCGCAGCCTCGGCCTTAGAGCTAGCACCGATGGAAAAACACGCACGCTGCACGCAGACGAGCACGTACGGAGTGCCCACGACGTGGTGCGTACCCAGCCGCCTCTACTCCTTCTGCGCACGTTGTCTATCATGGAGGTTGCACGCCTAATGATGATGTGGTGAGATCTTCTAGGACTCAGATGATGACGAGGAAAATTATGAAACCCAAGGTGACGTACACCGCCAAGGTCCACGGTCAAGGGGGTGCTAGTAAGTGTTTAGATGTGCTTAGATGAGGTTCTAAGTGCATTAAATGGCTTAGTAAATCAAGTCTTCAATGCATAGGTGCTTAGTTTATTGTTGCTAAGCTTGCTTCATTTAATTAGCTATAGACTCAAAAATGTCTTTCCACCATTTGTTCCTGCCGTCACCAAACTAGTCTCTCTCGTCTTAATTAACTTGCCACATCATATATTATGCCTACATGGCAGGCTTAGCAGCTATACATGGTGGAGCACTCGGAGAGACCAAGGCTAGTCATAGTGGGGAGTAACTTATATTGTAACATATTACTATGTTACTCTAAACATCTCTATAAACCGGAAAGGAGGGAGTAGTAACATAGACTAGTGTCATATGCAGAGTATGGGAGCACATGATATTTTCCCGTCCGGACCGATCCCAAGTTGGCTTCTCACCTTCTTGGCCCAACAAAAACCCCTCCCCCCTCCCGTGTGCACTTCCCGCCCGGCGCCAGCTCAGACCGCCGCTCCGCATTGATGGCAAGTCAGGGCAACGCAACCTCTCACTGCTTCTGCCGTTGAAGCGGCGCGCCGACCGAGGGCATTGCACGCTGCATGCCCGGCATTTCAGACTACACAGTGGAGAGTAACTTTAGAGGAAGTACTACAATTAGATGACATAAGCAGGCTATAAGGATTTAAATATAGTATTTGTGCTTAGTTGAAGGAGAGAGAAGAGGAGAGAGAAGAGAAGCGGATTGTAAACTTGTAGTCGGTTGTAGCAGGAGCCCCAACAAATTTTGTGAGACAAAAGGTGGGGCCATTATTAATGATATAGAATTTATACTAATAAAGGGACTAACAGACGCCTTAATTACTCCGTTTTTTTAGACAAACCTTGGTGGGGCTATTATTGACTTGGACGTGGGGTTTGGGGGCCAAAGGCCTGCTGTTATACTTGGTCTTGCTCGCACGACCGACCTGACATGCTCTACCCTAGCCGTCGTTGTATCATATGGTTCCGCACCGTTCCAGATCTTAGCACCGCCACGCAATTCTTCTCCAGCCCTCCTTCCGATGTGCACCACGAGAAGGGACAGCAGTCCTCCGAACCCCGCCTTTTGTGATCCTGTACGGGAGAGGGGCGATCAAGTTTTTGGGGAGCACACTCATGTGACTGCTGCCAGCGACGACTTCCTCAACGACAGCCTTCTTCCCCGACCTCGGTAACCTCTTCATCAACGACATGAGTGACAACATGAACCACATCAGTTCTGCTCCCGCTATACAGTATGTGATTTTGTCCTCATGGTTTAGTCTGCATCATTACTTTGATGTTTGCAATTGTTGTCATGATATATTTACTGCTGATTCGGATTAAATCTCATAGTAAATTGCTCATATATTCAACAATCCAATCCAAAAACCTGATTGTAGGCAATTTACTCCGAGTGGTTTTGCTGCGCTTTTGAAGCCGCCTACTTTTAAGGGGGTGCAATATAAAAGGTTGCGCACAAGAGCAGTATATTAGTTTTAGATCATGTACTGCTAAGACGCCACTAAGGGTAAGCCTGAGGGCGATCTTAATCATACACAGCAGGAAGCTTTTCAAAACATGGATCCCTCTTCAAAGCTGCCCTGCTGAGTGTTCTTGACGATTCCATTGTGGATTCATATATGTCGTTTGACAGTGGCAAAGACATGTGGGCTGCGCTCCAGGCCACGTCTGGCAACGAGTTGTACGTCATGGAGAAATTCTGTGACTACAAGATGACTGATGAGCGCTCTGTTGTTCAGCAGACTCATGAGATACAGTCACTCTCTAAGGAACTTGAGTACTTTAAGTGTGTGTTGTCGGACAAATTTGTTGCTGGGACCATCATTGCCAAGCTTCCACCTTCGTGGAACGATTTTTCTACTTCTTTGAAAAACAAGAGACATGAGTTTTCTGTTTTGGATCTCATTAGCACTCTTGATTTTGAGGAGAAGGCGAGAGCAAAAGACACACGTGCTCGGGTCGCTGAGGGAGCTTCTAGTGCCCACATGGTACATGAGAAGAACTTCCAGCCCAACCAGCCCCAAAACAACAAGAACAAATCTCAGGGGAAAGGCAAGTTTAATGCAAAGAACAAGCCGTCACATTCTACTAACTTCAAGAAGAATTCTCATAACGGGAAGGTATACAAACCTCAATTTTGGTAGCACCGCACAAAATTTATATGGCTGCATCTACCTGCTGTCAGCTAACCTCATGGTGCTCCAGGTATTCCTACATTCGTAACTAGGTACAATGACCACAGCAAGATGAAATTAGCTTATTCGTACGTTGACTTGCTAAATGCTGTGCGGAACGATCCTGTCATGTGTGGAGGAGCAAACAAGCAGTGCAGCCGAAGGTGGAAATCGACCAAGGACTTACGAAATTATATATAATCTTCCTCAAGCAGGTCAGTATCCCCTTCGTCCAGATGATCGTGTTTTGTCATGCCGAGCTATTGATATGTGCTACTGTTTTGCAACACCATTTAAGTATAGCTATTATTTTCCTATCTTTTCAGATTCAGGACAATGAATATGATTTCAGGGGAACTGCACAATATGGACTCATGTTGAGTCATCTCTATTGCCTCATGTGTTTGCTGCAAATGTGTCAGCATCAATTGCAAGATGAGGCAGCTAGCTAGCTGTGGAGTTGCCAACATGCTCAAAGTGCTCGCAACATTGAGAAGAAACAAGCATGCCTAGGAAATTAATGCGTGCGCAGGGAGGCCCTTTGCTCAGAGAAGCATCGACCGATTTTTTTTATTTCCACACCTTCTCACAACTTTGTATTGGTTATAGTATGGTGAATCATTGAGATGCATAAACATGCTAAACTTTTGTTCTTCTGAATGTTAGTACGCATACCGTATCTTCTCAAGCTTAGTTTAATGTGAGTGTTTGCATCCAGTACCGCATCCTCTAATTTGGTGGATGCACACAGAGAAAATAAATCTCCTTAATTTACTCCATAACCACCCTATTAAATAGGCCTAGTAACAAACTAGGCGCATGCAATGGCCGGCGGGCACATGCATCCTGCATGCATGGCCAGTCAGCCAAGTCCATGCGCCAGCTCCAATGCAGCAACGCAAAAGAAGAGAGTGGTTCTTGGGAAAAAGCGAGTAGTTAGTGCAGCGGGCCTTATAAACACGAACAGCTCGCTCTCCCGATTCCGTCTCCCCCCAATTCCCCCCGCTCCCCAATCTTCCTCACTCGTCCAGAAAACCCCCGCTCACCTTCTTCCTCACTCGTACAGAAAATTCCTGCTCCTCTTCTTCCACTCCTACAGAAATCCCCAGCCCTCCTTCTTCCCCACTCGCACTGCCACTAGGCTCGTCTCTAGCTACTCTGCTCAAACCCGTGAGCTCGGCGCGACGCCCACAAGGAAAATGGAGTCAGCTGGCCCCAGCGGCAAGAAGATGAGGCTCCTGCCAGCAGCGACGCCGGTTGTAGATCTCGCACCCGGTAGCGTGGGGAGAAGCGGCGAGCCCCCCCCCCCCCCCCACCTGGATCCGAGGAACCGGTAGAATCTCCGGTGGACCGCATCAGCGATCTCTCGGACGTCATCCTTGAGGAGATCATCTCGCTTCTCCCCACCAAGGATTGCTGCCGCACACCAAGTCCTCTCAACTCGATGGTGCCCTCTATGGCGCACTGCGCCCTTCAATCTCGACTGTCGTCAGATATCTGTCCTTCCTGAATTTGATCTCCTCTGAGCCATCATCTCTTCTCACCAGCAGGGCCCCGTTCAATGCCTATGCATCCCGACACGGTACCTGTTGTCCATACCCGGCACGGTGGACGCTTGGCTGACATCCCCTGAATTTGTAAAACACCAACAGTTTGAGTTGTACCATTACCACAAAAGTTTCATACCACGAACACACCAAGAATTCGTGCACACACCACCGTTGTCCATCTCGTGGTTTTCCTCCTCTCTTCACACCGCCACCTTCGCCCGATGCCATCTACCAGACGATCTGGTACAAATGCTTCAACTCCCACTGCTAAAACCACTTCTTCTTGTGGTGGTTTATCTGTCGGAGGCCTCACTGCACAGCATCATCCACTCCAATTGCCCTGCCCTGGAGCGCTTGCTGATTGTTTTGGGAACAGAAATCCGTATCAGTTGTCTCCAAATAAAGTCGCCTCACCTTAAAAGCATTGGAATTTGTTTTAAAGGACAGCAGCTCATCATCGAAGATGCCCCTTCACTTCAAAGGTTGCTCCTTGATAATTGTTATACACCTTTGATACGTCTCCAATGTATCTATAATTTTTGATTGTTCCATGCTATTATATTACCTGTTTTGGATGTTTATGGGCTTTACTTTACACTTTTATATCATTTTTGGGACTAACCTACTAACCGGAGGCCCAACCCGAATTGCTATTTTTTGCCTATTTCAGTGTTTCGAAGAAAAAGGAATATCAAACGGAGTCCAAACGGAATGAAACCTTCGGGAGCGATCTTTTTGTAACAAACGTGATCCAGGGGACTTGGAGTGGATGTCAAGCAACAGAGGAGGCGGCCACGAGGGTGCCCGGCACGCCCCCCACCCTCGTGGGCCCCTCGAGCGTCCACCGACGTACTTCTTCCTCCTATATATACCCATGTAGCCTGAAACCATCGAGGAGCACCATGAAAAACTCTTTCCACTGCCGTAACACTCTGTATCCGCGAGATCCCATCTTGGAGCCTTCGTCCGCGCTTCGCCAGAGGGGGAATCGACCATGGAGGGCCTCTATATCATCTCCAAGGCCCTTCCGATGAGTTGTGAGTAGTTTACCACAGGCCTTCGGGTCCATATATAGTTATTAGCTAGATGGCTTCTTCTCTCTCTTTGAATCTCAATACAAAGTTCTCCTCGATCTTCTTGGATATCTATTCGATGTAACTCTTTTTGCGGTGTGTTTGTCGAGATCTGATGAATTGTGGGTTTATGATCAAGTTTATCTATGAGAAATGTTTGAATCTCCTCTGAATTCTTGTATGTGTGATTAAGTTATCTTTGCAAGTCTTCAAATTATCAGTTTGGTTTGGCCTACTAGATTGATCTTTCTTACAATGGGAGAAGTGCTTAGCTTTGGGTTCAATCTTGCAGTGTCCTTTCCCAGTGACATCAGGGGCAGCAAGGCACATATTGTATTGTTGCCATCGAGGATAAAAAGATGGGGTTTATATCATATTGCATGTGTTTATCCCTCTACATCATGTCATCTTTCTTAATGCGTTACTCTGTTCTTTATGAACTTAATACTCTAGATGCATGCTGGATAGCGGTCGATGTGTGGAGTAATAGTAGTAGATGCAGGCAGGAGTCGGTCTACTTGTCACGGACGTGATGCCTATATACATGATCATGCCTAGATAATCTCATAATTATTCGCTTTTCTATCAATTGCTCGACAGTAATATGTTCACCCACCGTAATACTTATGCTATCTTGAGAGAAGCCACTAGTGAAACCTATGGCCCCCGGGTCTATCTTTTATCATATAAGCTTTCAATTTACTTTTATTTGCATCTTTAATTTTCCAATCTATATCATAAAAATACAAAAAATATATTTATCTTATCATATTATCTCTATCAGATCTCACTTTCGCAAGTGGCCGTGAAGGGATTGACAACCCCTTTATTGCGTTGGTTGCGAGTTCTTGTTTGTTTCTGTAGGTGCGTGGGACTTCTGAGGAGCCTCCTACTGGATTGATACCTTGGTTCTCAAAAACTATGGGAAATACTTACGCTACTGTGCTGCATCACCCTTTCGTCTTAAGGAAAACCAACGCAAGCTCAAGACGTAGCAAGAAGGATTTCTGGCGCCGTTGCCGGGCAGGTCTTCGCTCAAGTCAAGACATACCAAGTACCCATCACAAACTCATCTCCCTCGCATTACATTATTTGCCATTTGCCTCTCGTTTTCCTCTCCCCCACTTCACCCTTGCCATTTTATTAGCCCTTCTTCTGTTCGTCTTTTTATTTGCTTCGATGTCTTAATTGGCTCGTTTGGTCGTTTAGTTGGAATAGTTGTTTATTTATTGCTAAACAGAGAAGCTAAGATCTATGGATCCTCATCCGCTTTCTAATCTTTTAAGAGATCCAATTATTATGAACCAATTTCTTGTGAGTTTTGTGCACTAGATTATCTTTATGAAGCTTTGCTTGAAATTCGTGAATCTGAAAATTATGATGAAGAAATTTATAAAGAGATTCAGGATAACTCCTTGAATAAAAAGCATGATTGCAATAATTTTACTATAAATTCTCTTGATGTAAATTGTGCTAATAATATGCAAAACCCTAAGCTTGGGGATGCTAGTTTTGCTACGCCTATTACTTGTTGCAATGGTCATGATTGGGGTGATTCTTCTTATCTTGAAAATTTATTTAAGCCCCATGATGAATATGAGATTGATAATAGTGTTGGTAATAATATTGAAAGTGGGTCTGGAAGAGTTTCAACTTTAGATCCCACATATTTGGAGTATGTTCAATCTTATAATATTTTTGATAACAGTCGGTTTGGAGAGGTCATGACTTTAGTTAATGTTAATTCCACTATCTTGGAAGAGTGTCAACTTTGCATGCATGTGGATCATGTTAAGAATATGTTTTGTGATAGCTATTTTGTTCAATTTGCCTATGATCCTACATGTAATTATTATGAGAGAGGAAAATATGGTTGTAGAAATTTTTATCTTACTAAATTACCTCTCGTCATGTTGAGATTGCTATCGTCTCTTTCTTATTCCTTGCATATGCTAGTTTTTGTTTGCCTTGATAATTTGTTTTCTTATCAAATACCTATGCATAGGAAGTATGTTAGACTTAAGTGTGTTTGTCACATGTTTTATGATGCTCTCTTTATGCTTCAATTCTTGTCTTTCATGTGAGCATCATTGAAATCTCAATGCCTAGCTAAAAATGCTTTAAAGAAAAGCGCTTGTTGGGAGACAACCCAATATTTTTTCTTGCTGTTATTCAATAAATATTTCATCTAGATTCTGTTTAGATGTGTTTTTCATGTTTTAATTAGTATTTGTGCCAAGTAGAACCTATAGGATAACCTATGGTGATAGTTAATTTGATTCTGCTGAAAAACAGAAACTTGGCACGCACGAAAATAATTTTAGTAATTCACAGAAACATGATTTTGTGTTTATTCTTTTTCTGTAGATCAATAGAAAATTTTCCCAGGATTTTATATTTTGGTAGGATTTTTAGAGTTCCAGAAGTATTCAAGAGTTACAGATTGCTACAGACTGTTCTGTTTTTGACAGATTCTGTTTTTCGTGTGTTGTTTGCTTATTTTGATGCATCTATGGCTAGTATTAAGTGGTATGAACCATATAGAAGTTGGAATAAAGTAGGTTTAACACCAATATAAATAAAGAATGGATTCATTACAGTAACTTATGTGCTGGTTTTTCTTTCTTGCACTAACGGAGCTTATGAGATTTCATGTTGAGTTTTGTGTTCTGAAGTTTTCAAGTTTTGGATAAAGATTTGATGGACTATATAATAAGGAGTGGCAAGAGCCTAAGCTTGGGGATGCCCAAGGAACCCCAAGATATTCAAGGATAACCGAAATCCTAAGCTTGGGAATGCCCCGGAAGGCATACCCTCTTTCGTCTTGTCTATCGGTAACTTTACTTGGGGCTATATTTTTATTCGCCACATGATATGTGTTTTGCTTGGAGCGTCTTGTATGATATTAGTCTTTGCTTTTTAGTTTACCACAATCATCCTTGACGTACACACCTTTTGGGAGAAACCCACTTGATTGGAATTTATTAGAATACTCTATGTGCTTCACTTATATCTTTTGAGCTAGATAGTGTTTCTCTAAGTGCTTCACTCATATCTTTTAGAGCACGGCGGTGGCTTGATTTTGTAGAAATTGTTAGTCTCTCATGCTTCACTTATATTATTTTGAAAATCTATTAGAACAGCATGGTATTTGCTATGGTTATAAAATTGGTCCTAGAATGATGGGCATCCAAGTTGGGTATAATAAAAACTATCATAGGAAGTGAATTGGATGCTATGATCAATTTGATACTTGATAATTGTTTTGAGATATGGAGGTGGTGATATGAAAGTCATGCTAGTTGGGTGATTATGAATTTAAATAATACTTGTGTCGAAGTTGGCAAGTCCCGTAGCATGCACGTATGGTAAAAGTTGTGTAACAAATTTATTGCATGGGGTGCTCTTTTGATTGCCTTCACTTGAGTGGAGGTCGGGGGCGCGCGATGGTTAACTCCTACCAACCTCCCCCCTAGGAGTATGCGTAGTAGTACTTTGCTTAGAGGGCTAATAAAACTTTTGCAATAAGTATATGAGTTCTTTATGACTAATGTGAGTCCATAGATTATACGCACTTTTACCTTTCCATCATTGCTAGCCTCTTCGGTACCGTGCATTGCCCTTTATCACCTTGAGAGTTGGTGCAAACTTCGCCGGTGCATCCAAATCCCGTGATACGATATGCTCTATCACACATAAACCTCCTTATATCTTCCTCAAAACAGCCACCATACCTACCTATTATGGCATTTCCATAGCCATTCCGAGATATATTGCCATGCAACTTTCCACCACTCCGTTTTTCATGATACACATCATCATTGCCATATTGCCTTGCATGATCATGTAGTTGACATCGTATTTTTGGCAAAGCCACCATGCATAATTTTTCATACATGTCACTCTTGATTCATTGCCCATCCCGGTACACCGCCGGAGGCATTCATATAGAGTCATATCTTGTTCTAGTTTTGAGTTGTAATTCATGAGTTGTAAATAAATAGAAGTGTGATTATCATCATTATTACAGCATTGTCCCCAAAGAAGAAAAGAAAAAATAAAGGCCAAAAAGAAAAAAAAAAGAGAAAAAAAGAAAGGCCAAAAGAAAAAAAAAGGCCCCAAAAAAAGGGGGGCAATGTTACTATCCTTTTCCACACTTGTGCTTCAAAGTAGCACCATGTTCTTCATATAGAGAGTCTCATATGTTGTCTCACTTTCATATACTACTGGGAATTTTTCATTAGAGAACTTGGCTTGTATATTCCTACGATGGGCTTCCTCAAAATGCCCTAGGTCTTCATGAGCAAGCAAGTTGGATGCACACCCACTTAGTTTCTTTTGTTGAGTTTTCATACATTTATAGCTCTAGTGCATCCGTTGCATGGCAATCCCTACTCCTCATGTTGACATCAATTGATGGGCATCTCCATAGCCCGTTGATTAGCCTCGTCAATGTGAGACTTTGTCCTTTTTTGTCTTCTCCACACAACCTCCGTCATCATATTCTATTCCACCCATAGTGTTATATCCATTGCTCACGCTCATGTATTGCGTTGAGAGTTGAAAAAGGCTGAAGCGCGTTAAAAAGTATGAACCAATTGCTTGGCTGAAACCGGGGTTGTTCTTGATGGGAGTATTTTGTGTGATGAAAATGAAACATAGCCTAACTATATGATTTTGTAGGGATGAACTTTCTAATGCCATGTTATTTTGAGAAGACATGATTGGTTGATTAGTATGCTTGAAGTATTACTATTTCTTATGTCAAAATGAACTCTTATTTTGAATCATTTGGATCTAAACATTCATGCCACAATAAAGAAAATTACATTGAGAATTATGCTAGGTAGCATTCCACATCAAAAAATCTGTTTTTATCATTTACCTACTCGAGGACGAGCAGGAATTAAGCTTGGGGATGCTTGATATGTCTCCGACGTATCTATAATTTTTTATTGTTCCATGCTATTATATTACCCGTTTTGGATGTTTATGGGTTTTACTTTACACTTTTATATCATTTTTGGGACTAACCTACTAACTGGAGGCCCAGCCCGAATTGCTATTTTTTTGCCTATTTCAGTGTTTCGAAGAAAGGGAATATCAAATGGAGTCCAAACGGAATGAAACCTTCGGGAGCGATCTTTTTGGAACAAACGTGATCCAGGGGACTTGGAGTGGACGTCAAGTAAAAGAGGAGGTGGCCACGAAGGTGCCCGGCGCGCCCCCACCCTCGTGGGCCCCTCGAGCGTCCACCGACATACTTCTTCCTCCTATATATACCCACGTACCCTGAAACCATCAAGGAGCACCACAAAAAACTATTTCCACTGCCGTAACCTTCTGTATCCGCAAGATCACATCTTGGAGCCTTCGTCGGTGCTCCGCTAGAGGGGGAATGGACCACGGAGGGCCTCTACATCATCTCCAAGGCCCTTCCGGCGAGTTGTGAGTAGTTTAGCATAGACCTTCGAGTCCATAGTTATTAGATAGATGGCTTCTTCTCTCTCTTTGAATCTCAATACAAAGTTCTCCTCGATCTTCTTGGAGATATATTCGATGTAACTCTTTTTGCGGTGTGTTTGTCGAGATCTGATGAATTGTGGATTTATGATCAAGTTTATCTATGAGAAATATTTGAATCTCCTCTGAATTATTTTATGTGTGATTAAGTTATCTTTGCAAGTCTCTTCGAATTATCAGTTTGGTTTGGCCTACTAGATTGATCTTTCTTGCAATGGGAGAAGTGCTTAGCTTTGGTTCAATCTTGCGGTGTCCTTTCCCAGTGATAGCAGGGGCAGCAAGGACACATATTGTATTTTTGCCATCGAGGATAAAAATATGGGGTTTATATCATATTGCATGAGTTTATCCCTCTACATCATGTCATCTTTCTTAATGTGTTACTCTGTTCTTTATGAACTTAATACTCTAGATGCATGCTGGATAGCTGTCGATGTGTGGAGTAATAGTAGTAGATGCAGGCAGGAGTCGGTCTACATGTCACGGACGTGATGTCTATATACATGATCATGCCTAGATAATCTCATAATAATTCTCTTTTCTATCAATTTCTCGACAATAATATGTTCACCCACCGTAATACTTATGCTATCTTGAGAGAAGCCACTAGTGAAACCTATGGCCCCTAGGTCTATCTATTATCATATAAGCTTTCAATCTACTTTTATTTGCATCTTTACTTTTCCAATCTATATCATAAAAATACCAAAAATATATTTATCTTATCATATTATTGTAACACCCCGGATGTAACTTTCCATATTTGTAACTCCAACTCTTGCCATTTTCGGCATTGTGATATGATATTCCCTCCGTGGTTGGGTTTTTGTCTTTCGTTTTGCATTTTGTTTATGTCATGCATTTCATATCATGTCATCATGTGCATCGCATACGTGTTTGTCTCATGCATCCGAGCATTTTCCCCGTTGTCCGTTTTGCAATCCGGCACTCCTATGTCCCCCGGCGCACCCCTCTTGTCTTCTTTCGTGTACGGGTGTTAAACGTTCTCGGAATGGACCGAGCCTTGCCAAGTGGCCTTGGTACACCACCGGTAGACCACCTGTCAAGTTTCGAGTCATTTGGAGCTCGTTTGATACTCCAACGGTTAACCGGGTAACCGCAAAGGCCTCTTTTAAGTTGCAGCCCAACACCCCTCCAAAATAGCCCAATAACACATCTAAGTCACTTCCATGCTCTCCGTCGTCGGATCACGATCGTGTGGGCAAAAACCGCACCCCATTTGGAGCTTCCTAGCTCCTTCTACCTATAAAAACACCTCCTCCCCCGAAATTTCGGATCAACTCCACCCCTAACCCTAGCCCCGCTCTTCTCCGCGCCGCCGGACGCATCCGGACCGGGCGGACACGTCCGCCCGCCGCCCGGCCAACCGGAGCCGCCACGTGGCGCCCGCGCCCACATCGCCGCCTCCTCCCGCAGAGCCCGCCCGGGCCAGGCGGGCCCTCCCGCCCACGCGCCGGGCGTGCCGCCGCCTCCTCCGGCGCGGTCGCCGCCCGCCAGCTCCCGCCGCCCGAAGCCAGCTGCCCCACCGCCTCCGCCTCGACCCGTCGCCCGCTGCCAGCGCCGCGTCGCCCGCCCGGCGCCGCCCGCCCGCCCGCCAGCCCGGCCCTCCTCCGGCCTCTCCCTCCTCCGGCGCCCGTCCCCGGCCGCCGCTGCTCCCGCTCCGGCGAACCTCGATCCGAGCCGGATCGGATCCCCGTTTTTCGTCTAAGTCATATTCTGCCATTATTTTGTTGCATCTTCATCGCATCACATCTTTGCACCCGTGGCTCTGTTTTGGACGTTTAGCATACCAAAATGTTCGTCTCTATGATTACATCATTTCATCTCATTGCATCATTTTCATTTGAGCTCATCTTGATGCCCGAAATACTGTTAGAAGAGGGCTATGTGATGTTAGTTTCAGATTCTTATCAGAACATGCACTTGCCATTTTTTCCATGATTGATGTGTGCACCCTATGAACTTGAGTCCTACATGTGTTTTGTAATATGCCATACCATCTTTACAGGGGTGTATGCCATGTATTTTTTTGATCTCTGTGGTGATTGGCACAAGCATGTAAACTAGGCTTCATGATGTTGCTGATTTCAGCCCCTGTTTTGCTGATATTTTTATGCCATGTTAACTTGATGCTACAGAGAGATCCATGCATATTTTGAGATACTTCAGTAAGGATGTTTTGAACATATGGTTATGCTCTATCCATCCATGCCCTTGTTTGCAATTATGGAGTGCCATAGCTTGAGTCAATCGAGCTCTACTTTTGCTATAAAATGTTTCCTGGCAGATTGTTTACATGTTGTTCAATTTTGCCAAGGTTGTTTTAGTTGATCCGTGTATGCTATGATGTTTTTCTTGCCATGTATAGCTTCTATGCCATGTCTTCTTGATGGATGTATGCTTAGTTTATCATGAAATGCTCTGTAGTGAGTGCATCGAGCTCGCAAAGATGCCTTCATAATTCTGTCAATGTCATGCCCTGTTTGCTGAATCTGTTAACGAAACTTGCTATGTTTACGTGGGTGCCATCATATCTTCTGATCCTTTTTGGCTTATGCTCAGTAAGGGACTTTTGTTCTATGCTTTGAGTAGATTCATTCCATGCCTTCTTTTGCTATTATAAGTTCCTGTAGCATGCTGTTTGCTTTCTCTGAACATTGCTTCCTGATGCTGATTCTGCCATGTTCAGTATTTTCACTAAGTCTGTGAAGCTGATATGTTTTGCACTTTTGTCATGCTTGTTTGGACCTGTTATGGAGTGATTTAGCCGTAGCTCAGTGTTCATCTTTTGTCAAGCATCTTGAGTAGATCACTGCCATATGATTTGTTGGTACGTTTGGGTGCAGTAGCTTAATTTCTTGTTGCTTGCTAAGTGGTATCATGTTGTTAATGGCAGATTTGTGTCATTCTTGTTTTGTTTGTCATTTGCAAACCGTGCATCCGATTCCGGTGATCTTTATATCGATTTCAACCGAAATCATCTCACCTTTCCAGCGGCATACTTGGTTTGCCAAGTTGATGTCTGGTTCATCATTTTCCTTCCGGAGCACGCATATGCATTGCATCTCACATCTCGCATATCATGCCATGTATTGCATCATGTTGTTTGTGCATCGCCCGTCATTTATCGTGGTTCCTTTGTTTGTGTTCTTGCTTGGGTAGAGCCGGGATACGAGTACGTGTATGAGGAACCTGTTGAGAACGCTTACGAGGATCAAGCTTTCGACAACTCTGAGAACTTTGCAGGCAAGATGACCATACCCTCGAAATCACTTCTATCTTTGCTTGCTAGATGCTCGCTCTTTTGCTATGCCTATGCTATGATGCCTATCACTTGATTATCATGCCTCCCATATTGCCATGTCAAGCCCCTAACCATCCTTTCCTAGCAAACCGTTGATTGGCTATGTTACCGCTTTGCTCAGCCCTCTTATAGCGTTGCTAGTTGCGGTGAAGATGAAGTTTGTTCCTTGTTGGAACATGGAGATGTTGTTCCTTGTTGGAACATGTTTACTTGTTGGGATATCACAATATCTATTGTTTAATTAATGCATCTATATACTTGGTAAAGGGTGGAAGGCTCGGCCTTATGCCCGTGTTTTGTTCCACTCTTGCCACCCTAGTTTCATCATACCGGTGTTATGTTCCTTGATTTCGTTCCTTACGGTTGGGTGATTTATGGGACCCCTTGACAATTCGCTTTGAATAAGACTCCTCCAAGAAGGCCCAACTTTGGTTTTACCATTTGCCACCTAAGCCTTTTTTCCCGGGTTTTCGCGAGCCCGAGGGTCATCTTTATTTAACCCCGGGGCCAATGCTCCTCGAGCATTGGTCCAAACTAGACCACTTGCGGTGCATACCGAGGCAACTTGGGGTATCCTCGGTTGCCGTCGTACTGCTCATCCGGTGTGCCACGAGAACGAGATATGTGCAGCTCCTATCGGGATTTGTCGGCACATTCGGGCGGCTTTGCTGGTCTTGTTTTATTGTTTGTCGAAATGTCTTGTAGTCCGGGATTCGAGACTGATCGGGTCTTCCGTAGAAGGAATATCCTTCGTTGACCGTGAGAGCTTATAATGGGCTAAGTTGGGACACCCTGCAGGTATTATCTTTCAAAGCCGTGCCCGGTTATGAGGCAGATGGGAATTTGTTAATGTCCGGTTGTAGCAAACCCGGTTGACCTTAATTAATATACATCAACCGCGTGTGTAACCGTGATGGTCTCTTCTCGGTGAGTCCGGAAGTGAACACGATGTTGAAGTTATGTTTGACGTAAGTAGTTCAGATCACTTCTTGATCGCTACTAGCTTCACGACCGTGCCTTGCTTCTCTTCACGCTCTCTTTTGCGTAATGTAGCCACCATATATGCTAGTCGCTGCTACAGCTCCACCTCACAACTCTGTCCCTCCTATAAGCTTAAATAGTCTTGATCTTGCGGGTGTGAGATTGCTGAGTCCTGTGACTCACAGATTCTACCAAAACAGTTGCAGTGCCGATGATGCCAGTCTGAGATGACGCAACCGAGCTCAAGTGGGAGTTCGACGAGGAACGTGGTCGTTACTATGTGTCTTTTCCTGATGATCAGTAGTGGAGCCCAGTTGGGATGATCGGGGATCTGTTTAGCTTTTGGGGTAGTCTTCTTTTATTTTGGTTCCGTAGTCGGACCTTGAGTGTAATCTGGATGATGGATGTTTATTTATGTATTGTGTGAAGTGGCGACTGTAAGCCAACTATGTATCTCTTTCCCTTATGTATTACATGGGTTGTGTGAAGATTACCTCACTTGCGACATTGCTTTCAATGCGGTTATGCCTCTAAGTCGTGCTTCGACACGTGGGAGATATAACCGCATCGAGGGCGTTACAATTATCTCTATCATCACTATCGCAAGTGGCCATAAAGGGATTGACAACCCCTTTATTGCGTTGGTTGCGAGTTCTTGTTTGTTTGTGTAGGTGCGTGGGACTTCTGAGGAGCCTCCTACTGGATTGATACCTTGGTTCCCAAAAATTGAGGGAAATACTTACGCTACTGTGTTGCATCACCCTTTCCTCTTCAAGGAAAACCAACGCAAGCTCAAGACGTAGCAACCTTCACAAATAAATGTCGTCTCTGCGCCCAACTGGAGACCTTTGGCGTAATTCGTGACCCGTTTAATAATCACAAGGAGTTGGTGTTTGGCTCATCACTTTTTCAGGTATCGTATATTATCATCTACACATTTGTAATCATATGCTGCATTTTTCATTTGTGCTCATAAGTTTCATATCATCTTGGAGTACACTTTGGATACTAATAATATGTTATATGTTGAATGAAGAGTTTGTCCATTGATAGCCTATCAATGCTACTGGATTCTGTCAAGATCATATATATCAGAATGTTTAGTTTTGATCTAGACATAATTATTGGCTTGCCGTGATGCTTTCAATCTCTGGAGAATTTATATAGAGAGGTGATGATTTCATGCACATTGAAAGCCCGTATATATTGTACTAGAATGAACTGTTCAGTTGTCATTCTTTTGACACACTCTTTTTTCATACCTTAATTGTTTTCAATATTCATGTATACTTAGGCAGAACCACATGGAGAAAAACATATAACTAATCAGTGGCGTAATAAGCACCAGGATTTTCTCAGTTCTCATGAAATTTGTTTGAGGACAATAACGATGGAACGATATGCATCCAACCAGGCAAACAGAAGCTTTATCACATTCTTCCTGTTAAATGCGAGGTTACTATTGTCCATGAGGCTTAATTTTTACCGCAAGAGATTTCTCACGGACGGACATGTTGAACAACAAAAAAAGAAGTTTCAGGTGGACAAATGGGCTTCCAAACATGCTCGGCTTCTATTTACAACAAGTTGTAGTCATCCTGAAATAAATTTTTTTGCACAAGATGTTGATTTTATGGATCAAACTGATCCATTTGTTTGTGACTGCAAAAAAGAGTGGTTGGGTTAGATGTTACTGTCATGTTCAATCTGGGTTTTTTCTAAAAATTTGATGAACAATTAATCCTTGGGCTTTTTGTACCATTTGTATGCTTGAGTTGCATGTTGTTGCCCTTGTACTCCCCTCCACCTGCCACTACACTGCCGCATCTTCCACGGCTGTTGTTCGTTCCCGTCCGAGGCCTTGCCGTCGTTCTCCACCTTGGTTCGCTCGCTGTGCCCGCTGCCGCCTGGCGTTGTCAACATCGTCAACAACCAAGAGGAATCAGGAGATGACTGTACGTGGAGAGGCTGGTAGTAGGGACCCACCAGGGTCATTGCATTTCGCAAGCAGGTGCCTCGTTATTACAAGCCAAAAAATACTTCCTCCTAATTGTTTGACAACTAGGTCCCACGCCATTGTCAATGTAGTCAATAAACGAGAAAATTACACAACAAGCGATAACACCAGGGACCCAGCAGCTCACCCAGTTGTTTTTTAGTTTCAGAGACGGAGCTCAACTGCGAGCTGTGCGGGGGCTGTGGCCCGTCTAGCCCACGCTTACACTTTTATTAAGCACATGACGAGCCCAGTTGATATATTTTTTTTCTTTCTGAAAATAGCTAGCCCAGTTCTTTTTTAGAGAATACCAAAACCGAGGCCTACTTGCTTTTCTCAGCCCTGCTGGGCTGCAAATCTTTCAAGACGAGGAGGGATGTAAGTAGTAAGAAATGGGCTTCCCCAGAAAATGGGTTATAAGTTATAAGAAATGGGCTGTAAAAATTTTAAACCAAAGCCAACTGACAATTGCAGTAAAATATCATTTTTTCAGGATTTCTCTACTCGCTACTCTTAAAAAAACCAAAGCCAACTGGCAATTACATTAAAATATCATCTTTTCTCCCACAAGATAAACTACTCATACAAATGCATCTTCATGTTCCGTGCAACGAACGGGCATCTTGCTAGTTAAGATTATAAATTTCATTCATTTTTTTGCGGAGAATTGTTTTTTGAATTTTATTTTGATATAATTTTTTAAAAATTATTTTTAACGTGACTTGAAATTTCATGATTAAAAGAGTTCGGACCCCACCGAAATATGCAAAATTTCGTTGAATTTTTTAGCAGTGCCCAGAATATACGGTCTGTAATGCTAATAAAGAGAATATGTGCTTCAAATATCCTTAAGAATTAGCAAATGGCCTGTAAATTATTGAAAATAATGGCTAATGGGTTGTATGCTGTTTTCCACAGATTTGGAGGCTGACTTCTGGGCCTACTAGGTTGACGATGACGATGTCCTAATTTTTTTTTTGACGCGTACGCAAGGCTTTGTCAACTTAGTCAACACACAGCAGTGACTGTTGGATGTCGATCCAATGGCCGACGTGCTTCTTCAATCTCTGATCTTCCTACTCCAGCCGCCCAAACCAGCACCGGCGGGACTGCCTGCACCCTCCTCCCGTGGTTGGCTGTGCTGCCTCCAGGCGATCCCTCTAAGGCTCTAACCACCCACACATCCTGTTATTTTCCGGCGACGTCAGCCTCACCCGCAGCCGACCAGTCAGCGCTCAGCGTGGGCATCCGCCGCGGTGGCTTTGCCGGCTCCGGGTGGTTCTCTTGCTGGGCCTTGCCCTTTTCCACCGCGTTTGTGCTCTTGGCATGGCGAGGTCAACATGGTCAACAAACAACAGCCATCGGCCGTAGTGCTTCTTCAACGGGGATGGAGGGCTTTGTCAACTTAGTCAATATGAATGATTCTAGCTCCAATGACCATATGATGTCCATCCAACGGCCGTAGTGCTTCTTCAACCTCTGGTCTTCATGCTCCAGCCGCCCAAAGCAGCACCGGTCGTGCCGCATGATCCTGCCTCCCGTGGCCGGCTGTGCTGCCGCGGAGGCCTCACCGGACCCTACTATTCCCACCGCTGGCCAGGCCCTGCGACGACGGCAGCCTCACACCATAGTCGAACCAGTGAACCCTCGTACTCCACTCCTGCGGGCTTCTACTGCCGTGTCTTCCCCGGCTCCATGTTGTCCCCTTCCTAGGCCTCGCTGTCGTCCACCGCCCTGGTGCTCTCCACGCGACGTGGTCAACATGGTCAAGGAACGACTTCCATCGGAAGAGTATTGTACGTGGAGAGGCTGACGGCTGGGTCCACGGCGGCCGCAAGGAAGTGCCTCCTTATTACGCGCAAAATAATTATTCCTCCACCGACAAATAGGGACCCACCGGGCCGGGCCATCGTATTTCATGAAAAAAACATTTCCCCCCTGACTGCTGGGACCCACCAGCTACATCTTCGCACGCAAGGAAGTGCGTCTGGGCAAAAAAACAATTCGCCCCCCTGACTGCTGGGACCCACCAGCTACATCTTCGCGCGCAAGGAAGTGCCTGACAGTCGGGACCCACCTGGTCGAAGCGTACGTAGCATTGTCATTCTGGTCGCGAATGTGTATGTACATACTGGTCGATGTAGAGGCGCGCACGTGTCGTAGTAGAGGCGCGCACGTAGCATGTACACGTATGTACAATGTCCAGGGTGCAAGAAAGAAAATACGGCCACGTACGTACATACGGGCGGGGTCTCGAACGCCTACTCGCGCATACGTACGGCTAGGACTCGTGTACATGGCTGGGTCGGAATGGAGAAACTGCGTCGTCGTCGTGTTCATGGGGAGGCAACAGAATGCGTCGTGTTCATCGGGAGGCAAAAGAATGCGTCGTGTTCATCGGGAGGCAACGGAATGCGTCATGTTCATCGGGAGGCAACGGAACGTGTGGGAGCCAACCGACTTGGACGGAACGGGCAATGGAAATGAGGCCTGGCGTACCGCAGAACGAAGGAAACGGCCTTGTGTTCGACCGGCCACGTTCGAAACGGGATCCTGTTCATCGGGAGGGGTCTGGCGTACCGCAAAACGGAGGAAACAGACTTGTGTTGGACCTTCTATGGTCGAAACGGGGTCCTGTTGATCAGGAGGGGTGTGGCGTACTGCAAAATCGGAGGAAACGGACTTGTGTTGGGCGCTTCTGGTCAAACGAGGTTCTGCTCATTGGGAGGGTGTGGCGTGCAAAACGGACTCCATGGGATACCGTTCATCTCCACCGTCGACCTCCTCCGGCCTCCATGGGCTCTTGCTCATCCATCGTCGACCTCCTCCACCTACACTGCGATCGCTCATCCACGGGCTCCTGCTCATCCAGCCTCCACCGCGCTTCTCCACCGGCCATCGCTCAACCACCCCTCTCCACGGGCTCTGTTCAACCACCCCTCCACGGGCTCTGTTCATCCACCCCTCCACCGTCTACTATTCATACAGCCCTCCACGGGGTTGTCCTGTTCATCCAGCCCTCCACAGGGTCCTGTTCATCCAGCCCTAACCGGCTCGATTGATCGGGGCCCTGTTCATCCAGAGGCAACACCACGGGGTCCTGTTCATCCACCCCACCGCCACTTTGCTCATCCAACCCCCCCAACACTCACTTGTTCATCCAGAGGCGGCATCGATCGACTTCAGTTAGCAGCAATAGCGAAGGAATCGCTCGATCGGGTTCAGTTAACAGGCATCGATCGATCGCTTGGGTTCAGTAACGCGTAGCCTGGAGTGTAATTGCTCGGATTCAGTTAGAGCCAAACGCCTCGCTCGGGTTCAGTTAGAGCCCAACGCCTCGCACACACGCGCATACGTGTACGAGAGAAACGTGCATCGCTCAGCCCCCGACCACCCACCATAACCGGGAACTCGCCGAAATTTTCCTCGCCCTCGCTTCTACCACGGTTTTTTCCGTCACGGACGGCCCAAACAATGTCATGCAGCTGCATCTCCGGCCCGCCCAGGACAAAAAGCCCATTTTCTGTCATGATTTTTTGTCATATAAGTAGGAGCCCACCACATCTATGATGATACCAGGTTTTGTCACAATTATCGTCATAGAAGTGTCATAAGTATGACAAAAAAAAATTTGTCCAGCCCAAAATGTCACGGATGTGTCTTTTTTCTATAGTGAGAACTTGGGACCCCCTACCCGAGATTTGCCGGTTTTGACATCGACACCCGCCTCCACCGCAGCCTCCTCCGCCGCCGACCGATACGGTCGTGGTGGCTAATGTCGTGCCTGTTGTTATGGGGCAAACATCCTCTCCAGCACTTCCCAAGGTGGCTATAGACATTGTCCGGGCTTTGGCTGTTGTTAGCATTCCGGTGACCAGCACCGGGGTTGCTAAGGTCGGTGACGGTGTTTCTGAAAAGGTTCCGGACAAACGTGATGGGGAAAAGTTATCTAAGTGGGCTATTAAGAAGAAGAAGAAGTTACCGTGCTATAGATGTAGCGAGCCTGGACATTTTGTGGCAGAGTGTACCATAGAACTGTGTGATTACTATTGTAGATCGCAGCATATGACCGGTGACTGCCCACTTCTTTCTGGCCCCAAGCCGGTGGTCAACATTTATGGAGTTTGTTGTCAGGAACTTATGTTTTTTGAGTCACCTGATGTGGCACCTATGACACATGTGCAAGAGAGCTCTTTTCCCGCGGTTGTCAAGGTTACTAATGGGAGTTTGACAGAGGCGCAGATTGTGCAACAGCTGCAGGACCTTGTACCAGGTAATCACCAGTGGGACCTTACCAAGTTGGAGACCGAGACTTACAAGGTTGATTTTCCCACTAAGGAGAACCAGCTACATATCCTCAAGTGGGGCATGTGCAGTGTACAGAGTATGAGTATTGTTCTCACCTTTGATGAGTGGAAGGAAAAGGAGCCTGAGGGTACACCTTTGGAGAAGGTCTAGGTTCGTTTCTATGGTGCACCACGCAAATATATTAATCACTTCCTGGTAGCTTGGAGCTTGGGTTCTCTCATTGGGAAGACGGAACAGGTTGACATGCCTTTCACTCGGGCACACGGAGCAACGAGATTACTTGTCAGTGTTGTCATCTTGGAGTTTGTTCCAGATGTGGTCAAGTGGACACATGCTGGAGTCACGTACGTGCTAGAGCTTGAGATTGAGGATAATCCCATGCCTCAGGAGGGCGATGAGATTCAGGATATGGATACAACTGAGGGGTATGGTGCCCTCGGGAACCAGGACAAGGGGCCTGAGTCCACTCCACGGGATTCGGCTAAGGGGTTGGAGTCGCAGAGTAAGGCGGATACACCTGCCAAGGAGGTGTCATCCTCCACGACACCAATGAACTCACTCCGGTTTGGTTCTTTTGGCGCGTAGTCTGCTCCTAGCCGGTTATGGAGTAACCGAGTTGAGGAAGACGGTCCAGAGGAGCTCGAGCTACCGCCTGTGATGCCCCCTGCTGTTGGTTCGCTTACACCAGGCAACGGTCTACCGTTGGTGTGTGGGGAGGGTGGTGGGCAGGAGGCCCGCATCCCCAGCCCATCCGCAGTGGTCAGTGGTCTTCCATTGGTGTGAGTTGGGGGGGGGGGGTTGGGTAGGAGGCCCGCATCCCCAGCACAACCGCGTCGGTCCTTACCCATCTGGGGGAGGGGTGCGGCCTGGAGGCTCGCTGTGATTCCTCACCGTGGAGCAAGCCCGGGCAGCACGGTCAGGAGCGCGGGCAGGAGGCCCGCAAATCTCCTTCTCCATCTTCATAGCCATGCCACACGGACGTTTTGAGGGAGAGTGTGACTGCCAAGCAGGTGGCTCCATAGTCACCTTCTCCCACCTTTTTGGCTGGTGATCCTCGCTCAACTGCTTCTTACCCTTCTCCACTGAAAACCAGAGAAGGACGTCGGAGCGGTGAGCACTCGCCGCTCGGGAGGACGACGGAGGAGCTCGTCACCTTCGGTGGGATCGCGAATCCGGTCATGGCTGGCAGGTGGGTCAGCGACCGGATTCAGGGATAGCCAGACGCTGATGACCTGCAGTTAGCGCGCGCCAAGAGGGCAGACATGCTTCGTGACGTCGAGGTAACTATTGGTACGTATTTTGAGAGTTGTTCAATTATGCATTTCACCGAGCATGAAATTATTCATAAGGCAAATGGCTTAGGAATAACTCTGGGTTCAAATGAAAAGGTGATGGCGAAATCTGTTAATGACCTTTTAGATTTAGAAACTGAGCGAGCTTCTGAAATAATTCAAAACCTTGCATCACTTAAACTTATGAATGAAGATGACTTGAAAAACTTAGGAATGGTTGCTCGTGAAAACATATGCAATAATCTCTTGCCTAGTGCAGAGGTTGAAGATGAGGAAGGGTCGGAGACTACAGACACCGTAGATCCTCTAATGATGGAGGCCACTGTCACGTCTTCTACCGACCATACGTTCTAGAGAGACGAGGGGGAGAAGCCCAAGCATTCTAGAAATGGAAAATATATCCTACTTCGGCGGTTCGTAGAACTGCTAGGGTCAAGCATAAGAAAAAATTCCATGATGAATTATGAAAGGAATTTTTTGGAATAGCGGAGGTCTAGCTAACTTGGCTAAACGAAGGTTCTCGGCGCAGACAACGATAGAGCAACCTTTAGATTTTATAGCGTTATTGTAAACACGATGAGATAACTTTACCTCGCAGTTCCTTGGAACTCTATCCGAAGGAATTGATTTTGATTGGCACGTCTTACCTCCTAGAGGAAGATCTGGTGGGATTTTACTAGGGGTTCGATGTGAAACACTTGAGGTGCTTAACGTGGTTCGAGCTGATTTTGCGGTCAAGTTTTGGGTGAGATCAAAATTGGATGCTTTCCGGTGGTCTCTCGTGGTTGTATATGGGGCCGCACAATCTGAACTTAAACCTGATTTTTTAGCCGACTTGGTACGGATCTGTGGAGACGAAACTCTGCCAATCCTAGTCGGTGGGGACTTTAATATTATTCGGAGGAGAGAGGAAAAAAATAACAACAATTTTGATGGTCGTTGGTCTATGATGTTTAACATGATTATCGAGAGTCTTACACTACTAGAAAAAGGCCTGTTAGTGGCGCACCTATTTTGGCTATTAATGGCGCACTATAGGTGCACCACTATTACCACGCCACTAGTAACAAATACTTATGGCGCACCAGAGGTGCGCCATTAGTATTGCAGGTAACAGTGGCGCACCTTGTAGTGCGCCATTACTATCGCTATAGGTGCGCCACTGGTAACTTTTTTTTTGCAATTTTTTGATTTTTTTCTGAATTTTGAAGGTGGGAAAATAGTAGTGGCGCACGGTCTAACCCCCACCGTGCGCCATTGCTATTTTTGAATTTTGAATTTGGATCTGGATCGTGATTTTTTTGCCCTTTTTTTTTGCTCTCTTTTTGCAGGATATTTTTTCAAATATTGTCCTCGTTTTTGGATCTTATACGTTCTTTTGCCGGAGAGGAGTTCGCCGTAGAGGGCCGAGGAGAGACCGTGAGGAGGAGAGGAGGGAGGAGGAGGAGGTCACCGGAGAGGAGCTCGCCTACATCGTTGGAGAGGAGGAGGAGGAGGTTACCGGATAGGAGCTCGCCTACATCGCCGGAGAGGAGGAGGAGGTCGCCGGAGAGGAGTTCACCGGAGAGGAGGGAGGAGAAACCATGAGGGGATGGGAGGAGAGGAGGGAGGAGGAGCTCACCAGAGAGGAGGGAGGAGGATCTCACCGGAGAGGAGGGAGGAGGAGCTCACCGGAGAGGAGGGAGGAAAAACCGTGAGGGAAGGGGAGGAGAGGAGGGAGGAAGAGGTCGCCGGAGAGAAGGAGGAGGAGGAGGTCGCCGGAGAGGAGGAGGGGAGTATGGTGGAGGAGAGGAGGGGAGATGGAGTGGAAGAGAGGAGGAGAGATGGAGTGGAAGAGAGGAGGAGATGGAGTGGAGGAGAGGAGGAGATGGAGTGGAGGAGAGGACCCCGCCCAGCCATATATATGGCATAGTAATGGCGCACCGTGGGCAGGTGCGCCATTACTAAAAAAAATTAGTTTTTTATTTATTTTGAATTGTGAAGGCGGGAAGATATTAATGGCGCACCAGGGGCAGGTGTGCCATTACTGAGTTTGATTTTTTTTGCCTCTTCAGATCTTGAAAGCCCCGTAACTTTTTTCTGTTAGGTTTTTGAGGATTTTGAAAATCTTCAACGGGATTTCCCCCGTTGAATTCGGATGTAACTTTTCGAGTAGATGATTTTTCATATAAAAAACTTTTTAATCCGAGTTCGTATGCAAAAGTTATGCCCATTTTACTAAATTCCAAAGAGATTTTGCAAATAAATTCAAAATTCATATTTGTAAATTTTCCCAACAACTAGACCACATATCACATGGGAAACTTATTTTCTTTTTTTTTTTGACATTTCCATCATTTTCTTTTATTTTTTTTAAACTGAAAAGGTGGTCCAGGGGGTGCATTTGGTGAAATTTTTTGTCAAAGCTAGTAATGGCGCGTCGTGGGTGTGGTGCGCCATTACTAGCGCACCGTGGGTGTGGTGCGCCATTACTGCGCCATTACTAACTTTGAGAAAAAAATAAAAAAAATTGTTAGTGGTGGCGCACCGTAGGTGTGGTACGCCATTACTAGTTTTAACTAGTAATGGCGCACTATCCCCTGATGCGCCATTACTAGCTTTGAAAAAAATAAAAAAATTATTAGTAGTGGCGCACCGTGGATGTGGTGCGCCATTAGTATTTAGAGTTTAATGGCGTACCTATATATGATGCACCACTGCTGTATAGCAGTGGCGCACCACATATGTAGTGCGCCATTAAGGGGTTGTTTGGATACCTAGATTATAGGAAACTAGTTTTCCTTAAACCCGATTTCTGGTGTAACAACCTAAAACATTGTTTGGATCCTCTAACTAACTCGTGGATATACTAAACTGGGTCTTCCAAACACCCAAAAAAACAGTTTATACAAAAACGACTAATAGACGTTTTTGTACAAACGCGTTTTCTATATGCATCAGGAGATCAACGAAGTCCGACGCACTGATCATGGTAACCTCCGCCGGCCGCGACAGCAGCTTGACAAAGCCAGAAGACGTCGTTGCCGATCTCGGCCAAGCAGCCGGAGCATGCAGGTTGCGATGCTCCACCTAGACCAGCGCCTCCATGGCGGATGCAGACTTGGGCCGGCTGCCGTTGTGTCCATCGGCCGTTTCACAGCCACCGTCGCCGTCCATATGCTCCAGCTTCTACGTTGTCGTCACGCCTCCCTAGCATGTGTGTTGTGCTCTGCTGTTACCGGCCAATCGATCCAGCAGCTAGCTAGATGCTACATGCATGCCCGGCTTGAGAATCAATCAAGGTGCTTTACATCGTGTACTCGTGTCTTGCCGTATGTGAGTTGCATGTACGTGCTTCTTTGATGGGAACCTGAGCCAACATGCATGATATGGGCGAACGAAGCCGAGCACGATCAGGCGAACAGCGCGACCACCCTGGCGGCCTCGGCGATGGCCTCGCGAGAGAGCAGTTTACGGTGTGGTTGTCCGCCGCTGTGCGTGTTGGTGCCAAGAGCAAGCCGAAGCACCACACCTCCATGTATTGTTTGGGAAGAACTCAAAATCGTGTTTTTCTAATTTTCCCATCCAAACAAGGTACTGGGTATACTTACCTTAACAGAATAACTAACCAAAACTGGTTTTCCTAAAAATCCTCCAAAAACTCGTTTTCTAAAATCTCATATCTAATTCCCTGTATCCAAACAACCCCTAATGACCATATTGGCTATAGTCGTTTTCCTAGTAGTGTTAATTTGAGAGAAATTGAGCTCATCGGTAGACAATTTACTTGGGCCAATACTTTGCCCATTCCGACTTATGAGAAGTTGGATAGGGTTCTTGCCAGTGTAGCATGGGAACAAAAGTACCCTTTGGTGTCGGTCCATGCGATGCAGAGAGCGATCTCAGATCAGACACCACTTCTTGTAGACTCAGGAGAGGCTACTCATATTGCAAATAAGAATGCTTTCTATTTCGAGCTAGGCTGGTTCAAGAAAGAAAACTTTTTGGAGATCATTGCACACGAATGGGCAAAACCTATTAGTGGAAGAACTAGTATTGAGAGATGGCAAAATAAAATCAGACATCTGCGACAATTTTTACGAGGTTGGGCCAGAAACGAGAGTGGGATTTACAAGCAAGAAAAAGAGCGACTCACTCAGTTAATTGAAGCGCTCGATTTAAAAGCTGAAAGTAACCTCCTTACGATGAATGAACAAAGTTCCAAGTCTGAAGCTGAACAAGGCTTACGAGCTCTTCTTAGAGAAGAAGAGCACAAGTGGGCATTGCGTGCTAAAGTACTTAAAGTTGTCCAAGGGGATGACAATACACAATTCTTCTATATGATTGCGAATGGTAAACATAGGAAGAAAAAAGTCATACAACTTGAGCAGGACGAGGGGACAATTGTAGGGCATGAGAACCTGAAAGCTTATATCTCTAATTACTATAAACAATTGTTTGGGCATCCGGAAGCAAGCACGGTGACCCTAGATGAATCTATTATTAGAGATATACCTCAGCTCCAGGTGGAGGAGAATGATATTCTCTCTGCACCCTTTACCGAGAAGGAGGTTCCGAATGCAATCTCGCAAATGAAACCGAATAAAGCACCGAGACCAGACGGGTTTCCAGCCAAATTTTATAAGAAATGTTGGCATATTACCAAGGACGATCTTATGCCTATGTTTCATGATTTCTTTTGCGGGCATTTAGAGTTGTTTCATCATAACTTTGGCATGATTACACTGTTGCCGAAGAAAGAAGAGGTAGTTCGGATCGAGCAATTTAGGCCCATATGTCTTCTCAATGTGAGTTTCAAAATTTTCACAAAGGTGGGTAGCAATAGATTGACGCAGATTGCTCATTCAATGGTACAACCGAGTCAGACAGCTTTCATGCCAGGGCGACACATACTTGAAGGGGTGGTCGTTTTGCATGAAACGCATTCAAAGAAGCTAGATGGGGTTATCTTCAAAGTGGATTTCGAGAAGGCACATGATAAAGTTAAGTGTCCTTTTCTTCAACAGGCAATGCGCATGAAAGGATTTAGTGAAGTCTGGCGGAACCAAGTGGGGTCTCAAGTCCAGAAGGGTAGTGTCGGCATTAAGGTTGACAATGATATCGGTCATTATTTTCAGACACGCAAGGGTTTGAGACAAGGGGATTCCATGTCTCCTCTCTTGGTTAACATAGTGGCCGATATGCTGGCCATTCTCATTGATAGGGCCAAGCAGCATGGTCAGGTGGAGGGGTTAGTCTGCTTTGGGAAGAGCGAGTTGTTCTGCTTTGGGAAGGCCAAAGACGAACAGGACACATATAGACAATTGTTCAGGTGTGGATTGGGTTCTTTACCATTTAGTTATTTGCGCATACCGATTCGTCACCGTAAGTTATCCAACAAAGAATGGAAGTGTATCGAAGATCGAATTGAAAAAAAGCTGAGCTGCTGGAAGGGCAAGCTTATGTCTTATGGAGGTCGGCTAGTACTAATTAATTTCGTACTGACTAGTATGCCGATGTTTCTTTTATCGTTCTTTGAAATTCCAAAAGGGGTTTGGAAACGACTTGATTTCTTTAGATCTCGGTTCTTCTGGCAGTCAGATGAGGCTAAGAGGAAATACCATCTTGTGCGATAGGATATCCTTTGCCGACCTAAAGACCAGGGGGGTCTCGGTATTGAGAACTTACAAATTAAGAACAAATGCCTTATTAGGAAATGGCTCTAAAGGTTAGAGACTGAGCCAGATGGCATATGGGCTCAGATTTTACACAATAAGTATTTACAGTCCAAAACGCTCGCTCAGGTTACCATACGACCAACTGAGTCGCTGTTCTGGAAGGGGCTGATGAGAATGAAGGACATGTTCTTTCGTAGGGTCAAATTCTTGGTTGGCAATGGGATATCAACAAGATTTTGAGAGGACACGTGGTTAGGGGAGACTCCCCTGGCTGTATAATATCCCATCCTTTATAACATTGTGCAACGTAAAGAGGATTATGTTGGCACAGTATTCCAATCGATTCCCTTGAATATTCAGTTCAGACGCGCATTAGTTGGTGAACGATGGAATGCCTGGATGCACTTGGTTCGAAGATTGATAGATGTTCAACTCTCCGACCAACCGGATTCGCCGCAATGGAAATTAACTAAAATGGGGTTTTTATGGTCAAATCCTTTTATTTGGAGTTAATTAATTCTAGCCCAATCTCACGATCAATGCATATTTGGAGGGTTAAGGTGCCCTTGTGTATTAAAAAATTTATGTGGTTCGTCCACAAGCAAGTAATACTCATCAAGGACAACTTAATCAATAGGCGATGGGGAGGCAGTTCACGTTGTTGTTTTTGTGATCATGATGAAACAATACAACATTTATTCCTTGAGTGCCCACTCGCTAAATTGCTTTGGAGAACGATTCATATAGCCTTCAACATCAATCCTCCAATTGACATTGAGTCGTTGTTTGGAACGTAGCTGGGGTTGAGCATACTACTGCGGCTCGTATTCAGATTGGAATATGTGCGCTTTTATGGGCTATATGGAACTGTCGGAATGATTTGGTATTTAACAGACAACACACTTTAACTTTCTTGCAGGTCATCTTCAGAGCTGCGGCTTGGATCCGTACGTGGTCCTTACTCACTCCTGCGGACTGCGAGGAGCCTTTGGTTACTAGGTGCAACCGGTGGGAGATGGTAGCACGGGCTATATTCAACCGGTTCGGATGGCGGTCGCATAACAGGATAGGAGTTTAGGAAGGTTATCCTTCATATTGACGTACCGGTTTTGATCGTCAGCATTACTTTTTCTTTTTTTCGCTCCGCTGCCGAGCTGTAATACTTTTAAGACTTTGTAATACTTCTTGAATCTTTTAATAAGATGGCTGCATGCATCATATGATGCAGAGGCTGGGGGTATGCCTCCATTTCCGAAAAAAATCGCAATGCAAGTGAGGTTCCTTCCATCCATGCTCGTATCTCCTCTCTGCAAGAAACCTCTTGACGACATGATCGCCCTGGAATCGTCTCGGAGAACCATTCTTACATCTGATTGATTCCCCGAGAGAAAGAGCCATCAGTGATTAGCTTTGCCCATCCCCGAGCTGGCAGGGTCCACTTTCATGACGGTTCAACTGTCACATTGGCCTGAGAACATGCAAAGATGATACAGTGACGAGCAAGTGACGGCGGGGCCTGCGTCTGCGGCTATATTTGGGTAGAGCGACTGTCCATGGTGGAGGCGAGTGACTGGGAAGCATCGGAGCAAGATGATGATACATGGAGGCCAATTGTCGCAAGGATCTGGGTCTATTGCAACAAAAGCGTTCGTCGCAATAAGTTCCCAATTGTCGCAATTAGTACCTATTGCCACAACATGGTGTTCGTTGCCGGCCGTTGCGACTGGACACATGGTAATAGGTTATCGCAACAAAAAAAAATTATGGCAAGAAAGTGTGTTATTGCAACAACCATGTGACAAGTTGCCACATTTGTTCTTGTGGCATCACGCACTTGATGCCACAATTTGGTCTGCGGCAATAGCTTAATGCAACAGGTAGCAAACCGGGCGAATTTGCCGTTTGTGGCGATAGGCATTTGTTGCAATAACCTATACCAACAACTCTTTTTCGTGGCGCTTGCTCTTCCGTGGCAATAGTTAACCGTGGCAATACCCTATGGCATCAACTCTTGTTTTTGTGGGTATAGTCCTTTCAGCACGAACCCTATGTTCGTGGCAGTAATGTATGGCAACGACTCTCTAGCCGTGGTAATACTAAAATTGCAACATACTCATTTTGGTGGTGACAAATAGCTATCACAACGGACAGAATGTTTGCGGCGATAAGTTATTGCGACAATATGAAGTGTTCTGTCGCAACAGCCTGGTGCAACAAAACAAGTGGTTGTGGCGACTAACATTTGACGCAACGCTACATTTTTCATGGTGCCAACATGTTGCAACCAAAAGTAGGTTGCGGTAATAGCCCACTGCAACCGTAAAAAAATACAGGCACTCAATTACATGAGTCAAATAATGCATATATGATGTAGAATTGTAGATGCATAAAATATCAAAGTTTACATGGCCAATATCCATCAAATGAAACTGAAATATAATTTATCACGCATTCAACATACTGAATGTTCCATCCTAATTAAAAGCGAAGACTAAATTGTCCATGGTCTAGGGTCCATTCCAGTTATTTTGATCCTGCAACGAAGAATCAAAATTTTTATTTAGCTCAAGTTACATGAAAATTGAAAATACTTAGTCAGGAAAATAAAGAAACAACACAATGACTAATTAGCAGTGTACTCACATAAACATCATGCTACTCTTTGTTAGTCCATGTTCCATTCTTCGTGTGGGTTAGTTCCCAAAGAGCAATACAATCTGGCTCTTCTCCGGTTTCGAAGTCTATGCAAATAGTATAACAATGAGATGCTTGAAACATGGAAGGATAGTTAGCATCAAAGCATACATATTGAGTTAGACTCGTAGCTTCTCAAAACTTATTTGTGAGTATGATTGTGATCCAATTCTATGTTTTGTCTTCTGTTTTTTACGGTTATCGAAGTTCTGTTGGCTGATTTTCTATCCATTCATTCAAACAAAATACAACCAGTCAGACAAGCCATTTCATCATAGTACACAGTTCATAAACAGTGAGCTTAGAGATAACCTGAAAGTTTGAATCAGTGCCGAAATACTCAATTATCCATTCCCACTCTTCTAGTTGTAAATCTTCCGGCACATTGTCCAATCTACTCGCATCAGTTTTTTATGCCTTGTAAGTGGAGCTTAGAGTTGATCGCCAGCCTCTATATCGCTCTTTCGCAATTTTGAGAATTGTTTCTTCTGTTTCTGGTGTATCGTCCAAATCCCAGCTGTCCTGTAATGCGTACAACAAATGGATAGAATTTAGTAGTCATCATCGATGGAAAAATGAGATTACACATGCGAAAAAGGTTGTACACACCATCATATCTGCAGCAATGAGTAGATGGATGGTAGGGTGAATGTCCGATCACCTCCTCACTCCAATGAGTGGTGACTTTCTTTTCATTATGAGTAACACGTCATCCTTGAATGAACGATAGTTCATTCCTACTGTACCACCCAAATTTTCAGAGAATGCAATATTAGCTTTGCAAATCCATTGGCAAAACGCTTCTTGCTTGATTTAAAACCTTTTAGAACACCTCGCCCTTTCTTCTTCTGTCCATCACTTTCTACAACCCAAACCATACAATAATTATTGCAATAATCGGTATTGCATTGTAAGAAACGAGGATGCAAATATAAACAAAAAAGTACCATTCTGCAGTGGCCATCCGTCCACCACATCCTGCTGCCCCTCCTCCTCGTGTCTGCATGGCCGCCCCACCGCCTCCGCCTCCGCGTCCTCCTGACCGCCGCCACCACCACCAATTTCTCTAGCCTCGCGTGCATCCGCCTCGTCTCCCGCTCCACCCCTTCCCAACGGAACCCACTCCCGGTCTCCTTGCTCCCACGCCTACGAAGGGAAGAATCTTACGGCCGCGGGGGGACGGGTTCGAGATGGAAGTGCGGAAGCTGCCGGGGAAGAAGAACTGCGGCCGCAACTCTAGGTCCTGCGCTGCACATCTATGCGGAGGAGATTTGGGAGAAATGAATAACCTGAGACGGTGTACGTTCGATGGACTCCGGTGTGATCCGCAGTGTCGCCGCCGTCCTGACGCCCTGAGGACGGAGTAACCAGAACGAGAGATCTCAGATCCAATCTCGACGATTTGATTAAGAGAAATAACCGGGAGTATTTGTGAGGGGTGTTTAGCGGGGAGGTTAAGAAGTTGTGGCGTCAGACACTACCAAATTATTTGTTGGAAAATACAAAAAAAATTGGAGGGAGACTCAAGGCTTTAGCGGGAAGGTAAAAATTACATCCATAAAACAGAGTACACGCTTAATTATTTGTTTAGAAAGTGCTTTTTTAGGAACATTTAGAATAATGAAAAAAATTGAAAAAAATATTTCGAATCAATATGAAATATATCTGCTGCTGAAAGTAATATTACTAAAATTTGTTTGTAAAAGGTTATTTTGCTGAGTGACCGAGATAGATGCCCTTCTTGTTGGCAATCGTACATGACATTTATGATGACGGGGAGAGTATGCAGTCGAGACAAGAACAACAACCGAGGCTCCGAGGCGGCAAGGGTAATGAAGGTGGTGTGCCCTACACTCATTGACAGAAACATCATATCATCCTCGCTTTAAAACAATTATATGTTATACTCTTGCTTTGAAACATATGTAGATATGTGGTGATGAGATGGTCGATCTATGTTGGTCCCGATCTCACGGTTCGATCTTAAGATGCGGTGATAAGACGGGAGATGACGAAGAACACGAAGGACGCAACGAAAAACCGTCCTTCTTATCGGTTGGTCCGTCGATCCAATAGAATGGAATCCAAAGAGGTCCTGATGGCCACGCATGCAAATACATACACCAAGAACATATGTAGATCATCATGTTAATCATACAACCAAAATCAAATGCCACCACATATATTCGACATTTTTCATCTAGCAAACCCTATCTAACCATAACTAGCGCTCGCAGGCTACCAACTCACCGGGGCTTCAAGTGCAAGGATGACGCCGATCCAGTATAATCCAATCCAAGAAAGACCCAGCAGCCTGGAATTGGATGGAGATCCATTTGTAGAGCTGTAATGCTACATCAACGAATTTTTTTACGGGGTTTCACCGACTGGTTGACGTGGACCACTATTATTAAGGATTGGGGGAGGAAGGGCCCACACCCCCTGAAAATCAAGGGGGCGGAGAGGTTAGCTAGAAGGATGCCCTGTAAAATGCCTGTAATCGTCTACGTGTCTAGCATTTTCCTTTATAGAGAAAGAGGCCATGTACGTCTAGTTCGTCTACATAAACCATTCTTGAATTGAATTTCCGCACTCATCAGAAGGTCATGATAGAGAATACACTTCAGTCCTGCAAACAGTTTGGGAAACGGTCAAAATTTGATGGAGTTTTTTAAAAATTGATGAATTTTTTTCAAATCAATAAACTTTTGTCAAACATGTGAGCTTTTTTTCAAACTCGATGAAATTTTTTCAAATACGGTGAACTTTTTCAAAACCGATGATTTTTTTTTCAAAATCGATGAACTTTTTTTCAAATTTGATGAACTTTTTAAAAAATTGACGAACTTTTTTCAAATATGATGAACTCTGTCAAAACCAATGGACTTTTTCAAAATCGATGAACTTTTTTTTTCAAATTTGATGAACTTTTCCCAAAATTGATGAACTTTTTATCAAGCAATATGATTTTTTCCCATTTTTGTGAACATTTCTTTGAAAATCCGTGAATTGTTTTACAAAATGGATGTACTTTTAAAAAATGGATTCCTTTTCAAATTTACGTTTTCTTTATTTAAAAAATGTCATGCGACAGAAATAGTTGTCATATAGTCTGTTTTCGGAATAAACAGACCAAAGTCATGGAGGTGCAGTGGTACTGTGCGCAAGTTCCGCACGGTGGCATGTGGGTTCGGTTCCCAGTTCTTGCTTGTTTTTCTATATGCTCTGTTTTTTTAGCATAGATGTGTGCAACGCTGGGCCGGCCAACTGTAGCTCACCTCCGGGCGTGTAACCTCGTCGCTTTCACTTGGGCAGGCCCATGATTCGGCTTCGCTCTGTTTTCTTCATTGCGGGACCCCTGTTTGGGGAACTTTCTGGAAAGTTCCTAGTCGGTTTTAGAAACCTTCTAGAAGGTTCCATGAATTTGTTTGTTCTGTTTTCTTTTCTAATCGGGGTTTATTCTTTTCTTGATTTCTTTCTTCTTTCTCTTTTTCTTATTCTTTTTTTCTGCTTATTTATTTCTATTTATTTTATTATTTTATTTTCTTTTTTGCGGTTTCTTTTCTTTCTTCTCCTTTTTTGCCATTTCTTTTCTCTATTTTCCTTTTTGTAGTATATAAAAAGGCCACCGTGTATTAAAAATATGGTCACCGTATATTAAGAAAATAATCACCTGATATTATGAAAAAGTTTGCCATGCATTATAAAAATATTCATCGTGTATTACAAAAACATTCATTGTATATTAAGAAATTGTTTACCTTGTATTTGAAACTTGTTCATCGTATATTAAGAAATTGTTCAACATATACAACAACATATTCATTGTGTATTTCGAAAAATTGTTCAGCCTATATCACGAAAATGCTCAATATGTTTTGAAAAATATTTCGGCGTATACTACAAAAAATTTCAATGTATATTTAAAAATTGTTCGTCCTATATAAATAATTGTTCATGTTTTTCAATTTTTAAAATACATGCTATTACGACCAATACATTTTTTGTTGCAATAGGTAGCCAATATTTTGCAACAATATTTGTATCTAATGCTATGTCTCACAGACGTCGCAATATCTTTCCAGATATTACCACGAATAGATATTTTTGTTGAAATACCTTGTCTCTATTACAACAAGATGACTGTCTCGCGCAACGTAATTTGTTTGTTGCAATATCACTACCATGTTGCAACAACTATGTAGTTTGTTGCAATATGACGCCTCTATTTCAACAAAATGAGTATTTATCGCGACTAGGCTCAGTTGTGGCAATACGTGCATCCTATTACCACAACTAGAGAATATGTGGTAATATTGTGTTCTATTGCAAAAAAGATAGTTCTAGCAATAAATTTTGTTGCAATAGACCGGAATCCTTGTAGTGAGGGGAAGGTGGACATGATTGGTGTAGTGGGCAATAATGCTAGACATACAAAGGTTTACATGCTTTTATATGCTGACTAGGATCTTTTTAAACTAACTAACCTCTCCCCCCTGATTTTCATGGGGGTGGGCCCCTTCTCCCTCTTAATCTCCAATCAAAACCCACATTTATGTAAAAGCATGTATCCTTTTGTACGTGTAGCATTACTCGTGTAGTGGGCGGTGATGGAAGGGAGGAAGACAACAAGACCACATATTAATTGAAAAATTGAACTGGGTGAGAATTGACAAAAATGCCCTCTACATCAACCATTAGATTGTATTATTATGAGACGTACACAGACTGAAAAGGCCCTCCCGTCGCTCTGTTCCCAGGGGCGACTCGGGTGGCGATCAAGTCGCCTCGATCTCCGCCCGCCTCCTCGCTGTCGCCGGCGCCTCCCGCGGGCAAAACTCGTGTAGAGCAGGCGATGGCGGGGCCCCTTCTACGGTCGGCGGTGTCATCCATGAGAAGGGAACTCCTGGCGGCGTGGCATGGGGCAGACGGCTCTGATCGGACCAGAGCGGCATCCCGTCTCTCGCGTCTCAGGCATCGGCGACCTGTGGCTTCTCGTCCTAGGGTCGCTGGAGCTGGCTCACACGGTGCTGGTTGTTGCCTGTCCCTGGGGGATCGGATCGGTGCGGATCTGGCCCCCTGTGCGGTGGCCGTGCCTCGCGGGCAGGGTGGCAGCGCCTTCCCCTCGTTCCTACTCCGGGGTTGGTCGGAGCGGTGCCGAAGCTGACCACCGTGGATCTGGCGGCTTGCCCGTGGATCTGTCGATGGTGGTGCTCGGGTTGTAGGTAGCGAGGGCATGTGTCCTCCGCCATGGCGGCGATGGCGTCGGCATGGTGGAGGCACTGGTGTGGTGGCGGTCTTGTACTCTTATCGCATCACGACAATGATCTGCATGACCGGTCCTACTCGATCTGGTCATCGACGTGTTTCGGAACTATTGCCGGAGATCTTGCCCAGGGATATCTGGATTGGATAGAATCCGGTCGTGTGCGTCCATATCAGCCTACGCGCTTTTATGAATGTGTGACGCGAAGCTCTGTTGGTTTTGACACCATGAAACATGTCGGTATCTTGATTTTCATGGCACAGACAACGACGGAGAAAGTCATGATGGTGCTGAGATCTGATGATCAATAAGGCCTTGGAGGTGATGGAGTCAACCAGATGTTTCATAACTTTCAGAAGCAGTAGTGACAAGTGGGGTCGGCAACACTGGAGGATTTCATTTTTGGTGGTGCTCCTTGGGTGCCGAATCGTGACTGTCAGGGTGAAAACCTAAGGTCTGGTCTTCATTGGTTGTGTCCAGCAATTTCCTTGCTGAAGGTATTGTTTTGAGAGCGCGGTCTTTCTCCAGGGTTAATAGCTATGATCCTGGATCACACGACAACGGCGCTTGTGCACTATATCCTTCTTGAAGGCGTCGCTTTTGGAGACCTTTTATGTTTTTTGAGTGTTGTCTTTGGTAGTGGTTTGTGTAATGCGGCTGAGTTCATCACAGTGGTAAGGCCTCTATTCCTTTTTACCTTTTTTTGTCTTCTTTTCGGACCGTGTGCATCTTAGATGTCTTTGTGACATCTTGTTAGTGCATATACTGGATGTAATTAATATCTTCGTGATATTAATATAGGGTGTGCCTAGGTCTCAGTCGATTCAGATTTAACAAAGTCTCAGTCAAGTGACATAAGATATAAAAAGAGAAAAAAAAACAGAAAAGAAATTGCACGGATCTCCTGGTAAGATCAAAAAAAGAAACCAACCCAAGGGCAAACTCTCGTTGGCATCTTTCTATAGCAGAAACTCTGCAAGCACCGCGCATCCGAGCCGGGGCTCGAACTCGGATGGGATGGCAGCTACCTAGCAAACAGGTCGACACCCCGTCCTCCTGCAGGTAAGATCTCACAAATGTAATATCGATGAGACTTGGCTGAGATTTAGCAATCCTGATTAATATATTCCTTTTTTAATTTTAATATATTCCCTTTTAAAAAGATATATATAGCACGTACACGAACAAGCTAAGCGTGTGGAAAGCAAGAGCTAATGCTTGTCAAGCAAGGCTCAATAAATCCATGGCCCAGGAGTACAATTTACATCCACGACGCGCGCCTCCCCAGCGGTCACAGCCCCCGCAGGACATCAACCATGGCTGCCCGGGGTCGGCACATCGCCTGCAGCGGCACTGCCTTGGGGAGCGTCAACCCACCTCCTTCACCCATGTCAACCTCGGCATCGCCAACCCTGTCCCAATGGAAGCACTGCACCAGCGTGCCCAGAACCAAGCCCAGCATCCGCAGCGCGAGGGCCTCGCCGGGGCACTTGCGCCGCCCCATCCCGAACGGCATCATGAACACACCCTCGGCCCTCCCCTCCTCGAACCGCTCCGGCCTGAACTCCGTCGGGTGCTCCCACGCCGCCGGGTCTCTGTGGATGGCGTACGCGTTCACGAGCAGTGTCGTGCCGCTCGGGACGTGGTAGCCCGCCACCGTGCAGTCCGCGGAGGACTCGTGCGGGATCATCGCCGGGACCGGCGGGTACAGTCGGAGGGTCTCGCTGATGATGCAGTGGAGGTAGCCGAGGCAGGGCAGGTCGTCGGCGCAGAGCGGGCGGGTGGTTCCGACGGTCGCGTCCATCTCGGCCTGCGCTTTCGCCAGGGCGTTCGGGTGGTTGAGCAGCAGCGACATCGCCCACTCCGCCGTCGTCGCCGTTGTCTCTGTCCCCGCGCTGAACATGGTCTGCCAAGGAAGACAAGGGTTACCGCCACTGATCAGTCAAATCGTTGAGATACTCCGTGTAGATCTCTAGCTCTGCGAGAGTCACAGGGCAGAGCGTGAGAGAGAGGGAATCGCCTACCATGCACAGAGCCATGATCGTTTTGTCCGTGTAGATCTCCGGCTCTGTCTTTTGCAGATCGAGCAGCACGGCAATCATGCTCTTCTTCTCCCCCTCGCCGACGACGTCGCCCAGCCTCCGCCGCTGTGCGTCGATGAGCCGCCGCAGGAACGAGTCCCTCCTGCTCACCGCAGCCACGATCTTGTTCCTCACGCCGAACACGTCGAACCACCGTAGCACCGGCAGGAAGTCCCACATGTTGGCCCCGCCGAGCAGCGGTACGATCTCGTCCAGCGACTCCTTGAACTCCTGGGCCTCCGGCGACATGTCCGTGTCCTCGCCCCCCTCGGGGCGCGACGTCTTCGTCTGCGCGACGGTCTCCATCAAGGCGCTAAGGGACACCTCGAATAGGCTCCGTTTGAGCTCCACCAGCGCGACACCGCCGGGGGCGGCCGCGGCGGCACGTGACAGGCGCCGCGCCATCGCGCGCACCTCGCTGGCGATGTCCGCGGTCATGCAGCCCACCCGGTGCGCGGAGAGGAGCTGCACCGTGGCGACGCGGCGGAGGTTGCGCCAGTAGGGGCCATAGCGGGACGTCGGGAGCGTGGTGCAGCCGAAGCACACCAGCTGCAGCGAGGGGAACCGCGGGCGGTCGGCGAAGGTGATGTCGTGGTCCGTGAAGCACTCCCTGGCGCCCGCAGCCGAGGACACGACCAGGGCGGGGCGCGAGCCGAGGCGCAGGGAGAAGACCGGGCCGTGGCGCGCGGCGAGGCCGGAGAGCGCGGCGTGGAACGGCCTCTTGAGGAGGTGGAGGTGGCCGAGGAAGGGGATGGCGGTGGGGCTGGGCGGCAGCTGTGCGCTCTTGTTCTTGCCGAGGCCGAGGAGTGGGTGACGTAGACGGAGTAGTGAGGTGATGAAGATGAAAATGGCGGCCGCGCCGGCGAGGGCGGTGACGGTGTTCATGCCGTTGGAACTTAGAAGGAGCAGAGCTGGTTTCCCGGTCGATTCAGTGGCTTGTTTGCGCGGTATTTTATAAGGTCATGGACATATCAATTAACGTAGCCCAGGACAAACGAGGACAAACTTTGAGACTGGAACTATGTGCTTCGGATCATGGCAGCATCTCCAGCAAACAAATATCTTCAGTCCAAATTGCGGTTGTACTACTTTTTTTTAAGGACACGGTTACTACAGGGCTGGTCTTAATAATAGAGGGATTCTTCTGTTTTTTTCTTTTTTGGGACAAGGTTCTTCAGTTGTCAGTTTTGTGGATTTCGATGTCGACCTGATGGTTGTGGCCTCCAAAATCAATTAGAACTTTTTCTTTTTGTAATGTTGTTTCTTGTTCTTTTCGCGTTTTTTGTTTATTTTTCACTTTCCAATTTAGTTACATGATTTCTTTACTCATTTTGTTGTAAAATGAGTTGATTTTTTTTTAAAAAAATTGTGTTTAGTTTTATGTCCTTCCTTTCTCTTCTTCTTTTTGTAATTTTGTTGCTTGTTCTTTTCTTTTTTTTTGTTTAATTTTCACTCTCCAATTTAATTACATGATTTTTCTAAACCATTTTGTTGTAAATGAGTTGAATTTTAAAAAAGTATGTTTGTTTTTTAAATTTCATCATCTCATTTTTCTTTTATTTTTCCATTTTTTTTCTTCTTTCTTTTTATTCTCGTTCTTCTTATTACCATGTATCATATCTTACATCTTACATTCTTAAGAAGTTGCTCCCCATTACAAGGTATTCTCTTGACATGCAAGTGGTCCAACTCAGCATGCCATGTCATCAAATATCAGCCAATGACAAGTTCACAACTATCTCACAGCTCAGCCACATCAATAATTCTTTTAGTTTTTATTTCAACTAATGGTGGGGTTTAATTTTTATGTAAGACGCATTTGTTCCTCTTCCTATTCCGTAACTGACGAGAGAAATAAGAGGAGAGTCCTCCACTCCCCATGACCCATCTGAACCAAAAAGCTGGGTCGCTCCTTCACTGGGTCGTCACTAGTAGAAAACAGGGCTTTCGTCCAGGCCAGTTTAGCCCATTAGTCCCGGTTCAATCCAGAACCGGGACTAATGTGAGCATTTATCCCGTTCGTGCGGCTAAGGCATTAGTCCCGGTTCACTGTGCCCTTTAGTCCCGGTTTGTGCCTCAAACCGGGACTAAAAATCGATGTTCATTAGTCCCGGTTCATGCCTCAAACCGGGACTAAAGAGTAGACCTTTAGTCCCGGTTTGAGGCACGAACCGGGACTAATGGTTGAGACTTTAGTCCTGTTCGTGCCACGAACCGGTACTAAAGGTCCCATTTTCAAACTCTACCCCACGTGGATCGCCTTTTCAATTTAAAAAATAAAGGAAAATGATGGAAATGTCAAAAAAATAAAAGAAAATAAGTTTCCCATGTGATATGTGGTCTAGTTGTTGGGAAAATTTGCAAATGTGAATTTCGACTTTATTTGCAAAATCTCTCTGGAATTTGTAAAAATGGGCATAACTTTTGCATACTAACTCGGATGAAAAAGGGAACCCCGTTAAACATTTTCAAAATCCTCAAAAACCTAACAGAAAAAAATTACAGGGGCTTTTAATATCTAGAGTGGAAAAAATCGAAAAAATTTCAAACCATGGTCAAACTAATTATTCTAGAATATTAGTGTTACTAAACAATTTGTTTAGTTATTTTGAATTTTGGTCAAATCTGGTCAAACTGTGGTCAAACTATGGTCAAACCATGGTCAAACTAATTATTCAAAATAACTATTGTTTTCTAAATAATTATTGTTTTTGAAAATAATAGTTTGAAACTCAAACAGTGAAATGTGTCAATTCATGCTCAAGCAAAATTCCTGAGGGTTAATAGGATTGGCATCTTACTATTGTCAGGAAAACAACAAGTGCAGACTTGGAAACGAGGGAGAATAGAACCCGGAAGTTAAGCGTGCTCAGTCGGGGAGTGGAAGGATGGGTGACCGTCGGAAGTTAGGTGATTTGAAATGATGAGGGTGATTAGAGAAGAGGATAAATTGAGCAGTGATGAGGGGTGCTGATTAGAGATTAGGGGTTAAAATAATTCAGAAATTTAAAAATAAAAAAATTTCAAAAAAAATTTAAAAAGAAAATTCATAAAATTTCCATTGGTTGGTGTTACCAACCGGGACTGTGGAGCCCCACGTGGCCGCGGCCTTGAACCGGGACTAAAGGGGAGGATTAGATCGACCTTTTAATCCTTGCTCACCAACCGGCATCAAAGCGCTTCTACCAACCCACAACAGGCCATTTTTCTACTAGCGCACATATCCGTGCGTCCACAAAGCACACAGGGTCGCCTATCTCCCATGGCCGGCCGCCGGCCGCACAACCGCCAATAGCGCACATAAGAATCGATGCTCCTCGGCCACTGCCGCCACCTCGCCACGACCCCAGGCCACCGTACGCCTCATGGTCTGCTGCATGTACAAACTCGTAGTAGGCCAGCTTATTGGCCCATCTGCTAATACATGCAAAAATAAATGCCCACTATGGCACGACATTGGATTCCTGCCTTCTACTCCCTCCGTTCCTAAATACAAGTCCTTTTAAATATTTTAAATGGATTATAACATACAGATGTATGTAGACATATTTTAAAGTATAGAGTCACTCATTTCACTTCGTATGTAGTCATTTGTTCGAATCTCTAGAAAGACTTATATTTAGAAACGGAGGGAGTATCTTGCATGTGCCTTTTCGGCTCTTGAGTATGCCTAATCGGCTCCTCTTCCTTACAATCTCCTTTCCTGCAAATGTGCCAGAAACGAACGGCCGCACCACGCAATGACACAAATGCGTAGGAGGTAACTGAACCGCTCGCTTATCCTTTAAATATCAGCCTGAAGTGCACAAGTGTGTATGAATCTTATTTTCTGAAAGAAGAGAATCGTCTTCCACCACAACTGGACTTAGATCTTTGATTACTCTTCCCAACATGTACGTGCTGAGTGATTGGGTCCCTCTCTAGCCCTCTTGGCTTTGTCTAATCCAATCTTTTATCTGATTTCTTATTTTGTCAGGTTTGGCCACAGGTTGCTCGATGATTTGTTGCAGATTGCGATGGTTATTTGTGCTTTCTTCCTGCATAGGTTTCTTACCGCTTGAGTTAGTAGATAATCATCCCATCTGTAAAATTTATTATCTGAACTTGATGAACACATGATGCATCTTATATTTGTTTCAGTACGTTACAAATCACATTCATATGATTCCCTTCATTCCATGCAATGCATTGGTTGGAATAAAACATCTACTACAACCCAGGACGAAATCTCATTATCCCTTCTATTCAAGTAAAGTCATAATTGTCACTCAATCAAGAAGATAGGCTTGGATGAATTTAGGTAGGCATATATGTGAGGCAACTATTTTGTTTTCACAATTTCATTTTCATGTTTCTACACAGGGTGGACATACTGGTATCGCGTACAGATCAGCAGAGAAATGGTGACAGACCCATCCGCTTGCTGCACATTCATTGCTGCGGCATCTCGATCATTCTACAATACACGCCCCACTAAGCTTCGCCGATTTGGAGCAGCAATTTACTGGAGCCCATGCGAGTTGCCAATGACATCTTCTGTCCTCTGTTACACGTCCAGGCTTCCACATCACATATATGTCACTTAGATCATTATTACTTAGTAGATGCACCCTAATATTTGTGATCCTTTAGTTTTGGTGGACCTAAACATCGCGAGTTGGAACGGTCAGAAAACCATGCCCATTGTTATCACTTTTTTCCTCCTTCAGATATTGAGACCAGTACTAATTTCAGTGCTTCACTTTTGTCATTCAAAAGCTTGGCTTCAGGAATTTAGAGAGAAGGACATTTAGTGGCTCATTTGCAGATGCTCTCCAATTCAGTCATTGGGTATGGAGTTCATTTCGCATACGTATTGTGTTCTTATCACCAATATTCTATTTATCACATGTTCTAAGGCATCATTTAATCTTTGTGAACATCATGCTAGATTACATAGGTCATTGACTTTACATTATATTTTTTTTTTGCTGTTTCTTTATAAGACAATATAGTTGTAGCAACTGGTCCCGCAGCAACGCGCGGAGCATCTTCTAGTATACCTAAAAGAGTGAACCCCATTAACTTATTTATCATGTAAGCATGTCACTCACCATACAATTAGGAATTGGATAATGCCTACCTCAACATGCAATCATGCATGGAAAAAACTAACCACATCATTCAACAATGCATGAAAAAATATCCAATGGCCTCGTTTCAAAAAAAAAAAAAAAATCCAGTGGCCTGGTGCTCATCCCGCGGGCCCCAGGAGAAGATGGACATAGGTGTGCCGCCGCTGCCTCATGGGAGACAGTGTGGCCAGTCTGGTGTCCCAACGCGCTGGTGGATGCGCAATCGCTGCGTTGGTGCGCCGAGGCAGAGGTGAACGCATGGGCATCATCCAATGTAAGTATGGCGTGGCGTGCCCACCGTGCGAGGCAGTGGGCGCGGGAGGCGGCGACAGCCCTCGCGACAAACGTTGCCGAGGCGGAGTCACACTTTCCGGCGCTGTGTATGGTGCACGACCACCTCGAGCGCCGCAACCACCTCGGACATGGACACAGCAGACCCGGACGAGCCCGCGAGGCGGATGTTGCCGCTGAGGACGTCGAAAATGAGGTATTCAGTTGTGACTTTGATTATTATTTTTTTGTGTGTGTGCTGTCTCGGCACGTCTGCGAGCGTTTTGATGGCCGCCCGTAATTCGGTACTTCCGGTAGTAGATGCTCTAAGTTGTCTACAACCACTGCTTATGTACGAGTGTCAGCTACGGTGGGCGCGGAACGGCCTTATGGATAAACCTGCTTAACTTGTGGCAGTCCTTTTGCGCCAGGGAGAGCACCACACTAGCGATGGCGTGTCTAGGCCGCGGCGGTGACGGTGGCGCTGCCGGCAGAAATCGTCGTGGACAACATCGGCGATTGGCTCTCCGTTTCACTGCGTCCTGGCCGGAACAATTAACTCGGTCAGCTGTGGAGACTGATAGCCAGAGATTGACTTCCACCTTGGCACGTTTTTTGGCCTCTGCGCGGGGCTAGTTTTTGGTTGGCTGGCTGGGCATGAGAAAAGCTGTCCATGCATGGCCGCGACAGGCCGGATTACAATTACAGATGTGCAGTGATTGCTTTTGCATGAGGTACACAGTTCTGCTGAATAATTTCACCACCTGTATGCTCTGCAAGTAAACGAAGCTGCTCACAAAGTCAGTGAGTGGACAACTACGTCAGAGCCTTTTTTCTATTTTAATCCATCAGAGTTTCTTGTTTCGGAAGGAAAGGTCGCAAGATGCAGAACCCCAATTGGAGTTGGCCTTTTGCACTCCGAAGGAAGGGGTCTGGAACTCTGGATCCAGCGCCGCGCGGGGAACGCCAAATAATTCTGTCATCAACTCTAATCAAACTGGCATGGCCGCTAAACTCCACCGCCATGGACGTCAGGCATGGCGTATTGTGCAGCTTAAGCTGCACCGCAAGCCAAGCCAAGCCATGGGGACCCGGCGCGGCGCGTGATATATAGGCCCGCCATGCAGGGTACATACATCCAATCAGTCAGCGGCCTCAAGACAGATCCCCACAGACCACGGAGCAGTCAGCCATGGATAAGGCATACATTGCCGTCCTCTCCTTCGCCTTCCTCTTCCTGCTCCACTACATTCTGGGCAAGAAGAGCAATGGCAGCAAGGGCGCCGTGCACCTGCCGCCGAGCCCCCCGGCCGTCCCGTTCTTCGGCCACCTCCACCTCGTGGAGAAGCCGCTGCACGCCGCGCTGTGCCGTCTGGGGGCGCGCTACGGGCCGGTCTTCTCGCTGCGGCTCGGCGCGCGCAACGCCGTGGTGGTGTCCTCGCCGGCGTGCGCCAGGGAGTGCTTCACGGAGCACGACGTGGCCTTCGCCAACCGGCCCCAGTTCCCATCGCAGATGCTCGTCTCCTACGGGGGCACCTCGCTCGTCAGCTCCAGCTACGGCCCGCACTGGCGCAACCTCCGCCGCGTCGCCGCCGTGCGGCTCCTCTCCGCGCACCGCGTCGCCGGCATGTCGGGCGTCATCGCCGCCGAGGTGCGCGCCATGGCGCGCCGGCTGTGCCGCGCCGCCGCGGCGTCCCCCGCCCGGGTGGAGCTCAAGCGGAGCCTGTTCGAGCTCTCCCTCAGCGTGCTCATGGAGACCATCGCGCGGACCAAGGGGACCCGGTCGGAGGCGGACGGCGACACGGACATGTCCCTGGAGGCGCAGGAGTTCAAGCAGGTGGTGGACGAGATCATCCCGCTCATCGGCGCGGCCAACGTGTGGGACTACCTGCCGGCGATGCGGTGGTTCGACGTGTCCGGCGTGAGGAGCCGGATCCTGGCCACGGTGAGCAGGAGGGACGCCTTCCTCCATCGGCTCATCGACGCCGAGCGACGGAGGATGGAGGAGGGCGGCGACGAGGGCGAGAAGAAGAGCATGATCGCCGTGCTCCTCACTCTGCAAAAGACAGAGCCGGAGCTGTACACTGATCAGATGATCATCGCTCTGTGTGCGGTAAGTCACTCTTCCACTTGGTTGCTTCTCACATACCCGAGTACTTCAACTGTCAGTGTCCTTTCTTCATTAAGGACATTGGCAGTTTGGCATCATCAGTAGATTTTTGACTCGTTTAAGTCATCAGATAGCAACAACTCGACCAGAGTTATTATGTTAGTCCAGTACTCCACTTTTTATCCATCTTATTATCATATATCTAATCAGATAGTGGCCACTCAACGTAGGCGAGTAACACGGCCATGTCACTTAGCTGGATGAATCCCACTTCCCACATGTTTATTTCTACTAGTAATTTTGGCATTTTCCCACTCTCGAGTACTTGACGTTAAGGCTCTCTTTGCCTTCGTAGGATTTGTGCAGTATTCTAAATCTTTGAAAAAAAAATATGAATCCGCTTTGAATATTCTACACGAATATAGTAGAATTTATTTTCTCCAATAATTTCTCGCAGAATCTCTTTGTGGCCGGAACCGAGACCACCTCAAGCACGATCGAATGGGCGATGTCGCTCCTGCTGAACCACCCGGCGGCGCTCAAGAAGGCCCAGGCCGAGATGGACGCGTCCATCGGGGCCTCCCGCATGGTCACCGCCGACGACGTGCCCCGCCTCAGCTACCTCCAGTGCATCATCAACGAGACGCTACGCCTGTACCCGGCGGCGCCGCTGCTGCTGCCGCACGAGTCCTCCGCGGACTGCAAGGTCGGCGGCTACGACGTGCCGAGCGGCTCGATGCTGATCGTGAACGCGTACGCCATCCACAGGGACCCGGCGACGTGGGAGGACCCGACGGCGTTCCGCCCGGAGCGGTTCGCGGACGGCAAGGGCGACGGGCTGCTGCTGATGCCGTTCGGGATGGGACGGCGGAGGTGCCCCGGCGAGACGCTGGCGCTGCAGACGGTCGGGGTGGTTCTGGGGACGCTGGTGCAGTGCTTCGACTGGGAGCGGGTGGACAACGTGGAGGTGGACATGACGGAGGGGGTGGGGATCACCATGCCCAAGGCCGTGGCTTTGGAGGCCGTGTGCAGGCCTCGCGCGGCCATGCGCGATGTCCTTCAGAAGCTCTGAGGATCGAACTTGTTGGCACCCCATATGTACAGTAGTTTCCAGTAGCATCGTCCCGTATGCATGGCTCGATACCGTTTTGATGTACCGAATAAACTTGTTGCGACTTCAGAGCATAATAACCTTGCCATCATCTGTGATTGCCTGCACAAGCTAGGGTCTTTGTAGTCTATCATAATGATTATCCTTAGGGCAACTCCAACGCACGACACCTTTGATCCGCGCATGTCTGGACAGAAACGTCAGCCCAATGCGTAGACGCAAATCCAAATCACGATCCAAATCACTTATATTCGGCGTCCATCTGAACGCATTTTCAGCACAAACTTACCTTTTGATTTGTGTCTACAAGGACATGAGATGGACGCGTCGCGCATCCTTTTGGTGTCCGCCTCGGGCACGCGTGTTGGTCAATCAACCACCATTGCGGTCATGGCCCGCACGGCAGCCACTGGAATCGTCCAGGCCATGTCCTTTTTAAATGGCAAGCGTGCGGGAAAGGGGGCGGCCTCACCCATTTCTCCTTTCTCACACCAGTCCATATCTGACCACACGTGTTCCCTCGCCAGCAGACACAAACCCTAGTCCGCCACCATCGCGAGGGACTTCTTCAGCAAAGGTGGCAAGCATGGCAAGCACGATCACAAGGTCGGCTCATCGTGAGGCCCGCCAACTGTTGGAAATATGCCCTAGAGGCAATAATAAAAGCATTATTATTATATTTCCTTGTTCATGATAATTGTCTTTTATTCATGCTATAACTGTATTATCCGGAAATCGTAATACACGTGTGAATACATAGACTACAATACGTCCCTAGTAAGCCTCTAGTTGACTAGCTCGTTGGTCAACAGATAGTCATGGTTTCGACTATGGACATCGGATGTCATTGACAACGGATCACGCCATTAGGAGAATGACGGATGGACAAGACCCAATCCTAAGCATAACACAAGATCGTAATTCGCTTTGCTAGAGCTTTTCCAATGTCAAGTATCTCTTCCTTAGACCATGAGATCGTGCAATTCCGGATACCGTAGGAGTGCTTTGGGTGTATCAAACGTCACAACGTAATTGGGTGACTATAAAGGTGCACTACAGGTATCTCCGAAAGTGACCATTGGGTTGACACGGATCGAGATCGGATTTGTCACTCCGTGTTACGGAGAGGTATCATCGGGCCCACTCGGTAATGCATCATCATAATGAGCTCAAGGTGACCAAGTGTCCGTCACGGATCATGCATTGCGGTACGAGTAAAGTGACTTGCCGATAACGAGACTAAACGAGGTATTGGGATACCGACGATCAAGTCTCGGCAAGTAACATACCGTCGACAAAGGGAATAGAATGCGGGTTGCTTGAACCCTTGACATCGTGGTTCATCCGATGACAACATCGAGGAGCATGTGGGAGCCAACATGGGTATCCAGATCCCGCTGTTGATTATTGACTTGAGGTAGTCTCGGTCATGTTCAGATGTCTCCCGAACCCGTAGGGTCTACACACTTAAGGTTCGGTGGCGCTAGGGTTAATAGGAAGACAAGTATGTGATTACCGAATGTTGTTCGAGTCCGGATGAGATCCCGGACGTCACGAGGAGTTCCGGAATGGTCCGGAGGTAAAGATTTATATATGGAAAGTGGTTAAACGGACTCAGGAAGTTTGGTGGTATACCGGTAAAATACCGGGCCACCGGAGGGTTCCGAGGTCCACCGGAGGCCACCTCTCGGGGGGCCACATGGGCTAAGTGGGAGAGGGAGCCAGCCCCTGGTGGGCTGGGTGCGCCTCCCCACCTAGGCCCATGCGGCTAGGGTTTGGGGAGGAGGAAACCCTAAGGGGAAAGGGCGCCCGGCTTGGGGGCAAGCCACCCTTTCCTCCTCTCCTTGGCCGCCCCCCTAGGGTTTTCCCTAGAGGCCGCCCCCTTGACCCTCTCCTCCTATAAATAGGGGGGGGGGGGGCTGCCAACACCATTGTAGGCGCAGCCCTCCCTCCCCAACACCTCTCTTTCTCCACGCGAGCTTGGCGAAGCCTGCCGGAGAATCTGCCAGTACCAACCGCACCACGCCGTCGTGCTGCCATTGGAATTGTCTTCCTCAACCTCTCCTTCACTCTTGCTGGATCAAGACGGAGGAGACGCCATCGTCCCGTCACGTGTGTTGAACACGGAGGTGCTGTCCTTCGAGATTTTGGTCATCGGTGATCGGAATCACGTTGGAACGTCTTCATCATCACCACTCCCTCGAACGCTTCCGTACTCGATCTACAAGTGGTATGTAGATGCAAACTCTCTCCGTTACTCGTTGCTCAAGAGAACTCATAGATGGATCTTGGTGAAACCGTAGGAAAAATTTTAATTTTCTGCAACGTTCCCCAACAAAGGGCATCATGAGCTAGGTCTATGCGTAGTTCTCTTTGCACGAGTAGAACACAATTTTGTTGTGGGCGTGGATCTTGTCAACTTACTTGCCGTTACTAGTTGTTTCTTGCTTCCGCGGTATTGTGGGATGAAGCGGCCCGGACCAACCTTACACGCATTTCACGTGAGACCGGTTCCACCGACTAACATGCACTAGTTGCATAAGGTGGTGGCGGGTGTCTCTCTCCTACTTTAGTGGGAGCGGATTCGATGAACAGGGTCCTTATGAAGGGTAAATAGAAGTTGACAAGATCACGTTGTGGTTATTCGTAGGTAAGAAAACGTTCTTGCTAGAACCCAATTGCAGCCACGTAAAAGATGCAACAACAATTAGAGGACGCCTAACTTGTTTTTGCAGCAATTGTCATGTGACGGATATGGCCAAGTTGTGATGAATGATGATATATTGTGATGTATGAGATCATGTTCTTGTAATAGGAATCACGACTTGCATGTCGATGAGTATGACAACCGGCAGGAGCCATAGGAGTTGTCTTTATTTTTTGTATGACTGCGTGTCATTGAAGAACGCCATGTAATTTACTTTACTTTATTGCTAAACGCGTTAGCCATAGAAGTAGAAGTAGTCGTTGGCGTGACAACTTCATGGAGGCACGATGATGGAGATCATGATGATGGAGATCATGGTGTCATGCCGGTGACAGGATGATCATGGAGCCCCGAAGATGAAGATCAAAGGAGCTATATGATATTGGCCATATCATGTCACTACTTTATAATTGCATGTGATGTTTATTATGATTATACATCTTGTTTACTTAGAACGACGGTAGTAAATAAGATGATCCCTTAAGAACAATTTCAAGAAGTGTTCTCCCCTAACTGTGCACCGTTGCTACAGTTAAGTCGCTTCTAAGCACCACGTGTTAATCGGGTGTGATGGATTCTTACGTTCACATACAACGGGTGTAAGCAAGATTTACACACGCAGAAACACTTAGGGTTAACTTGACGAGCCTAGCATGTGAAGACATGGCCTCGGAACACGGAGACCGAAAGGTCGAACACGAGTCGTATGGAAGATACGATCAACATGAGAATGTTCACCGACGCAGACTAGTCCGTCTCACGTGTTGATCGGACACGGCCTAGTCGACTCGGATCGTGTAACACTTAGATGACTAGAGGATGTCTAATCTAAGTGGGAGTTCATTAATAATTTGATTAGATGAACTTAATTATCATGAACTTAGTCTAAAACTTTTGAATTATATGTCTTGTAGATCAAATGGCCAACGCCATGTCAACTTGAACTTCAACGCTGCTCCTAGAAAAACCAAGTGAAAGATGACGGCAAGAACTATACGGACTGGGTCCGGAACACGAGATCATCCTCATAGCTGCCAGAAACAATACGTCCTAGAAGGACCGCTAGGTGAAGCTCCGTCCCGAGAGAACCAAGACATTATGAATGCTTGGCAGTCTCGTCTTGATGATTACTCCCTCGTTCGGTGCGGCATGCTTTACGACTTAGAACCGGGCTCCAAAAGCGTTTTGAGCACCACGGAGCATATGAGATGTTCGAGGAGCTGAAACTTGTTTTCCAAGCTCACGCCGGGTCGAGAGATATGACATCTCCGACAAGTTCTATAGTTGTAAGATGGAGGAAAACAGTTACACGGTGAGCACATTACGAAGATGTGCTGGTTGCACAACCGTATGACCCAAATGAATATTAACCTCCCCGATGAGGCGGTCATTGATGAGAATCCTCCAGATCGCTCCCACCAAGCTACAAGAGCTTTGTGATGAATTACAACATGCGGGGGATGGTAAAGACCATTCTGAAGTGTTCTCTATGTCAAGTCACCGAGGTTGAAATCAAGAAAGAACATCAAGTGTTGATGGTCAATAAGACCACTAAGTTCAAGAAGGGCAAGGGTAAGAAAAACTTCAAGAAGGACGGCAAGGAGATTGCCGCGCCCGCAAGCAAGTTGCCGGAAGAAGTCAAAGAATGGACCCAAGCCCGAGACCGAGTGCTTTTATTGCAAGGGAAGGGTCACCGAAGCGGAACTGCCCCAAGTACTTAGCGGATAAGAAGGCCGGCAACACCAAAGGTATATTTGATATACATGTAATTGATGTGTACCTTACCAAGAATCGTAGTAACTCCCGGTATTTGATACCGGTGCCGTTGCTCATATTTGTAACTCACAGCAGGAGCTGCGGAATAAGCGGAGATCGGGCGAAGCGACGAGGTGACGATCTTGCGTCGGGAATGGTTCCGAGTCGATGTGATCGCCGTCGCACGCTACCTCTTCATTTACCCACGGGATTAGTTATGAACCTTAATAATTGTTATTTGGTGCCAAGTTTGAGCATGAATATTGTATCTGGATCTCGTTTAATGCGAGATGGCTACTCATTTAAATCCGAGAATAATGGTTGTTCTATTTATATGAGAGATATGTTTTATGGTCATGCTCCGATGGTCAATGGTTTATTCTTAATGAATCTCGGCGTAGTATTACACATGTTCATAGCGTGAATACCAAAAGATGTAAAGTTGATAACGATAGTCCCACATACTTGTGGCATCGCCGCCTTGGTCACATTGGTGTCAAGCGCATGAAGAAGCTCCATGTTGATGGACTTTTGGAGTCTCTTGATTATGAATCATTTGACACATGCGAACCATGCCTCATGGGCAAGATGACCAAGACTCCATTCTCGGAACAATGGAGCGAGCAACCAACTTGTTGGAAATCATACATACCGATGTGTGCGGTCCAATGAGCGTTGAGGCTCATGGAGGATATCGTTATGTTCTCACTCTCACGATGACTTGAGTAGATATGGGTATGTCTACTTGATGAAACACAAGTCCGAGACCTTTGAAAAGTTCAAGGAATTTCAGAATGAGGTAGAGAATCAACGTGACCGAAAGATAAAATTCTTACGATCGATCGTGGAGGAGAATATTTAAGTCACGAATTTGGTACACACTTAAGAAAATGTGGAATCGTTTCACAACTAACGCCGCTGGAACACCTCAACAGAACGGTGTGTCCGAACGTCGAATCGCACTCTATTGGATATGGTGCGGTCTATGATGTCTCTTACCGATTTACCGCTATCATTTTGGGGATACGCTCTAGAGACAGCTACATTCACTTTAAACAGGGCACCGTCTAAATCCATTGAGACGACACCGTATGAATTATGGTTTGGGAAGAAACCTAAGTCGTCGTTTCTAAAAGTTTGGGGATGCGATGCTTATGTCAAGAAACTTCAACCTGAAAAGCTCGAACCCAAGTCGGAAAATGCGTCTTCATAGGATACCCTAAGGAAACCTTTGGGTATACCTTCTACCTTAGATCCGAAGGCAAGATCTTTGTTGCCGTGAACGGAATCTTTCCGAAAAAGAGTTTCTCTCGAAAGAAGTAAGTGGGAGGAAAGTAGAACTCGATGAAGTACTACCTCTTGAACAGGAAAGTAGTGCAGCTCAGAAAATGTTCTGTGATGCCTACACCAACCAAGAGGAAATTCATGATGATGATCAAGGTACTTCGGATCAAGTTGCTCTTGAACTTCGTGGGTCCACTAGGACACGCCCGCACTGCAGTGGTACGGCAACCCTGTCTCGGAAATCATGTTGTTAGACAACAATGAACCTTCGAACTATGAAGAAGCGATGGCGGGCCCAGATTCCAACAAATGGCTAGAAGCCATGAAGTCCGAGATAGAATCCATGTATGAAAACAAAGTGTGGACTTTGACTGACTTGCCCGATGATCGGCGAGCAATAGAAAACAAATGGATCTTTAAGAAGAAGACGGACGCGGATGGTAATGTCACCATCTATAAAGCTCGACTTGTCGCTAAGGGTTATCGGCAAGTTCAAGGGATTGACTACGATGAGACTTTCTCTCCGTGGCGAAGCTTAAGTCCGTCCGAATCATGTTAGCAATTGCCGCATACTATGATTATGAGATATGGCAGATGGACGTCAAAACAGCGTTCCTTAACGGTTATCTTAAGGAAGAGCAGATATGATACAGCCGGAAGGTTTTGTCGATCCTAAGAATGTCGACAAAGTATGCAAGCTCCAGCGATCCATTTATGGGCTGGTGCAAGCATCTCGGAGTTGGAACATTCGCTTTGATGAGATGATCAAAGCGTTTGGTTTATCTTGCACTTATGGAGAAGCTGCGTTTACAAGAAAGTGAGTGGGAGCTCTATAGCATTTCTCATATTATATGTAGATGACATACTTCGATGGGAAATGATATAGAATTCTTGGACAGCATTAAGGCCTACTTGAATAAGTGTTTTTCAATGAAGGACCTTGGAGAAGCTGCTTATATATTAGGCATCAAGATCTATAGAGATAGATCGAGACGCCTCATAGGTCTTTCACAGAGCACATACCTTGATAAGATTTTGAAGAAGTTCAAAATGGATCAGTCCAAGAAAGGGTTCTTGCCTGTATTGCAAGGTGTGAGATTGAGCTCAGCTCAATGCCCGACCACGGCAAAAGATAAAGAAGAGATGAGTGTCATCCCCTATGCCTCAGCCATAGGATCTATTATGTATGCCATGCTGTGTACTGACACTGATGTAAACCTTGCCGTAAGTTTGGTAGGAAGGTACCAAAGTAATCCCGCAAGGAACACCGGACAGCGGTCAAGAATATCCTGAAGTACCGAAAAGGACAAAGGACATGTTTCGTTTATGGAGGTGACGAAGAGCTCGTCAGAACGGGTTACGCCGACGCTAGCTTCGACACGATCTAGATGACTCTAAGTCACAAACCGGATACGTGTATATGTTGAATGGTGGAGCAAGATGGTGGTGCGGTACAAGCGAGCATCGTGGCGGCATCTACATGTGAAGCGGAGTACATGGCAGCCTCGGAGGCAGCGCATGAAGCAATTTGGGTGAAGGAGTTCATCACCGACCTAGGAGTCATACCCAATGCGTCGGGGCCAATCAAACTCTTCTGTGACAACACCGAGCTATTGCACTTGCCAAGGAGCCCAGGTTTCACAAGAAGACCAGCACATCAAGCGTCGCTCAACTCCATCCGTGAAAATGTTCGTAATGGAGACATAGAAATTTGTAAAGTGCATACGGATCTGAATGTCGCAGATCCGCTGACTAAACCTCTTCCGCGGGCAAAACATGATCAACACCAGAACTCTATGGGTGTTCGATTCATCACAATGTAAACTAGATTATTGACTCTAGTGCAAGTGGGAGACTGTTGGAAATATGCCCTAGAGGCAATAATAAAAGCATTATTATTATATTTCCTTGTTCATGATAATTGTCTTTTATTCATGCTATAACTGTATTATCCGGAAATCGTAATACACGTGTGAATACATAGACTACAATACGTCCCTAGTAAGCCTCTAGTTGACTAGCTCGTTGGTCAACAGATAGTCATGGTTTCCTGACTATGGACATCGGATGTCATTGACAACGGGATCACGTCATTAGGAGAATGACGTGATGGACAAGACCCAATCCTAAGCATAGCACAAGATCGTGTAATTCGTTTTGCTAGAGCTTTTCCAATGTCAAGTATCTCTTCCTTAGACCATGAGATCGTGCAATTCCCGGATACCGTAGGAGTGCTTTGGGTGTATCAAACGTCACAACGTAATTGGGTGACTATAAAGGTGCACTACAGGTATCTCCGAAAGTGACCATTGGGTTGACACGGATCGAGATCGGATTTGTCACTCCGTGTTACGGAGAGGTATCACGGGCCCACTCGGTAATGCATCATCATAATGAGCTCAAGGTGACCAAGTGTCCGGTCACGGATCATGCATTGCGGTGCGAGTAAAGTGACTTGCGATAACGAGACTAAACGAGGTATTGGGATACCGACGATCAAGTCTCGGGCAAGTAACATACCGTCGACAAAGGGAATAGAATGCGGGTTGCTTGAACCCTTGACATCGTGGTTCATCCGATGACAACATCGAGGAGCATGTAGGAGCCAACATGGGTATCCAGATCCGCTGTTGGTTATTGACTTGAGGTAGTCTCGGTCATGTTCAGATGTCTCCCGAACCCGTAGGGTCTACACACTTAAGGTTCGGTGACGCTAGGGTTAATAGGAAGACAAGTATGTGATTACCGAATGTTGTTCGGAGTCCCGGATGAGATCCCGGACGTCACGAGGAGTTCCGGAATGGTCCGGAGGTAAAGATTTATATATGGAAAGTGGTTAAACGGACTCCGGGAAGTTTCGGTGGTATACCGGTAAAATACCGGGGCCACCGGGAGGGTTCCGGAGGTCCACCGGGAGGGGCCACCTCTCCCGGGGGGCCACATGGGCTAAGTGGGAGAGGGAGCCAGCCCCTGGTGGGCTGGGTGCGCCTCCCCACCTAGGCCCATGCGGCTAGGGTTTGGGGAGGAGGAAACCCTAAGGGGAAAAGGGGGCGCCCCGGCTTGGGGGGCAAGCCACCCCTTTCCTCCTCTCCCTTGGCCGCCGCCCCCCCTAGGGTTTTCCCTAGAGGGCCGCCCCCCCTTGACCCTCTCCTCCTATAAATAGAGGGGTGGGGGGGAGGGCTGCCAACACCATTGTAGGCGCAGCCCCTCCCCTCCCCAACACCTCTCTTTCTCCACGCGAGCTTGGCGAAGCCCTGCCGGAGAACTGCCGTACCAACTGCACCACGCCGTCGTGCTGCCATTGGAATTGTCTTCCTCAACCTCTCCTTCACTCTTGCTGGATCAAGACGGAGGAGACGCCATCGTCCCGTACGTGTGTTGAACACGGAGGTGCTGTCCTTTCAAGACTTTGGTCATCGGTGATCGGAATCACGTTGGGAACGCCTTCATCATCACCACTCCCTCGAACGCCTGCACTCGATCTACAAGTGGTATGTAGATGCAAACTCTCTCCCGTTACTCGTTGCTCAGTAGAACTCATAGATGGATCTTGGTGAAACCGTAGGAAAAATTTTAATTTTCTGCAACGTTCCCCAACACCAACTTCACCTTGGCACCACGATAGGGGGAGGGGACATCATGGCCACGCGACCGGCTGTACATCCCGGTGCACCGCATGCAGTACCACTAGGAGTACCGTGTCCCGCTGCCGTGGCCGGACGTCAACCTCTTGCACGACTGGCACCTCGACCCCCACCACATTCCGGCGTCGGCCGTGCCGCAATCTGAGTGTGCACACGGCCGAGATCCGTAGCCGGCGTGCTCTCGTCATGCCGGAGCAACGCCGTGATCCGCCGTACGCGCCCCATTCCTTGAACTAGGATGTCTGGTTCGCGACTGAGCATGACGTGCGCCGCCGTCCAGATCGACGCCTGCCCTCCACTGCCGCTGTCGGTGGTGAGGCGTGAGGACGAGGAAGAGGAGGCGACATTCCTAAAGGCACTGGAGGAGGCGATCCAGTGCGCCATCAAGGAGTCCCAACACGAGGAGGACGCTGATGGCTTGGCCTAGACGAGGCACTCCAACTTTCGACAGCCGGTGACCACGTGTACCCATCGCCACAGCCGTCACCACCGACACCGCTCGTACACGCGCCAGTGTTGGACACGTACCAGTGGGTGGGTCGTATGGGAGTGGGTCTCTGCGCCGCCCGTTTGGCTGGGCGCGACGGAGGAGGAGGAGGAGAACGCGTATCTTGCCGAGTGGAAGGGCCACGCGCTGGAGGAGAAGCGGGCAAAAAATTGTGTCTGTTTGCACTGGCCGGTTGGAGTTGTCTTTAGGGCCTCTTTGATTAGCACGAAACTGAAAACGCGAGAACAGAAAGAAAAATATATATAACTGGAGTGACGTGCCTACTTGTGTATCCTATAGCATACCAGAGAGTGTCTGATGCCACGGAGAAAACAAAGAAAATGTACTGAAAAGAAGTTGTAGTGAATGTTAGATTTTTTATGAAATGTAGTACAAATGATTCTTTAGAGAAACAGTTCTATAAAATTAATCGTAAGAATCAAAGGACCAACATAGAAAAAAATTCCTAAGGACTCTAATCCTCTGAAAATCTTATGAAATCCCTTTGAATCAAAGGAGCCCTTACAGTTCCTTGTTACCAAATTCATGTGCTATTTGAGCAAAAAATTCAAATGATGAATAGTTTTTGAAATTATGATTAAAAAAACAGAAATGTTTTCTTAAATTTGAGGAAAAAAATAGAACATGTATTTTTTTCAAATTTCCAAATATCTTTCAAAACATGAACAATTTCTGAACATCTTATGAAACATGAAATTTTTTATTAATTTGTGGATTTTTTCATTTGTCCTGTATTCCTTCTTCTTTCCTTTTCTCTATTTTTTATCTTCTTAAAACAAATCTTGAATCATTTTAAAACCATAAATGTTTATTAAATCCGTGCACTTTTCAAAATTGTGAACATTTTCTTAACTTCGCAAACTTTGTTTTCAAATCCGTGAACTTTTTCCAAATTCATGAACTCTTATTAACTACTACAAATTTTTTAAGAAGCTGCAATTTTTTTAAAAAAATCTTGCACATTTTTTTCAAAATTTGTGAACTTTTCTGAATTCAGCAACTGCTTGGACCGGCCCAATAGGAACGCGACGGAAGCGATGTCGTCGCCTAGTTGGGCCAATGTCTGAGTGTAATTGTTTTTTCTATTCTAATTTTTCGTTTTATTTCCTTTTATTGTTAATTCATTTTCTCCTTTTTGAACTTTATTATTCGTTTTGAAACCTGTTTTGTAATATGTAATATTTTGGAATACCAAAAATGTTCTTCTATTCAAATATTGTTTATAAATTTGGAAAATGTTATTGAAATTTTTATTTTTTCACAAATTTAAGAAATGTTTGTGCTTCGAAAAATGTTGATAAATTTTCAGAAAAAATTATGTGGTTTTTAATTTGTGTACAACATATATTGTTTGGAATTTGTTAACAATTTTTTTAAAGTGTTCAAGTTTATGAAATTTTCATACACAATTTAGAAACTTAAAATATACAAAACTTTGTGCCTTAAATTGGCATGATGCCTTGAATAGGTCATATGCGACCATGAAAAAAAATGGGGCCATTTCAAGGATGTCGAGAAACAACGTGCTCTCAGATGGAGCCTTCAGCCCTGCCCGAACACTCTCTGTTGAACATGGTCTACTTTTGGACATTCTTAAAATGAATCCAACTTTTGCAGGAAGGTGGATATGCCCATGGTAGGCATCCATGTCAGGTTTGAACGATTTTCAACATCGTATGCAAGTTGCGATACATCCAGTCATTTATCGGCCTCTTTTTGTTCGAGAAAACTCTAGAAAATATAGAATTCATCAAAAACCAAAACAACTTGGCATGGTGCCTTGAATTGTTCATAGAAGGCCATCAAAAAATTAGCTTCATTTCAAGAATGTTGAGAAACAATGGGCTCTCAGACGGAGCCTTCTGGGAGCCCATTGTTTAGTTTTTGAACCAAAACACCCTACGTTGAACATGGTTTAGTTTTTGACATCCATCAAATGACCTCAACCTTGGCAGGAAGGTGGGCATACCCATGGTAGGCATTCATATCAGGTTTGAACAATTTTCGACACCGTATGCTAGTTACGACACGTCTGCCCATTTATCGGCCTTTTTGGACCGAGAAAACTTCAAAAAATGCAGAATTTGTCGGAAACTAAAACAACTTGGCATGGTTCTATGAATTGGTCATATAAGCTAATGAAATAAAATTAGGTTCATTTGAAGGATGCCAAAAAAGTGCTCACAAACGGACACAATGGACCGGCTCAGTCGGGTGGACTCTTGTGAAAAAGGTATTTAATTCATGAACTTTTTTTCAAATCAATGCATTTTGTTCAAATTCGTGAAAACAACATTCAAATAGATGAACTCTTTTAATTTCGCGAACTTTTTTCCTCCTTGGAGCTAGGGGTGGGCATGAAAACAGACAAACCAAAACCGAACCGATACCGAAACTAAAAAGACAAAATTTACTTTTTTGTGCTGGTGTTGGAAAATTTATGCCACATGCACTGACCACCGTGCACATGTGGCTGGGACGTCAATTTCATGGGCCAAGCTGATCACTTGCATGCAAGGCCTAAACTATTTTTGGACTTTTTGTTGCAGCATGCATGTATATACCTATAGGCAGCACGATGTGCCGTTCGTGGTTTTAGTCCCACCATGTAAGAGCAACTCTAGCAGACCCTGCAAAACGCCGGCCCGTAAAATGCGTTTGCAGTTCGCCCAAAATCACTTTTGCGGGCCGGCGCGGGCTGGCACAGATGCAAACTCCCTAAACGGATCCGTAAAAAAAATATTCGTGGAATATGCTTTTTTACGGGTTGGCTATACGGGTTTTGCTCGGGCACCGGCACAACAACCCGCAAACAGAAAAACTGCAAATTTAAAATTTGTCATAGGATTTCACAAATAAGTTCATATTCAAATGACATAAACAGTTTGCACGCAAATAAAAGCGAAGTTCATTACGAAAAAGAGGACATGCAAAGTTATGCGCCCATGTCCGGCATCATCTTGGGGGTCGATCTTCACTCCGCGCCATGGAGTCCATCTTGAAGTTCATCGGTGCCACCGTAGCCACCTCCGTCACTTGTTCCAACTCCCGCACCGAAATCATCCACATTGCCACCATATGGAGCAGAGAAAACATCACCGGAACTGGCAGACGGACCGGCCGAGGTGACCATTCTCCTCTTCAAGATCTCTCTCCTTGCCATATCATGCCATGTTTTGGTGACGTCGTCCATGTCATTGCGGTTCATTGACATGATCTTGTTCTCTTCGGCGAGCAATAATGACATCGATTTGTTTTCAGAGACGCGTGCTTTTCTCTCCTCAATGGCAAGTTTGCACAACCCCTCTTCCTTGAGCATTTGCCATTTTTCTTGCTTCTCTTTTGCCTTTTTCTCGGCCAACTCTTTCTTGATCTCCAACGACTTCAACAACATCAACTCGTTTGATTGCACCATGGCATCAATCTTCTCCCTCAAGCTCGATGCTCTTGCTCTCTCTTCATCTTCTCTTTAGTCTTCTTGTCGTCATCGGGCTTGTGCAAATTTCTTGGGCCATCATCATCCTCATCTTCATCCATGTTTGTAAGTGAGCCTCTCTTTGGTGGGGATTCTTTGTCGATCAACTTCCACTTCTCGCACTTTTGGAGCAACTCCCAACAATGCTCTAATTTGAAGAATCTGCCTTCCGAAGCTTTCATGTCCTTGTATCTATGTTGAGCAATCTTGTCCTACACAATGTGAACAAAGTGATGCAATCATTTCTCATGATACATTATGATGATGCACAACTTGAACAAAGGCAAAGCAAACTCACATAGTCGGACTCCACGGTGCCACTTGGAGGTGCATTGCGTACTTGCTCCAAGCAAGTTGCCCAACGGCTCCACATAGGCTTGATGTTCTCCCAACGACCTTGAAGCGACCGAAATGTGTGTGGAGTCCTATTGGGGTAGTTTTTCATAATGCGGAAGTATTGATCTTCGATCCTTTGCCAATATCTCTTGACGGTTTGAGAAGTACCCGTGCATGCATTAAGAGACACCGCACTCCATGCTTTGATCAAAGGTTGATCTTCCAAGATCGTGTAGTTCTTTGATCTTTGGCTTTTCCTAGTTTTTTCTTGTGATTTCTCAAACACTTCCGCTTCGATCTCCTCCAACTCGTCCGCACAACCATGATCGTCCACGCCGCCCTCCGTTTCATTGTAGTCGAATGGTTCAAAAGGGGCTTGATCAATGGCAACCGCATTCGTGTCCAACAAGTTCACGAACTCGGTTGTTGCATTGTTCGAACCACCGCTATAGCGAACGATAACAAGTCACGAGCTATCGAGAACAATGGCGAAAAATGAAAGAGAATCGCCGAAGACCGAAGAGATATACCTTCCGGCCATTTCGTCGAACACCTCGCTCGCGGGGGGAGCGGCACCGTTGAACGGCATCGCCGGAGCACCTCCTTGCAGGGGGATGGAGTGAGAGGTTGAAGAAGATGGCTTCCTTGAAGCCGGAACCTTCCTCCACTTTGCGCCCGCGGCCTTGCCGACCTTCTCCGCCGCCGGCCGGGATCGCACTGCGGCATTGGCGCCCGGAGCGCGGGCCATCGCGGCGGGGGTAGCCGGATTTCCGCCCTGCACAACCACGTTGCCCTACCGCTTGCGGGCAGGCGCGGCGTGTGCTTGGGCGACGCCGGCGGGGCCAACATGGCCGGCGACCAGATCCGCCCGAGGGGAAGAGGCGTGCGCGACCTCGACGGTGACGGGGGACAGCATGGGGTCGTCCATGGCGGCGAGGGACGGCCGGGGAGGAGCAGCCGGAGCTTGCGGAAGGGGGGGGGGGGGCAATGGTGGCGAAGGGTGCCGGGAGCGGGAAACGGCGCACATATAGGGGTTGAGCTCGGGTCGGCCTCCCAGCCCGTGAAGATAGAGGTTGGGGGAGAAGATTTGCCGCGTCCCGCAAAAAAATTTGCGGGTCGGTGCGGGAAGCGAGGTCTGGTCGTGCAGATTTTCTGGCCCCGACCCGCAATTTGGCGGTTATTTTGCGGGCCGGGGCGTTTTGCGGGGTCTGCTAGAGTTGCTCTTAGTTACACGGAAGGAAGCAGGAAGTAAGGGTGGGCATATTAATCGAAAACCGATGTACCGAACCGAAAGAACAGGGACCGAAATCAACATTTTCAGTGTTTATTTTGGTCATTAAATCTATAGAACCGGAATATATTAGGTAAATTTGTTTTTTACACTTGATTAAGCGAAAATACCTAGAAAACAGAAAATACATATTATTTAAAAAAATTTCCAGTGGCATTGTATTGCATATCCCGGCGGCCCCAACCCAGCTGCCTGACACACCTGTCTAAACCTCTCTGTCCTGTTCTCATCTCCGTTTTTTTTTTCACCTACACGTTTTGGTTTAGTACCACCTCAGATTGCTCTTGAGGAAAGAAGCGTGTGAAAGACTATAAAGGCAGATGCTTACCCATCAAATTCGTCTGAACCTGCCCGTACCAAAACGTGTAACATAAGAGGGTTTGCCTAAATTTTGCTTTTGTTCGGTCAAACCGTTGACCGAACCGAATTTTCTTTCAATAAAATTTGGTTTTCTTGTTGTATAGAAACCGATCGGTTTGTATCTTTATAAAATCAAAATTCTTTGTGACCTGAAAAACCGAACTGATCGCGTCAATTGGACAAAAAATAGCTATTTTGATAAAATTTTATGATATTAAAAAAGCATTCATTAATTTGAAAAAACATTCATGGATTTGAATTTTTTTTCATGAATTTAAGAAGATGTTCACGAATTTAGGGAAAAAAAGAACAAAGAAAAAGAAGAAGAATAAATAAAAATGAAAAACGAGTAAAATCATCAAAGGAAAAAAAAGACAAACAAAACAAAAAAATACCATAGTAAGAAAATGCACAACAAGAAAAGTAAAAGAAGTAACTAGGCATAACAAGTGAGTTGTCCCAGACTCCTAGTTGGTTATAGCGGTGGAAGTAAACCAAGAGGTTGAGAGTTTGAATCCTACCTCACGCGCCTATTTTTGAAAGGTTAAAAAAGGAAAAGGAAAATAAAAATAAATGGGCCAGGCCCAAGACCGAGGTTAAAGGAAGAAAAGGTAATAAGAAAATAGAAAACAAAAACAGGAGTAAAACCGATAACAAAAAACCCGTCCAAATAAAAAACGAAAACAAAACAGAGTCCGGAAGCATAGAAAATAAGAAGGAAAAGAAGTATTACTAAACATATGAGGTGAGCCGGCTGAGTTAGTTGCTGTGTTCGAAGGAAACAGAGAGATTTTGAGTTCGAACCTCACCACTCGCGACATTTATTGAAGGTTGAAAAAAAAGAAAATGGGCCGAGCCCATGATGCAGGGGTGGGGGTTGCACCGGTTTGTGTATGTCCACGTACAACTAGTACGTGTCACATGCGGAGGTGGGTATACAAGGGAGGGGTGTAGCGAAGCAAGGCTCAAAAGGTAATCAAGCTGGTCTATTTGCGAGACCATGAAATAACACTTAGTGAACACATGTTATCCTTGAACCATAGTCTCCCCATTTATGTCCTAATATGTCACCATGGGGGTTGTTGTTTAGAGCCAAAGTTGATGATACGATTAGCATGTGTAATCAAAATGCATAATGATCATCAACAAATCTCGGTGTCATGTTGTAATTGATCGCCCTTGAAAGATTGATGTGTGTCTCGATTTTCTAACTTTTATGAAATTAAAAATCCAATTGTCGCTACCGTGTAGGTCGCATCCGCCGCCTCCTCCGCCGCATCCATCTCCTCCTGCTCCGCCCTCTCCAGCTCTTTCTTTTGCCACTGCAACATTTGAAACGGATGGCATTGCATGATCATTCTTGCGTCGTCATCCAAATCCGCCACCTTCAAGGCTCAACATCTTCGCGTCCTCCACAGTGGTTGCGATCTTCATCTTCCCCTCTTCAAGCATGACCTTCTTCTCTTCGATCATGGCCCTCTTCTCTTCGAGCTTGAGCTTCTTCTCAGTCGCCTTCATCAACATGTCAAACATCTCCGTCTTTTTTCCTCCTTGACGTCGGAGTGCTTAACATATGTCTCCTCCTTCTTTGTCAAGTTGTCTTGAACCTCTCCGTCATCTTGACTGTTGCACCTTCTCGCTTCGCCTTTCCACCTCACACTACTTTCCCTGGAACCCTTTTCTAATCTTCTTGGGTGGTTCTTTTGTTGGGTCGGTTGGGTCACGGGTTTCTTCCTTCGTGCCTTGGTTGACGTTCTTGGAATGTATATGTTCCACTTAGGTTGTCCATTCAACTTCAACCAATATTGTTTGACGGTAAAACTTTTATTCTCCAGCTTTTTGAACACACTACACGCATGAGAAGGCTACATAATAAAATATTGTCAACAGTGCATATAAAAACTATGCAAATCCGGCTACAAAAGTATGCATATATATCCGGCTACTAAACTATGCATTCATATCCGGCTACAAAAGGTAATCAAGCTGGTCTATTTGCGAGACCACGAAATAACACTTAGTGAACACATGTTATCCTTGAACCATAGTCTCCCCATTTATGTCCTAATATGTCACCATGGGGGTTGTTGTTTAGAGCCAAAGTTGATGATACGATTAGCATGTGTAATCAAAATGCATAATGATCATCAACAAATCTCGGTGTCATGTTGTGATTGATCGCCCTTGAAAGATTGATGTGTGTCTCGATTTTCTAACTTTTATGAAATTAAAAATCCACTTTTCGCTACCGTGTAGGCCGCATCCGCCGCCTCCTCCGCCGCATCCATCTCCTCCTGCTCCGCCCTCTCCAGCTCTTTCTTCTGCCACTGCAACATTTGAAACGGATGACATGCATGATCATTCTTGCGTCGTCATCCAAATCCGCCACCTTCAAGGCTCAACATCTTCGCGTCCTCCACAGTGGTTGCGATCTTCATCTTCCCCTCTTCAAGCATGACCTTCTTCTCTTCGATCATGGCCCTCTTCTCTTCGAGCTTGAGCTTCTTCTCAGTCGCCTTCATCAACATGTCAAACATCTCCGTCTTTTTTCCTCCTTGACGTCGGAGTGCTTAACATATGTCTCCTCCTTCTTTGTCAAGTTGTCTTCGAACCTCTCCGTCATCTTGACTGTTGCACCTTCTCGCTTCGCCCTTTCCACCTCACACTACTTTCCCTGGAACCCTTTTCTAATCTTCTTGGGTGGTTCTTTTGTTGGGTCGGTTGGGTCACGGGTTTCTTCCTTCGTGCCTTGGTTGACGTTCTTGGAATGTATATGTTCCACTTAGGTTGTCCATTCAACTTCAACCAATATTGTTTGACGGTAAAACTTTTATTCTCCAGCTTTTTGAACACACTACACGCATGAGAAGGCTACATAATAAAATATTGTCAACAGTGCATATAAAAACTATGCAAATCCGGCTACAAAAGTATGCATATATATCCGGCTACTAAACTATGCATTCATATCCGCCTACAAAACTATACAAATCCGACTACAAAACTATGCATACATATCCGGCTACAAAACTATGCATTCTGGCTACAAAATTATGCAAAATTGGCTACAAAACTATGCATATCTGGCAAGTGATGTGCACTTATTAACAACTTACTTGCTCAATGATTTGCGCGCCACTAAGCCACCGTGCGGTGACTTGCCTCAAGTGGCCGCAATACTTTGAAACGGCCTCTTAGATAGTGTACCATCGATGGTTGAGGGACTTTGATTCACGATTGCGGATGACCGCGTCAGAGTAGGGCGCGGAATGTTTGTGTTCATGGAACCAAGTGTGAATGTTGGCCCAAAAAAGTATGCCCTTTTGCTTAGTGTCATGGATCAGATCGAGGCTAGTAGCCAACCATTCATCGCACAATAGGCCGTCCTCCACATGTTAAAGCTTTCTACTCTACCCTTCTTCTATGGATCGCCACCAAAATCATCTTCGTCCTCGCCGTGCTCCTCCTCATGTTGATGTCCGGCGGCCCAATACTGTTGCTGTGTGTCCACACCCTAGGTGTAGGTGCCGGACTGGGTGTAGTCATGATGCGTGCCCGGCTAGGTGTAGGTGTCGGGCTGGGTGTACCCCTGCTGCATGCCCGGATGGGTGTATGTACTGGACTGGGTGGGCTTCGAATCATTCACTTGCCCGTCCTCATAGCCACCTCCTCCTCCGCCTCTCTCGTGGATGATGCCAAACATCTCCCTGTCCGCGACATCATACGCCGGCTCACCCGCTTTAGGCATACCAGCGAACATCATGTGGGCATCCGATGAATACTCTGAAAAAAGCAACGGCGCCGCGTTGACGTCGATGGTGTAGGTCACATGCCCAGTCCCAGATCCCAGGGACTACATACTCAGCTACTTGGCGGCTTAGTAGTACGGAACTTTGTAATGCTCTGGCCATGGCGGCGTCTACACGGTTGATGATGGCGGCGGGGCACCACCTCCACCACGTCTGCGACCAGCACGCCCACCTCCACGTCCGCCACCACCACGCCCTCCGCCGACCTTCTGCTTCTTGACTGTTTTCACCTTTGCGGCCTTCACTTTGACGTGGCGATTTTGCCGTGCCGCTGAGTTGATCTTTCCGGTGAGCGTGATGCTTGGATCCTCCATCACCATCGTCTCCTCAGGCTCCATGCTTCGGTGGCGGGAAGAAAGAAGAGAGTGCAAACTGGGTGCAGAGCGGCAGGATGAAAGAAGATAGTGCGGGATTTTGCCATGGAAACATTGCGACCAGGTACAAAAGCACGGGCTTTGCCTCAGTTTTGGGTGGACCGGGAGTGTCGGAGTCTTATATGGCTTGTGTCTGGACTCCTTTAAAGTCACCCTAGTTTGGTTTGGTTTTGACGAAAATTTATGGTCCAGACTGCTCCACGGACGAGGATGGTCAGGTTCGCTGGATCCACACAGCTGTGTGCGGACAAATACGGACTGTTTAAGGGTCAAGATGCCGTTAGCGCAAAAAACAAAAATCCTCGCATGATCCAATCCAATCACTTCCAAGTTCCAACCCCGAAACAACCCGCATGCAGAGTCGTTTTCGCGACGGAAGTCAGTAGCCACCGGCAGGGCCATCCGTCCGTGACTTCGAGCAAAACGACGCCGACGAGTGCGCGCGCGAGGTGTGCTCGGCAAGCAGCGGTGGCGTGTCTATCCTCGTTGGCAACGCGGGGTGGCGCAAATCGTCCGGCGGGTCACGGGTGATCTATATCCATGGTGATGGCAGCAGAAGGAAGCGATGCCTGACATCAGCCGTGGGCTGGAACAATTAACTCGGTCAGCTGGAGACTAGTAGTAGTACACAGGCTGAGTGATTCGCACGCTGTTGGCCTCTGTTTGGAGCTCATTTTTTGTAACTGATTGAACATGTCGTTGCATTAGCACGTGCCTGTGCGCGAAAGAATTGTACACGCCTGCAACGGGTTTCAGGGCATCGTCAACGCCATGCATCAAAACAAATCCGGACAGCGGATAAGGGACGACCATCCAATCTGTTACACCAAATGTATATCACTTTCAAAAAAGAAACTATAAACTAATTGTCCATCATGCAGCCCCACTTTAAATTATAGTATTCCAATTATACATTTAAATTTTAATAAAAGCGTCAAATGTTCAACAAGTTTTTTAAATTCATTGATATCAAATTCAACCATGCTCCTCAAAAGCGGTCTTCGTCTTAAGCTTTTTCTCCTCGAACTTGACCTTCTTCATCGATGCATGTTTTTCAAGGATACTCCATGAAGAGCCGCATCAATAATATAAAAGGAGAGTTGAGATGGTTGATACAAAGCTTTTTCGCATACAACGCTAAACCAAGAGGTTAGCAACCACACCACAACAACAACAAGAACAACAACAAAAAACGACACACCGCTCGCCTTGTTCATGTTCAAGACATGAATGACGAAGAGGTAGAACACATAGCATGATAGCCGCATCACAAACCGTAGGAAGCCGTGCTGTTGATGCATGTTGTTCACCCAAAGTGGCTATTCCTTGAGCTTCATCAAACAATGCTTCAATGTGAAGGACTTGCCCTCCGTCTTTTGGTACATCATGACAACATGTCCGGGCTATATAATGACGTGATTATCAAGTCACAACATTGAGTGAGTCAAATAATTGACCAACACGTAGAGCAACAAGAAGCAAAAATTATTATCTCCATCATTGACGCACTCGTTGGCCACATTCTTTTCACTCGTGCAATCGCACCGCAATACTTCATGATGATGTTTGAAATGGTGTACCATCGATTGAGTAGCGACTTCACATTGCGGTCATGGATCACATCCAATTTGTAGTGCGCGTAGTGCTTGTGACTGATTGAACATGTCGTTGCATTAGCACGTGCGTGTGCGCAAAAGAATTGTACACGCTTGCAATGGGTTTCAGGGCATCTTCAACGCCAATGCATCAAAACAAATCCGGACAGCGGATAAGGGACGACCATCAAATCCGTTACACCAAATGTATATCCCTTTCAAAAAAGAAATTAAACTAATTGTCCATCATGCAGCCCCACTTTAAATGATAGCAATTCAATTATACATTTAAATTTAATAAAAGCGTCGAATGTTCAACAAGTTTTTAAAATTCATTGATATCAAATTCAACCATGCTCTCCTCGAAAGTGGTCTTCGTCTCAAGCTTTTTCTCATCAAGCTTGACCTTCTTCATCGATGCATGTTTTTCAAGGATACATCATGAAGAGCTGCATCAACAATATAAAAGGGAAGTGAAGATGGTTGATACAAAAAATTTCCGCATATAACGCTAAACCAAGAGGTTAGCAACCACACCACAACAACAACCAAAAAAACGACACACCGCTCGCCTTGTTCATGTTCAAGACATGAATGACGAAGAGGTAGAACACATAGCATGATAGCCGCATCACAAACCGTAGGAAGCCGTGCTATTGATGCATGTTGTTCACCCAGAGTGGCTATTCCTTGAGCTTCATCAAACAATGCTTCAATGTGAAGGACTTGCCCTCCGTCTTTTGGTACAACATGACAACATGCCACCGGTTGAGTAGCGACTTCGCATTGCGGTCATGGATCACATCCAATTTGTAGGGTGCCTAGTGTGCTTGTGCTCATGAAACCAAGAATGCACATGTTGTCAAAATGTTATGCCTTTTTGCTTCATAGCTACGAACCCCACACTTATGACCAACTTCCTCACTGAGTATCTTGCCATCGTGCTTGTTTTGTGTTAAACAAGGAGAAAGTAAAAAAAACTCAATGGCATTTGGCCGAACACTTGCCGGGTGAGGTGGCTGCCATGGCTGGCGTTGGCTGGGGGCATACGGTACCTGGGCTGCAAACGGATTTAGGGGTGCAACGATGGTGAAGTACAAGGCGCCTCAGTGGAGCAACGGTTGTCCGGCAAGAACTGAGCGTGGCCGGAGTGGTGTAGGGGCAACGACGGTCTTGGTGGTTGCGGATCCAAGGTAAGGGAGAGGGGCGGAGTCGGATAGGGCTCCAGGAGGTTCTTTTAGGTGGGTCGGTTGTGTTGGAGTCCGACGAGCGGCCGTACGAACTCCCTCGAAGCCCTCCAACAAGTTTGTTCCCAGTTAGGCAGAATTCAAACAAGCATCCGTGGATGTTTGATGCACGACCTTGGATGACACAAAGTGTCTAGACCATGATGTCCGGACGTTTAGAGGCGTTTAGATGGACGTGTTGGAAATTTCCTTATGATTCCAAATTGTGGATGATTCACAAAAAAAACTGAAGATCAAATATCGTTCATCCCTTGTAGCATGTGGCTTTCTTTAGTGATTTCCACATGTTACACCCTAGTTGTGCATTTGCGAAGCATGTTTACTAGATTATCCCATTGAGGACTTGTTTGGTTGAGATTGATTTGAAGGGGATTGAGAAGGATGGAGGTGGATTAAATCTTCCAAATCTCCTCCAATCCTCTCCAATTCAGAGGTTTAACCAAACAAGGCCTAAAGCATTTGATTCCGACGTGGTAATATGCATGGTGAGTGCTCTCTAAATCGTTGGTTATGGTAAGTGATTCAAGATGACAAGTGGGAGAGGGCAAAAAAGGGAAACGACTAGGTGGTTGTTGTGTTGCTTTTCTCATTAGGATGTTAAATCTTGCTCCCAAATCAACCCCGTTGATCCCTTCGATAGGCTGCCTATGATTTCCCAACTCCTTCCACACGTTGAATGAAGGGAGCGAATGTGGCTTAACCTGCTCGAGCACCTTGCATCTTGCCATGTTAGAAGATCCCGCGTGAATAAGGCTCTGGTACAACTGCCCAATCACCTTGCCACATCAAGCCGACACATGGGCTCCACCATGTAGAACAGGGAGATTGGTCAAATGTGCTAGAAGTGGATTGTCGATGTAGCAGTTGCCATGAAAACGAATCGTTTTAGTTGACTTTCTCCCAAACGATGTTTTCTAGGGTGCGAACCTTTGGATTTGCCAATACTCTATCCACCATCAATCCATGTGCCCCCTGAAGGAAATATGCCCTAGAGGCAATAATAAAGTTATTATTTATTTCCTTATATCATGATAAATGTTTATTATTCATGCTAGAATTGTATTAACCGGAAACATAATACATGTGTGAATATATAGACAAACAGTATGTCACTAGTATGCCTCTACTTGACTAGCTTGTTAATCAAAGATGGTTATGTTTCCTAACCATGAACAAGGAGTTGTTATTTGATTAACAAGGTCACATCATTAGTTGAATGATCTGATTGACATGACCCATTCCGTTAGCTTAACACTTGATCGTTTAGTATGTTAATGCTTTCTTCATGACCCATACATGTTCCTGTAACTATGAGATTATGCAACTCCGTTTACGGAGGAACACTTTGGTACTACCAAACGTCCACAACGTAATCGGGTGATTATAAAGGAGTACTACAGGTGTCTCCAAAGGTACTTGTTGGGTTGGCGTATTTGAGATTAGGTTTTGTCACTCCGATTGTCGGAGAGGTATCTCTAGGCCTTCTCGGTAATACACATCACATAAAGCCTTGCAAGCATTGCAACTAAAGAGTTAGTTGTGAGATGATGTATTACGGAACGAGTAAAGAGACTTTCCGTAACGAGATTAAACTAGGTATTGGATACCGACGATCGAATCTCGGAAAGTAACATACCGATGACAAAGGGAACAACGATGTTGTTATGCGGTTTGACCGATAAAGATCTTCAGAGAATATGTAGGAACCAATATGAGCATCCAGGTTCCGCTATTGGTTATTGACCGAGAATAGTTCTAGGTCATGTCTACATAGTTCTCGAACCGTAGGGTCCGCACGCTTAAGGTTTCAATGACGGTTATTATGAGTTTATGTATTTTGATGTACCAAGGAGTTCGAGTCCCGGATGTGATCACGGACATGACGAGGAGTCTCGAAATGGTCGAGACATAAAGATTGATATATTGGATGGTTATATTCGGACACGGAAAGGTTCGGAAGTTTCGGAGAAAACCGGAGTGCCGAGGGTTACGGAACCCCGGGGAAGTTATGGGCCTTATTGGGCCAAGAGGGAGAGAGAGGGCTGCACCAGGAGGTGGTGCGCCTCCATGGGGAGTCCGAATGGACTAGGAGGGGCAGCCCCTTTCCCTCTCCCTCTCCTCTCTTTCCTTCCCTTCCCTCTTCCTAGTAGGACTAGGAAAGGGAGTCCTACTCCTACTAGGAGGAGGACTCCCCCCTCCTGGTGCGCCCAAGGGCTGGCCGCCCTCCCCTTGCTCCTTTATATACGGGGCAGGGGCACCCTAGAACACACAAGTTGATCTACGGATCGTTCCTTAGCCGTGTGCGGTGCCCCTCCACCATATTCCACCTCGGTCATATTGTAGCGGTGCTTAGGCGAAGCCCTGCGACGGTAGAACATCAAGATCGTCCACCACGCCGTCGTCTTGACGGAACTCCTTCCCGACGCTTTGCTGGATCGGAGCTCGGGGATCGTCATCGAGCTGAGCGTGTGCCAAGAACTCGGAGGTGCCGAGTAACGGTGCTTGGATCGGTCGGATCGTGAAGACGTCGACTACATCAACAGCGTTAATATAACGCTTCGCTTTCGGTCTCACGAGGGCGTGGGCGGACACTCTCCCTCTCGTTGCTATGCCATCACCATGGTCTTGCGTGATCGTAGGAAAATTTTTGAAATTACTCGTTCCCCAACAAAGGGCATCCGAGCCTGGTTTTATGCGTTGATGTCATATGCACGAGTAGAACACAAGTGAGTTGTGGGCGATACAAGTCATACTACCTACCAGCATGTCATACTTTGGTTCAGCGGTATTGTGAGATGAAGCGGCCCGGACCGACATTACGCGTGACGCTTACGCGAGACTGGTTTCACCGCTGTGAGCACTCGTTGCTTAAAGGTGACCGGCGGTGTCTGTCTCTCTCACTTTAGTTGAACTGAGTGTGGCTACGCCCGTCCTTGAGAAGGTTAAAGCGGAGTCTATTTGACGAAGTATCGTTGTGGTTTTGATGCGTAGGTAAGAACGGTTCTTGCTCAGCCCGTAGCAGCCACGTAAAACTTGCAACAACAAAGTAGAAGACGTCTAACTTGTTTTTGCAGGGCATGTTGTGATGTGATATGGTCAAGACGTGATGCTATATTTTATTGTATGAGATGATCATGTTTTGTAACCGAGTTATCGGCAATCGGCGAGAGCCATATGGTTGTCGCTTTATTGTATGAAATGCAACGCCATGTAATTGCTTTACTTTATCACTAAGCGGTAGCGATAGTCGAGAAGCAATAGTTGGCGAGACGACAACGATGCTACGATGGAGATCAAGGTGTCGCGCGGGTGACGATGGTGATCATGACGGTGCTTGGAGATGGAGATCACAAGCACAAGATGATGATGGCCATATCATATCACTTATATTGATTGCATGTGATGTTTATCCTTTATGCATCTTATCTTGCTTTGATTGACGGTAGCATTATAAGATGATCTCTCACTAAAATTATCAAGTAGTGTTCTCCCGAGTATGCACCGTTGCCAAAGTTCGTCGTGCGAGACACCCGCGTGATGATCGGGTGTGATAAGCTCTCGTCCATCTACAACGGGTGCAAGCCAGTTTTGCACACGCAGAATACTCAGGTTATACTTGACGAGCCTAGCATATACAGATATGGCCTCGGAACACGGAGACCGAAAGGTCGAGCGTGAATCATATAGCGATATGATCAACATAAGATGTTCACCATTGAAAACTACTCCATCTCACGTGATGATCGGTTATGGTTTAGTTGATTTGGATCACGTGATCACTTAGATAACTAGAGAGATGTCTGCCTAAGTGGGAGTTCTTTAATAATATGATTAATTGAACTTAAATTTATCATGAACTTAGTACCGATAGTATTTTGCTTGTCTATGTTTACTGTAGATAGATGGCTCGTCTTTGTTGTTCCGTTGAATTTTAATGCGTTCCTTGAGAAAGCAAAGTTGAAAGATGATGGTAGCAATTACACGGATTGGGTCCGTAACTCGAGGATAATCCTCATTGCTGCACGTAAAAGTTACGTCCCGGAAGCACCGCTGGGTGACGAGCTGCTGCGAGATCTTGAGCCGAAGTTGTGAACGTCTCGCAAAGCGAGCTGATGACTACTCTATAGTTCAAGGTGCCATGCTTTACGGCTTAGAACCGGGTCTTCAACGACGTTTTGAGCGTCATGGAGCATATGAGATGTTCCAGAGTTGAAGTTGATATTTCAACAGAATGCCCGGATTGAGAGATATGAAGTCTCCAATAAGTTCTATAGCTGCAAGATGGAGGAGAATAGTTCGTCGGTGAGCACATACTCAAAATGTCCGGGTATTACAATCACTTGAATCAACTGGGAGTTAATCTTCCGGATGATTGTGTCATTGATGTAATTCTTCAATCACCGCCACCAAGCTACAAAGGCTTCGTGATGAACTATAATATGCAAGGGTTAGTAAAGACTATGCTCGAGCTCTTCGCAATGCTAAAAGCTGCGAGGTAGAAATCAAAAGGAGCATCAAGTGTTGATGGTCAATAAGACCACTAGTTTCAAGAAGAAAGGCAAAGGGAAGAAGAAGGGAACTTCAAGAAGAACAGCAAACAAGTTCTTGATCAGAGAAGAAACCCAAGTCCGGACCTAAGCCTGGCCCAGTGCTTCTCCGCAAGCGATCGTCATTTGAAGCGGAACTGCCCCAAGTATTTGGCGGATAAGAAGGATGGCAAAGTGAACAAAGGTATATGTGATATACTTGTTATTGATGTGTACCTTACTAGAGCTCGCAGATAGTACACAGGTATTTGATCTGGTTACATTGCTAATATTTGCAACTCGAAGCAGAACTACGGATTGCGAACAACGGCAAAGGACGAGGTGACGATGCGCGTGGGAAGCGGTTCCAAAGTCGATGTGATCGCAATCGCACGCTACCTCTACATCTACCTTCGGGATTAGTTTTAGACCTGAATAATTGTTATTTGGTGCCGCGTTGAGCATGAACATTATATCTGGATCTTGTTTGATGCGAGACGGTTATTCATTTAAATCGAGAGAATAATGGTTGTTCTATTTATATGAATAATATCTTTTATGGTCATGCACCCTTGAAGAGTGGTCTGTTTTAATGAATCTCGATAGTAGTGATACACATATTCATAATGTTGAAACCAAAAGATGCAGAGTTGATAATGATAGTGCAACTTATTTGTGGCACTTGCCGTTTAGGTCATATCGATGTAAAACGCATGAAGAAACTCCATCTTGATGGACTTTTGGAGTCACTTGATTATGAATCACTTGGCACTTGCGAACCGTGCCTCATGGGCAAGATGACTAAAACACCGTTCTCGGTACTATGGAGAGAGCAACAGATTTATTGGAAATCATACATACGGATGTATGTGGTCCAATGAATGTTGAAGCTCGTGGCGGATATCGTTATTTTCTCACCTTCACAGATGATTTGAGCAGATATGGGTATATCTACTTAATGAAACATAAGTCTGAAACATTTGAAAAGTTCAAAGAATTTCAGAGTGAAGTTGAAAATCATCGTAATAAGAAAATAAAGTTTCTACGATCTGATCGTGGAGGCGAATATTTGAGTTCTGAGTTTGGTCTACATTTGAAACAAAGCGAATAGTTTAGCAACTCACGCCACCGGAACACCACAGCGCAATGGTGTGTCCGAGCGTCGAATCGCACTTTCTTTGGATATGGTGCGATCTATGATGTCTCTTACAGATTTACCGCTATCATTTTGGGGTTATGCTCTTGAGGCGGCCGCATTCACGTTAAATAGGACACCGTCAAAATCCGTTGAGACGACGCCTTATGAACTATGGTTTAGCAAGAAACCAAAGTTGTCGTTCGAAAGTTTGGGGTTGCGATGCTTATGTGAAGAAACTTCAACCTGATAAGCTTGAACCCAAATCGAGAAATGTGTCTTCATAGGATACCCAAAGGAGACAATTGGGTACACCTTCTATCACAGATCCGAAGGCAAAACATTCGTTGCTAAAATGGATCCTTTCTAGAGAAGGAGTTTCTCTCGAAAGAAGTGAGTGGGAGGAAAGTGGAACTTGATGAGGTAATAGTACCAGCTCCCTTATTGGAAAGTAGTTCGTCACGAAATCAGTTTACGTTACACCTACACCGATTAGTGAGGAAGATGATGATAAAGATCATGAAACTTCAGATCAAGTTGTCACCGAACTTAGAGATCAACTAGAACAAAATCCGCACTGAGTGGTACGGTAATCCTATTACGGAAGTCATGCTACTAGATCATGATGAACCTACGAACTATGAAGAAGCGATGGTGAGCCCAGATTCCATAAAATGGCTTGAAGCCATGAAATCTGAGATGGGATCCATGTATGAGAACAAAGTATGGACTTTGGTAGACTTGCCCGATGATCGGCAAGCTATTGAGAATAAATGGATTTTTAAGAAGAAGACCGACGATGGTAATGTAATCGTCTACAAAGCTCGACTTGTTGCAAAAGGTTTTCGACAAGTTCAAGGGGTTGACTACGATGAGACTTTCTCACCAGTAGCGATGCTTAAGTCCGTCCGAATCATGTTAGCAATTGCCGCATTTTATGATTATGAAATTTGGCAAATGGATGTAAAACTGCATTCTTGAATGGATTTCTAGAAGAAGAGTTGTATATGATGCAACGGAAGGTTTTGTCGATCCAAAAGGTGCTAACAAAGTGTGCAAGCTCCAACGATCAATTTATGGTGCAGTGCAAGCCTCTCGGAGTTGGAATAAACGCTTTGATAGTGTGATCAAAGCATATGGGTTTATCTGACTTTTGGAGAAGCTTTGTATTTACAAGAAAGTGAGTGGGAGCTCAGTAGCATTTCTAATATTATATGTGGACGACATATTATTGATTGGAAATGATATAGAATTCTGGATAGCATAAAAGGATACTTGAATAAAAGTTTTCAATGAAAGACCTCGGTGAAGCTGCTTACATATTAGGCATCAAGATCTATAGAGATAGATCAAGGCGCTTGATTGGACTTTCACAAAGCACATACCTTGATAAAGTTTTGAAAAGGTTCAAAATGGATCGAGCAAAGAAAGGTTTTTACCTGTGTTACAAGGTGTAAGATTGAGTCGGACTCAATGCCCGACCACAATGAGAAGATAGAGAGAAATGAAAGATGTTCCTATGCTTCAGCCATAGGCTCTATCATGTATGCAATGCTGTGTACCGACTGACGATGCTTAGCTGTAAGCTTGGCAGGAAGGTACCAAAGTAATCCAGAGTGGATCATCGGACAGCGGTCAAGAACATCTGAAATACGAAAAGGACTAAGGATATGTTTCTCGTATATGGAGGTGACAAAGAGCTAGTCGTAAATGGTTACGTCGATGCAAGCTTTGACACTGATCCGGACGATTCTAAATCGCAAACCGGATCGTGTTTTTATTAAGCGGTGGAGCTGTCGGTTGGTGCAGTTCTAAACAAAGCGTCGTGGCGGGATCTACATGTGAAGCGAGTACATAGCTGCTTCGAAGCAGCAAATGAAGGAGTCTGGATGAAAGAGTTCATTTCCGATCTAGGTGTCATACCTAGTGCATCGGGACCGATGAAGATCTTCCGTGACAATCTTGGTGCAATTGCCTTGGCAAAGGAATCCAGATTTCACAAGAGGACCAAGCACATCAAGAGACGCTTCAATTCCATTCGGGACCAAGTCCAAGTGGGAGACATAGAGATTTGCAAAATACATACGGATCTGAATGTTGCGAGACCGTTGACTAAGCCTCTTCCACGAGCAAAACATGATCAGCACCAAGACTCCATGGGTGTAAGGATCATTACTTTGTAATCTAGATTATTGACTCTAGTGCAAGTGGGAGATGAAGGAAATATGCCCTAGAGGCAATAATAAAGTTATTATTTATTTCCTTATATCATGATAAATGTTTATTATTCATGCTAGAATTGTATTAACCGGAAACATAATACATGTGTGAATATATAGACAAACAGTATGTCACTAGTATGCCTCTACTTGACTAGCTTGTTAATCAAAGATGGTTATGTTTCCTAACCATGAACAAGGAGTTGTTATTTGATTAACAAGGTCACATCATTAGTTGAATGATCGATTGACATGACCCATTCCGTTAGCTTAACACTTGATCGTTTAGTATGTTAATGCTTTCTTCATGACCCATACATGTTCCTGTAACTATGAGATTATGCAACTCCGTTTACGGAGGAACACTTTGGTACTACCAAACGTCACAACGTGAATCGGGTGATTATAAAGGAGTACTACAGGTGTCTCCAAAGGTACTTGTTGGGTTGGCGTATTTGAGATTAGGTTTTGTCACTCCGATTGTCGGAGAGGTATCTCTAGGCCTTCTCGGTAATACACATCACATAAAGCCTTGCAAGCATTGCAACTAAAGAGTTAGTTGTGAGATGATGTATTACGGAACGAGTAAAGAGACTTTCCGATAGCGAGATTAAACTAGGTATTGGATACCGACGATCGAATCTCGGAAAGTAACATACCGATGACAAAGGAACAACGTATGTTGTTATGCGGTTTGACCGATAAAGATCTTCGTAGAATATGTAGGAACCAATATGAGCATCCGGTTCCGCTATTGGTTATTGACCGAGAATAGTTCTAGGTCATGTCTACATAGTTCTCGAACCGTAGGGTCCGCACGCTTAAGGTTTCAATGACGGTTATTATGAGTTTATGTATTTTGATGTACCGAAGGAGTTCGAGTCCCGGATGTGATCACGGACATGACGAGGAGTCTCGAAATGGTCGAGACATAAAGATTGATATATTGGATGGTTATATTCGGACACCGGAAAGGTTCGGAAGTTTCGGAGAAAACCGGAGTGCCGGGAGGGTTACGGAACCCCGGGGAAGTTATGGGCCTTATTGGGCCAAGAGGGAGAGAGAGGCTGCACCAGGAGGTGGTGCCCCCCCTCCATGGGGAGTCCGATTGGACTAGGAGGCGCAGCCCCCTTCCCTCTCCCTCTCCTCTCTTTCCTTCCCTTCCCTCTTCCTAGTAGGACTAGGAAAGGGAGTCCTACTCCTACTAGGAGGAGGACTCCCCCCCTTGGTGCGCCCAAGGGCTGGCCGCCCTCCCCTTGCTCCTTTATATCACGGGGCGGGGGCACCCTAGAACACACAAGTTGATCTACGGATCGTTCCTTAGCCGTGTCGGTGCCCCCTCCACCATATTCCACCTCGGTCATATTGTAGCGGTGCTTAGGCGAAGCCTGCGACGGTAGAACATCAAGATCGTCACCACGCCGTCGTCTTGTGGAACTCCTTCCCGACGCTTTCTGGATCGGAGCTCGGGGATCGTCATCGAGCTGAGCGTGTGCCAAGAACTCGGAGGTGCCGAGTAACGGTGCTTGGATCGGTCGGATCGTGAAGGCGTCGACTACATCAACAGCGTTAATATAACGCTTCCGCTTTCGGTCTCACGAGGGTGCGTGGGCGGACACTCTCCCTCTCGTTGCTATGCCATCACCATGGTCTTGCGTGATCGTAGGAAAATTTTGAAATTACTCGTTCCCCAACACCCCGCCCATACCACCGCGCCACCCTACCATACTCGATCTGCGCATCCCCCCTTAAATTTTTGTTGGTGATCCCAAGACCGACTCAAAACACATCAGCCATGTGTCGCTCCTCCGTCTACATTGCCGCAGCCAATCGTGTCGTCCCTGTCTCCAGCACAGGACAGTCGGCCACATTGCCCTACCTTGTTTCTTCTCCACCCAAGTGAGTGAAACGTAAAAAAATAGTTATTTGAGAAATAGCAAAACCGGTTTAAAATCAAAAAGTTTCTTTATATCGGATAGTAGTTTAGAGAAATTTTCATTAAACAGGGAAACTTATGTTAGGGCATCTCCAACCGCAACCCGCAAATTTCCTCCCGCATTCATCCGTGGACAGGGGGACCAGTCCGCGAACACGGGTGTGGGAGGTCGCCATCCAACCATAGCCGCATGTATTTTGACTACAACTCGAACCAACCGGACGAAATTCGATCCAACGGGGAGCATTTCATATAAACACGTCCGGATTTTCATATAAACATGACGAATTTCATTACATTTATATCAAAGCATTTCTAGTACGGCTCTCGAGGTATAATTAATACCTAATCTAAATGGTTGCTGGCGTCCATTCCACGTGTCCGGCCATGAGCCTCGGAACTGAAGCTTCGCTGTCTCTAGTTCCGCCTCGGCGCTCTCTAGCTCTGCCTCCGTAACCTCCGTCTCCGGAGGCCCGGGAAGTGAAGCTGGCCGCCTCCACTTCGCCACCAAGCGACTAATTGGCCGACGATGTTGAGCCCACCAAGCTTGGCGTCAAGGGAGGGGGGAGCAGTGGCCTTCCTGGGACACAAGTTGCGGCGACCTACCATGCACTACTCTTCCTCGCTGCCGGTGGCACCCGCGGACGTGCCGGCTTCGTGGTCGTCGCGGTGGGGCGCGGACTCGGCAATTTCCTCCTAGTCGTTGTTGGTCTCGCCGAACACAGCCTCGCACGTGTCATCGCTCTCCTTGTAGGTGTCCGCCACCCGCTGGTGGTACAGCCAGTGGGCGAGGCGGATCTCGTAGGAGGAGCGATAGGACTCGAGTAACGCCTCCTGCTCTGCCAGGTCCGCGTCCAGCGCGACCACCCTGCTGGCGGCGAGCTGCTCCTCCATCTACACGTGCTCCTAGAGGAGGTGGTTGTTGTAGGTGGCGTCAGCCTGCGCCCCCCGGAACTGCTCCTCCCGTACCATGTTCATGTAATGGGCACGTGCCTCACCAATGGTCACGGTGCAATGCACCGGCGAGGGTGGCGCGGAGGAGGAGGGCGCGTCGGTTCATCGTCGACAGCGTCCTCCATTGGGACATCGTTGTCCTCCAGCTGCCTGTCGGCCAGCCAGCATGCAACAATGGCGGTCATCTCCTTCTTCTGGTTCGACGCCAGCCCCACCCAGAGAGCTTTGGCGGGGGAGGAATCCATGGTGGGAGTGGTGCGGAGAGGGATCGAAGGCGGATGACTGTGACTATAGCCGAGGCAGCGGTTTATATAGCAATGGTGGGTGGCAGAGGGACACATGGGTGACGCCAGAGGAGACGCCTCGGTAACTGCGTGCCACCAATGTGGCTGGCAGACGGACAGATATGCAGCCGTCGTGCTGTTTGAACGCGCGACAGTCGCCTGCACCGGGAAGCGGTGCAGGCGGCGTTCTCTCGGCTGGTGCGCCGCTTCAATGTTGGCGTCAGTGAGTCGCGTCCGCTTTGGCCGGGCATGAATTCAGGCACTGACGCTCTGAAGCGGCGCTGACGAAAATGCATGTGAGGGGGTAGGGGCTTTTGGTGGGTCAAGGAGGTCAGAAGTAGGCGTGGGACCGGTCCGGACTTCTGCAAAACCCGTCACGTTTGTCTCTGATTTGCGGGAGAAATCGCGTCCGGACCACGTGACGGATCAATACATGACCGTGTTGGATTGCTTCCGCGGTCCGGACGCGTCGGTGTTGGAGACGCCTAGAACTCATAGCTGCCCAGCTGGGGGTGAAAAATGGAATTCACACCTCTTTTAATCTAGCGTGCGCAGCACAACAAAATTGACTGGATCTGCACATGGTGCACATGCTTTGTTTCATCGACATGGTTCTCGTTGGGAGTTCCTTGTTTCTAAAGGAAAAGCCCACCAGATCCAGTTCGGCATGGCCTCGCCCTCCATGACTAACATTAAAAATGTTAATCGAGTATTTGAAAAAACAATATTTAACAAGTATTTAAAAAATATTGAAACAATATTTGAAACTGTTGAATAGGTATTTGAAAAATGTTGAAGAAGTATTTTAAAAAATGATGATCATGTATAAAAAAATGTTAATCTAGCATTTGCAAAAAATATTAAACTATTATTTGAAAAAAGGCGAAACAAGTATTTGAAAAATATTGATCATGTATATAAAAATATTGAAAAGTATTTGTAAAATGTTGATCATGTATAAAAAATGTTAATCTAGCATTTGCAAAAAATTTAAACAATTATTTGAAAAAGGCTAAACAAGTATTGAAAAATATTGATCATGTATATAAAATGTTGAAAAAGTATTTGTAAAAATGTTGATCATGTATATAAAATGTTGATCAATATAAAAATATTGGTCATGTATATTATACACATGTTAAACATTTTCTAAATACTTGTTCAATTTTTAAAATACTTGTTTAACATTTTCTCAAATACTTGTTCAACATTTTATATACATGATCAACATTTCTTAAAATACTTCTTTAACATTTTATATACATGATCAACATTTTGTAAATACTTGTTTAACATTTTATATACATGATCAACATTTTTTAAATACTTCTCTAATATTTTCAAATACCTATTCAACAGTTTTCAAATATTTTTCAACATTTCTCAAATACTTGTTCAACATTTTTTTCAAATGCTTGACTAACATTTTATATGCATGATCAACATTTTTTAAATACTTCTTCAATATTTTTCAAATACTCATTCCAAAGATAAATGAGTGCACGCACTGTCGGCCTAGAGGAAGAAAACTGGCGCCAATCGGCCAAAGAGTGGGCGATCAGGGCCTATCGGCCAGCATGGGCCGATTGGATCAATCGGCCTACAATGGGTCGACGGGTCCAATCGGCCAAAAAGAAGTCGATCGATCCAATCGGCCAACAAGAGGCCGGTGAGTATTATTTTTGAAAAATATAATTACAGCGTAATATTTCTGAAATTTAATAAAAAATATGTATTATTTTAAAAAAATTAGCCTCGCCCTCCATGTACGACCCACGATCGAACCATTGTGACATGAGCGCTAAAACCCCCGATTTAGTCCACCTCGCTGACATGGTTCTCGCTGAGAGTTGCTTGCTTCCAAAGAAAAATCCCCACCAGATCCAGTTCGAGTTGGCCTTTGCAACCGAGAGGAAAGAGGGATCTTGAGCCAGCGACGCACGAGCAACAAGACAAAGCCACGGCCTCCACGTACGAACCATCGTGACACGGGCCCTAAAAACTCTGACTGAGCCCACCTCATCGCCATGGACGTCAGGCATGGCGTATGCAAACTGTACCGCAGGCATGGCGCTACGCTGAGCGCCTTCTAGAACAAGGCGAAGCGCGCGCGCTATATATATATAGGCCGCCATGCAAGGATGGTGCCACTGCCACACAGCACACACATCCAATCAACCCGAGACCTCAAGTGTCACGACTCAGGACACATCACCTCCCACGGACGACGGGTAGCCATGGATAAGGCGTACATTGCCATCCTCACCATCACATTTCTCTTCCTGCTCCACTACATTCTAGGCAAGGTCAGCAATGGCAGGCGCGGCAGGTGCGCCATGCAGCTGCCGCCGAGCCCCCCGGCCATCCCCTTCCTCGGCCACCTCCACCTCGTGGAGAAGCCGTTCCACGCCGCGCTGCTCCGCCTCGCCGCGCGCCTCGGCCCGGTCTTCTCGCTGCGGCTCGGCTCGCGCCGCGCCGTCGTGGTGTCCTCGGCGGAGTGCGCCAGGGAGTGCTTCACGGAGCACGACGTGACGTTCGCCAACCGGCCCCGGTTCCCCTCGCAGCTGCTCGTGTCCTTCGACGGCGCCGCGCTCGCCACGTCCAGCTACGGCCCGCACTGGCGCAACCTCCGCCGAGTCGCCGCCGTGCAGCTGCTCTCCGCGCACCGCGTCGCCTGCATGTCGGGCGTCATCGCCGGCGAGGTGCGGGCCATGGCGCGCCGGCTGTTCCGCGCCGCCGCGGCGTCCCCCGGCGGCGACGGCGCCGCGCGGGTCCAGCTGAAGCGGAGGCTCTTCGAGCTCTCCCTCAGCGTGCTCATGGAGACCATCGCCCAGACCAAGGGGACCCGGTCGGAGGCCGACGCCGACACGGACATGTCCGTGGAGGCCCAGCAGTTCAAGAAGGTGGTGGACGAGCTCATCCCCTACCTCGGCGCCGCCAACACGTGGGATTACCTGCCGGTGTTGCGGTGGTTCGACGTGTTCGGCGTGAGGAACAAGATCCTGGCCGCCGTGAGCAGGAGGGACGCCTTCCTGCATCGTCTCATCGACAACGAGCGCCGGAGGCTCGACGACGCCGGCACCGAAGGCGACAAGAAGAGCATGATCGCCGTGCTCCTCAATCTGCAGAAGACGGAGCCGGAGGTGTACACCGATACCATGATCACGGCTCTCTGCGCGGTGAGCTATCCTTTTTCCACCTCCTCTCTTCTCGTTTGGTCTCTCTCTAATCCACGTTAATTACTACTACAATTTTGCTAGATGTGCTTTAAGTATTGCATATCTAAGCCATATATCATTGATTTTACCTTAAGATTTGTGCAAGTTTTTATTTTTATTTTTTTCCTTTCTAATTTTATTGACTCATTTTATATGTGCGCACATCTAAAGACAGATCTTTCTCTGTCTTAGTTTTTTCTTCACCAAGACATTTACTACCTTCGTCCTGGTTTATTACGTGCCAAAATTTAACCTTAAATTTAACCAACAAAATGTTAATACATGTCATAAAAAACAATATAATTAAAAACTATGGTCAAATATAGTTCCAACGATATAGTTTTTTATGACATGTATTAATATTTTATTAGTTAAATGTTTAGTCAAAAATTGACATAAAATACAAATAAGACTTATGAACCATAACGCAGGTAGCTACTAATACATCCTTTAAGATTAAGTCAACAGACAGACAGCAGCACGACGAGAGTCAGTCTAGCCATCACTCTAACTTTTTATTTATCATGCATCGTGAAATACTAGAAGCCACGCGACGTAGGGACTGCAGGAGCATATGGGACCAGAATACTATCGTGGTGTATATGGGTTCAGTACTTGAGCGGTCAGTGGGTCACTAGCTAGCCAGCACGGTAGATAACGCCATATCACTTGGTTGAATGGATCCAACATGTCATGTCAGTACGCAAGTGAGCAGACTTTGGCTGTTGTGCTTTGTGACAGTACACCGACGATTGTTATGTCTCTTCTCCCGAATCCGATAAGCTAAAACTCGTGGAGGCAATCATACTCATGTCACGATCTCACTGCACTCATTTTATCGGTGAATTCTCTGCACAATTACTCACGCCACGATCTCACCAATAACTCTCGTTTTCTCAATGAACTATGTGCAGAATTTATTTGGGGCCGGGACGGAGACCACGTCGACGACGACGGAGTGGGCGATGTCGCTGCTGCTGAACCACCCGGCGGCGCTGAGGAAGGCGCAGGCCGAGATCGACGCGGCCGTGGGCACCTCCCGGCTGGTGACCGCCGACGACGTGCCGCGGCTCGCCTACCTGCAGTGCATCGTGAGCGAGACGCTGCGGCTGTACCCGGCGGCGCCGATGCTGCTGCCGCACCAGTCCTCGGCGGACTGCAAGGTGGGCGGCTACAACGTGCCGAGCGGCACGATGCTGATGGTGAACGCGTACGCCATCCACCGGGACCCGGCGGCGTGGGAGCGGCCGCTGGAGTTCGTCCCGGAGCGGTTCGAGGACGGGAAGGCCGAGGGGCGGTTCATGATCCCGTTCGGGATGGGCCGGCGGCGGTGCCCCGGGGAGACGCTGGCGCTGCGGACCATTGGTATGGTGCTGGCCACGCTGGTGCAGTGCTTCGACTGGGAGCGCGTGGACGGCGCGGAGGTGGACATGACGGAGGGCGGAGGGCTCACTATCCCCAAGGTCGTGCCGCTGGAGGCCGTGTGCAGGCCGCGCCCGGCCATGCGCGTCGTGCTTCAGAGCCTCTGATCGCCGAACTTGCTGGCGTAATAAGGTATGATCTGCTGGCGTGCTGATGTCGTAGCAAATAAACTTGTGACTTTGTGAGCAGAGTCAGGCTAGCTACCATCTGTAAATTACTCGTAACGTATAAGGGTTTTGTAAGAACGACTAGCCGTAGCTATCTTGTGGTAGCACTGAACCAGCAATCTGTAATTTAGCTTGCAATCAGGAATGTTTTGTATGGAGTAACTATTTATGTTGGTACCGGTCTTCAGGGAACTACACACACGCCAGCGCTCGTTCTGTTGCATGCTCAACAGCCAACGGTCGCAACGCTAGCTTCTACTCCCTCTGTCCCATAATATAAGAATGTTTTTTATATAATGAGACGAAAGGATTAGCTATGGGTAGTATTAAGAGATTTCTACTGAGTAGTTAGAGCATCTACAACTAGAGTCGTCATATCCGCCTCAAATGCTCGGGAAGGACATGACCTGGCAAATCCGGACCAAACGTCTGGGCTGATCGACACTTCCCATATCCGGTACATATCTGAGGCGGATATAGGACGCCCAGACAGGCCCACCACATTGACTGCGAGAAGATGGACACATTTCAAATCCTCTCAAAATTGACTAGTCCATCACATTGGCCTCACTCCCCCGTCTCCGTCCTCCATTTCCTGCCTCCGTATAGCGGCCCATCCCCTCCTTGCTTGCCGTCCGTGTACTCATCCTCGTCCACCGTCACCGACAGCCCTGTCTGCCACCATCGACACGGATGATGCGTCGACGAAATCGGTTGGGCCCCATGGCAGATCCTTGCAAGGTGGAGAACCTTGCCCGGAAGGACAGCTGCCGAAGGCAGCACGAGCGTGAAGCAGCAGTGAAGGTAGCGGCATGGACTTTGGCGCGAGCGGTGTGATGGAATAGACCAATCCGTCCTTCATGGCCGCGAGGAAAAACAACTTGTCGTCCGAGCCCGAATCCGTTCTGCCCTCCCGGTGGAAGGGCGTCCCGGATTTGAGCTTTACAGAAGATGCCCCGGACGCGGCCACGATGGCCGACTCGCCGCCACTCCAAAGGCATCGGGCGGCATCGGGCAATGCCGGTTCCGGGCATGCCCACATGTTTTTCGACAAAACGTCCAACCAAGACTCGGTACAATCTTTGCCCCTTTGACATTTGCATCCGTAGATTCATTTGTTGCACATACCATTGGATCAAACTTGTAGGACGATAATTAAATTGCGATGCATATTGTATGAACAATTTTTGTAGAACATGATGAAATGGTGGCCAGAGCCTTTGCAATTTAACATGGGGATGCCAATTCCTTTGCGTTTGAAGTTGGGTAGTTAAGCCAAGAGGTCCGATATTCAGACAATTTGAAGATGTTTTGTCGTGTGATAGTTGGTTGAACACTAGCATGGATCTGATATATGGAACCAAGAAAAAAAGGTGAGAAATATTGGGGAAAATTCATAAAATTTATGGTGAGCAAAAGCACTATCTGAAGCCACACCCAATCTGTGCCCACCATGGGCCCACCATGGTTCGTGCTCTCTCCAACATAGATGGTCCACCATCAAAGAGAATGTGAGCAAATTTGTTGGTTTTCTCAAACAAGTTGTTGGCCAGAACCAAAGCGGCATTGGAGTGCAAACCTATGCAACTTTGGCGACAAACCTTCCTCGAGGAGATTGAAAGCGGCATGAATACGATGAAAAAACGCTGGGTCTAGCTCCGCTCAATGAATTGGATTGGATGACGACGAAGAAGAAAATGGTGGAGCATACTTACAAGGCACCGTGTCACAGAGAAACTGACGGGTGATGGGGAACACGTGGGAGAAGGAGAGGATCACACGTAATGGTGCGACAAGAAAAATGTCCTCCACTTGGACCGGCATTTTCTTTCGCCAAAAGGTGAAGGTGGAAAGGTACAAGATGTTCATAGATGTGCAAAGGGAGAAGATGGAGTTCGACCGGGAGAGGTTCAACTTGAAGAAGAATAAAGTAAAACTGGAAAGGCAAGAGAAGATGGCAAAATGGGAGCTTGAACAAACGACGACAATGCAAGGAATTGTGTTTGAATAGGTCAGACGGCCCGGAGCCGCCCCGAGAGCCTCCCGCCGCAAGTCACCCGACAACGGATGGCCAGGAGGCTCTCTTTGCCCCTGAGGCGCCCTGTGAGGTGGGTACTCCAACATCCTTTATAGGATTAATACTTAGACGAGCCCAAAACCGTCAAATTTATCTCTTTATTCTAGAAGACACTGATTCCACGACTTCTACCCGAGCTACCGATGGCATAGCCATTATCATACCCTAATGCACCAGCCAAACCCTCTACTCTTTCCTTATTGGTTTGTGTTTCAAGTAAGAAAAAAATAGAGGGGAAAACTTAGCTGTAATGTCGCGGGCCTCTCTAATTGTTGCAACATTACCAGCTTCGCGGGAGTTCCAACTGAGAAGAATCATTTGGCGCGGCGACCCTCCTCGCGGGAGGACGCCCATGGTGCCAATTGTTTAGTTTTCTTTGACGGTGAGGTAGCGTTCTTCAGCTTCTTCTTTTCCCTTGGATAGATGTACTGTGGGGGGAGGAGTAAGGGTCGCCCCCCCTCCCCGCCAATCTGCACTGGTAGCATGTGATGGTTCTCCCTCGGTCATATCTAGCTTCTTCTTAGTAGCAGATTCAGATTCTGGAACCTCGTCCTTGCCATCTACTGTCAATTTCAGAGGACTAGAGATCAAGCCCCTTTAGTAGTTCCCCGAGTTCATCTCCCTTCACCGTAGATGAACTAGATGCCTTGCCTGGAGCCGATCCTGATGCCGCCATGACTAGGGTTTCCCTCAAAGGGTGAAGCAGACACACCTGCAAACACACGAGCTGCCAGGGACAACCGGTGTGGCAGCCGAGTAACGATAATGGACGAAAATATCACGGCGAGGAGCGAGATGCCACTGGAGTATCAAAACCCTAACCGAGAGGGTAAAAATACACTTCCGTGATGATACGAGTTTGTCACAGTAGGTCATGTTTTCTGTCATGCATGTACATCCATGACGATTTTATGACAGAATCAAGATAGTCATACCTGTGCTGTCGTAGAAGTGTTCCGTGACATTACCAAAATTATCATCACGAAAGTGTCCACTTCCATGATGATAAATCACGCGCCATAGAGTTGCTTTCGTCAAGGGTAACTGACACATGGTATCCATCGTAATGGGTCGCCGTTAAGCTATCGGGTTCCGGTTTGGATCCGATAACCCGTTAACAACCCGAAACAATGGGGATTTTCCATGTGTAAAATTCTCAATGGCCAGAGGAACCACATGTCGGCTCACCGTTGGGACGGATGTCATCCACTCATTGGACCGAAGGCGCCTATGATACATCGACACATGGCACCGGCCAACAGAGGCCCATTCCAGTGAAAAGGCTGGCCCCTTTGACTTGGTCAAAAGGTAGCGGGCCGGCCCAAGGAAAGCCTGTTAACGACATGTTCGCATATAGCCCATGTACAACTCGCTAACTCACGGCCCATTACGGCCTACCGGAATTTGGTCTGGTAGCGTCATCTGGGCCGTCCAATATGATTCCAGCCCGTTGTAACTTCTGGCCCATGTATGGCCCATGACGTCTTTCGGCCCATAGGAGGCCCTTTGTAACTCCGAGCCCATTAAAGGCCCGAGACGAAACTAGCCCATAATGAACAGTGTATCGCTTTATACCCATTAATGGCCCATTATTATTTTCCTTTGCCCTTTTTCTTGGAACTAGTGGTCTTGTTAAACATCAACACTTGATGCTCTTTCTTGATTTCTACCTTCGTCGATTTTAGCATCGCGAAGAGCTCAGGAATCGTTTTCGTCATCCCTTGCATATTATAGTTCATCACGAAGTTCCAGTAACTTGGTGATAGTGACTAGAGAACTTTGTCAATCACTATCTTATCTGGAAGATTAACTCCCACTTGATTCAAGCGACTATAGTACTTAGACATTCTGAGCACATGCTCACTGGTTGAGCTATTCTCCTCCATCTTGTAGGCAAAGTACTTGTCATAGGTCTCATACCTCTCGACTCGGGCATGAGTCTGAAATACCAATTTCAGCTCTTGGAACATCTTATATGCTCCGTGGCGTTCAAAACATTTTTGAAGTCCCGGTTCTAAGCCGTAAATCATGGTGCACTAAACTATCAAGTAGTCATCATACCGAGCTTGCCAAACGTTCATAATGTCTACATCTGCTCCTGCAATAGGCCTGTCACCTAGCGGTGCATCAAGGACACAATTCTTCTGTGCAGCAATGAGGATAATCCTCAGACCACGGACCCAGTCCGCATCATTGCTACTATCATCTTTCAACTTATTTTTCTCTAGGAACATATCAAAAATAAACGGGGAGCTACATCGCAAGCTATTGATCTACAACATAGATATGCAAATACTATCAGGAGTAAGTTCATGATAAATTAAGTTCATTTAATCATATTACTTAAGAACTCCCACTTAGATAGACATCCCTCGAGTCATCTTAATGATCACGTGATCCATATCAACTACACCATGTCCGATCATCACGTGAGATGGAGTAGTTTTTAATGATGAAGATCTCTATGTTGATTATATCTACTATATGATTCACGTTCGACCTTTCGGTCTCAGTGTTCCGAGGCCATATCTGCATATGCTAGGCTCGTCAAGTTTAACCCGAGTATTCTGCACATGCAAAACTAGCTTGCACCCGTTGTATGTGAATGTAGAGCTTATCACACCCGATCATCTCGTGGTGTCTCGACACGACGAACTGTAGCAACGGTGCATACTTAGGGAGAACACTTATACCTTGAAATTTAGTGAGGGATCATCTTATAATGCTACCGCCGTACTAAGCAAAATAAGATGCATAAAAGGTAAAAATCACATGCAATCAAAATATGTGACATGATATGGCCATCATCATCTTGTGCCTTTGATCTCCATCTCCAAAGCACCATCATGATCTCCATCGTCACCGGGTTCACCTTGATCTCCATCGTAGCGTTGTTTGTCGTCTCGCCAACTATTGCTTCTACGACTATCGCTACCGCTTAGTGATAAAGTAAAGCAATTACATGGCGATTGCATTTCATAAAATAAAGCGACAACCATAAGGCTCCAGCCAGTTGCCGATAACTTTTACAAAACATGATCATCTCATACAACAATTTATACCTCATCATGTCTTGACCATATCACATCACAACGTGCCCTGCAAAAAGTTAGATGTCCTCTACTTTGTTGTTGCAAGTTTTACGTGGCTGCTACGAGCTTCTAGCAAGAACCGTTCTTACCTACGCATCAAAACCACAACGATTTTTCGTCAAGTGTGCTGTTTTAACCTTCAACAAGGACCGGCCGTAGTCAAATTCGATTCAACTAAAGTTAGAGAAACAGACACCCGCCAGCCACCTTTATGCAAAACAAGTTGCATGTTTATCGGTGGAACCGGTCTCATGAACGTGGTCATGTAAGGTTGGTCCGGGCCGCTTCATCCAATAATACCGTCGAATCAAAATAAGACGTTGGTGGTAAGCAGTATGACTATTATTGCCCACAACTCTTCGTGTTCTACTCGTGCATATCATCTACGCATAGACCTGGCTCGGATGCCACTATTGGGAACGTAGCATGCCATTTCAAAAAAGTTCCTACGATCACACAAGATCTATTTAGGAGATGCATAGCAACGAGAAGGGGAGAGTATGTCCATGTACGCTCGTAGACCGAAAGCAGAAGCGTTAGGTTAACGCGGTTGATGTAGTCGAACATCTTCACGATCCAACCGATCTAGTACCGAACGTACGACACCTCCGAGTTTTGCACATGTTCAGCTCGATGACGTCCCTCGAACTCTTGATCCAGTAGAGGCACGAAGGAGTCGATGAGTTCCGTCAGCACGACGGCGTGATGACGGTGTTGGTGAAGTGATCCGCGCAGGGCTTCGCCTAAGCACTATGACAATATGACCGGAGGAGTAAACGGTGGAGGGGGGCACCGTACACGGCTAAACAATTGATGTGCTTTGGGGTGCCCCCCCGCCCCCGTATTTAAAGGAGGAGGGGAGGAGGCCGGCCACAAGGGGCGCGCCAAGGAGGGGGGAGTCCTACTAGGACTCCACACCTAGTAGGGTTCGGCCCCCCTATATTTCCTTCTTACGAAGAGGGGGAAAGGGGAAAGAGGTGGAGAGGGAGAAGGAAAGGGGGGCCGCGCCCCCCACCCCTTGTCCAATTCGGATTGGCTTGGGCGCGCGCGCCACCTCCCGTGGCCTGCCTCCTCCTCTCCACTATGGCCCATGCGGCCCATTAACTTTCCCGGGGGTTCCGGTAACCTCCCGGTACTCCGAAAAATCCCCGAACCTCTTCGGAACCATTCCGGTGTCCATATATAACCTTACAATATATCAATCTTTATCTGTCGACCATTTCGAGACTCCTCGTCATGTTCGTGATCTCATCCGGGACTCCGAACAACCTTTCAGTCACCAAAACACATAACTCATACAATACCTATCGTCATCGAACGTTAAGCGTGCGGACCCTACGGGTTTGAGAACTATGTAGACATGACCGAGACACCTCTTCGGTCAATAACCAATAGTGGAACCTGGATGCTCATATTGGTTCCCACATATTCTACAAAGATCTTTATCGGTCGAATCGCAATGTCAACATATGTTATTCCCTTTGTCATCAGTATGTTACTTGCCCGAGATTCGATCGTCGGTATCTTCATACCTAGTTCAATCTCGTTACCGGAAAGTCTATTTACTTGTTCCGTAGTGCATCATTCCGTAACTAACTCATTAGTTACATTGCTTGCAAGGCTTCATACGATGTGCATTACCAAGAGGGCCCAGAGATACCTCTCCAATACTCGGAGTGACAAATCCTAATCTCGATCTATGCCAACGCAACAAACACCTTCAGAAATACCTATAGATCATCTTTATAATCACCCAGTTATGTTGTGACGTTTGATAGGACACAAGGTATTCCTCCAGTATTCGGGAGTTGCATAATCTCATAGTCAAAGGAATATGTATAAGTCATGTAAAAAGCAGTAGCAATAAAACTTAACGATCATTATGCTAAGCTAACGGATGGGTCTTGTCCATCACATCATTCTCCTAATGATGTGATCCCGTTCATCAAATGACAACACATGTCTATGGTTAGGAAACTTAACCATCTTTGATTAACGATCTAGTCTAGTAGAGGCTTAGTAGGGACACTGTGTTTTGTCTATGTATCCACACATGTATCAAGTTTCCGGTTAATACAATTCTAGCGTGAATAATAGATATTTATCATGACATAAGGAAATATAATATAACAACTTTATTATTGCCTCTATGGCATATTTCCTTCACATATTACATCCACTGGGCATCAAAGTTCGCCACCAGTGCAAATATAGGGAACAAAGCAGCATATTACATACACTGGCCGTCTAAATTGGCCACCAGTGCAAATAAACGCGGCATCAAAACAAGTCCATAACTGAAACAACTTCAGAAGAGCTCAGGAAACGTTATCCTGGGTATCCACCATGCTGGCAATAAGCTTAGCAAGCTTATTAGCTTTGTCCTGTTTGGCTAAAATCCTCCAACGCCTGCTGTTGCACTAGAAATTATGCTTCTGAATGCTCCAGGGACTTCCGCAGTCCTTCGGCTTCTTGTCGCAACACAGCTGATCGATGTCTTTCAGCTTGTAGTTGAGACTCAAGAAATTGGACTAATTCAGACAGTGAGTTTGAATAGCTTGTGCCAGCGATAGTGGCCAGTAACTCGAACACTAAACCAAGACATGGTTTTGGGGTTGTCTCACTGTCTTCAAGATAGTTTTCCTTAGCTGTTTTATCAGCTTTGTTGGAGACCAACAAGGATGTATCACTATCCTGAACCTTATCTACATTGCTTCCTTTACCATTGCTTAATAAGGCACTCTTCCCCAATATTCTGCTAGCATTCTAAACGAAGAAACAAGCAGACACATAACATGTTTAGCATGTACTAGTATATGAAACTCATTTCGGTGAACCAGTTAATTAGTAAGGTGGACATGATTAAACTACCAATTCTTCTTTTGCCAAGTAGTACATAATAAAAACATCAAACAAACATATATCTATGTCCTATGGTCACTGCATTGTCTTGCCAAATCAAAATAAAGACACGGTTCAAATCATATCAGTTCAAGACAAAGCAGTACTGAAAGAATACAAAGCGTGGGAAACTACACTGCACAACAAGATTTCAGATGGGTACCACGGGTCTACATGTACAACAACACTATTGGATCAGTTGTGATGCTAGTAATGTGCATGATATGAGAAGTCAACTATATACACAATTGAAATTGAAATCAACAGAGCTATTTATAAGAGCAAACCTGTTAAAGAAACATGCGTAAACATACATGTTGTGCCATTGGAGTTTTGATTGGATCCTTCAATTTAAAAATAAGTTTGTATGAGTAAATACAGTGATACAAGAGCAAAGCAGTATGCACGATAACAATGGAATCTTAAATGAGAACAATTGTTCTTCAGGTTTAAGCACTTGTTCTACATGAACAGAGTATTGTAAGACGCAGGCATATAATACTTAAAATAAAAATGAGCTCATAAAGCTTTCCACATTCTTGGTTCGGGACCAGTACAGAACAAGGCATTCCCAGTCATCGTCCAGTAAATGTGTCTCGGGAGAACGTAAGGGAATTTGATGAGTTTCTTTGCCAGTGAAGTACGTTTTCTTCAGGTAATTCCGATATTGCCACCAAGCATTCTTGAAGATAGCAGATGTATTAGCACAGGTTACCTCATCCTGAGTTTCCAAATCAGTCCTTCTCTATAGAGAAAAATGGGAATTTTTTTGTATTATAACCATGACTAGATCGTGCCAGCGCGCGTTGCTGCGCCCATCTATTTTTACAATAGAATGGTAGGAACTCTTGTAAATATAATGATAGTTTGACATATGAAAAAAAACTGAATTTCCATAAGTTGTGCTCACATTGATAAGTTATACTAAAACTTTATTAGGTTTTCCACAAAATTGTGTGGCAGTAAGGATGAGTGGGTGTTTATTGGCATGTGCACATTCATCTCGATGAACCACAAGTAGGTTAGGAATATATATAAGAGAACGCATGAATGGGCTGCAGTTCATGAAAATCCCATGATATGAGATTGCAAAAATCAACCCACATAATTCATAAAAAGAAAGGATAACATCTAGTATTCAAACTATGTGTTGCCAAAGCAGCACGCACAACAGATCATGTGATAGTACATGAAGGTTTGGAAATGCAAGAAGGATTTGCCTACTACACAGACTTCGAGAATCATCAGAAATATATTGGAGGAGAAGCACAAGGAGTTGCAAGAAGCACATTCATATCTCTAAGTGATATGCTAGAGTTTCCTTCCACGAAGATAACCATTCATTCCATGAAAGCTAACCGCTTATGCACTATATCTTTAGCACAAAAATGAAACCTAAGGTTCTTGCTTGCAAGTCAAAACAAAAACAAATGAAAGTTAGCCCCTTCAAGTGTAAAAGGTTGTTTAGAAGAAATTTTCAAGCACGACCACTGGATCATAGCCTACCAAAGAGCAGAACATAACCGTACTTCCTTAACATCTCTTCTCACAATAATAATGAGCACTGTGACTTCAGAATTAAAATGACAATTTTTCACTATCACCATTGGTCCATCAGTCTATTCCTAAATATGTATACACAAAATAAAAAGGGAATAAAGCATCGAGTAACTTCCCTTGAGCCCTAACATAAAAAAGAGCACCCACATATCACAATATGCATTACAACTAACATGATATTAGTTATAACTAACATTAGCAAGTTATTTTTACAATATTATAGTCTAGAAGGTCTCCATTGCCCAAGTTTCACTAACTCAAATTTCTTCCCCGTCTCTTATGTCATCCTCCTTGATTTTTTTAATTTTTAGTTAGAAATTGAATGATGTAAATGAATCACTCTGCTATAAGGCTATTCTACTAGTGGTCAGGTTGGTACTATCCGGAAAGGCTAAGCATACTTTTTTTCAAAGTTCAATCTATTTCATGGGGTTAGGCATCTTTATAGATTGTGGGACTGATATAGACAATATTTGTTCTTCTGTATACAACTTCAGAATACAAGTGATATCACATACATCGTCATAAATAAAAAGAAGACACCCTAATCTTTCTATTGCAATGCAGGTTCTTTGCCTTCCCTACGTATAGGACTCACATGCTTCATCAGCTAGGCCTTAATTTTGATCACCTAATCTTCCAATTGATTGGCTTATTTCTATCTAACTTTGTCCAATTTTAAATGTTCCATTTCTCAATTTATGAAAAGGCTTGTAATGCATATGCTTGGTTGATCAAAGTAATCATGCGCCCTTGGCTTGATCAAATGCATGCTTGCTAAAAAACATTATTTTTTGGTTCCTAATAACTTATTACCCCATAGCCAATCATATTTTAGAACCTGACGGGTGCCAACAACTTCCACGATCAGATTGTGCCACGCTAATCTGAAATTGAGAATCGAGTTACAGAACATTATGAATGGGAGCTTTAATACTAAAGCATTTATTAATGCCATGCGTGGGTACCTAAACTGTTGTTTCGTTTTCTCTTTGTGGTAATTGATGTTTATGTAAGGCCATATACGCTCCTCATGAGAGCAAACACACCCCTATGTTATAGATAGTTTCTTCTTGGAAGATGAATGAGTCTTGAGATGTACTGTAGCAGGTATGTTTTCTTTCTTGGATTCGTAATTTTGTTTACTTGACTGAATCTATCAAACAAAGTGATGAATGTTCTCTTTTTTGAATAGTATGCTCTCTGATGGTGCAATGGCCGCCACTTTGGAACCTTCGGTTACCCAAAATACTAAACAAAACTCTGAATTGCCATCTCCTGATACGCATTGTGAGGTTTATTTATTTTTCACATTTTCCCTGTCAAAAGGATAACGCCTTCTGCTCTTGCATAGAATTTAACTCTTCAAATGATGGAACATTTATTCCACCATCTCAACTAAGCAATACTTTTAGGACTGGGCCACACAGAGCACGATGCCCTTCAAACACTTAATTTTTTAGTGTTCTCAAAAGAAAAAATAAACTCTATATTACAGGTTTATTCAGCTACTATTTCTTCAGTCAGCACATCGAGAGTTCACCACAAATATAACCAACACACACACTTGGTCTTCCTTTCATATGAAACTAACATGGCAGCACGCTGATTACAGACTCAGACAACTTGTGAGTATAAAGAGCAATATGAAAAAGGAAAAAAATCATCAAGCTAGAGAAGCTGCATTCATTTGTGAGTACTTCCGCATGTGAGATAGCGCATAAATTTAGGTAACTGAGGCAAAAGAGCACACTGATACTAACGTGTCCGTTAGCCATTGTATGCCGTAAGATTCAAGTGAAAAAGAGTAAGAAACCCAACAGTCCTTCCTTGTACAGAACCCACATTTTTTGTAGACACAAAGAACAAAATCAATAAAGAAAAAAAATAACAAAGATGGAGGAAGAATTGCAAGAAGAGGAGATGCGGGAGGGAGGGACAATTGGAACGAATTGGAAACCTAAGAATCACCCATCGTTGCTGTAGAGTGATTTGGCGAAGTGAGGAGAGTGGGGAAGGAGCAGCGACAAGGTTGGGATTATATGGGCGTGCATGAATTGAATGAAAATTATAAATCACCAATTGTAAATGATGCAATAATAGGCATCTGGTGCATCGACTATTAGTAATGGCTGATTAAACTATCGATCAATCAGTGTTGGATTGGTGATAGAACTTACGTGTGCCCGTTTGCTGCTACAGACCATCCTACCACGCCGTGCAATCGAACGGACTGAGAAAATCGAGGCGGCCCCGTGCCCCGTCGCCCGGCGAGGCACTACCCAAACCAGCGCGGCCAGCATGGTTCCGTTGCTCCGGCCATGCATCGGTCGTTGACCCAGGCCAAGTCGCCTCTAGAGAGAGCCGCCACGCGAAGGGGTGGGAGGTCTACGAATTTGCTGATCAAGACAACTTTTTTTAGGGAAGACACATACATGCCTGTAAGGTAGGGTGAAAAGGCCCATTAAGCCAAAGTTTACGACATATGCGACAAAATGTGACCAGAGCAGCGGCCCATAAAGGTTCGCGCTCATTAACAGCAAACTAAACCTGCCCAGGGGCGATTGAGAGAAAATCTGACGGCCAGAAATGCCTTAAACTGATGATCCAAGGGCTCAAAATGCTAATGGTCTGAGAGGGCAGGAAAAGTGCTCAGTTTTAATATCTCTAAATGGAGGTAGAATGTATGGGACAAAGCAAAGTAATTGCCATGAATAACATTACTTACACATAACTCCTGGACAAACACCTGCAACTGGCATTTTCCTTCATCTTCAGTATCATATTTCCATGATGGGAAGATACACACATAGGATTTAACAACATCAAATGCGATAGATGCTAAACTACGAATGGTTGGTTGTGCTTCCTCCACAGGAATAGGTGTACTAACTGGTGGAGTTGGGGTTCACTGTGGTAGTATTGGCGCTTTGGGCACTGGAGCTGCCTTACTAACTGCTCTTGTTTGGGAGCTCTATGGTGGAGATGGTGCTGTGTCAACAGGAACTGGGTTACTATCTGTTGGGGTTGGGGTTAGATTGGGTGAAGCTGGTTCTCTGTCCATCGCAATAGGGGTACAATCCGCGAGAGTCTGGGTTATGTGTGGTAGGGCTGGTTCTCGTGCATGTACAACCGGGGTGCTATCTCCACCAAGAGGTATCACTGTTTTATTTGAAGACCGTCTTTTTACTCCTCTAGATACTGCCATCACCCGCTCCAATTCAAATGGCTGATAAACAGGAAACATAGTTGAATGTACACACATTGTATGAGAGACAGATGCAATAGATAGTGTGGAAAAAGAGGGCATTAAATAGTTGACATGTATATTGTTTAACTAAAAAGGATAGCATGACATAATTTCACATATATGATGTCTATCTAAACTGGATATCATAGCATGACATAATTCAAAGATATGATGACTAACTAAACACGATGGCATGAGATAATTATATGATGTCTTTAGTAAACAGGTTCACATGACATAATTCACATACATGTTATCTAAGTAATCAGGATCGCATGATTTAATTCACATATGTGATTTATATGCTAAGCAGAGGGCATTCGCATATATGATGTCTGAACTAAGAACATGGTGTTGAATATTGTGTATATGATGTCTAAACCATGCAATGCAAGACACCATATGCATGATATGAGCAGTATAACCATGCCAAGTTAGAGCATACACCTCGGTGGGGAATAGGACTAGTCATCATCTCTCAATCCATCTCGAGGAGCTATCGGGACCCAAAGAAGAGATCTGCTTTGACAGTAGCACTGCATCGCTGAATACCTTGTTTTCTCCAGATTTTTCCATCACCCACTCAAATGGCTGATTCATAGGAAGAGTAGTTTAATGTACAAACATTATCGAAAAATGGAAATGTAGTAAAGAAAAGGATGGGCAAGATATCATTCAAATATATGATGCCTGGTTAAACATGATGGCATTGCATATTTCACATATATTATGGTTGGCTAAAAGAGATGAGACTGCATAATTCCCATATATGATATAGAAAACTAACAGGTGGCATTACAGAACATGTCTAAACTAAGCAGATGACATATATGATGTCTAAAGTAGGCACTGCAAGGCAACATATGCATGATATGACTAACATCATCATGCCAAGTTAGAGCAAACACCTTGGGGGTAAATAGGAGTGGTCACCAAATGCAATCCTCCTCGAGCAGATATCTTCCTCGGATTACAATGCGGAGAGGGAGGTTTTCCTTGAACCCACCATGAAGCGATGTCTGCATGACATTGTATTGCCGCGCAAAACTCTTCTCTTTTTTTTCTACATGTTCAGCATGACTGTGTACAATATTTGACATGCATATGAAAAAATATAGTGAGATTATGTAAGGAGAGCATGCAGAAATCTAGAGTGATGGTAACAACCAGTGGATGGATACAAAAATAATGATAGCAGGCTGATGATAGCTTTAATTTAATAAAAAGACAGATGATGATTGCTTTACTATTTGTTTCCCACCCAAGATGAACAACATAGGCATACCCTAGGTGAACCAGAAAATAGACAGAGATACTATTCATTGCCGCCTCGATATGTGCCCCACAACTAATTTTAAAGCTCAAGTTTGAACATTAATTTGGACCTGACTTGGAGTCTAAGAGGTGAACATGACGATAAAGTAGTAGGTAATATTAAGCAATGCATAACATAAGCAGAAACAAAAGAGTGTGACCTCTCTTATGGACCCGTGTACTCCTCAGGTTCATCTGCTGAGTCGATGATGGTCATGCCGTTGCGGTGGGGCCGGCGGCAGGGAAGGAGATCTGAGGCGACGAAAGATGGTCAGGAGTCGTGATGTCTGGTTTGGTGGATGCTTCTATCGATGGAGCAGCTCAGGTGAGGTGGGCGACGTCGCGGCAGGAGAAGGACAAACCACACAAAGTTTTCTTTGACACCTACCTGTAACTGAAGTAATTCTGTAAGGGCTCCTTTGGCTTGCAGGATTCTAAAAATGCAGGGATAGGAAAAACACCGGAATAGGATAGGAACGCACGTGGGAAACAGAGAATTTGTAAACATAGGATTTCTGTGAACTTGGGTGTTTGGTTCACAGGAATTGGAAGAGCAGAGGAATGCAAAGAAACATGGCCAAATTAAAGTGAAACCATATGAAAGCATGTATAGTTAGAATGTTATTCTGCCGCTAATGCACTTGGTCTTGTTTTCATGCATAGGATTTTGAAAAGTAGGTCCAGGTGGATGTTTTGCTCCATTCCTTTCAACAAAATGCATGAATAATTGAATAGTAGAGTGCCATAGGAAAATTTCCTATTGCTATGTTTTTCCTTCAGTTTTTCCTTTGAACCAAAATAGCCCTGATGGATCGACATGAATGTAGAGTAATAAGTGATGCAACAAGTGCACAACCTATTTGCCGTAGCTGTGTCGACCTCGACATCATTGGGTTGGTCCCTGAAGAAGTTGAGACAGAGGTGGCTGTCGGAGGTGTGGAGGAAGATCTGAGGAATCATGAAGCGGCGTCCGAGGCCTTTGCTCATTGTGATGGATGGTTCCATCGTTGGAGCAGCTCGGCGAGCCGTAAGGCGTCGAGGTGAAGCGGTACAAGATATACATCGTTAATCTCAAGTGGGATTCTAATAGCATCTCCAATAGATGATGTAAAATACATTACCAAAAAGTGATAGATGTAAAATTTACATCACCAAAAAACACCTGACTACAATAGATGAGGTAAAAACTGTTGACTCTGGACTTAACTGTCGAAACTGAAATTTACTGTGGAATCTGAATGTTACTGTCAAAACTGAACAAACTGATAGCAGAGAGGCACTTCACATGTATTTTAGGCCGCTCGAGCACTAGTAGTAGAGAAACAGTGATCTAAATCAACAGGCGATCGACGGGGAACACAGTAGCAGATAGCAGTCGAAGCAACATCGCCTGGAGGAGTAGCGCGAACTAGAGCCAGAGCAGCAACTCGTGTAGCTGCGAGTCGTGTACCAAAGATCGGCGCGTGGCGAGAGCAAGAGCGAGCGATGCACAAGCGAGGGGGAGAAGAGCAGCAGCACGAGCGAGGGGAGAGCAGAGCAGCAGCGCGAGCGAGCGAGCGAGAGCGGGAGCAGCAGCAGCAGCGCGAGTGAGCGGGAGCGGGAGCAGCAACAGCAACGCGAGCGAGCGAGCGAGCGAGAGCCAGAGCTACAGCAGCTGATCCGGCTGGTATGGACGCTGCTGCCGAAGGGGCCTCACACTGGGGTAGAGCCGCCGTGGAGATGTCGCCCGCGGTGCCGGCTTCGAGGTAGCCGCGCCATGGGGGTGCGGGATGGAGCACGGTCGGCGCCGGGAGGTCGAGTTAAGGAGAAGCTGCGATGCGATGAGTGTACAACCTCTTTGGTGGCGCCGAGTAGGCCTCGGCTTCATCCTAGGAGTTGGTGAGGATACTGTGGTTCCGGTGGAGGAGGTTAAGGCGACGCTGTGGGGATGGAGCAGCCGCGATAGACGAGGCGATCATCGAAGCAGCTCCTTGGAGGTGGAGGACGGGGCGGCTGAACCTGCGGGACGAAGAGATCAACGACGGATCCTCATCCGGGGAGGTGGATGAGGGACGTCGAGCTGTTGCGGTGGACGAAACCGTCGGGGAAGAGGCTCTGACTGGGCAGCAGTGAGGTGGTGGACTGAGGAGGGTGGGGTTTCGCGACTGGAGCAAAGAGGTTATGGCGGCCTGGGATTTCGGATGGCGAAAAGGAGGCGATGGGATGGGGGACCATGACTTAGGGACGCGCTTATCCAAAATGTAGGTTGTGTTACAAAAGTATCCCCACCAATTTGAACTAGCGGCCTTTTCGGCTCAGGGTTAGAAGGGGGATTTCGTGTGTCGGGATTTGGCAGCTGGAGGGAGTTTTCGCGCGCATTGTAATTTCAGGATAGCAAGGCAGGTTGTGAAGGCGCGAGTTTTGGGAGCACGATATCTGAATTTTCGGGATATAGCAAGGCGCGGGTTGAATTTTAGGGACAAGCCTAACGTGTAATATTGTACGTACCAAATCAATTCGCACTTCCCTCAACAAAAAAACAAAAAAAAATAAAACTATTCACACCACACAAAGAGAGAGTCTTGTCCCGTTTTTACTGTACAAATGCTATTCAAAGCTATGAATCATGTTATGTCCAATTAAATTTTTTCACTGGCTGTATAATGCATGTAACCTACTCATACCAACATTTTAGTGCATTCCAAATGTCTATACTACCGCTGAAAATCAAACTAAATTTGAATTCGTTTCTCTATTTGAATAAGAATCTACAATCATGATCGTTGCCAACTCAAACCATCATTCGTGTATTATCTTAACAACACACCACATGATTACCATAGAGATAGATATGAACTATGTGTACTATATGAACTCGAATTCAAATTTTTGAATACACTTGATGTTGATTCCAAATAATAGTACATTTGATGTACTAACTAGATCTTCATAATCTAAACCATGTTCCATACGTACACCGTGTTTATCACACAAAGTATAGTGCCCCGCCCCCTACATTATGACAATTATTTAGCCCTGACCTGCAAAAGCCACACATTATCACAAATTATAATCAATGTTCTATATATTATATGTAGTAATAGTAAGATGCCCATGTGTTGCACCAAACGTCAAGATGCATTTGTATGAGTAGTTTATCCTGTGGGAGAAAAGGATGAATGAGGGAAGGCCTTATTTGCAAATGTGGAGAGGGGTGTGGGTATCTTTTTTCAAAATTTCCATAGTTTCCTTCCTATCCGTCAGATATAAATCGGACGGCCTATATTGCAGGATGGCAGGCACACCATCATCACCAACTCTCTCTCTCTCTCTATATATATATACAGACGGTCTATTCTACTAATATTAGCAGAATAACTATTCTGATAACACTTCCGCACTACATGCTCAATGCAAGTGCACTGCATCTTCTTGACGCCGGGCACTGCAATGCTTTCACGGGAGAACTGCTTCATTTTCTGGTGTTCCGCCCGCGTTTTCTGTGTGGAATCGGGTGTTGCTGGATGATTCAGTTTGTGTCTACATGTCATTTTAGCTTTATTCTTTCTAATTTATAGGAAAATCTACTAAAGTGCTTGCAAATCGAGGGATTTGGCGGACGAGCTTTCTCTGTTCGTTCGTGTTCGCGTCAGATGTGATTTTTTTGTGGTCGTATGTTATTTTTAGTAGGAATTCTTTGGTTGCGTTCGTTTTAATCGGTCCTTTCACTCTATAATTTGTTAATTTTTAGGAGTTAGTTTTCACTTTTTTGTTATTTTGATTGTTGCGGCGGGTGAACTTCGACCGCTCCTCTGTTCTTGTCGATTTTTTTGGTTTTGCTCGTCCATGCGTGTTTGAATATTGTAATTACTGTTGCTATAGGTTTGAATTCATTGTATTGCGGGTATAATTGTCATTTTTTGAATCGCATTCTTGAAATGAAAGCTGATGTTGTTCGTCGCGTTGCCGTGTCTCCCGTGTAAATTTTTCGGGGGTATTTTTCTATAGTTTAGTGGCTGTACAATTTTTAGGCGAGTTATGGAATTGCGAGTGAAATTGACACCTCTGTTAGTCTATCACATGTCTGTAGTTTTACTGCTTTAATTTTTTTTTGTAGTCGTGGCATACGTTGTAGTGCACTGCATTTTCTTTGGTAGTGTACTTCGTTGTAGCTGCATTACAGTGGTTATGGTTGTTTATGAGATTTCTCCTTTTCTTAAACTGCATTTTGTGTTCTAGATGACTGCATAATATGCATTTACGTACTACATTAGTAGTGTTGTTAATGTTCAATCCTGCTATTAGAATGGATGGTCCATTATACGCTTTTGTTAGCTGAATAGTAATTATAAGAATTTTTTTGAACTGCATACTATGAGAATTGTTCTTGAACATGATATGTTAACTGCAAAGTTTCGACCATTTGCATTTCATTGTTACTGTTCAGAGGGCTGTTAGTACCACACTATGTGCTTGAGAGAATTGCATTACTGCCAACAACAACTTTGTCTAAAAAAGATTATAAATTGAGGCAGTTGAGGTTGCATACATTAAATAAGCATCGTTCAAATTGTCTGATGGACATAATTTTAAAAGCATACAGCATAACCAAAGCATTAGAAATATTGGTTGCTTCATATTAGACAGCCTAGAGTGCAGATATTGTAAACTTGATGGAGTCTTTTTCTTTGTAGAAAAACACCATGGCCACTTCTCCGACCTCAAAGCCATTCTGGGAGACAAAATCTTTCCAACCAGTAGTTATGTTGATGCAGTCTTCAGAGTTGATGTGGTAGGCAGCTTGCATGTCTGCATACCCATTCTTGTGTTCTGTCCCCAAAGTAACCTTTCCTGAACTCGGAGCATGAAATTTTATTGTGGATGGCAGTTTCTGCATATTGGAATGGGTGGAAAAAGAATTTTATAAGTAAACAACAAATGTTTTTCTTTTATACTTAGTATGATATGTTTATGTTGACTTAAATAGTTACACACACACACACACACACACATATATATATATATATATATATATATATATATATATATATATATATATATATATATATATATATATATATATATATATATATATATATACTGCTATTTTCTAAAGTAGTTGCAATGTATGAACAATCTTATATACATAATTGACCCTAGTTTCTTTGGGATATATATTATCTTGCAACATGGTTGCCTTTGTAATGTCGATAATAGTGTACTTCTCCGGCATGTTGAGATAACTGCAACACTTATCTACTCACCCTTTTTTGTTAAATGCATTGGGATTACAGATCTAACTAGTGTCGATACCTGGTGTGGTACTGAAAAAAGATAGGTGGAAGCATCTAGTCTTAATAGCTAACAAATCTGAACAACAATACAAATTTTGTTTTGTATTTTTGTTGACACTACTGAAAAAATTGATTGAACTATATATTCAGATGTGTATTTGCAGGCTAGATTACGTCCAAAATTTTGAGGGAAAAAACATACCCAAATTTCCTGGAGATCTGCGGTTGTGAGGCGATGAAGAAATGACCCACGAAACCCCCTGTTGGGTATCATCAGGCACCCAAGCATGCTGCGCCACTCGGTGTTGGTGAGCTCTAGACCTTCTGCATACATGCATGTGTCCGCTACCGGCGCCATCCTTGCCAAGCACCCGCACTTACAGGTCCATGGCGGGTTCAAGGAATTCGGAGAAGAGTCAGGATGGGATGAACCCTAGATCTATGATTTGAAGAAAATGAGGAACGGGGGGAGGAGTTGTGTTAGTCTGTAGCACGAATGGATAAGTTTTTATGCAACCAATTGAGCAATGGATGTAATAAATGGTGTGGTTGGTGTTAGGTGGTGGATTGGTTCTGATTCAGTGTACACGAATGCATTTTAGAAGCAACATGACTGCTTACTTGAAAATAGCAAACTGCATTGTCATATCACGACGAACTGCGAACGCGTGGTTGGGCCTGTATTTGTGTATGGTATGTAGGATTTTTTTTAATTTTTAGTGGCCTCTTTTTTTGTTGGCCCTGTGTTCGGGTAGTGAAGACGCAATTGGGCCCAAGTGGGCCTGTGAGCACGGCTGATTTTGTTGCTACGGCGAACTGCATTGCGTAACAGAGTGCACTGCATACTTCTACTGCCACGTACTGCATCTTGTTTTTGCCTCTACTTACTGCAGTCCCTGGTACGGGAGGGGTAGGGGAAGGGGGGGGGGGTGCCCCCCCACTTTTTTTTGAACTTATTGTTTTTTCTTAGTCGGCCTTGTTGGGTCTGTGTTCGGGTAGTTTAGAGATGAACTTTGGCCCAAGTCGGCCTGTGAGCATGGCTGGTTCCCGGTTCGCTGTGTGTGCACTCTAATGTTTAGTCCCACCTCGCCGCCAGAAGGCGCGCTCGACCTATTTATAAGCGATGGCGAGGCATACCGGTCGAACTCCTCTAGTTACTTATTTGGGCGCTTATACACGGCGCTCGCAACTTTATTGTCTCTGACCTGTGGGCCCATTTGTGGCCGGCCCGATGCATTGTGACTCAGAACGACTCACCTTCTGTGGGCGCAGACCTATTCTGAGGCGGCTTGGGCGATGGCGTGCCTTTACATTGATCGGGGTTACATCGCATGTGCACACATTACATCTTCGCATGTATAGTTCTCATATTTTTGTTTCCGTGTTTTTGGTGTTATGTAATCTTTTTTTCCAATGTATGGGAATGCACTGCTTAGTAAATCATACGCGTAATGCATTGATTATGGTTCTGTACTGCACGTTCATATATTTCTGCACTGCATTGATTATTTACGTGTTTGCGTTTTTCTTTTTGTGTTTTTGCTCTTATGTATTCTTTTTCAAATTTAGGTTCATGCACTTCTTTGTTGGTTATGTTAAAACTTCATTCGACATAATCTGTACTGCATTCGTACACAATTTGCACTGCATGCGTCCTTCTTGCACACTGCAACTTATTTTTTGTTTTGTGCACTGCTCGAATCTAATGATACATGAGCAGACAACAGAAAACAAATTATCACAGGTATTCCGTACGATAATTTCATCACCAGCAAACTAAGTTTAACAGAAAGCAAACTAACGTAATCAAAGTTTATCATTACAAGCGATTCTGCATGGCAAGCAAACTAGGTTCAGCACACAAGCAAACTAACAATACATAAGCAAACAACATAAAGCAAATTTGATGATAATTCTAAAAGAACGCTGGCATTGTTGGCTCTTGGCTGGCACCATCTTCTTCTTCACCAGTTAGGCTCTTCCCATCCCAGCTGCTCCTGGCGCGCTTCTTCGAGGGCTCCTCCTTCTCCAACTTTGCACGGTGAAGGCCGTCCTGGGTGAGGGTGATGCGGTTCCATATCTCGTACGCTGCGTAGGCGTCCTTTTTTGCGTACTCGATGTGCCTCATGGACAGAGGCAGGCTGGCCCAGCGCTTGTGCTTGTCGTCAGTGATCTTCTTCTTCATGTTGTAGTAGTAGTCGTCGATGAGCATGCCGGAGACGTCTCCAAGGGAGTCCAACGCCTTGGTTGCCTCGGGCACCCTCCACTCCTTCTGGATGTCGACGAAGTTGGCGACCTCCAGTTTGACACGCTCCAGCCTGGTTTTGTCACCGTCGATGGAGAAGCCTGCAAAGGTGTACCTGGGGTCGGCGAGGAAGTTGTCGAAGACGGTGCACCTTTCAGAAGCGCTCATTTGGAAGAGCAGCACCGGGTGATTCTTGCCGATGGAGAGCTGGCAGAGGGCGGGTTTCTGCGTCGCTTCAGGCTCGTTGTCATACTCGAGATCAATGCCAACGATCTTGTGGCGCTGGAGGCTGAGGTGGCGCTCGTACTGCGTGAGGGAGATCGCCATCTGCTTCTTGTCATTGGTGTGGATGACGTGCAACTTGGTGTTGCCGTGCGCCTCCACGGCCTTGTCGCCGTTGTACTCGTCGGTGAACGTCATCGCCGGTAGCAAGGCTTGGTGCTTTTGCGTTGATATGGGGCGATTTGGTGGCAGCGCAATGGATACTTGTGTTGTTGTGGATGAGAAGGCCTCTGGCAGGGGTCTGAATTTAAGTGGAGGGCGTGGGGTGGGATGGCCGCGTCGGATGAACTGCATGATCACGCTGACGACGCGGTTGTGCAGATCGTGGGTTGGTGTTGCATCTGTGATCGTGGGCTTGTGGCGATGGAACTGCTCTGATTGGGTGGTTGTATGCGAACGTGGGTTTTTTTAAGGTGGTTTTATTTTATTTTTGATCTGTATTTTTTTAACCACCACTTTTCTGTGCGAACGGGCATTTTGTCATGTTTTATATATGTATACTGCGTGACAACATAACTGCATTGCTTATACTTCAGCACTGCATCAGGTACAAAGCAGAACTGCACTTGTGTATACATGTGTGTACTTCATCGTTTTTTGCGTGTCCTTGTTATAGGCTTTGGTGTTTTTCTTTGTGTTCTATGCCGTGTATTTAATCATGTAGGTAATCCGGAACTGGATTGCCATACCGCACTGCATCGCGTAACGTAACACACTGCATTTTTCTACCGCTACGTATTTGCACTGCATTGCTACGGTGAACTGCATTGCGTACCGGATTGCACTGCATACTTCTACCGCAACGTACTACATCTTGTTTTTGCCTGTACTTACTGCAGTCCCTGGTACGGAGGGGTAGGGGAAGGAGGGGTGGGGTGGGGTGCCCCTCCCCCATTTTATTTTTTGAACTTATTATTTTTTCTTAGTCGGCCTTGTTGGGCCTGTGTTCGGGTAGTTTAGAGACGCACTTGGGCCCAAGTCGGCCTGTGAGCACGGCTGGTTCCCGGTTCGCTGTGTGTGCGCTCTAATGTTTAGTCCCACCTCGCCGCCGGAAGGCGCGCTCGTCCTGTTTGTCATACCGGTCGAACTCCTCTGGTTACTTATTTGGGCGCTTATACACGACGCTCGCAGCTTTATTGTCTCTGACCTGTGGGCCCATTTGTGGCCGGCCCCATGCATTGTGACTCAGAACGACTCGCCTTCTGTGGGCGCATACCTACTACGAGACTGGCTGGGGCCGGTAGCACCTGGGTGGTCAATTTTTTTCTTTGTATTTTTTCAATGTCGTGGCGTGCACTGCTTTTTGGTAAATCATCCGTGCACTGCATTGATCAGGGTTATGTACGGCATGTGAACGCATTCCCTACTGCATGTACAGTTCTCATTTTTGTTTCCGTGCTTTTGCTCTTTTGTAATCTTTTTTTTCCAATGTATGAGACTGTAGTGCTTAGCAAATTACAATTGTACTGCATTGATTATGGTTATGTACTACATGTTCGTGTACTTCCGCACTGCATTTATTATTTTCGTGTTCGCGTTTTTCTTCATCGCTGTGTTCTATGTCGTGTATATATTCATCTACATAATGCAGAACTGGATTGCTATAGCGTACTGCATCGTTTAACGAAATGCACTGCATTTTTCTAGTGCTGCGTACTGCATTTGTTTTTTGCCTGTGCTTACTGCACTGTACGGGAGGTTTAGGGGGAGAGGGAGGGGGGGGGGAGGGGTTGGCCCCCCCACTTTTTTGTGTGACACTTATTTGAAGGTAGACTTTTTTTTCGGCTGCGTTTTCTTAACATGCGTGTTGTTTTTCATTTTAACTTTTTTTATGAACTGTATGTATTTTATTTTTGTTTTACCGTTTGAACTTCATGATTCTTCACAAAGAACTGCATCATGTGCGTTTTGTTTTTTTGTTTTTAGTAATATGTGCGTTTTGATGTAGTATGGCTTATTTTATCCGGGCCGTTTTTGGGCCGGCCCGTTTTTTGTGACCCTTTTTGCGACACGCGGACCTCCTACGTATCCCTTCCAGGCTATTCCACTGCTCAGCTGTCAGGGAGAGAGATCGAGAACAATCCCCTCTCCTCTCTTGTAGTTTCTCCCGAGGCATCTCTCCCTCGAGCAAAACCACCGTCGCGCGCAGCAACCGCCGTCGCCTGGGGAACCGCCGCCCTCAAGAGGTCCTTATTCCTGCATTCCGCGTCGCTGTCCGCTCCGTGAGCCCTTGCCGCTGCGCTCCCGCAGCCCTTTCCTGTCTGTTCCCGTCGCCGCCCCCTCCCCCTATCCCGCCGCCGTCGCCGCACCCTTTTTTGTGGTACGTTCCGCTGGGCCTCGGTCTTGATCGTCTCCTCGTCTTGTTTTGTGATTCTCGTAGTTGCTGTCGCTCTTTTTGCTTGTGTAATTTTTTCGTAGGCAGTCGATTTTATCTTGTTTTGAAGTCGATAGTCGTGTGTAGCAATGTGGATCTAGGGTTTCGTGAGATTTTCGCCGATTTTGTTGCTTATATCATCACTTCGTCCTTGTCTTTGAGGAAACGCCATGTCTTCGCCGAGCAGAGTGGGAGAAGGAGTTCTGGGTATGTGGAGTGCTTATTTTAGGCTTTGTTTATTTTGTTTGATGTTTATCTAGTTTCCTAATTCATCCTGCATTTTGGTTTATGCTCTGTTAGTTGTCAGCGTTTGTTTGCATTATTTTGTCATGTGATGTTTTGTAATTTCTGTTTTCTGGTTTTTTTGAATCCAGTAGGTGATTGCAGTGCTCATAATGATACACCAATTGAATCTCCTTGTCCTGGTGGTAAGGATCATGGTGTCGAGGGAGGACATCAAGTGAATTCGCCGATTGAATCTTCTCCCATAATTGTGGCCCCTCCTTCTAGTATGTGATTGATTTGTTTATTTCTGTGTATGCTGGTTGCTTGATGTTTGTACAAATTGGCGTTGCCTTGTTTTATCTAGTACGGCATTTTGTTGCGAACAATCGTGAAGTTAGTGTATGCAGCACTGCATTTATTTGTATATGTGAACTCCACTATATGTATGTGTGAACTGCATTGTTGTTTTATTCAAGTTTTTTGTACAATGCATTATTTTTTATTTTGAGTTTATGGTTGGAGAACTGCATTTATATGTCTAACTATACTGCATTTGTTCTTTTTGTGCACTTTTTAACGAGCATAGTCAAACTTCATTTTGACGCAGTGTCTGTTTTCCATGCTGGGGCGCCTGGGTTTGAGGAGGTTACTCAATTGATTGACCTTTATTTTGCAGAGGGTAATGTTGGTGTGAGCCTTGATCAGAGACGTCCCGTCTTGTCTGAAACACAATCGCAGTCTGTTGATGGTACAGAGGAAGTTACACAAGATTGGATGGTCTCGGAACAGCTTCGTCAATATGAGTTGAAGCAAAGCAAGAAGAAGTTGAGGTTTGAAATTGAGTCAAAAGAGTTTGCGGAGAAGGAGAAGCAGAAGAGATCTGCAGATGGTGCCAAGGGTGGCAAATTTGGCAAGGTGAAGCAGCCTTCTTTGCAGAAGAAGAGGTTGAGTACTGTTGCTGAGGAAGGTGGTACACCTCGGCGGAGTCCACGTGTTGTTGGAATGAAGAAGAATCTTGGCAAGAGAACTACTGAAGCTGGTGGAAATGATGATCCTCAGCGCAAGCGACTACATGTCACTGAAGGCCCAACTCCGATGATGACAACTTTGTGCTTGCTGATTATGTGAAGGGTGTTCATCCTTGTAGACGCAAAGACTATGGTTCATCTAAGAGTCTACCCAAGCGTGCCCGTGATGATGTCAATGAAGATGTTGGTGGTGACTCTGGCGAGGAGGTGGATGCTGCTCCAAAGGTTTGTTGAAGTGCACTGCATTTGTTTCCTTCATTGTTATTCTTTCTGTATTTTCTATGTCTCTTTTTTTATGGCTAGTCTTCTAATGTGGACTGCATTTCCCTTTACACAGAGGAAGAAGTCTAGTAAGAGCAATGCAACTGAAGATGATGCTGAGGGAGATGATTCTCTATTTAACAAGACCGTGCGGTTGTCGCTTCCCACTGTTTGCAAGGCTGATTCTTTGTTGAAAGAGGCACATTGTAGCCATGTTAGGGATGCTGGATTTGGTCTTGTCTTTGATCTGACAGTAAAGAAAAATGTGTCGCGCATTCTTATGTGCTATCTGATGGGAGTGATTGACCCTGCCACCATGGTAATGGACTTTGGGAATGGCAGGGTTCTTCGAATCAATCGTGATGCAGTTCATCACATTTTTGATTTACCTATGGGACGTCACACTGCACCCATGCCTGCTTCCAGCGGTCATGATGAATCGTTGACTGCCCTCAAGGATGAGCTTGGCTTTGACCTTTCAAAAAGTATAGGTGTCAAGGACTTGCTTGAGAAGTTGAAGGTGTTGGTGGAGGAAGATGATTATGTGACTTTTGACCTTGCTATGAAGGTGTTCTTTCTTATACTTTACTAGAATTTGCTGTGCCCGGGGCCTGCAGTTCGTTTGGGTAGAGTTGCTGCGATGGTAGAGAACATGGATTATGCGGCTATGGCTCAGATGGACTTTTGCCAGCTTGTTGTTGATGAGTTGCAGACAGCTGTGGTTAGGTGGCAAACAGAAGCAAGCAAGCAGAATTGTGCAGAGGGTTGTGCCATTGTCCCCCTGATTATGTATCTTGACTGCTTGAAGCTTCGCAAATTTTCAGTCATGCACACGTTGACGCCACGCGCGTCATACCTGACGACCAAGGACCTGATGAAGTTGTACAATGAGGATGTGCTTGTGAAGGGAAAGATTTACTTGGAAAGTTACAAATTTGGGAAGCTTCCGGTTAGTGCATCTGATTTTTTAATATTAGATTTAAAAAAAATGTGCAGCCATTATAAATGTGAACTTTTCTAGTACTCACATGCGTACTTCTCTTTTCCTGTTGTCCTCTTTTTGCGATGGAAGGCGTCGGTGATATCGTGTACAACCGTCTGTGCTGCGCTTGTACACGGCAGCTCGATCTTGGGCCTAGCACTCATGCTAGGTTTTATGAGCCTATCTGTAGCCAGCTTCCTGCCTGTGATGATGAGGTGCCGCATACTCGTGGTTTCATGCCTCAACAGATGTTTGATAATACAAGCTCTTGTAAACAGACATTTTTTGGCGGCAAAAAACATGAGGAGATTGATGAGCTCCTTCTGAAGGTTTTGAAGCTGACTGATGTTTTTCCAACCTCTGGTGATAGGTTGAGGACAGTTGCTGGTTTTTTCCCGGTTGGCCATGGCCCACGAGATGAAGATATTGTTGCTGCTCACAATTTCGATTGTGGCATGATTGAAAGCCTGAAGATTGCAGTGACGAATGTTCGGTCTTCGTATCCTCAATTGAGACATTCACACGAAGAAAAATGCGGTTGGTATGAGAAGGATGTTGGGCATATTTTGAACGAAATGACCCGTCAGGACGCTGGCGTTGGCGCTGACAATGTATGTTCTAGGTTTTTTGTGGCTTTGAACCTCTTTTTGTATGTATTATGTTGACTGCTCCTCGCTATTTTTGTTAGTTTTGTTATAGGCTGGAGTGGAATCTTCTGGTGTCGATGGAACTAGAGACGATGGAGTTGGTCAGGTACAAATACTCCTGCCATGTCTGTTCTGCCATGCATCCCTTTTTCTTTGAACTTGCATTTGTATTCCCATTTTTATTGTTTTTTTGTGTACTTCACTGTTGTGGAGTGTGTATTGCTTGTGCATAGTTGAAGTTTTTTCTTTTTTGGTCGGTACCATCTTATTTCTCGTTTTTGGTTTGTTCTTGTTGGGGAACGTAGTAATTTCAAAAAATTTCCTACGCACACGCAAGACCATGGTGATGGCATAGCAACGAGAGGGGAGAGTGTCGTCCACGTACCCTCGTGAGACCGAAAGCGAAGCGTTATAACAACGCTGTTGATGTAGTCGTCGTCTTCACGATCCGACCGATCCAAGCACCGAGCGTCGGCACCTCCGAGTTCGCGCACACGTTCAGCTCGATGGCGATCCCGGACTCCGATCCAGCAAAGTGTCGGGATGAGTTCCACAACCTGACGGCGTGGTGGCGATGATGATGCTCCACCGACGCAGGGCTTCGCCTAAGCTCATGACGATATGACTTCTCCGCGCGGGGCTTCGCCTAAGCTCATGACGATATGACCGAAGTGGAATATGGTGGAGGGGCACCGCACGGCTAAGGAACGATCCGTAGATCAACTTGTGTGTTCAGGGTGCCCCCCCCCTCAGATATAAAGGAGCAAGGGGTGCAGCCAGCCCAAAGGCGCGCTGGAGTCCTACTCCTCCCAGGAGTAGGACTCCCCCCTTCCTAGTTGGAATAGGATTGGGGAGGGGAAGAGGGAAGGGCGCCGCCTCTCCTTGTCCTATTCGGACTAGAGGGGGGGGCGCGGCCTGCCCTGGCCGGCCCTTCCTCTTCTCCCTATGGCCCATTAAGGCCCATTGACCCCGGGGTTCCGTAACCCCGGTGTTCCGTAACTTCTGTTTTCATCCGGAACCTTTCAAGTCAAACATAGGCTTCAATATATCAATCTTTATGTCTCGACCATTTCGAGACTCCTCGTCATGTCCGTGATCACATCCGGGACTCGAACAACCTTCGGTACATCAAAACTTATAAACTCATAATGAACATCATCGAAACATTAGCGTGCGGACCCTACGGGTTCGAGAACTATGTAGACATGACCTAGAACCATTCTCGGTCAATAACCAATAGCGGAACCTGGATGCCCATATTGGTTCCTACATATTCTAAGAAGATCTTTATCGGTCAAACCGCATAACGATATCGTTGTTCCTTTTGTCATCGGTATGTTACTTACCCGAGATTCGATCGTCGGTATCAATACCTAGTTCAATCTAGCATCTTGGTAAGTCTCTTTACTCGTTCCGTAATACATCATCTCACAACTAACTCATTAGTTGTAATGCTTGCAAGGCTTATGTGATGTGTATTACCGAGAAGGCCCAGATACCTCTCCACAATCGGAGTGACAAAACCTAATCTCAAATCGCCAACCCAACAAGTACCTTTGGAGACACCTGTAGTACTCCTTTATAATCACCCGATTCGTTGTGGCGTTTGGTAGTACCAAAGTGTTCCTCCGTAAACAGGAGTTGCATAATCTCATAGTTACGAGGAACATGTATAGGTCATGAAGAAAGCAATAGCAATATACTAAGCGATCAAGTGCTAAGCTAACGGAATGGGTCATGTCAATCACATCATTCTCCTAATGATGTGATCCCATTAATCAAATGACAACACATGTCTATGGTTAGGAAACATAACCATCTTGATTAATGAGCTAGTCTAGTAGAGGCATACTAGTGACTATCTGTTTGTCTATGTATTCACACATGTATTATGTTTCCGTTAATACAATTCTAGCATGAATAATAAACATTTATCATGATATAAGGAAATAAATAATAACTTTATTATTGCCTCTAGGGCATATTTCCTTGAGCCTCCCACTTGCACTAGAGTCAATAATCTAGATTACACAAGAATGATTCTAACACCCATGGAGTCTTGGTGCTGATCATGTTTTGCTCGTGGAAGAGGCTTAGTCAGCGGTCGCAACATTCAGATCCGTATGTATTTTGCAAATCTCTATGTCTCCCACTTGGACTTGGTCCCAATGGAATTGAAGCGTCTTTTGATATGCTTGGTCCTCTTGTGAAATCTGGATTCCTTTGCCAAGGCAATTGCACCAAGATTGTCACGAAAGATCTTCATTGGTCCCGATGCACTAGGTATGACACCTAGATCGGAAATGAACTCTTTCATCCAGACTCCTTCATTTGCTGCTTCGAAGCAGCTATGTACTCCGCTTCACATGTAGATCCCGCCACGACGCTTTGTTTAGAACTGCACCAACCGACAGCTCCACCGTTTAATAAAAATACGATCCGGTTTGCGATTTAGAATCGTCCGGATCGGTGTCAAAGCTTGCATCGGCGTAACCATTTACGACTAGCTCTTTGTCACCTCCATATCGAGAAACATATCCTTAGTCCTTTTCGGTATTTCAGGATGTTCTTGACCGCTGTCCATGATCCACTCTGGATTACTTTGGTACCTTCCCGCCAAGCTTACAGCTAAGCATCGTCGGTCTGGTACACAGATTGCATACATGATAGAGCCTATGGCTGAAGCATAGGAACATCTTTCATTTTCTCTATCTTCTTACGTGGTCGGGCATTGAGTCGACTCAATCTTACACCTTATAATACAGTAAAAACCTTTCTTTGCTCGATCCATTTTGAACTTCTTCAAAACTTTATCAAGGTATGTGCTTTGTGAAAGTCCAATTAAGCGTCTTGATCTATCTCTATAGATCTTGATGCCCAATATGTAAGCAGCTTCACCGAGGTCTTCCATTGAAAACTTTTATTCAAGTATCCTTTTATGCTATCCAGAAATTCTATATCATTTCCAATCAACAATATGTCGTCCACATATAATATCGAAAATGCTCTGAGCTCCCACTCACTTTCTTGTAAATACAAGGCTTCTCCAAAAGTGCAGATAAAACCATATGCTTTGATCACACTATCAAAGCGTTTATTCCAACTCCGAGAGGCTTGCACAGACCATAAATTGATCGTTGGAGCTTGCACACTTTGTTAGCACACTTTGGATCAACAAAACCTTCTGTTTGCATCATATACAACTCTTCTTCTAGAAATCCATTCAAGAATGCAGTTTTACATCCATTTGCCAAATTTCATAATCATAAAATGCGGCAATTGCTAACATGATTCGGACAGACTTAAGCATCGCTTCTGGTGAGAAAGTCTCATCGTAGTCAACCCCTTGAACTTGTCAAAACCTTTTGCAACAAGTCGAGCTTTATAGACAGCTACATTACCATCGGCGTCGATCTTCTTCTTAAAAATCCATTTATTCTCAATGGCTTGCCGATCATCGGCAAGTCAACCAAAGTCCATACTTTGTTCTCATACATGGATCCCATCTCAGATTTCATGGCTTCCAGCCATTTCGCGAATCTGGGCTCACCATCGCTTCTTCATAGTTTGTAGGTTCGCCATGGTCAAGTAACATGACTTCCGAATAGGATTACCGTACCACTCAGTGCGTATTTTACTCTGGTTGACCTCACGAAGTTCAGTAGTAACTTGATCTCAAGCTTCATGATCATCATCATTAGTTTCCTCACTAATTGGTGTAGTTGTCACAGAACCGTTTCTTGTGATGAACTACCTTCCAATAAGGGAGCGATCTGATTATCTCATCAAGTTCTACTTTCCTCCCACTCACTTCTTTCGAGAGAAACTCCTTCTCTAGAAAGGATCCGAATTTAGCAACGAAAACCTTGCCTTCAGATCTGTGATAGAAGGTGTACCCAACAGTCTCCTTTGGGTATCCTATGAAGACACATTTCTCCGATTTGGGTTCGAGCTTATCGGTTGAAGTTTCTTCACATAAGCATCGCAGCCCCAAACTTTAAGAAACGACAACTTTGGTTTCTTGCCAAACCATAGTTCATACGGAGTTGTCTCAACGGACTTAGATGGTGCCCTATTTAACGTGAATGCGGCCGTCTCTAAAGCATATCCCCAAAGCGATAGCGGTAAATCAGTAAGAGACATCATAGATCGCACCATATCAAGTAAAATACGATTCTGACGTTCGGACACACCATTTCTCTGTGGTGTTCGGGTGGCGTGAGTTGCGAAACTATTCCACATTGTTTCAAATGTAAACCAAACTCGTAACTCAAATATTCTCCTCCACGATCGATCGTAGAAACTTTATTTTCTTGTTACGATGATTTTCCACTTCACTCTGAAATTCTTTGAACTTTTCAAATGTTTCAGATTTGTGTTTCATTAAGTAGATATACCCATATCTGCTCAAATCATCTGTGAAGGTGAGAAAATAACGATACCATGGCGTGCCTCAACATTCATTGGACCACAAACATCGGTATGTATGATTTCCAACAAATTAGTTGCTCGCTCCATAGTTCCGGAGAACGGCGTTTTAGTCATCTTGCCCATGAGGCACGGTTCGCAAGTACCAAGTGATTCATAATCAAGTGATTCGAAGCCCATCGGTATGGAGTTTCTTCATGCGTTTTACACCGATATGACCCAAGCGGCGATTGCCACAAATAAGTTGCATTATCATTATCAACTCTGCATCTTTTGGTTTCAACACTATGAATATGTGTACTACTACTATCGAGATTCAATAAAATAGACCACTCTTCAAGGGTGCATGACCATAAAAGATATTATTCATATAAATAGAACAACCATTATTCTCTGTCTTAAATGAATAACCGTCTCGCATCAAACAAGATCCAGATATAATGTTCATGCTTAACGCGGCACCAAATAACAATTATTTAGGTCTAAAACTAATCCCGATGGTAGATGTAGAGGTAGCGTGCCGACCGCGATCACATCGACTTTGGAACCATTTCCCACGCGCGTCGTCACCTCGTCCTTAGCCAATCTTCGCTAATCCGTAGTTCTGTTTGAGTTGCAAATATTAGCAATGAACCAGATCAAATACCGGTACTCTGCGAGTATTAGTAAGGTACACATCAATAACATGTATATCACATATACCTTTGATCACCTTGCCATCCTTCTTATCCGCCAAATACTTGGGGCAGTTCCGCTTCCGGTGTCGGTTTGCTTGCGGTAAAAACACTCGGTTTCAGGCTTAGGTCCAGACTTGGGTTTCTTCTCTTGAGCAGCAACTTTCTTGCTGTTCTTTTGAAGTTCCTTCTTCTTTCCTTTGCCCTTTTCTTGAAACTAGTGGTCTTGTTGACCATCAACACTTGATGCTCTTTCTTGATTTCTACCTCCATGCTTTTAGCATTGCGAAGAGCTCGGAATTGTTTTGGTCATCCCTTGCATATTATAGTTCATCACGAAGCTCTTGTAGCTTGGTGGCGTGATTGGAGAATTCATCAATGACACTATCATCCGGAAGAGTAACTCCCAGTTGAATCAAGTGATTATTATACCCGGACATTTTGAGTATATGTTCACCGATGAACTATTCTCCTCCATCTTGCAGCTATAGAACTTATTGGAGACTTCATATCTCTCAATCCGGGCATTTGCTTGAAATATTAACTTCAACTCTGGAACATCTCATATGCTCCATGACGTTCAAAACGTCGTTGAAGACCCGGTTCTAAGCCGTAAAGCATGGCACATCGAACTATTGAGTAGTCATCAGCTTTGCTCGCCAGACGTTCACAACTTCGGCGTTGCTCTCGCAGCAGGCACGCACCCAGCGGTGCTTCGGGGCGTAATTCTTCCATGCAGCAATGAGGATAATCCTCAAATTACGGACCCAGTCCGTGTAATTGCTACCATCATCTTTCAACTTTGCTTTCTCAAGGAACGCATTAAAATTCAACGGAACAACAAAGACGAGCCATCTATCTACGATAAACATAGACAAGCAAAAATACTATCGGTACTAAGTTCATGATAAATTTAAGTTTAATTAATCATATTAAAACCTCCCACTTAGACAGACATCTCTCTAGTCATCTAAGTGATTACGTGATCCAAATCAACTAAACCATGTCCGATCATCACGTGAGATGGAGTAGTTTCAATGGTGAACATCACTATGTTGATCATATCTACTATATGATTCACGCCGACCTTCGGTCTCCGTGTTCGAGGCCATATCTGTTATATGCTAGGCTCGTCAAGTTTAACTTTGAGTATTCGCGTGCAACTGTTTTGCACCCGTTGTATTTGAGCGTAGAGCCTATCACACCCGATCATCACGTGGTGTCTCGGCCACGAAGAACTTTCGCAGCGGTGCATACTCGGGAGAACACTTCTTGATAATTTTAGTGAGAGATCATCTTATAATGCTACCGTCAATCAAAGCAAGATAAGATGCATAAAGGATAAACATCACATGCAATCAATATAAGTGATATGATATGGTCATCATCATCTTGTGCTTGTGATCTCCATCGCCAAGCACCGCCATGATCACCATCGTCACCGGCGCGACACCTTGATCTCCATCGTAGCATCGTTGTCGTCTCGCCAACTATTGCTTCTCGACTATCGCCATCTGCTTAGTGATAAAGTAAAGCAATTACATGGCTTTGCATTTCATACAATAAGCGACAACCATATGGCTCCTGCCATTGCCGATAACTTCGGTTACAAAACATGATCATCTCATACAATAAAATATAGCATCACGTCTTGACCACATCACATCACAACATGCCTGCAAAAACAAGTTAGGCGTCCTCTACTTTGTTGTTGCAAGTTTTACGTGGCTGCTACGGGCTGAGCAAGAACCGTTCTTACCTCGCATCAAAACCACAACGATAGTTTGTCAAGTTGGTGCTGTTTTAACCTTCGCAAGGACCGGGCGTAGCCACACTCGGTTCAACTAAAGTGAGAGAAACCGACACCGCCGTCACCTTTAAGCAACTAGTGCTCGAAGCGGTGAAACCAGTCTCGCGTAAGCGTCTGCGTAATGTCGGTCCGGCCGCTTCATCTCACAATACCGCCCGAACCAAAGTATGACATGCTGGTAAGCAAGTATGACTTATATCGCCCACAACTCACTTGTGTTCTACTCGTGCATATGACATCAACGCATAAAACCAGGCTCGATACCATTGTTGGGGAACGTAGTAATTTCAAAAATTTCCTCGCACACGCAAGACCATGGTGATGGCATAGCAACGAGAGGGAGAGTGTCGTCCACGTACCCTCGTGAGACCGAAAGCGAAGCGTTATAACAACGCGGTTGATGTAGTCGTGCGTCTTCACGATCCGACCGATCCAAGCACCGAGCGTCGGCACCTCCGAGTTACGCACACGTTCAGCTCGATGGCGATCCCGGACTCGATCCAGCAAAGTGTCGGGGATGAGTTCCGTCGACCTGACGGCGTGGTGGCGATGATGATGCTCCACCGACGCAGGGCTTCGCCTAAGCTCCGCGACGATATGACTTCTCCGGCGCGGGCTTCGCCTAAGCTCCGACGATATGACCAAGTGGAATATGGTGGAGGGGGCACCGCACACGGCTAAGGAACGATCCGTAGATAAACTTGTGTGTTTGGGGTGCCCCCCGCCTCAGATATAAAGGAGCAAGGGGTGCGGCCAGCCCAAGGGGGGCGCGCCTGGAGGAGTCCTACTCCCACCGGGAGTAGGACTCCCCCCCTCCTAGTTGGAATAGGATTGGGGAGGGGGAAGAGGGAAGGGGGGCGCCGCCCCCTCTCCTTGTCCTATTCGGACTAGAGGGGAGGGGGCGCGCGGCCTGCCCTGGCCGGCCCTTCCTCTTCTCCCTATGGCCCATTAAGGCCCATTGACCCCGGGGTTCAGTAACCCCGTGTTCCGTAACTTCTGTTTTCATCCGAAACCTTCCAAGTCAAACATAGGCTTCCAATATATCAATCTTTATGTCTCGACCATTTGAGACTCCTCGTCATGTCCGTGATCACATCCGGGACTCGAACAACCTTCGTACATCAAAACTTATAAACTCATAATGAACATCATCGAAGCGTTAAGCGTGCGGACCCTACGGGTTCGAGAACTATGTAGACATGACCTAGAACCATTCTCGGTCAATAACCAATAGCGGAACCTGGATGCCCATATTGGTTCCTACATATTCTACGAAGATCTTTATCGGTCAAACCGCATAACGATATCGTTGTTCCTTTTGTCATCGGTATGTTACTTACCGAGATTCGATCGTCGGTATCCAATACCTAGTTCAATCTCGTTCTTGGTAAGTCTCTTTACTCGTTCGTAATACATCATCTCACAACTAACTCATTAGTTGTAATGCTTGCAAGGCTTATGTGATGTGTATTACCGAGAAGGCCAGAGATACCTCTCCGACAATCGGAGTGACAAAACCTAATCTCAAATCGCCAACCCAACAAGTACCTTTGGAGACACCTGTAGTACTCCTTTATAATCACCCAGTTACATTGTGACGTTTGGTAGTACCAAAGTGTTCCTCCGTAAGCGGAGTTGCATAATCTCATAGTTACGAGAACATGTATAGGTCATGAAGAAAGCAATAGCAATATACTAAGCGATCAAGTGCTAAGCTAACGGAATGGGTCATGTCAATCACATCATTCTCCTAATGATGTGATCCCATTAATCAAATGACAACACATGTCTATGGTTAGGAAACATAACCATCTTCGATTAATGAGCTAGTCTAGTAGAGGCATACTAGTGACTATCTGTTTGTCTATGTATTCACACATGTATTATGTTTCCGGTTAATACAATTCTAGCATGAATAATAAACATTTATCATGATATAAGGAAATAAATAATAACTTTATTATTGCCTCTAGGGCATATTTCCTTCAGTTCTATGCCCGTAGACTGGTGTTGCTGCTTGTGATGTGCACAAAGAGACCTACAATGGCTTTGGGAAGGATGAGTTCTTGGCTGATGCATCGTCCCCTCTGGATGTTGTAGCTGATAAGGTATAGTTGTATTACTTGTTCTGTTAGTGGGTTGTAACCTAGTTTTTTGTTATTTGTTATAAACTTGATGTACGCTGTTATGTTCACCCATATGCATTTTCATTTACATATGTTAGTTTTAATAGTTTTACACGTGTGAGCTTCATTGTTTGACAGAAGTGAACTGCAGTTCTTTTCGCATGCGCGGTCCATACTGTTTTACATACGTGAGCTTCAGTATTTAACATAACTGAACTACAACGTTTGACAAAGTGAACCGCAGTTATTTTTTTACGTATATGTGGGTTGCAGTTGTAGTTGTGTTTGACACACGTGTGTTGAAGTTGTTTTGCATATGTGGACTATAGTTGTTCTGTGTATGTTGTCAGCAGTCTTTGACATAAGTGTGATGTGTGTTGTTTAATTATCCCCATGCTCATTTTTGTGTTACTGTGTGTTTTTTAAACTTTCCACAGGTTGGAGAAGAAAACGTGGAAGTTCACGTTGATCTGAATCGAGGCGGTTGTCTTTGTTGATGGCGTGGCGATGTTGATGCTTCGCATCGCTTTGCCGTTGACTATGCAGATCCTTCTGTAGCTCAAGGATCCTATGATGCTGTTCCCACCAGTCGGCATGAAGATTCTGATGTTGGCATTGAAAAGTCACGGAGAATGTTGCCCTGCCGCTAGTGTTGTTGCTTCCCTCTGCATGCGGTGTCCAACGATGTTCGGAAGTATCGAGTGGAGCCTCATGTAGCTGAAGTATCTAAGGGCGTTCTTGTTGACGGTATTGTAAATCCAGAGAATGCTCATGTTGCTGCAGAAGGGCAGTCCGGTGAGGTTGTGGTGGATTAAATGCATAACCTATGCAAGAAAATATTTTGCTCACTCAAGAACAAGAGCTCAAGACTCGACCTTCAAGGCAAGAGTTTTTTTAACAGTGCAGTTTGAAGTTTTTCTCATTCATGTTGTTTAATTACTATGGTATCTGTATTAGATGTTTAATGATAAGTGAAACTTGATCTTTTGTCTATGATTTTCAAAATAGCTAGCAGAATTTCCTTATCTTAATATTTAAACTTCATTATTTGGATAAGTGAACTTCATCTTTTTTATTACAGATGACGAACTTCCTGTTGTGACACCGTCGAGCATTGATCCAGCTCTTCTGAAAAGATACAATGAGTTGTACGCTGCTGTTACGAGGGCTCGGAAGGACAAGAAGAAGAAGTATGGTTTTTTAGAAATTGTTTTGTTCATATGTATTATCTAATTTTGGTATGGGACATTTGCATTTGTGTCCCTAACTCGAACCCACTACTCAGATTTGCCCCTAATTTCAAAGCATGCTCAAATTTGCCCCTCCGCCGTTAGTTGCACTTATAGAGATACCCTTCCGTGCCGTTTCCGTCTAGTCAAAGCCGTTTGACTGTTATCTGGCCGTTCCTTTGACATTTTTGCCCCTGTCTCAATGTGTCACTTGCTGGTGGGGCCCACTCTCAAAAAAATAAAAAAACCCTTTCTCTCACCCCTCTCCGTCACACACTTACAGGTGGGGCCAATCTAAAAACACTATTTCTCTCTCTCTTACCTCTCCCTCGCTGCCCAACGACGGGCCGGCGGCCACTGTCTCTCTCAACTCCGGCGAGAGTGCCGAACGGGTGCCGCCTCCACCGCTTGTCTCCCCTGTCGCCGCAGCCCTCTCGCCCTCCTTCTCTCTCCGCCACTCTCCCTCGTTCTCTCTCCCCTCCTCTAGCCCTCTCCCGCAAGCTCGTCGGAGGCCGCCCCATCGCCGTTGTCTGTCTAGCACATGGCCAACGACAGCCCCAAGCTTCACCACCTCACCAGGACGATCTTACAACATGACATCGTCATCCGACCTACCAATTTGAACAGACAAGTCCAGGACCGAGCGCCCGGACGCATCTTCCCCGCCTCCGGCCTCGGACCGCCGCCTTCGATTGCATGCCGTTGAAGCACGTCGGCTGATCCCAGTCGCTCCCGGGGCGTCCTGATGTACAGCAGAAGCCATGGGCATCCTCCATAGCAAGCCCCATGATCTAGGGTCGTCTTCCCCGCGAGCTCTGAGATCTGCCATGGCTGCCATGGTCAAAGTCCTCACTCTGTTCTTCCCCGAGCCCTAGCGGCGTCTCCGTCTTGCTCCTAGTGAGCTTGTTAATGTCACACAACCTTCCCCTCTCTCCCCTTGCATCGTAGGCCCCCCACTTGCGCCGCCCAAAGCCACCGCGGGAATGGTCGCCGCCGTTCGCTCCGGCGAGGTCCGAAGAATTCATCCCTAATCAACAGTTAATTGAAACAAACTATTCAGAAATATTGTTAAGCCAATGACAATGGGCCCAATACCTAGTTTGATTAGTCTTTTTCTTTTTCTTCTTTCTTGATTGGCCCCACCTGTAAGTGTGTGAGGGAGAGGGGGTGAGAGAAAGGGGTTTTTGTTTTATTTTTTGAGAGTGGGTCCCACCAGCAAGTGACACATTGAGACAGGGGCAAAAATGTCAAAGGAACGGCCAGATAACAGTCAAACGACTTTGACTAGACGGAAACGGCACAGAAGGGTATTTCTATAAGTGCAACTAACGACGGAGGGGCAAATTTGAGCATGCTTCAAAATTAGGGGCAAATCTGAGTAGTGGGTTCGAGTTAGGGGCACAAATGCAAATGTCGCTTTTGGTATTTACCCCTTTTTCTTTGTTGTTATTTTTTTAGTATCTTATGTTTCAGTTTTTCATGAAAAATTCAGGGACATGATTGCTTTTAAAGCTGAGATGAGTGATATTAGCATTGGCGAAGTTGGTCAATCCTTTTGGGATAAAGGGATGCTCACTACAAGGCTTGTAGATCTAGGGGTTTCTTTGCTGAGAGATAAGTTTAAGGGATCTCCGACAATGGTTGTCCCGTACCATATTTGTGTAAGAATGCAGAAATTTTTGTTTTATTTTTTGATTTTCTTCTCTGATTTCGTGCGACGACCTGTTTGCTTGAGCACTATTTGATTTTTGGTTTTGTTTTTGCAGACAAATATTTGGAATGGTGGTACTGTAGGCAGGAGTGTTAAAATGATGTTCGCCTCAAAAGCCGAGGAGCGTGTTGATAAAAAGGATATGGTGAGAGACGTTTTTATGTGTTGAAAACTATATTTTGTCTGTTTGTTTTTATAGTGTTCTGTTTTTTCTTCTTATAATAATTTTATTTATTTTTTCATGCTTCCAACAGGTCCTTTTTGCAACTTTTGATCCGCCAGATACGAGGGATGGCGTTGGTCATTATTGTGTAGTTGCCTTAAATGTGAAAGAAAGGCGGTTTGAATTTCTTGACTCGCTCAACAAACCTGGCAGCCCTGATGCGGTCAGGGTTTTTTTGGAGGATGGTTAAAAATATCAAGCGTGCATGGAAAGCAGGAAGCTCAAGTTCTGATGAGCCGGTAAATCCTCCTACACTTGATGGATTTGTGTTGAAACATGTCATTGTCCAATGTAGCCAAATGGGTGCGTTCTGTACAGCCCTTCTCTAGCATACTGCTCAAGTTTTTTTTATTCTTTTTATTGCAGGCATGATTGTGGATTCTATATGTTTCAATTCTTGCAGACCTGGGATGGTGTTCGAGTTGCTAAGTTTGGGGTGGAGCACATTGGCTACATCAGAAAGGCCATGCTCTATAGCTGGCTAACATCGAGGAAGTGTTGCCTTGATTTAACATCACTTCTAATTTTTTGCAGATAAAGGTTGTTTTATTGAACTTTTTTATCCTCCCTTTATTTATATTTTTGTCTACTGCTTGGTTCCGTTTTTTTATTGTCAAGTGAGCTGCATTGTTCTTTATATGTGGGATGCATTGTTGTAGAGAAGTGTGGGCTGCATTGATGTAGACTAGTGTCTTTGCAATCTTTGAGACAAGTGGGTTGCATTGTTTGTATACAAGTAGACTGCATTGATGTAGACTAGTGTCTTTGCAATCTTTGTGAGACAAGTGGGCTGCATTGCTTTATACAAGTAGACTGCATTGATGTAGACTAGTGTGCTGCAATGCTGTAGACAATTAGACTGCATTGATGTAGAGAAGTGTGCTGCAATGCTGTAGACAAGTGGGCTGCATTGCTGTATACAATTAGACTGCATTGATGTAGAGAAGTGGGCTGCATTGCTGTATACAATTAGACTGCATTGATGTAGAGAAGTGTGCTGCAATGCTGTAGAGAAGTGTGCTGCATTGCTGTATACAAGTGGGCTGCATAGCTGTAGAGAAGTGTGTTGCATTGCTGTATACAAGTGGGCTGCATTGCTGTATACAAGTAGACTGCATTCTATTTTTCTGTATACATGTTTTTTGGTTTTTGTGTTTTGTGCTGAGTGCTTCCATGTTTTTTATGCACGTTTTTAGGTTTTGATGGGGGGCTTCATGAAGGCTGTACATCACTGTTTGAGTCCCAGGGTTCTAAGGTGGTTATGGAGGATTGTGTCATTGAAATCTCTCTAGATAATTCGGGTTCTTTGGCTGGAGATGGTTTGAACACAAATGTGGCGTCTGGACCTGATGGTGGAAGTGTCTCTCGACCTAGCTCTCCACACGATGTATATGATGTTGATGATGATGATTTTGTTACGCCATGTGCACGTGTCACTAGGACTAGGAGTGCAGCAATTAATCGTCCTCCTTTGGATGAGGTTGAAGTATTTTCAAACAAGAGGGCAGGTGAGAGGGCTTTTAAGTTGAGATGCTCTATAGAGAAATTGAAGCCTCCGAGGTTCAAATATATTGATGAGGCAATTAAAATAAAGGATCTTGTTCTCAGCAAAGATTTTGTAACCAAATACCGCGAGTAAGTTTTATGTGATGTGTGTGCCCTTCATCCGTTTTGTGTGTTCTGATTTTAATTCTTATTTTATTGATCCCATCTGTGTATGTTTACTACATGAACGCGTTCTTTATGGTGCATGGTCCTTTTGGTGATGTCGATACTTACAATGTCGACTATATCTATGATACATTTGTCAAAGGAGCTTTAATGGATTCGTATCTCATGGATTTTTTCATCAAGTACTAGAAGCAAGATCCTGAATTGGGTTTAGTTTATCAATCCGGTGAACGTGTGCTACTTTCACCTTTATTTATCACGGTAAACGTTTGCTGTCATTCTTTCCTATTGCACTGGCGTTTTCATGTCCATGCCTGCTTGCATTGTTTAGTCTTGTTTTTTCATGTCCTTTTTTTGTTCTTTTTTCTGTGCAGTACGTTCTTCAAATGGAAACCTTTGTGGCGAGAGATAATGACGGAAATCCTGTGTTGCGAGTTGTGCATAACTCGTTTGTTTTAGAAGATGTAGTTAACCAGTTCAAGTTTTTTGTGAGCGACAACGCAAACCTGTTGGATGCAAAACTGGTAAGTTCATCATTTTTTGTTATTTATTTTTCCTGGTTTGTTGCATTTCTTTTTATAGTTATTTTTGGAACAGTGGTCCTGGTGCTACGTGTCGAAAGAACTTTTCATTTCATTTTTGTTTTTTTGATGCGAACAGATTATGATGCCGCGATTCAAGGATGGTCATTATTCCTTATACACAATGAACCAGCATCGCCAGACGCTTGATATCCATGACAGTAGGAAGTACACTGGCCATCCTGATGTCACGACAAGGTGGCGCAGGACTGACTACCACGCAGATTGCACTGAAGTGGAATGTTATTTTTTCTTACCAAGTGTAAAGCTTTTTTGTGTTTCTCCTACTGCATTTTTTTCATAAACATCACATGCAAATTTTAGTACACATAGAACCATAATTGTTTATGTAGTGCACTGCAACATATGCGCGACAGAACTGCATTTTTCTCACACCCCCCATAATCTGTGTAAAAAAAGGGTAATGGGAAATGACCTCGCGTGCACTTAAAAGAGGGATTGTCTAGACGTTTGAGAACAACTTATATATTTTTTTGGTTCGTCTGAATAGCAATTTTGATTCGTGATGTGTGTTATTTTTACCTTGTGCTTCTTTTTTTTTTGCCAGATGAGGAGGATGACTCAGCTGCTGAAGGCGATTTATGGTGAAAAATGTATAAATCAAAGAACCACCCTTCGATGGGTTAAATTGGCGAGAAAGCCCTCTTACCCGTCGTGCCGGTATGAGGAGCAAATGAGTGCGGAATCTATGTTACGAGGATGACGCAGCTTGTATGACGACCAACGTCTAGTTGAGAAAATTTTGAAATCCGAGGTAACACCTTCTCTGTTTTCTTCTTTTTCTTGTTACTTTTTTATTATTTTAATTTTTTCACTTTTTGTTCTTTATGACAACCTTTTTTAATCACTCGGTCTGCATTTTTTTTTTTATTTTTTTTTTCACCTTTGTTGAAGATTAGAAGGCGGAGTACATGTTCCAACTGCTGTTCAATCCTTCGAACATGTTGTGTTATGAAGACATGCCGCTCGAGCTACGTGGTCTGATTACGGACCTCGGGCTCACTTCCCTGTCGCAATCGCAGACGCAGTCGCAGACACAGTAACAGTCATTTGGGCATTGTTTTCTACTGGGGGCAAAGGCCTGTGCGTGGACAAGAACTAGGGTTTGATGTTGTGTATGTGTGTCCTGGCTAAGGTAGATAATGTATGAAAAATAATTTTTTTTCTGTCGTTGTGTTTTTTCTTGTTCTTTTTTGCAGCAGTATATGTCGATGAATTTGTATGTGTATGTGTATTTTATATAAATAACTCATACTGTATATATAAGTGTATATTTTTATTTTTTGTTGACTACCACGTTACGTGAACTGGCATTTGTCACGCTTATATGTATGGTATGTGCTCGATAAACTCAGATCGCATTTGATGCGAACTTCTTTGTCCAACAAAAGCACTTTGCATTTTTTGTCTACAAGTTCATTGCACACACTGTGTGTGCATGCCAAAACTGCATTGCTTTATGAAACCAAGATTGCTTTTTGCCCAACAAAACGCACCGCTTTTGCCTAAAGTTGCGTTTTGCGCTTGGTTTTTATTGTTTGTAAGGTAAGGTAGATTGGGGGCCCCAATTTTTTAGTTGTCTATATATTTGTATTGTTCTTATGCCTTGCTGCGTGCGTTAAGCGCGAGGCCGAGGCGGGGTGGGAGGGGTCGTGACCCCCCCCATCCTCCCGCGAGGCCGAGCCTGAACGAGCTGAGCGGTAGCGACACGGCTTGCCATGGCGCCGCATGCGTGGCGATCCGTCTACCCCCGTCGCCCTGTCTATCTTAGGGGTGTGGCTCTGGGGTTGTCGTCCCATTTGATGGAAAAAGCAGAATGTCCGCCTTGCTTTGTCAACCAAGCCCATCAGAGCGTTAGCGCGGCGGAGCAGGGGTGGGGAGGGGTCGTGACCCTCCTCCCCATCCTCTGAGGCCGAGCCTGAATGAGCCGGAGGCGGCTTAGATGGTAGGAGAGTCCGTCACACCCGTCGCCCCTGCTATCTTAGGGGTGTGGCTCTGGGGTTGCGTGCGTCCCATTTGATGGAAAAACAGAATGTCTGGGGCTTGGTTGCAGCTGGGTGATTAATTTGTTTCCTTATTTGAAGAATTTTTTTTCTTTTTTTGGATGATATATATTTTTCGTAGTAGTACAAATGATGTCATTTATACTGCTTGCACCAATGTTGAGTACTGCACTTCATGTAGCAAGTCTGTGTGTTGGGAACCGCACACGAAAGTTGCTGCGGCCCTTGTCGTTCTACATTTATGCATGTACCGCACTTCATGTATACACTTCGTGAACTGCCTTATATCTTTGTTCTGTGAACTGTATTCACGTTTGTTTAGAATGGTATGCGGATTATATATTTTTAGAAATATTAATATTAAATTTTCTTTTTCTATAATTACTATTTGTGGACTGCATGTGGAGACATGTGTACTCCATTTTTTACCATTGTGAACTGCATTAATCTTTTCTTTTTTATGTATGAGTTTGTAGTCAGATTACCTAATTTTTTTGTTTAATGTTGTTTTTGAATATGTTTTGTATGTGAATAGTATGTTTTGGTATCACACATTAAATTTTTCAAAGTTGTGTACATACTTGTTCTAATACAAACTAATTTCTGCGAAAGGAATTGATCACAAGCAAACTGACATTGTTTTTACAAAAGAAATGTTCGATATGAAGCAATGTACATCATCAAAAGCTTGCATACACGAAACAAAGAACAACACAACGACTAAAGTAAAGTGAAACTAAACATAGCCCTGATTTTTTTCTAGTTGTTGTATTGGATTACAGCCTTGTTCTTCTTCTTCTTCTTCTTTGCTTCTTTGTCTCTTTTTGCCCTGTCCAGTCCCATTATGACATCATAGATGATTCTCCATGACTCATATGTTGCGAATGCATCTATTGCTGCATACTTGATAAGCTTTTCTGGCAGTGGGCAAAATCCCCACAGAGTATGGTCCTCCTTGCGGTTAATTTTTTACTTCATGTCATGGTAGTGAAGGTCTATCATCCTGTCGGCAACATCAGCCAAAGAGTCAAACTTCTTTTTATTGTATGGGTCTCTCCATTCCACCTGAATATCAATGTAGTTGTCGGAGTTGATCTCCAAACCAGATACCTTCAGCTTGCTTTTATCTCCTTCAATAGCGAATCCGACGAAGGTGTACTCATCATTCATGAGGAATTTGTCTAGTTCCATTGGCCTGCAATATATTTGTATAGAGTGAATATAGTTTATTTCTTTAGAACTACCAATGTTTTTTTTGTTTTTTCTGGAACTAAACTGCAATATGAATATCTGAATCTGTTGCATTGAGCAGTTGCTAATACTTTGTTTAACATAACTAGTAAATCTAATAATAGATTGCATAAACAATGCATGTTTTGTGTATGCTTGTATTCTTGAACCTAATTTCGTACATGTTTTGTATGGTAATGTTGCAGTTTTCTATTGTTGAACCAAATAATTTGTATTTGGTAAAAAAGAATTAAACTGCGTGTATTGCTAGATCATATAACTCAAGATTAAACTGTCAATGAATTGCCATGCTTTTCAAAAATGAGAACCAAAGTTTAAATATTTGGCAATTGCAGTGAAGAAAATTTAAAATCAATATTGACAAGCAATAGTACAGATTGATAGTTATTCTTACCTCTCTTTAGCTGCAGAGATGTGGTAGACAAGGCATTCTTTTTCTATGCATAGCTGGAGCACTTCTGCCCGCTGTGGCTTCTCGTAGTGCGTGTACTCGACATCAATGCCGACTAGTTTGACGGGCATTCCGCCGAGCTTCCTCCTGAACGTGGACAACATCTTGTCCACGTCTTTGCCTTGCTTGTGCAAAGGACGTGGAGCTTGTGATTGCCGTGGAGGTGGACGTCGTGGATCTACCTGGTGTACTTGCGGTGCTGCTTGTACAGAGGTGCATCCGCCATGATTCTCCACTGCTCTCTGGTGTTTGTTCTAGAGAGAGAGGTTAGTGAAAGGAAGAGTGGAGAAGAAGATGCAATGGGGTTTTTGGGGGACGAAGTAGTTGTGTTTTCTCCTCTGCTCTCCTTGACAGGACGTGGGAGAGGTGGAGCGGGGCGGTAGCATGGTGGGGCTCTATTTTAAGTTACGTGGCAACTGCAGATAGGTTCTGCTATGAGGAGGCTCTGTTAGTGCGTTGGAAATCCGGAACGTCGTTGCCTCTTTTTCCGTGATTAGTTCAATGTATTGACGCAACTGTAAGAAAATGTGATGATTGTGTTTTCGGTGAATTGTCCAAGTCAGTGCATTTCTTTTCTATCAGAACCGAACTGCTCAGGTCTACATAGTGTACTGCATATATCGGATTAGGATTCACACAGATGTACTTTCTTTTCTTCTCTTGATGGAGTTCTTTCTTTTCTTCTCTTGATTTTTGTGGTAATACATCTTTTGTGTGGATGGAGGGTAGTGTGGGTAGGGGTGTCGGACTGCTTTGCTTAAGTAACAAGGCTGCATTCATCATTTTAACCATACTGCATTGCAAAGTGAAGATAACTGCAATTCAGAAAAAAAATACTTCGTGCTTCCACGTGGAGAACTGCATTGTTGTACGTCGTGGACTGCATTTGTACATTGACATCGAGCTTCCTGCGTTTTATTTATTAATAGTTTCTGGCAGTGCCGACGCACATTTTTTTATGTTTGTTGTTATTCATTTAAAAAATGTTTCTCATTTTTCTTTTTGATGTTTTATTTTTGAACTTATTGTTTTTTCTTAGTGGGCCTTCTTGGCCCTGTGTTCGGATAGTGAAGACGCATTTGGGCCGAAGTCGGCCTGTGAGCACGGTTGGTTCCAGATGCGTTGTGTGCAGTCTAATGTTTAGTCCCACCTCGCCCGCGGAAGGCGCGCCCGACATGTTTATAAGCGGTGGCGAGACCGCTGTATCGAACTCCTCTTCTTACGTATTTGGGCGCTTATACACGACGCTCGCAGCTGTATGCTCTCTGACCTGTGGGCCCATGTGTGGCCGGCCCCATGCATTGTGACTCAGAACGATTCGCCTTCTCTGGGCGCAAACCTATTACGAGACTGGCTGGGGCCGGTAGCACCTGGGTGGTCATTTTTTTTCTTTCTATTTTTCTGTCTTAGGTATTTTTTTTTCAATGTCGGGGGGTGCACTACATTGATCAGAGTTCTGTACTGCATGTGCACGCACTCCGTACTGCATGTACAGTTCTCATTTTTTGTTTCCCTGTTTTTGCTATTATATAGTCTTTTTTCTCCAATGTATGGGAGTGCACTGCTTAGTAAATCATACTTGTACTTCATTCATTATGGTGCTGTACTACACGTTTGTGTACTTCCGTACTGCACGTTCTTAGGTGTTTTTTCAATGTCGGGGCGTGCATTGCATTGATCAGGGTTCAGTACTGCATGTGCATGCATTCCGTACTGCATGTACAGTTCTCATTTTTTGTTTCCGTGTTTTTGCTATTATATAGTATTTTTCTCCAATGTATGAGAGTGCACTGCTTAGTAAATCATACTTGTACTTCATTCATTTGGTTCTGTACTGCACGTTTGTGTACTTACGCACTGTATTGAATTATTTACATGTTTGTGTTTTTCTTTTTCTGTTTTTGCTCTTATGTAATCTTCTTTTAAATTTAGGTTCGCGCACTGCTTTGTTGGGTATGTTAAGACTTCATTAAATGATCATTGTCTTGCATTCAGTACACAACTTGCCTTTGCATCGTCCTATTTGCATTCTGTACGACAATTTCATCACCAGCAAACTAAGTTGAACAGAAAGCAAACTAACATAATCAAAGTTCATCATTACAAGCGATTGTGCATGGCAAGCAAACTAGATTCAACACACAAGCAAACTAACGATACATAAGCAAACAACATAAAGTAAATTTGATGATAATTCTAAAACGACGCTGGCATTGTTGGCTCCTGGCCGGAACCATCTTCTTCTTCACCAGTTAGGCTCTTGCCATCCCTAGCTGCTCCCGGCGCGCTTCTTGGGGGGCTCATCCTTCTCCAGCTTTGCACGGCGAAGGCCGTCCTGGGTGAGGGTGATGCGGTTCCATATCTCGTACGCTGCGTAGGCGTCCTTTGCCGCGTACTCGATGTGCCTCATGGACAGAGGCAGGGTGGCCCAGCGCTTGTTCTCGTCGTCGGTGATCTTCTTCTTCATGTTGTTGTAGTAGTCATCGATGAGCATGCCGGAGACGTCACCAAGGGAGTCCAACGCCTTGGTTGCCTCGGGCACCCTCCACTCCTTCTGGATGTCGACGAAGTTGGCGACCTCCAGTTTGACGCGCTCCAGCCTGGTTATGTCGCCGTCGATGGAGAAGCCTGCGAAGGTGTACCTGGGGTCGGCGAGGAAGTTGTTAAAGACGGTGCACCTTTCAGAGGCGCTCATTTGGAAGAGCAGCACCGGGTGATTCTTGCCGATGGAGAGCTGGTAGAGGGCGGGTTTCTGCGTCGCTTCAGGCTCGTTGTCGTACTCGAGATCAATGCCGACGATCTTGTGGCGCTGGAGGCTGAGGTGGCGCTCGTACTGCGCGAGGGAGATCGCCATCTGCTTCTTGTCGTTGGTGTGGGTGACGTGCAACTTGGTGTTGCCGTGCGCCTCCATGGCCTTGTCGCCCTTGTACTCGTCGGTGAACGTCATCGCCGGTAGCAGGGCTTGGTGCTTTTGCGTTGATATGCGGCGATTTGGTGGCAGCGCAATGGATACTTGTGTTGTTGTGGATGAGAAGGCCTCTGGCAGGGTCTGAATTTAAGGCGAGGGCGCGGGGTGGGATGGCCGCATCGAATGAACTGCACGATCACGCTGACGATGCGGTTGTGCAGATCGTGGGTTGGTGTTGCATCTGTGATCGTGGGCTTGTGGCGATGGAACTGCTCCGATTGGGTGGTTGTATGCGAACGTGGGTTTTTTTAGGTGGTTTTATTTTATTTTTGATCAGTAATTTTTTTAACCACCACTTTTCTGTGCGAACGGGCATTTTGTCATGTTTTATATATGTATAGTGCGTGATAATGAACTGCATTCGTTATAGTCCTGCACTGCATCTTCTACAATACATAACTGCACTTGTGTATATATGTGCGTACTTCACTGTTTTTTGCGTGTCCTTGGTGCAGCCCCTGAAAAAAGTACAATGTATTCTGCTATTTTACGAGTTTTTCGCTGTGTTCTATGCCGTGTATTGATTCATGTAGGTAATCGGGAACTGGATTGCCATACCGCACTACATCGCGTAACGGAATGCACTGCATTTTTTACCGCCACGTACTGCATCTTGTTTTTGCTGTACTACTGCAGTCCACAATGCAGGAGGGGTAGGGAAGGGGGGGGGGGGCCCCACTTTTTTTTGAACTCATTGTTTTTTGTTAGTCGGCCTTGATGGGTCTGTGTTCGGGTAGTGAAGAGACGCATTTGGGCCCAAGTCGGCCTGTGAGCACGGCTGGTTCCCGGTTCGCTGTGTGTGTGTCCTAATGTTTAGTCCCACCTCGCCCGCAGAAGGCGCGCCCGACCTGTTTATAAGCGCTGGCGAGGCATACCGGTCGAACTCCTCTGGTTACTTATTTGGGCGCTTATACACGGCGCTCACAGCTATATCCTCTCTAACATGTGCGCCCATGTGTGGCCGGCACCATGCATTGTGACTCAGAACGACTCGCCTTCTGTGGGCGCAGACCTACTACGAGACTGGCTGGGGCCGGCTCACCTGGGTGGTCAATTTTTTTCCTTTTGTGTCTTTTTCAATGCTGGGGCATGCACTTATTTTTAGTAAATCATCCTTGCACTGCATTGATTTAGTTTCAGTACTGCATGTGCACGCATTCCATACTGCATGTGTTTTGCGCTACATTTTTTGTGCACTGCATGCGTATCATTTTTCTTTATTGTTTTTCCTCTTACGTATCCTTTTTTCTTAGTGTACGAGTGTGCACTGCTTTTGTGCCCCTATCGCCTTTGCATTCGTCATAGTCTGTCTTTGCGGTGTACACATTTTGCCTTCGTGCATCCTTCTTTGTGCCAAAAAGTTGTGACTGGCTATGCCAACGCTCCGGACTGCATGACTTACATTTAATGATTACATCTGGTGCTGTAATTTCTGCTTTGTGCACTGCGCGAAAGTGCTTCTCTTTTGCTTCATTTTGAGCATGTACTGCACTTCATGCACACATATAGTGAACTTCCTGGTAGGAATTTGGAGAACTGCACACATAAAATGGTCTGTGGATTATAATTTTTTAGAGTATTATTATTTAATGATCTGCATTTTTGTTCGTGGGAATTGCTGCAGTCAAAGTACACCTTGTTTTTTGGTTCCTTTTTCTTTGGTAACATAAGCCTTTATTGATTGTCCTTTATTCTTGGGAACATAATTTTCATTAAGTCCCCTTTAATTTTCAGTTTTGACCTTTTTGCATTCCTCTTATATAAATGAAGGCTAACTTATACCCTTCCTTTGCATTCCATTTCTCCTCTAGCTGCAAGTTCTCTCCTTTCTCCAGCCTATAATTATTATTTTGCTTTTCTAGGTTTTTGTTGTGATGGCTCCAGGCCCCTGCGCGTATCTCTTATGTTGCGGCCATGGTTGTGGCGTGCCGATGCACTGCAATTGTTCAGCTTGCTCGCAGACCCGTCGTGCTCGTCGTGGTGGGAAGGTATTGTGCCGAACTGGGCGAGCCGAGCAGCTTGCATATGGTACAGTATTCACGGAAGGATTGAATATGGGCCAGATCAACGTTTCTGCATTCTATTCTGCGCTGCTTCGCCGTGGCCTTGGCTGCACGAGTCCTTTTGTCCATCAGCTTACGCCAACAGATGTGGAGACTCACTACAAGATGGTATGTTTCGTTAGATATGATTTTTTCTTTGTGTTTTTTTGTATAATTCCATTGTATTATGAACTTTTAGTATTTTAGGGACGCACTTTTTTTTGTTTTTTGAAGTGTACTGCAATGTGTTCTTATTTCTTGTTTTTATTTTTTTGCTTGTGTGCATGTAGCTTGTGTTTTAGTTTACATGGTTACAATATGTGAACTGCTTATATATTAGCTGAGCACTACATGTTTCCACATTTTTTCCCAATTTGTATGGTGTGTACTACATGTAGCTAGTCTCCAGTACTACATGATAGTTCGAAGCGTACTGCATATTTGTAAGTTCCATACTGCATATTGAAATGTGTTTTATCTGTACTGCTTGTTGGACTGTTGTGCACTTCATCTAGCTCTGTGCACAGTATGAGAATTGTACTGCTAGTATCGTTCTCAAACAGTTTTATTATTTTTTGCAGAAAATTCCTCAACGAGCTATTAGGTACGTCCGGCTCAAGAAGAAAGGAATTCTTCAAGTTGTTCTTGGTAATGGATACCTTAAACCAGCCAAGTACAGTGTAGGCGTTGACGGGCGGCTGTGTCTGCAGAAAGGGTGGAAGGAATTTGTCATTGATAGTGGCCTGAAACCTGAGCAAGTTGTTGTCCTCAACTTCTTTGAACTCGAGGATCGTACGGTTAGAATCACGTTTGACGTGATTGGCTAAGGTTATGAGGTTGATTTGTAATAAGTACTTTTGCGTGTTGAACGCTTCATCTTTTTGATGTGTTTTGTAATAAGTACTTTTGTGATCTGAACCGCTCCAATTATTATTCTGAACTTCGTGCTGCCAGTGAATAACTCATAATCAACGGGAAATTTGTGTTTACATGGTTACAATATGTGAACTGCTTATATATTAGCTGAGCAGTACATGTTTCCACATTTTTTCCCAATTTGTATGGTGTGTACTACATGTAGCTAGTCTCTAGTACTGCATGATAGTTCGAAGCGTACTGCATATTTGCAAGTTCCATACTGCATATTGAAATGTGTTTTATCTGTACTGCTTGTTGGACTGCAGTGAGCTAACAACATTTTTTACATGGTTTTTGAATCAAAATGTGTCAATGTTTTACTCTAGACTGCTATATATATATGGTATACTCTATATACCATTTTCTCTTTACATGGTTTAGTTGAATAACTCATAGTCAACGGGAAATTTGTGTTTACACAAAATTTAAACTGATACATAAGTCATAGAGATAAGCAAACTGTTATGCATATGATTAATTTATTGAAGTTCATCTATTTGGTCGTTAACTTTCTTTGCTTCGCTTGGTGATTTGAGCGTGTCTAATGTCGCACTTTGTTTTGTTTTCCGTGGCGGTGTTGCTGGTTCTTGTCTCTGCACCTTTGTGTTTGTAGCCCCTCGCGTGCTGGTTGATGGCTGCTTTCGTTTTTCAGCGTTGTGAACTGCATCCTTCTTTGCTCCCCGCGTGCTAGTTGATGGCTGCTTTGGGTTTTCAGCGCTGCGAACTGCATCCTTCTTTGATTCCTGCGTGCTGGTTGATGGCTGCTTTGGTTTTTTCAGCGCTGTGGACTACATCCTTATTTGCTCCCCATGTGCTGGTTGTTGGCTGCTTTCGTTTTCCAGTGCTGTGGGCTGCATCCTTCTTTGATCCCCGCGTGCTGGTTGATGGTGGTTTTCGTTTTCTAGCGCTGTGAACTGCATCCTTCTTTGCTCCTACCTTGTTTTTTGAAAGTGGTGTTGTTCTCGGTTTTTCTGTACAACGGCATTTCCTTGGGGTGGTCTTGTTGGCATTGTTTCTTCATGTTCTTCGTCCTCTTCACTCTCTTCACTCTCTTCTTCCTCTTCATCATCTTCATCATCTGTTTCTTCATAAGCCACTGTTTCTTCAATTTCTTCACGTTCTTCGTCCTCTTCACTCTCTTCTTCCTCCTCATCATCTTCATCATCTGTTTCTTCATAAGCCACTGTTTCTTCAGTTTCTTCATGTTCTTCGTCCTCCTCACTCTCTTCTTCCTCCTCTTCTCCATCTGCTTCTTCATAATCCATTTCTTCTTCAGTTGTGTCACCATCTTCTTCTTTGATCTCACCTTCTTCGTCTTCTTCATTTTCTGATCTTTTTCTTTTTCTTTTGAGGCAGGTTCTTGAATTGTGTCTCTTCCTCTTTTTGCAGATGCTACAACGTCTCGGTTTCGTCCATTTCTTAGTGTTGTGAGTGGAATTTCTGTTTTGTTGTGCATCGCCATGTCCTCGTTTTTCTTGTTCATTTCTTTTTGTACACGTCCTGGAATTGTGACCGCTGATTTCATTACATGTTCTGCACATTCTTACTCCCAGTGGGTGACCATCACTGTCCAGCTCAGGCTGTGGCTTACTGTTTTTGTCACAATTTTTCTCCTTGCATGCCACCTTTTTCTGGGTTGCGTCGATCCCTTTCTTCCTTCCTCTTGTGTTTGAAACAGGAGGTGGAAGAATTGTTTCTTTTTTGATAGCACCAGTTCCGTTGTGTTCAATATTTTCTACTTGCTCGGCATTATTGTCATGCTGGGATTTCTCTGCTTGCTTTAGTTTTGCTTCTTCTTCTTCTTCTTCATTGAGCACGTCAACTTCCTCGATCAGTGCCCTCATACCAGACAACACTCTGTGGCACCCAGCGTCGGACCTTGTCGCTCTGTTTGCAAGGTCCATTGCTGTTTCATCGACAATTTTCTCGGCAAAAGCGAGGTTCCATCTGGTGCTGTTTGCTCGTAGTCTCTTCTGTCAAACGTTGCATCTGATCTTGCGTTACGGGTGTATCTTTTCATGATGTACACCTCAGGAATCTTGAGTACTCTCAAATGAGCAAGCATGCATAACACGTGGACGCAAAAGAGCCCTGCAGACAAACACACGATTTTTTTGTTTTGTAAGTGAACTGCATGAAACTAGTAAACACATATTTTTTTCGTTATTTGTTCATTTTTAAAGCAGTGAACTTCATTTGGTTTTTGTGAATTACTCATGCATGTGGACTTTTAAAGTTCAGTAAGTGAGCTTTTGTGCATGACTATAAGAATCTAGAATTTTTTTGCTAGGAGTCTCACCTGTGTGTGTCCAGAGTTTGCACTCACATTCGTAGACACCTTTCTCTTCATCGGCGACTACTTGGAAATTATGCCTTGCCCAGTCAAATGCATCTGATCTGTTGTAGTGGTGTACGAGATACTTTGTCGGGTTCTCGGGGCACCGTTCGCTCTGAATGCGATTACTACGGTAGAGTGTTTCTTTGAAATCTGCAAACACCGCCCTTGTATACACTTTTGATAGCTGAACTTGAACCCAAACTTGGTTGTTGTTTTTACCTCATTGCATGATTACAAATGCCTTTATTACAAACCAGAGAAATGAAAAATTGTTTGTTTTGTAGTCATATTTTAGCAGTTTTGATTGAAATTTTTTACCTCATTTGCTCTTATCTCTACATGCTCGACGGCCTTCCTCGTGCAATGCACTTATCCACCTGCTGAGCAAGCAGATGGAGATCATGCTTCTCCCTGACAAAATTTTTCTTGATGTCACGATTCATGCTCTCACTTCTCTGTGTGGAAGTCATCCGAGCACAGAAAATTTCCTTGTAGTAAGGCGAGATCCACTCGTGCCTGTCATCCCGCAGTGAATTCATCACTTCGTCGTCTTGCAAGTTGTACCTCTGAATAAGGTTCTTCCATTCTTGATCAAATTCTCAGGGCATTAGTGGGTGGTTCAGCACCGCATTGAGTTCATCCTTGAGCTTCTCGTGCGCCTTATACAGCAAGGCGAGGTGGTCTTTGTACTTCTTCATGATATGCCACCGACACAGCTTATGCAGAGTTTTTGGGAGGATAGTTTTTAATGCTGCCCTCATCGAAGAACACTGGTCTGAGAAGTCATAAACAATGTTTTTTTATTAAGTTGTTTGTGTGTGTGCAAGATAGATGGAAGAAATATAAGTGCAACAAACAAACGTAAGTATGCATGTGTTTTTATTTTTTGTACCTGTGAGCATGCAGATTGGCGGCTTGTTGTTCATACACCTTAGAATGGTTTTGAAAACCCACTCGTATGATGGTATTGTTTCATCTCGCATGAGTGCAACAGCAAATATGGTGCTCTGTAGATGATGGTTCAACCCCACAAACACTCCCAGCGGCATGTGGAATTTGTTTGTTTTGTACGTCGTGTCAAATGTAACGCAGTCTCCAAAATCTTCATACGATCCTTTGCAACTTGCGTTCGCCCAAAAGATGTTTCTTACATGGTTATCTGCATCAACGTCATAATCATAGAAGAACTATGGGTTTATCTTCTGCATTTTCTCGAAGAAATCCAGTAGTTTCTTGACATCATCTTCAGACTCTTCTCTGGCAAACTTCTGTTTCCTGCATTTTTAGACACAATGCAAACTCATCTCATCAAACAGGGAATAATTACTGACATAATGCTCAAGACATATGCTCTGTTACGTGCTTACTTGTTTACCCAGTCGCGGCTAGTATGTCCCATGTACTGCAGACCACCGGACATACGCGACAGCATCGACATCATCCGAGCATGTGTGTGGTTGTCCATTTGCATGTCTTTCACTAACTGGTCTATCAAAGGATCGTCTTTTTTGTGCGATCGCATGTGCAAAAGCATCCCGGGGCTTTCCAACATCTTGTGATTGTGGTTGAGTTGAACCATTTCTATCACAAATTTGCCATCCTTCCTTTTTTTGACTCTAGTCTTTGCATTGCAGCCAATCCTTTTTGATGTCTTCTGACATACCTGGTGATAATCTGACACAGTCTGCTTGTGCGTCCCTTCTCTTGAGCAGACAATGTAGGCATTTGTCCAGTGTTTTGCCCTCTTGTGTATGCCAAACCCTGCACATCTTGCATAATTGTTGTAAAAGTCCCATGCCTTGTCGTACGTGGTGAACTTCATTCCAGCAGCAGGTATGAGGTTCAGCGGCATGTTTTTATCCTGCATTAATTGCAATGCTCTATGAGATAATTTGTTCTGTTCTGTTTTTTAAATAAGAGGAGTGCATACGAGTTTAATAAAGCATTGCAATGTTCCTAAGTTTTCAGAAGAATCCAATGTATTAGATGCTAGGTCAAACCTCACAAGAAATATCAGTGTGCACTGCAATGTTATCTGAATGGACTGCAACTATTTTTTTCAGAACATAAACTTACATGTGTGTAGAGTCGTTCACCCGATGGTGTTTGCAGCTCGCCGGGTTGTATTGGACATGGCGGAGTTATAGCAGATCTGTGTAGTTGAGGATCTCGCGGCGGTAATAGTGAGGAGGATTTGTACCTGCTGTTTACTTTTGACCGAAGCACCGTTGGTGGTCGCAGCATCGAAGTTGATGCAGCAGGTCTGCTTGGAGCTCTGTTTTTTGGTGCAGCAGGTGGACGCTGAGCTCTGTTTTGGGGTGCGGGAGGTGGACGTGGTGGTAGTCCAGTGTTGTGACGATGTCTTGGTGGATTGGTTTGAAAATTCTGGAGCAGTGTCACATCATCATAGACATAATCATCATCTGCTGCAACATCATGTTCAACTGCGTCATCATTGTCTGTTCGGACATGCTGTCCAAACATAGTGAACTCGTGCTTATACTCTGGTTTGAGAACTGTTATTGGCTCATCTTCATCGTCATCGTCTTCATCATCCCGTTGGTGAGTGCCTTCCCAGACGAATGTGACATCATCATCATCTTCGACTACATCTTCTTCCTGGAAAAATCTTCTTCCAGAGAGTACTGCACCCTGTTAGTCGTCGTGAAGAATCCTCGAGGAATCTCAGGGGTAACCCAGCCAGTATCTCTTTCAGAAGAAGCTCCACTCTTCTGAAAGTTGTTGTTCTCAGTGCTGTCAATTATGCGCGGCATTTTGTATCTGCTGAACGTCATTTCCTGCACACAAAATGACCGAGCTGCATTATCAGGTTAAATGAACTGAATCATGCGAACTGCAATGTTTTCAAAATGGCACTGCCGAAGCATTGCATGTCGATTGCATCACCCATAAGGTGAATCAAGCAACCGCCTTTGCATCGTTATCCGTAATGAACCTATACAAGCGTACTGCATAACCGAGTAAGTGCAATGCATTTTCCCCCACAACGAACCGAAGCAACCGCACTACATAGGTTTTGTAGGCGCGCTGTACAGCTTTGTCTAAGATAACTACACTGAGATGGTTGAGGAAGTGTACTGCTTACCTCGTGTTGTAGTGATTTCTTGCGTTTACAGGAGGAAGTTCCCTTCTCGTCCGTGTGCACAACTTTCACGTTCGCCCGTGCAGTCCACTTGCCCTTCAGAAGTTCATGAGCGGTCTAGACATTGCTCAAGGTGAACGGGGAAGGAGGATTTGCTCTGAAGGTCGATGCAGACTTATTCCATGAAGCTACCATGGATGAAGCAACCTTGCGCACACTCCTCCTTGCTCGAATTGGTTTGATGTCGAGGCAGCACCAATCCACACCTGATGAAGTACAGCTAATTGCAGGCCCGGAGGAGTTCGGTGGCGGCGCTACCGAGCTGCTGCCGTGGAAGAAGGCCGATAGGCTGGTGTTGCTCGGTGCCTGCCGCAGAAGAAGGCCGAGAGGCGACAGGCGGCCTTGCTGCCTGGTCGTCGCCGCGGAAGAAGGCCGGGAGGGGAGGGGCAGCGTTGCTGCCGGCCGCAACCGCAGAAGAAGGCCGGGAGGGGAGGGGCAGCGGAGCTCCCAGGCCGCCGCCGTGGGAGAAAGTGGGGAGGGGAGGGGCGACATCGCTCCCAGGCCGCCGCCACGGAAGAAGGCCGGGAGGGAGGGACGGCGCTCGGGCCCAGCCGCCATGTAGAAGGCCGTAGGGAGGGCAGCGGCGCTCCTAGGCCGCTGCCACGGTAGAAGGCCGGGAGGGGAGGGGCGGCGGCGCTCTCAGGCCGCTGCCGCGGTAGAAGGCCGGGAGGGGAGGGGCGGCGGCGCGATCTGTTGGAGGTGTGTAGAATAAGGCTGGTGTTATTAGAATAAGAGTCTTAAGGGGTGTTATCATAATAGACCCACCCTATATATATATATATATATATATATATATATATATATATATATATATATATATATATATATATATATATATATATATTATATGTAGTATAACATGTTCCTAACCACACAATGCGTATCACGTTATATATATTCACGCATGCATCAGTTTAAAACACTATGATAAATTCTTCAAATATTCGAATTCACCTTTTATAATTAATCATGATCTCTATTCGTCTTTTACATCCACACAATCCTATTATCTTTGTAGCTAGCGCTAACTTTCTCTCATGCGTGCACATGCCCACCTCCCTCTCACCCTCCCTCAGCATTCTCTAGCTCCATCGTGCAAATTCGTCTTTTCACTTTAGGTCGTTCACCCACGGTGTGTGTAGGCCCCCCAGCTCCTTTCCGGCACACACCGGCCAATATGCCTCTCTAGCCAAGTGTGCCTACCACAAACACAAGCTTTCCCTCTTCTCTTCTCACCGTCCGTGCCTCACTCCTGCCCATCTTTTCATCGATCTAGTACTCGCACACTCCTTCCCCCTCGATATAGTATGCTTCTCGCACCACCTCCTAGTTGCGTCCCCCTCTCTCTCTATCCTTCTCTCCGGGCCTTATTTGCTTCTAACACATACATGAATGTATACCGATCGATCTCCCTACATATACCTAGGTCGACTTTAACTATTTTTCCCCACGCATCGATCGATGTACCTCACAAGTTATGTCTCTCCTTTCTCCGAGAAAGGACGATTGATCTTCCTATGTAGTTACGTCTGCTTACTACAGCCATATCGTCCCCCCTCATCATTCATACATGCCTCTTGACCCATCTCTCACACACACATGCACAGACAGGCAGGCATCCCCTCTCTTATTGATATTGCAGGCGTGCCCTCCGTTTGTCTAGCAAGCCTCTCCCACCATTTGTGAGAAGCAACTTCACCACCAACCCCTCCGACACTCTAGTTCTGTCTCTCTCCCAACCTTATTCCTCTCCTACACATATGCATGGATGCCGATCGATCTCCCTCAATACATAAAGTAGGTCTCTCTCCTCCTCCACACATATACCAACCATTGTACCTCTATAGTTAGGTCTCTGCCCTCCCCCCACACCGATAGTCGAGCGCTGTAGGTAGGTATCCATGCCACAGAGACAAACTGCACCTGTCCCCTCTCATGTTCCAGTAGGCCAGGAACCCTATATCTTTGACATGGGCACACACAAATTCGATGGCACTCTTTATCGACCACGCACACACACACACACATCACCCCTCTCCTCGATTCTATGGATACCTCATGCCGATGATACCTCCACTCTCTTCTCGTGGATCGCCCCCTCTATATATATGATATATCCAGGCCTATGTTTCACACACATTGCATATGTTACATTTTTTGATTGAAATATCATCGACACATATTTCCTGTCTATCTCTCATGCCCCCCCAAGAAAAACACTCACGAACCAACACACTATATCTCTCTATGTTTGTATCTCTCTCACACAAACCCACGTAGGTGGTGTACGTACACGAAGAGAATAGGAGCACGTACTCACGCTTCGTGCCCAGCCACACCCGCGCGGGTACACGGTGGAGCTCATTTCTGTATGAAATGGCAGCCACGTGCTAATTTGAGCGCGTGTAGCGGTTGTTTACCTACTAAGATCATGTACCACACGTGCACAAAACAAAGTTCGACTTGATGCGTTGGCGCGTTACTTTTCAATAAAGTTATATCGCTCAATGGCACGTACATAGAATACAAAACGATTTTTATGGAGAAAAAGGAAGTCCGCTCCACTATATACAATGAAGCCTGCCTGCTGGGGTTTGTCTCTCTTCAGAGTATCTCACACAAGGCGGCGGTGGCCCCTCTCTCTCTATCTCTCTCTCACCGTTGGTCACTGAACCGGCCGCATCCCGTCCGCCGGCGGAAAGGGAGGATGTGCATTGTTTTTCTGTTCGACGGCGCTGATGCAGCACGTCCTGATCTGTGGTACCCGCTGTTCTCTCTGACCAAGCTCCGACGCGGTAGGGCCTACGCCACTTGCTTGCTGCCGCAGTATGGGCAGATCTCGCCCGTCGCCGCTCTCCTAGTTACATCCCGACGACCCCCAGGTATCCCCTCCGGCCTTGCTCCACTGCCCATCTTCCCACGTTGCTGCATGTGGAAAATCTTGCATGTGGATCTTCCCTAGTTCTCTTTTTGCGCAAAACGTAGCTCGTTCGCTGTACTTTCCATATTGCAATCTCGTCCTCACACTGTTTTAGATTAACACAACCGTGCTGTTATCTTCCCTTAGGACAAGGAATATGCTTCTTTTTTGTCGTCGTATGTGTCATCAACTGTTATTGGCCAGTAATTGTTTCCTTTCTACCTCTTTTTTTGCAAATAGGGCTACCCATTTCACCTCGTTGCTGTTGCGACCTTTTGGTGAACTGCACAAATCACTTTTTTTTTCTTAAGAGTGTTTTATCCAGTTGTACTAAAATGTCACACGGGCAACATCTCTACATTTCAGTGCGACTGCACAAAGGGAGATTGGTTTTTCTCTATCCTCCTCATCCAACTCCGAGCCTAATCTTCTCCAACTATTTGCTTAATCTTCTCCAACTAGTTAGTCTTAAGAGAGACTGCAAAGGTGACCGGCTTCAATTTGTGTGTTTATTGTTTCATCAACAGTACTCTATGATTGTAATCACACTTAATATCTTTGGAACAAGGACGCTCAGCTCTATTTTAGTGGAACTGCACAAAATGATCGGAATGTTGCATGCTCCTGACAGCTACTTTTTTCCCAACATGCCTTGTTGATTTAGATAGAGCTGGGAGGAAGTTGCTGCCAATGAAAGCATGGATCAATTTTAATTTAACACCTTCTCACAAGTTTTTCTTCAGTTGTGATGTAAATATTAGCTCTGATATGCTAATCATTGAGATGCATTAGCAAGGAAGTTAGTTTTTTTTAATTTTTTTTCCGAAAGAACATGGATGGCAAGACAAACGAAACAAAAGCTGAAAGCTCAGAGCATTGTACAATTTCATGTCGCTGGACAATTATTTGTATAGTATGTCAATTATGTAAACAAATGTTGGAAGCTTGATAGCATTGCCAGAAGCCTCTTCAGCATCCGAGTCCATGTGCCATGCACAAAATTATACTCCCTCCGTTCCTAAATATTTGTCTTTTTAGAAATTTAAAATGGACATATTTTAGAGTGTGGATGCACTCATTTTGCTTCGTATGTAGTCACTCGTTGAAATCTTTAGAAAGACAAATATTTAAGAACGGAGGAAGTAGTGCACAACCGCATGGGAGACTCAGTCCGGTCGTTGCGCCGGACTAATAGTAAGTAATGAGCAGTCAAATCATAAGCCCCGCCTTTCCCACTGTAAGTTGCTCGGAAGAAGCAACCATCAATACGCTCTTATTTGAATCCGCTCATACTACTCCCTTCGTCACTGTTTGTAGAGCGCGCTTCAACAATCTCTGGGACCAAGGTGACTAGCGATTGGCCTGAAAAATAGCATTGGTAGTTATAGCACGGCGTCTATTACTAGAGAAAATAATGCGTACACACATGCATGCAGTGCTTCCACCCCAGGTACACACATGCATGCACTTACTCCACTCTGCGTACACACCTACACCGAGAGTAAATTGTGGACTTGATTGCAGTTACCACACCCTAATTAATTGAGCATTAAACCAAACACGTCTAGAATCTCTCTGGTGGTGGAAATGCATGGAGAGAAATACATGAGAATGAAGCGCACCCTATAAACTATGATGGAGGGAGGAGTAGTATGAAGGTGCAAAACCAAGTACGCGTATGGCCAGTCGGTCAACGCACTTCCTCTTGGCATATCACTGACATGTGGGACCGGAGTGTGAGCAAACCGGTCTCAATTGACGGCAAAATGGCCAACCCGCTGTTCCTTGAGAGAGACGAGGAGCAAGAACAAACAGACGGGCTCGCACGGAGGCCAAGATATATTCGAGCATGATTGATCGATATCATCATTACATGTTTGATGTTTTTTAATAGTACTATTGGGCTGCCGTTTTCCGCACTTCTCCCGAATAAATGTGTACTTTATCACAGATTAAAATAAAATAAGAGTACAGACGCTTCACCATGCGGTTCCTAGTACCTGTATACTAGTAGTAGTACTAGTCGTACTACTAAACCTTGCGCTTGGCTCTTCGCCTCTTCATGAAGTCGAACAATGATGGTACTATAGTGTATGGCTCTGGCAATCTGACACCGAATGAACTGCTGCACGTCCGCCGCCTGGGCGAGGGTAGGTTGCATTAGTCAAAAGCTTCTCGTCGTCCTGCGAGCCACCAGGCTTGGGTAGATGGAGAGGGCGTAAGCGAGCTTCACCTTATCCTGCAAGCTTCTCCTCGTTCTGCGAGTTGACGGGACACACCAAAAAGTAGTGCTAGTCCGTACTCCCTCCTTTTCGGTTAATATGGCTTAATCTTTTTTGCGAGTAAATGAGAGAGCTTTATTCATATATAAGCATTCTTAGGACGATCAGCCAAGAGACTGGTCACTAGGAAGCGAGGTACCCCACAAAAAAAGAAGAAGGAAGCGAGGTGTTTCATCAAGCCAGCTCTTGGTCACATTCAAAGTGCAGCAAGCACGGTTCGCACAAAGATGCGCCGCAAGGTTTGCTAACCTGTTTACATGCTGAATAACAAAAAAGAGAAAATATTATCGAGCGGTCCTATTTCTAACAGGACAGGAGCCAGAATTAAGCGAGAATTGTGGCGAGTGTTACATGCAATCAACTTCCATTATCACATGCGAGAACACTCGAAGTGAGCCAAATGTGTTGATGATTGGTTTATCACAGATTAAAGTAAAATAAGAGTGTAGACGCTCCACCATCCGGTTCCTAGAACTAGTACATACCTGTATAGTAGTACTAGTAGTAAACTTTGCGCTTGGCTATTCGCCTCTTCGGGAAGTCGAACAATAATGGTACTAGTACAGTGTATGCTTCTGGCAATCTGACACCAAATTAACTGTTGCCCGTCCATCGCCTGAGCGATGGAGAGCTTGCATTAGTCAAAAGTTTATCCTTGTCCTGCGAGACACCACGCGCAAGCTTCTTCCGTCCTGCAAGCTTCTCCTCGTTCGGCAAGTTGACGGGACACAACAAAGTAATGCTAGTCCATACTGCCTCCTTTCCGGTTAATATGGCTTAATTTGAAACAAGATAAATACACTGTCTGCCATTGTATATTTGTAAAAATACGGTCAGTGGACTTCATAATACGCTCATTGCGCTCAATATATACATTTTCCATTGTTTACACAGTCACTAGCTCACCCAGGCTGAGTATGTTGCTACTTCTTGAGCTTGCGTTCGTTTTTCCCTTGAAGAGGAAAGGGTGATGCAGCAAAGTAGAGATAAGTATTTCCCTCAGTTTGAGAACCAAGGTATCAATCTAGTAGGAGATAACGCACAAATCACCGAATACCTGCACAAACAATCAAACAACTTGCACCCAACGCGATAAAGGGGTTGTCAATCCCTTCACGGTTACTTGCAAAAGTGAGATCTGATAGAGATAGATAAACAATAAAGTATATTTTTTGGTTTTTTTGGTTCATAGATCGGAAAGTAAAAGATTGCAAAATAGTAGATCAAAAACTTATATGATGAAAAATAGACCTGGGGGCCATAGGTTTCACTAGAGGCTTCTCTCAAGATAGCAAATAATATGGCAGGTGAACAAATTACCGCCGAGCAATTGATAGAAAAGTGCAAAGCTATGACGATATCTAAGGCAATAATTATGAATATAGGCATCACGTCCGTGTCAAGTAGACCGAACTGATTCTGCATATACCACTATTACTCCACACATCGACCGCTATCCGGCATGCATCTAGAGTATTAAGTTCATAAAGAACGGAGTAACGCATTAAGTAAGATGACATGATGTAGAGGAATTAACTCAAGCAATATGATGAAAAACCCATCTTTATACCTCGATGGCAACAATACAATATATGCCTTGCTGCCCCTATTGTCACTGGGAAAGGACACCGCAAGATTGAACCCAAAGCTAAGCACTTCTCCCATTGCAAGAAAAACCAATCTAGTTGGCCAAACCAAACCGATAGTTTGAAGAGAATTATAAAGATACCAAATCATGCATAAAAGAATTCAGAGAAGATTCAAATAATATTCATAGATAAGCTGATCATAAATCCACAATTCATCGGATCTCGGCAAACACACCGCAAAAAAGTATTACATCGAATAGATCTCCAAGAACATTGAGGAGAACATGGTATTGAGAATCAAAGAGAGAGAAGAAGCCATCTAGATACTAGCTATGGACTCGTACGTCTGTGGTAAACTACTCACGCTTCATCGGAAGGGCAATAGAGTTGATGTAGAAGCCTTCCATGATCGAATCCCCCTCCGGCAGGGTGCCGGAAAAGGTCCCTAGATGGGATCTCACGGGTACATAAGGTTGCGGCAGTGGAAAAGTGTTTTCGTGGATGCCTCTGGTGGTTTGGGGATATATGGGTATATATAGGTGAAAGAATTAGGTCAGGAGGATCACGGGGGGCACAGCGGTGGGGGCACGCCCTACACCCTAGGCGCACCCTCCGTCCTTGTGGCCGCCTCGTGGCTCCTCCGACTTCATCTCCAAGTCTCCTGGTTGTCTTCTGGTCCAAGAAAAATCATCGCGAAGGTTTTATTCTGTTTGGACTCCGTTTGGTATTCCTTTTCTGCGTAACTCAAAAACAAGGAAAAAACTGGATCTAGCATTGGGCTCTAGGTTAATAGGTTAGTCCCAAAAATAATATATAATAGCATATTAATGCATATAGGACATCCGAAACATATAATATAATAGCATGGAACAATCAAAAATTATAGATACGTTGGAGACGTATCAAGCATCCCCAAGCTTAATTCCTGCTCGTCCTTGAGTAGGTAAATGATAAAACAGAATTTTTGATGTGGAATGCTACCTAACATATTTATCCATGTAATTTTCTTTATTGTGGCATGAATGTTCAGATCCATAAGATTCAAAACAAAAGTTTAATATTGACATAAAAACAATAATACTTCAAGCATACTTACAAGGCAATTATGTCTTCTCAAAATAACATGGCCAAAGAAAGCTTATCCCTACAAAATCATATAGTCTGGCTATGCTTTATCTTCATCACACAAAATATTCAAATCATGCACAACCCTGATGACAAGCCAAGCAATTGTTTCATATTTTTGATGTTCTCAAACCTTTCCAACTTTCACTCAATACATGAGTGTGAGCCATGGACATAGCACTATAGGTGGAATAGAATATGGTGGTTGTGGAGAAGACAAAAAGAGGGAGATAGTCTCACATCAACTAGGCGTATCAACGGGCTATGCAGATGCCCATCAATAGATATCAGTGTGAGTGAGTAGGGATTGCCATGCAATGGATGCACTAGAGCTATAAGTTTATGAAAGCTCAAAAAAGAAAACTAAGTGGGTGTGCATCCAACTTGCTTGCTCATGAAGACCTAGGGCAATTTGAGGAAGCCCATCGTTGGAATATACAAGCCAAGTTCTATAATGAAAAATTCCCACCAGCATATGAAAGTGACAACATAGAAGACTCTCTATCATGAAGATCATGATGTTACTTTGAAGCACCAGTGTGGAAAAAGGATAGTAACATTGCCCCTTCTCTCTTTTCTCTCATTTTTTGGGCCTTCTCTTTTTTGCCTTTTCCTTTTTTCCTCACATGGGACAATGCTCTAATGATGAAGATCATCACACTTTTATTTACTTACAACTCAAAAATTACAACTCGATACTAGAACAAAATATGACTCTATATGAATGCCTCTGGCGGTGTACAGGATGTGCAATGAATCAAGAGTGGCGTGTATGAAAGAATTATGAGCGGTGGCTTTGCCACAAATACGATATCAACTACAAGATCATGCAAAGCAATATGACAATGATGATCGTGTCATAATAAACGGAATGGTGGAAAGTTGCATGGAAATATATCTCAGAATGACTATGGAAATGCCATAATAGGTAGGTATGGTGGCTGTTTTGAGGAAGGTATATGGTGGGTGTATGGTACCGGCGAAAGTTCCGCAGTGCTAGAGAGGCTAGCAATGGTGGAAAGGTGAGAGTGCGTATAATCCATGGACTCAACATTAGTCATAAAGAACTCACATACTTATTGCAAAAATCTATTAGTCATCGAAACAAAGTACTACGCGCATGGTCCTAGGAGGACAGATTGGTAGGAAAAGACCATCGCTCGTCCTCGACCGCCACTCATAAGGAAGACAATCAAAAAATATCTCATGCTCCAACTTTGTTACATAACGGTTCACCATACGTGCATGCTATGGGACTCACAAACCTTAACACAAGTATTTATCAAATTCACAATTACTCATTAGCATGACTCTAATATCACCATCTTCATATCTCAAAAAAATTATAGGGAATAAAACTTCTCATAGTACTCAATGTACTTTGTATGAAAGTTTTATTATACCCTCTTGGATGCCTATGATATTAGGACTAAATTTATAATCAAAGCAAATTACCATGCTGATTAAATAATATCAACATAATATAAGTGAAGCATGAGAGTTCATCAATTTCTATAAAATAAAACCACCGTCGTGCTCTAAAAAGATATAAGTGAAGCACTAGAGCAAAATTGCCTAGCTCAAAGGATATAAGTGGAGCACATAGAGTATTCTAATAAATCACGATTCATGTGTGTCCCTCTCAAAAGCTATGTACATCAAGGATGATTGTGGAAAACTAAAAAGCAACGATTCAAATCATACAAGACGCTCCAAGCAAAACACATATCATGTGGTGAATAAAATATAGCCTCAAGTAAAGTTACCGATAGACGAAGACGAAAGAGGGGATGCCTTCCGGGGCATCCCCAAGCTTAGGATCTTGGTTCTCCTTGAATATTACCTTGGGGTGCCTTGGGAATCCCCAAGCTTAGGCTCTTTCCATTCCTTATTCCATAGTCCATCAAATCCTTACCCAAAACTTGAAAACTTCACAACACAAAACTCAACAGAAAATCTCATAAGCCCCCTTAGTATAAGAAAATAAATCACCACTTTTGGTACTGTTGTGAACTCATTCTTTATTTATATTGGTGTAATATCTACTGCATTCCAACTTTTCCATGGTTCATACCCCCTGATACTACCCATAGATTCATCAAAATAAGCAAACAACACATAGAAAACAGAATATGTCAAAAACAGAACAGTCTGTAGTAATCTGTAACTCTCGAATACTTCTGTAACTCCAAAAATTCTCAAAAATTATGAAAACCTGGGCAATTTTGTGTACCAATCCAGTGCAAAATGAATCAGATCAAAAGCACGCTTGTGTGAATTATGACAATTATTTTCCTGGGTGCAAAAGTTTCTGTTTCTCAGCTAGATCAAAACAACTATCACCGTAAGCTATCCCAAGGTCTTACTTGGCACAAACACTAATTAAAACACAATACCACATCTAACCAGAGGCTAAATGAATTATTTATTGCAAAACAGGAACAAAAAGCAAAAACAAAAATAAAATTGGGTTGCCTCCCAACAAGCACTATTGTTTAACGCCCTTAGCTAGGCATAAAACACGAATAGATCTAGGTATTGTCATCTGTGGTATGCAATTCTTCAATTGCACACTTGTAATCCTTAGGAGATTCTTTGGTTTTATCAATGATCAATCTCCTAGGCAAGAAATCAAGAAATTCACTCGTGGCAATCGGTTCCTTAATAACATCGAAAAAATTGGGGTGAACACTTATTGTTTTGAGATCTTAATTTTCTTTACTAGAAGATTCACCCTTATTCTTAGGAACGTAAAAATAAACTTGGCAGTCTTAGTATGAGGGAGATTTTGAGTAGTTTTAACAGAGGAAAAAGCGGAACCCAAGTTGGTAATAATATCCTCTAGTTTGCCAATTCTAGTAGAATCTTAATCTATCTTTTCATTAACTAAGGGTTCCTTTTCTCTAAGATCCTTGAAAGTAACTCATACCTTAGATCCATATTGAGTAATCTGATTATGAATATTCTTATCTAAATTTTCAATCAACTCAACGGTAGCAATTTTATTCTCAATAATATCAAGCCTTTGCATCACATGTTCCAAGGTTAAAACAGTTCCATTGATCAAAAGAGGTGGCAGGCCTAATAAATCTATCATGGCATTGTAAGAATCAAAAGTATGGTCCCCAAGAAATCCCCCCGAGCTCATCTTTTCTTTGCATTCAACTTAAGTCAACGTGTTAGGAATTACCTTGGCATTTCATGGATCCTCCAACCAAACCCAGACTACCTATGACATGGCTTTATCTGCAAGGAAGGATTTTGGCTTCCCCTTTTTCACAGAGCTGGTCTTCACTGCCACATGGAATATTTGGACTCAAAGGAAAGGGAAGATCTTCAGAAATGAGCTGCCTTCCTTTAGAGCTTGGAGGATAAATTTTATCCATGACAATTCTCTTTTAGCTCATAGAATCAAATGTAAATATAGGAATAGTCTAACTTCCTGGATAGCTGCTCTCCCTTAGTTACTCTCTGTAAGTATCCCTTTGTTCTTTTCCTTGTAATTTGTAACTTTGTAACTACTCTGGTTCTTTTTCAATAAAGAACTGTGAGGATGTTGCCTTGCATAGCCAAAAAAATAGTTTCTAGAACATATCTATTCCAAGGAGTAACGCCTACATAAAAATTGCGAAGAAGAACGGCCGTACATTGCTTTCGAGTAGATCTATTTTGAGCATTGCAAATTCTATACCAAGCATCTTTTAAATTTTGTCCCTCCCTTTGTTTAAAGTTAAGGACTTCATTATCGGGAGTGCTAACAATGATGGGAGGACTAGCCATGAAGGCAAGACAAATGATCCAACGAACGAGCAAAAAAAAAGTGAGCGAAGAAGACGAACGGAAGAGGGGCGAAGAAAAGGCAAATCTTTTCAAAAATCATTTTAGAAGTGGGGGAGAGGAAAACGAGAGGCGAATGGCAAATAATGTAATGCAAGAGATGAGAGTTTATGATGGGTACTTGGTATGTCTTGACTTGGCCTAGATCTCCCCGGCAATGGCGCCAAAATTTCTTCCTACTACTTCTTGAGCTTGCATTGGTTTTCCCCTTGAAGAGGAAAGGGTGATGCAGCAAAGTAGAGATAAGTATTTCCCTCAGTTTGAGAACCAAGGTATCAATCCAGTAGGAGACGCACAAATCACCGAATACCTACACAAAGAATCAAACAACTTGCACCCAACGCGATAAAGGGGTTGTCAATCCCTTCACGGTTAGTTGTAAAAGTGAGATCTGATAGAGATAGATAAACAATAAAGTAAATACTTTTGGTATTTTTGGTTTATAGATCGGAAAGTAAAAGATTGCAAAATAGTAGATCGGAAACTTATATGATGGAAAATAGACCCAGGGGCCATAGGTTTCACTAGAGGCTTCTCTCAAGATAGCAAATAATACGGTGGGTGAACAAATTACTGCCGAGCAATTGATAGAAAAGCGCAAAGTTATGACGATATCTAAGGCAATGATCATGAATATAGGCATCACGTCCGTGTCAAGTAGACCGAAATGATTCTGCATCTACTACTATTACTCCACACATCGATCGCTATCCAGCATGCATCTAGAGTATTAAGTTCATAAAGAAGGGAGTAACACATTAAGTAAGATGACGTGGTGTAGAGGAATTAACTCAAGCAATATGATGGAAAACCCATCTTTTTATCCTCGATGGCAACAATACAATGCATGCCTTGCTGCCCCTACTGTCACTTGGAAAGGACACCGCAAGATTGAACCCAAAGCTAAGCACTTCTCCCATTGCAAGAAAAACCAATCTAGTTGGCCAAACTAAACCGATAGTTCGAAGAGAATTACAAAGATATCAAATCATGCATAAAAGAATTCAGAGAGGATTCAAATAATATTCATAGATAAGCTGATCATAAATCCACAATCCATCGGATCTCAGCAAACACACCGCAAAAAAAAGTATTACATCGAATAGATCTCCAAGAACATCGAGGAGAACATGGTATTGAGAATCAAAGAGGGAGGAGAATCCATCTAACTACTAGCTATAGAACTGTAGGTCTGTGGTAAACTACTCACGCTTCATTGGAAGGGCAATAGAGTTGATGTAGGAGCCCTCCGTGATCGGATCCCCCTCCGGCAGGGTGCCAGAAAAGGTCCCTAGATGGGATCTCACGGGTATAGAAGGTTGCGGCAGTGGAAAAGTGTTTTCGTGGATGCCTCTGGTGGTTTGGGGATATATGGGAATATATAGGCGAAAGAATTAGGTCACGAGGGTCACAGGGGGCCTATAAGGGTGGGGGCGCGCCCTACCCCCCTAGGCGCGCCCTCCGTCCTTGTGGCCACCTCGTGGCTCCTCCGACTTCATCTCCCAGTCTCCTGGTTGTCTTCTAGTCCAAGAAAAATCATCGTGATGGTTTTATTCCGTTTGGACTTCGTTTGGTATTCCTTTTCTGCGAAACTCAAAACCAAGGAAAAAACAGGAACTGGCATGGGCTCTAGGTTAATAGGTTAGTCCCCAAAATAACATAAAATAGCATATTAATGCATATAAAACATCCAAAACAGAAAATATAATAGCATGGAACAATCAAAAATTATAGATACATTGGAGACGTATCATATGTGTGTGCATGCACGTGTAGGTTGAGCACTTGAGCGTGACCATGTGTGTTCCGTCATGTGCTCGGACATGCATGCATTAGGGCGTCGCGCGCGTTTTGGCATCCATGTTTACGCGTGACTGTTGCATGCATGCAAGAGGTTGTAGTCCCTCACATTCACATGTTCATAAGTCAATGCTTTGTCAAAACGTTGCATGCAAGGTTTAATCATTCGTTGTTCACGCTTGCATTCCCGATATTAATATGTTGGTAAAGACAATTTCTTGAGGAAAATGAGCCCATGAATTGAGTACAAAGGGGACCAATAAGCCAGGACGGAGGGAGTACTTGTAGTGAACCGGAAGGAGGGAGTAGGTACTAGTAGTACTACGTAACAACATGCAGAAACAAAATTCCTCTATGCGCATCATGTCTGCGTGTCATGCAAGACTCAGGAACGGTCATACACGTAGGGGGCTATGTGTAGGGGCCACTCAGGAGCAGTCAAATCACACAGTAAGTTAGTCAGAAGAAGCAACCATCATTTCACTCTTCCATGACACGTACGCAATATAAAATGGTTGATATGGAGAGAAAAAGAAAACTGTTCCACTATATATACACTAGCAGGAGCCTAAGCTACAAGCCTGCTTGCTTGGGTTGCTCTCTTCACAAGCATAAAACGACGGTGGCCACACCGCTGGTCACAGATCCTGCCTGATACCGCTACTGGGGGAAGGGGACGATGTTCTGCGTAGACGCGGTCGATAGCAGCGAGGGAGAAAACCCACTGTCGGTGCGTCCCGATCGGGGGTCCCCGTGGTATGGGCTGATGTCGCCTCCCAACCGCCCTTCTAGTTATAGACCGACGTTGAGGGAGTCCTGGACTAGGGGGTGTCCGGATGGCCGGACTATAACCTTTGGCCGGACTCCTGGACTATGAAGATACAAGATTGAAGACTTCGTCCCGTGTACGGATGGGACTTTCCTTGGCGTGGAAGGCAAGCTTGGCGATACGGATATGTAGATCTCCTCCCATTTGTAACCGACTCTATATAACCCTAACCCTCTCCGGTGTCTATACAAACCGGAGGGTTTTAGTCCGTAGGACGAACAACAATCATACCATAGGCTAGCTTCTAGGGTTTAGCCTCTCGATCTCGTGGTAGATCTACTCTGTACTACCCATATCATCAATATTAATCAAGCGGGAGTAGGGTTTTACCTCCATCGAGAGGAACCGAACCTGGTAAAAACATCGTGTCCCTTGTATCCTATTACCATCCGCCTAGACGCACGATTGGGACCCCCTACCGAGATCCGCGGTTTGACACCGACATTGGTGCTTTCATTGAGAGTTCCTATGTGTCGTCATCTTTAGGCCCGATGGCTCCTCCGATCATCAACAACGACGCGGTCGGGTGAGACTTTTCTCCCGGACAGATCTTCGTGATCGGCAGCTTTGCACCACGGGCCAATTAAGCAGCCATCCGGAGCAGATCGAAGCTACACCCTTGGCCATCAGGTCAGATTTGGAAGTTTGAACTACGGGCGGCGTCGCGGAGACTTGATCTTGACGGGTTGAGCCACAACCAAGCGCGCCAAGATTTATCACGATGGGCATGATCTGGCTCTGCCGCGAACGATTGCCTGCAGCCGCACGATGTCGCTCCGACCCTTAGCTTCCGGGCCGACCGCGCCGATCGAGGGCAGTGGCTGGACACGCGATCGGGGCTGCAATCTCTCTGACGATCGAGCGAACACCAGCCTTGTCCGTTGTGAAGCTCGTGACTCCAAGGTCTGGACTCCTCTTCGGACTCGAACCTTCGCGCCCTGCCAATAGAATCCGATTGGGTGCCGATCATGGAGTTCACCGCGCGGACATCTTTCAACACTTCGCCCTTGGCGACATTCTAAATTCACTAAAGTCTCTCTCTTTATCGGAGAGCCTTGGCGGACTATGGTCAGCAAGGTTGGGATCACGACGACGAAGAAATTCAAAGCCCACCCACCACCCACTTACGTAGCCACTTGCCGGTGATTTAACCGACATGCTCGACTTCGACTCGATGACATCGGCGGTATGGGCGCCGATGCAGGGCGACCAGAACCAGCGCCTCAGAGGGCCTTTGGAAGGCCACCTAAATCGTATGACATATACATGGTGGACACCCCAAAAGAAGAGCAGCGATGGAACAACGGAGGATGACCCTCAAGAAGCAGCCTAAGCGCCGGTGTCGATGGCGCGCTCTAAATCCCGCCAAAGCAAAAGCGGTGATTCCGGCATGGGAGACAATAACACCGGGACAGTGCGAAGACAACCCCCTCTAGCAGGATTCAGCGCAGGGAGGATAGAAAGCCAGCCCTCATGAGAGGCGGCGGGCGAGAGAGGTGAGGGCGACAATTACATGCCTCCCTCGAAGGCGAGGCAAGCCTCAGCGATGGCCAATTTGTGCGTGCACGAGGATCCTGTTGAACAAGGCGTTTCAAACACAGGCTTATGGCCACGGCGAGCAGCCTCAAGAAAAACAACAACAGCTTAGAGCTGACCAAGACTTGCTAGCCGACGGATGGATTGAAGTCCTTGCGGCGAAAAGTGCGAACTCGAGCGCCCTCCAAGAGCTACCCAAAGCGTGGGCTGCTACCCGATTAGAGGAGGAAGCACCTAGACCTACATCACCAGCGCATGATGCAGCCGACCGGCCACCTCGTGGCGCTGACGAAGAAGCCTCTCGGCCCTCCACTCAAGCCGCACCCAGCGTCGCTCAAAGAATACCAAGGCGAAATCGCCCGGACCTGCGAGATATATTGGAGGACAAGGCAAGGCAAACAAGATCAATCTATGGATCGCGTGGGCGCCCCACGACACGTGACAACAACTGTCATGCCGGATATGGTAAATCCGGCCGGGCTGAACAAAGTAGACAAAGCTCGTTTGAGCTACGTCGTGATATAGCCCAGTACAGAGGCACCGCACACCCACTTTGCTTCACAGATGACGTAATGGATCATCAAATCCCGGAGGGTTTCAAACCCGTAAACATCGAATCATACGATGGCACAACAGATCCTGCGGTATGGATCGAGGATTATCTCCTTCATATCCACATGGCCCGGGTGATGATCTACGCCATCAAATACCTCCCACTCAAGCTTAAAGGACCAGCTCGGCATTGGCTTAACAGCTTGCCGGCAGAGTCAATTGGTTCTGGGAGGACACGGAAGCCGCATTCCTCAACAATTTCCAGGCACTTATGTGCCACCACGAACGCCGATGACCTAAGCCACATAATTCAGCAGCGGAGAATCGGCCGGACAATTCTGGACACGGTTCCTAACCAAGAAAAATCAAATAGTCGCCCTGTCGGACGCGAGAGGCCCTTGCAGCCTTCAAACATAACATCATGACGGTGGCTTGCGGCACCTTGGACGGAAAAGCGAAATCCATGGCAGCCCTTACAACACTCATGACCGCTTTTGTGCGGGAGAAGACAACAGCTAGCTCATAGTAATAACATGACCAAGAGCCCGGTAATTTGGATACCAAGGACAGGAATGGCAGGTCGGCGTCGCAACAAGCGAAGTGCCGCGTGCGTCGACAATGCTGAGGATCTGACGATTAATGCAGATTCAAAGGCTCTAAACCGGTCGTGGAAAAAGCCATTTAAAAGAAATACTCGGGCCCGTCCGGTTTGGACCTAATACTCGATCGCTCATGCGGATACGGCACCCCAAAAACCAGCCAATCACACCAACAGGGATTGTTGGGTGTTCAAGAAGGCATGCAAGTTAAGTGCAGCGCGAGACAAGGGCTGCATAGCGATGGCGAGGAGGAGCTCCGACCGCCCGAACAATAGGGGACGAAGGGCTTCCCCCACAAGTGCGGACGGTGAACATGATATCGCAGCCCACATCCCAAAAGGGGCGGAAGCTTGCACTCGAGGGGCGTATATGCGTTGGAGCCAGTCACCCCAAAGTTCAACCCATGGTCCTCCTGCCCGATCACTTTTGATCGAAGGACCATCCACTAGCATCCGCCATGGCGGATTCGCGCATAGTTCTAGACCCAATCATTGTGGTTCACCTCACTAGAGTCCTTATGGGCGGCGGCGGCAACCTGAACCTGCTTTATCGAGGATCGGTCACGAAAAATGGGCATATATCCCTCAAGGATTAAACCCACAAAGCGACCTTTAAAGGCATCATACCATGTGTAGAGGCCAACTATGCGAGCTCGCTTACACTTGAGGTGGTCTTGGATCCCGGATAATTTCGAAGCGAGGAGTTAATCTTGACATAGTCCCGTTCCGCGATGGCTATCACGCCTTTGCTTTCGGACGAACCGCATTGCAAAGTTCAATGCGGTGCCGCTTTTCATACCTCAAGCTCAAGATGCAGGACCCTCGAGGAGTCATTACGGTCAATGCAAACACTGAACACTCTCTCCAAGCGGAGGAGCATCTGGCTGACCCTCGGCGGAAGTACAAAGCAGCCTCTCAAGGCAATTTTCCGTTCGGCTATTACGTCCGGACACCGTCAAAGCGCGCCGGAGTAACCTACAACAAGACCGCTGGCGCGTTCCGAGCAAAGCGTAGCAATCGGCCCCAACCCCAGCCCTCGTGAAATTGCGAAACCAGTACTACGGCGTACATAACTACGCTCTGGAAATACCATGGGCATAGGGGAGGGGAGCACGACCACGGCATGCCCAAAATGCGGCTCAACCGCACTAGGGGCTCTGATTTTGTCATTCTTTTCTTACTTTCAGGACTTCGCTCTCGGAAGGCTGTCCGTGATACAAATCGCCGAACACGATGCAACAGCAAGGGAAGCGAAACTTCGTCGAGTGTCGGTGGTCTCTATAACAAGCAGTATACTTGTTTCACATATTATCCCGCAGCTCGCGCCTGGAGGGGGACATGTTAAATAGTTCCATCTCTTGCTTATCGCAGTATTTGCATCGTTCTGCTCTTACCGCAGCCTTTTCGAATAAACAATACATAGCTCTTGTCTATTATTGCATTCCCTTTTTAAGTAAATATGTTCATTAATGACATATCGCACCCGTACACTTTGGTATGGCCAAATACACCAGGGGCTTAAGTACCCCAAAATACGGTGTGATAAGTCCGAACACTTTCACAAGTGCGGCACCCCAAACTTATAGAATTATATGCATCATCTCTGAATCATGTCTTGGGTCAATAGTTGGGTTTGCCCGGCTCCCATGTTTTGGTACCTTACGTTCCGTTATATCGGCTAAGGTAGCGCCGGGAGAACCACTGCGATTGTGCCCCGGTTGAGCTAGGCTAAGCACCTCAGTGGAGAAAGCTAAAACTGACCGTCATGATCTGGCGAGAGCTGGTCGCTGTTCGAGAGGTTTTAGTCACTAAATACTTATGCCGCTTAGGCGAGGAGTCGGCTTTGTCCGGCCTAGGCGTGGATAGCGCCCGAACTCGGTCTTCGAATACTAGGGGCTTCGCGAAATTTAGAATTATAAATTCTATGGCTAAGTGAGAGTGTTCAAAATTATAGTCCGATTGCCTTGTTAGTTGTGTTGGCGCCTCCTCGAAGGACCCAAGAATGGGAAAAGGCGCTCAAGTTTATCTAACACCCGGCACTGTGGCGCGAGGCGAAGCAAACGACTTCGCCATCTCTCAAATTTAATAAGCGGCCGCACAAAAGGTAATATTTTAAATTCAAAAGCGTTGCTTAGCGCATATGAACAAGTTTTCATCGTACAGGATCACAAATGCGAGTTTACTAAAAAATTACATCTTTGGAGCATTCATCCGCTATAAGGCGGGAACCCTTCAGGACGCCTTAAATAATACATCTCGGGCTTGCGATGCTCCTTGCCCGGCGGTGGTCCGTCCGTCACAAGCTTCTCAGCATCCATCTTGCCCCAGTGCACTTTAGCACGGGCAAGGGCCCTACGGGCACCTTCGATGCATACGGAGCGCTTGACGACTTCAAGCCATGGACAGGCATCCACCGGCCGCCTCACCATCCCGAACTAGCTCCCAGGCAAGGCCTCCCCAGGCCAAGACCAGACTATGAGACCCTTCATGGCCTGTTCGGCCACTTTATGGAGCTCGACCAGCTACTTCAGCTGGTCGCTCAAGGGCACTGGGTGTCCGGCCTCAACATACTAGGACCAGAACACCTTCTCAGTCGAGCTCCCCTCCTCGGCCCGGTTAAATGCGGCAGCATCGGACACACTACGGGGAAGATCTGCGAATGCTCCTGGAGAGCTCCGGACTCGGGTAAGTAACAAGTAATTCACTTTAACGTGCTTGCTTTGCATAAAGAATGCCTTACCCGCCGCTATCTTCTTCATCGCCTCAATTTCCTGGAGGGCTTTTTGGGCTTTAGCCTTGGCAGATTTGGCGCTCTCAAGCGCCAAGGCGAGCTCGGACCCTCGAGTCTTTGAGTCAAGCTCCAAACTCTCGTGTTTCTCCACGAGAGCCTGGAGCTCTTGCCGTACCTCCGCCAGCCGCACCTCCTGCTTTTCTCGCTCGGTGCGCTCCACGGCCGCATTGTCTTCGGCCTTGGACAGCGCTTCCTTCAGGGTGGCCACCTCGGTTGTGGCCCCTGTAATACTCACGTTGGTCCTGTCATTTTTGTTTGCAACCACATCTTTTTTTATATATATACTTAAATAAGGTATTACTTACCTTCCTTATCCTCGAGCTGCTTCTTGTCAAGGCCGAGCTCGTTCTCGGACCGCTCGAGGCTCTGCTTCAATGCATCGACCTCCATGATCGGTCTGGCGAGAGGTCGGCAGCGCAACCTGCATTCCCATATTGACATACTTATGTTAGACTCCTGCGTATATCTTTTAGTTCCTCAATTCGGTTTTTCTTTCCGAACTCCAAACTGAGCATCAGGGGCTACTGTCTATGCGGTAATATTTTTACATATCTTAAATACATACCTCAAAGCCTGTTAGAAGGCTGGCACGAGCTTGATCAGCCCGCTCTTGGCGGACTGAACCTACGGATCACCACACTCATAATAGTGCGGTGCTCCTCGTCGATGGAGGCGCCGTTAAGCACCTCCAGCAAATTATCCGGTGCCCCTGGTTGGACGGAGGTCATTGGTGTCGTAGGCTTGCCCTTCTTACTAGGGGGCCGCTGCGGATTCGGAACCGTTGAAGGTTTCGGTGCGATTATCGACCCGGGGCGGACTTGGAGCCCTTTGGGGTCTTATCCCCTTCTTTGGAGTCAGGGAGGTCGCCTTGCCGCGCCTCGGGACCACCACCTCTGGCTTGGACCCTTTGGGACTCCACCTCGGCATCATCCGTTGGGCGAGGAGGCGGCGGAAGTGTAGTGCTATTCATCCGACAAACCCGAGTCGCTCGGCGAGCGTCGAGCCCGGCCTTAGGCGGACTGCATGATTATATTCAGCGTCGGAAGATCTTGTACAGCGAGGAACACCATGAGTTATTACGGTATCCGGATACTTACGATTTTGCGGGGGCTTGGCCTGGATGGCCCTCCTCTTCGCCATCGTCGGCGTTGGTGGAGTAGTCCGGAGGAAGGTCCTTCCTTCTTGGACCCTCCGCCCCCGCCCGATTGAGGCGGCCTTCCTTCATTCCTCCCCTGGCTTTGGAGGGAGAGGCCTCTTCCTCCTCCTCCTGCGTCTTCGTGGGAGAGTGCGCCTCGAGTCATCGGGCGATGAATCCGACACCACCGGCGCCGGGAACTCTTCGAGTTCCGTGGCCTTCTTCTTAGCCTTCTTCTCCGGCACCACGTAAGGTGCGGAACCAACAACCCGTCAGCGGGTGTCGGCTGGGTCTTGAACAAAAGGCCAAATAGTCGATCATCGGTCTTATTCTGCCATTCTGTCAAAGGCAGGAGCTTAGATCCGCATAGAGTCAAACTATGAAAAACAAGTATCCCATAAAGGGTAAAATAAGATTACTCGCTGGCTTGGCGTTTCGCGCGGAATCCGCGATCCTCGCTGATGGGAGGAACCTCGGCGCCCTTGAATAGCACCTTCCGGGCATCCTCGTGCGTTGTGTCAAAGAGCACAGGTCGAGTTTGGTGCTGGGCGGGTTGAACTCCCATAAGTTAAAAGCCCGTCGTTGACACGGAGGATCGGCGGATGAGCATGACCTGGACTACGTTGGCGAGTTTAACCTTTTTGTCCACCAGGTTTTGGGCCCGAGGTTTGGAGTCGGTCCGCTCTTCGAATTACCCGACAAGCCCTTCTCTTTCCGGAGGTGAGCCGTGTGGGGATGCGGATCGAAGTCGGGGCGCTGCCCATTCAGGGTCCAGCGGCTCGGTGACATAGAACCACCCGATTGCCACCCCTTTATGGTCTCCACGAAGGAGCCCTCGAGCCATGTAACGTTGGGCATCTTGCCCACCATGGCGCCTCGCCTCCGCTTGCTGGCCGCCCACTACCTTGACTTGACATTGAAGGTCTTCAACCATAAGCGAAGTGGGGCTTGATCACGGAGGAAGGCCTGCCTGTGACGATAAGCGCCGAGATGTTGAGGATGAAGTTGGGGCGGATCGTGGAAATCCAGGCTGTAGTCGAACATGAGCCCCGGACAAATGGGTGAAGTGGGAAACCTAGTCAGCGGAGGAAATGGGTGAGAACACCACCCTCTCATGGGGCCTGGGGTGGGGATGAGCTGCCCCTTGTTTGGGGGCGGTCTTGCGATGTCGTTAGACAAGTATCCGGCCTCCCTCGGCTTCTTGATGTGTCCCTCCGTGTGGAGGAGACCATCCACTTGACTCCACTCGGACATTCTTTGGAGAAGGTTGAGGTGGGACATGCAGACTTAGGTATTTGGAGCTCGAGTCTTGAAAATGGATAAGCAAAGGGAGGAAGAAGGCGTAGATGAGAAAGGTGGATCCTTATCCCCTTATATGGCCGGACGAAACTATGTGCCCCCACCAGCTGGTAAAACTTCGCTTATCTCCCAAGAGCCGTAATTAATGGCGCGGTTGGGTTACCGCCTGTATTGTTGAGAATCCGGAATAAGGGACACGATCTACTGCTTGACAAGGCGTGCCAAGGAAACCGCCTCGCTAAGTCTTGCTGAGGTGGGACGGTAAAAATGATTTGAATAAAGGCTTGGCGTGGTGTGATGTCACGCTGCGGAATACTTGACAGATTGGATTTGTGTAAATATTATTCTCTCTACGGTGGTATGTGGAACTTATTTTGCGAGCGGACACTATCCTTGTGTTCAAAATCTTCTATGAAGTATTAGGAGGAGAACCCGCCTTGCAATGCGAAGACAATCTGCGCGCCGGACTAAATCGTCATTGAAGCCTGGTTCGAGGGCTAATGAGGAGTCTGGATTAGGGGTGTCACGGATGGCGGACTATAACCTTTGGCGGACTCTGGACTATGAAGATACAAGATTGAATACTTCGTCCGTGTCGGGATGGGACTTTCCTTGGCGTGGAAGGCAAGCTTGGCGATCTGGATATGTAGATCTCCTCCCATTTGTAACCGACTCTATGTAACCCTAACCCTCTCCGGTGTCTATATAAACCGGAGGTTTTAATCCGTGGGGCGAACAACAATCATACCATAAGCTAGCTTCTAGGGTTTAGCCTCTCGATCTCGTGGTAGATCTACTCTTGTCGACCCATATCATCAATATTAATCAAGCAGGGTAGGGTTTTACCTCCATCGAGAGGGCGAACCTGGTAAAAACATCGTGTCCCTTGTCTCCTGTTACCATCCGCCTAGGCCCATACATTTGGGACACCGCGCATGCTTCCGCTTTGAAGCAGTCGATTGCCGCTGTGTCGGTGTCAAAACCGGCGGATCTCGGGTAGGGGTCCCGGCTGTGAGTCTAGGCGGATGGTAGCGGAGACAGGGACCGATGTTTTGCAGTTGAGCCCTCTCGATGGAGTAAAACCCTACTCATGGATTGATTAATATTGATGATGATTGTGATCCTCTGTAAACCCTCGGTAAACAGTAGATCAAATGAATCTAGATATCCGTCTCAAGCTTGCCTTCTAAGAAAGTCCCAGGACCAGATCCAATCTTCATGATCGAAATCCGGAGACTAATCGAGACTCCATCGTGCTCACGAACCGGGCTTTAATGGCGTAAATGGCAGATCCAGAGATTCTGATACTTCATAGAAGATTTTGAACGAAGGATGAGTGGCTCTGCTTCTACCATAGGAATAATATCGGAATGCGTGGCCTGACCTTCACTCACCTTATTTGAATGTCCCTCGGCAGAGCGTCTCACGTCTTGGAGAGCAGTGTCAGATGGTCTCCTCAATAAGCGCAAGAACATGCCATTAAGCCGAGAAAATCTTGTCAATGACGCCAGCACCACCTTTTCATCGCTCCCGGGCAGCAGCTCATCCCCACCCCTCAGCCCCATGAGAGGGTGGTGTTCCTCACCCATTTCCTCCGTGGACTAGGCTTTCCACTCCACCCATTTGTCCGGGGGCTCATGTTCTACTATGGCCTCGATTTGCATGATCTGGCACCGAACTTCATCCTCAACATCTCGGCGTTTATCGTCGTGTGCGAGGCTTTCCTCCGCATCAAGCCCTACTTCAACTTATGGCTGAAGACCTTCAATGTCAAGCCAAAGGTTGTGGGCGGCCAGCAAGCGGAGTGCGGAGGCGCCAAGGTGGGCAAGATGCCAAACGTTATATGGCTGGAGGGCTCCTTCGTGGAAACCATCAAGGGGTGGCAATCGGGGTGGTTCTACATCACCAAGTCGCGTGACCCTGAATGGGCGGCGGCCCCCGAATTCTGATCTTGGCGAGAGAAGGGCCTGTCGTGGGGTAATTCGGGAGAGCTGACCGGACTCCGAACCTGCATCCATAACCTGGTGGACAAGAAGGTTAAACTTGTCAATGTGGTCCAGGTCATGCTCATCCGCCGGATCCTCCCATGTCAACGACGGGCTTTTAACTTGTGGGAGTTCGACCCGGCCCAGCACCAAACTCGACGGGCTATTTGACACAATGCGAGGATGCAGGAAGGTGCTATTCAAGGCGCCGAGGTTCCCCTCCCATTACCGAGGGTCAGCGGATTAGCTGCGCGCGTAAAGCCAGCGTAGTAAGCTTGTTTTACCCTTTACGGATACTTGTTTTTCATAGTTTGACTCTGTCACGGGATCTAAGCTGCCATTCCTTTGACAGGGTGGCGAAGAAGACCGACAGATCGACCGTCCGGCTCCTTTGCAAGGCCCAGCAGATGCCGCTTGGCGAAGCTGCTGGTCGGCACCTTCGTAGTGCGGAGAAGAAGGCCAAGAAGAAGGCCGCAGGAACCCGGAAGAGCTCCGGCGCCGGTGGAACCGGACTCGTCGTCGATGACTCAAAGCGCCTCCTCCCACAGCGAGGAGGAGGAAAGAGAGGTTTCTTCTCCAGCAGGGGAAGAAAAGAAAAGGAAAGCCACCCCAACTGAGGAGGCCGGAGGGTCCAAGAAGGGAAGAACCCTTCCCCCGGATTACTCCACCAACGTCGCCGACAGCGAGCAGGAGTTGCCGCCCAGGGCCAAGCCCCTGGCAAAGTCGTAAGTGTTCGGACACCAGAGTGTCTCATGGCGTTCCTTTATTGCACAGTATCTTCTGACGCCGAATATAATCATGTAGTCCGCCGAAGGCCGGCCGGCAACCGTCGGCGGCTCCCGGATTCGTCGAGATGTGAATTAAACTTCCGACCGCTACCTCCCCTCGCCCTACGGACGATGCCGAGGTGGAGTCCCAAAGTGTCCAAGCCAGGGGGAGGTGGTCCTGGAGGTGCCGCAAGGCGACCTCCCGGACTCCAGGCGCAAAGGGGACAAAACTCCCAAGGGCTCCAAGTCCGGCCCCGGGCCGGACATCGCACCGGAACCTTCAATGGTTCGAGTCCGCAGGCCCCCTAGTAAGAAGGGCAAGCTGCGGCGCCGTGACCTCCGTCCCAACGGAGGCACGGATAATTTCTGGAGGGGCTTAAAGGCGCCTCCATCGACGAGGAGCACCGCACTATTATGAGTGCGGTGATCCGAAAGGTTCACCCGCCAAGAGCGGGCTGGTCAAGCTTGTGCCAGCCTTCTAACAGCTTTGAGGTGCGTATTAAGATATGTAAAATATTACCGCATAGACAGTAGCCCCTGATGCTCAGTTTGGTGTTCGGAAAGAAAAGCCGAACTGAGGATCTAAAAGATATAGGTAGGAGTCTAACATAAGTATCTTAATATGGGAATGCAGGCTGCGCTGCTGACCTCTGCTGCACTGACTGCGGAGGTCGATGCATTGAGGCTGAGCCTCGAGCGGTCCGAGAACGAGCTCGGCCTTGCCAAGAAGCAGCTCGAGGACAAGGAAGGTAAGTAATACCTTATGTAAGTATATAAAAAAGATGCGGTTGCAAAAAATTACAGGACCAACGTGAGTATTACAGGGGCCACAACCTAGGTGGCAACCCTGAAGAAAGCGCTGTCCAAGGCCGAAGACAATGCGGCCGTGGAGCGCATCGAGCGAGAAAAGCAGGAGGCGCGGGTGGCGGAGGTGCAGCAAGAGCTCAAGGCTCTCGTGAAAAAACATGAGATTTTGGAGCTTGACTCAAAGACTCGAGAGTCCGAGCTTGCCTCGGCCCTTGAGAGCGCCAAATCTGCCAAGGCGAAGCCCAAAAGCCCTCCAGAAATTGAGGCGATGAAGAAGATAGCGCGGGTAAGGCATTATTTATGCAAAGCAAGCACGTGAAAGTGAATTACTTGTTACTTACCCGAGTCCCGAGCTCTCCAGAGCATTCGCAGATCTGCCTTGATGTGGTAGCCGACGCTGCAAGATACTACCGGGCCGAGGAGGGAGCTCGGCGGAGAAGGTGTTCTGGTCTTAGTATGCTAAGGCGGACACCTGTGCCCTTGAGCGACCAGATGAAGCAGCTGGTCGAGCTCCATAGGTGGCCGAACAGGCCATGAAGGGCCTTATAGTCCGGCTATGGCCTGGGAGGTCATGCCCGGAGCTACTTTGGGCTGGTGAGGCGGCTGGCGGATGCCTGCCCACGCCTTGAAGTCATCAAGCGCCTCACGTGTGCATCGAAGGCGCCAGAGGGCCCTTGCCCGTGTTAAAGTACAATGGGGCAAGATGGATGCTTTGAGGCTGGTGACAGATGGGCCACGGAGGGCAAGGCGATCGCAAGCCCGATGTATTATGAGGGCGCCTGAAGGGTGCTCACTTTATGGCGGATGAATGTTCCAAGGATGTAATTTATGAGTAAACTCGCAGTGTTATCCTGCGCGCTGAAAACTTGTTCATATGCGCTAACAACGCTTTTGAATTTAAAATATTACCTTCTGTGCGGCCGTTTATTAAATCTGAGAGATGGCGAGTCGTCGGCTTCTGCCCCCATGCCACGAGGGCTGGGGTGTTCGGGATAAACCTGAGCGCTCTTGTTCCCATTCTTGGGTCCTTCGAGGGAGGCGCTCAGCACAACGAACAAGGCAATCGGACTATAATGCTTTATCACTCTCAATTAGCCATAGAATTCTATAATTTTAAATTTCGGCGAAGCCCCTAGTATTCGGAAGACCGAGTTCGGGGCGCTATCCACGCTTAGGCCGGACAAAGCTGACTCCTCGCTCTAAGCGGCATAAGTCTTTAAGGACTCGAAACCTCTCAAACATCGACCAGCTCTCACCCTATCATGACGGTCAGTTTTAGCTTTCTCTACTGAGGTGCTGAACCCAGCTCAACCGGGGCACAATTGCAGTAGTTCTCCTAGCGCTACCTTAGCCGATATAACGAAACGTAAGGTACCAAAACATAGGAGCCGGGCAAACCCAACTATTGACCCAAGACATGATTCGGAGCTGATGCATATAATCTTATAAGTTCGGGGTGCTGCACTTGTTAAAGTGTTCGGACTTCTCACGTCGTATTATGGGGTACTTGAGCCCCTGGCGTATTTGGCCGTACCAAAGTGTACGGGTGCTAAATGTCATAACTGAACATATGTATTGAAAAAGAAATAAATAGAAAATGCAATAATAAGCCGAAGCTGAGCATTGTTTATTAAAAGGCTGCTGTGAAAGCAGAACGATACAAATAGTGCGATAAGCAAGAGATGGGACTATTTGACATGTCCCCCTCCAGGGGAAAGCTGCGAGACGGTATGTAAGACAGGTATTTAGCTCGTTATAGAGACCACCTGGACATTCGACGTAGCTTTAAGCCTCTCTGGCTGTTGCATCGTGTGTTCGGAGATTGTACTGCCGGACAGGCCTTCCGGAGAGTGGAGTCCTGAAAGTAAAAAAATAATGACAAAATCGGGAGCCCCTAGTGCGGTTGAGCCGCATTTTGGGCATGCCGTGGTCGTGCCCCTCCCCCTATGCCCATGGTATTTCCAGGCGTAATTATGTACGCGTAGTACTGGTTTCGCAATTTCGCTGGGCTGGGGTTGGGGCCGCATTATACGCTTGCTCTAACGCGTGCCAGCGGTCTTGTTGTAGGATACTCCGGTAGCTTGACAAAGGTCCCGGACGCTTAATAGCTGGACCGAGAATTGCCTTGAGAGGCTACTTTGTACTTCCGCCATGAGGGCCGCCAGATGCTCCTCCGCTCGAGAGAGCATTCGTGTTTCCATTGACCGTAATGACTCGAGGACCCGCAACTTGAGCTTGAGGTATGCGTGCGGCACCGCATTGAACTTTATAAATGCGGTTCGTCCGAGCAGGGCATGATAGCCACCGAGGAACGGACTATGTCAAGATTAACTCCTCGCTTTGGAAATTATCCGGGGATCCGAAGACCACCTCAAGTGTAACCCGAGCCTGTCATAGCTTGGCCTCTACACCTGGTATGACGCCTTTAAAGATCGTCTTTGTGGGTTTAATCCTTGAGGGATCTATGCCCACTTTTCGCACTGTATCCTGATAAAGCAGATTCAGGCTGCTGCCGCCGTCCATAAGGACTCTAGTGAGGTGAAATCCGTCAATGATTGGGTCTAGAACCAATGCGCCGAATCCGCCATGGCGGATGCAGGAGGACCACGGGTTGAACTTTGGGGCGACTGGCTCCAACGCATATACGTCCCTGAGTGCACGCTTCCGCTCCCTTTTGGGTATGTGGGTTGCGTATATCATGTTCACCGTCCGCACTTGTAGGGGGAATCCTTTGTCCCTATTGTTCGGGCGGCGGCTCCTCCTCGCCATCGCTATGCAGCCCTTGTCTCTGCTTTCGCATTTAACTTGCTCGCTCGCTTGAACACCCAACAATCCTGTTGGTGTGATTGGCTGGTTTTTCGTGGGTGCCGTGTATCCGCACGAAGCGTTCGAGTATTCGGTCCAAACCGGGCGGGCCCGAGTATTTCTTTTAAATGGCTTTTTCCGCTGACCGGGTTTAGAGCCTCGACCGCATTAATCGCCAGATCCTCGCAGTGTCGCTGCACGCGACGCTTGTGCTTGTTGCGACGCGACCTGCCATTGCTGTCCTTGGTATCCGAATTACCAGGGCTCTTGGTCATGTTATTACTACGAGCAAGCCAGCTGTCTTCTCCCGCGCAAATGTAACGCCCCGGATTTGATGCGCCAGGTGTCTGCCAGTTATTCGTCGTCGTTGCCATGTCATTTGCTTGCGTGTTGCATTTTGCCATGTCATCATGTCCATCTCATTTTGCATACGTGTTTGTCTCATGCATCCGAGCATGTTCCTACCTATTGTCTATGGTGGTCTGGGTACCTGTAGACCGCCTGTCTAGTTTTGTGCCATTTGGAGTCCGTTTGATACTCCAACGGTTAACCGGGTAACCGTAAAAGCCTCTTTTGTGTTGCAGCCCAACACCCCTCCAAAGTGGCCCAAAACCCATCCTAACCCCCTCAATGCTCTCGGTCGTTCGATCACGATCGTGTGGGCGAAAACCACACCCCATTTGGACTCCCCTAGCTCCCAGAATCTATAAATATGCCCTCCTCGTCCAAATTCGTGGATGATTTCCACCGAAACCCTAAAATTCCCCTCCGCACCGCCGGACACGTCCGGGCGACGCCGGACAAAATTCGCCGCCGCCCCGCAGCCAGTGGCTGGCCGCCACATGGCCACCCGCCATCACAGCGTGCCGCCCGCCCGAGCCTGCCCGGCCCCTGCGCCCAGCCGCTCCGCCGCCGCCCGCCGCTGGGGCAAGCGTCCGCCTCGGCCTCCGCCGCCAGCGCCGCCTTGCCCGAAGTCCCTCGCCACGGCGAGATCCGCCTCGCTGCCTCCCGGCCGTTCCCCGCCGCCGCCGCACGAGGGCGACCCCGCCTGTCGTGGAATTGTCACGTCAGATGTCCTTAGTGTCAGGACTTAGTCGCGAGGCCAACGCATCTATGTGGTAGCTTGAGAGGGGTTGGGCGGAATCAAGAGACGCAACACAAGACAAGGATTTAGACAGCTTCAGGCCCCGGGAAACATCATCCGGTAATAACCCTACATGCTGTTTGTGGCTAGGTCTCATTATGATCATGAGGGAGCCGCCGTAAGCCGGCTCTCCTCCTTGTGTCTAGCCCTAGATATTGTTTCTTGTCGCCTGTTTGGGGTGCCCTGCCCCTCCTTATATAAGTTAGAGGGGCGGGTTACATGTGGAGTCCAAATAGGATTAGGACTAGCCTATCTTCTACTACAAGCCGGATACAAGTCCGGGTCTTGATTCCTTGTAAGGAAGATATTCCTCATGTCTTTCCTCTTGAGCCGGCCTACCATAACGTAAGCCGGCCTTCTGGGCCTTGAGCCTCCTGGGCCCCCGGGTTTTGTCGCTCCTCTGATCCACTTGTCAGGTCACCCATAAGTCGCCGGGATCGGGCGGGTCACTTAGTGTGTCGCCCACCGAGTATGGTCATTAGTGAGTCGCCAAGTCCGGCCGGGTTACACCGCGGGGTATATCCCCGACATTAGCCCCCAAGTTTAGCTTGGATTTATCCATGGTAAACTTGTGTTGTAAAATAAACACAAGAACAAATTTGACAGGTTGTGCTCCGGGTTAAGAATTCTTGTAAACCGGCACCTGAACATCCTTAAGTCCTTGTTATTTCCTTCTTCTAGAAAATCCGGGTCAAATAAGCTAGCTTCATACTCAATCTGCTGATGTTGGTTTCTCACAGAAAAATATTTTGAAGAATAATCCACTTGAGTCGGCTTCCAAGGCGCCGGGTTAAATAATTTTGGTCTTCAAATACTCATCTGATATTCAGCCGGCTTGAAGATGTAAAACTTGCCGGTTTATCATTACCAAAAACTGCCTGATTATAAAACAGACGATGCTGGGTCATAATTGTTGTTGACACCGGTTTATGTAATTGATCCTCTTGATTTTCTCAAAACTGATAATTTGAAGATTTTTTTCTCCCTTATATCCATATTACATCTAACCCCCAAGTCTTGAGCAGAACAAAGTGATGGTTTAAGACTTGCTCCAATAAATGTTGCAACCTTGAAGAAATCCGGTTTATTCATCTCAATCATATAAACTGAATATTCCAGACATGTAGCCCCCAAGTGCCGGTTTGTCATGCTTGCAGCAACCTGGGACTTGTAATTGCTTTATACTCATGAAAACTTCAACCAGTGTAGCCCCCAAGGGCCGGGTCATTATGCAAATAATGAGCAGGGACTTTGTAGATATAACCATGTAAATTTGAACAGCAATGTGTAGACCCCAAGGGCCGGCTTAGTAAGATAATACTGAGCTGGGACTTTGTATATAATTGATAATAACATCATATAATATAGTCTCCACCATGGGGCTTGAACCCACGTCCACAAGGTTAAGAGCTTTGTACTCAACCAACTGAATAGTGGACCGTTCAATATAATGGATTAATACTTGTGTACCTTGAATTTTTGACAGGAGCAACTGGTAGCCCCTAAGGGCCAACTCATTTAGAATGTGATGAGTCAGGTCTTCAATAAGTTGAGCAAAAAATGACTTTGCATTAGCCCCCAAGTGCCATGGTGCATGCTGGCAGTGAGATGGGACTTGCATATATGATATAATCCCAATCTGAATAATGTAGCCCCCAGGTGCTGGGTCGTAAGCCTGCAGTTACTCGGGACTATTTCTTCCATTCTAGAATAAATCATATCCATTGATAAAAATAATAGCCGTTGCACTAAAGCGACTTTGAAAACCTCAATCATAGCACTGGTTATTGATAATCACAATAGAAATCCAGCCATGTTGGCTATTTAAGATTTGAACAATATAATCCGGTATGAAAACCTCAATCATTCAATATTATCATGAAAATCCAGCCAGTTTTGGCTATTAAAGATTTGAATACCTCATCGGTTGACAAGTAAATCCAGAGTTTAAATACCTGGCGGCTCTTGGCCGATGACGACTTAATGCGCATTCGTTGTAAGCCGGAATTTTTGTAACCCGATGGCCTATAGCCCTTGAGAAAATCAATAATTGATAACCCTTTTGAGACACCAATTTCAGTGATGAGCTTGGAGTGAAGCATTTATATAAGTCATAGTTCTGCAAATCCTACACAGAGTTTAGATAACATACGCCCTGGCGACTTAACATCAAAAGCCAGGGCGGGTAACCACCCAAATGTAGTCTTATTCTGCACACAAGTAGATCACAAGATCCCTATGATCCTTTGAATGATACCGCCGGTTTATGTGACCCGGACAGTGAAGTTGATAACTCAACTCTGTAAGTGCCGGCACATACGATATTTGTGACAACTCAAATACTTGCGATTGTACAAAGCTGTACAAGAAACAGACAAAATTTTGAGGCTTCTGATTCGAATACGATCAGTAAACCGTTCCAAAGGGGTTAAGCTAAGATTCGAATACGATCATATAGCCCCTAGTGGCTTTGGCGATGCCGATCAAGTGGGTATCGACAGCTATGTTCTCTTTGGTTCGAATACGACCTATGTTTGTACAGGAAGCCCCCAAGTGACCATGAGAATTGTTTAACGACGCTGATTCGAATACGATCCACGTCGATTCCCAAAGGGGTTGAGCTATGATTCGGATACGATCAAGAAGCCCCCAAGTAGGTTCAGCAGTTTGCTAATCAAAAGGGTATCGACAGCTATGTTCTCTTTGGTTCGAATACGACCTATGTTTGAATAGGAAGCCCCCAAGTGACCATAATAAGATAAGCCGTAAGGCATGATACCTATGTTTGAACCGCGCATCATGGCAGCAAGTTCTTTTTGGCACCCTTTAATCTTTCTGAGAACTCGAACTTGTGAGAGATTTAATTCTTTTTGAACCGGGAGTTTAAACCGGATTTGTAAGCTTCAAACTTTGAGAGAGATGAATTTACCTTGAGCTGGATTTGAATCGGATTTGAGAGCTTCAAAGCCTTGCGATAAATAAATCTCCCTTGAACCGGTTTTTAAACCAGATATTAAGAGTGTCAGTGCTTTTGTGGGAGAGAGGTGTCTCTTGAACCGAATTTTAAACCGGAGTCCTTCTTTTTAAGCCAGAAATTTTCTGACAACCTTTAAATTTTTCACCAATATCGCGGTAGCCTCTGGAACCGGGTTACCTTCCCTCCAATGACCCGGAGTTCTTGAATCTATTGAAACCGGTTAATTTTGCCTAGTCATACCATTATAGCCCCCGAGTCTCAAGATGACTCAAGGAGTTGGCTTGAGATTCTCCATATTTGACCATAGCAGAAGGTGTATATCATTGTCGTTGACAGCGCGATGTGAGTCCACAGAAGGTTGAGGTGACTGTGGCGGGTTATAAATGATCCCGTATAAACCGTGTCAGCAACTCGGCCAATGGTTTCTTCCAACTGGCTGTTTGAAGTTAACCAAACCGTAGTGGCGGCGACTTGTGCATCTGCCCGTTAAGCCATCCAGTGCAGACGGCGGCTGATAATACTGAAGGAAATATGCCCTAGAGGCAATAATAAAGTTATTATTTATTTCCTTATTTCATGATAAATGTTTATTATTCATGCTAGAATTGTATTAACCGGAAACATGATAGATGTGTGAATACATAGACAAACATAGTGTCACTAGTATGCCTCTACTTGACTAGCTCGTTAATCAAAGATGGTTATATTTCCTAACCATGGACAAAGAGTTGTTATTTGATTAAAGGGATCACATCATTAGGTGAATGATCTGATTGACATGACCCATTCCATTAGCTTAGCACCCGATCGTTTAGTATGTTGCTACTGCTTTCTTCATGACTTATACATGTTCCTGTGACTATGAGATTATGCAACTCCCGTTTACCGGAGGAACACTTTGTGTGCTACCAAACGTCACAACGTAACTGGGTGATTATAAAGGTGCTCTACAGGTGTCTCCGAAGGTACATGTTGGGTTGGCATATTTCGAGATTAGGTTTTGTCACTCCGATTGTCGGAGAGGTATCTCTGGGCCCTCTCGGTAATACACATCACTTAAAGCCTTGCAAGCATTGCAACTAATGAGTTAGTTGTGGGATGATGTATTACGGAACGAGTAAAGAGACTTGCCGGTAACGAGATTGAACTAGGTATTGGATACCGACGATCAAATCTCGGCAAGTAACATACCGATGACAAAGGAACAACGATGTTGTTATGCGGTTTGACTGATAAAGATCTTCGTAGAATATGTAGGAGCCAATATGAACATCCAGGTTCCACTATTGGTTATTGACCGGAAACAGTTCTAGGTCATGTCTACATAGTTCTCGAACCCGTAGGGTCCGCACGCTTAAGGTTTCGATGATAGTTATATTATGAGTTTATGAGTTTTGATGTATCAAGGAGTTCGGAGTCCCGGATGAGATCGGGACATGATGAGGAGTCTCGAAATGGTCGAGACGTAAAGATCGATATATTGGACGACTATATTCGAGTTCGGAAAGGTTCCGAGTGATTCGGTATTTTTCGAGTACCGAGAGTTACGGAATTCGCCATGAGTATAAGGGCCTTATTGGGCCATACGGGAATAGAGAAGAGAGGCCAAAAGGAAGGAGGCCTGCGCCCCCCTCTGGTCTGAATTGGACAACGGGCGCAGCCCCCCTTTCCTTCTTCCTCTCCCCCTCTTTCCCCTTCTCCTACTCCAACAAGGGAGGTGGAATCCTACTAGGACTAGGGAGTCCTAGTAGGACTCCACACTTGGCGCGTCCCCTCCTAGGGCCGGCCTCCTCCCCCCTTGCTCCTTTATATACGGGGGCAAGGGGGCACCCCATAACACACAAGTTGATCATCGTGATTGTTCCTTAGCCGTGTGCGGTGCCCCCCTCCACCATATTCCACCTCGGTCATATCGTCGCGGAGTTTAGGCGAAGCCCTGCGTCGGTAGAATATCATCATCGTCACCACGCCGTAGTGCCGACGGAACTCATCCCCGACACCCTGCTAGATCGGAGTCCGGGGATCGTCATCGAGCTGAACGTGTGCAGAACACGGAGGTGCCGTACGTTCGGTACTTGGATCGGTCGGATCGTGAAGATGTACGACTACATCAACCGCGTTGTCATAACGCTTCCGCTTTCGGTCTACGAGGGTACGTGGACACACTCTCCCCTCTCGTTGCTATGCATCACCATGATCTTGCGTGTGCGTAGGAAATTTTTGAAATTACTGCGTTCCCCAACAGTGGTATCAAAGCCAGGTTTTATGCGTTGATGTTATATGCACGAGTAGAACACAAGTGAGTTGTGGGCGATACAAGTCATACTCCTTACCAGAATGTCATACTTTGGTTCGGCAGTATTGTGAGATGAAGCGGCCCGGACCGACATTACGCGTACGCTTACGCGAGACTGGTTTCACCGCTGCGAGCACTCGTTGCTTAAAGGTGACTGGCGGGTGTCTGTCTCTCTCACTTTAGTTGAACTGAGTGTGGCTACGCCCGGTCCTTGTGAAGGTTAAAACAACACCAATTTGACAAACTATCGCTGTGGTTTTGATGCGAGGTAAGAATGGTTCTTGCTCAGCCCGTAGCAGCCACGTAAAACTTGCAACAACAAAGTAGAGGACGCCTAACTTGTTTTTGCAGGCATGTTGTGATGTGATATGGTCAAGACGTGATGCTATATTTTATTGTATGAGATGATCATGTTTTGTAACCGAGTTATCGGCAATCGGCAGAGCCATATGGTTGTCGCTTTATTGTATAAAATGCAAACGCCATGTAATTGCTTTACTTTATCACTAAGCGGTAGCGATAGTCATAGAAGCAATAGTTGGCGAGACGACAACGATGCTACGATGGAGATCAAGGTGTCGCTACCGGTGACGATGGTGATCATGACGGTGCTTCGAGATGGAGATCACAAGCACAAGATGATGATGGCCATATCATATCACTTATATTGATTGCATGTGATGTTTATCCTTTATGCATCTTATCTTGCTTTGATTGACGGTAGCATTTTAAGATGATCTCTCACTAAAAATTATCAAGGAGTGTTCTCCCTGAGTATGCACTGTTGCCAAAGTTCGTCGTGCCCATACACCACGTGATGATCGAGTGTGATAAGCTCTACATCCATCTACAACGGGTGCAAGCCAGTTTTGCACACGCGGAATACTCAGGTTAAACTTGACGAGCCTAGCATATGCAGATATGGCCTCGGAACACGGAGACCGAAAGGTCGAGCTTGAATCATATAGTAGATATGATCAACATAGTGATGTTCACCATTGAAAACTACTCCATCTCACGTGATGATCGGTTATGGTTTAGTTGATTTGGATCACGTGATCACTTAGATGACTAGAGAGATGTCTGTCTAAGTGAGAGTTCTTAAGTAATATGATTAATTGAACTTAAATTTATCATGAACTTAGTCCTGGTAGTATTTTTGCAAATTATGTTGTAGATCAATAGCTCGCGTTGTTGCTTTCAAATGTTTATTTTGATATGTTCCTAGAGAAAATTGTGTTGAAAGATGTTAGTAGCAATGATGCGGATTGGATCCGTGATCTGAGGTTTATCCTCATTGCTGCACGTAAGAATTATGTCCTTAATGCACCGCTAGGTGACAGACCTATTGCAGGAGCGATGCGACGTTATGAACGTTTGGCTAGCTCAATATGATGACTACTTGATAGTTTAGTGCACCATGCTTAACGGCTTAGAATCGGGACTTCAAAGATGTTTTGAACGTCATGGACCATATAAGATGTTCCAGAATTGAAGTTAATATTTCAAGCAAATACCCGAGTTGAGAGATATGAAGTCTCCAACAAGTTCTATAGCTAAAAGATGGAGGAGAATCGCTCAACTAGTGAGCATGTGCTCAGATTGTCCGAGTACTTCAATCGCTTGAATCAAGTGGGAGTTAATCTTCCGGATAAGATAGTGATTGACAGAATTTTCTAGTCACCATCACTAAGTTAGTAGAACTTCGTGATGAACTATAGTATGCAAGGGATGACGAAAAAGATTCTTGAGCTCTTCGTGATGTTGAAATCAACGAAGGTAGAAATCAAGAAAGAGCATCAAGTGTTGATGATTGACAAGACCACTAGTTTCAAGAAACGGGCAAAGGAAAGAAAGGAAACTTCAAGCAGAATGACAAGCAAGTTGTCACTCCCGTGAAGAAGACCAAAGCTGGACCAAAGCCTGAAACTGAGTGCTTACACCGCAAAGGAAATGGTCACCGAAGCGGAAAAGCCCTGAATATTTGGTGAGTAAGAAGGATGGAAAAGTGAACAAGGGTATATTTGATATACATGTGTTTGATGTGTGCCTTACTAGTGTTTATAGTAGCCCCGAGTATTTGATACTTGTTCGGTTGCTAAGATTAGTAACTCAAACAGGAGTTACGTAATAAACAGAGACTAGTTGAAGGGAAGTGACGATGAGTGTTGGAAGTAGTTCCAAGATTAATATGATCATCATCGCACACTCCCTATACTTTCGAGATTAGTGTTAAACCTAAATAAATGTTATTTGGCGTTTGCGTTGAGCATGAATATGATTTGATCATGTTTATTGCGATACGGTTATTCTTTTAAAAAAGTTAGAGAATAAATTGTTATTCTGTTTACATGAATAAGACCTTTGATGGTCATACACCCAATGAACATAGTTTGTTGGATCTCGATCGTAGTGATACACATATTCATAATATTGATGCCAAAAGATGAAAAGTTATTAATGATAGTGCAACTTATTTGTGGCACTGCCATTTGGGTCATATCGGTGTAAAGCGCATGAAGAAACTCCATAAAGATGGATTTTTGGAATCACTTGGTTATGAATCATTTGATGCTTGCGAACCGTGTCTTTTGTGCAAGATGACTAAAACTCCGTTCTCCGGAACAATGGAACAAGCTACTGATTTATTGGAAATAACACATTTATACCAATGTATGCGATCCAATGAGTGTTGATGCTCGTGGCAAGTATCGTTATTTTTCTGACCTTCACAAGATGATTTGAGTAGATATGGGTATATCTACTTGATGAAACATAAGTCTGAAATAGTTGAAAGGTTCAAAGAATTTCAGAGTGAAGTGGAAAATCATCATAACAAGAAAATAAAGTTTCTGCGATCTGATCGTGGAGATGAATATTTGAGTTACGAGTTTGGTCTTCAATTGAAACAATGTGGAATAGTTTCACAGCTCACGCCACCGAACACCACAAGGTTATGGTGTGTCCGAACGTCAGAATCGCACTTTATTTGATATGGTGTGATCAATGATGTCTCTTACCGATTTACCACTATCGCTTTGGGGTTATGCATTAGAGACAACTGCATTCACGCTAAAAAGGGCACCATATAAACCGCTGAGGCGACACCGTATGAACTATGGTTTAGCAAGAAACCAAAGTTGTCATTTCTTAAAGTTTGGGTTGCGATGCTTATGTGAAAAGTTTCAACACGATAAGCTTGAACCCAAATCGAAAAGTGCGTCTTCATAGGATACCCAAAATGTTGGGTACACCTTCTATCACAGATCCGAAAGGCAAGACATTCGTTGTTAAGAATGGATCCTTTCTAGAGAAGGAGTTTCTCTCGAAAGAAGTGAGTGGGAGGAAAGTAGAACTTGATGAGGTAATTGTACCTTCTCCCTTATTGGAAAGTAGTTTATCACAGAAATCAGTTCCAATGATTCCTACACCAATTAGTGAGGAAGTTAATGATGATGATCATAAAACTTCAGATCAAGTTGCTACCAAACCTCGTAGGTCTTCCAGAGTAAGATCCGCACTGAGTGGTATGGTAATCATGTTCTGGAAGTCATGTTACTAGACCATGATGAACCTACGAACTATGAGGAAGCGATGATGAGCCCAGATTCCGCAAAATGGCTTGAGGCCATGAAATCTGAGATAGGATCCATGTATAAAAACAAAGTATGGACTTTGGTTGACTTGCCCGATGATCGGCAAGCCATTGAGATTAAATGGATCTTCAAGAGGAAGACGGACGCTGATAGTAGTGTTACTATCTACAAAACTAGACTTGTCGAAAAAGGTTTTTGACAAAGTTCAAGGTGTTGACTACAATGAGATTTTCTCACTCGTATCGATGCTTAAAGTCTGTCCAAATCATGTTAGCAATTGCCGCATTTTATGAAATCTGGCAAATGGATAAACAAAACTGCATTCCTTAATGGATTTATTAAAGAAGAGTTGTATATGATGCAACCAGACAGTTTTTGTCAATCCTAAAGGTGTTAACAAAATGTGCAAGCTCCAAATGATCCATCTATGGACTGGTGCAAGCATCTCGGAGTTGGAATGTACGCTTTGATAAGTTGATCAAAGCATATAGTTTTATACAGACTTGCGGTGAAGCCTGTATTTACAAGAAAGTGAGTGGGAGCACTACATCATTTTTGATAAGTATATGTATGACATATTGTTGATCGGAAATAATGTAGAATTATTCTGCAAAGCACAAAGGAGTGTTTGAAAGGAGTTTTTTCAAAGAAAGACCTCGGTGAAGCTGCTTACATATTGAGCATCAAGATCTATAGAGATAGATCAAGACGCTTGATAAGTTTTTTCAATAAGTACATACCTTGATAAGATTTCGAAGTAAGTTCAAAATGGAGCAGTCAAAGAAAGAGTTCTTGCATGTGTTACAAAGTGTGAAATTGAGTAAGACTCAAAGCCCGACCACGGCAGAAGATAGAAAAAGAATGGAAGTCATTCCCTATGCCTCAGCCATAGGTTCTATAAAGTCTGCCATGCTGCGTACCAGATCTATTGTATACCCTATACTGAGTTTGACAAGGGAGTACAATAGTGATCTAGGAGTAAGATCATCGGACAGCGGTCAATATTATCCTTAGTGGAATAAGGATATGTTTCTCGATTATGGAGGTGAAAAAGGTTCATCGTAAAGAGTTACGCCGATGCAAGTTTTGACACCGATCTGATGACTCTAAGTCTCGATCCGGATACATATTGAAAAGTGGGAGCAATTAGCTAGAATAGCTCCTTGCGAGCATTGTTGACATAGAAATTAAGAAAATACTAACGGATCTGAATGTTACGCACCGCTGACTAAAATTATCTCACAAGCAAAACATGATCACACCTTAGTACTCTTTGGGTGTTAATCACATAGCGATGTGAACTAGATTATTGACTCTAGTAAACCCTTTGGGTGTTGATCACATATCGATGTGAACTATGGGTGTTAATCACATGGTGATGTGAACTATTGTGTTAAATCACATGGCGATGTGAACTAGATTATTGACTCTAGTGCAAGTGGTAGATGAAGGAAATATGCCCTAGAGGCAATAATAAAGTTATTATTTATTTCCTTATTTCATGATAAATGTTTATTATTCATGCTAGAATTGTATTAACCGGAAACATGATACATGTGTGAATACATAGACAAACAGAGTGTCACTAGTATGCCTCTACTTGACTAGCTCGTTAATCAAAGATGGTTATGTTTCCTAACCATGGACAAAGAGTTGTTATTTGATTAACGGGATCACATCATTAGGTGAATGATCTGATTGACATGACCCATTCCATTAGCTTAGCACCCGATCGCTTAGTATGTTGCTACCGCTTTCTTCATGACTTATACATGTTCCTGTGACTATGAGATTATGCAACTCCTGCTTACTGGAGGAACACTTTGTGTGCTACCAAACGTCACAACGTAATCGGGTGATTATAAAGGTGCTCTCAGGTGTCTCCAAGGTACATGTTGGGTTGGCGATTTCGAGATTAGGTTTTGTCACTCCGATTGTCGGAGAGGTATCTCTGGCCCTCTCGGTAATACACATCACTTAAAGCCTTGCAAGCATTGCAACTAATGAGTTATTTGTGGGATGATGTATTACGGAACGAGTAAAGAGACTTGCCGTAACGAGATTGAACTAGGTATTGATACCGACGATCAAATCTCGGGCAAATAACATACCGATGACAAAGGGAACAACGATGTTGTTATGCGGTTTGACCGATAAAGATCTTCAGAGAATATGTAGGAGCCAATATGAACATCCAGGTTCCACTATTGGTTATTGATCGGAAACAGTTCTAAGTCATGTCTACATAGTTCTCGAACCCGTAGGGTCCGCACGCTTAAGGTTTCATGATGCTTATATTATGAGTTTATGAGTTTTGATGTACCAAGGAGTTCGAGTCCCGGATGAGATCGGGACATGACGAGGAGTCTCAAATGGTCGAGACGTAAAGATCGATATATTGGACGACTATATTCGAGTTCGGAAAGGTTCCGAGTGATTCGGTATTTTCGGAGTACCGGAGAGTTACGGAATTCGCCGGGAGTATATGGGCCTTATTGGGCCATACGGGAATAGAGAAGAGAGGCCAAAGGAAGGAGGCCTGCGCCCCCCTCTGGTCCGACTGGACAACGGGCGCAGCCCCTTTCCTTCTTCCTCTCCCCTCTTTCCCTTCTCCTACTCCAACAAGGAGGTGGAATCCTACTAGGACTAGGGAGTCCTAGTAGGACTCCACACTTGGCGCGCCCCCTCCTAGGGCCGGCCTCCTCCCCCTTTGCTCCTTTATATACGGGGGCAAGGGGGCACCCGATAACACACAAGTTGATCATCGTGATCATTCCTTAGCCGTGTGCGGTGCCCCCCTCCACCATATTCCACCTCGGTCATATCGTCGCGGAGTTTAGGCGAAGCCCTGCGTCGGTAGAATATCATCATCGTCACCACGCCGTCATCGTCGACGGAACTCATCCCCGACACCCTGCTGGATCGGAGTCCGGGATCGCCATCGAGCTGAACGTGTGCAGAACACGGAGGTGCCGTACGTTCGGTACTTGGATCGGTCGGATCGTGAAGACGTACGACTACATCAATCGCCTTGTCATAACGCTTCCGCTTTCGGTCTACGAGGTTACGTGGACACACTCTCCCCTCTCGTTGCTATGCATCACCATGATCTTGCGTGTGCGTAGGAAATTTTTGAAATTACTACGTTCCCCAACAAATACATGATAATTAGCCTCCAATTTGTTGGAAGAAAACCGGGCTTCCCAAGCAGCGACTTGCTCATACTCAATAAATAGCTCATGCAGACAGGCGCGACCCGGTGTGTTGATATAGACCAGGCCGCGAGAGACGGACGGTAAAGACGACCGTAACATCAGAGGCGACATAGACAGATGAACCGGCCATGGCATTGTAAGCCGGTGCGGACGGGCAAGTTGTCCTCCTCATTGTAAGCCGGCGTGGTCGTGAGAGACGGCCACGGCATTGTAAACCGGCGCGGTTGCGAGAGACGGCCACGACATTGTAAGCCGGTGCGGGAGTCCGTTGAGTAACAACAACCACCTGTGCCAAAGATGTTGGCGTGCCACCATCTCCGCGGTAATAATATCACTTTTTGTCATAAACAATTGCCCTGCATAAACAATATTGCAGACCAAGGCAAAGATAAACTTGTTCTTTGACAAAAACAACATGTGATAATAAAACAAACTTGGATGGATATCACCTGATTTGTTTGGACGAGGATGATCCGTTTATCGCGATAGAAGGTGGCGCGGTTGCTCAATATAGTTCTGGTGGCTCAGGCTGACCGGTGGCTTAATATAATCCCAGCGGCTCAAGCGGCAAGAGCGGCTCAACGCGGCACCGGCGGGTTGATGTAGATTAGGCTGCATGGGCGGCGACTTGCGCACACCTGTTCCATCAATAAGCGGGTGCAGACGCCGGTGCGTGATGGTGCTGACGTACTCTTCATAGGCACAACACGGCACCACCTTTGCTGCACATAAAAATATACAGACCAAAGTAATTGTTCTTTGACAAAAATAAATATATGCCAAAAAATAAATATGTGCCGGCGGTTCAATGGTCGCGGGGCGACTTAGGAAGGCGGCGGCTCGGCCCTGTCGCGGCTGATGTGAAACTGCTCGTGGTGCAGCTGGAGAGGTGCCGGCGAGTCGAACGACGAGGGCGCGACGGCGACGACCGGTCCGGCGGCGATTTTAAGGAGGAGCGACGGGGTGGACCGTCGGCAGGGGCAGCTCGAAGGCACGGCAGCAAGGTAAACCGGTGTTGGCGGTTTAGAGGTAAAGTGGCGGCATTGTGAGGCAGGTCGGTGACTCATCGGTGCTCATCGAAAACAGCAACAGCAGCCAAGGCTATTTCATGGCAGGGGCGGCTTAACAACTTGGAGTTGAGGGACTTGAGGTCCGGCGCTGGCGGGTCAACACAACAGCGGCGGAGAAGTGCCTAGTAAAGCAGCAGCGGTAAGGGCGCGACGCGGACGAGCTGGCGGGCTCAGCGGCAGAGGCGGAGACCGCAGAGGGTCATGGCGATTCTGCTGAGGTGAGCAGCAGCAGCTCTGGCCAGTGGTGGCTTCGACGTATGAAGCGAGGGCGGATCTTAACATAAGACGGCGGTCAGCGACTCATGGCAGCCGGAGGCGCGACGACTTGATGGCAACTGGCGGACTCGGAGGCCAGCGGGCGAAGTGAGACCGGGTGAGGGTGAGGTGAAAGCGGCGGCTTGCGGTCGGCGACAGCGGCGGCCGCTGGCTGGCGGCCGTCCGAGGCGACTCATAGGCAGGGCCACGACGGCTTGAAGTGAAAGCGACTCGGGACAGAGGGGCGCCTGATGGCTCAGCGTCACTGGGCATGAACAAACTGCACGACCGTCACGTTGGATCTGCTCTATTGCGGACATTGTGTCAATGGCAGCAGATCAGAAATACATTGGATGATGACTGTAGTGACGGTCAGGTCATATGAACCGCGGACGCTACTTCTGAATGCACTTGTAGTAAGTAGTATTCCCTCCGTTTTTATTTAGTCCGCATATTAGCTTTGGTCAAAGTCAAGCTTTGTAAACTTTGACTAAGTTTAGTAACAAAAATATTAACATATGTAATAAAAAATCAATACCACTAGATTCATTATTGAATGTACTTTCACATCAAATAGATTTGTTATGGTAAATGTTTATATATTTTTCTATAAACTTGGTCAAACTTTACAAAGTTTGACTTCGGTCAAACCTAATATGCAGACTAAATAAAAACGGAGGGAGTACTTTACTGCGAGCTGGTAAATTCCTTGGCCTTCACGTAGGAGTTGAAAAAGCATCAATCAAGTTTGGAAATCGTGCATGGAGCTTTATACATAGCAGCAGTACTCATGGTACTACCTCCGTTCGGGATTATAAGTCCCCTGAGCCCGTGAGCCGCGTCCGTTTTAATAAGGCCGCTAGACATTTTCCTCGATTCCCTTTGCTAGACGTGCGGGCGATTGGTTGAAAACGCGAGCTGCCAGCTGCATCCAGAAACGGAACACCCAACCAGCTTCATGCAATAAATGCGGAGTAGTCTGTTACTGCTGGACGTGGCCTTGATTGGCTGCATGCAAATAAAGGAGGCGGACAACCCGCTGATGTGCTAATCTGGTTGGCTCCGAAATCACGCGTTAGCAGCAGTAATATCTCGTCTTGGTCTCCGAGTTTTGGCTAGAGGGACTAATAATCCCGGACGGAGGTAGTAGTAGTTGTAACACCAGTACTACCTCCGTCCGGGATTATAAGTACCCTGAGCCCGTGAGCCGCGTCCGTTTTAATAAGGACGCTAGACATTTTCCTCGATTCCCTTTGCTAGACGTGCGGGCGATTGGTTGAAAACGCGAGCTGCCAGCTGCATGCAGAAACGGAACACCCAACCAGCTTCATGCAATAAATGCGGAGTAATCTGTTACTGCTGGACGTGGCCTTGATTGGCTGCATGCAAATAAAGGAGGCGGACAACCCGCTGATGTGCTAATCTGGTTGGCTCCGAAATCACGCGTTAGCAGCAGTAATATCTCGTCTTAGTCTCCGAGTTTTGGCTAGAGGGACTAATAATCCCGGACGGAGGTAGTAACTTCGTTGGGGCAATCTGACCACATCAATTTGACCGCATCAATGTTGTAAACTCCCCGGACAGAAGCGGAGGCCGCTACGGCGGCTCTTCTACAGCGGAGGCGATCCGAGGCTTGGCCCAGGATGGAAACCGCGGATAGAAAACATGCCCACGTCCACGTCCCTCTCCGGGTCGTGGTCTTCCCTCTATTTTTTTACTAGACCGGATTAAACAAATCGCAATTGGCCGCCGGCTTCCGTCGATAGATGGGATAAAGAATCAGAACCATACTAGGATTAATACTAGTCAGACAAAATCACCTTGAGATTTGATCACGTGGACTACTAGTACTTGAAGTAGTATTTTCCCCTCAATCTTCACTCCATGCTCGTGGAAGTAGCAGAAACAGCATATATTGATATTCCTCGGGACTTCATGCACGTGTATATGGCAATACATACGAACGTCCGGATGATTACGCGCGTGCGTTTATGCCATTGGTGACCCGGCGATTTGATGGAGCGCCGCAGCAGCAAAGATTGATTTTCTCTTTGTCTTGATGTATCGCAAACCGCGGCAGCGGATGCACAAACGTAACCCTAATCTTCCTTGATATATACACCGCCTGCAAAGTTAATTATGTTCCAGATCACCAAACGAACGAACTTGTCGGCTCTTCCTTATCCGATGAAATCGCGAGCTCCTCGAATCCTAGGAGAGATCCCTTCAAGAACTCAACACCACCATGCGCGAGCACCACGGTGGGCGCCAACTGTCATGGAATTGTCACGTCAGATGTCCTTAGTGTCAGGACTTAGTCGCGAGGCCAACGCATCTATGTGGTAGCTTGAGAGGGGTTGGGCGGAATCAAGAGACGCAACACAAGACAAGGACTTAGACAACTTCGGACCCCGGGAAACATCATCTGGTAATAACCCTACATGTTGTTTGTGGCTAGGTCTCATTATGATCATGAGGGAGTCGCTGTAATCCGGCTCTCCTCCTTGTGTCTAGCCCTAGATATTGTTTCTTGTCGTCTGTTTGGGGTGCCCTGCCCCTCCTTATATAAGTTAGAGGGGCGGGTTACATGTGGAGTCCAAATAGGATTAGGACTCGCATATCTTCTACTACAAGCCGGATACAAGTCCGGGTCTTGATTCCTTGTAAGGAAGATATTCCTCACGTATTTCCTCTTGAGCCGGCCTACCATAACGTAAGCCGGCCTTCTGGGCCTTGAGCCTCCTGGGCCCCCGGGTTTTGTCGCTCCTCTGGTCCGCTTGCCAGGTCACCCATAAGTCGCTAGGATCGGGCGGGTCACTTAGTGTGTCGTCCAGCCAGGGCGGGTCATTAGTGAATCGCCAAGTCCGGCTGGGTTACACCGCGGGGTATATCCCCGACACAGCCGGAGATCGCCTCTCCCCTCGACGCTGCCGCCGCCCGCCACGCCGTCTTGCCGCCGCCTCGCCTCCGCGCCTCGCCGCCCGGCCTCCTCCCGCCGGATCCAGGCGAGAGACGGCCAGATCCGGCCTCCTCCGGCCATCCCCGGCCCTCTCCGCTCCGTCTCCTCAAGATCCGGCCGCCACCGCATCCTCTCCGGCGAACCTCGTTAACCGTGCCCGATCTGGATCTGCAAGGTTGACCTCCAAATTTTCCCTAAGTCCCGAGATTGTTGCATATTTACATGCCCTGTTCATCGCATCATAACTCTGCATCCATTGCTCCGTTTCGTGTGTGTAATATACCAAAATGTTCGTTGTGAGATGCTATACATTTCATCCCATTACACCATGTTCATTTGAGTTCGTCTTGATGCCTGAATCATCGTTGCAAGAGTGCTATATGATGTTAGTCTGCTGAAACTGATATAACTTGGTGATTTGTCATTTTTGTTGCATTTGATGTGTGCATCCTATGAGATTGATGTCTACATGTGTTTTAAGCTATGTCATGCCATATTTACATAGGTGCAATCCATGTATTTTTGTGAGTCTTTTATTGAGTGCATCAAGCTTATTAAGTAGGGTACTTGCTGTTGCTGTTTTGCTAGGCTGAATCTGTTAATTTCGTGATGCTACGTAAACCTGCTTCTACAAGTCATTCTATGCATAATATGGAGATGTTCATTAAGGATGTTTTGTTATACATGTCATGGTCTATCCATCCATGCCCCTGGTTGCATTTATAGCCTGCTGTAGCTTGTTGTAATCGTGCTCAAACGTTGCTAAATAATGTTGTTGTCAGCCTGTTAACATTAAGTTCAGTTTTGCCATGTGTTTTGCTAGTGATCCATGGACCCTATGAACTTGTGATTGCCATTTTTAGCTTCATAAACATTTGTTCTTACTGTTGGTTGCCTTGTCATGCCATGTAATGCTCTGTGGTGAGTGGTACAAGCTCACCATCATGCCTACTTATTGTTGTTTCTGCCATGTATGAATCTGTCATATAACTTGCCATGTTTACATGGGTGCCATCATATCTTCTGATCCTTTTTGGCTCATGGTCAGTAAAGGACTTCTGTTCTACACATTTAGTAGTAGCATTCCATGCCTTTATTTTCCATGATAAGTTCCTGTAACATGTTTTTTGATAGCTCTAAACATTGTAACCTGATGTTATTTCTGCTAAGTCTGAACTGTTATTATTTGCAATCGTGCCATGTCTTTTTGAGCATGTTCTAGTGATTTCTGGAGATAGCTCAGTGTTCATGTTTTGTTATGCTTTACCTTTACATAATGTCCATGTCTTTTTTTCTCATGTTGGGGTGCTGTAGCATGTTGTTTTGATGCTTGCAATATGCCTAGTTGCTGTTTTGGACAGCTTGTCCTTTAAACTTGTATAGTGTATGTGTTGAACCGTTGCTCCGTTTTGAGTGTGCTCTATATGAAACTTGCTTGATTTTGCTTGTAGTTTCATATTATCTTGGTGCATCCTTGTTTTGAGGTGTTTGCTTGATATTTGGATGCATTTTGCATCAATGCCATATTTAACTTGTTTTGCTCATATCTTCTAGGCCGTAGCTCCGAACTAATTGAACTTTATATGAAACTTGACTAGAATTTCGTGTAGATCATCTTGGTGTATCTTAACTTGCTGTTTAACAACTCCAACTTAATGTTTGTTCATATCTGGACCAATTTCGAAATTTGCATATGAGGACTTACCGGAATTGTTATACGTTGTTTCCGACCTCATTTAAACTTGCTTTGATGTGTTGCTCTTGTATGCATCATCTCTTGCCATGAGTAGCTTCATGTAGCTTTCTCATGCATCATGCTTGTTGTGCATCATGTCTTGTCTATGTGTGGTGTGTTTACCATGTTGTGTGCTTCTTCTCGATAGTTCCCGCTTAGCTATGCTCGTGAGGATTCGCTCGCTCACGCTTGGTTCGTCTTCGTGGCTTCTTCTTCATGGACTCGTTCTTCTTCCTTGCGGATTTCAGGCAAGAGGACCGCTACCCTGGATCTCACTACTATCATTGCTATGCTAGTTGCTTCGTTTTATCGCTTTGCTGCGCTACCTATCACCTGTTTATCAAGCCTCCCAAATTGCCATGTCAGCCTCTAACCTTTTCACCCTTCCTAGAAAACCATTGCTTGGCTATGTTACCGCTTTGCTCAGCCCCTCTTATAGCGTTGTTAGTTGCAGGTGAAGTTGAAGATTGCTCCATGGTGGACAGGATTATGTTGGGATATCACAATATCTCTTCTTTAATTAATGCATCTATATACTTGGTAAAGGGTGGAAGACTCGGCCTTATGCCTGGTGTTTTGTTCCGCTCTTGCCGCCCTAGTTTCCTCCATACCGGTGTTATGTTCCCGGATTTTGCGTTCCTTACGCGGTTGGGTGATTTATGGGACCCCCTTGACAGTTCGCTTTGAATAAAACTCCTCCAGCAAGGCCCAACCTTGGTTTTACCATTTGCCTACCACCCCCGGCCAGCGCCGTCCGAGTGTTGGTCCAACTCGTCGACCGCCGGTGTACTAGGGGCAACTCGGGCTCGCCACCGGAAGTTTGGACAATCCGGTGTGCCCTGAGAACGAGATATGTGCAGCTCCTATCAGGATTTGTCGACACATCTGGGTGGCTTTGCTGGTCTTGTTTTACCATTGTCGAAATGTCTTGTAAACCGGGATTCCGAGTCTGATCGGGTCTTCCTGGGAGAAGGAATATCCTTCGTTGATCGCGAGAGCTTATCATTGGCTAAGTTGGGACACCCCTGGAGGGTATAAACTTTCGAAAGCCGTGCCCGCAATTATGTGGCAGATGGGAATTTGTTAATGTCCAGTTGTAGATAACTTGACACCAGATCCGAATCAAAACGCATCAACCGTGTGTGTAGCCGTGATGGTCTCTTTTCGGGGGAGGCCTTGAAGTGAACACGGTTTTGGGTTATGTTTGACGTAAGTAGGAGTTCAGGATCACTTCTTGATCATTGCTAGCTTCACGACCATTCCGCTTGCTCTCTTCTCACTCTTATTTGCGTATGTTAGCCACCGTATATGCTTAGTCGCTGCTGCAACCTCACCACTTTTCCCCTTCCTTTCCCTTTAAGCTTTGCTAGTCTTGATACCCATGGTAATTGGATTGCTGAGTCCTCGTGGCTCACAGATTACTACAACAACAGTTGCAGGTACAGGTTATGCGATGATCATGACGCGAGATCGATGTTTACTTGTTTTGGAGTTCTTCTTCTGCTTCTTCTTCGATCAGGGGATAGGTTCCAGGTCGGCAGCCTGGGCTAGCAGGGTGGATGTCATTTGAGTTCCTGTTTGTGTTTCATCCGTAGTTAGATGGTGCTCTTATGTATTGTGATGTTGTATTCGTGTGGCATTGTATGCCTCTTGTATGTATCCCCATCTATTATGTAATGTTGATGTAATGATATCCACCTTGCAAAAGCATTTCAATATGCAGTTCTATCCTTGGTGGGACCTTCGAGTCTCTTTAGGATAGTATCGCATATTGGGCGTGACAGCAAAAGCGGGTCATGAGTGTTGTGAGGGCTGCCATGGATTTCGGCTTTTCCTGTCCTAGGTGTCGAGCAAGCCACTCGTCGCGGATGTTATGTTTGAAGGCTGCGAGGGCCTCTGCGTCCGGACAGTCGACTATTTGATTTTTCTTAGTTAGGAATCGTGTCCAGAATTGTCTGGCCGATTCCTCTGGCTGCTGGATTATGTGGCTTAGGTCATCGGCGTCTGGTGGTCGCACATAGGTGTCCTGGAAATTGTCGAGGAATGCGGCTTCCAGGTCCTCCCAACAACCAATTGACTCTGCCGGCAAGCTGTTAAGCCAATGCCGAGCTGACCCTTTAAGCTTGAGTGGGAGGTATTTGATGGCGTGTAGATCATCACCGCCGGCCATGTGGATATGAAGGAGATAATCCTCGATCCATACCGCAGGATCTGTTGTGCCATCGTATGATTCAATGTTTACGGGTTTGAAACCCTCGGGGATTTGATGATACATTACTTCATCTGTGAAACATAGTGGGTGTGCGGCGCCTCTGTACTAGGCTATATCACGACGTAGCTCAAATGAGCTTTGTCTACTGTGTTTGGCCCGGCCGGATTTGCCATATCCGGCATGACGGTTATCGTCACGTGTCGTGGGGCGCCCAAGCGATCCGTAGATCGATCTTGTTTGCCTTGCCTTGTCCTCCAATATATCTCACAGGTCTGGCGCATTTCCTCGTGCCTTGGTATTTTTTGAGCGACGCTGGGGTGCGGCTTGAGTGGAGGGCCGAGAGGCTTTTCTGTCACGGCCACGTCGTGCGCTGGCGATGTTGGTTTAGGTGCTTCCTCCTCTAATCGGGGTAGCAGCCTGTGCTTTGGGTAGCTCTTGGAGGGGCGTTCGATTTTGTACTCTTCGTCCGCAAGGACTTCAGTCCATCTGTCAGCTAGCAAGTCTTGGTCAGCTCTAAGCTGTTGCTATTTTTTCTTGAGGCTGCTCGCCATGGCCATAAGCCTACGTTTGAAACGCTCCTGTTCGACGGGATCCTCAGGCACGACAAATTCGTCATCATCGAGGCTTGCCTCGTCTTCGGAGGGAGGCATGTAATTGTCGTCCTCTACCTCTCTATCTGCCGCTCTCTCATGAGGGCTGGCTTCTCCATCCTCCCGCTGAATCTTCTTTGCCGAGGGGGTTGTCTTCGACCGTCCGTGGTGTTATTATCTCCCGTGCCGGAATCGCCGTTTTTGCTTTGGCAGGATTTAGAGCGGCGCCGCTGACGCCGGCGCTTAGGCTGCTTCTTGGAGGGGTCATCCTCCATTGTTCCATCGCCATTCCCTTCTTTTGGGGTGTCCACCATGTATATGTCATATGACGAGGTGGCCTTCCTGTGCCCTATAGGCACTGGTTCTTGGTCGTCTCCTGCATCGGCGTCCATACCGTCGATGTCTTCGGAGTCGAAGTCGAGCATGTCGGTTAAATCATCGACAGTGGCTACGAAGTGGGTGGTGGGTGGGCTTTGAATTTCTTCGTCATCCGCATCCCAACCTTGCTGACCATAGTCCGGCCAGGGCTCTCCTGATAAAGAGAGAGACTTTAGTGAATTCAGAATGTCGCCGAAGGGCGAGTGCTGAAAGATGTCCGCGGCGGCGAACTCCATGATCGGCGCCCAATCGGATTCGATCGGCAGGGGCGCGGAAGGTTCGGAGTCCGGAGAGGAGTCCGGCACCTTGGAGTCACGAGCTTCGCAGAGGACAAGGCTGGTGTTTGGCTCGATCGCCGTAGAGATTGCAGCCCCCGAGGCGGTGTCCAGCCACCCGTCCTCGATTTGCGTAGTCGGCTCCGAGCTAAGGGTCGGAGCGGACACGGGTGCGGCCTCCAGGGCACTGTTCGGCGGCAGAGCTAGATCATGCCCATCGTAATAGTGCGGCGTGCTCGGCTGTAGCTCGAACCCGTCGAAGATCAAGTCTCCGCGGACGTCAGCCGTGTAATTCAAACTTCCAAATCTGACCTATGGCCAGGGGCGTAGCTTTCGATCTGCTCCAGATGGCCAAGCGAATTGGCCCGCAGTGCAAAGCCGCCGAATATGAAGATCTGTCCAGGAAGAAAAGTCTCACCCTGGACTGCATCGTTATTGATGATCGGAGGAGCCATCGGGCCTAAAGATGACGACACAGAGGAACTCTCAATGAAAGAACCAATGTCGGTGTCAAAACCGACGGATCTCGGTAGGGGGTACCGAACTGCGCGCCTAGGCGGATGGTAACAGAGACAAGGGACACGATGTTTTACCCAGTTCAGCCCTCTCGATGGAGATAAAACCCTACTCCTGCTTGATTAATATTGATGATATGGGTAGTACAAGAGTAGATCTACCACGAGATCAGAGAGGCTAAACCCTAGAAGCTAGCCTATGGTATGATTGTTGTTCGTCCTACGGACTAAAACCCTCCAGTTTATATAGACACCAGAGAGGGCTAGGGTTACACAGAGTCAGTTACAATGGGAGGGGATCTACATATCCGTATCGCCAAGCTTGCCTTCCACGCCAAGGAAAGTCCCATCCGGACACGGGACGAAGTCTTCAATCTCGTATCTTCATAGTCCAGGAGTCCGGCCAAAGGTTATAGTCCGGCTATCCGGACACCCCTAATCCAGGACTCCCTCAGTATGTTAAAAAAAGATTTGCGCCAGTTTTCGTTTCTTTTTCAGGGATCGCGCGTATTCTATTTAAAACCACTGCTATGGAGAGCTTTTTTACTCCATTGTATATATAGCCTCTTGTTTGATAGGGTTTCTCGCGTCTCGCTCTGTCACCCTCTCCATATCTAAACAAGATGATAGTGTCCACTCTATCTCTCTCCTCCCCGGTGGTCACAGATCCGGCCGAATCCCGGTGGTTGCGGGAGGTGAGGAGGTGCAGCGTTGACGTTGTCGTCGTCGGCGATGGAGGAAGCCGATGCGCATCGTCTCTCTGAGCTGGCACTGGCGCCGATGAAGGTCCTCCGCGTCCTTGTTCGCTGCCGTCGTGTGGGCAGATCCCGCTCGCCCGCCTAAGTGACATCTCGCCCACCTGAGGTATAACTTCTTTTGGCTTTCATGCTTCATTATACTGGTCCAGCTCCCCAGTGTTGGGGAACGTAGTAATTTCAAAAAAATTCCTACGCACACGCAAGATCATGGTGGACATAGCAACGAGAGGGGAGAGTGTATGTCCACGTACCCTCGTAGACCGTAAGCGGAAGCGTTATGACAACGCGGTTGATGTAGTCGTATGTCTTCACGATCCGACCGATCCAAGTACCGAACGTACGGCACCTCCGAGTTCAGCACACGTTCAGCTGGATGACGATCCCCGGACTCCGATCCAGCAAAGTGTCGGGGATGAGTTCCGTCAGCACGACGGCGTGGTGACGATGATGATGCTCTACCGGCGCAGGGCTTCGCCTAAACTCCGCGACGATATGACCGAGGTGGAATATGGTGGAGGGGGGCACCGCACACGGCTAAGGAACGGTCCGTAGATCAACTTGAGTGTTATGGGGTGCCCCCCTGCCCCCGTATATAAAGGAGCAAGGGGAGGTGCGGCCGGCCCCCAAGGGCCGCTGGAGTCCTACTCCCACCGAGTAGGACTCCCCCCTCTTGCCTTGTTGGAGAGGGAAAGGGGGGAGGGGAAAGAGGAAGGGGCGCCCCCTCTCCTTGTCCTATTCGGACTAGGGGGAGGCGCGCGCCTGCCCCCTGGCCGCCCTCCTCTTCTCCCTCATGGCCCACTAAGGCCCAATATCCCCGGGAGGTTCCGGTAACCCCCCGGTGTTCCGGTAAAATCCCGATTTCATCCGGAACCATTCAGATATCCAAATATAGGCTTCCAATATATCAATCTTTATGTCTCGACCATTTCGAGACTCCTCGTCATGTCCGTGATCACATCCGGGACTCCGAACAAACTTCGGTACATCAAAACATATAAACTCATAATAAACTGTCATCGTAACGTTAAGCGTGCGGACCCTACGGGTTCGAGAACTATGTAGACATGACCTAGAACTATTCTCGGTCAATAACCAATAGCGGAACCTGGATGCCCATATTGGTTCCTACATATTCTACGAAGATCTTTATCGGTCAAACCGCATAACGACATACGTTGTTCCCTTTGTCATCGGTATGTTACTTGCCCGAGATTCGATCATCGGTATCTAATACCTAGTTCAATCTCGTTACCGGCAAGTCTCTTTACTCGTTCCGTAATACATCATCTTGCAACTAACTTATTAGTTGCAATGCTTGCAATGCTTATGTGATGTGTATTACCGAGAAGGCCTAGAGATACCTCTCCGAAAATCGGAGTGACAAAACCTAATCTCGAAATACGCCAACCCAACATGTACCTTTGGAGACACCTGTAGTACTCCTTTATAATCACCCGATTCGTTGTGACGTTTGGTAGCACCAAAGTGTTCCTCCGTAAACGGAGTTGCATAATCTCATAGTTACAGAACATGTATAAGTCATGAAGAAAGCAATAGCAATATACTAAACGATCAAGTGCTAGGCTAACGGAATGGGTCATGTCAATCACATCATTCTCCTAATGATGTGATCCCATTAATCAAATAACAACACATGTCTATGGTTAGGAAACATAACCATCTTTGATTAATGAGCTAGTCAAGTAGAGGCATACTAGTGACTATATGTTTGTCTATGTATTCACACATGTATTATGTTTCCGGTTAATACAATTCTAGCATGAATAATAAACATTTATCATGATATGAGGAAATAAATAATAACTTTATTATTGCCTCTAGGGCATATTTCCTTGATCTCCCACTTGCACTAGAGTCAATAATCTAGATTACACAAGAATTATTCTAACACCCATGGAGTCTTGGTGCTGATCATGTTTTGCTCGAGGAAGAGGCTTAGTCAGCGGTCTGCAATATTCAGATCCGTATGTATCTTGAAAATCTCTATATCTCCCACTTGGACTTGGTCCCGAATGGAATTGAAGCATCTCTTGATATGCTTGGTCCTCTTGTGAAATCTGGATTCCTTTGCCAAGGCAATTGCACCATATTGTCACGTAAGATCTTCATTGGTCCCGATGCACTAGGTATGACACCTAGATCGGAAATGAACTCTTTCATCCAGACTCCTTCATTTGCTGCTTCGAAGCAGCTATGTACTCCGCTTCACATGTAGATCCCGCCACGACGCTTTGTTTAGAACTGCACCAACCGACAGCTCCACCGTTTAATAAAAACACGTATCCGGTTTGCGATTTAGAATCATCGGATCAGTGTCAAAGCTTGCATCGGCGTAACCATTTACGACTAGCTCTTTGTCACCTCCATATCTGAGAAACATATCCTTAGTCCTTTTCGGTATTTCAGGATGTTCTTGACCGCGTCCAAAGATCCACTCGGATTACTTTGGTACCTTCCTGCCAAGCTTATTGCTAAGCATACGTCAGGTCTGGTACACAGCATTGCATACATGATAGAGCCTATGGTTGAAGCATAGGGAACATCTTTCATTTTCTCTCTATCTTCTGCTGTGGTCGGGCATTGAGTCTGACTCAATTTCACAACTTGTAATACAGGTAAAATACCTTTCTTTGCCTGATCCATTTTGAACTTTTTCAAAACTTTATCAAGGTATGTGCTTTGTGAAAGTCCAATTAAGCGTCTTGATCTATCTCTATAGATCTTGATGCCCAATATGTAAGCAGCTTCACCGAGGTCTTTCATTGAAAAACTTTTATTCAAGTATCCTTTTATGCTATCCAGAAATTCTATATCATTTCCAATTAATAATATGTCGTCCACATATAACATCGAAATGCTACTGAGCTCCCACTCACTTTCTTGTAAATACAGGCTTCTCCAAAAGTCTCAGATAAAACCATATGCTTTGATCACACTATCAAAGCGTTTATTCCAACTCCGAGAGGCTTGCACTGACCATAAATTGATCGCTGGAGTTTGCACACTTTGTTAGCACCTTTTGGATCAACAAAACCTTCTGGTTGCATCATATACAACTCTTCTTCTAGAAATCCATTCAAGAATGCAGTTTCTACATCCATTTGCCAAATTTCATAATCATAAAATGCAGCAATTGCTAACATGATTCGGACAGACTTAAGCATCGCTACGGGTGAGAAAGTCTCATCATAGTCAACCCCTTGAACTTGTCGAAAACCTTTCGCAACAAGTCGAGCTTTATAGACAGTTACATTACCATCATCGTCAGTCTTCTTCTTAAATATCCATTTATTCTCAATGGCTTGCCGATCATCATGCAAGTCAACCAAAGTCCATACTTTGTTCTCAGACATGGATCCCATCTCAGATTTCATGGCTTCCAGCCATTGTGAGGAATCTGGGCTCACCATCGCTTCTTCATAGTTTGTAGGTTCACCATGGTCAAGTAACATGATTTCCAGAATAGGATTACCGTACCACTCTGGTGCGGATCTTACTGTAGTTGACCTACGTAGTTCAGCAGAAACTTGATCTGAAGTTTCGTGATCATCATCATTAACTTCCTCACTAATTGGTGTAGGTGTCACAGGAACCGATTTCTGTGATGAACCATTTTCCAATAAGGGAGCTGGTACTGTTACCTCATCAAGTTCTACTTTTCTCCCACTCACTTCTTTCGAGAGAAACTCCTTCTCTAGAAAGGATCCATTATTAGCAACGAATGTCTTGCCTTCGGATCTATGATAGAAGGTGTACCCAACTGTTTCCTTTGGGTATCCTATGAAGACACATTTTTCGATTTGGGTTCAACCTTATCGGGTTGAAGTTTTTTCACATAAGCATCACAGCCCCAAACTTTCAGAAATGACAACTTTGGTTTCTTGCCAAACCATAGTTCATAAGGAGTCGTCTTAACGGATTTTGATGGTGCCCTATTTAACGTGAATGCGGCCGTCTCTAAAGCATAACCCCAAAACGATAGCGGTAAATCGGTAAGAGACATCATAGATCGCACCATATCTAGTAAAGTACGATTACGACGTTCGGACACACCATTACACTGTGGTGTTCCAGGTGGCGTTAGTTGCGAAACTATTCCGCAATTTTTCAAATGTAGACCGAACTCGTAACTCAAATATTCTCCTCCAAGATCAGATCGTAGAAATTTTATTTTCTTGTTACGATGATTTTGAACTTCACTCTGAAATTCTTTGAACTTTTCAAATGTTTCAGATTTATGCTTCATTAAGAAGATATACCCATATCTGCTTAAATCATCTGTGAAGGTGAGAAAATAACGATATCCGCCACGAGCTTCAACATTCATCAGACCACATACATCTGTATGTATGATTTCCAACAAATCTGTTGCTCTATCCATAGAACCGGAGAACGGTGTTTTAGTCATCTTGCCTATGAGGCACGGTTCATAAGTACCAAGTGATTCATAATCAAGTGATTCCAAAAGTCCATCGGTATGGAGTTTCTTCATGCGTTTTACACGATATGACCTAAGCGGCGGTGCCACAAATAAGTTGCACTATCATTATTAACTCTGCATCTTTTGGCTTCGACATTATGAATATGTGTATTTCTACTATCGAGATTTAATAAAAATAGATCACTCTTCAAGGGTGCATGACCATAAAAGATATTACTCATATAAATAGAACAACCATTATTCTCTGATTTAAATGAATAACCATCTCGCATCAAACAAGATCCAAATATAATGTTCATGCTCAACGCTGGCACCAAATAACAATTATTTAGGTCTAAAACTAATCCCGAAGGTAGATGTAGAGGTAGCGTGCCAACCGTGATCACATCGACTTTGGAACCGTTTCCCACGCGCATCGTCACCTCGTCCTTTGCGGTGCTCGCTTATTCCGTAGTCCCTGTTTTGAGTTGCAAATATTAGCAATGAACCAGTATCAAATACCGAGTGCTACTACGAGCTCTAGTAAGGTACACATCAATAACATGTATATCACATATACCTTTGTTCACCTTGCCATCCTTCTTATCCGCCAAATACTTGGGGCAGTTCCGCTTCGGTGACCAGTTTGCTTGCGGTAAAACACTCGGTTTCAGGCTTAGGTCCAGACTTGGGTTTCTTCTCTTGAGCAGCAACTTTCTTGCTGTTCTTTTGAAGTTCCCTTCTTTTCCCTTTGCCCTTTTCTTGAAACTAGTGGTCTTGTTGACCATCAACACTTGATGCTCTTTCTTGATTTCTACCTCCGCAGCTTTTAGCATTGCGAAGAGCTCGGGAATTGTCTTAGTCATCCCTTGCATATTATAGTTCATCACGAAGCTCTTGTAGCTTGGTGGCGATGATTGGAGAATTCATCAATGACACTATCATCCGGAAGATTGACTCCCAGTTGAATCAAGTGATTATTATACCCGGACATTTTGAGTATATGCTCACCGATGTAACTATTCTCCTCCATCTTGAAGCTATAGAACTTATTGGAGACTTCATATCTCTCAATCCGGGCATTTGCTTGAAATATTAACTTCAACTCTTGGAACATCTCATATGCTCCATGACGTTCAAGACGTCGTTGAAGACCCGTTCTAAGCCGTAAAGCATGGCACATCGAACTATAGAGTAGTCATCGACTTTGCTCGCTAGACGTTCACAACTTCGGCGTTGCTCTGCAGCAGGCCTGGCACCCAGCGGTGCTTCCAGGCGTAATTCTTACGTGCAGCAATGAGGATAATCCTCAAATTACGGACCCAGTCCGTGTAATTGCTACCATCATCTTTCAACTTTGCTTTCTCAAGGAACGCATTAAAATTCAACGGAACAACAAAGACGAGCCATCTATCTACAAAGAAACATAGACAAGCAAAATACTATCGGTACTAAGTTCATGATAAATTTAAGTTCAATTAATCATATTACTTAAGAACTCCCACTTAGATAGACATCTCTAGTCATCTAAGTGATTACGTGATCCAAATCAACTAAACCATAACCGATCATCACGTGAGATGGAGTAGTTTTCAATGGTGAACATCACTATGTTGATCATATCTACTATATGATTCATGCTCGACCTTTCGGTCTCCGTGTTCGAGGCCATATCTGCATATGCTAGGCTCGTCAAGTTTAACTGAGTATTCTGCGTGTGCAAAACTGGCTTGCACCCGTTGTAGATGGACATAGAGCTTATCACACCCGATCATCACGTGGTGTCCAGGCACGACGAACTTTGGCAGCGGTGCATACTCGGGAGAACACGTCTTGATAATTTTAGTGAGAGATCATCTTAAAATGCTACCGTCAATCAAAGCAAGATAAGATGCATAAAGGATAAACATCACATGCAATCAATATAAGTGATATGATATGGCCATCATCATCTTGTGCTTGTGATCTCCATCTCCGAAGCACCGTCGTGATCACCATCGTCACCGCGCGACACCTTGATCTCCATCATAGCATCGTTGTCGTCTCGCCAACTATTGCTTCTCGACTATCGCTACCGCTTAGTGATAAAGTAAAGCAATTACATGGCTTTTGCATTTCATACAATAAGCGACAACCATATGACTCCTGCCAGCTTGCCGATAACTCGGTTACAAAACATGATCATCTCATACAATAAAATATAGCATCACGTCTTGACCATATCACATCACAACATGCCCCGCAAAAACAAGTTAGGCGTCCTCTACTTTGTTGTTGCAAGTTTTACGTGGCTGCTACGGGCTGAGCAAGAACCGTTCTTACCTCGCATCAAAACCACAACGATAGTTTGTCAAGTTGGTGCTGTTTTAACCTTCGCAAGGACCGGGCGTAGCCACACTCAGTTCAACTAAAGTGAGAGAGACAGACACCGCCGGTCACCTTTAAGCAACGAGTGCTCAAGCGGTGAAACCAGTCTCGCGTAAGCGTCTGGCGTAATGTCGGTCGGGCGATTCATCTCACAATACCGCTGAACCAAAGTATGACATGCTGGTAAGCAAGATGACTTATATCGCCCACAACTCACTTGTGTTCTACTCGTGCATATGACATCAACGCATAAAACCAGGCTCGGATGCCATCGATGGGGAACGTAGTAATTTCAAAAATTTCCTCGCACACGCAAGATCATGGTGATGACATAGCAACGAGAGGGAGAGTGTATGTCCACGTACCCTCGTGAGACCGTGGCGAAGCGTTATGACAACGCGGTTGATGTAGTCGACGCGTCTTCACGATCCGACCGATCCAAGTACTGAGCGTCACGGCACCTCCGAGTTCAGCACACGTTCAGCTCGATGGCGATCCCGGACTCGATCCAGCAAAGTGTCGGGGATGAGTTCCGTCGACCTGACGGCGTGGTGACGATGATGATGCTCTACCGGTGCGGGGTTTCGCCTAAACTCTGCGACGATATGACCGAGTGGAATATGGTGGAGGGGCACCGCACGGCTAAGGAACGATCCGTAGATCAACTTGTGTGTTATGGGGTGCCCCCTGCCCCGTATATAAAGGAGCAAGGGGAGGTGCGGCCGCCCCCAAGGGTGCGCTGAGGAGTCCTACTCCCACCGAGTAGGACTCCCCCTCTGCCTTATTGGAGAAGGAAAGGGGAGGGAAGAGAGGAAGAGGCGCCCCTCTCCTTGTCCTATTTGGACTAGGGGGGGGCGCGCCTGCCCTCTGGCAGCCCTCCTCTTCTCCCTCATGGCCCACTAAGGCCCAATATCCCCGGAGGTTCGGTAACCCCGGTGTTCCTAAGTAAAATCCGATTTCATCCGGAACCATTCCGATATCCATATATAGGCTTCCAATATATCAATCTTTATGTCTCGACCATTTGAGACTCCTCGTCATGTCCGTGATCACATCCGGGACTCCGAACAAACTTCGTACATCAGAACTTATAAACTCATAATAAACTGTCATCGTAACGTTAAGCGTGCGGACCCTACGGGTTCGAGAACTATGTAGACATGACCTAGAACTATTCTCGGTCAATAACCAATAGCGGAACCTGGATGCCCATATTGGTTCCTACATATTCTACGAAGATCTTTATCGGTCAAACCGCATAACGACATACGTTGTTCCCTTTGTCATCGGTATGTTACTTGCTCGAGATTCGATCGTCGGTATCTAATACCTAGTTCAATCTCGTTACCGGCAAGTCTCTTTACTCGTTCCGTAATACATCATCCCGCAACTAACTTATTAGTTGCAATGCTTGCAAGGCTTATGTGATGTGTATTACCGAGAAGGCCTAGAGATACCTCTCCGACAATCGGAGTGACAAAACCTAATCTCGAATATCGCCAACCCAACATGTACCTTTGGAGACACCTGTAGTACTCCTTTATAATCACCCGATTCGTTGTGACGTTTGGTTGCACCAAAGTGTTCCTCCGTAAACGGAGTTGCATAATCTCATAGTTACAGGAACATGTATAAGTCATGAAGAAAGCAATAGCAATATACTAAGCGATCAAGTGCTAGGCTAACGGAATGGGTCATGTCAATCACATCATTCTCCTAATGATGTGATCCCATTAATCAAATAACAACACATGTCTATGGTTAGGAAACATAACCATCTTTGATTAATGAGCTAGTCAAGTAGAGGCATACTAGTGACTATATGTTTGTCTATGTATTCACACATGTATTATGTTTCCGGTTAATACAATTCTAGCATGAATAATAAACATTTATCATGATATGAGGAAATAAATAATAACTTTATTATTGCCTCTAGGGCATATTTCCTTCACCCAGGTCGCTGCATGCGGGTTTTCTTCTATGCCACTACTCCCCAGCTCCCCATGTGCAGTAGCTAGAATTCATCGGCTGGTCCAACATCACCTATTTTTTACTATTATAGAGGAAAGGCCACTCAAAAAGTTGTCCTAGTTTCTGCCTCGGTGGAGGTATACATGTCGTTTCGACAAAAAGTACATGGTGGTTGTGCGGTCATTGTCCATATGCTCCTATTGCTGCTGCTAATCTAATACTATCACTGGTTAAATGAAGCAATGCCCATGGTAAATTGACGTCCCTTTTAAGTAATGCTGATGTCAATCCAGAGGCGTCGATAAATGCTTCTGTCTTGCTTTTTTTCTCGGGTATCCTGGTTTAGTTCCCATCAAGATAATCATGATGCTTCTATTTGTTGGTGTACTTTTCATTAATTCTTATTGACAATTGAGATGTCGCTGTTAATCTTGTACCACTGCCAAAACAAAGTAGATATCCCTTTTTTAAATTTTTGCAAACAACGATGCGTATCTCCATACCCGGGCATGTCTTCCTCAATTTTAGTGGAACTGCACAAAATTGGATGGCCATTGTTGTTCCGCCTCCGCATCCCATTGCCACGTGGTTCTTCCTTCCTCGAGCTTGATTACCGAGAAGAAACAGACCACAGTGAGGATTTGTCGAACTTCGTTGGTGCCTCACCCAAACTTGATGCCAAATGGATGATGCATCACCACGATGACCTATCGATGCTCATGGTTGTGTCTCATGGTTGCATTGGCTGGTGAAGCTGATCGATTTTCGATGAAAAACAAGCTGTCTTCCATCAGCGCTCTTTGCTTGTTACCCACAAAGATGATATCCTTCATCAGTTCACCTTGGTTGCGTTGGAGACGCAATCGTCTTTCACGCTGGTGCAATTTTATCACACAATTGGCTATGAACCAAATGTTTCCTTGAAGAAGCATCGACGTTGGTACTAAGAGCATAAGTTTTGTATTGATTTCTAAGCCTTCTCACAACTTTGTCTTCAGCTCCCCTGTAATTTTATTTGTCCAGCTATTAACTAAATATGTGGTCAGACTTTGATTAAAACTATGGTGTGGACTAAAAACCCGGATGGACATAGTAGCCCTCCGTTTTTATTTACTCTAAATATTAGATTTGACTGAAGTCAAACTTTGCAAAGTCTAACCAAGTTTAGGCCGAACACAACAAACCATAATTATTGAGAGAGGGCAAACTGTACATACTCTCAAACCTTTCTGATAATTGAAATTAAAATTCTTTATTTGTACACACTCTCACAGCTTTCCGATAATTTGGCGTGTGTGTGGTTGTTCACTTAACAGAGGGTAGTGTACCGCACCTGAAGGACGGGAAGCGCGACCAGGACGCGTGGATCATTAGTTGATCGTAAGTAGTTTTATTCACTGCTACGTTAAATAAAGAGTTTTGTTTCGTACTTACACAATTTAAAATGATTGTTATGGAGAGAAAAAGAAAACCACTCCACTATATATTAGTAGTATACACGAGTACTATATAAGTACTATATAAGTTGGAGCCTCAGCGCTTGTTCACTAGGGTTTGCACTCTCCACACTCCCGCCGCACTACATATATATATACACGCTGGAGGCTCAGCGTTCCTTTGCTAGGGTTTGCTATATTCACAGTCTCTCACCCTCTTCACCAAATCTAAACAAGACTGCGTTGGCCTCTATCTCTCCCCCCCCCCCCTCACAGCTAGTGAAGGAGTCGTCCGGATCCCGTCGAACTGGGAAGGGGAGGAGGTGCAACATTCACTCTGTCGCCTTCGGCGAGGGAGGCAGTCCACTGTCGGCTGCGTTGTTCTCTTTCACCCAGCGCCTGTGTGGGAGGGCCACCGACCCCTTCTTCCTCGATGTCGTACTTAGTGTGGGCAGATCCGGCCTCCCGCCGCATGCCTAGCCACATCCTGACGACCCTAAGGTATAACTTTCTTTGAAACCGTCATTGCTCTAGCTGCATGCAGAACTTTTTTTATTCTATAGTTGAATCTAGGTATTGGTTCAAAGATGAAAGAAGGGTGGGGTGGGGTTGAGCATGAATCTATGACGTGGTTCAATGAGGAAAGGAGGGAGGGAAAGTAGTATAGACTGGCTATCCAGCCGCTTCGTTGGTCAAAAAGGGAAAAAGGGGGTAACCCAGTACATGTTGGGGAACGTTGCATAAAATAAAATTTTCCAACGTTCACCAAGATCCATCTATGAGTTCATCTAGCAACGAGTGAGAGAGATGCATCTACATACCCTTTGTGATCGCGTGCGGAAGCGTTCAAGAGAACGGGGTTGAGGGAGTCGTTCTCGTCGTGATCCAAATCATCGGAGATCCTAGCGCCGAACGGACGGCACCTCCGCGTTCAACACACGCACGGTCAGCGTGACGTCTCCTCTGTCTTGATCCAGCAAGGGGGAAGGAGAGGTTGATGAAGATCCAGCAGACGACGGCGTGTGGTGGTGGATGCAGAAGATACTCGGCGGCTTCGCCAAGCAACTTGGGAGGAGGAAGAGGTGTAGCAGGGGAGGGAGGCGCCAAGTGCAAGGTGCGGCTGCCCTCCTCCCCCTCTATATAGGGTCCCGGCGCCGACCCTAGGAGATGGGATCTCCTAGGGGCGCCGGCCAAGGGGTGGAGTGCCCCCAAGGCAAGTGGGCGCCTCCCCTAGGGTTCCCAACCCTAGGCGCGATGGAGGGCCCAGGCGCACTAGCCCACCAGGCTGGTTCCCCTCCACTTCAGCCCATGGGGCCCTCCGGGATAGGTGGCCCCACCGGTGGACCCCGGACCCTTCCGGTGGTCCCGGTACAATACCGGGTGACCCCGAAACTTTCCCGATGGCCGAAACAACACTTCCTATATATAATTCTTTACCTTCGGACCATTCCGGAACTCCTCGTGACGTCCGAGATCTCATTCGGGACTTCCAACAACTTTCGGTTTGCTACATACTCCTATTCATACAACCCTAGCGTCACCGAACCTTAAGTGTGTAGACCCTACGGGTTCGGGAGACATGCAGACATGACCGAGACGGCTCTCCGGTCAATAACCAACAGCGGGATCTGGATATCCATGTTTTCTCCCACATACTCCTTGATGATCTCATCGGATGAACCACGATGTCGAGGATTCAAGCAACCCCGTATACTATTCCCTTTGTCAGACGGTATGTTACTTGCTCGAGACTCGATCGTCGGTATCCCAATACCTCGTTCAATCTCGTTACCGGCAAGTCACTTTACTTGTACCGTAATGCATGATCCCGTGACCAAACACTTGGTCACTTTGAGCTCATTATGATGATGCACTACCGAGTGGCCCAGTGATACCTCTCCGTGTCGGAGTGACAAATCCCGCTCGATCTGTGTCAACCCAATGAGACACTTTCGGAGATACCAGTAGTGCACCTTTATAGTCACCCGATTCGTTGTGGCGTTTGGTACACCCAAAGCACTCCTACGGTATCCGGGAGTTATACGATCTCGTGGTCTAAGGAAAAGATACTTGACATTGGAAAAGCTCTAGCAAAACAAACTACACGATCTTGTGCTATGCTTAGGATTGGGTCTTGTCCATCACATCATTCTCCTAATGATGTGATCCCGTTATCAATGACATCCAATGTCCATAGTCAGGAAAGCATGACTATCTATTGATCAACGAGCTAGTCAACTAGAGGCTCACTAGGGACATGTTGTGGTCTATCTATTCACACGTGTATTACGATTTCCGGATAATACAATTATAGCATGAATAAAAGACAATTATCACGAACAAGGAAATATAATAATAATCCTTTTATTATTGCCTCTAGGGCATATTTCCAATAGTACATACATCTGTAAGGAACCAATCTCTTTGTTGAAAAGGGAAAGAAACTGGGGGTTCGGGTAGTTTGTGTAGGAGTAGATTTGCTGCCCTCACATAGGAAAAAGGTTCAAAGAGAACAAATATGGGACCAACGCAGATATGCTGCTTGGCAGCATACTCTGCATCACCCATTTATACGTGTGGACGCACATGGTGCTCGCATGTCCAACTATTTTGCTGTTGTTAATCTAAGAATGCCACTGGAAAATTGAAGCAATGCCACTGTTAAAAGTAAATTACATTTTTAATGAATGTTGTTTTAAGAGAATGTCTGTTAATATGAATCAATGCAACTGTTTTAGAAATGCTACTGTCCTACTTTGTTTTCCATCAAGATAAGTTAGATGCTTCTTTTTGTCGCCGTATGTGTCACCCTCCTTTATTGGCCAGTAATGATTCCTTTTTTGCCTTTGTTAAAACAGGGATATCTATTCAACTTGTTGCTATAGCGAACTTAAATGTCACACCGGCGACTTTGCTTGATTTAGTTGAACTACACAAAACGAGATTGGATTTCCTATTCGTGTTGGCAGATTCGTAGGCGATCTTGACTGCATCATGAAAGGTCAGTACCTGCCTTCATCCACATGATCGTGCATTGTGCTTTGAGATGTTGTGCTACTTGTATTGGTACTGTTTTAAATAATTGTTGAATTGAAGCTATTGAATTGCTATCTTTTCCCATTAAGTGAACAATAATGGGACCAACCCAGACATGATGCTTGTTGCTTTGTTACAACAAACTCTGCATCACCCCCTTTATAAGTAGATGGAAGCACATGGTGTTGTTGCGCCCACTCTCCCCTGAAACTGTTTATGCTTTTTGTTAATCTAATGCCGCTGGTAAAATTAAGCAAGACACTCTCAGAATTAACTACTGAATCTTAGTTCAAAACTGCAACACTTGTTAGGGATCGGCGGGAGTACCATTTCTGTTAGGGATCGGCCGGAGTACATGTTTAAGAAATGTATTGTTGAGATAATGTCTCTGTTATTATATATCGATTCTGATGTTTTACAAATGGTACTATCCTGCTTTGTAGTTCTTTCTACATGTTTAACCAAGGTATTGTTAAGATAATGTCTATGTTAATATGAATCAGTCGCATTATTTTAGGAATGGTACTTTTCTGCTTTGTCGTTTTTATTCATGTTGAAACAAGGCATTGTTAAGATAATGTCTCAGTTAATATGAATGAATCACACTGTTTGAGAATTGCTACTCTCCTGCTTTGTTTCCCATTAAGATAAGGTAGATGTTTTTTCTTCTGGGAGTATAAGTCATCAACCGTTATTTCTCAGTAATTGTTTCCCCTATACCTATTGTTGCATACAGGGATATCAAAACTTCTGCTCGGTTCTATTTCGACTTTGATTTTAGTTGAATTGCACAAAAGGAGCCAATGTGTTTAAGGCAAACTATTGCATTATTGGGCCCAATTGGTCTTTCCACTTTGCAGAAAGAAGGAGTCACTGTTTGCGCTACATTACACAAGGAATGATCGAGAAGCTTTACAGAGTATTAGTCGACGCTGGTGACATGACTAGTCTCCCGAGAGCATATGCAACTCAACAACACGTGGAGTGAAAAATTCACTCCACAAGGAAAGGTATGACCAAGTCAGTTGTCGACACAGCTGTGGTCAGTATCGGCCTTGATCCACATGATTGTTCTTTGTTATGTTGTGCTACTTATATTGTTGTATTGTTTTGATTAAATGTTTAATTCAAGCTATTATATTGCTATCTTCTCATGTTAAGATAATGAAGATGATTATAGTTGTAAGCGTATGTTTAATCAACTAGTACCACTATTCATCGCGCTTTTTCTGTATTTATGCAGATAGGGATGCTCAACTTGATTTTAGTGGAACTGCACAAAATGTTCAAATGGTTCGTGTCCTCCATAATACTTCATCATGCACAATACATCGAATTGTTCTCTAATCATTCGTCGTCACCTTGAGCCACCAGACTATCTACTTGAAAGGAGCTGCCAACATGTTCAATGCCTTGCAACATATAAATATGAAATCAACCATGCTACGCAAGACATTGTTTGATTTCAGTGGAACTGCACAAAAAGATAAGATGGTTAATCCGGCTCCATGTGCCATTTCAATGTGTAAACTGATGACAAACCATGTCCGTCGGAATGGAGCTACCAACGTCTTCAAGGCAGAATAATTCCCACAAGTTCAAGGGAAAGAACTCTGTCCAGCAGAATACTACCTTTAAGAAGGGTAAGAAGAAAGACAAAAAGAGAGATGGCTGCTTTACTTGTGGTTTAGAGGAACACTGGGCAAACAAGTGCCCAAACAAGTACAAGAAGTCAGGGAAGGACTCCAAGTCTGTCAATGTCACTCTAAGCAACAATGATGGGGCATCTGGGTATGGTAATCTGTTTAACGTACTTTCAGTTTGTCAGTCCACCGATTGGTGGATTGACACTGGGGCCAATATTCATGTGTGTGTTGATGTGTCTTTGTTTTCTTGCAGCATATAAATACGAAATCCACCGTGCTACACAAGACATTGTTTGATTTCAGTTGAGCTGCACAAAAAGATACGCTGGTTAATCCGGTTGCATGTGCCATTTCAATGTGCAAACTGATGACAAACCCTGCCCGTTCCACAATCATAGGCATTACATATTTTGAATGGGAAAAGCTTGTCAAAGTTTAATCATTGATGTTAGCAAGAAGACATTAGTTTAATATATTGGAATTGGAAAACCTTGTCAAATTTTGCTCATTGATGTTAGCCAGAAGACATGCATTTGATATATTTGAGTGGGATGCCCTTTGCTGTGAGCAGCATCGATCATTTTTTCATATTCCTGTGTTCAGTTTAGTTACATTATTGTCGTGGTTTTGTCACGGCAGATGTCCTCGTGATAGGACTTAGTCATGGAGCCATCGCGACGGGTTAGCTTAAAGGGGTTAAAGCGGACAAGGGACGCAGAGAGTTTATACTGGTTCAGCCCCTTGCGGTGAAGGTAAAGGCATAATCCAGTTGTTGTGGAATTGCTAGGGTTTCGATGACCAGGGAGCGAATACGCTAAGTCTCGAGTTGTTGTATGTCGTCCTTGAACCGCCGCCGGGTCGTCCCCTTATATACATGGGTTGACTCCATCGGTTCTGAGAATCCGAGGCGGCTCATAAGCGTGTCGGCTCGGTCTCTGCTCTTCTTTCTATCTTACAACACAAGTTTACATAGTAATGCGGTTTATGTCTACTGAGCCTTAAACCGGCTTTGGGCCCGAGCCTTCATAAAGCGTCACCGTCTTTGTCTTCATAGGCTTGAATCTGATGAACCACTATGGGGTTAACCCGGCCTCTCTGGCGGTTTCGCCCGATAGTAATATCCCCAACATTAGGCCCAGATTGATTTGAACTAGTTCATGTCAATCCTCAGCGCATCATCATCTTCACAGAAATCTTGTAAACCGCCATGACGTCGCTTTCCAGGACCATGATAAATCGCCATGACATCATCTGTTAAGAACTGCACATAACCCACTTTTATTAATGGGCCTTCGACAATCGAGGCAACAGAGCTGTCACATATCCCATTTTTTCGGGCTCCTCGATTCTCGTGCCGGCCATTTATCCATTCAGCTTATAAATAAGGCCGAGGGGTCCCTTTAACTTTTCCCCCTCGTGCCTCTTCGCGTCATCTTCTTCCTCGCGCCGACCGAACCCTCGAGCTCTACCGCCGCCGTCGATCTTCGCATCCGCCTCCACAACGTCCGCTGCATCAACCTGACCGCACCAGAGCAACGCGGCGATGCTCCGCTGCTTCCTCAGCACCAGTAAGTTCTTCTTTTCCTCACTCTAGATCCACCATTAGGGTTCAGTGTTCTTCATAGCTCTTCAAAGTTGTTGAAGATGTTCTTCCTTGTTCCTCTTCAGTAATACCAATGGCTAGTTAGATCTGATTTTTCCAATGCCCTTGTAGTTTAAACTCCTTTTTCTTTTGTTAAGGGATCTGCTTTATATCAAACTCATCTGATCTTACTAAACTCTTTGAGCACTTGAAATTAGGTCAGAATATATTTTGATTTTCCAACATATGGCAGATCTGAAATTATCATGCCAAGCTGTGAAACTTGTTTTTCCTTCACTTACACATCTTTAGACTTGTATCTTCAATACCAGATTAGGCGATTTAACCCCGTAGAAGAAATGATGACCCAATAGATACCATTAGTCCCCTGTTGAACCGTCGATGCATTCGTCATTCTACTGTCTCCATTGTCAGACTCCGGTTTACCAATAACAAACCCCAGTTTAACAATATGCATATATCCTCGCATTGCTTCATAGTTGCCAATTGTGAATCTTAAACCGGCAATAATTATGTTTCAGCTTGTCATTGAAATGGCCAAACAAGTTTATGAGTGCAACTGGGCTCCTTCCCGAGTCAATGAGAAACAGTTGAGCAGTTGTGTCGCAACTGGTGCCTTAACCAAGAAAGAGGTCATCCACTGGAGGGCCCCCAGTCCAGAAAATCCTCCTGAACCCAAGCACGGAGAAGTAGTGGTTTTTGTTGACCATATGGGTCGAGGCCTTAGCCCTCCCGGTTCAAAATTCTTCCGAGACGTACTTGCCAGTTTCCAGCTTCACCCACATGACATCGGTCCAAACTCTGTGTCCAACATCTGCCATTTCCAAGTATTTTGTGAGGCTTACCTTCAAGAAGAGCCCACAGTTGAGTTGTTTAGAGATTTCTTCCACTTAAACCGTCGCACATAGTTCACAGATGGACCCAATACTGAACTTGGCGGAATGGCGGTTCAAAAAAGGAAGGAAGTCAGCTTCCCTCACGCCAAGCTTCACAGTCACCCCAAGGAGTGGAACCAAACTTGGTTTTACTGCAGAGACACATCCCCAACTAACGAAAACCCCTTGCCGGGTTACCGGCCTCACCGTCTTAGCAATACACATCCCTTTCCTCGGAGGTTGACTGCAAAGGAAAGGTCCAAATATGCCCCACAACTGTCAAAGCTTAGAGCCTTCATGGCGAACGGTTTAACAGGTGTTGACTTTGCTCATTGTTGGATAAGCTGGAGTATTCTTCCCTTAAGCCGGCGCCCCAGTTTGATGTGTGAATACACAGGGAGTTTGAAGGATCCTCAACGACACATTGATATTCAGCTTATAGATGCAGAAGTTACTGAGGCTGTGAAAAAGATAATGAATGAACCGGAGGCTGTCTGTAGCCAGACCGGATTAAGCCGTTTCTGTGTTTCCAATAAACCGCCAAAGGTAAGGATCATATGCCCTCTTTTACTTTAACTTGCTTCTTTTGAAATATCTTATAAAAAATTGTGTCCATCTCTTGATAGGGCGATGATCTGTTCTGGAAATAAAAGGCACAAGATAAACCGGCCAAGCCACTTCGCCCGAAGACCAAGGTTGTTAAAAAACCTGCCAAGAAAAGAACCACTGCATCTTCCGAGCCAAATGCTGATGATGATTTAGCTAATCCATACTTAGAGGTAGAACTTGACTCTCTTGGTTCATTTTTCATACACCTTATTGACGATGACTATTATCAGGACGATGCTGAAGGCAGTCAAGCTGATGATGTAGAGGTAATCATTCTTTCCTCCGATTCAGATCCTCTGCCGACATCGAAAATCCTTCAAGCAAACCGGAAAGTAAAATTTTCTCACCCTCTTGCTTACTTGGACCCCAACTTTCTTTTGAAGACGCAGCAACACGAAGCTCGCCGCACGACCCGGCATAGCGGCCAGGTAGTTACCTCCGCCGGTTTACCGAACACTCCGGTTCGGAAATGCCGATCAGAGGTCTCTTATACTCTTGACACTTCTTACCCCAAGGCGGTTTGTTTCCGACAGCCTCTTAATCCGTCTGATTCAAATTATCAGGGAACATCCCACTCATCTTCTGGCGAGTCATCGGCCACAAAGCTTCCACCCCTCAAGACAGTTCCTGGGTGAGCTATGCACTTATTTTTATTTTTGATGTATTATTGTTACATATTGTATCGATCCTCATGTTTAATTTTCTCAGCGTCAAGCCTAGACCCAGCAAGAAGGCTCGGTTAAATACGCCGGCTGATGATAACGTGGATGTTGAACCGGAAAAAACTCCAGATCCAGAAGAGACCGATGTTGATGCAATGTTGAATAATCCGCCGCCTCAAGACCATGTCTTGTTTACTAAACAAGTAGAAATTAACACCACAAGCCATTCTAAAAATCCGTCCAGCCCGGCCCGACCTAATGATAAATCGGCCAGTCCAGCTAAAGGTACTGATAAACCGCCAACTCCAATGAAAGCTGCTGATGGGAAAGAGGATGACGTTGTGATTACCGGCGTCAGCCACACCGCTCCTGGCAACCCGGTCGCTTTATCCAAACATAGCGCCAAGGATGAGCTTGCTGCTATGGGTAAAGGCAAATGGAGCACCGATTTGTCTAGCTACGCCCATCTCAACACCCAAGATATTCACTCTGGCTTCTTGAACCGTCTGTACACCAGTCGTGATTATGAAGCCGGTTTAGTAAATCTGATGAAGGAGCGATATGAGGTAACCACACAACTATTTTTCTTATGTGTGAGCAAACACACATTAGCCCCCAAGTGCCAAGAGTAATACTTGTATTGTTCTTGGGACTTGTAGAAATTTCTGATAAGGAGCAAATATGCATTAGCCCCCAAGTATCAAGGGCATAACTTCTTATCTGCTTGGTACTTCCAATATGTACTGTCAACTTATTATACATTTGTCTCTTTATAGGCTGAGCTGAACAAGAAGGAAAGCCAAACCGCTGATCTGCAAGAGAACATCAAGTCCCAGCAAGCATAAACCTCCAAGGCCAAGGAAGAGTTGACCTGCGCTCTAGACGCTATTCAAAAACTGAAAGAGAGCTTCAACAAGGAGCGGGCGGATTGGGAGACAGAAAAATCCGTTTTGCGAAAAAGGGCCGAAGACGCAGAAGCAGCTCTTAAACTGGTGGTAGATGAGCTGACTGGCGTAAAGCGGCAGATTCATGCCATGACTGCTGCTGTGTTCGATAAACATCTTTTCCTTATACTTTCAATGTATCTTCCCATGTGTTGCCGGTTTACTGATATTTACAATGATGCAGGAACTCGCATTAGTCATCTGGGCTCTGATTTTCAGAAGAAGCTGAAGGCTGCCTATACCCTTATAGAGCAGTTATATACTGGTGCACAACGGATCATCGCTTCACACAACAAGCCTCCCCCACTTTAATTAAGGAAACCTTAGCAAGGTTGTCTATGCTGCCTGCCCGGGTAGAAGAGCTAAAGAGGTCTGCTGCAAGGGCGGGTGCTCTGACCGCACTAACCCAGGCAAAAGCATGGGTGCCTGACCTTGATCCGGTGGAAGTGGCTAAAGGCTATCCCATCTTAAAAGAAGACGGATCAGAATTTGATCAGGATGATCTCCGCGCCATAAACCGGAAAGTACGTCCACTGGCTTGTCAACTGGCTGAAGAAGTTGATCTTTCATTTTACCAGGCGTGTTATGACACCAATAACAAACGGGTTGCTGCACCGACTCCTGAAGCTCAGAATCTGATCCCTCCAATCCGTAAGCACACTTATGCCCCTAACATTGAACCGTCAACCCTTATAAGCGACGAAGCTGTGTTTCAAGCTTTAACTGGGATCGACTGGACAACTGTTGACTTCCAGCCGCTGGGTAGCAACGAAGAGGATGAACCGGCGCAAGATGATCCGCAGCCTTCAGGTCAAGCTGGTGATGAATCATGATCCAGAGATCGGGTTAACCTTCTGCAAGCCACAATACTTTGCTGAAAACAATTATTCTTTTGGGCACTGAAACGCCTTGTAATAGGCTAGGGCAAGTACTTGGTCTGTACTGCCTTTGTGCATATTTATTTTGTCTGATACTTGTTAATTCGCCATGCTTTACGATGTATGATATGCATGATCCGTAGTTGCTCCTGCATAGAAGAAGTGGAACGCATCCTGGCGGTTTATCGTCGGACGGGTCATAATGCCCAAACATATATTTAAAACCATGGTTTATAACCGAGGCTAAACAAGGATAATCAAATATGAAAATAAATGATACCTGTGACCTTGAATCACAATGTTGGTTGACCAACTGTTAGAATAAGGGTAATGCCCCTGATCATGAGTACTGACAACTCTTTGCATATTATGCCGGTTTATAAAAAACCGTACCGGGTTGTGATAAACACCATATTGCATGTATATAATATTGGTGACTTATAGTCCAACCGAACCGGGTTAATAAGCACAAGATAATAATTGATAATGTGCTGACAACTTGTAGTTGAAATTCAAGTCGGGTTAATGAACACCGGTTTAAGAAAAACGTCATAAGAAAGAAAAACTTGGCAAAAAGCAAATAAAAACTTGTAGTCGAGGCTTTTCATGGGCTACCAGGCCACTGAGCTAAACCATTGCACAAAGCCTTTTAAGATGGTCCTCAATCCTTAACCAATCATCGTTTTAACTTGACAAGTTCAGGGTCTTATTTAGAGTAACTTGTCAAAGTTTGAAGGGTCATTACAGGTTTACCTGGGTGGAGTGACTTACTTAAATAGGCAGGCTAACCCGGGCTTTTAGGTGTATACACCAGGCTTCCAAGCCATGGCTTGATAGCCTATTACAAGTGTAGATTCTTTGTTCATTGCGACAACAAAGAATCCCCAAGTAACATTTTGAATTGTGCTCAGTGGGTGCCTATGTTTGAGTTGCTCTTTCGCAACACTCTTTGGCCCCGAAGTAATTTTGGCGTTTGAGCCGATCAAGAGGTGTGAGTATGGTTCGAATACGACCAAGCCCCCAAGTGATTTTGTGGCATTGCACTGATCAAGTGGTGTGACTATGGTTCGAATACGACCAAGCCCCCAAGTGACCTTTATATAAAGCTTTAACAAGCTGAATTAAGGGGTAAACCGGACGCCGCTTTATGAACAGAAGCCCCCATGTAACCACACATGATGTAAGAAAAACAACAGATACCCCGCTTTAGCTGAGGCTCCGGTTTATTATATTTATCATAATATATACATTGTCATAATATGTACATAAGCAGAGCCTATGGCTCAAGTATAGTAGGGCCGAAGATGAGCAATATTCCACGGCCGGTGGGTCTCCTCCTCCGATTTACGTGAGTCTTTGCGCTCTCAAACATGTATAAGGTAGTATGACCCGTTGTGCAGATTCTTGCTGACCACAAAAGGTCCTTCCCAAGGTGGGGATAACTTGTGCATATCTGTCTGATCCTGGATTAGTCGGAGCACCAAATCGCCTTCTTGAAAGGTTCTGGTTCTAACCCGACGGCTGTGATAGCGACGTAGATCTTGCTGATAAATCACCAAACGGGCTGCTGCCATGTCACGCTCCTCGTCTAACAAGTCAAGCGCTTCCTGCCGTGCCTTCTCATTGTCAGCTTCAACATAAGCCGCCACACGAGGCGAATCATGACGGATATCACTTGGGAGCACCGCCTCCGCTCCATAAACCATGAAGAACGGTGTGTACCCCGTCGATCTGTTGGGTGTGGTATTGATGATCCATACACAGAAGGTAACTCCTCAACCCAACAACCCTACGTCCGTTGCAAAGGAACCATAAGCCGGGGTTTGATGCCTCTCAAGATCTCTTGGTTGGCCCTCTCCGCTTGACCATTGGATTGGGGGTGAGCCACCGACGACACATCAAGCCGGATGTGCCCATGTTGACAGAACTCCTTCATAGCACCTTTGGATAAATTGGTACCATTATCAGTTATGATGCTGTGTGGAAAGCCAAACCGGAAGATCACCTTCTTGATGAATTGAACCGCCGTAGCTGCATCATACTTACTGACTGGCTCTGCCTCTACCCACTTGGTGAATTTATTAACCGCCACCAAAAGGTGGGTATTCTTGTCCTTGGATCTCTTAAAGGTCCCAACCATATCCAGCCCCCAAGTTGCAAACGGCCAGGTGATTGGAATCATCCTCAATTCTTGAGCCGGTAAATGAGCGTGCCTTGAGAATTTTTGACAGCCATCACATCTTTTGACCAAGTCCTCGGCATCAGCATAAGCTGTCAACCAATAGAAACCGTGATGAAACGCCTTGGCCACAAAAGATTTTGAACCGGCGTGGTGACCACAATCTCCTTCGTGGATCTCACGCAAAATTTCATGGCCTTCTTCAGGAGATACGCAGCATTGAAACGCCCCTGTCACACTGCAATGATGTAACTCTCCATTGATAATAGTCATGGACTTGGACCGCCGGATTATCTGCCTTGCCGAAGTTTCATCTTCTGGTAACTCACGCCGGTTCATATACGCCAGATATGGAACCGTCCAATCCGGGATAACATGAAGAGCCGCCACCAACTGAGCCTCCGGATCAGGAACAACCAAATCCTCTTCACCAGGGAGCTTGACGGACGGATTATGCGGCACATCCAGGAAGACATTAGGTGGAACCGGTTTACGCTGGGAACCCAAATGGCTTAAAGCGTCCGCCGCTTCATTCTTCCGCCGGTCCACATGATCCACCTGATAACCTTTGAAGTGACCTACAACAATATCCACTTCACGACGATATGCCGCCATGAGTGGGTCCTTGGAATCCCAAGTGCCGGACACTTGTTGAGCCACCAGGTCCGAATAACCAAAGCACTTAACTCGGCTGAGATTCATCTCTTTAGCCATCCGAAGACCATGGAGTAAAGCCTCATATTCAGCTGCATTGTTAGTGCAAGGGAATATTAAACGGAGAACATAACAAAACTAATCACCTCGTGGGTAAGTTAAAACGACTCCAGCCCCCGAGCCTTCCAATTGCCTGGACCCATCAAAATGAATAGTCCAATAAGTATGATCCGGCTTCTCCTCTGGCGCTTGTACTTCTGTCCAATCATTGATGAAATCCACAAGTGCCTGAGATTTGATCGCCGTCCGGGGCATATATTTTAATCCGTGAGGCCCAAGCTCAATAGCCCACTTAGCAATCCGGCCAGTTGCTTCCCTGTTCCGGATTATATCCCCCAAAGGAGCAGAGCTGACCACCGTGATAGGATGGCCTTGGAAATATTGCTTAAGCTTCCGTCTTGCCATGAAAACTCCATACACCAGCTTCTCCCAATGCGGGTACCTTTGCTTGGATTCAATAAGTACCTCACTAATATAATAAACCGGCCATTGAACCGGATACTCCTTTCCGTACTCCTTGCGCTCCACCACAATATCCACGCTAACAGCCCGGGCGTTAACTGCCACATATAGCAACAAGGGCTCTTTATCAACAGGAGCAGCAAGCACCGGCGGATTAGCAAGCTGCCGCTTTAAGTCCTCAAACGCTTCATTGGCGGCGTTACTCCAGACGAAGTTATCCGTTTTCTTCAACATCTGATATAAAGGAATGGCCTTCTCACCAAGGCGACTGATAAACCGGCGCAACGCGGTAATCTGGCCTGCCAGGCGTTGAACATCATTAATGCACTTCGGTTTAGCCAAAGAAGTTATAGCCTTGATTTTCTCCAGATTAGCTTCAGTGCCTCTGTTAGACACCAGAAAACCCAAGAGCTTTCCTGCCGATACACCAAAGACACACTTGGTCGGATTAAGCATCATTTTATAAACCCGGAGGTTATCAAAAGTCTCCTTCAAGTCATCAATCAATGTCTCCTCCTTTCTGGATTTCACCACAATATCATCCACATAGGCATGAACATTGCGGCCAATCTGATTATGAAAACAATTCTGCACACACCGTTGATAAGTCGCCTGGGCACTCTTGAGCCCAAAGGGCATAGACACATAGCAGAAGGCTCCAAAGGGAGTTATGAAGGTTGTCTTCTCCTGGTCCTTAACTGCCATTTTGATCTGATGGTAACCAGAATATGCATCCAAAAAGCTCAAACGCTCGCAACCGCCGTAGCATCAATAATTTGATCAATACGGGGGAGGGCAAAAGGATCTGTTGGACAAGCTTTTTTAAGATCTGTGTAGTCCACACACATACGCCAAGTGCCATTCTTCTTAAGGACCAGCACCAGATTAGCCAACCATTCAGGATGGAAAACTTCGATGATAAATCCAGCCGCCAAGAGTCTGGCTACTTCCTCACTGGTAGCCTTGCGTCTTTCTTCATTGAACCGGCGAAGAAACTGCTTAACCGGTTTATACTTGGGATCGACATTAAGAGTGTGCTCAGTGAGTTCTCTCGTTACACCTGGCATGTGTAAGTGCATCTAGTGCCCCTTAGTGATTTTGGTGGATTGAAGACTTATAGGTTAAGGAACTAATGCGTTTGTGAGTGTACACAGTTCTATAAGTCTATGAGGAGTTTGATATTTACAGAGAAAGTCGACCCCTAAAAATGAAGTTCTTCGACTGAAGACTTTGATATTTTGAAGACTTTCTGAAGACTTTGAAAGTGATGAAATTGGTGTGACCTTGAAGACTTTGTATTCATTTGGAGGAACATGAAGCGTGAAGACTTTTGTTTTCGTAGTTTCGTTTTTCTCTTTCTTGAGTCATAGGAAACACCGTCTTCGTTAAAGGGTCGAGAAATACTAAGGAAAAATTTTCATGTGATGCTCAACTCAAAATCCTACACCTACCAATTCCTTGAGTGAAGCCTTTGGAAATCCCATACAGTTCAGTCAATTTCTTGATGTGAGACGAAGTTCTTCCGGTCACGAGAATTTGTTCTGACCGAGGAGTTAGGAATTCGCCGGTCTGGATTGCCTACATGAGGAACATGATAGCCCCGAGGAATTTGATATTCAAATTTCCGACCGTTCTTTATCTTCTTGCCACCACTGTCCCAAAATATCTTATCCACCTAACGGTCATATCATTGAAGGGCATTTATGTCTTATCATGTCGGGCTGCTTCCTAGGCTATAAATAGCCGCCCCTACAACCACTAGCTGGTTGGCTGCTCGAGAGAACTTGACACTTGTCATTTGAGAGCAACCCATCCTCCGAGGACTTTGGCGAAAATCATCGAGTGAGGAAAACCCAAAACCAAAACCCTACAAACCCAAAGTGATTGAGCACCATGAAGAAATTGATCCTGCGTGGATCCGGCGCTTGTTACCTTTGAAGACTGTGCTTCTTCCAGACGGTTAGGCGTCATGGTCTAGAAACATCAAGAGGAATTGTGGATCGCCGAGTGACCAAGTCTGTGAAGGTTTGGAAGTCGCTGAAGACTTACCACGAGTGATTGGGCGAGGTCTGTGTGACCTTAGTTCAAGGAGAATCTGGTGAGGACTTGGTGTCTGAGCTGCGTGCTCAGCGATTGGGTGTCCGGGCTGTGTGTCCTCGAGTTTAAATACTCGGCCGCTCCAACCAGACGTACAACCGAGACAGCAGATTGGAACTGGTCTACCAAATCATTGTCTTCACCAACCTAACTGGTTCTATTTCCTCAACCCTTTCATTTCCTCATTCTTGTGTTGAGTGTTTGTTCATATCTGTGTTTGAAGACTTTGGTGAAGACTTTCTCAATTTCCTCAGTTCAATTTCTTGATCTGTTTGTCTTCATCTTGTGTTATCCTGTGATTACGCTTTACAGACTCTGTGCTAGTCCTCATTTCATCATGATGACCATGCGTGTATTCTGTTATGCTTACTTCGAGTACTTATTCCATGCAAGTAGTTCTTAGCTAAGGAATTTCCTCACCGCAAATTCCTTAGTGAAGAATTCATAAAATCGCCTATTCACCCCCTCTAGTCGATATAGCGACTTTCAATTGGTATCGAGCGAGGTACTCCCTTGTTACGTGTGATTTTAGTTTAACCACGGAGTTTTAGTTATGTCGACCGTAGGTATGATCAAGGTCTCGGCAGGTGTCCTACCTTTGATGGGACGGACTACCCCTCTTCGGAAGAACAAGATGCGAATGCATCTTGAAGCAATTGACAACGATCTACGGTATGTTGTGGAAAATGGTGTTCCTCATTCACACCTTCTCTCGAATGTGCTGATGTGAAGAGATTCAAGCAACTCGATTCTCAAGCGAAGAATATCATATGTGGCCATCTGAGCAAAGGTCAATATGGAAGAGTGAGTGCTTTGGAATCTGCCAAGCTCATCTAGGACAGGCTGTCCAAAGTAAATGAAGGAGTCTCAACTCAGCGTGACTCTCGAGTTGATGTTCTTCGGAATCTCTTCAACCGTTTCAAAAGACTCAACAACGAAAATGTTCAACAAACCTTCGATCGCCTCACTGACATCTCAAATGAGCTTCAAGCACTTGGCGCCACTGACATCACCGACCATGAGCTGGTGAAGAAATTGTTAAGATCGCTTGATTCCTCATTTGATACTCTAGCACTGATGATACAAGAACGGGCTGACTACAAGTCTCTTGATCCTGCCGATATCCTCGAAAGGCTAAATACTCACGAGTTCCAGCTTGCTGAAAAGAGAGATCTCTATGGTTCTAGCTATGGAAAACACGTGCCACGAAGGCCAAGGTTGTGTCTCGAATCGAGTGTGAAGACTCGGTAGTAGCCTTGGAGATCCTTAAGAATTAGGCCAGGAGCTAGCAATTGCTCGTGAAGAAATTTCAGAAGTTCTCAAGACGTGGTCGCTTTGGAAAATCCTCAAGAAACAGTGATTCCTCATCCAGAGACTATAAAAGAAGACTTTGTCACAAATGCAAGAAACCTGGTCACTACATCCAAGATTGTCCTCGATGGGAAAAGGAATTAAAGAAGAAAAACACAAGGATTACAGTTCGATGACGCCAAGAAGAAGAAGAAATCATCAAAATCTTCATCATCAAAATCCTCAAAGCCTTCTTCTCACAAGAAGAGCAGCTCCAAAAAGGCTCGGGCATTCATTGGCAAGGAAATGGACTCAAAGCTGAATCGAGGAACATGAGGAAGAGGAGGCATCGAAAGAATCTGAGTGCGGTGTGGCGAGTCTAGCTCTCGCCATCGCTTTCGTCGACAAGTCCATCTTCAACTCTGAAGAAAATGACCTCACCAACAAAGCTGATGAAGATAGTGATGACTACGCTCCCACCTATTGCTTCATGGCAAAGGGTGCCAAGGTACTCAAATATACCTCCTCTGAATCTAGTGAAAATGAATCTGATGAAGATCTAAAGCCCAGTTACTCAAAACTTGCTAAGATTTTTGTAAAACAACAAAGGGCTTTAGAAAAGGTTCAAAACATGCTAGATAAGAGTGATGATATGTTAGGTGAAGAAATGGATCGCACTAAAGCCCTGACTGAAAATCTTCAGAGACTTCAGTCTAGGTTTGATAACCTTCAAAGTCACATAACACTCTCTTATCTGATCATGAGAAACTTTCTTATGAATTTCTTCAAAGAAAGCAAGACCTTGAGAAGCTAAGAGTGAGTTATGAAGATCTTCAGAAGGAGCGCGATTCATTACTTGCTCAACAAATCAGCACTTCTCGGGAAGAATTTGTTCCTCCATGCTTAAAGTGCATTGAGCGTGAATCGCTAATTCTTCACCAATGTTCAAATGCTTCAACTGTTACAAATTCTTCACCTGCCTCTGCTATCACTAATTCCTCATCGAGGACATTGCTAGTATCCTTGACGATGCAGGGCTGAAGGAAATGTATATGACAGGCATGTACAAAAGCCTCAAAGGGCATCGACTCTTTGTGATGTGCTTAAAAACAGATCCTCAACAGAACCCTAGGAAAGAGGGTATTGCCTTTGAGAGGAAACTCAATCTTGATGGATCATATTGGAAGCTTTGAGCGGTATCCCAAAACCTCATGGGTTGCTGCAAAGGGACCTCCAGCTGATCCATCTAACTTATCTGGCTTTACATGCGAATCTCCTCATTCTTCGATGAGTCATTTGACTCAACTATAAACTGTTCAAAAATTAGAATGGTGAAGTATTTGCTAGATCTGTTGGCACTAACTGCAGGAATGGTTCCCCTATGAAGAAAATCTGGGTTCCCAAGAAGTGCCTTGAAAGTCTTCAGGTGAATGTCCTCATGACACCACCTGTGAAGAATAGGAACCCCAGATCAAATTCTTCATATGGACCAAATTCTTCATATGGATACAAGTCCTCATACGGACCAAATTCCTCACGTGGATCAAATTCCTCAAAAGGATCAAAGTCCTCATATGATTATCATCGTGCTAACAACCCTGTTTCGCAGGGTAGAGCTAAGGGCTATGAATATGTGCATTATTCTTCAAACCAATATGTTCATAAGTCCTCGAAGAATTTCTCTACTTATTCATATGCTTACCCTAACCCCTCTTATGTGAAACAAAATGGTTTGGCCTTTATGCCACCATTCTTGTATGGTGCTCGCAGAGTGATGAACTCTTTGCCACCCCTTCAGATGTGGGTGGTGAAGAAAAAGAACTAATCTCTTCTGCAGGGTCAGGTCTCCAGACATGCCTTAACGTCTGAAGAATTTGCTGGGGACCTGACAAAATGCCTAAAAGGACGCAGGCTAACCATGATGAAATGAACTTTCATTTCACACGTCCTCATACTACTTATCTGATTACTGACTGATGAAATTCATCTGATGAACCTGATATCATATTCTTCACTGATGAAGTATATGAGATCGTAAGTTGTACTAATTCATCTGCAGGATGATCAACCCAAAGCCACTGAGTGGGTTCTCGATAGTGGATGTACAAATCACATGACTGGTGACAAGAATCTATTGATGGATGCTCCCTTATCACCGTCACATCTGAAGCATATCATCTTTGCTGACAAAGGCAAAACTCAGGTATTGGGCCTCGGTAAGGTTGCGATCTCTAAGGACATACACATGGACAAAGTCATGCTTGTTGAGTCCTTAGGATACAACCTCATGTCAGTCTCAATGCTTTGTGATCTTGATATGGTAGTTATCTTTGGCAAATATCGTTGTGTTGTGATTATGGAAGTCGACAATTCCAAAGTCTTGAAGGCTTTAGGAGAGGAGACTTGTATATTGTTGACTTCTCTGGACCACAACCAGCCGTGTGTCTACTTGCAAAAGCTTGAAAGGCTGGCTATGGCATCGACGACTTGGTCATGCAGGCATGAGGAATTTGCACACGCTTGCGAAGAAGAAGCATGTCATTGGCATTGAGAATGTCAAATTCCTCAAAAATCGCTTGTCGGAGCTGTGAAGCTGGAAAAATGACCAAGGCCAAGCATCCAAATAAGACTATCATGACCACTACTCGTCCCTTCAATTGCTTCACATGGACCTCTTTGGTCCCAATCATTACTCAGTTGTCGTTAATGATGCATCTCTATATGGCTTTGTTATTGTTGATGATTACTCTCGTTACACATGGGTACACATTGTTACTTACAAAAATCAAGTGCAGGAAGTCTTCAAACGATTTTCCTCGAGGGCTTCAACCAACTTTGGTGTGAAGATCAAGCACATCAGGAGTGACAATGGAACTGAGTTCAAAAATTCCGGTCTTAATGACTATCTTGATGAACTTGGTATTACTCATGAGTTATCTGCTCCTTATACTCCTCAGCAAAATGGCGTCGTGGAGCGCAAGAACAGAACTCTTGTTGAGATGGCTCGCACTATGCTTGATGAATACAAAAGGCCTAGTCGTTTTTGGATTGATGCAATTGATACCGCTGCCACATCATCAACAGAGTATATCTTCACAAATTCTTCAAAAAGACTGCCTATGAACTCCTCACTGAAAAGAAACCCAATGTAAGTTATTTCAAAGTCTTCGGTGCTAACTGCTGGATTAGAGATCCTCATCACAACTCTAAATTTGCACCGAAAGCACATGAAGGTTTTATGCTTGGTTACGGAAAGGACTCGCACACCTACAGAGTCTTCAACATCACTCTTCACAAGATTGTTGACCTTTGTAGATGTGCGGTTTGATGAAACTAATGGCTCGCAAAGAGAGCACCTACCTTCATGTTAGATGAACCAGCACCGAGGATTCAATCAAGTTCAAGGCAACCGAGGATGTCATTCCGATTGAAGAAACTGCAAGAATTCATTCTGTCTGCGAAGAACATCGAGTGATGCACCAAGATAATCTCAAGATAATGGTGCCGAGGAAAATGATCAAATTCCTCGGCGACAACCAGCTCATCCACGCGTTGCAAAAGAAGTGCAAGTGGAGAAGATCATCGATGACATTAAAGCGCCAGTCCTCTCACACGCTCAAAAGCTTCACATTTATCTAACTTTTGTGGGCACTATGCTTTTGTCTCTATCACAGAGCCCACTAAGGTAGATGAAGCATTTCGAGCCGGAGTGGATTCAGGCTATGCAAGAAGAATTACATCGATTCGAGCTCAACAATGTCTCGGAACTGGTCAAACGTCCAGATCCTCGCAAGCATAATATCATTGGCACAAAGTGGATCTACCGCAACAAGCAAGATGAAAATGGCCTTGTGGTGAGGAATAAGGCACGACTAGTAGCTCAAGGCTACACCAGGTTGAAGGAATTGATTTGATGAAACTTTTGCACTGTTGCTAGAATTGAGTCTATTCAAGATATTACTCACCTATGCTAACCATCACAATATCACTTTATATCAAATGGATGTGAAAAGTGCATTCCTCAATGGTAAGCTTGAGGAAGAAGTATATGTTCCTCAACCCCAGTGTTTTGAAGATCCAAAGAATCGACAAAGTCTTCAGACTTAATAAGGCCCTCTATGGTCTCAAACAAGCGCCACGAGCGTGGTATGATACATTGAAGGAATTCTTTGTGAAGAATGGCTTCACACCCGGTTCACTCGACCCTACTCTCTTTACTAAATCTTATGATGGTGAACTGTTTGTGTGCCAAATATATGTTGATGATATTATCTTTGGCTGTCTTGACCAACGTTATAGTGATGAATTTGCCTATATGATGAGTGAAGAATATCAAATGTCTATGATGGGAGAGTTGAAATTCTTCTTAGGTCTTCAAATTCGTCAACAACACAATGGCATATTCATATCTCGGAGAAATACCTCAAAGATGTCCTCAAGAAATTGCATGCAAGAGTGCAAAGGCGTCAAAATTCCTATGCCCACAAATGGCCATATATGCAATTGATGAAAATGGTATTGACTTGATCACAAGGTATACCGCTCCATGATTGGTTCTTTATTGTAGTTATGTGCATCTAGGCCAGATATAATGCTTAGTGTTTGCATGTGTGCCCGATTTCAGCTACACCAAGGAATCACACCATAAGGCTGTGAAGCATATTCTTGATATCTAGCCCACACACCAACACTAGGATTATGGTACCCCAAGGGCTCTACTTTTGATCTCATTGGATATTCGACTCGACTATGCTTTGGTGATCGTGTGGACCGCAAGTCAACATCTGGTACTTGTCATTTCCTCGGACGATCTTTGGTCCATTGGTCCTCGAAGAAATAGAACTGCGTATCACCGCTCTCTGCGGAAGCTGAATACATTGTTGCTGGCTCATGTTGTGCTCAATTGTGTGGATGAAGCAAACTCTCAAGGACTACGGCATCAACGTGAAGAATGTGCCTCTCTCTCGTGACAATGAGAGTGCCATCAAGATTGCTCACAACCCAGTTCAGCACTCGAAGACAAAGCACATTCAAATTCGTCATCATTTTCTTCGTGATCATGTGTTGAAGGCTTACATCTCCATCGAGCATGTGAAGATCAAGAACAGCTAGCTGATATCTTCACTAAGCCCTTGGATGATAAGAGATTTAGCAAGTTGCGTGTGAGCTAAATATCTTAGAATCTTGAACGTTCTTTGAAAAGGACACACATCCTAACACTTATGCAAAATTGATGACTTAGATGTGCAACACATGAAGAAACCTTTTCTTCAATCAATGAAGAATAACACTCTTAGTGTGAAGAAATTAATGAAGAATTTGATTCTCGAACCCTCGACAATTGTGCGAGGTGTCTGAAATCATCATTCTTATACTGTGGGTCACGCCACCACCAAAGTTGAAAATCTTCAATTTGAGTTTTCCTCGCTTGAAATTCTTGATTTTTCAAATTCTTCAACTTTGCAAAATCTTCACTGCTTTCCGTCGTCTTTCTTCATTGGCTATATATATATATATATATATATATATATATATATATATATATATATATATATATATATATATATATATATATATATATATATATATATATATATATTTATGTCCTCTACAGACATTCACTTATGGCTATTTCTTCATGTCGTTTTTTTTGCTAAGTGAATGTGATCGGACCCTTCCCCTCTATGCTATACTCAACCCAATCTATTCAAGAAATTCTTCATGTGCGTTCTATTTTGAAACTCGTTCAAAATCTTCACTGTGTCCTTGACAGCTGAAGAAATTGCGAACAGAACTTTAAAACTGATCTTATCCAAACTTTCGGTTTTACCGCTCAAACCGTTCCGCATCCCACGATGCATTATTTTACTCATCCAAAATCGTACACGATCTCCACTACACAGTACGTGGATGACACATGTCGTGAGAAGGGAAATGGTCAGGGGCACGTTCGTCCTAAATCTTCGGGCGATCCGTTTTTCACCGTGTCTATAAATACCCCCCTTCCCTTCCTCACTTCTTGTAATCCGCTCGACCTCTCTCTCCCACTCGAGCTCCTCAAACCCTAGCGCCGCCGCTACTCCATCGTCGTCGGTGAGGAAAAGCTTCACTGCCTCGACCTCGTCGCCGACGTACTCGCGCCGACCGCGTAAATCCTCACTCCGCCGCCGCCGTAGCAGTCTTCCTCCGCCAAGTTAGGGCGTGGAAGATCTGAACTGACGAACTTCCCAACTGTTCTTCTCAGTTCGTCATGTTCTTCACTTCGGGTAACTAAAAGTTACTTTTATTACTCACTTTGATTCTCAAACCTTCCTGAAAATCTTCAAAGGTGTTTATTCTTCAAATCTTCACACATATGAACACCTCAAACAAAATATGCTCTTGATTCGTTTCTCTAAGCAATGATTTTCTTCAAGATTCCTCAATTGTGTGGATCCTCGATCTGTACAACTCTGGAACCTAAGACAAAGAACGCTTAGTGAAATTCTTCAAGGCTCATCTGGTCAAAATCCTCAAAAGTTGTTCTTTTTGAAAAACCTTCTGAGAATGCATATGACCTCTCCAAATTCCTCGCAACTATACTCTGCTCACAGGTACACATGTCCGCCTTTGAATCACTAGGTTCTCATCAACTTAACTCATTTGCAGCGTTCCTCGAAGAAAACTGCATACTTCTTCAGAGAACTCAATTGTTCAAATTCCTCAATCAAGAACATGGCGACGGTAAGAAGCCACAGAAGGAGGAAAGAAACCTGAGGTTATGACTGCGTTTGAAATCCCTGAGGAAATCTATGCTGAATATTGCACACCTGATGAAGAAAACAAAAATCAGCGAAAGGTGCGTATTCAGAAGATTGAACGGGGATGGGAACGAGAATGGAGGGAGTACAGATATGTGACTCCAAAGTACATGAAGAAATTTGCTTTCAATCCTCCATGCCCAAGAGCTCCATTGGCACCTAGCCAAGTAGCTGATCCCACAAGCATCAAACGTGGTGAGGACTTTCCTGATGAATGGGCTAAGCGCCAAGCTAAATTGGCAAAACAAGCCAAGGAGGCAGTGAAGAAATTCAATGAGGATTCTGCCACTGCTACTGCTACTGAGGCCTCGGTCAAACCGAGGAAATCCATGACAAAGAAGCCTGCTCATAAGCCAAGTGCTTCACCATCAGCGCCCTCACGGCCAAGTTCCTCAGCAGCACCCTCAAAGCAAATTCCTCACACTGCTGCTGCTCCACCAAAGTCCTCAACAGCTCCGTCAAAGTCTTGGTTCCTGCACACTGGCTACATGTCAAAGGACTGCTGGCTTCTCAATTGCCTCAGGCGTTTCTGCAAGTTCCTCAGCAGCTCCAATTTCATCATCTGGCCCGACTCAGCTGAAGACCAAAGCAACAGCTGTACGAGGTCCTCGGCCAAGCCCAAAGAAGAAACAGGTTGCATTCCATGTGCCTTCTGATGATGAAGCTTCTGATGATGAACTTGCGGAAATCATCAGAGACCGTCAAGAAAAGGCCGCTAGAGCCAAAGGTACGTTTATGCCTCTGCTGTTGGATCCGAAGAAAGTCCTCGACTATATTGATCTCTGGCACAAGGATCCCAATACCCCTATGCCTGACTTTCATCTGACACCTGGACAAAGTCATATGTTGACTCACATCATCGCTGAAGAAAAATGGAAGTTTGAGAAGGCAAGAGAAATCAAAAAGGCTCAATACAGAAAGGAGAAGTTCCTGAAGAAAAACGTTGTCAAAATGACACCTGAGGAGCTTCTCAAGGTCCAGACTAAAATTCAAGACCTCAGCAAAAACTTCGATTCCTATTATGCTGATTGGCAAGGAGCCAAGGTTCGATTCGTCAATCTGATGAAGAAATTCACAAATGTTGCTGCCCCAACGCAACATGCAATTCCTCAGGCTGAAGCCTCAGCTCAGCAGACTGAAGAACATGCCAGCACCGCTGATGACGTTCAGGTTGCTGATGAAAATGCTAGTTCCAGGGCTGATGATCCCATTCCAGCCACTGAAGAAATTGCCAGGGCATCCACTAGTGGTGCGCCTGAAGAAATTGAAGAAGTCAGGGCAACTGCATTAGTTGTGCCTAAAGAAAATCAACCAAATTCCTCAGATCCTCCTGCGCCAACTCCAACTCCAATTCTTCCATCTGCCTCTGATGTGAAGAAAACCAAGGCTGCAGAACGAGCTGCTGTGAAGAAAAGGAAAGCATCGGCTGCGTCAGATTCTTCGGCTGTGAAGAAAATTAAGCCTATGACCATCTCATTCGAAAATCCAATTGATGTTGTTCCGATTTCCTCCGTGCCATCAAAGGACCTTGTTCCTTTTGGACAAGACTATGAGATCCCAATCGGATCTGATGAAGACCATCATTCTGCTGCTTCGTCATAGCAGATTGATGAAGAAATTGAAGTGGACGCCATCCCTTCAACACCAGTCATTTCCTCACCTATGCCTCAGTTCACAGCTGAAGAGGCTGGTGTTGAGGAAATTGAAGAAGAAGATGTGGATATAGGATGCACCACACCGGTGATGAATGATGATTTTTGGGAAAGTCTGCATCCCAATACTCCTCTCTTCACCCCGCTCCAACAAATTCCTCAGTCCCCTGCACAAACAGTCCAAATGGACTCTGAAGAAACTCACCCCACTTGCTCTGTGCATGAAGAAATTCCAGCCACTAGTGCTGATGAACCTGCTGCTGCTGATCCTCAGACTGCACCTGTTGAGGAAGAAGAAATTCCTCAGCCTGAAGAACCTGAACTTGCGATTCCTGAGGTGGTGATGCAACTCACTGACACCCCTCTGCCCAAGCAAAAGAATCCGTTCTCAAGCAAGCAAAAGTTCAAGGCTGATGATTTCTTTGCCGAGCACGTATTCTTCACTGACTATAATCCATATGATTCTGCTCGCATTAGGAAGAGGCGTTTCTGGACTGCCAGCCAAGCCAACTTCTATTCCTCTGTACTGTAACATCCCAAATTTTGGAATGTTAATATAATTAATTGAATTGTTTGTTTGTTTGCTTGAGTGAATTAAACTTGAGTGAAATTTGAACCTTTTCAAAAACTTTTGAATGAGAGGAATAAAATGACTTTCCCTTCTCCGTAAATTCAAATTCATCCTATTAAAATCAATGAGAGAAGATGACATGACTTCTTCAACTATAAAGAATTTGAGCGGAGTTTTGCAATTTAATTCTTTCAAATATTTGCACTTGCTTCTCTATTTTTCTTCCCGAGAAATACCCGAAAAATAAATTCTTGCAAGCAAGAAAGAGCGGAGGAAAATGACCCTCCAAAATCAGGGCATTTTGAAAATATTGAGCCAAGAAAAACCAAAGTTTTATTTAAAATTATTTGCAAAAATAAATAAAGCCTTTAGGGATTTTCTGAAAACATTTTTCTTTAGGTTTTTATTTTGGCCGTGGAATAATGCTCATCATCTACATTTTATTTTTCTGATAATTTTAGTATATAAAACTCTTTATTCGAATTGATTTGATTTCCTTTTTATTGTTTTAGTTTCCTAATTTTAAAAATAGGAATGGAATCGTTTTATTAGGAAAACCTGCTGGCCCATTAAGCACTTTCCTATTCTAGCCCAACAAGAGATCATCTCCTTCCTCTGTTTCCTCTCACGTTCTGAAGCTTTCCATGTCCATGGAGACAGAAATCTCCACCTTCCCGATCTCCCTCGTCTTTCCATCCCAGCGCCTCCCGAGACCGCCTATAAAACCCCTCCCTCTCCTCGTTCCATTTTTTCCATCACCACGCCCCCCTGCCCGTAGCCTTCTCGCCACCGTCCTCCTTTTCCTGCCTAGAACGCTCACCAGAGCTCTCCTGGAACCTCCCATCGCCCAACGCCACCTCCCCAGCGCCGACCCTCCTCCGCCACCCCCACCCTGCTTGGCGACCTCGCCCCCTCGCCGAGCAGCCCTCCACATCGCCGTCTCCTTCCTGCCATCTCTGCCTCACGTCAGGTAACTCCGTTTTCGTTTTCAGATTTATTTCCGTAACAGATTTAGTTCCGTTCTTGTTTAGCCTATAACTTTTGATCTAGAAGTCCAATGATGCTGATTCTTTTTGCGTTAGATCACAATTTTCTTTTAGTTTCAAAAATATATAATTTGTCTATGTTTGGATTTATAAAATTGAGTTAGATCAGATTTGAATTAAAGCTTGTTTTGCTTATTCGGGAGTTTCATAATAGATTTTTATTTAATTCTTTTTGCTCCTAGTTGCTTAATGAAATATTTTCTGTTTAGTTAAAATAAAACCATGATTAGGTGATGTTAAGAAATTTTTGTTATATAAAACTATTTTTGTTGTTATTTGAAGTAGGAAAACTTTGAGTTGTTTTTTTTTCTTTAAGTTTTACCTTTGGGTTTTGCTTTGTTGGTTTTGGTGTGTTACTTTGTTATGTTATGTTATGCTATGTGCTTATTATAGTTATTGTTTGCCTCGATAGAATTTCCGAGTCGAAGATTGCTACTATGAAACCCTAGTTTTTCAAGATCGTCAACAAGGCAAGTTCACTTTGACCATGCTTTCATGCCTATGTTTTATTGCATTTAGTGACATCTTTGCAACCACCCCTCAAGAGTGTTATTGAATCCTTGTAGTTGAGTAGTATGCATGAGGTAGGAACCCACCCCTGTTACCAAGCCGGGACGATATTTTATTTAATGCTACGCTATAGTAGGCGGGGTTTGGTATGAGTACTCGGGAGTGGTGTGAGAATGGAGGATTCTCGTCAATGGCGACAACTCCATGATGGAATCTGCAAGGACTGCATCTTCAAGGCCTCAAGACTTCAAGACTCGAGACAAGAATTCAATACACACTCTGGGTGAAGGGCGGTTGACGGGCACCTGGAGAAACCAGTGGTTGGCGGGATGCATGGAGAAGCGCCATGACATCTTGCGGAAAGCTTCACCCAGACTCAAAGAGACGGAAGAATACTTCACGCCCGGAAGCTTACCTGTGCAACCGCAAGTCATTATGGGCTCTGGCTTGGTTGACCCTAGTTGTGACTCTGGCTGGGACGGTACTAGCAGATGTAGAACTACGGTAGGATGGGTTGAGTACCGGACAGTGGTCAGAGGAACTCTTTGGAAGACCATGTTTGGTCATCTTGTTCTCAAACACTCAAAGTGCGAGAACGTAAAGAGAGGGATCGAATCTTGCGGGTAAAGTGTACAAACCTCTGCAGAGGGTTATAACCTAATCGATTAGCCGTGTCCCTGGTTACGGACAATTTGAGCCTCTGGACTTGGATCTATCTCGGAACTCTCAACACCGGACTGATAACTTAATTGTGGGCAACTTATGATGATTTTGGGCTGTGAGACATCGGTTGGCGGAACCATGTCATGATAGAAAACTCCATAGTGCAGACTTCATTTATGCCTTTGATGTAGGGAAAACAAAACCCGCTTTTATGCAAAACAAAACTCAGATACAGAGCCACAAAGCCATACTGCATATAGTATAGTTTATCATCTGTTTTCTCTTATTGTGATCTTGCCGGTACATTCAATGTACTGACCTACACGGCTGCAACGTATCATGTTGCAGATATTTTCTTCCGACGAGTAAGAATACGGTACAGGGTTACGGTCTACACTCAACCTGCCGATGGCGTTGATGGGACTCCACACCCGTTTGATTGTTTCCGCTGAGTATTATGAGGTATATATCAGTTTTACGTTATTTATGCATGTGATTGCACTTTGATATATACATTGATGTCTGTGTGCCGACATACTTGATCCGAGGATGGCACAAGAATACGTAGGCTTGACCGTCGAGGTCGGGTCGCTCTGAGAGATGGTATCGAGCACATGTTGGCTGTAGAACGTGACCCTAGAAAATGACTTAGTAATATGAAGACCCCAATAGGAATGACCCTTGTTTTGCTCTCGTAACACCTGATTCCTTTTATCGAACCTTCCTTATTCCAAACTATAGATGGAGAGCTACATTCTGAACAAAAGAGAACACTACGAGAAGGTTCTTGGAGGCCCCTTCCTTGTGGAGCTAGTCAGTCTGCTGAAGTTACCGATACCGAGATCAAGGCAACTAAGAGGACGTCCAGATCGTGGGGAGTCAAGACCCAAGTTTTTGACGTAAAAGCCCCAAGACTGCGGACATCAGCTTGAACTATAAATGGTGATCGTGATATGGGCATCAACACTGCCGTCCATGATGCTATTGCACGTTTATGCTATCGTCATCATGTCGCACTAAACCCACACTTCTTTGGAAGGATGGGATGGCGAAGTCCGATGGAGCAACTATTGCCTTGACGGAAGCGCAAAAGATGAAGTTCTCCCCACTATTAGTGTACAATCAGGATCTGGAACAATCGTCAAGAATCTTGGATGGACCTCCTGGAAGCCCTGTTCGACAATGAAGCACTACGAGAAGAGGTTAAGACTCGAGACCAAGGTAAACAAGCTGGAGGAGGAGAACCTCGAGATCTCGAGAATGCGTCAGGAACTGAAAAGCAGCAGGACCATGTCTCATGCCAAGGACGTTGAAATCCAGAAGCTCAAGGAACAACTTCAGGACATACAGGGTCGTCACAAGAAACTCCGCGTCGACAGGGAAAATCTAGCGGAAGAACTGGAGGAGATCAAGTCCACACAGAAGAAGCCCCAGTGGGGACAATGACCAAGTTCCTAATAAATTAGCTTAGTAGTATCCCACCATGAGAGAAATAAAGATGAACGCTTCCTCGATTTAAGTATCTGACCATACCAACTTATGTGGGTGGCGATACTGTAGTATTGATTGAATAAATGAATGCTTGGTTGCTATTATTTTTGTGTGTTTATTGAATGGTTGGATAGATGCGATATACGTAGATTTGTATTTATTTCAACCATGAGAGACGTAAGTTACTGGAAGAATGGTAGAAGGCCTTCATATGGGAACAGCATCAGAAATTGGAAAACTCCCGAGCATTGAAGACACGAAGAAATGAGGACTTAGAAACGAAACCATAGTAGAACGGCCCATTACAAACGATAATTTTGTTGATGAGTGGGTAATTGCTTTCTCTTTCTATCTCAACCAGACCCCGAAATCTTGAACCCATGGACAAGCTGAACACCAAACCTTTACGGAGACAATTGCAACTTCCCATGGAGATACATCCTTGTTACGAGCACTCCTCTTATCCTACACATGCAGATGACAACCCTTTATGAGTCTTTCCTTAAGGGCCTGAAACGATCATGACCACGACAAGTGATCATGATTACCCAAGATCTTGAAGGACATGATGAAGCATATTCACCTTGAAGGAGATGCGGTCTACAAAGGCTACCCCTTCATGCAAAAGGAGTGGAACTTTGGTATGTGGAGGTACACCTCCACCGTTTGAAAGGAGTTTGCCCAAAGAGGATGGGGCATTACTTTTCATCTCACGTGTGCCACAAGCAACTTTCTTCGATGCCGTTAGTGAAGCAGCCATGGAAGCCATCGCCGGATCGGAGAAATACTTGAAGCAAGACTCCGTTATACTCGGGAATACCTAAGCGAAGTGCATGCAGAGATGATGAAGGTGAAGCTCAAGACCACCATGATGAAACAGAAGATTGAAGATTTCAAGGCTCATGTCGCACAATTCGGTGGGATCAAGAATCCTCGAGGAGGATAAATAAATAAAGTGGAAGTAATGTCTGACCATACCAAATCATGTGGGTGGCAGCATTTGTAACAAGTACTTTTTGGAATTTGGATTTACGAAAATGGTTAAGGATGTAATGAAAGATTGATATGAGATTAATGAGATTTTATGGATAAACTTGTGCATTCTTTCGGTCATAGTACTCTGTAAAGCCACAAGATCAATGAAGAAAGAAACGTGTTATTCATGACGGCCATAGAAGGAAGCTGGACAAAATAAGTTGGAGTTTTGTTTTGATATGATGGTATGAAGAAACAGAGTACTCTGGATTCAAAGGAGGTGTAACAAGAGAGTTACTCAAGGATGATTTAAAGCTGCACTAGTGCTGAAGTGGGCCATAACCCACAGGCCCAGGATTTTGAGAAGGAACAGTTGTAACCTTGGATAAAGGAATACACTTGGAAGAAGCGGTGATCAAATCAGCATACGTTAGTAGGAGGTTATGCAAAAACCGAGAGTGGTGAAGTAATGATAGATGTTTTGTTTGGCATGCGAAACCATGGATTTATCGAACTCAGTTCGAGAACAAGAGAAATTCTGCAATGCTTGTGAGTATGCCCAAGTGTTAAAATCGTGATTCGATATTTACATATGTGGTAATGATTCAAGTACGGGATGGATTGGCCCCCATACCGGAGACTTCTATCATGAACTATCATATGTTGATGGAAAATCAGAGAGCCTTGAAAAACTTAGAAGAGTGTCGACGCTATAAGCCCTAAAACCATAGAATGGTAGGACGATGGAACCCCATTACAGGCAACCGTTGCCAAACGTAGGTTATACGGTGAGGTTCAACCCAGACCCGTTTTCTGCAGGAGAAAACCATAAATTGTAGACCACCATGAGTGTTTCGATAGTTGTTTAGAATGGACACAGACCCATCAGCTAAGAAGATCCGGTCTCGGATTTAACTTCAACTTTGACGAACCGACCCAAGCTTTTGAGGAAAACTCTATGCTTCAGCGATGAAGAGCTTTAATGAAGGAGCTATTGTAAGATATGTGAAGAGACATACATTGTCAGCCCTCCAGAGGATATATCTGAGTTTATTGGAACCATGACCTTGTTTTTAAGTGTGGTAGCACCCCGACCTTCGACCAAGACATTTTCTAGAAGACCCCAACCCTAACCTTTTCTTGCTAGCCTCTTGAATCTCGAGGACTAGATTCATTTTAAGTGTGGTAGGTTTGTAACATCCCAAATTTTGGAATGTTAATATAATTAATTGAATTGTTTGTTTGTTTGCTTGAGTGAATTAAACTTGAGTGAAATTTGAACCTTTTCAAAAACTTTTGAATGAGAGGAATAAAATGACTTTCCCTTCTCCGTAAATTCAAATTCATCCTATTAAAATCAATGAGAGAAGATGACATGACTTCTTCAACTATAAAGAATTTGAGCGGAGTTTTGCAATTTAATTCTTTCAAATATTTGCACTTGCTTCTCTATTTTTCTTCCCGAAACATACCCGAAAATAAATTCTTGCAAGCAAGAAAGAGCGGAGGAAAATGACCCTCCAAAATCAGGGGCATTTTTGAAAATATTTGAGCCAAGAAAAACCAAATTTTTTATTTAAAATTATTTGCAAAAAGAAATAAAGCCCTTAGGGATTTTCTGAAAAACATTTTTTTTAGGTTTTATTTTGGCCGTGGAATAATGCTCATCATCTACATTTTATTTTTCTGATAATTTTAGTATATAAAACTCTTTATTCGAATTGATTTGATTTCCTTTTTATTGTTTTAGTTTCCTAATTTTAAAAATAGGAATGGAATCGTTTTTATTAGGAAAACCTGCTGGCCCATTAAGCACTTTCCTATTCTAGCCCAACAAGAGATCATCTCCTTCCTCTGTTTCCTCTCACGTTACTGAAGCTTTCCATGTCCATGGAGACAGAAATCTCCACCTTCCCGATCTCCCTCGTCTTTCCATCCCAGCGCCTCCCGAGACCGCCTATAAAACCCCTCCTCTCCTCGTTCCATTTTTCCCATCACCACGCCCCTCCTGCCCGTAGCCTTCTCGCCACCGTCCTCCTTTTCCTGCCTAGAACGCTCACCAGGAGCTCTCCTGGAACCTCCCCATCGCCCAGCGCCACCTCCCAAGCGCCGACCCCTCCTCCGCCACCCCACCCTCGCCGGGCGACCTCGCCCCCTCGCGAGCAGCCCTCCACATCGCCGTCTCCTTCCTGCCATCTCTGCCTCACGTCAGGTAACTCCGTTTTCGTTTTCAGATTTATTTCCGTAACAGATTTAGTTCCGTTCTTGTTTAGCCTATAACTTTTGATCTAGAAGTCCAATGATGCTGATTCTTTTTGCGTTAGATCACAATTTTCTTTTAGTTTCAAAAATATATAATTTGTCTATGTTTGGATTTATAAAATTGAGTTAGATCAGATTTGAATTAAAGCTTGTTTTGCTTATTCGGGAGTTTCATAATAGATTTTTATTTAATTCTTTTTGCTCCTAGTTGCTTAATGAAATATTTTCTGTTTAGTTAACATAAAACCATGATTAGGTGATGTTAAGAAATTTTGTTATATAAAACTATTTTTGTTGTTATTTGAAGTACTAAAACTTTGAGTTGTTTTTTTTTCTTTAAGTTTTCCTTTGGGTTTTGCTTTGTTGGTTTTGGTGTGTTACTTTGTTATGTTATGTTATGCTATGTGCTTATTATAGTTATTGTTTGCCTCGGTAGAATTTCCGGTGCGAAGATTGCTACTCTGAAACCCTAGTTTTTCGAAGATCGTCAACAAGGCAAGTTCACTTTGACCATGCTTTCATGCCTATGTTTTATTGCATTTAGTGACATCTTTGCAACCACCCCTTAGTAGTGTTATTGAATCCTTGTAGTTGAGTAGTATGCATGAGGTAGGAACCCACCCCCTGTTACCAAGCCCGGGACGATATTTTATTTAATGCTACGCTATAGTAGACGGGGTTTGGTATGAGTACTCGGGAGTGGTGTGAGAATGGAGGATTCTCGTCAATGACGACAACTCCATGACGGAATCTGCAAGGACTGCATCTTCAAGGCCTCAAGACTTCAAGACTCGAGACAAGAATTCAATACACACTCTTGGGTGAAGGGCGGTTGTGGGCACCTGGAGAAACCAGTGGTTGGCGGGATGCATGGAGAAGCGCCATGACATCTTGCGGAAAGCTTCACCCAGGACTCAAAGAGACGGAAGAATACTTCACGCCGGAAGCTTACCCGTGCAACCGCAAGTCATTATGGGCTCGGCTTGGTTGACCTTAGTTGTGACTCTGGCTGGGGCGGTACTAGCAGATGTAGAACTACGGTAGGATGGGTTGAGTACCGGCAAGGGTCGAGGAACTCTTTGGAAGACCATGTTTGGTCATCTTGTTCTCAAACACTCTCAAGTGCGAGAACGTAAAGAGAGGGATCGAATCTTGCGGGTAAAGTGTACAAACCTCTGCAGAGGGTTATAACCTAATCGATTAGCCGTGTCCCCGGTTACGGACAATTTGAGCCTCTGGACTTGGATCTATCTCGGAACTCTCAACACCGGACTGATAACTTAATTGTGGGCAACTTATGATGATTTTGGGCTATGAGACATCGGTTGGCGGAACCATGTCATGATAGAAAACTCCATAGTGCAGACTTCATTTATGCCTTTGATGTAGGGAAAATAAAACCCGCTTTTACGCAAAACAAAACTCAGATACAGAGCCACAAAGCCATACTGCATATAGTATAGTTTATCATCTGTTTTCTCTTATTGTGATCTTGCCGGTACATTCAATGTACTGACCTACACGGCTGCAACGTATCAGTTGCAGATAGTTTCTTCCGATGAGTAAGAATACGGTACAGGGTTACGGTCTACACTCAACCTGCCGATGGCGTTGATGGGACTCCACACCCGTTTGATTGTTTCCACTGAGTATTATGAGGTATATATCAGTTTTACGTTATTTATGCATGTGATTGCACTTTGATATATACATTGATGTCTTGTGTGCAAAGATACTGATCCGAGGATGGCACAAGAACACGTAGGCTTGACCGTCTCGAGGTCGGTCGCTACAAGTACTCTTCAACAAGGATAAAGTCTTGATCATGCTCATATTCCTCATGTGGACATGGAGTCGCTGCCAGGCTTTGAGCCAGATCCTCGGTGTTCTTCATGACGCAGACTTCAATTTCTGCACCGATATACGTGGATGGAATGAAGAACTAATTCAATTCTATGCAACGCTGCACATCACCGGAGATCTTTGAAGACGTGAACTCATGGGTATTAGACTGGATGTCTGAAAATACTCACTACAAGGCACCAACAATCTGAATTGCTTCGTGCTCTACCACTCATCCTCCACTTGATGGTTCTCGTTGTATCTACAACGAACCGAAACTTTCAAATCACTATATGCAAGTCTTGATGAAGCCTTTGAAGCCAAGGCAGGCCCCAAGAACCAAATTCCTCGTCAAGGAATTATTATATGTGCCTCGGACTGTCTACGGATTTTGACGAAGACAATGAGTCCTATCAAAGGCCACGACTTCGAATGATGAAGAAGTCGTTGGCATCATGAAGAATATGCTTTTCAACATCATCCATGGCGTTCCCGTCAACTTCCATGATTTCTTCATGAGGACTCTGGCAAACATTGCTATGTCACCATTTGAGCTGAAACCTTATGTGCCTTGGATAATGAGATTCATCAGGACAAGGTCTTCACTCAATTACAAGGCTGATACTTTGAACCACTGCAGCTACTTGCCCCCAATTGAAGTCCTCAAACGGACATTTACCTCAGCTGATGATAAGGGCAAGGCTCTTGCTGTGATAAATGAAGGCATTCGTCCATTGGATGGACAGTTTATAAAGCAACATCCTACTCCACCAATGATGACTCGCCACACATGACTCGCCGCAAATACCTCAGTCAAGCAAAGTCCTCAAGCTACTGCACCCAGGGTGATGACTGGTCGTGAGTTACTCCTCAGTCTTCATCAGAAGGTTGACCGTAATCATAAATGGGTCAAGCGTCAGTTTGGTTCATTTCTTCACAACATGGCCTCAACACACAATGCAGTGAAGAAAAACCACTACTACCTCCATGAAACCTTCAAGCGCACCTGGGCTGTTCTTTCACATGTCTACAGTGAAGAAGAACTGACGGCAATGGGACTCAAGGAAGAATTTGACTGGTCTGCACCTCCTCCGAAGAAATACAAGAAGGTCAAAGTTCCTTCCTTGGTGGCCAGCTCCTATTCTTCATCTCGCGACACTGATGAAAATGAAGACTTGGACGACACCGCGGCTGGTCCTTCTTCAACAACCGACCCCAACAACGCTGGCGCTCCGTCTTCAACTTGAAATTCTTCAGGAGCGTTAGTCCTCAGTTTCGATCCTTTTGGTCATTCGATGACAAAGGGGGAGAAATTTGAGTTAGTCTTCAAGCGGGTCTAGTTTATTGCCTATATACAGTAATTTATTCTTGTTAAGTTACAACTCTCGTTCTTCTGAAACTTTTATTGGATCGAGTTGTAATCTTAAACCCGATGGTGCTTTGATACTTTTGATGCATTATGCTCTTGCACTATGCTCTGATTCTCTTGAGCTCCTTGAAAATCTTCATAGCAAATCTATTTGAGCTCTGATACTCTTGATGCGTTATTTTGCATGCTTGTTCCTCATTAATGTTATCGCACGCATGCTGAATAAAATCAAGCACCATATTTCATCATGCATTTCAAATTCTTCATATTATATGTCAAATGCGTGTATGAATTACAAGATATAGGGGGAGATCTCCATGATTCATGTCACAGCCCCAGATCAACCCTAGAGCTTGTTTGTAGCTAGTAGCATTGCATCCATGCATCATGTTTAACTTCCATGAAATTTGAAATGGGGATGATCAAGCCCTAGCACTAAAACAATTCAAATAGGTTCAACTTCAAAAATATCTTCAAGAACCAAAAGTGGTTTGCAAAAATGTTCATGATTAATGGAAAAAGGTGAAAACCATATCCAGAGATGATGGATATTTTTCCAAGGCATTTTTGGATTTTTGAATAAACCATATTGTATTTGAATTGGGGCATTTAAATACTATTAATATTTTAAATGCTCCAACAATTTTGAAAATAGTTAAGGGCCTCTGAAATAATTCAGTTAATGCCCACAATTATTTTCAGGATTTATTTAAATGGTTTAGTATTTTACTAAACTAAAACAAAACAGAAAATAGAAAAACAGAAATAATAAAAGAAAGAGAACAGAAACTCACCTGCCGCCTACCTGGCCCAAACTTACCTGGCCCAGCTCCTCCAGCTGGCCCGGCCCAGCCCACCACCGCAGCCCTCCCTGTCTTCTTCCTCCTCGGACAGTAGGACACGGGCGCGTGGCCGGAGCGCGCGGGCACACGCCTAGGCCACCTCCTGCCTCTCTGCCTGTCTCCCCATCGCCCCGAGGATGCCACGCACCCCCTGGACCGCCCTCACCCTCCCGTGCCTTCTTCTCTCTTCTCGCTCTCTCTCTCGCGACCGAGAACTCCTGTCGCCACTGCCGCCGTTCGCCGCGACCACCGCCCTCCTCGCTTCCCGATTAGCCCACAAGCCCCGCCACTCCATCCTCGCCCTCCGCCGTCCACTCGCGATCGAGAAGCCCGTGGCGCCGCCCGTCGTTTTTCCCCTCCGCGGATCCGCGACGCCGCCGATTCGCAGACGAAGCGCCCGAGCTCGCCGTTTGCTCCAAACGACTCGCCGTGAGCCCCGCCCCTTTTCCTTTGCTCCGTGCTTTATTCTCGCCATGGCCACCGTTCCGCCGGTGACCGACTTGCGCCGCCGCCTGAGCTCCTCGCCGCCATGGCCAGAGGCCGTGTTCGTCGCTCCTGGGCACGTGAACGTGCTCCGGACCTCGCCAGGAACCCAACCCGCACCCCAACTCGCTCTCTCGAGCGCTGCAACCGCGTTCCCGCCCCGGCCGAACTCCGGCCGCCGCTCCGCCCGTCGCCGCCGACGCTACACTGCACCTTGGCACCTCCCGCTGCCTCCTTCAGATCCGCCGCACCGCCAGCTCGCCGTAGCCGCAAACCCCGAGCAAAAGGGTGCACCGTGGGCGAAACCCGAGCCACTCCGGTGCACACCCGCCGCGGATTTGGTCGCCGGCGATCACACGCCGGTGGTGATGACGTGGCACGTCATTAGCCACTAATGACCCCGTTAACCACCCACCTCCTTCACTGACATACAGGGCCCCAGCGCCCATTTAGGTTAGCCTAATTTTTCTGTTTAGATTAGTGCTAAGCATGAGGCCCCACGTGTCAGCTTGACTTTGACTTAGTCAAAGTTGACCGGGCCCACCTGTCGGCGACCTAACTAGCCCAGGCTCACTGACCAATGGGTCCCGCAGGTCAGGTTTGACCCGGGGCAGCCCCGTTGACTCTGCTGACGTCACCCTGACGTGGTGATGACGCCATAATCATTTTCTGGATTTAGTTTAATTCAGGAAATTCCAGAAAATTCTCTAAACTTCAATAAATCATAGAAATTCAACCGTAACTCGGATTGAAATAATTTATATATGAAAAATGATCAGAAAAATATGAAGAATCTGTTTATGCCATGATCATGCATGTTTGAACAAGTTAACCTCACTGAATAGGATGAATCATGATTAGGGTAATTTATGAAATAGCATTTGGAGTTGGAGTTCAACCTTGTTTGAATTCCACTTCAACTAACTTGGATTATTATTGCATTAGGTGAATTCAGTACCTTAATATGACATGTCATTCATGTGAATGTGCATTGCATTGATTGTGTTCTCTCTGTTGCGGTAATTATCCCTCCCGTAGAGACGATGTACCGACGATGAGTTCGATGACACCGATGAAGAACTATATTATCTTGAAGTTCGAGCAAGCAAAACCCCCTTGTTCATTCCGATACAATCCCACTCTCTCGCCCTGCTCTATTTTACTGCATTAGGACAACAACGACTCATGTGTTACTTGCTGCGGTAGCTGAACCCCTTGATCCTTTGCATGACCTGTCATTCCACAGTAATTAGATGAAACCCACTAGCATGAGTAGGAATTGTTTGAGCCATGTTGTGCCTACTCATTTATGCTTGTTTGTCATGCCTGCTCTCGCTTAGAGTTGAGTCGGGTCTGATTCATCGGGAATGAATTGGAATTGTTATGAACATGTCCTATTGTGTGTGAGCTAAGTGTGTGAACACGATTTGGTAAAGGTAGCGGTGAGAGGCCATGTAGGAGTACATGGTGGGTTGTCTCATTGAAACCGTCCTCGTGAACTGAGTTACGTGTTTGTGATCCATGAAACAGTTACTACCACGCATTGGGCCCAAACCAATGGACCCTCTCGGCTTCTTGACCACCCTTGTCCTCGGTCAAGGAGTTGCAAGTAGTTTCGTGTTTGTAGCATCTTTGGGGCCGCACGCAACGCTGACCTTAGGGGTGGGTTGTGTTGCGGTAGGCACCGTGGCCTGTGTACCGAAAGTGCCCGTTTGGTATCTCGGGAACCCTGCACACATCGTTCGGGCTGTATGGGAAACCTCGGCGGACTCCTGCGGATGGAACCCGAATAGGCGATAAACCTGGACTAGGGACTTGAGTGTTTAGGTAGGCCGTGGCCGACACCCACGTTGGGCTTCGGCTGAAGGTTGCCGAGTACATGTCGTGTAAACGGCGGTAAGTGGTGAGCGTGTGTGAAGAAGTACACCCTGCAGGGTTTAATATGATCTATTCAATAGCCGTGTCCACGGAGAAGGACTTCGGGTTGCCTATATCAGTTCATAGACAAGTGAAAGTGGATACTCTAAAATGCGCAAGATAAGCGTGAGTGCTATGGATGGCGTTCTCGTGGGGAGACGGAGCGGCGGATCCATAGTGGTGTATTGATATGGTGATTATGTGGACTCGTGCGCCACCTCAAAAGAGTTACTTGCGAACGTAGTTCAGGATAGCCACCGAGTCAAAGCTGGCTTGCTGCAGTCAAACTCCACCACCCCCTTTTGATAATGATGCATATGTAGTTAGTTCTGATGTAAGTCTTGCTGAGTACAATTGTACTCATGTTTGCTTATTTTATGTTTTGCAGAGAGACGTCAGTCTCGCTAGTAGTTCCACGTGGACTTCGACGTTTAGCTTGTTACCTCAGCTACGATCTTGTGCCCTCGGCAGGATCTGGTAGATAGTCAGGCTTCTCAGCCTTTTTCATTTATAGTTGTCTGTACCCAGACATGTTTTAGCTTCCGCTTGTGTTTTGACTTGTATGCTCTGATTGTTGGGTCATGAGACCCATGTTTGTAATACCTCGCTCCTCGGAGCCTAATGAATAATATCTGAGTCGTAGAGTTATGTTGTGATGCCACGTCGTATTTACACATATTGAGCATATTGCGTGTATGTTTGAAATGCTTGGTATGTGTGGGATCCGACAAACTAGTTGTTTATCCTTGGCAGCCTCTCATATGGGGAAATGTAGTCTCGTGCCTCCGAGCGATAGTAGTCCGCTTCTGCCCGGTTCACGAGTCCTGCTAGCCCACTACTGCTTGGACACTTGACTGGCCGGCATGTGTTTCACTTCGTTCCTATATACATCCTTCGGGAAATGTCACGCGGTGTTATTCGGAGTCCTGCCTAGCCCGCTACAGCCCGGGATACCGGAGTCCTGTTAGCCCAGTGCTACAGCCCGAATATATACGTTGATGACCGACATGCTCGATGTGATTCAGGTATGCCTGTCCCCATAGGTTAGCGCCGCTTTGGGTTCACGACTAGCCATGTCGGCCCGGGTTCTTTGTCATATGGATGCTAGCGACACTATCATATACGTGAGCCAAAAGACGCAAACGGTCCCGGACCATGGTAAGGCGACACCCGTGGGAATACCGTGCGTGAGGCCGCAAAGTGATATGATGTGTTACATGCTAGATCGGTGTGACTTAGGATCGGGGTCCTGACAGCGTTGGTATCGAGCCCCGATCGCTCAGAGGATTACCAAGCCAAACTGGTCGAAGTTGTGTCTAGAAATGCTTTAGTTATGTAAGGGAATTGATTGTGGAAGGGAACGTAAGGCTCTTTTTACTCCTTATACCTCATGGCCTTCTGATCTGAGTCATCCTCTTCTCTTCTACGGGGTTTAAGAACTAGGCTTCTCATCTATCTATTAGGATGACGTGTTACTAATCCATAGACCTTTAAGATTGTCGGTTTTAATCCCGGCTCAGTTCCTACTATTTACGTATGATAACCGTTGATCTCGAATCTTGTTATGATGTTGTTGAGTGGTTATGCCACCATTTCTGCAGGATGTCTCAAATCATTTTGAGCATTTACAGCCGTTATGCTGTCCGAGTCATCCCAGGTCTCTAAATAGTCTGATGCATTTGCAAATCCTTTCTTTCTGTTCCCGATGTCCTTTTTGGACAGAATAAGCACACTAACCGGTGCGTTGAGGTAATTTATTGCCTTGATATATATGTTGGAACTATTATTATGACCGTAGGTGTTTAGGAAGTCACCTAGCAATTCAGCAATGCTTTTGTATCCCAAGTGTGATGATTCTGGCCATCATTTTCGAAAGCATCCCGTGATGCCATTTAGTAGTAGGTATTCTACTCCTGGGTTCTGAACCCGAGATTCACTCTACTTACATTCATGTTATTAGTATTTGCTAGTGTCCTTAGGATATTAGTAACCTTGCGATAGTCCTCAAGGTCCGTGGTATTTCCTTCTTCCAAATACTACGAACCGCTTATGGCAGAAGTTCTTTTGAGCCAAAAGATCACAATAAGAGTGCTCTTGAGGAGTACTCCATTCATATTGTGACTCTGCCAATTCTACCTTTTCTGCATGGATTATCCGGAAGAAATGTTGAGCTCGCTCGACATACTAATCTGTGCATCCACAACTCAGAAAATTATATGTTCCTTTGAGTTGTTCTCTTAGATGCCTTCGACCTTCATCTATCAATTGATAGCCAAGGGTATGTGTGCATTTGTGTTCATCGATGCATTTTATCCTTGTGGTCCGTCAAGCCATTCTATTCCGGAATGACTAGGAGAAACAAACTCGATACCTCATCCATTTCTAGGATTGGGTCAAAGTAGTTGTATCCATGCAGATCAAAATGCCAATTCAGCTTTTGATTCTGTTCTACCTCAAGTATTGCCATCTTATGTCAAGAATGTCATGGAATTGCACAACCTCCTAGGAATTCTTGATGCGGTGATACTTCTCACCATCATTGTTCATTTCCGGTTCGTGTTGATGCAACCGAAAGCCGACAAGTGAATTGTGAGGTGTGAAATCAATACCCGAGCAACTTGTTGCTTGGTAGTGAATGGACAATATTCTCATTCTTAGCGTGTTGGTTATTAAACCATCATCCTAAGATTGATCGTGCTACCTAGTCCTTACTTCTGGTGCACACTTCGATTGATGAGTTAGGATTGTGTCAAGTCCTCACTCATTTGATCATTTCGTCTTGCCCTGAAAAGCAAGATTGTTCTCGAGCTTAGTAACATACGGTGGTTCGTGACTTTCCAAATATCTTCTTGGAAGTGTTACCGGGTTGTTTCCTGGCTGTTATGTTGAGCTCGTGATCAAGTTGGTTTCTTGTGAACCACCCATTCTCCAAGAATCTGTGTTGGATACCCCTGAGCTAGTTGGTTAAGCTAGACAACAACTTGGAGAGTTGGAAGATAAAAGCTTGTCTAACTTAGTTCGATCCAAAGGGATATTCTTGTGTAGTGTGTGTTGAAGAAAGATGATATCTTCATCGATTGGTCCTCGTGATCAGTTGTTGGACCTATTGTCCTACCAATTCTTTGATTTGAGTATGGGCCATTGTCAAGTCAAATCAGAACCAACGATATTCGTAATGTTGTCTTACTCGTGGTTGATCCCTCGAGCATACACCATTATACCTTTTGGTCTGACCAATGCTATCACCGTGTTCACATGATGGTGGAAGTCCAGTGATATGGAAATTCCGACGAGTTGTTGTTGAGCCCATCAGCAGCATTTTGTCTCCCCCATGAGTCATGTTGAACATCAACCTAGTGTTGAAAATTCCGTAAGCAATGCCTTCGTGATCCGTTCATGAAGCTTATGCTTGGATGGTTGAAGTGACTTCCTCGAATTCATGTGCTTCAGGTGTAAGTTGCCACCATGAATTTGAGAAAGGTTTGTTTCGTTTCCTCCGAATCATCCCAAGTTAGTCATGCACGCGAAGTGCCCTATGGTTTGATAGGTTGGCCGCCTCCACTCCATATGTCTTTCCTAGCACACCAAGCCACTGATTGATTTGTTCAAGGAGAAGAAGTTCCTTCTTAAGACCGCGGCTTATACCAGGACTTCGATATCCTCGATGATGATTCCCAACCTGAACTCGGTAGTGTTTTATGATAAGACTACTACGTGACCATGTTTGTCTGGGACAACGTGTTCACCTGTTTGTAGCAGAACCCACTCATGTTTTGGAGCTTGCTACCTTAGTTCACCTCCCGAGAATCTCGCAACGCCATCTCGTCGATTCGTGTTGCAACCTTTCCTGTTCAGACATGCTGAGTCTGAAGTATCCCATCACCAATCGGATCTGAATCTCAGGCAGATATGATGGTTGGAACATTCCAACAATTGCATTTCGTTCCCAGCTTGCACCGCCCTTGTGCTATCTCGCTATAGACTGTCTTCTTAGTAATTCTTGTCCAGGTTCATCTTCAAAAGTGGACTTACCATGGGTCCCCCCCCCCACCTTCGATGATAAGCAAAATCATCCATTGTGTTGTCTTCAACAAGGTAGTCCACATCATCCATTCTAGTCCGGGTGTACCACTCCTTTGCATTCCACCACATGATCGCTTGTGATTGCCTTTGGCTGGTATAAAGAGTTCCAATGATCTATAGATCAAAAGTAATTCTTTTTGCCACCTAAGGGAATAGTTCTTGCGCCACCTTTCTCGAGGTTCCTCGTTACGGGATCATGGTAAATATTTCCTCGCCACCTTGACCCATCCACCATCTTTTTAAGCGTGGAATTGTTGCCACCAATCAACCCCGTCGTTGTTCTTCCATCCCTCTCGATGTGTTTTGTGTCTCAACTCGAGATGTGTCACCGTCTCAGTCCGTGAGTCGATCATGTTTGATTGATCTTCGTGAAGATCGAATCATGTAGGGTTTCCCCTTCTTTACATTGTCGTGTCGGGTGAAGATCTCGAAGACGTCAAGACCAAGATGATGGAATGAATCAACATCTTCGAGAAGGCAAATGGATCATGAAGATTGTGATAGTTGCGACTCCCCTTCTCCTCTTACCTCACATCTTGAATCTCGGGGCGAGATTCTTGTTTAGTGGGGGTGAGCTGTCACAGCCCCAGATCAACCCTAGAGCTTGTTTGTAGCTAGTAGCATTGCATCCATGCATCATGTTTAACTTCCATGAAATTTAAAATGGGGATGATCAAGCCCTAGCACTAAAACAATTCAAATAGGTTCAACTTCAAAAATATCTTCAAGAACCCAAAGTGGTTTGCAAAATGTTCATGATTAATGGAAAAGGTGAAAACCATATCCAGAGATGATGGATATTTTCCAAGGCATTTTGGATTTTGAATAAACCATATTGTATTTGAATTGGGGCATTTAAATACTATTAATATTTTAAATGCTCCAACAATTTTGAAAATAGTTAAGGGCCTCTGAAATAATTCAGTTAATGCCCACAATTATTTTCAGGATTTATTTAAATGGTTTAGTATTTTACTAAACTAAAACAAAACAGAAAATAGAAAACAGAAATAATAAAAGAAAGAGAAGAAACTCACCTCGCCGCCTACCTGCCCAAACTTACTTGGCCCAGCTCCTCCAGCTGGCCCGGCCCAGCCCACCACCGCAGCCCTCCCTGTCTTCTTCCTCCTCGGACAGTAGGACACGGGCGCGTGGCCGGAGCGCGCGGGCACACGCCCAGGCCACCTCCTGCCTCTCTGCCTGTCTCCCCATCGCCCTGAGGATGCCACGCACCCCCTGGACCGCCTCACCCTCCGTGCCTTCTTCTCTCTTCTCGCTCTCTCTCATGCGACCGAGAACTCCCGTCACCACCGTCGCCGTTCGCCCGCGACCACCGCCCTCCCTCGCTTCCCGACAGCCCACAAGCCCGCCACTCCATCCTCGCCCTCCCGCCGTCACTCGCGACCGAGAAGCCCGTGGCGCCGCCCGTCGTTTTTCCCTCCGCGGATCCGCGATCGCCGCAGCTCGATTCGCGGCCGACGAAGACGCCCGAGCTCGCCGTTTGCTCCAACCGACTCGCCGTGAGCCCCTCGCCCCTTTTCCTTTGCTCCCGTGCTCTTATTCTCGCCATAGCCACCGCTCCGCGGTGACCGACTTGCGCCGCCGCTGAGCTCCTCGCCGCCATGGCTGAGGCCGTGTTCGCCGCTCCCGGCACGTGAACGTGCTCCGGACCTCGCCAGAACCCAACCCGCACCCCAACTTCGCTCTCGAAGCGCTGCAACGCGTTCCGCCCGGCGAACTCCGGCCGCCCGCTCCTGCCGTCGCCGCCGCCGCTACACGCACCTTGGCACCTCCGCTGCCTCCTTCAGATCCGCCAGACCGCCAGCTCGCCAGAGCCGCAAACCCCGAGCAAAAGGGTGCACCGTAAGCGAAACCGAGCCACTCCGGCACACCCGCCCATGATTTGGTCGCCCGCGATCACACGCCGGTGGTGATGACGTGGCACGCCATTAGCCACTAATGACCCGTTAACCACCCACCTCCTTCATCGACATACGGGCCCCAGCGCCCATTTAGGTTAGCCTAATTTTTCTGCTTAGATTAGTGCTAAGCATGAGGCCCCACGTGTCGCCTTGACTTTGACTTAGTCAAAGTTGACGAACCCACTGTCGGCGACCTAACTAGCCAGGCTCATCGACCAATGGGTCCCGCAGGTCAGGTTTGACCCGGGGCAGCCCCGTTGACTCTGCTGACGTCACCCTGACGTGGTGATGACGCCATAATCATTTTCTGGATTTAGTTTAATTCAGGAAATTCCGAAAATTCTCTAAACTTCAATAAATCATAGAAATTCAACCGTAACTCGGATTGAAATAATTTATATATGAAAAATGATCAGAAAAATATGAAGAATCTGTTTATGCCATGATCATGCATGTTTGAACAAGTTAACCTCACTGAATAGGATGAATCATGATTAGGGTAATTTATGAAATAGCATTTGGAGTTGGAGTTCAACCTTGTTTGAATTCCACTTCAACTAACTTGGATTATTATTGCATTAGGTGAATTCAGTACCTTAATATGACATGTCATTCATGTGAATGTGCATTGCATTGATTGTGTTCTCTCTGTTGCCGGTAATTATCCCCTCCCGGTAGACGATGTACCGACGATGAGTTCGATGACACCGATGAAGAACTATATTATCTTCAGAAGTGCCAGGCAAGCAAAACCCCCTTGTTCATTCCGATACAATCCCACTCTCTCGCCCCTGCTCTATTTTACTGCATTAGGACAACAACGACTCATGTGTTACTTGCTGCGGTAGCTGAACCCCTTGATCCTTTGCATGACCTGTCATTCCACAGTAATTAGATGAAACCCACTAGCATGAGTAGGAATTGTTTGAGCCATGTTGTGCCTACTCATTTATGCTTGTTTGTCATGCCTGCTACTGCTTAGAGTTGAGTCGGGTCTGATTCATCGGGAATGAATTGGAATTGTTATGAACATGTCCTATTGTGTGTGAGCTAAGTGTGTGAACACGATTTGGTAAAGGTAGCGGTGAGAGGCCATGTAGGAGTACATGGTGGGTTGTCTCATTGAAACCGTCCTCGGAACTGAGTTCGTGTTTGTGATCCATGAAACAGTTACTACCACGCATTGGGCCCAAACCAATGGACCCTCTCGGCTTCTTGACCACCCTTGTCCTCGGTCCGGGAGTTGCAAGTAGTTTCGTGTTTGTAGCATCTTTGGGGCCGACGCAACGCTGACCTTAGGGGTGGGTTGTGTTGCGGTAGGCACCGTGGCCCGATGTACCGAGTGCCCGTTTGGTATCTCGGAACCCTGCACACATCGCTCGGGCTGTATGGGAAACCTCGGCGGACTCCTGCGGATGGAACCCGAATAGGCGATAAACCCGGACTAGGGACTTGAGTGTTTAGGTAGGCCGTGGCCGACACCCACGTTGGGCTTCCGCTGAAGGTTGCCGAGTACATGTCGGTAAACGGCGGTAAGTGGTGAGAGCGTGTGTGAAGAAGTACACCCTGCAGGGTTTAATATGATCTATTGAATAGCCGTGTCCACGGAGAAGGACTTCGGGTTGCCTATATCGGTTCATAGACAAGTGAAAGTGGATACTCTAAAATGCGCAAGATAAGCGTGAGTGCTATGGATGGCGTTCTCGTGGGGAGACGGGAGCGGATCCATAGTGGTGTATTGATATGGTGATTATGTGGACTCGTGTGCCACCTCAAAAGAGTTACTTGCGATCGTAGTTCAGATAGCCACCAAGTCAAAGCTGGCTTGCTGCGGTCAAACTCCACCACCCCTTTTGATAATGATGCATATGTAGTTAGTTACGATGTAAGTCTTGCTGAGTACAATTGTACTCACGTTTGCTTATTTTATGTTTTGCGAGAGGCGTCGGTCTTGCTAGTAGTTCCACGTGGACTTGACGTTTAGCTTGTTACCTCAGCTACGATCTTGTGCCCTCGGCAGATCTGGTAGATAGTCGCTTCTCAGCCTTTTTCATTTATAGTTATGCGTACCCGGACATGTTTAGCTTCCGCTTGTGTTTTGACTTGTATGCTCGATTGTTGGGTCATGAGACCCATGTTTGTAATACCTCGCTCCTCGGAGCCTAATGAATAATATCTGAGTCGTAGAGTTATGTTGTGATGCCACGTCGTATTTACACATATTGAGCATATTGTGTGTATGTTTGAAATGCTTGGTATGTGGGATCCGACAAACTAGTTGTTTATCCTTGGCAGCCTCTCATATGGGGAAATGTAGTCTCGTGCCTCCGGCGATAGTAGTCCGCTACTGCCGGTTCACGAGTCCTGCTAGCCCAAAGACTACTGCTTGGACACTTGACTGGCCGGCATGTGTTTCACTTCGTTCCTATGTCTGTCCCTTCGGGAAATGTCACGCGGTGTTATTCGAGTCCTGCCTAGCCCGCTACAGCCGGGATACCGGAGTCTGTTAGCCAGTGCTACAGCCGAATATATACGTTGATGACCGACATGCTCGATGTGATTCATGTATGCCTGTCCCCATAGGTTAGCGCCGCTTTGGGTTCACGACTAGCCATGTCGGCCCGGTTCTTTGTCATATGGATGCTAGCGACACTATCATATCGTGAGCCAAAACGCAAACGGTCCCGACCATGGTAAGGCGACACCCGTGGGAATACCGTGCGTGAGGCCGCAAAGTGATATGATGTGTTACATGCTAGATCGGTGTGACTTAGGATCGGGGTCCTGACAATTCAACTCTTCAAATGTGCATTGCCTCAAAAGAAAATTCCTCACTACGCACATCTTCAGGGGGAGTTCTTCTATATCTTGCAATCAAATTCCTCATTATCATTATTTACACTTCATATGTTTATCCCCGTTGAAAACTTAACCTATATTGTCATCAATCACCAAAAAGGGGGAGATTGTAAGTGCATCTAGTGCCCCTTAGTGATTTTGGTGGATTGAAGACTTATAGGTTAAGGAACTAATGCGTTTGTGAGTGTACACAGTTCTATAAGTCTATGAGGAGTTTGATATTTACAGAGAAAGTCGACCCCTAAAAATGAAGGTCTTCGACTGAAGATTTTGATATTTTGAAGACTTTCTGAAGACTTTGAAAGTGATGAAATTGGTGTGACCTTGAAGACTTGGTATTCATTTGGAGGAACATGAAGCGTGAAGACTTTTGTTTTCGTAGTTTTGTTTTTCTCTTTCTTGAGTCATAGGAAACACCGTACTGTTAAAGGGGGTCGAGGAAATACTAAGGAAAAATTTCCATGTGATGCTCAACTCAAAATCCTACACCTACCAATTCCTTCGAGTGAAGCCTTTGAAATCCTATACTGATTCAGTCAATTTCTTCAAAGGATGAGACGAAGTTCTTACCGTCACGAGAATTTGTTCTCGACCGAGGAGTTAGGAATTCGCCAAAGCGGATTGCCTACACAAGAGGAACATGATAGCCCGAGGAATTTGATATTCAAATTTCCGACCGTTGTTGTCTTCTTGCGCGCCTGTCCCAAAATATCTTATCCACCTAACGGTCATATCACTGAAGGGCATTTATGTCTTATCATGTCGGGCTGCTTCCTAGGCTATAAATAGCTGCCCCTACAACCACTAGCTGGTTGGCTACTCCGAGAGAACTTGACACTTGTCATTTGAGAGCAACCCATCCTTTGAGGACTTTGAGCGAAAATCATCGAGTGAGGAAAAACCCAAAAACCAAAACCCTACAAACCCAAAGTGATTGAGCATCACTGAAGAAATTGATCCTGCGTGGATCCGACGCTTGTTACCTTTGAAGACTGTGCTTCTTCCAGACGGTTAGGCGTCATGGTCTAGAGCATCCAAGAGGAATTGTGGATCGCCGAGTGACCAAGTCTGTGAAGGTTTGGAAGTCACCAAGACTTACCACGAGTGATTGGGCGAGGTCTGTGTGACCTTAGTTCAAGGAGAATACGGTGAGGACTTGGTGTCTGAGCTGCGTGCTCAGCGATCGGGTGTCCGGACTGTGTGTCCTCGAGTTTAAATACTCAGCCGCTCCAACCAGACGCATAACCGAGACAGCAGTTGGAACTGGTCTACCAAATCATTGTCTTCACCAACCTAATGGTTCTATTTCCTCAACCCTTTCATTTCCTCATTCTTGTGTTGAGTGTTTGTTCATATCTGTGTTTGAAGACTTTGATCAAGACTTTCTCAATTTCCTCAGTTCAATTTCTTCATCGTTTGTCTTCATCTTGTGTTATCCTGTGATTACGCTTTACGACTCTGTGCTAGTCCTCATTTCATCATGATGACCATGCGTGTATTCTGTTATGCTTACTTCTGAGTACTTATTCCGCTGCAAGTAGTTCTTCGCTAAGGAATTTCCTCACCGGCAAATTCCTCAGTGAAGAATTCATAAAAATCGCCTATTCACCCCCCCCTCTAGTCGATATAACGCACTTTCAGCATGTCGGAAGGCTTCCATGCAAAGATGTCCCGGTTCTCACGGATGAACTCGATGAGCGCGCTTTCCTATTTCGGATCCAAGTTAGTGCTGATGCTAAACTGCTTGGATGAATCGCCAGGAACGAAATCAACAAGCTTAGTCTCATCAGCCGTTTTAAACTTCAAGGCCGGTTCATGCTCTGTAGTTGGCTTTTTCAAAGAAGTCATATCCGCCAGATCAACATTGTCCTTATAGAACTTCCATTCCTCGGTTGCACAAACCGACTCAACATATGCTGCATCACCTTCTTCACATTCCAAAGCGATCTTGCGGCTCCTGTGCACTGTGATAGTCCCCTTATGACCCGGCATCTTGAGCTGCAGATAGACATAACAGGGCCTTGCCATAAACTTAGCATAAGCCGACCGTCCAAACAAGGCATGATATGCGCTCTTGATTTTCACCACCTTAAAGATCAACGCCTCTGGAATCATGCTCAGCACCAAAAGCAACCTCCAGAGATATCTTACCAACGGGATATGCAGATTTACCAGGTACCACACCATGGAAGACCATGTTGGACGGTTTAAGATTTTTATCTGTTAACCCCATGCGACGGAAGGTTTCATAATAAAGGATATTGATACTACTCCCCCCATCCATGAGTACATTGGTGAACTTATAACCTCCCACCTGAGGTGCCACCACCAGCGCTAGATGACCCGGATTGTCAACCCGGGGTGGATGATCCTCTCGACTCCACACAATAGGCTGTTCAGACCAGCGTAAATATCGGGGAACCGCCGGTTTAACAGAATTCACTGCCCTCTTATGAAGCTTCTGATCGCGCTTGTCCAGGCTAGTGGTGTAGACATGATACTGCCCGCTATTCAACTGCTTCGGGTTGCTCTGGTAACCCGACTGCTGCTGCTGCTGTTGCTGAGTCCCCTGATTATTATAACCACCTTGGTTGCCCTGATTGCTCTGATTGCCATGTCCACTCTGGTTACCGTGAAAACCTGAACCAGAACTGCCTCCACCGTAACCCGGCCCATGAGACCCGGGGCCCGAACCGCCACCCGGTCCATGATCATACCGAAGAGAATCAGAATTTTTGAACTCCTGCATGATATAACAATCTTTCCATGGGTGCGTGGACGGGTTCTCCTTCGTCCCGTGCTTTGGGAAAGGCTGGTTCAACAGATAAGACAGGCGGTCCGGGTTAGGACCCGGTCCTCCACCATGCTAGGGCGGTTTACCTTTACGCTGTTGGCCTTTGTCCTGCGCGTTGGTATTAGCCACAAAATCCAAACTGTTATCCGCTTTACGATTACCGTTGTTTCCATGGCCCGCCCGGTTGTGCTCCTGCCCCTTGGTATTGCCGCTCTTCTTTCCCTTCCCTGCTTTGTCATCGTCAGACTCGGGGTCCTTGGTACTATCAGAGTCGACATATTTCACCAGAGAAGCCATGAGAGTCCCCATGTCATTGCAGTGGCGTTTAAGCCGTCCCAACTTCAGCTTCAGAGGTGCAAACCGGCAATTGCCTTCCAACGTTAAAACTGTTGTATCAGCGTTAATGCGGTCTGATGAATGCAAAATCTCCGAAACCCCGCGCACTCAATGGGTTGTTGATTCCCCTTCCTCCTGGACACAGGCAGCTAAGTACACAATTGACATGGGCTGCTTGCATGTATCCTTGAAATTCTGGATGAACCGAGCCCTCAGATCGGCCCATGACCCAATGGAGTTAGCTGGCAAGTTTTTCAACCAAGTGCAAGCCGTTCCTTCCAGCATCATGGTAAAGTATTTAGCGCACGCCGCATTGTCCACATCCAGCATCTCCATTGCCATCTCATAGCTTTCAACCCATGACTCGGGGGATAAATCGGCGGTGTAATTCAGCACCTTTCGTGGGCCCTTGAAATCCTTGGGCAGGCGCACGTTGCGCAGCGCTGGGACGAGACACGGTACTCCCAAAGAGCTAGAAGTAACTCCTGGTTCCACCGACGTGGTTGGACGAACCGGAGTAAGTTGGCGGGTCGCATGCTGTGCTGCTAACTCGGCCTCTCGACAAGCTCTAGCACAATCCACCACCTCCTGAGCATCACCACCACCACCCGCCGGGTTATAGCCATGGGGCGGATCACGGTTCCGTGCATTTCTTGACACGGCCGGCTCATCAATGCGCCTGCTGTAGCTCCGGCTCGGGCGGGGAGTAGAATGGATCCTCTCGCGACTATATGAATAAGCCTGCTGCTGAACCAAAGTTGTCTGAAGAAGCTCCCTAGCCCGTCGCGTCTCAACTGCCACCGGAGACTCGCCTTCGATCGGGAGGGCCGCCAGCCGTGAAGCGGCAGCGGTAATGTTGTCCATCGGGTTAGGATAATGACCCAGTGGCATTGGGACATGATGTGTCGAAACGTTGTTCTAATGAGGTGGATCCACCAAGCGTGGCTGAACCGGCGCCCCCGCTCCAGGTGCCTCCGCCTGGTTTACCATCGGCGGATTACTGGTCCCCGCTACTGGGGTGTTAAAGAGGTTCCTGGCCTCATAAACCGGCGGCAGGCGATATCGGTACCTCCTCTTCAGGACATCGTTTGACGCATTCTGATCCAGCATAAGCCGGTAAGCCTGTGCATCCAATGTGGCCCATTCCATAGCCATCCTGGTATCCTCAGCTGCTAAGTCGGCCTTGGCCTGGGTGATCCGATCTTTCACTTTCGCAATTTCCGCATTATGTGCATCTTGATCCGCCGGGTTAACCTCCGCCATCAGTGTCGCCAAAGCGTCAAATAAGTCAGATAAAACCTGAGCCGGCGGTCTCACAGGGCCTCCTGCCCCGGCTGCCATCACTGCTACTGATCCGGAAATCATCGCCGCCGCGGTCGAAGAGTGGAGTGCTGGCTGCGTACTGGCCATGAAGATCGCCACCCAGTTTGGCGGATCAAAGGGGTCCGGAATACTGTCGCCATTGGAACAGCCCTCGATCCGACCATCTTGCAACTGGTACATTGACTCGGTCTCTCCAGTCGATGACTCATCGCCGGAGTAAACGACGGTCTCACCACCAGATTCCGATCTATTCTCAGATTCCACTCCGTGGATGACTCCCATGAAGGCACGCTTCATGGCAGGCTTAACTCGAGCAGATCTCGCACGCTGAGCTGTCTCGACGATGTCGGTGCAGATGTCCACCTCAGGGCCCGGTTCACCGATCTTGCCAATGAAAACGTGTATGCCGCCGAACGGGACCCGGTACCCGTACTCGATTGAGCTGGCTCGGGGCCCCAGCCTGCATCGTCGATGTAGATCTTGCCGTGACGACTCTTGGTCATCCGGCCCAAGGCGTATCCCTTGAGTCCTTCGAAGTTGCCCTCTAAGAACTCGAAACCATCGCGCGATAGCCCCACGGTGGGCGCCAACTGTCGTGGTTTTGTCACGGCAGATGTCCTCGTGATAGGACTTAGTCGTGGAGCCATCACGACGGGTTAGCTTAAAGGGGTTAAATCGGACAAGGGACGCAGAGAGTTTATACTGGTTCGGCCCTTGCGGTGACGGTAAAGGCCTAATCCAGTTGTTGTGGAATTGCTAGGGTTTCGATGACCAGGGAGCGAATACGCTTTGCCTGAGTCTCGAGTTGTTGTCTGTCATCCTTGAACCGCCGCCGGGTCGTCCCCTCATATACATGGGTTGACACCCGTCAGTTTACAGAATCCCGAGGCCGGCTCATAAACGTGTCCGGCTTGGTCTCTGCTCTTTCTATCTTACAACACAAATTTACATACTAATGCCGGTTTATCTCTACCGGCCTTAAACCTGCTTAGGGCCCTAGGCCTTCATAAAGCTTCACCGTCTTTGTCTTCATGGGCTCCAGATATAGTGAACCACTATGGGGTTAACCCGGCCTCTCCTGGCCGGTTTATGCCCAGTAGTAATATCCCCAACAATTATGCCTGTATTTTACGCGTTGTTTCCGGTGACGAGTAAATTACACTTGTATCTTAATTCAGGTGTGGAACAACCCAGAGCTCCAAAGCGCGGCCTTACCATTTCATGCTGGCTCAGTCTCTCGAAGGTGCTCATAGGTATCCAATGATCCTGGCTTCCTGAATGAGCAGCGGGCGTTGTATTAGACCATCCGTAGGGCCCGCGAGGCCCTCACTATCGTCCTTCGAGTTGTTGTGCTCGCCGTGGCACCGTGCATTGTCAACATGGTCAACGAACATGAGGAATCAGGAGATGACTTTACTTGGAGAGGATGAGAATAGGGACCCACCAGGGCCCTAGCCATACGTACGCAAGTTCCTCCTTATTATATACAACTATAATTTTTTTTGCTTCCTGCTGGTTTCCTCATACGTCTCCAACGTATTTGTAATTTTTTATTGTTCCATGCTATTATATTATCTGTTTTGGATGTTTAATGGGATTTAATATGCTCTTTTATATTATTTTTGGGACTAACCTATTAACCGAAGGCCCAGTGCCAGTTTCTGTTTTTTTGCCAATTTCAGTGTTTTGCAGAAAAGGAATACCAAACGGAATCCAAACGGAATGAAACCTTCGTGATGATCTTTCTTGGAACAAACGCAATCCAAAAGACTTGAAGTTGAAGTCTGGAACTATACGAGGCAGTCACGAGGCAGGAGGGTGCTCCCAGGGGGTAGGCCCTCCCCCACCCTCGTGGGCCCCACGGAGCTCCACCGACCTGTTTCTTACGCCTATATATATACTCTTATACCCTAAATCATCAGGGGGAGCCACGAAACCACTTTTCCACCGCCGCAAACTTCTGTACCCGAGAGATCCCTTTTTGGGGCCTTTTCTGGCGCTCCACTGGAGGGGGAATCGCTCACGGAGGGCTTCTACATCAACACCATAGCTTCTCCGGTGATGTGTAGTAGTTTACCACAGACCTTTGGGTCCATAGTTATTAGCTAGATGGCTTCTTCTCTCTCTTTGATTCTCAATACAAAGTTCTCCTCAATGTTCTTGGAGATCTATTCGATGTAATACCTTTTTTGTGGTGTGTTTGCCGAGATCTGATGAATTGTGGATTTATGATCAAGTCTATCTATGAATAATATTTGGTTCTTCTTTGAATTCTTATATGCATGATTTGATATCTTTGCAAGTTTCTTCGAATTATCGGTTTAGTTTGGCCTACTAGATTGATCTTTCTTGCAATAGGAGAAGTGCTTAGCTTTGGGTTCAATCTTGTGTCCTTTCCAAAGGATGTTAGGGCAGCAAGGCACATATTTGTACTGTTGCCATCGAGGATAAAAAGATGGGGTTTATATCATATTGCTTGAGTTTATCCCTCTACATCATGTCATCTTGCTTAATGCATTATTCTGTTCTTATGAACTTAATACTCTAGATGCATGATGGATAGCGGTCGATGTGTGGAGTAATAATAGTAGATGCAGAATCGTTTCGGTCTACTTGACATGGACGTGATGCCTATGTTCATCATCATTGCCTAGATACTCTCATAACTATGCGCTTTTCTATCAATTGCTCGGCAGTAACTTGTTCACCCACTGTAATACATGCTATCTTGAGAAAAGCCACTAGTGAAACCTATGGCCCCCGAGTCTATTTTCCATCATATAATCTTCTATTTTCCGTCATATAAGTTTCCGATCTACAAGTCTAGTTTCCTATTTATTTTATTTTGCAATCTTTACTTTCCAATCTATACAACAAAAATACCAAAAATATTTACTTTATTATCTTTATCAGATCTCACTTTTGCGAGTCACCGTGAAGGGATTGACAACCCCTTTATCGTGTTGGTTGCAAGGTTCTTGATTGTTTGTGCAGGTACTAGGTGACTTGCGTGTTATCTCCTACTGGATTGATACCTTGGTTCTCAAAAACTAAGGGAAATACTTACGTTACTTTGCTGCATCACCCTTTCCTCTTCAAGGGAAAAACAACACATGCTCAAGAGGTAGCATTTCCTGACATCACGGTCCCACACCATCGTCAACCTATATAGTCAATAAACGAGAGAATTGCAAAAGGAGCGGCCGATAGCTGGGACCCAGCAGCTTGAGCAGTATTTGTGTTTTTGAGGTGTGAGCAGAGTTTTTCTTGAGCGATGTTTTTGTTGTTGTTCAGAGGAGCAGGGTATCAACTGGGCGGGCTGTGGCCTATCTGGCCTAGGCTATTATTTTATATCGACCAAATATCTAGCCCAGATATTATTATTTAAATGTGAAAATGGCTAGCCCATCTATTCTTTTTTTGCGGAATACCCAACCCAGGTCAAGTTGTTATTCTCCGGGCCGCATTAGATTTGCCAAGAAAATGGGCTTTAAGAAATAATAAATGAGTTGTAATTAAAAAAATGGCTGTAAATATAAAAAACGAACCGAACAGGTAATTTTTTTATTCTTCCAAAAAAGGTACATTTTTTAATTTCATTACTTGTTGCGCTCGCAAAATTTCATTGGATTTTTACCTAATACAAATTTATTTTGAAATTATATTTAATCCGACTCTAAATTTTGGATCCCATCAAAATGTTGGAAATTTTGTTGAATTTGTTTTGAGCGGTTGGCTGAAATTATTAAAAAAAGTCCTGGCTAGAAAATGGGCTGTAATTTTAACAAACAATAAATGGGCTGAGTAAATTCCATTAGAATTAAAAAATGGGTTGTACATTATAACAAATCACAAATGGGCTATATGTTCTCTGCCACAGATGTGATGGTAACTTGTGGGCCTACTAAGTTGACGCGTACGCAAGGCTTTGTCAACTTGTAGTCAACACACGATTCTATTAGTCGTGGCCGTTGGATGTCCATCTAATGGCTGTGGTGCTTCTTCAATCTCGGATATTCATGCTTCAGCCGCCCAAACCACCGCCTGCGGTACCGCCTGCTACCGCCTCCCGTGGCCGGTTGTGCTGCCGCGCAGGACTCACCGGCCCACCCTACTCCCATCACCGTCCAGGCCATTCCTCTACTCACCAACACCTCTAGTTATTCTCCGGCGACGACAGCCTCACACCGCAGCCGAACCAGTGAACCCTCGTACTCCCCTCCGCATGGGCATCCACTGCTGTGTCTTCACCTGCTCCGGGTCGTTCCCTTCCTAGGCCTCTCCATCGTCCACCGTGTTGGTTCTCTCGGCGCGGCATGGTCAACTTTGTCAACAAATGACAAACATCAGAATAGGCATGAACGTGGAGTGGCTGACAGTAGGGACCCGCATGGCCCATGGCTGCGCGCGAGCAAGTCCCTCCTTATTATGCGAAAATAAATGATTTCTCCCCCTGACAGGTTTGAGCCACCAGCTACATCTTCGCTCGCAGGGAAGTGTTTCCTTTATTACGTGAAAAAAAAGTTACCTCTCCCTGACAGCTGGGACGCACCAGCTTTATTATGATCCATTTCGCAAAAATATAGATTGTAACAAAGATGCTAAATTGTTTTCTTTTTATTCTAACTTGAAAACAAAGAAACTAAAAAACCCAGAAAACATCTTCACACGCAAGGAAGTGTCACCTTATTACGAGCAAAAAAAAATGATTCCCCCTGCTAGCTGGGACCCACCAGATTTGGAGGCTGACTTGGGCCAACTAAGTTGACGCGTACGGGCTTTGTCAACTTAGTCAAAACGATTCTAGCTGCACTGACCATTGGATGTTAAATCAACGGTCGTGCTGCTTCTCAACCTCTGGTCTTCTTGCTCCAGCAGCCCAAACTAGGCCCGCCGTACCATCTGCTCCAACCTCACGTGGCCGGCTGTGCTGCCACGCAGGCCTCACGGACCGACCATACTACGACTGGTCAGACCTTCCCTCTACTCACCCACACCCCCTGTTATTCTCCGGCGACGGCGGACTTACGCCGCAGCCGAACGAGTGAACCCTCATACTCCCATCCGCGTGGGCATCCACCCGCCTCATCTTCTTTGGCTCCTCGTCGTTCCCTTCCTAGGCCTCGCCGTCGTCCATCGCCTTGATGAGATCGGCGCCTCGTGGTGAGGTCAAGGAACGACAGCCATCGGAAGTGGACTTTAGGCTATGAGGCTGACAGCTGGACCCACCAGCTACACCTTCGAAACCAAGGAAGTGCCTCCTTATTACTCACAAAATAAAAATGATTCCTCCCCCTGACAACCGGGAAGTGCATCCTTATCCTCCCTGACAGCTGGGACCCACCCGGTCGTAGTGTACGTAGCGTTGTCGCGAACGTGTACGTACATATTGGTCGATCGGTCTCTCTGCAACAATGAACCGTGGCCGAGCAAGCAGCGGCACATATAGTAGTAGGCGACGTCGAGCTGGCGGCGAAGGAAGACTCGACATGCCCCCGACGTAGCAGCGTTGGGCTCTACGGTAGGGTGCGTCGACTGCAAATTAAAAAATTTCTACGCGCAGAACAACCAGGAACATGCTATGGGAGATGGATCACAGTTCGTTACCACTAGAGGCGCAGTGCTTGCAGTGGAAGTAGAGTTGGGGCAGTGCGTTCCCGGAGTCGCCTCGCTTTCCCGGAGTCGTCTCCTCCTTGCCGGTCTCCCACGTAGCCGATCTGATCCAGCGAACAGGTTCGCTGGAGCTGCGCAAGTGCACCGCCTCTAACGGTATCCGTGCGTTGTGACGCCCACGATTCAATCATACACTAATCATACACGCAAATGTGTACGATCAAGATCAGAGACTCACGGGAAGATATCACAACACAACTCTAAATATAAAATAAGTTATACAAGCATCATAATACAAGCCAGGGGCCTCGAGGGCTCGAATACAAGTGCCCGATCATAGACGAGTCAGCGGAAGCAACAATATCTGAGCACAGACATAAGTTAAACAAGTGTCCATAAGATGGCTAGCACAAACTGGGATACAGATCGAAAGAGGCGCAGGCCTCCTGCCTGGGATTCTCCTAAACTACTCCTCGGTCGCCGCCGCCCGCACGTAGTAGTAGGCACCTCTAGTGTAGTAGGAGTCGCCGCCGACGGTGGCGTCGCCCTGGCTCCAAAGATCTGGTTGCGACAACCGAGAAGAAAGGAAAGGGGGGAAAAAGGGGAGCAAAGCAACCGTGAGTACTCATCCAATGTACTCGCAAGCAAGGATCTACACTACATATGCATGGGTATCTCGTAAAGGGGCAATGTCGGTGGACTGAATCAGAATGCCGTAATAAGAGGGGATAGCTACTCCTGTCGAAGACTACGCTTCTGGCAGCCTCCATCTTGCAGCACATAGAAGAGAGTAGATGGTAAGTTCACCAAGTATCATCGCATAGCATAATCCTACCCGGCGATCCTCCCCACGTCGCCCTGTGTGAGAGCGATCACCGAGTTATATCTGGCACTTGGAAAGGTGTGTTTTATTAAGTATCCGGTTCTAGTTGTCATAAGGTCAAGGTACAACTCCGGGTCGCCTGTTACCGTGGACAAGGCTATTCGAATAGATCAACTTCCCTGCAGGGGTGAACCACATTTCCCGACACGCTCGATCCCTCTTGCCGGACACACTTTCCTGGGTCATGCCCGGCCTCGGAAGATCAACACCTCGCAGTCCTACCTAGACTCAACAGAGAGGTCAGCACGCCGGCCTAAATCCTATGGCGCAGGGGTCTGGGCCCATCGCCCATTGCACACCTGCACGTTGGGAGGGCGGCAGAAGCGCACCTAGCCTCCCTAATACAAGAGCGAGCGCTCCAGTCCAACTGCACGCCCGCCATCACGACGTCAAAAGAGCATCGGCCGATACCACGACGCCGTTGCCCATATCTTGTCCCTTGTGGCGTTATCAGATAAGGTCAACGACCCAACTCAGATCAAATACCAAGATCTCATTAAGTGTGTTATTATGAAGTAATCATGACGCCGACCAGGCCAGCCCACCTCTCACCTAGGTGGTCTCAACCTGCCCCTGCCGCTCCGCCACAAAGTAATAGTAGGGGCCATCGGGAACCAAGACCCACCTCTACCGGGATGGAGCCGTCATTCTTTCAGCCCCCACATCGAATCACTTATGGGTACTCTATGAGCCGACCCGACTTTAGTCACCACATGTATCATATAATATTTATGTAAGTATATACCCGTGATCACCTCTCGAGTGATCACGGCCCGGTAGTATAGCATGGCAGACGGACAAGAATGTAGGGCCACTGATGGAATACTAGCATCCTATACTAAGCATTTAGGATTGCAGGTAAGGGTAACAACTGTAGCAACAATAACCGAGGTGACGTGGCATCATTAGCAGAGTTCACTGTAGCTTAATTACCCGGGCATCACAATTCTCCTCCACTACAAGAAATCTCGTCCCGAGATTTAGGAGGTAGAGAAAGGGGGAAAGATTTGGTTATGAAATTCTAACGGATCTTTTCGGTCTTGGTTGCTCTTCTCGAAGTGGTCGATCCACTACGTTGATGTCTTCATTTTTCTGCTCCAGGTCATCATGATGAAGCCGGCATCCTTCTCTTCAGGATCTCCATCGTACTTACGGAAAAGATAAGGGAGGGAGACTCGGGAAGGACGGGGCTCAGCACATGCTAGGTACCTGGGGGCTATCTCAGTGAACGAGGCATAGAGGCATCTCTCGATATGAAATTCAAGAGATTCATCGAGAGCAAGGTAAGAAGGTGCAATAAAAAATTTCAAGCGGATAGGCAGTCGTTTGTTGCCTGAAACAGAGTGTGAAAGGGGTTCGGAGCAATGAAGAAAAATGTTGCATCCGATACCGGAATGAAATATGGCAGGGAAATTAGCTCGTGAATTACATACGAAGCCAAGCATAAGGGATAACTTTGGCAACATGGGGTTGTATAAGAGAGTCAGGTTTTGATCCTGTGGAACTGTGGGTTATGGGCCCACCATGTGGGTTAAAAGTAGAAAGATCGGTGACATCTTGCATGGTTAAAATATCAAGGTATGTCAGAGGATAGCCTATCAGTTATGTTGGCAACAACGTTGGTACCAAGGGCGAGTGACAAAGAGAACCATTTTCCTGCTCGTTGAACGAGGCGGACCAATAGGCAAGGTTCTCGTCCGTTGGTGCTTACCGAAATGCCATCATCAAAAGCAGCAGGGTCTTACTGACACGGTTGTTCTCCAAGGTGTTTACATTAGCAGAAGAATGTTACTGCTTAGATCATATTGATCACAAGAAAGGTTAAACAAAACAATGGAAAGGAAAATGTGATCATCAGATTAAACAGAATAATGAAAAGGGAAACACATTTCAGGGGTATATCCTTTCCAAGGACAAGCAGAACATGATATCCATGACAGGATAGAAATGAGAAAAAGCCTTTAGGTAAGGGGAGGGAAATTTCATAACATTACCCATACAACGGTGTTTGGATAATTGATAAAGAAAATTTAGCATTGTGCTTAAAATGTTCTTACTGAAAATCGGAGTACCACAGACATGCTTCGAGATTGCATTGACATGGTCTTCAAGCAAAGGTCAGACTTTGGATACACAAAGGATCCATCAGGATAAACTTATTAAACAAGGCATTCAATTTCCTCATGGAAAAATGGTTAACCTTGTTAGAAAGGAAACTATAACAATAGGTCCTCCGGCCAGGTGTGCTAGGATGACATCACCTTACCGGGTCATATAAGGACCAATGTTATGACTCTTGGACAGAGTTTCAACCATCATATCTGCTCGAGATTCAGATCTGATTGGTGCCAGGATATGTCAGACTCAGGATGCCTGAGAAGAAAAAGGTGCAACACAAATTGACGAGATGACACTATAAGATTCTCGGGAAATGAACTATGGAAGCGAGTCCCAAATCAAGAGTTCATCATTAAGCCATGGAGAGGATGCGGAGGTGGCTACTCAGTGGCAATTCATCGAAGTTTCCAAAAAGATGGATTTCCACAATTATGTGAACAAGGAGATAACATTTGTCGAATCAAATAATATAATGAGGTATGCTCGAGGAAAACATGCCCAATTTAAACATTGGTTGAAAGGTGCATCTGAAATATGGGCTTAGGTAGCATAATCAAAGTTAGAATGGTGATTCGATAAACAATGGTCTAAGAATGAAATGTCGACCATGAGCATCAAAGCAATATGGTTGCTAGAAGTACAAAATCCAAGCAGCATGGTTCACGTGTTGGTATCCCGGTTAAAATCAACACGGGGACCAAGAAAGAATGGTGAGGGTGAGAAGTATCACAATACCAAGAATTCCTTAAGAGGTGGAGCAGTCCTCACAACATCCTTGACATAAAAGACAGTAATACTTCAAGGTAGAACATACTACAAGTTGGATAGCAAGTTGCATCCATAACATGAACAAGTTTGTGGCAAAAAGAAGGTAAGGATGTTGTCAATGGTAACTCAGATTACCAAGGGACGAGGTTGGTACTTATCATCATGAATTTGATTGATATACTGGAAAGAGTCCAACTGTTAAAGAAGATCACTACAATTTGGTCGAGAGGCTCCACGAAGAAGCAACCGAACAACGACTGCTTCAAGCAAAAAGGACTGATGTAGCGAAAGATTATGGGAACCACAGATACGAAACAAACTCAGAATCAAGTTTGTTGTTCGAGGTAAAACGATAAGACGAGGAAATCAACGTAAGCTTAGCTCATCGTCGAAAGTTGTGCTCTGAGAGTAAGTACCAGGTAGCACAGTTAAAATCAGCACGATAATGATATAGCCGATCAGGCTAGGAATGATTTGAAGGATTATGAAACTCATAAGCAACAAAAGTTACTTACGGTTATCGAACTGGAATACAGAATCGGTTCACATATCGGTGTTCTCGGTTGACGACAACCCAGAACCTAAGAAAATTGGAATCGATGAAAAATAACAGTTGATGAAGAAAACATAAGAAGTTATGCAGTTCCATGATGTTCTCGAGATACCCGAGTGTAATACTCGACGGTAGATCAAAGCAAAAGTTGGACAGGTGCAATGATCTGCAGAAGACAAGTACTTCAACTTGTCCGAGAAATGGTATTTAAAGGAGAACATGGTCGGAACCACGATTGCAAAAGGCCAGATCCCAGATATAAGATGAACTTATACCAAGGGAATATTTAATTGCAGAGAAGCTTCAATGATACGATCTACATCGTGTCCATGGGCATGAACACAAAGTTCAAGGTCGACTCCCACTTCTCCAATGCATAATCTTTCATTCACTTCTCACTTTCGAAGAAGTTGTAGTTTTGAAATTTTATCTGGCAAAATACCAAAAGGGTATGACTCGTGAAAACTTTCGAGTTCACACATATTAAGGAAGGTATAGGTTCAACCCATCGGGGTGTCGTGGAAACATATACCACAAGCTTCAATAGTAAATACCACCAGCTTGAAAGCAGAACATGGTTGAGAAAGCAGAGGATACAATTTACCAAAGGCATTATGTATACAAGGGAAGGCTCACAAGGTTATTGAATATGAAGGACGTTGTTGGATAAAATCCAACAAAGGATCTGCCAGTCCATAATGGAGCTTATGTGAGTATCGGCACACAACCAGAGGAAGTAACCATGCAAAGGCATTGGATTATAGAAACAACTGACTAATTCAGAGCTCAAATGCAAAGGAATTGCAATATTCAAATCAAGAGCTCAGAAGCAAACGCTCTGATTAAGGATGGATATTTTGAGTAGACTTAGGGATACAATCGACGATAATTTGATTAGTCGAGAACCAGCTCCTGGTAAAAATGACACCTGAGCCGGAAGGATGAATTCTAGGATTCGACTGAGGAATGCGAGCATCCTCAACATATTGAGTCAACGGACTTAAAATGATAAAGACAAGGGATGTCAATAAGATTATGAGACTTATGGGATTAACCATAATGCAAGCAAGCAAGAATTTCAAGAGCAATAGGTTTCTCAGGATATTCGGAAGATCGAATGGTATTTTGAAGTCTTTTGCGAAACACATGAACAACTGGGAATGAGCAAATACTCGATAAGTGCAAGGAATTATCCGTAGGGGTATTCATGCGGCAAAGAATTGCACAGCAGTAAGCTCAAAGAATTCCCGGGGCAACGGAGAGTATTTCGGGGCATTTTGTAATAACAAGAGAAACGGAGAATGATTGTATGAACGACAAGTGTATGACGTTATCCATAAGGATATGTCGGTGGTAGGAAAATGCAAAAGCATACGGCACAAAGTTTTGGGAGAACATTGGAGAGTATCTTCGGAACCTTCTGGTGAAACAGCCGATCATCTGGAATGAAGGGGCTCTCCGGGTGAAAGTGATCACTAGATCCTAATGTTAGATTTAGTAAAATTCATTTAACCCGAACAGAAGAGAGATCAGAGTCCCAGAGTATAGACGAGGAATAAAAGATCCTAATACCACCCAATGGTGACGTGGGCCCGTAAGCCACACAGCCATGTTAGTAAAAGTTTTTCAATGACTAGACTCAACTTCGGCCAAGGATTTGGAAGGGGGATTCCTACAAGCAGTCGGATCTGATACCAACTTGTGACGCCCCCGATTCAATCATACAATAATCATACACGCAAATGTGTACGATCAAGATTAGGGACTCACGGGAAGATATCACAACACAACTCTAAAAATAAAATAAGTCATACAAGCATCATAATACAAGCCAGGGGCCTTGACGGCTCGAATACAAGTGCTCGATCATAGACGAGTCAGTGGAAGCAACAATATCTGAGCACAGACATAAGTTAAACAAGTTGCCATAAGATGGCTAGCACAAACTAGGATACAGATCGAAAGAGGCGCAGGCCTCCTGCCTGGGATCCTCCTAAACTACTCCTAGTCATCGTCAGCGGCCTGCAGTAGTAGTAGGCACCTCCAGTGTAGTAAGAGTCATCGTCGACGGTGGCGTCTGGCTCCTGGGCTCCAGCATCTGGTTGCAACAACTGAGAAGAAAGGAAAGGGGAAAAGGGGGAGCAAAGCAACCGTGAGTACTCATCCAATGTACTCGCAAGCAAGGATCTACACTACATATGCATGGGTATCTGTGTAAAGGCGCAATGTCAGTGGACTGAATTGCAGAATGCCAGAATAAGACGAGATAGCTAGTCCTATCAAAGACTACGCTTCTGGCAGCCTCCATCTTTCAGCTTAAAGAAGAGAGTAGATGGTAAGTTCAGCAAGTATCATCGCATAACATAATCCAACCCGGCGATCCTCCCCTCGTCGCCCTGTGTGAGAGTGATCACCGGGTTATATCTGGCACTTGGAAGGGTGTGTTTTATTAAGTATCCAGTTCTAGTTGTCATAAGGTCAAGGTACAACTCAGGGTCGCCTGTTACCGTGGACACGACTATTTGAATAGATCAACTTCCCTGCAGGGGTGCACCACATTACCCGACACGCTCGATCCCTCTAGCCAGACACACTTTGCTGGTGCATGCCTGGCCTCGGAAGATCAACACGTCGCAGCCCTACCTAGGCTCAACAGAGAGGTCAGCACGTCGGTCTAAATCCTATGGCGTAGGGGTCTAGGCCCATCGCCCATTGCACACCTGACGCTATGTAGGGCGGCCGAAGCACCTAGCCTCCCTAATACAAGAGCAGTTCCAGTCCAATCCGGTAGCCGCCGCTTTGACCGACGCAAAAAGAGCTTCGTGATACCACGACGCCGTTGCCCATATCTTGTCCCACGTGGCGGTTAGTGCGATAAGGTCAATGACCCAACTCAGATCAAATACCAAGATCTTGTTAAACGTGTTATTATGAAGTTATCATGACGCCGACCAGGGCCAGCCCACCTCTCACCTAGGTGGTCTCAAACTGCCCCTGCCGCCCACCACAAAGTAACAAGAGGGGGCGTCTGGGAACCTGTGCCCACCTCTACCGGGATGGAGCCACTGTCCTTTCAGCCCCCACATCGTAATCACTTATGGTACTCTACGAGCCGAATCCTACTTTGGTCACCACATGTATCATATAATATGTATGTAGTATATACCCGTGATCACCTCCCGAGTGATCACGGCCCGGTAGTATAGCATGGAAAATGACAAGAATGTAGGGCCATCGATGGAATACTAGCATCCTATACTAAGCATTTAGGATTGCGGTAAGGGTAACAATCAGAGTAACAATGACAAGCTATGCAGCAAAATAGGATTAACCGAAAGCAAGAATATGTTACACTACTCTAATGCAAGCAGAGAGAGAAGGAATAGGCGATATCGGGTGATCAAGTGGGGGGGCTTGCCTGGAAGCTCAGCCGGGAAGGATGGGTCGCCAACACCGTAGTCGTACTGGGTAGCAGTGGCGTCGGTCTCGGTGTCTAGCGAGAGAAGAGGGGGAAGAAACAATAAATATAATGCAAACATATGCATGACGATGCATGACATGAAAACGAGCGTTGCTAGGTGTGCCCTAACGCGGTAGTAGGCGATACTGGCGAAGGGGGAAACATCGGGGAATGTTTTCTCGAAGCTTGGTATTTTCGGACAGACGAACCGGAGGGGAAAAGTTGCAGGTTCGCTATGCTAGGGACGTGTGGCGGACGAACGACGACGTATTCAGATTTGTCTTGCCGTTCTGAGCAACTTTCATGTACAAAGTATTTTCATCCGAGTTACGAATTATTTTATATGAATTTCTAAAGTTTAAATGAATTTTTAAATTTCCTGGATATAAATTAATTCGAAAATCATTTAATATTAAATGCTAAGTGTACATAGAGAATGTACACCGCAGTGTGCTTGTGAGGTTGGCAATGGGACCCAGGGGTGTGCTGAGTCAGCAGTCAAAGTCAATGTTGACCAGTCAACTTGGCACGTGGGGGTCCACCTACCATTGACTGAAGTTGACAGATTTATTTAAATGCGTTTATATATTGATGGGGCCGGCATGTAATAGGAACAACTTATATCAAAGGTGATTTAACAGGGGGGTCCCACATGTCATATACACTACACCTAACCACTCATTAGCCTAACTACTAATTAGCTACTACCCTAAACAGGGCCCGATCTCATCCAGAGACCCAACCGGCCACACACACACATGGCTGCACACACACACACGGCCATGGAGAAGCAGCGAGTAGTAGCAGAAGCAAGAGCAGCGGCAGCAGACAAGTAGCAGCACCGGCGGCAACGGGCTAGCAGCGGCAGCAGCTTGAGCATCAGTAGTACGCAGCCAGCAGCAACAGCAAGCAGAGCAGCAGCAGCGTCAGGGCAGCGAACAGGAGCAACAGCAAAGCGGACAGCCGGGCAGCGCGGCAACGGGCGGCCGCGGGTGTCCGCGGGCGAGGGCAGCAGCAGCACAGGGCATCCGTGGCCACCGCGGGCGTGCACGGCACGAGGGGCGAGCAAGCGGCCGCCGGATGTGCGCGTGAAGGCGGCAGCAGCATATAGCAGTAGCAGCGGCGGGGAGGCCACGCACGGGCGCCCGCGCATGAGGGCGCCGACAGGGGCGCGCTGGGCGGGGCAGCGTGTGGGCATGTGGGGGCAGAAGAGCTGAGCTCCGGTGCGGCTAGGGAGGGCGAGGGTGCGGAGCAGACTGGCCAGGCGCGGTCGGGCGGAGCTGCAGTAAGGGGCGGATGGGCGCGGTGACAAGAACAGCTAGCTACAGACACAGAATCTAGCTACGAGCATAGGGGAAACGTCGAGGAGCTCACCATGGAGCATAAGATGGCTCAGTGAGCGGCTTAGGAGCAGCAGAGGCAATGGATTCGGTGAGGAACACTAGTAGAAAAAGGACCTAATGTGAGACACATTAGTGCCAGTTTGATTTTGGCCCGGTACTAATGGTACCATTAGTGCCAGTTCAAACGGCTATGCATTAATGCCGGTTCGTTTTGAACCTTTAGTACCGGTTCGTTCCACGAACCGTATTAAACGGTGGTGGCAGTGGCGCCAAAGCCGGGTTCATGATCATTTTAGTACCGGTTCGTGGCACGAACCGGTACTAAAGGGCACGAACCGGTACTAAAGGGTTTGATTTATAGTACCGGTTCGTGGCACAAACCGGTACTAAAGGGCAATTTTCAATCTCTACCCCCGTGTATATCGCCATTTCAGTTTTGAAAAATACAAAAGAAAATGATAAAAAATTCAAAAAATTAAATTCTTCGAGATGTAGTTATATTACTACATCTACTAGTTAGGAAAATTTAAAAACTTAAATTTGAACATGTTTTGCAAAAGTGTAGGGAAAATGTAAAACGGCTATAACTTTTGCATACGATGTCGGAAAAAAAACGTATAATATATCAAAAAATTCAGCACGAAAATCCGCATCCGATTTTGACAACCTATGGCATGTTTGCAATTTTTTATAATCCTCACATTCCAAAAGGAGAAAAAGATATGCTCAAATTTAAGTTTTTTTTATTTTGGTTAAATCTGGTCAAACTACTTATTCAAGAAGTATTAATGTTACTACATACTTATTCAAGAATATTAGTGTTACTCAATAATTATTTCAATTTTTTTTAATTTTGGTCAAATCTGGTCAAACTATGGTCAAACTGTGGTCAAACTATGGTCAAACTTATTTAAGAAATATTAATGTTACTAAATAATTACTGTTTTTTATAATAATAGTTTCAAACTCAAACGGTGAAATGTGTGACCTAATGCTCAAGCTAAACTGCTGAGGGTTAATAGGATTTACAGCTTACATTTGTCAGGAAAACAACAAGTGCAGACTTGGAAAGAAGGGGGAATAGAACTCCGAAGTTAAGCGTGCTCAGCCTGGGGGAGTGAGAGGATGGATGACCGGTCGGGAAGTTAGACGACTTGGAATGAGTGATCCACACTTGAGTAGTTAAGAGGCGCGATTAGAGACTAAATCATCAAATAATTCAGAAAATTGAAAATCGAAAAAAATCAATTTTTTTGCAAAAAACTTAAAAAAAAATACCTTTAGTACCGGTTGGTAACACCAACCGGTATTAAAGGTCCCACATACCACGGCGCGAGCTCACGTCACGTGGTGGGCCTTTAGTGGCGGTTCGTGCCGAACCGGTACTAAAGGGGGGGGCTTTAGTCTCCACTCTTTAGTGCCGGTTGCAGAACCGGTATTAAAGACCCTTATGAACCGGTATTGAAGCTCCGTTTTCTACTAGTGGAACTCCGGCGACCGAAGCGGGAAGAAGTCGTCGATCCCAAAGCTTAACGGTGCCCCAGCTCGATCTGGTGGTCGTAGTCAAAGTAGACGAGGCCGACGAGTCTCCTGGCAAAGTTTCAGCCGGCGGGGATGGCAGTGGCCACGACGATGACGGCGAAGCGGTGACGGCTACGTTCAGATGCGAGTTCTAGATCGAACGAGGAAAGGGGAGATAGAATTAGGAGCTAGGGTTACGGTCGAAGGGTGTGGGGTGCTCTAAAGGGGGGAATTTGATTTTTTTTTTGCCACTACTTATTTTGTACTTTGATAATTTGCCATCCCTTACTTTGTAGTTGATCCCATGACACCCTTTACCAGGCACATTGCTAATTTGCCCTCTGGCAAGTGGGTCCTGCAAAAAAATACCAAAATACCCTTGCCAATCGACTGACCAGGAATCGCTCGAGAGCTTCGGTCATCGTTCTCGTTCTCATCCCCTTCTCTCGCACAGGAGACGGCGGCGGCTACTGGACGTGACTCGGACCATTGGTCGTCAACCGCGGCAGCCCTGGTGGTACTCGACGGCGGCGGCTACATCCCGGCCAGGAGGTGAGTCCCTCTCTCCCGCTCCCTCCCTCTCTCCCGCTCCTCTCCCCGGCGACCTAGGGTTAGGATGACCAGCATGCAGAGCGGCGGCGGCCGGCTGGGTTGTGCCCGTGATTCTCGGTGCCGCTGCTATGTGCTGCTGTTGCTGGTGCCGCGCTATGTGCTGCTGCTTATGCCTCCGCCGCTCCTCCAGTCTTTAGCCGCCGCCTCTGCTGTGTGCAGCCGCCGCTGCTGCTTGGGAATGACCAAGGGCCGAGGATAGAGTGGAGCGCCCCATAGCAAGAAGCCAGGATTGAGATTAGTGCAACCGCTGTTTATGTCCTCAGTTAACAAAATTAACAAAAACCAAGGCAAAACAACTGTGTATGCATAGTATTTCCCTCAATTGTTCGTGCACCAAGATGGGAATGGGCCGACCCGGACCTGGCCCCATGGCCCCAAGGTCAATATGTGAGGCCATGGGTCGCCCATTTCATCCAAAAATTGTGGCTTCACTGACCCATTGGGTACATAAGGCCGGCCCAAAATTCAGTGAATTCACAATTCTGCTGAAAAATTGCCTATGGTACACCAAGCTGCATGAAAGGAATAGTCTTTACTCTTTACCAGCACCCCAAAATTCCATGTATGCAGTCTAGGAGATTGACCAAAACTCCTATAGACATACGCAGTGGAACTATTGCACAACCAACAGTGAAACTACTACAGAATCTACACTGAAGCTATAGTAGTCTCACCTGTGCAGAATCCTTGTACGCACTGAAACTCCAGAATCCTTATTTATGCACTGAAACTCGTACTAGATGTACACTGAATTCTGCAGTACTTACAGAATCTACTAAACTGAAACTCCTACTACAGAATCTACACATATATGCACTGACCAATAACCAAAACGGGGCAATCTAGTCTCACGTGTGCTTGGCTTGCAGTTGGACTGGGAAGGGGAGGAAGCAGGCAAGAGTGAGCACAATCCGGAGACCGGGAAGGCCACCGGGATGACGAGCTGGACAAGTCGGAGAGGAACGGAACGGCGACCGGGACTGTGGGACGGCGAGCTTGACGGCGACCAGTACCGTGAGACGGCGAGCGATACGACGGCGACCGAGAGGTGCACAAGGAGCAGGAGGAACGCCGGCAGCAGCAGAGATGCTTGGGATGGCTGGCAACGACAGAGATGCTCGGGGGCGGCGACTACGCATAGCGATTTGCTGGGTCAACCCATCTGATCCATCGGGTCGCACGGTGCCGGCTCCACTGACCCGTATCTCATTTAGGGACAACCCACCTGGCCCATTGGCCTCAATCTTTTGGGCCGGGTCAGTGACCCACCGGGCCCACTTGTTTATGTGCAGGAAAAGAAAGAAGAGAGCAACAAGGTATCCATCTGATGATGATGCCTCGGCACCGGAACCTGAAGTGGTAGCCGCACAACTTGAAGTTGTTGTGACTCCCAATAGGAACATGATCACTATGCCACCGAATCTTCAAGGCAGTCCCAATCCTGTGACTAGAAGGTAAACACATCAACTGTTCTTTGTAATGTTAATTTTTCCTTCCAAATCTTATATTTCTCAACACATGCAGGATGTTGGCTATGACATGGCCTCAACCTCGAAAGCTAGGAAGTTGACCCCGAAGAGAAGGAAGATCTAGTGTTGTGCATCATCTTCTATGTTCTCTATGCTTTTGGTTGTAATATGTCAGACTTGGCAGCCCCTACTAATTTGTGCAACATCACAACCTTATGTTTGATGATGTATGAAAATGGATGATGTATGGACATGTGAAATATCTGTTTTATGCTATATTGTGTTCAAATTGTGTGATGGTACATGAATATGTTCATCTCAAAAGATATGTTATATTTGGATGATATGTGTATATTTTTTTTGTGAAAAGTCAGAAAAACAACCAAAATGATGTCCAAATTGGGCCAAAATGCTGCCCAAATTTTGAACATTTTTTTGAACAACCCAGAAAAAATTGAAATAATTCCATAAAAACAACCATATACGTGTGACTATTCTGGTATAATTTGAGCTCATTTGGATGAGCCATTTTGGAGGAAATTCAAATTCAATTTTTCAGTTGTAAATTTTGACCAAAATTTGGAAGTTCTTGAAAAAATTCAAAAAATTACAGAAATTCAACAATGAAATTCTAACTATGCTGGAAAATTTTCAACTTATTTCGATCAAAGGTTCAACGTTTCCATGCATTTCAAGTTTCAGATCAACTAGTTTGACCAAATTTTGAAAGTTCTCAGAATAAATTCTAAAAATTACAGAAATTTAACAATCTAATAATAAATATTTTGGGAAATTTGCAGCTCATTTGGATCAATGGTTGGAGAGCAACTTCAATATGATAAAACACTCTCAAATGACAAAGTTTGGCATCATGGCATACATACAGTATTGTCCAAGAAAAAGCATTACTACATAACTCTTACAATCTGATTGCATCTATTGCAACAACACTAACAACTACTACTTCACAAGCTTAACACCACTAGTCCTTAGAGCAGCAGCATGTTGAGACGGGGAGCAGCGGCGGCCGGCAAGAGCAGCTCGTGGAGACGCCGTGAGCACCAGGGGGAGGCGAGGAGATGCAAGAGGAGCAAGAGGGAGAGGTGGTGGCGGGGCAGCAGGGGCCTCCGGGGAGCAGCAGGGCGACGACAGCGGTGGCGGCTGTGTCAGGAGCGAGCACGGGCTAGGGTTCATCCCGATTGAGGGAGGAGACTGTGTGTTTTAGTCAAACAGGTAAAAGGGCAAAAGTGTCCGCTGTTTTGTGCACTTAAGTCGTTTCTTCTTTGCAAAGATTATTTTTGTGTACACAAGTGGCAAAAGAACAAAGTGCGAACTAAGGGGTGGCATATGATCAATTACAATGTAATCTGTGGCAAAATACGAAAGCCCAAAGTAAACGGTGGCAAATAATCAAATCGCCCTCTTAAGGGGGCCGGGGAGGTCGGGGATGGCCGACACGGCGTGGCCTCCACGCCATGGACGACGCAGGGGCGTCCACAGTGCCTCCTATGAACTGGAGGACGAGGAGGGAGGGGGAGTTGGACTAGGCTGCAGTGTTGAGCGGCTGGGCCAAGTGCACAGAGCAGCCTGGCCTTTTCTTTTTACTTTCATTTTGTTTTCTTTTATTCTTTTCAAAACTTTTCTATTTATTTTTAACTTCACAATATTTTAGTTAAAATAAAATACAAAACTAGTTTCTAAATTAGTATAATTAAATATACCTCCACCACGAAAAGTTTGGTACTCAAATAATTTAGTTTGATATTTTAGAAATTATGAAAGGCATTTATATAATCGCTTAAGCCACTGTTTTAATCATTTTTGAGAACTTAAACGATTTGTAAAAATTTGGTTTCTCCACCATAATTATCTATGCATTATTTGGCACAATCCGAACATTTTAGTTTTAATATATGAAAATTTTTATTGTTTGCTTGATTTTGAATTTGAATTTGAATCGGGTTCGAACTAACGCGAGATTAGCAACAATAACCGAGGTGACGTGGCATCATTAGCAGAGGTTCATTGTAGCTTAATTACCCGGGCGTCACATGCGTGCAGGAGGAACACCGTGCGGCGGACTGCTAGGTCCGATCACATAGTCGGCGGCGAGCGGAGGTGTCTATTCACAACACATGCAAACCCTAGTGACAACGCCGAAGCGATCAACCGCATGAGTGTGCCGCGCCTCGACTTTATATAGGCATCTGTCACGGGCTCAACACTTGGGCCTCGCACGGACCCTAAAGCCCACTAGTCTACTCGGCCACAATCCGAATATAGCTCGGATCACATCCGACCAGTGTCCTCGGATCCGACCTCGTAGGTTCCTTCCCTTAAGCGCGCGACCCCTTAGGTTCAAGCCGGCTTGGTCGTAGTTCGGATCACCTCCGAACTGCACGGTTGGTAGCGGCCTCTAGCAAGGCATGCCGAACACCAAGCAGACTATGAAGCTGGTTAGGCGAACCTGTACATCACACTTTCATTCCTTTTGCCACACGATATATGTTGTCGGGCTCAAGGCGAGTCTGCCATCCTTGTGCTAGCCCGACCTCTTTCTCGTTCCAGTGATGCCTACCACTATCCAGATTATCTCATAATCCTTGTCGCATGGCCATGCACTACAAAAAAAATACACTTCCGTGATGATACGTGTTTGTCACAGTAGGTCATGTTTTCTATCATGCATGTACATCCATGACAAATTTATGACAGAATCAAGGTAGTCATACATGTGCTGTCGTTGAAGTGTTCCATGACATTACCAAAATTATCATCACGGAAGTGTCCACTTCCATGACGATAAATCGCGCGTCACAGAAGTGCTTTCGTCAAGGGTGACTGACACGTGGCATCCACCGTAATGGAACGCCGTTAAGCCACCGGGTCCGGTTTTGGATTCGATAACCCGTTAACAGCCCCGACCAATGGGGATATTCCACGTGTAAATTTATCATTGGCTGGAGGAAACACTTGTCAGCTCACCGTTAGGACAGATGTCATCCACTCATTGAACCCAAAGCGCCTATGACACGTCGACACGTGGCATGGCCCAACAGAGGCCCATATAGGTTAAAATGGCCGGCCCAGTCAAAGGCCCGTAGTACTTACTTAGGTACTAGTGGGCCAGCCCAATAACGACCTGCTTAATAAAGGTCCATTTACGGCTTGAAGCCAGATCTGGCCCGTTAATTGTTCGCCGAATATTTGGGCCCATTTACGGCCCGAAGCCAGATCTGGCCCGTTAATTGTTCGCCGAATATTTGGGCCCAATTACAGCCCAAAGACTTTCGCCGCTTAGAGGCCTGATGTAGACATGGGCCCGCTTTCACCGGTGTGACTTTCGCCCGAATGGCCCGTCACGCCCATGGGCCATATATGGTCCGACAGACATCGGGCCACTAACGGCCCGTGATAAAGGTGGCAACAGATTAAGCCCAATGTGACTTTGGGCCTGTTAAAGGCCTCGTCGATAATTTGGCCCGCTGATGTTCAGACTAAGCTTTCGGCCTCTTAAAGGCCCATGATATCAGTGGGCCAACTAAGGCCCGAGATATGTTTCGGCCTGGTAACTGCCCGTGATACAACTGGGCCCAAAAAGGCCCTATCCACATTTAAGACTGCTGAAGGCCCGTCGACGACTAGTGAAAATTGAGGCCCAATATGCATTTCGGCCTACTAAAGGCCCATGGTTTCATCTGGGCCGTAACAGGCCAGTACAATATTCAGCCTGTTAATGGCGCAACGCTACCTGGGCCAAACTAAGTGCTGCGTCCACAAAAGGCTCAACTAAAATATAAGCCAGTGTCAGTTGTGGGCCCCATGCAAAGTGTGAAGGCCCCAATGTTTTGGGCCCAAGAAAGATCCAGGCCGGCCCAATTGTGGCCCGCTAAACACCAGGCCCGTTAGAGGCGAATGTTTCGGCCCGGTCGACTACATTTGAATTTTTTTAGATAGCGAATGATGGCAGTAACTAGTAAGAATTAAGAACAAACCTACTCTATACAATAAAGAAATTATGGCATAGTAACTAAGAATAAACCTACACTATACAATAAAGGATTTATGGTATATTACATCCACTGGGCATCGAAGTTCGCCACCAGTGATCATAACGCGCAACGAAGAAGCAGATTACAAAAATCGGGCACCATTGCAGCAGAACAAAATAATATTGAACCGAGACCACTTCAAGACAGTTCAAGAAAGGTTAGCCTTATAAGGAACTGCTGCAAGTCTTGAAAGAAGGCAGTGAGACCGCCTAGCATGTCGGTCATAGCTTCAGTGTAGCTGTTTAGTGATGAGGTTCTCATTGGTGTTCTCCGCAATCTTTCTTAGAGATAGGACTTCAAGTCGAAATTGAGTTGCGTAATGCCTTTCGCTAGAACTTGGGACCAAGAAGTCGAACCGATTCGCATAACGAATTCGTGAGCTTTTCATCGCTAGTCTCAAGTAACTTGAACACGCATCAAGACAAGACTTTGGGGTTGTCTCGCTATCTTTAAAATGTTTTGCCTTCTTTGCTGCAATATATGTTGGGTTTGTATCACAGCCTTCAGCAGACTTGTGCATGCCATCAGGCATATCACCCTGAAACAAAGCAGAGAGATGACAGGTTTTGCACGTGTATAAACAAAGATGATAACTGTGCTGTCAATTCCATCCAATTTCAAATTAGAAAATAAAGAGTAAGTTCAAAATATCAATAGCATAATTTGGCATTGTTCATAATGCGGGGAGCTTCACCACACTACCGGATTACCATGTCAACATAACAAGCATAGATGAAGGGCAAAGAAAATCATTGTATCTATTTTGGTTAATGTGCATGGCATGTTGTTCATATTGTCATCCACATCAGTAAGATAAAACAGGAGATGACAAGGTGCAGACGTGGGCTGCTTCACCACACACTGGATTATAGATAAAAACAAGCATACATATAGGGAGTATTGAGTAATGTGCATGGTATGAATAAGGAATTTGGTTTTACAAGTAAAACTTAGAACTTGCAGTTCTTGTGAACATGCATTTTGGTAGAAACAACAAACTAAATAGCAGTACACGATAGGGAGTATGAGAAAATTAAACAGCAGTTGAGGATAAAGGCTTTAGAAGGACTGACTTGCATTAACACTTAACATCGGCTTTATAATGCCCTTCGCCATGTCAAGGGAAGGATAACTCAAGAGTTTCAGCGCAGAATCTTCTTCATAAGCATTGCATGTACTCCACATTTTGTAGAGAGTAATTATAGATATGATAATAATGGAAGGGATAGAGGATAATGAAGATAAGATGCAGATTGATGCTACATAATCAACTACCAATCCCTGGAAGTACAAGCATTACAGGACAAAATGTACTGACAAGAGCAATGGGCTACACTTCTGCACTGTCATTGTCTGTGTATTCTACTTTTTGGTAAGATTAAATATAGATCTGATCTTTTTTAGTAAAAATGGTTGATACGTCTATTTTGCATCATGCTTTGATATTGATATTTATCGCATTATGGGCTGTTATTACACATTATGTAACAATAATTATGCCTTTTCTCTTATTTTACAAGGTTTACATGAAGAGGAGAATGCGGCAATGGAATTCGGGTGGAAAAGGAGCAAATATTAGAGACCTATTCTCAAACTCCAAAAGTCCCAAACTCCACGGAAGTCACTTTCGAAATTATAAAAATATTGCACGAAGAAAATACCGAGGGGCCCACACCTAGCCACGAGGTGGGCGCGCCTACTACCTCGGCGCGCCCCGCCTCGTGGGCCTTCGGCAGCCTCCAAAGTCCATCTTCTGCTATATGAAGTCTTTTAGCCTGGAAAAAATCATAAGCAAGCTTGCGGGACGAAACTCCGCCGCCACGAGGCGGAACCAATCTAGGGCTCCGATGGAGCTGTTCTGTCGGGGAAACTTCCCTCCGGGAGGGGGAAATCATCGCCATCGTCATCACCAACGATCCTCCCATCGGGAGAGAGTCAATCTTCATCAACATCTTCACCAGCACCATCTCCTCTCAAACCCTAGTTAATCTCTTGTATCCAATCTTTGTTCCAAAGCCTCAGATTGGTACGTGTAGGTTGCTAGTAGTGTTGATTACTCCTTGTAGTTGATGCTAGTTGGTTTATTTGGTGGAAGATTATATGTTCAGATCCTTAATGCATATTAATACCCCTCTGATTATGAACATGAATATGATTTGTGAGTAGTTGTGTTTGTTCCTGGGGACATGGGAGAAGTCTTGCTATTAGTATTCATGTGAATTTGGTATTCGTTTGATATGTTGACTCTCCTCTAGTGGTGTCATGTGAACGTCGACTACATGACACTTCACCATTATTTGGGCCTAGAGGAAGGCATTGGGAAGTAATAAGTAGATGATGGGTTGCTAGAGTGACAGAAGCTTAAACCCCAGTCTATGCGTTGCTTCGTAAGGGGCTGATTTGGATCCATATGTTTCATGCTATGGTTAAGTTCACCTTAATACTTCTTTTGTAGTTGTGTATGCTTGCAATAGGAGTTAATCATAAGTGGTATGCTTGTCCAAGTAAGGGCACCACCCAAGCACCGATCCACCCACATATCAAATTATCAAAGTACCGAACGCGAATCATATGAGCGTGATGAAAACTAGCTTGACGATAATTCCCATGTGTCCTCGGGAGCGTTTTCCTTTATATAAGAAATTGTCCAGGCTTGTCCTTTGCTACAAAAAGGATTGGGCCACCTTGCTGCACCTTATTTACTTTTGTTACTTGTTGCTCGTTACCAAATACCTTATCACAAAACTATCTGTTACCGACAATTTCAGTGCTTGCAGAGAATACCTTACTGAAAATCGCTTGTCATTTCCTTCTGCTCCTCGTTGGGTTCGACACTCTTACTTATCGAAAGGACCACGATAGATCCCTGCTACGTCTTGAGCTTGCGTTGGTTTTCCCCGAAGAGGAGAGGATGATGCAGCACAGTAGCGTAAGTATTTCCCTCAGTTTTTTAGAACCAAGGTATCAATCCAGTAGGAGACCACGCACAAGTCCCTCGTACCTGCACAAAACGATAGCTACTCGCAACCAACGGGATTAGGGGTGGTCAATCCCTTCACGATCACTTACGAGAGTAAGAACTGATAGAGATAATATTTTTGGTATTTTTGGTATAAAGATGCAAAGTAAAAAGTAAAAGCAAAGTAAAAACAAACAAGTAAATAAAGTGATAGAGATTGATATGATGAGAATAGACCCGTGGGCCATAGGTTTCACTAGTGGCTTCTCTCAAGAGCATAGATATTCTACGGTGGGTGAACAAATTACTGTTGAGCAATTGACAGAATTGAGCATAGTTATGAGTATATCTAGGCAATGATCATGTATATAGGCATCACGTCCGAGACAAGTAGATCGAAACGATTCTGCATCTACTACTATTACTCCACTCATCGACCGCTATCTAGCATGCATCTAGAGTATTAAGTTAAAAACAGAGTAATGCCTTAAGAAAGATGACATGATGTAGAGGGATAAATTCATGCAATATGATAAAAAACCCATCTTGTTATCCTCGATGGCAACATTACAATACGTGCCTTGCAACCCTTTCTGTCACTGGGTAAGGACACCGCAAGATTGAACCCAAATCTAAGCACTTCTCCCATTGCAAGAACTACCAATCTAGTTGGCCAAACCAAACGGATAATTCGAAGAGACTTGCAAAGATAACTCAATCATACATAAAAGAATTCAGAGAAGAATCAAATATTTTCCATAGATAATACTGGATCATAAACCCACAATTTATCGGTCTCAACAAACACACCGCAAAAAGAAGATTACATCGAATAGATCTCCACGAGAGAGGGGGAGAACATTGTATTGAGATCCAAAAAGAGAGAAGAAGCCATCTAGCTACTAGCTATGGACCCGAAGGTCTGAAGTAAACTACTCACACTTCATCGGAGGGCTATGGTGTTGATGTAGAAGCCCTCCGTGGTGGATGCCCCCTCCGGCGGAGCTCCGGAACAGGCCCCAAGATGGGATCTCGTGGATAAAGGAAGTTGCGGCGGTGGAATTAGGTTTTTGGCTTCTGTTTTGATTGTTTGGGGATACGTAGGTATATATAGGAGGAAGGAGTACGTCGGTGGAGCGTCAGGGGGCCTGCGAGGCAGGGAGCGCGCCCAGGGGGGGCGCGCCCTCCACCCTCGTGACCGCCTCTGGCACTTCTTGGAGTAGGGTCCAAATCTCCTGGATCACGTTCGGTTGGAAAATCACGTTCCCGAAGGTTTCATTCCGTTTGGACTCCGTTTGATATTCTGTTTCTTTGAAACACTGAAATAGGCAAAAAACAACAATTCTGGGCTCGGCCTCTGGTTAATAGGTTAGTCCCAAAAATAATATAAAAGTGGAAAATAAAGCCCAATAGTCCAAAACAGTAGGTAAAGTAGCATGGAGCAATCAAAAATTATAGATACGTTGGAGACGTATCAATCCCCTACACCTGTGGGTCATCAAGACTCTTTTCTGGCGCCATTGCCGGGGAGTGAATTGCCTTTGGTAAGTGGAACTTGGTAAGGAAAATTTTATATAGTGTGCTGAAATTTACTGTCACTTGTTGCTGTGGAAAGTAATCCTTTGGGGGGCTTGTTTGGGGTATCTTCACCCCGTCCAGTAGAGCAAAGAGTTTCTCCTCAACCTACTGGACCTACTGAAAATGTTTAATTTGAAATTCCTTCGGGTATGGTAGAGAAACTGCTAGCTAATCCTTTTGCAGGAGACGGAACATTGCATCCCGATTTACACCTAATCTATGTGGATGAAGTTTGTGGATTATTTAAGCTTGCAGGTGTGCCCGATGATGTTATCAAGAAGAAGGTCTTCCCTTTATCTTTGAAGGGAGATGCATTGACATGGTATAGGCTATGTGATGATATGGGATCATGGGACTACAAGCGATTGAAATTGGAATTTCATCAGAAGTTTTACCCTATGCATCTTGTTCATCGTGATCGTAATTATATATATAATTTTTGGCCTCGCGAAGGAGAAAGCATCGCTCAAGCTTGGGGGAGGCTTAAGTCAATCATGAGCTCTCGAGAGAAATGATTATTCAAAAAATTTATGCTCGGCTTTCTGACAACAATCGCACCATGCTCGATACTTCTTGTTCTGGCTCTTTTATGATGAAGACTATTGAATTCAAATGGGATTTATTGGAAAGAATTAAACGCAACTCTGAAGATTGGGATCTCGACGAAGGTAAGGAGTCAGGTATAACACCTAAGTTTGATTGTGTTAAATCTTTTATGGATACTAATGTTTTCCGTAAGTTTAGCACTAAATATGGACTTGACTCTGAGATAGTAGCTTCCTTCTGTGAATCATTTGCTACTCATGTTGATCTCCCTAAGGAGAAGTGGTTTAAATATCATCCTCCCGTAGAAGTAAAAGTAGTTGAACCTATTAAAGTTGAAGAAAAGACTATCACTTATAATGATCCTATTGTTCCTACTACATATATTGAGAAACTACCTTTCCCTATTAGAATAAAGGATCATGCTAAAGCTTCAACTGTAGTTCGTAAGAGTAATACTAGAACTTATACACCTCCTGAGCAAATTAAAGTTGAACCTAATATTGCTATGGTTAAAGATCTCTTGGCTGATGATATTGATGGGCATGTTATTTACTTCTGTGATGAAGCTGCTAGAATTGCTAAACCTGGTACTAAAGATAAACATAGACCTGTTGTAGGCATGCCTGTTATTTCTGTTAAAATAGGAGATCATTGTTATCATGGCTTATGTGATAAGGGTGCTAGTGCTAGTGCAATACCTATTTCCTTATACAAAGAAATTATGCATGATATTGCACCAGCTGAGTTAGAAGATATCGATGTTACCATTAAGCTTGCCAATAGGGACACTATATCACCAATTGGGATTGTTAGAGATGTTGACGTCTTGTGTGGGAAAGCTAAATATCCTGCTGATTTTCTTGTTCTTGGTTCCCCACAAGATAGCTTTTGTCCCATTATATTTGGTAGACCCTTCTTGAATACTGTTACTGCTAAAATAGACTGCGAAAAGGATATTGTTACTATTGGTTTGGATGATATGTCTCATGAGTTTAACTTTGCTAAATTTAGTAAACAACACCGTGATGAGGAATTGCCTAGTAAAGATGAAATTATTGGCCTTACTTATATTGCCGTGCCTCCTAATGATCCTTTATAACAATATTTGCTTGACCATGAAAATGATATGTTTATGAATGAAAGAAGGAAAATAGATGAAGTATTCTTTAAAGAGGGACCTATTCTGAAACACAACTTGCCTGTTGAAATCCTAGGGGATCCTCCTCCACCCAAGGGTGATCCCGTGTTTGACCTTAAACCATTACCTGATACTCTTATATATGCTTATCTCGATGAAAACAAGATATATCCTGTTATTATTAGTGCTAACCTTTCAGAGCATGAAGAAGAGAGATTATTGAAAACTCTGAAGAAGCACCGCGCTGCTATTGGATATACTCTTGATGATCTCAAGGGCATTAGTCCCACTCTATGTCAACACAAAATAAATTTGGAGAAAGACGCCAAACCAGTTATTGATCACCAACGACGGCTAAATCCTAAGATGAAAGAAGTGGTAAGAAAGGAAATACTAAAGCTCCTTGAGGCAGGTATTATTTATCCCGTTGCTGATAGTCAGTGGGTAAGTCATGTCCATTGTGTCCCTAAGAAGGGAGGTATTACTGTCGTTCCTAATGATAAAGATGAATTGATCCCGCAAAGAATTATTACAGGTTATAGGATGGTAATTGATTTCTGCAAATTAAATAAGGCTACTAAAAAAGACCATTACCCCTTACCTTTTATTGATCAAATGCTAGAAAGATTGTCCAAACAAACACATTTTTGCTTTCTAGATGGTTACTCTGGTTTCTCTCAAATACCTGTATCAGCTGATGATCAATCAAAGACCACTTTTACTTGCCCTTTCGGTACTTTTGCTTATAGACGTTTGCCCTTTGGTTTATGTAATGCACCTGCTACCTTTCAAAGATGCATGATATCTATATTCTTTGACTTTTGTGAAAAGATATGTGAGGTTTCCGTGGACGATTTCTCCATTTATGGATCCTCTTTTGATGATTGCTTGAGCAACCTTGATGGAGTTTTGCAGAGATGTGAAGAAACTAATCTTGTCTTGAATTGGGAGAAGTGTCACTTTATGGTTAATGAAGGCATTGTCCTGGGGCATAAAATTTCTGAAACAGGTATTGAAGTTGACAAAGCTAAAGTTGATGCTATTGAGAAGATGTCGTGTCCCAAGGACATCAAAGGTATAAGAAGTTTCCTTGGTCATGCCGGTTTTTATAGGAGGTTCATTAAGGACTTCTCAAAAATTTCTCGGCCCATGACTAATCTATTACAAAAAGATATACCTTTTGTCTTTGATGACGATTGTGTAGAAGCATTTGAAATACTTAAGAAAGCTTTGATTTCTGCACCTATCGTTCTATCGGAGTAAATGACCACGGGCAGCCTGGCCGGCTCCCCCTGGCTCTTTAGAAAAATTACGGGCCGATCGACCTTTCAAGCATCCAAGGCGTGGGGCCGCCTTCCCCTGGTCGGCTGTCTCTCAGGCCGACTACCGGGAGGCGGCCCGGCCCTAAACCCTCATGAATAAGTCGGCCACGAGAAGGCCGACTCCACGAACCCGGCCCCCAGCAGGCGGCCAAGGACGTACCCTCAAACTCTGCACCCACATAACGGCGATGAGACATGGCGTGGCAACAGTAAAGCCTGCCACCCCCGAATCCCGGAGTACGCATGGCCACAGTCGCCCGCCAGACGGGCAGCCACCACCCGTCCGTGGCAACCATCATGTTGCCATGTTGACCATGACGCCACCCACGACAAGTTGTCAAGACGGGCCAGCGGCGGGCCCTTCACGAGAGACGCCTGAGAGCGCCCAGCCTCCTCCAATCGGCTGGATGTGGCGGCTCCCGAGCCGGTTTGCTCCTCCCTCAAGGAGGCGCCCATTAAGGAGACAAGACGAGGTAAGGCTACAGTGAACGCCCGCCAGGCGGCGGCACTGTAGCCATGCTTACCTCGACAAAGCTCTCATCATCAAGGGTGAGGCAACAGTAACCAGCCCCCGACAAGACCCACAAGCGGTGGGACCCGCCTGTCGACCAAGAAGCCGGCAGTCGGTGGGACCCACTAGTCGGCGGGCCCCAGCGGCCGGCGGAGAAGCCGGCGAACATAGACACTGACAGCTAGGGCCTGCACCCAGACGGATTACCATTGTACCCCTGGGGGGGTAGGCCTATATAAACCCCCCAGGGCACCCATGCAAAGGGTTGATCTCTGAGAGTTTTAGACACCACATTGAGGGGAGAAGAGAGCTAGCCTTGCCCTTCTTCCTCCTCTCGCCGAACAGCTCAAGGAGCCTCCTGTAGCTACTTGTTGATCTAGTGATCATGCGGAGACCCCGCAGAGCAGCAGTAGGGGTATTATCTCCCCGGAGAGCCCCGAAGCTGGGTAAGATTCGCCGGCATGCATGTCTTCGCCTCATCCCGTTTCCAGGCACCGGCGATGTCTTATTGGCTCCCACAATGATAAGCCACCCGTTGGCATATGTCGCACCTACCACCCGGCATTTGGCGCCCACCGTGGGGCCAGGTGCATCGTCGTCTGGAGACCTGTTCTGTACGGGAACCCTTTTTCTTCACAGCGAGCGTAGCCAGCCTGGCACGTCCGATGGCGCTTGCCCCGACGCGCTGCAAGGCGTCGTCAACGCCTGCGCGGCGAGCTGCCTCGCCGATCTTCTTGGCGAGGCCCGCATCTCCGACGAGCCCGCATCCGACGCGGGCACAGCTGCCCCGAGCCACCACGTCGCCTCCTCGACCAACTCCGCGTCTCTAGCGAGCTCTGCGGACTTGAGTCGGTTGGCTCCACCGACCCGATGCTTGTCGACTCTGACACGGCATCGCTTGACGCTTTCCCCACCAACGTAGTGATCTTCAACGACCCTCTTCCTCGAGCCGACAGCTGTGGCAGCGCCATCACCGAGGTACTGGTCATCAGCCACGGCGTCGCTTCTGGCGAGAACGCCCACGACGCCCTGAAAACGGTGTTGCACGACTTGTCCGTCCCCCTTCCGGCCGACGCCGACGCCGACGCCGAGACACTGGAGGCACGCCGCCTCGCCCTCATTGTGGAGGGCCAGAAGATAGCCTCCATGAGACGCCTCACTGAGGCTCACCAGCACGAAGTCGACCGCGCCGCCTTCGGCACGCCACCCCCTGACGGGCCGAGCCGAGTCGGCATCGTCAAGAAGCACGGCGCGGCCATCACCAACATGCTTGGAGCAGACCGCCCGGTTTATGCTACGCCCCTCGAGAACCTACGCGCCGCCCAGTCGGCCGTGGACGAGCTGAATGGACTGGGGGCTGACGTGCTCCCCTACATGACCAGACGCATCCAGCAGCTGATCGATGCGGCCGCAGAGCGGCATGAAGCCGGCGTCCGCGCGGAAAGCCCTCCCCATGGTGAGAGCACGGTGCAACATCACGGACACCGACTGCGGGCAACACCCGCGCAAGGCAAGAAAAGGAGCCGGCTGCTATTCGTAGCCGGACTCGAATCTCCATCGAGCGCGACGCAGAAGGCCGCCCTCGAGCCGTGGAACGACGAGGCAACCCGCCTCCTCCTCCGCCTCGTGGGGAGAGATATCCTACCCCGCCGCCTGTCACGCATCCGACTCTCAGCGGCCGACTAGGCTGCCGCGAAGGAGTCGGCGAGAACGACGCGCGCCATCGGGTCGACCGCCTAGCGCGATCCCTGGCGCTAGAAGAAGAAGACGATGTCGGCCCGCCTTGCTTTGGCCCCCGCATCCGTGACGAACCCTTCCCCAAAGGGTTCTCACTCCCAAGAGACACGCCCAAGTACAACGGCTCCGTGAAGCCGGAAGATTGGTTGATTGATTACTCTACCGCAGTCCACATAGCAAACGGCAACAGGCGTGTTGCCGTGAAATACGTCCCCCTCATGCTCCAAGGCACGGCGCACACCTAGCTCAACAGCCTCAAACCTTACAGCATCAACAGCTGGCTAGACTTCACAGAAGCCTTCATCCGCAACTTCACCAGCACCTACAAACAGGCTCCCAAGCCCCGACAGCTCTCCTTGTGCGTTCAAGGGCCCAATGAATCAACTCGCGACTACCTCACGCGTTGGGCCGAGCTCTGCAACTCCTGCGAAGGGGTGCACGAGGTTCAGGCCATAGAGTACTTCACTGCCGGATGCCGAGAAGGCACCCTCCTCAAGCACCGACTCCTCTGCGACGAGCCGACTACCCTCGACGAGCTACTGATCATAGAAGACAAGTACGCCACGGCCGACTCTTCGTTGAAGACCGAGCTCCGAGTAGACGCCTCCGGGAAGGTGCTCGCTCCGGCTCCCAAGACGCCTATGCCACCTTCCACCAGTCGGCAGGTAGCCACGATCGAAGACGAACAACCCGAAGGGCGGCCCACGCCCAAGAAGCAGAAGGGCGGCAGGCCGGCTTGGCAGTCGGCTTTCTCCTACGAGCAGGCCCTTGATGCCCCCTGCAAGTTCCATAGTGACGCGAAGCCGTCCAACCATACGGCTCGGAAATGCCACTGGCTCACACGAATCTCCAAAGGCGAAGGGCTGGTGCCGCCTCCGCCTGCTGGTCAGCCGCCTCCGGCCCCTCAGCAGCCGGCCGCTCGACCAGCAGTCGGGGTTGTTCAAGATGAGTTCCCCGACGAGCATGCCGCCTACGTTGTCTTTACAAGCCAGCCCGAAGACCAGCGCAACCGGCGCCAACAACACCAAGAAGTCAACGCGGTCGCCACCAACAACCCTGAGTTCATGCACTGGTCAGAAAGGACTATCAGCTGGAGCCGGGCCGATCACCCAGAGGTGATGCCGTCCCCCGGCTCTTACGCATTGGTTTTGGACACCACCCTCACGATAGAAAGGCGATCTGCCCGTTTCTCCCGCGTGCTGATAGATGGTGGGAGCAGCATCAACATACTGTACCGTGACACCATGGAGAAACTGAACATCAAGACGAAGCAGCTCATGCCTAGTCGGACTGTGTTCCATGGCATCGTACCCGGCCTGTCCTGCTCACCAATCGGCAAGATCAAGATAGATGTTCTCTTTGGGGACAAGGATCATTTCCGCTGAGAAGCAATATGGTTTGAAGTAGTGGATCTGGAGAGCCCTTACCATGCATTGCTTGGACGACCTACTCTGGCCAAATTCAGGGTTGTGCCCCACTACGCCTACCTCAAGATGAAGATGCCGAGTTCCAAGGGCATCATCACAGTAGCCGGAGACTACAAGAAATCCTCCAAGTGTGCAGCAGCTAGTAGGCGGCTGGCCGAGTCCTTCGTGATCGCTGAAGAGAAGAAGATGCTGGATCGAGTCATGGCCATGGATGGCAAGCAGCCGGCCCTGTCCCCTGACCCCAAGGAATATGATGCCCAAGGTTCTTTCGAGCCGGCCAAAGAAACGAAGAAGATACCTCTGGACCCAGAGAACCCAGAACAGTTTGCCGTCATTGGGGCAAACCTGGACAGCAAATAGGAAGGCGAGCTCGTCGATTTCCTCCTTGAGAATCGGGACATCTTCGCATGGTCCCCCAAGGACATGCCGGGTGTTCCGAAAGAATTCTCCGAGCACAAGTTACACGTCCGAGCAGATGCAAAACCAGTCAAGCAGCCCCTCCGCCGACTGTCGGAGGAAAAGAGAAGGATTGTAGGAGAAGAGATAGCCCGGCTTCTGGCAGCCGGCTTCATTATGGATGTGTTCTTTCCAGAGTGTCTTGCCAACCCGGTCCTCGTGTTGAAGAAGAATAACAAGTGGCGCATGTGCATAGATTACACCAGCCTCAACAAAGCCTGCCCCAAGGATCCATTCGCCTTACCCCGAATCGACCAAGTGATAGACTCCACAGCCAGATGCGAGCTGTTGAGCTTCTTGGATGCTTATTCAGGCTACCACCAGATAAAGTTGGATCCAGCTGACCGCCTGAAGATCGCCTTCATCACACCATTCGGAGCTTTCTGCTACCTGACTATGACATTCGGCTTGAGAAATGCCGGTGCCACTTTTCAGCGTTGCATGCAGAAATGCCTCCTCAAGCAGCTCGGCAGAAATGCCCACGTCTATGTAGACGATATTGTGGTGAAGACGGAGAAGCGCGGAACTTTGCTGGAAGACCTTAGAGAGACATTTGAGAACTTGCGCCAGTTTCAGATCAAGCTCAACCCCGAGAAATGCGTGTTCGGAGTACCAGCCGGCCAGCTTCTAGGCTTCCTGGTCTCCGAACGCGGCATCGAATGCAACCCAGTGAAGATCAAGGCCATAGAGAGAATGGAGATTCCTACCAAGCTACGAGATGTCGAAAAGTTTACCGGATGCCTAGCCTCCCTGAACCGCTTCATCAACCGGCTAGGAGAGAAAGCTCTCCCCCTCTACCGACTCATGAAGAAGTCCACTCACTTCGAGTGGAACGACCAAGCAGACCAAGCTTTCCACGAGCTAAAGAAGATGCTGGCCATGCCGCCTGTGTTGGCGGCACCTACTGAGAAAGAGCCCATTCTCCTTTACATTGCCGCCACTAGCCGGGTGGTCAGCACCGTTATCGTGGTTCAGCACCCAGAAGAAGGCCGAGCTCAGCTAGTCCAGAGGCGGTGTATTATTTGAGCGGGCACTTGTCCACCTCGAAGCAGAACTACCCGCACTACCAGAAGATGTGCTATGGTGTGTACTTCGCCGCCAAGAAGCTCAAGCCCTACTTTCAAGAGCACCCCATCACGGTCGTATGTACTGCCTCGCTCGCGAGATCATAGGCAGCCGGGATGCATCTGGCCGGGTGGCAAAATGGGCCATTGCACTGGCTCCTTACACAATCTTCTACCAGCCTCGCACCGCCATCAAGTCCCAGGGTTCGGCCGACTTCCTTGTTGACTGGGCCGAGACCCAGTACCTGCTGCCGGCCCCCGACTCCACTCATTGGCGGATGCACTACGACGGCTCCAAGATGCACACCGTCTTGGGAGCCGGCATCGTCCTCACCTCTCCCAAGGGCGACAAGCTCAGATACACATTGCAAATTCATTTTGCCGCCTCCAACAACGTGGCCGAGTACGAGGCGCTCATACACGGGCTCCGGCTAGCCAAAGAACTCGGCATATGCCGGATCATCTGGCGACTAGGACGCCAAGGACGCAAACATGGTGAGCTACCGCTTCCTCGTTCAGCAAATCAGTGGATATTTTGAAGGGTGCGAGTTCCTCCACGTGCCACGGGCCGACAACGAGCAAGCAGATGCCCTGGCACGAATAGGCTCCACCCGACAAGCCATACCAACCGGTGTCTCTCTCCAACGCCTCCTCAAGTCATCTGTCAAGCCGTCTCCAGAATCTGATTCCATCTTCGTACCGCTTGACCCCGACACAGTCGGATCCGACTTGGGGAACCAAACAGGCGGCTCGGGGACTTCGACAGGCGGCTCGGGGACTTCGACAGGCGGCTCGGGGACTGCCATAGTTGCACCCGGCCCGGGGACTACGGCAGTCGGCCTGGGGACTGCATCGACACAACAGGCGGTGGCCGACTCCAACTCTTCACCACCCAGCCCACCCGCCTTGGTTGCTGTAGCCGTATTGGCAATAGAAGAAGTCACAGCTCCATCATGGGCCCAGCCCATCCTCAACTTCCTGGTAAACAGAGAGCTGCCAACTGACGAGATCTCGGCAAGGCAAGTCCAACGCCGAGCCAGAGCATACACGATAGTAAACCAAGAGCTCATTAGGCGCAGCGTCACTGTAGTTTTCCAGCGCTGCGTCGAGCCAGAGAAGGGCATAGAAATCATCAAGGACATTCACCAAGGCGAATGTGGCCACCACGCGGCCTCAGGATCACTCGTTGCCAAAGCTTTCCGCCATGGATTCTTCTGGCCGACTGCTTTGGATGACGCCAAGGAATTAGTCAAACACTGCAAAGGGTGCCAAGTCTTCAGCTCCAAGCAACACCTGCCAGCTTCTGCACTCAAGACCATTCCCCTAACCTGGCCTTTTGTCGTCTGGGGACTGGACATGGTGGGCCCATTCAAGACGGCGTGCGGCAGCATGACACATCTGCTCGTCGTTGTGGACAAATTTACCAAGTGGATTGAAGCGAAGCCGATCAAGAAACTGAATGGGCCGACCGCCGTCACATTCATCGCAGATATCACAACCCGGTACGGAGTACCACACAGCATCATCACCGACAACGGCATGAATTTTGCCAAGGGAGCACTGGCACGTTTCTGCGCGACACAGGGCATCCGACTGGACCTAGCGTCCGTTGCCCAGCCGCAGTCAAACGGCCAAGTTGAGCGAGCAAACGGCCTCATCCTCTCCGGCATCAAGCCCCGATTAGTCGTGCCACTGGAGCGTTCGGCCGGCTTTTGGCTCGACGAGCTGCCGGTCGTCCTCTGGAGTTTGCGCACTACCCCGAACAAGTCAACCGGTTTCACCCCTTTCTTCCTTGTATATGGTGCCAAGGCTGTCGTCCCAACTGACATTGAGTTCGACTCACCTCGGGTCACCATGTATACGGAGGCGGAGGCCAAGGAAGCAAGAGAAGACGGCATCGACCTGCTGGAAGAAAGCCGGCTGTTAGCCCTCAGCCGATCCGCCATCTACCAGCAGGGTTTACGCCGCTACCACAACCGGAAGGTCAAGCCAAGATCCTTCCAAGAGGGTGATCTTGTGCTCCGGCTGATCCAGCGAACAGCCGGCTAGCACAAGCTCTCGGCCCCTTGGGAGGGCCCCTTCGTCATCAGCAGAGCCTTAGGCAACGACTCCTACTACCTGATCGACGCGCAGAAGCTGAAGGCACGCAAGAGAGATGATTCCGGTAAGGAGTCGGAACGACCATGGAACGCCAATCTCCTCCGAAGATTTTACAGTTAAAATGCAGTATGTACCATGCTACCTTTTGTATTAAGTACGAGACAACGGGCTCCCCGAGGAACACTCGGGGACTACCCTCCTTTATCTATGAATGATGAGTATCATGCCTATGATTATGTTACTACATTTGTTTCCTCGTCCGGCACCGGGTTCGACCAGTCGGCCCGGGGACTTGCCGCCTTGAGTTATATCCAATTTCTACCTGCAGTCAGACAAGTAGTGTGCCAGCACCCAAGCCCTCTCTTGTTGAAAGTCGCAGCTCGAAGAATCGACTGTCCGGCTGGCAAGAGCCAAAGGCAGGAAAGGATGCCCACATGAAAAACAGCTAAGGACTAACGAACTTATATAACACAAGCCGGCTTCCCACCCCGCTGACCGGCTGTCAGAGCAGCCGGCTGGCCGGCTTCCCGTTCACCTTGCTACAATCTAGAAAGCTCGAGTACTTGTCTTCCCAAACGCCCAAGCCCTTCCCCTGCCACAGACTATAGAGCAGCTGTCCGGCTAGGAAGGCGGCGACCAGGGGAAGGCGGCAAAGGAAACAACCAAAAAGATGAAAAGCAAATATGAACGGAAGCCAAGCACATGCATGATTATGTTTACACAAAAGGCCTTCGAAAGGCCAGCATTCAACATAGTTTGAATACACCCCGAGTGGGTGGAACTGCGCAAATTTAATAAAAGTTGTTCAAATAGGATCAGACCAAGGGTGCAACAGGCGAGTCGGGCAGGTTGGTGGAGACGGCAGTGCCGGATGGAGGAGTGGCCGGCAGGCGAGTCTCGGCATGATTGTCACCTCTTGCAGGCGGCGCGCTTGCACACGCCTCGTTGCTGGAGGCACGGTCAAGCTGAGGCTGGCTGGTCGCTTCTGTTGGGGAACGTAGCAGAAATTCAAAATTTTCCTACGTGTCACCAAGATCTATCTATGGAGAAACTAGCAACGAGGGAAGAAGAGTGCATCTACATACCCTTGTAGATCGTTAAGCGGAAGCGTTCAAGTGAACGGGGTTGAAGGAGTCGTACTCGTCGTGATTCAAATCACCGATGATCAAGTGCCGAACGGACGGCACCTCCGCGTTCAACACACGTACAACCCGGTGACGTCTCCCATGCCTTGATCCAGCAAGGAGAGAGGGAGAGGTTGAGGAAGACTCCATCCAGCAGCAGCACAACGGCATGGTGGTGATGGAGGAGCGTGGCAATCCCGCAGGGCTTCGCCAAGCACTAGCGAAGAGGAGGAGGAAGAGAGGCAGGGCTGCGCCTGGAGAGGGAGGCTCTCGTGTGTTATGGGCAGCCCCCAGGGCCTCATATATATAGGGGAAGGGGAGGGCTGCGCCCCCTCTAGGGTTTCCACCCCCTAGGGGTGGCGGCCAGCCCTAGATGGGTTTGGGGGGCGCCAAGAAGGGGAAGAGGGGGCGCCACTAGATGGGCCTTAGGGCCCATCTGGACTAGGGTTTGCCCCCCACCCATCCTTGAGCCTTGGGCCCCTTGTGGGGCGCACCAGCCCTCCTAGGGGCTGGTCCCTCCCACACTTGGCCCACGCAGCCTTCAGGGCAGGTGGCCCCACTTGGTGGACCCAGGACCCTCCCGTGGTCCCAGACATTACCGATATCGCCCAAACCTTTCCGGTTACCAAAACAGGCCTTCCCATATATAAATCTTTACCTCCGGACCATTCCGAACTCCTCGTGACGTCCGGGATCTCATCCGGACTCGAACAACATTCGGTAACCACATACAAGCTTCCTATATAACCCTAGCGTCATCGAACCTTAAGTGTGTAGACCCTACGGGTTCGGAGACAAGCATACATGACCGAGGCGTTCTCCGGTCAATAACCAACAGCGGATCTGGATACCCATGTTGGCTCCCACATGTTCCACGATGATCTCATCGGATGAACCACGATGTCAAGGACTCAATCGATCCCGTATACAATTCCCTTTGTCTAGCGGTATTGTACTTGCCCGAGATTCGATCGTCGGTATCCCGATACCTTGTTCAATCTCGTTACCGGCAAGTCTCTTTACTCGTTCCGTAACACATCATCCGTGATCAACCCCTTGGTCACATTGTGCACATTATGATGATGTCCTACCGAGTGGGCCAGAGATACCTCTCCGTTTACGGAGTGACAAATCCCAGCCTCGATCCGTGTCAACCCAATGGTCACTTTCGGAGATACCTGTAGTGCACCTTTATAGTCACCCGATTACGTTGTGACGTTTGATACACCCAAAGCACTCCTACGGTATCCGGGAATTGCACGATCTCATGGTCTAAGGAAGAGATACTTGACATTGGAAAAGCTCTAGCAAAACGAACTACACGATCTTTGTGCTATGCTTAGGATTGGGTCTTGTCCATCACATTATTCTCCTAATGATGTGATCCGTTATCAATGACATCCAATGTCCATGGTCGGAAACCGTAACCATCTATTGATCAACGAGCTAGTCAACTAGAGGCTTACTAGGGACATGGTGTTGTCTATGTATCCACACATGTATTGCTGTTTCCGGTCAATACAATTATAGCATGAATAATAAACGATTATCATGAACAAGGAAATATAATAATAACTAATTTATTATTGCCTCTAGGGCATATTTCCAACAGTCTCCCACTTGCACTAGAGTCAATAATCTAGTTCACATCGCCATGTGATTAACACTGATAGGTCACATCGCCATGTGACCAACATCCAAAGAGTTTACTAGTGTCTTAAACTAGTTCACATCACCATGTGATTAAGTCTCAATGAGTTCTGGGGTTTGATCATGTTTTGCTTGTGAGAGAGGTTTTAGTCAACGGGTCTGAACCTTTCAGATCCGTGTGTACTTTGCAATTCTCTATGTCATATTGTAAATGATGCTTTCACGCTCCACTTGGAGCTATTCCAAATGGTTGCTCCACTATACGTATCCGGTTTGCTTCTCAGAGTCACTCGGATAGGTGTTAAAGCTTGCATCGACGTAACCCTTTACGCCGAACTCATTATCACCTCCATAATCGAGAAACATGTCCTTATTTACTCCAAGGACAATTTTTGACCGTTGTCCAATGATCCCCATTCCTGGATCATTCTTGTACCCCTTGACTGACTCATGGCAAGGCACACTTCCATTGCGGTACACAGCATAGCATACTATAGAGCCTACGTTTAAAGCATAGGGGACGACCTTCGTCCTTTCTCTCTTTTCTGCCGTGGTCGAGCTTTAAGTCTTAACTTCATACCTTTACAATTCAGCTAAGAACTCCTTCTTTGACTGATCCATCTTGAACACCTTCAAGATCATGTCAAGGTATATGCTCATTTGAAAGTACCATTAAGCATTTTTGATCTATCACTATAGATCTTGATGCTCAATGTTCAAGTAGCTTAATACAGGTTTTCACTTGAAAAACACTTTTCAAATAACCCTATATGCTTTCCAGAAATTCTACATCATTTCTGATCAACAATATGTCAACAACATATACTCATCAAAAATTCTATAGTGCTCCCACTCACTTCTTTGGAAATACAAGTTTCTCATAAACTTTGTATAAACCTAAAATCTTTGATCATCTTATCAAAGTGCACATTCCAACTCCGAGATGCTTACTCCAGTCCTTAGAAGGATCATTGGAGCCAGCATACCTTTTAGCATCCTTAGGATCGACAAAACTTTTCTGATTGTATCACATACAACCTTTCCTTACATAAACTGGTAAGGAAACTCATCTTGACATCCATCTGCCAGATTTCATAAATGCAGCTAATGCTAACATGATTCCGACGGACTTAAGCATCGCTACGGATGAGAAAATCTCATCGTAGTCAACTCCTTGAACTTGTGAAAAACTCTTTGCCACAAGTCGAGCTTCATAGAAGGTGACATTACCGTCCATGTCCGTCTTCTTCTTAAAGATCCATTCATCTCAATGGCTTGCCCATCATCGGGCAAGTACACCAAAGTCCATGCTTTGATACATGGATCCTATCTCGGATTTCATGGGTTCTAACCATTTGTCGGAATTTGGGCCCACCATCGCTTCTCCATAGCTCGTAGGTTCATTGTTGTCTAGCAACATGACCTTCAAGACAGGATTACTGTGCCACTCTGATGTGGTACGCATCCTTGTCACCCTACGAGGTACGGTAGTGACTTGATCCAAAACTTCATGATCACTATCATAAGCTTCTACTTCAGTTGGTGTAGGTGCCACGGGAACAACTTCCTGTGCCCTGCTACACACTAGTTGAAGTGACGGTTCAATAACCTTATCAAGTCTCCACCATCCTCCCACTCAACTTTCCGAGATGAACCTTTCCTCGAGAAAGGACCCGATTTAAGAAACAATCCCTATTGCTTTCAGATCTGAATTAGGAGGTATACCCAACCATTTTGGGTGTCCTATGAAGATGCATTTTGTCCGCATTGGGTTCGAGCTTATCAACCTGAAACTTTTCCACATAAGCGTCGCAGCCCCAAACCTTTAAGAAATGACAGCTTAGGTTTCTCTAAACCATAGTTCATACGGTGTCATCTCAACGGAATTACGTGGTGCCCTATTAAAGTGAGTGCGGTTGTCTCTAATGCCTAACCCATGAACGATAGTGGTAATTCGATAAGAGACATCATGGTACGCACCATATCCAATAGGTTGCAACTATGATGTTCGGACACACCATCACACTATGGTGTTCCAAACAATTTGCACAATGTCTTAATTGTGTGCCAAAACTCGTAACTCAGATACTTATCTCTATGATCATATCATAGACATTTTATCCTCTTGTCACAATGATCTTAAACTTCACTCTGAAATTACTTGAACCATTCAACAATTCAGACTTGTGTTTCATCAAGTAAATATACTCAACATATACTCGAATCATCTGTGAAGTCGAACATAATGATATTCATCGCATGCCTCAAGACTCATTGGACTGCACACATCAAAATGTGTTACTTCCAACAGGTTGCTATCTTGTTCCATCTTCTCAAACCGAGGCTTTTCACTCATCTTGCCCATGTGGTATGTTTTGCATATCTCAAGTGATTCAAAATCAAGTGAGTCCAAACGATCCATCTGCATGGAGTTTCTTCATGCGTATACACCAATAGACATGGTTCACATGTCTCAAACTTTTCAAAAACGAGTGAGTCCAAAGATCCATCAACATGGAGCTTCTTCATGCGTTTACACCAATATGACTTACATGGCAGTGCCACAAGTAAGTGGTACTATCATTACTATCTTATATCTTTTGGCATGAAAATGTGTATTACTACGATCGAGATTCAATAAACCATTCCTTTAGGTGCAAGACCATCGAAGGTATTATTCAAATAGAGTAACCATTATTCTCCATAAATGAATAACCGTATTGCGATAGACATAATCCAATCATGTCTATGCTCAACGCAAACACCAAATAACAATTATTTAGGTTTAACATCAATCTCGATGGTAGAGGGAGTGCGATGCTTGATCACATCAACCTTGGAAATACTTCCAACACATATCGTCACTCACCTTTAGCTAGTCTCCGTTTATTCCGTAGCTTTTATTTGAGTTACTAACACTTAGCAACCGAACCGTATCTAATACCCAGGTGCTACTAGGAGTACTAGTAAAGTACACATTAACATAATGTATATCAATATACTTCTATCGACCTTGCCAGCCTTCTCATCTACCAAGTATCTAGGGTAGTTTTGCTTCAGTGTCCATTCCCTCATTGCAGAAGCACTTAGTCTCGGGTTTGGGTTCAACCTTGGGTTTCTTCACTGGAGCAGCAACTGATTTGCCGTTTCATGAAGTGTCCCTTCTTGTCCTTGCCCTTCTTGAAACTAGTGGTTTCACCAACCATCAACAATTGATGCTCCTTCTTGATTTCCACTTTCGCGGTGTCAAACATCGTGAATACCTCAAGGATCATCATATCTGTCCCTGATATGTTATAGTTCATCACGAAGCTCTAACAGCTTGGTAGCAATGACTTTGGAGAAACATCACTATCTCATCTGGAAGATCAACTCCCACTCGATTTAAGTGATTTTTGTATTCAGACAATCTGAGCACAAGCTCAACGATTGAGCTTTTCTCCCTTAGTTTGCAGGCTAAGAAAATCGTCGGAGGTCTTATACCTCTTGACGTGGGCACGAGCCTGAAATCCCAATTTCAGCCCTCGAAACATCTTATATGTTCCGCGACGTTTCGAAAACGTCTTTGGTGCCTCAACTCTAAACCGTTTAACTGAACTATCACGTAGTTATCAAAACGTGTATGTCCGATGTTCGCAACATCCACAGACGACGTTTGGGGTTTAGCACATTGAGCGGTGCATTAAGGACATAAGCTTTCTACTGTCCGCATAATCGCTACTTTCAACTTTCAACTATATTTTCTCTAGGAACATATCTAAACAGTGGAACTAAAGCACGAGCTTACGACATAATTTGCAAAAGGTCTTTTGACTATGTTCATGATAATTAAGTTCATCTTATGAACTCCCACTCGAGATAGACATCCCTCGGTTATCTAAGTGATTACATGATCCGAATCAACTAGGCCGTGTCCGATCAACACGTGAGACGGACTAGTCATCATCGGTGAACATCTTCATGTTGATCGTATCTACTATCGACTCATGCTCGACCTTTCGGTCTCCGTGTTCGAGGCCATGTCTTTACATGCTAGGCTCGTCAAGTTAACCCTAAGTGTTTCTGCGTGTGTAAATCTTGCTTACACCCGTTGTATGTGAACGTAAGAATCCATCACACCCGATTAACACGTGGTGCTTAGAAGCGACGAACTGTAGCAACGGTGCACAGTTAGGGGAGAACACTTCTTGAAATTGTTCTAAGGGATCATCTTATTTACTACCGTCGTTTCTAAGTAAACAAGATGCATAAACATAATAAACATCACATGCAATTATATAGTAGTGACATGATATGGCCAATATCATATTGCTCCTTTTGATCTCCATCTTCGGGGCTCCATGATCATCATTGTCACCGGCATGACACCATGATCTCCATCATCATGATCTCCATCATCGTGTCTCCATGAAGTTGTCTCGCCAACTCATTACTTCTACTACTATGGCTACGGTTAGCAATAAAGTAAAGTAATTACATGGCGTTGTTCAATGACACGCAGGTCATACAATAAATAAAGACAACTCCTATGGCTCCTGCCGTTGTCATACTCATCGACATGCAAGTCGTGAATCCTATTACAAGAACATGATCAATCTCATACATCACATATATTCATCACATTCTTTTGGCCATATCACATCACATAGCATACCCTGCAAAAACAAGTTAGACGTCCTCTAATTGTTGTTTGCATGTTTTACGTGGCTGCTATGGGTTTCTAGCAAAACGTTTCTTACCTCATAAAACCACAACGTGATATGCCAATTGCTATTTACCCTTCATAAGGACCCTTTTCATCGAATCCGTTCCGACTAAAGTGGGAGATCGGCACCCGCTAGCCACCTTATGCACCAAGTGCATGTCGGTCGGTGGAACTGCCTCACGTAGAGTGCGTGTAAGGTCGGTCCGGCCGCTTCATCCCACAATACCGTCGAAACAAGATTGGACTAGTAACGGTAAGCATATTGAACATCATCAACGCCCACAACTACTTTGTGTTCTACTCATGCAAAGAATCTACGCAATAGACCTAGCTCATGATGCCCTTTGTTGGGGAACGAGCAGAAATTCAAAATTTTCCTCGTGTCACCAAGATCTATCTATGGAGAAACTAGCAACGAGGGAAGAAGAGTGCATCTACATACCCTTGTAGATCGTTAAGCGGAAGCGTTCAAGTGAACGGGGTTGAAGGAGTCGTACTCGTCGTGATTCAAATCACCGATGATCAAGTGCGAGCAGACGGCACCTCCGCGTTCAACACACGCGACAGCCCGGTGGCGTCTCCCATGCCTTGATCCAGCAAGGAGAGAGGAGAGGTTGAGGAAGACTCCATCCAGCAGCAGCACAACGGCATGGTGGTGATGGAGGCGTGGCAATCCCGCAGGCTTCGCCAAACACTAGGGAGAGGAGGAGGAAGAGAGGCGGGGCTGCGCTGGAGAGGAGGCTCTCGTGTGTTATGGGCAGCCCCTAGGGCCTCATATATATAGGGAAGGGAGGGCTGCGCCCCCTCTAGGGTTTCCACCCCCTAGGGGTGGCGGCCAGCCCTAGATGGGTTTGGGGGGGCGGCCAAGAAGGGGGAAGAGGGGAGGCGCCCACTAGATGGGCCTTAGGGCCCATCTGGACTAGGGTTGGCCCCCTCCCACCCATCCTTGAGCCTTGGGCCCCTTGTGGGGGGCGCACCAGCCCTCCTAGGGGCTGGTCCCTCCACACTTGGCCCACGCAGCCTTCAGGGCAGGTGGCCCCACTTGGTGGACCCCGGACCCTCCGGTGGTCCCAGACATTACCGATATCGCCAAACCTTTCCGGTTACCAAAACAGGACTTCCCATATATAAATCTTTACCTCCGGACCATTCCGAACTCCTCGTGACGTCCGGATCTCATCCGAGACTCGAACAACATTCGGTAACCACATACAAGCTTCCTATATAACCCTAGCGTCATCGAACCTTAAGTGTAGACCCTACGGGTTCGGGAGACAAGCGAGACATGACCGAGGCGTTCTCCGGTCAATAACCAACAGCGGATCTGGATACCCATGTTGGCTCCCACATGTTCCACGATGATCTCATCGGATGAACCACGATGTCAAGGACTCAATCGATCCCGTATACAATTCCCTTTGTCTAGCGGTATTGTACTTGCCCGAGATTCGATCGTCGGTATACCGATACCTTGATCAATCTCGTTACCGGCAAGTCTCTTTACTCGTTCCGTAACACATCATCCGTGATCAACCCCTTGGTCACATTGTGCACATTATGATGATGTCCTACCGAGTGGGCCCAGAGATACCTCCGCGTACACGGAGTGACAAATCCAAGTCTCGATCCGTGTCAACCCAATGGTCACTTTCGGAGATACCTGTAGTGCACCTTTATAGTCACCCAGTTATGTTGTGACGTTTGATACACCCAAAGCACTCCTACGGTATCCGGGAATTGCACGATCTCATGGTCTAAGGAAGAGATACTTGACATTGGAAAAGCTCTAGCAAAACGAACTACACGATCTTTGTGCTATGCTTAGGATTGGGTCTTGTCCATCACATTATTCTCCTAATGATGTGATCCCGTTATCAATGACATCCAATGTCCATGGTCAGGAAACCGTAACCATCTATTGATCAACGAGCTAGTCAACTAGAGGCTTACTAGGGACATGGTGTTGTCTATGTATCCACACATGTATTGCTGTTTCCGGTCAATACAATTATAGCATGAATAATAAACGATTATCATGAACAAGGAAATATAATAATAACTAATTTATTATTGCCTCTAGGGCATATTTCCAACAGCTTCGCCGTCTGGCATGATGTCTTCACCATCCTCCCCCTCTTCCTCTTCGCCCTCGTAGCTGGAAGCGATCTCCTCCGCCGATTCTTCACCTTCTGCCGGGTTCAGCCTGAACCACTCCTCCGGCTGAGCGACGTCGTCATCATTTACCTCAGGGGCAAAGGCACTGGTGTCAGTGTAATCAGCGAGCACCAAGGCGCGCTGGATGATAGCCAGCCGCACCGCCTCCAGCTCCTCGTCGGCCTCCTGCCGCCAGGTGCTCACCTGGGCCAAGTTCAGCCCAGGATACAAAGCTCGAACGAACTCCAGCGCCCGCCTAGCGTCGGACCGAGCTGCAGAAGCCTTCCAGGCCTCGAAGCGGCCGACTGCTACCTCCAACCAGTCGGCAGTCTGACTGGGGGTGCGGGGAACCGCCTCGCCGGGCCAGAGGGCGGCCAGCACCTGCGCTCCGGCACGCTGAAGAAGGCGGAGCATGCGGTGTGCCGGCTGCAGACGGGCTTGAATCTCCAGAAGCTGCTCCTCAAGTGACCGGCTAGCATTCGGTGCGATCTCGACCCCTGCCTGTCATCGTGCATCGCGGTGGGCCTCGATGGTTTGGCTGGCGGCAACGGAGTAACCAGGAAAGTAATCTGCACAAAGAAGAAAGAAGTATCACAAAGTCAGAAGACAAATAAGATGACAAGGGGCAAGCAAAGGGACGAAGAAGAAGGCGGCCTACCGTCAATCAAATCCTCAATCCGGCCATAGCCTTCGCTCAGCGCTTGCTTCGCCTCAGCCCAGCTTGCCGCCTCGGTCTCATATTCGGCTTTGAGGGCGGCCTCGCTGTCCTGCGCCGTCTTCAGGGCCGCCTTATGGCTCTCCTCCTGGTCGGCCAGTTTTTTGGCCAGGCGGTCACGTTCCTGAGCCAAGGCGTTGCACTCAGCTTCCTTGGCGCGAAGGGCGGTCTGGACGCCGCCTAGCTGCTCCCTCAAGTCGGCATTGGCCCCTGTAGATATGAAGAAGAAGACAAAATAAATAAGGAAGAAGTCGTCAGGAAAGATCCGTCCCGACTGCTCAGCAGTCGGCCCAAATCTCGGGGACTAAACCCGGTGGTGCGCCGCGCCCCATGAGAGATAAAAATGAAGCACTTATTCCGGCTCTCAGTCAGATCAGCGGTCTTCTGGTTCATCTCCTGGGCCTGGGAGTTGAAAGCAGCCGCGCGGAGATTGTGATATTCCTGCAAATAGGACGGAGGTGCGAGTAATAACAAGACAACGATCGAAGTCTACTAAGAAGTTCCAAGCCGCCTGCTCAGCAGCCGACACGAAACTCGGGGACTACACCCAGTGGGTGCGCTGATGCGCCCCCACGAAAGAAATCAAGAGCAATCGACGAAAAGCGGGAGGCCTCACCCGAATGACCGTTCGCGTCGTGAGAAACTCTTGGGTATACTGCTTCAGCGCAGCGGCCTGGGCCTGAAGCCGGCTCCAGACTTCCTGCGTCGCCACGTTTAGCTCGGCCGTCCCACCGCCGGGCGTCCACCCAGACGAGCTGGCGCTGGCCGCCTCCAGATCCTGGGCCGATGAGCTGGTGCCCGTGGCTTTCTGCGGCTCCGGCGCCGAAGTCGCCTCCCCCGCGCGCCGACGAGACGACGACAGAACCATGAGATCCGCCCTCACAGTCGGCTCGCCTCCAGCCGGCTGCTCAGGCGGCACGTCAGGCCGGCCGCCTTGGCCTGTTCCACTCGGCGGCGGCGGTGCCGCCTCCCCCTCCAGGACAACTGCGTCGCCCTCCTCCCTCTCCATCACCGGCCGGTCGCGGCCGTCTTCCTCCGGCGGAGGCGCTGGGATATCGGGGGGCCACGGTGCGAAGGGGGATGATGAGCTACGGAGGCTGGTTACGCAGGGCCTCCGCCTCCCTCTCTGCGGCCGCGGCCTCCGCCTGGGCCTTGGCCGCCGCGTCGGCTTGCGCTCCGTCGTCTCGTGAGCTGCCCTCCGCTCCTCCGCCTCCCACTCCTCCCGCACCTCTCGCGCGTTTCGCTCCGTCGCCGCTAGGAGTTCAGCACGGGGATCCACGCGGCGGGCGCTCGATGACCCTCCCGCCTCTCCAACTATGGAGGCGGCAGGGGCCCGCTTGAGAGAAAACGGGCCCTGTTTGATAAGTCAAGTAAAAGGCTTAGAAGAATATCAACCAAAGTGAAAAAAGAAAGGTGTGAGAAAATTAACACTTACGACGAAACCGCTCGCGGCTGCTTCACCACCTTGCGGAAGTGGGCCACCTTCGCGGCCGCCTCGTCCCGCTTGGTCACCTCCGCAGAACCCTTGGGATTCTTCGGCCGACTGCCAAAGAGAGTCGGCACGGCCCGGCGTTTTTGCGCGCCACCACGAAGAGCCGGCACGGCAGATGAGCCCGCGCCTTGATGATCGGACGCCGGCTGACGGGGCGGAACAACTTCAGCCTCGTCATCATCCGACCAGTCCCCGAAGCCGGCTCCGAGCTCGGGGCCGCCTGCCTCACCGCCTCCCCCCACGACGTCGTCGTCTAGGGCGGCCGCCCCCAAGTCTGGATCGTCAAAGTCGTCCGCCGCGCGATCGGGAATGAACTGGCGCTCCACCACCGCGGCTCCGGCCGCCGGTCGAAGAAGGGGGCTCTGCTAAAAACAAGACGACTGATCAAGAGTCGGCCATTATGAACTCGGCAATGCTACCTCTTGAGCATTGCGTTGGATTTCCCCGAAGAGGAGAGGATGATGCAGCAAAGTAGCGTAATTATTTCCCTCAGTTTTTGAGAACCATGGTATCAATCCAGTAGGACGCCACGCACAAGTCCCTCGTACCTGCACAAAACACTAGCTCCTCGCAACCAACGCGATTACTTACGAGAGTGAGATCTGATAGAGATGATAGATAATATTTTTGGTATTTTTGGTATAGAGATGCAAAGTAAAAAGTAAAAGGCAAAGTAAAAACAAAGCAAGTATTAAAGTGATGGAGATTGATATGATGAGAATAGACCCGGGGGCCATAGGTTTCACTAGTGGCTTCTCTCAAGAGCACAAGTATTCTACGGTGGGTGAACAAATTACTGTTGAGCAATTGACAGAATTGAGCATAGTTATGAGTATACCTAGGTATGATCATGTATATAGGCATCACGTCCGAGACAAGTAGACCGAACGATTCGCATCTACTACTATTACTCCACTCATCGACCGCTATCCAAAGATGCATCTAGAGTATTAAGTTAAAAAGCAGAGTAACGCCTTAAGCAAGATGACATGATGTAGAGGAATAAATTCATGCAATATGATAAATACCCCATCTTGTTATCCTCGATGGCAACAATACAATCGTGCCTTGCAACCCTTTACATCACTGGGTAAGGACACCGCAAGATTGAACCCAAAGCTAAGCACTTCTCCCATTGCAAGAACTACCAATCTAGTTGGCCAAACCAAACGGATAATTCGAAGAGACTTGCAAAGATAAACAATCATACATAAAAGAATTCAGAGAAGATTCAAATATTATTCATAGATAATCTGGATCATAAACCCACAATTCATCGGTCTCAACAAACACACCGCAAAAAGAAGATTACATCGAATAGATCTCCACGAGAGAGGGGGAGAACATTGTATTGAGATCCAAAAAGAGAGAAGAAGCCATCTAGCTACTAGCTATGGACCCGAAGGTCTAAAGTAAACTACTCACACCTCATCGGAGGGGCTATGGTGATGATGTAGAAGCCCTCCGTGGTGGATTCCCCCTCCGGCGGAGCTCCGGAACAGGCCCCAAGATGGGATCTCGTGGATACAGGAAGTTGAGGCGGTGGAATTAGGTTTTTGGCTCCTGTTCTGGTCGTTTGGGGGTACGTAGGTATATATAGGAGGAAGGAGTACGTTGGTGGAGCAACAGGGGGGCCTCGAGGCAGGGGGCGCGCCCTAGGGGGGGGCTGCTACGTCTTGAGCTTGCGTTGGTTTTCCCCGAAGAGGAGAGGATGATGCAGCACAGTAGCGTAAGTATTTCCCTCAGTTTTTGAGAACCAAGGTATCAATCCAGTAGGAGACCACGCACAAGTCCCTCGTACGTGCACAAAACTATAGCTACTGCAACCAACGCGATTAGGGGTTGTCAATCCCTTCACGGTCACTTACGAGTGAGATCGATAGAGATAATATCTTTGGTATTTTTGGTATAAAGATGCAAAGTAAAAAGTAAAAGCAAAGTAAAAACTAACAAGTAAATAAAGTGATAGAGATTGATATGATGAGAATAGACCCGGGGGCCATAGGTTTCACTAGTGGCTTCTCTGAAGAGCATAGATATTCTACGGTGGGTGAACAAATTACTGTTGAGCAATTGACAGAATTGAGCATAGTTATGATTATATCTAGGCAATGATCAAGTATATAGGCATCATGTAACACCCCAAATTTTCTGGCCAAGTTTTTGATGTTAAATTTTTGCCAGGAGTTTTAAAAGTTTTATTTCTGTGGATTTTCAGAGCTCTTATTTTGTTAAGGAGTTTTATCTTCTCCCCTAGTGGAGCTTTCCAAAATATATTGGACTTCTTTGCCATCTCATTAAAAACAATTTCTAAATAAGTAGAATTGTTGTTAAATTATTTCACTCTGAGCTTTAATCATTAAGATGAATTGTATTAAAGTTTTGGAGCTCTGTTTGTACTACAACCATTTGATAAAATCACTTAAAATTTCAACCAAAATTTGGAGATGTCATGTGATGTCTCTAAACCAATTATGTGCATTAACATAATTATTTCATTGCATATTTTGAGTTTTTCAACTGTTTTTCTTCTCTGGTCCAGTGGACATTTTTGCACTGCAACCCAATTAAAATTTTCCCTAGAGTATCCACCAAGATTATGGGATATCAGTTGTAGCATGCCATCCAACTTTATGCAATAACATAGTGATGTTCTTTGGAAAATTTGAGTGCAACAGCCTCTTTTTCATTCTGGACCAGACTTGTCTTTTCTACTGCAACTCTGTTATTTCTTGCTCTAATGACCTTGTGTTTTCTCATGCTTGTAGTCAACCCTGCAAAACCCCTAAGTCCAGGAGCATGCTCTATTTGGAACACTTTTGGTCCTTGTAATGATGCCATTTACTCACTGTCCAGGAGTGTAGTTTTGCAAAACTTGCACTAGCAAGTTTCTCCTTTTTGCAAACCAACTTCACCACCCTCTCTTATATCCATAGAGACATTGATCTGGAGAATTTGGCCACTCCAAGTGCCACCTAGGAGCCTTTGGCATTTTGTCAAACACCCTGAGTGCATGACCAGATTTGGCATGATTTCAAGTTTTCATTATGAGCTTGAGCTCCTGACCTACCCAGCATGTCCTAAGGTTTTGCCTAGCCCATAACCCCTTTACGCTAACTCCTTGTGGTTTGGAACTCTCTAGGCTGCCACGGCATTTCGTCGAGCACACCGGGCGTGCTCTGGGCGCGCCCAGAGCATGCGTTTGGCACCCACGTGCGCCCGAGCCGCCGCGTCACACCCCGCACTCATAATCCGGCACCAGCCAGCACGCCGTGTCCCCTTGCACCGCCACGCCACACCGACCAACCTGGCACCCCACAGCGCCACCGCCAGGATGGCCGTGGCGGCTAGCCGCCGGCCGCTAGCAGGCCCCGACCGTGTCGGCGCCGCCAAAGCCACCCCGGCTCGCCACCTGCCCCTGTGAACAGCGCAAGCTCATCCCCTCGCTCGTCGGCTAGCTCCCGTCGCCGCCACGTCGCCCAAGCTACAGCATGGCGGTTCGCCGCCATCCTTATCGCCGGCCGCCTCGGGACCGGCCTCCATACCTATATGAAGAGGCCCCCGAGCTCAAACCCGCACGTAGGTAGCCTCACACCGTCCCACTCGTGCCCCCTTAGCCGTCAATTGGAGGAGAGCAGGTCATCTTCAACCTCTCCGGTCAGTTCGCCCATCGCCGCCTCTCGGCTCCGTTCGGTGCCTCCAGAGCCTCCCCCTCTCCACTCTCTTCACCATAAGCCTTCTCTCCCTCCCGTGATCACATCCCCCTACTCCATTTCGATCGGGAACCACCGCAGCCCCAAAACCACTTCGCCCCGAAGCTTTCCTCCGCCGCGAAGCTCGCCGCCGGCAGCTCACGCCGCCCCCACCGACCCAGCGACCACCAGTAGGATCACCCTCGACCCGCGGATCCATCCCCGCCCTCAGCTTCCCTCAAGGACCCGCCGTTCGCCGGCGACGGTCGCCGGAGTCCCGCCTCCGCTCGGGACAAAGGGAGAAGAAGGAAGGCAGACTAGTCTAACCTGACAAGTGGGCCACCTAGGACCCACTGTCAGTGACCACGTACGGTCCACGCGGAGTAAGTGGAAGCGTATTTCCAGATTACGCTTTCGACGTATACGTAATTATTCGAATCGTTTTCTTTTCTGTTTTTATTTAAATAACCGATTTTTTACCAAACTTTGACTAACTATAACTTTTTAAATACAGCTCCAAATGAATTGATTCTTTTTGCTACCTCTCTCAAATATGGTCTAGTTTATTTTAAGATTTATTTGAAAAAATTTCAGACAACTTTTTTTATGCTGTTTTGTTTTTATGTAATAATTAATATATTTTCTTTTAAATTGGATTTTGAAGATTTCAAGATGTTTTGGATGCACCCTTCTTTCCCATGACCTGAAGGCAAGCATTCTGAACCCTAGTGTGATTTTGTGTGTGTTGCATAGCACGGTGACAACACCACCCTGACACGAGCATACGTCATTTTATGTGGGAAGGTGTTCCTACTCCTGAGTGCGTGTTAACAAATTTCATGCAAATGAAGTTGAGATGATTGTGATAGGAATCACCGACATATGCCCTTCATGCATACCGGGAGGAAAGCCGGGAAGGCCTCTATATTGGGTAGACACGGTCTTGCCCCTAGTCCTCCGTCAAGACGGACGTGTCCGGTATGGCATGAGGGGGTATGTCGTGTGGTGTTTCTATCTGTTGTTTGTAATATATGCATTGTTATGCTAATCATGCAGGAAATATTTCAACCTCCTAAGTCGACCGTAGATCGAGTCTTGTGCCAGTAACCCCCATACTTGCTTCGTACTACCACTCGTCTCTACATTTAGTAGGGTACGGTTCAGTAAGTTGTCAACCCTTTCCTAGCACACACCGTTCAGAGAGGCCATGGTGGAAGATACTGGAGGCATCCGGTAGTCATGCCACCGGGTCCGGGAGCATGGGTGTTTCGGTTGTGACCGAAAGGGGGTAGCTCCCAGTTCTTGTGCAGTATAAATTTTGTGATCCCATGTTACGTCGAGGTTGTGGCCTCCCACTTAGAGTTTTGCTTAACAGGTGTCGTGGGTTATTCCGGACACATGTGAGTTAAACTGGTGTGTGCAAGTTAGGTGTGTTTTCAACAAAAGACCGTGAAGCGGAATTAGTCGATGGACTAAAGGAATCCGTTACTCGTGGGTAAAGATTACACCCTCTGCAGAGATTAAACCTATTCGAATAGCCGTGTCCATGGTTAAGGATTACAGTCTGGGATGGGTCGAGTGTCAGTCTTAGTGTCGGTCTTCGGAGGTGAAATTGTGAAACTGTTAAACCTGAAATCACGATGGTGGCTTGTGATAACTATGATTATTACGATTATTGCTGACTAACCATGATTTTATTGGTATTATTGAATATCCCTGGGATGGTTCTACCTCCTGAATATTCACTGTATTTATTTAAAAGCCCTTTATGTGGTGTCGCTCGAGGCCTTGGCCGTGGCATTTCTTTTAAAGCCCTTTATGTGGTGTCGATCGACGCCTTGATCGTAACATTTCTTTTAAAGCCCTTTATGCGGTGTCGCTCGACGCCTTGATGTGGCATTCCTTTTAAAGCCCTTTATGCGGTGTCGCCCGAGGCCTTCGGTATGGCATTTCTTTTAAAGCCCTTTATGCGGTGTCGCTAAGACGCCCGACTGTGGCATTTCTTTTAAAGCCCTTTATGCGATGTCGCTAAGACGCCCGACTGTGGCATTTTCTATTAAAGCCCTTCATGCGGTGTCGCTAAGACGCCCGACTGTGGCATTTCTTTTAAAGCCCTTTATGCGGTGTCGCTCAGACGCTCGATTGTGGCATTTCTTTTGAAGTCCTTTATGTTATTTATTTCATAATTTTAATACTACCATATTATTTCCTATCCATAAATAACATGCTTGCACGCATCAGAGTTTTAATTATCTTATGTGACTAACATCATGAGCATAATATATTTCCAGAACATCATTGTTAAATTATGCCTGCGTTCATAATGTTTGCGAGTACATTCAAAGTACTCACTGGCTTGTCCCTGGCTATTGTCTTGGCCAGATTTCTTGCTTGGAGAGGAGCGTTGCAATGACAGCCCCGGAACCTAAGCAACGGTGATAGCAGCCACGCGAAGATAGGAGTTAACCTGGCCAGCTGTTCCGCCATCAACCTTGAGAAACCTTTGTTGTACTCACAGACCAGAATGGTCTTGTACTACAAATATTGTATTTTGCTTGGATTTTTTATCAAGTTAGTGCCTTATCAGCTAACAGTTATCCTGGGGCTGGTAAGCACAAGGGCCATTTTTCTGGGATTAACACCCGGAAAATCGGTCGCCACACATCACGTCCGAGACAAGTAGATCGAAACGATTCTGCATCTACTACTACTACTCCACTCATCGACCGCTATCCAGCATGCATCTAGAGTATTAAGTTAAAAATAGAGTAACGCCTTAAGAAAGATGACATGATGTAGAGGGATAAATTCATGCAATATGATGAAAAACCCCATCTTGTTATCCTCGATGGCAACAATACAATACGTGCCTTGCAACCCTTTACATCCTTTGGTAAGGACACATAAGATTGAACCCAAAGCTAAGCACTTCTCCCATTGCAAGAACTACCAATCTAGTTGGCCAAACCAAACGGATAATTCGAAGAGACTTGCAAAGATAACTTAATCATACATAAAAGAATCCAGAGAAGAATCAAATATTTTCCATAGACAATACTGGATCATAGACCCACAATTCATCGGTCTCAACAAACACACCGCAAAAAGAAGATTACATCGAATAGATCTCCACGAGAGAGGGGGATAACATTGTATTGAGATCCAAAAAGAGAGAAGAAGCCATCTAGCTACTAGCTATGGACCCAAAGGTCTGAAGTAAACTACTCACACTTCATCGGAGGGGCTATGGTGTTGATGTAGAAGCCCTCCGTGGTGGATGCCCCCTCGGTGGAGCTCGGAACAGGCCCCAGATGGGATCTCGTGGATCTGAGGAAGTTGCGGTGGTGGAATTAGGTTTTGGCTCCTGTTCGATCATTTAGGGATACGTGGGTATATATTGGAGGAAGAATGCGTCGGTGGAGCGTCGGGGGCCCACGAGGTGAGGCGCCCTCCACCCTCGTGACCGCCTCGGCACTTCTTGGAGTAGGGTCCAAGTCTCTGGATCACGTTCGGTTGGAAAATCACGTTCCGAAGGTTTCATTCCGTTTGGACTCCGTTTGATATTCCGTTTCTTCAAAACACTTTGAAATAGGCAAAAAAACAGCAATTACAGGCTGGGCCTCCGGTTAATAGGTTAGTCCCAAAAGTAATATAAAAGTGGAAAATAAAGCTCATTATAGTCCAAAACAGTAGATAAAGTAGCATGGAGCAATCAAAATTATAGATACGTTGGAGACGTATCGGGCATCTAAGCTTAATTCCTGCTCGTCCTCGGTAGGTACATGATAAAAGAGAATTTTTGATGTGTAGTGATACTTTGGCATAATTTCAATGTAAATCTTCTTAATCATGGTATGAATATTCAGATCCGAAAGATTCAAGACAAAAGTTCATATTGACACAAAAATAATAATACTTCAAGCATACTAACTAAGCAATATGTCGTCTCAAAATAACATGGCCAAAGAAAGTTATCCCTACAAAATCATATGGTCTGGCTATGCTCCATCTTCCCCACGCAAAGTATTTAAACCATGCACAACCCCGATGACAAGCCAAGCAATTGTTTCATACTTTTTCAATCTTCACGCAATACATGAGCGTGAGCCATGGATATAACACTATATGTGGAATAGAATGGTGGTTGTGGAGAAGACAAAACGAGGGGAAGATAGTCTCACATCAACTAGGCGTATCAACGGGCTATGGAGAATGCCCATCAATAGATATCAATGTGAGTGAGAAGGGATTTCCATGCAACGGATGCACTAGAGTTATAAGTATATGAAAGCTCAACAAAAGAAACTAAGCGGGTGTGCATCCAACTCGCTTGCTCACGAAGACCTAGGGCATTTGAGGAAGCCCATCATTGGAATATACAAGCCAAGTTCTATAATGAAAAATTCCCACTAGTATATGAAAGGGACAAAATGAGAGACTCTTTATCATGAAGATCAAGGTGCTCCTTTGAAGCACAAGTGTGGTAAAAGGATAGTAACATTGTCCCTTCTCTCTTTTTCTCTCATTTTTTTATTTGGGCCTTTTCTCTTTTTTTATGGCCTTTTTTTTATTTGTTGTCCGGAGTCTCATCCCGACTTGTGGGGGAATCATAGTCTCCATCATCCTTTCCTCACTTGGGACAATGTTCTAATAATGATGATCATCACACTTTTATTTTTCTTACAACTCAACAATTACAACTCGATACTTAGAACAAAATATGACTCTATATGAATGCCTCCGTGATGTACGGGATATGCAATGATTCATGAGTGACATGTATGAAAGAATTATGAACGATGGCTTTGCCACAAATACAATGTCAACTACATGATCATGCTAAGCAATATTACAATGATGGAGCGTGTCATAATAAATGGAACGGTGGAAAGTTGCATGGCAATATATCTCGGAATGGCTATGGAAATGCTATGATAGGTAGGTATGGCGGCTTTTTTGAGGAAGGTATATGGTGGGTGTATGATACCGGCAAAAGTGCGCGGTATTAGAGAGGCTAGCAATGGTGGAAGGATGGGAAAAAGTGAGTATGATCCATGGACTCAACATTAGTCATAAAGAACTCATATACTTATTGCAAAAATCTAGAAGTTATCAAAGCAAAGTATTACGCGCATGCTCCTAGGGGGATAGATTGGTAGGAAAAGACCATCGCTCGTCCCCGACCGCCACTCATAAGGAAGACAATCAATAAATAAATCATGCTCCAAGTTCATCACATAACGGTTCACCATACGTGCATGCTACGGGAATCACAAACTTCAACACAAGTATTCTTTAAATTCACAACTACTCAACTAGCATGACTCTAATATCACCATCTTCGTATCTCAAAACAATTATCAAGCATCAAACTTATCTTAGTATTCAACGCACTCAAAAGAAAGTTTCACATATCTTGAATACCAAGTATATTAACATTAAGCAAATTACCATGCTATTAACGACTCTCAAAATAATCTAAGTGAAGCATGAGAGATCAAGTTTCTTTAAAAACAAATCCACAACCGTGCTCTAAAAGATCTAAGTGAAGCACTAGAGCAATTATCACGCTCAAAAGATATAAGTGAAGCACTATGAGCAAAAACTATCAAGCTCAAAAGATATAAGTGAAGCACATAGAGTATTCTATCAAATTCCAATTCATGTATGGCTCTGTCAAAATGTGTGTACAGCAAGGATGATTGTGGTAAACTAACAAGCAAAGACGCAAATAATACAATACGCTCCAAGCAAAACACATATCATGTGGTGAATAAAAATATAGCTCCAAGTAAATTGCCGATGGAAGTGGAGGAAAGAGGGGATGCCTTCCGGGGCATCCCCAAGCTTTGACTTTTTGGTGTCCTTGGATTATCTTGGGGGTGCCATGGGCATCCCCAAGTTTAGGCTCTTGCCACTCCTTGTTCCATAGTCCATCAAAAGAATTCACCCAAAACTTGAAAACTTCACAACACAAAACTCAATAGAAATCTCGTGAGCTCCGTTAGAGAAAGAAAACAAAAGACTACTTTAAGGTACTGTAATGAACTCATTCTTTATTTATATTGGTGTTAAACCTACTGTATTCCAACTTCTCTATGGATTATAAACTATTTTACTAGCCATAGATTCATCAAAATAAGCAAACAACACACGCAAAACAGAATCTGTCAAAGACAGAACAGTCTGTAGTAATCTGTAACTAACGCAAACTTCTGGAACCCAAACAATTCTACCAAAATTAGACGACCTGGACAATTTGTTTATTTATCAGCACCAATTGTATTCAATATTTTATCACGTTCTGGTGATTTTTAACAATTCGGGCATTGAGCGCAAAGTTTCTGGAAATTACAGCAAGATCAAATAACTATCATCCAAGAAGATCCAATAGGTCTAGCTTGGCACAAACACTAATTAAAACATAAACCACATCTAAACAGAGGCTAGATGGATTATTGATTCCTAAACAGAAGCAAAATCAAAAAACACAAAATAAAATTGGGTTGCCTCCCAACAAGCGCTGTCGTTTAACGCCCCTAGCTAGGCATAAAAGCGAGGATAGATCTAGGTATTGCCATCTTTGGTAGGCAATCCATAAGTGGCTCTCATGATAGATTCATATGGTAATTTTATTTTCTTTCTAGGAAAGTGTTACATACCCTTCTTTAAGGGAAATTGGAATCTAATATTTCCTTCCTTCATATCAATAATTGCACCAATCGTTCTAAGGAAAGGTCTACCAAGAATAATAGGACATGAAGGATTGCAATCTATATCAAGAACGATAAAATCTATGGGCACATAATTCCTATTTGCAACAATAAGAACATTATTAATTCGTCCCATAGGCTTTTTAATAGTGGAATCCGCAAGATGCAAGTTTAGAGAGCAATCATCAAAATCACGGAAATCTAGCAAATCGTATAAAGTTTTGGGAATAGTAGAGACACTAGCACCCAAATCACACAAAGCATGAAACTCATAATCTTTAATTTTAATTTTAATGGTAGGTTCCCACTCATCATAGAGTTTTCTAGGGATAGAAACTTTCAAATCAAGTTTTTCTTCATAAGATTGCATCAAGGCATCAACAATGTGTTCGGTAAAGGCCTTATTTTGACTATAAGCATGAGGAGAATCTAGCATGGATTGCAACAAGGAAATGCAACCAATCAAAGAGCAATTTTCATAATTAAATTCCTTGAGATCCAAAATAGTTGGTTTAGCAACATCTAGATTTTTATTTCTTCCAATCCCACTTTTATCAATTTCATCATCGTGATCTAAAAACTCTGAATTCTTAGAACGCCTTCTAGGTAAAGGAAGATCATATTCAGTTTCATCAAGATTCATTTTGAAAAACAAAGATTTAATAGGGGACACATCAATAACTTTTAGATCTTCATCTTGATTTTCATAGGAATTGGAAGAACATGCTTTAATAAAGGCATCTTTGGAAGCACGCATCCTAGCGTTTCTTTCCTTGCACTCATCAATGGAAATTCTCATGGCTTTGAGACACTCATTGATATCATGCTTAGGAGGAATAGATCTAAGCTTTAAAGAACCAATCTCAAGAGAAATTCTATCAACGTTCCGAGCCAAATCATCAACTTTAAGCAATTTCTCTTCAAGCAAAGCATTAAAGTTCTTTTGTGAATTCATAAACTCTTTAACACTACTCTCAAATTCAGAGGGAATCTTATTAAAATTACCATAAGAGTTGTTGTAGGAATTTACATAATTATTAGAAGGATTACTAGGATAAGGCCTAGGATTAAAATTCCCTCTATACGCGTTGTTTCCAAAACTATTCCTACCAACAAAATTCACATCCATAGATTCATTATTATTCTCAAGCAAAGTAGATAAAGGCATATCATTAGGATCAAGAGGAGTATTTTTAGGAGCAAACATCTTCATAAGTTCATCCATCTTTTCACTCAAAACATTGATTTCTTCTATAGCATGCACCTTTTTACTAGAAGGTCTTTTGGTGTGCCACTGAGAATAATTAGCCATAATATTATCAAGCAATTTGGTAGCATCTCCTAATGTAATTTCCATAAAAGTGCCTCCCGCGGCCGAATCTAAAAGATTTCTAGAAGCAAAATTCAATCCGGCATAGAAATTTTGTATGATCATCCATAAATTCAAACCATGAGTAGGGCAATTGCGAAGCATTAATTTCATTCTTTCCCAAGATTGGGCAACATGCTCATGATCAAGTTGTTTAAAATTCATGATATGGTTCCTAAGAGTGATAATCTTAGCGGGAGGAAAATACTTAGAGATAAAAGCATCTTTGCACTTGTTCCAAGAATCAATACTATTTTTAGGCAAAGATGGGAACCAAACTTTAGCACGATCTCTAAGTGAAAACGGAAATAACTTCAATTTGACAATATTGTTATCCGTATCTTTGTTCTTTTGCATATCACACAAATCAACAAAATTATTCAGATGAGTAGCGACATCTTCACTAGGAAGGCCGACAAATTGATCTTTCATAACAAGATTCAGCAAAGCGGTATTGATTCCACAAGACTCATCATTATTAAGAGGAGCAATCGGAGTGCTAAGGAAATCATTATTATTGGTATTCGAGAAATCACACAATTTGGTATTATCTTGTGCCATGGCAACAAGCAATCCAACACACAAGCAAACAGAAAAGGCAACGGGAAAAGAGGAGGAGATTGGGAAAGAGAGGCGAATAAAGCGGCAAGGGTGAAGTGGGGAGAGGAAAGCGAGAGGCAAATGGCAAATAATGTAATGCGAGAGATAGGGATTGTGATGGGTACTTGGTATGTTGACTTTCGCGTAGACTCCCGACAGCGGTGCCGAAATCCTTCTTGCTACGTCTTGAGCTTGCGTTGGTTTTCCCGAAGAGGAGAGGATGATGCAACCACATGGCGTAAGTATTTCCCTCAGTTTTTGAGAACCAAGGTATCAATCCAGTAGGAGACCACGCACAAGTCCGTCGTACCTGCACAAAATGATAGCTACTCACAACCAACGCGATTAGGGGTTGTCAATCCCTTCACGGTCACTTACGAGAGTGAGATCTGATAGAGATAATATTTTTGGTATTTTTGGTATAAAGATGCAAAGTAAAAATTAAAAGCAAAGTAAAAACAAACAACTAAATAAAGTGATAGAGATTGATATGATGAGAATAGACCCGAGTTTCACTAGTGGCTTCTCTCAAGAGCATAGATATTCTATGGTGGGTGAACAAATTACTGTTGAGCAATTGACAGAATTGAGCATAGTTATGAGTAGATCTAGGCAATGATCATGTATATAGGCATCACGTACGAGACAAGTATATCGAAACGATTCTGCATCTACTACTATTACTCCACTCATCGACCGCTATCCAAAGCATGCATCTAGAGTATTAAGTTAAAAAGCAGAGTAACGCCTTGAAGCAAGATGACATGATGTAGAGGATAAATTCATGCAATATGATAAAACCCCATCTTGTTATCCTCAATGGCAACAATGCAATCGTGCCTTGCAACCCTTTACATCCTTTGGGTAAGGACACCGCAAGATTGAACCCAAAGCTAAGCACTTCTCCCATTGCAAGAACTACCAATCTAGTTGGCCAAACCAAACGGATAATCCGAAGAGACTTGCAAAGATAACTTAATCATACATAAAAGAATTCAGAGAAGAATCAAATATTTTCCATAGATAATACTTGATCATAAACCCACAATGCATCGGTCTCAACAAACACACCGCAAAAAGAAGATTACATCGAATAGATCTCCACGAGAGAGGGGGAGAACATTGTATTGAGATCCAAAAAGAGAGAAGAAGCCATCTAGCTACTAGCTATGGACCGAAGGTCTGAAGTAAACTACTCACACTTCATCGGAGGGCTGTGGTGTTGATGTAGAAGCCATCCGTGGTGGATGCCCCCTCGTGAGCTCGGAACAGGCCCCAAGATGGGATCTCGTGGATCTGAGGAAGTTGCGGCGGTGGAATTAGGTTTTCGCTCCTGTTACGATCGTTTGGGGATCGTAGGTATATATAGGAGGAAGAATGCGTCGGTGGGCGTCGGGGCCCACGAGGTAGGGCGCGCCTAGGGGGCCCTCCACCCTCGTGACCGCCTCTGCACTTCTTGGAGTAGGGTCCAAGTCTCTGGATCACGTTCGGTTGGAAAATCACGTTCGAAGGTTTCATTCCGTTTGGACTCCGTTTGATATTCCGTTTCTTCGAAACACTGAAATAGGCAAAAAGCAGCAATTCTGGGCTGGGCCTCCGGTTAATAGGTTAGTCCCAAAAGTAGTATAAAAGTGGAAAATAAAGCCCATTATAGTCCAAAATAGTAGATAAAGTAGCATGGAGCAATCAAAAATTATAGATACGTTGGAGACGTATCAGGGGACCACCCTCGTGACCGCCTCTTTTGTTCCTTGGCGTAGGGTCCAAGTCTCCTGGATCACGTTCGGTGAGAAAATCACGTTCCCGAAGGTTTCATTCCGTTTGGACTCCGTTTGATATTCCGTTTCTTCGAAACACTGAAATAGGCAAAAAAATAGCAATTCTGGGCTGGGCCTCCAGTTAGTAGGTTAGTCCCAAAAATAATATAAAAGTGGAAAATAAAGCCCAATATAGTCCAAAACAGTAGAAAGGTAGCATGGAGCAATCAAAAATTATAGATACGTTGGAGACCTATCAGGCATCCCCAAGCTTAATTCTTGCTCGTCCTCGAGTAGGTAAATGATAAAAAGAGAATTTTTGATGCGGAGTGATACTTTGGCATAATTTCAATGTAAATCTTCTTAATTGTGGTATGAATATTCAGATCCGAAAGATTCAAGACAAAAGTTCATATTGACATGAAAATAATAATACTTCAAGCATACTAACTAAGCAATTATGTCTTCTCAAAATAACATGGCCAAAGAAAGTTATACCTACAAAATCATATAGTCTGGCTATGCTCCATCTTCCCCACACAAAATATTTAAATCATGCACAACCCTGATGAAAAGCCAAGCAATTGTTTATACTTTAACATTTTCAAAAAAAATTCAATCTTCACGCAATATATGAGCGTGAGCAATGGATATAGCACTATATGTGGAATAGGATGGTGGTTGTGGAGAAGACAAAAAGGGAGAAGATAGTCTCACATCAACTAGGCGTATCAACGGGCTATGGAGATGCCCATCAATAGATATCAATGTGAGTGAGTAGGGATTGCCATGCAACGGATGCACTAGAGCTATAAGTATATGAAAGCTCAACAAAAGAAACTAAGTGGGTGTGCATCCAACTCGCTTGCTCACGAAGACCTAGGGCATTTGAGGAAGCCCATCATTGGAATATACAAGCCAAGTTCTATAATGAAAAATTCCCACTAGTATATGAAAGTGACAAAATGAGAGACTCTCTATCATGAAGATCTTGGTGCTACTTTGAAGCACAAGTGTGGTAAAAGGATAGTAGCATTGTCGCTTCTCTCTTTTCTCTCATTTTTTATTTGGGCCTTTTCTCTTTTTGTGGCCTCTTTTCTTTTCCTTTTTTCTCTTTTTTTTTTATTTTTCGTCCGGAGTCTCATCCCAACTTGTGGGGGAATCATGGTCTCCATCATCCTTTCCTCACTTGGGACAATGCTCTAATAATGATGATCATCACACTTTTATTTTTCTTACAACTCAACAATTACAACTCGATACTTAGAACAAAGTATGACTCTATATGAATGCCTCCGGCGGTGTACCGGGATATGCAATAAATCAAGAGTGACATGTATGAAAGAATTATGAACGGTGGCTTTGCCACAAATACGATGTCAACTACATGATCATGCTAGCAATATGACAATAATGGAGCATGTCATAATAAACGAAGCGGTGGAAAATTGCATGGCATTATTATCTCGGAATGGCTATGGAAATGCCATGATAGGGTATGGTGGCTGTTTTGAGGAAGATATATGGTGGGTGTATGATACCGGTGAAAAGTGCACGGTATTAGAGAGGCTAGCAATGGTGGAAGGATGGTAAAAAAGTGTGTATAATCCATGGACTCAACATTAGTCATAAAGAACTCATATACTTATTGCAAAAATCTAGAAGTTATCAAAGCAAAGTATTATGCGCATGCTCCTAGGGGGATAGATTGGTAGGAAAAGACCATCGCTTGTCCCCGACCGCCACTCATAAGGAAATAATCAATAAATAAATCATGCTCCGAGTTCATCACATAACGGTTCACCATGCGTGCATGCTACGGGAATCACAAACTTCAACACAACTATTCCTTAAATTCACAACTACTCAACTAGCATGACTCTAATATCACCATCTTCATATCTTAAAACAATTATCAAGCATCAAACTTTTCTTAGTATTCAATGCGCTCAAAAGAAAGTTTCACATATCTTGAATACCAAGTATATTAATATTAAGCAAATTACCATGCAAATAACGACTCTCAAAATAATCTAAGTGAAGCACTAGAGCAAAAATTATCACGCTCAAAAGATACAAGTGAAGCACATAGAGTATTCTATCAAATTCCAATTCATGTATGGATCTCTCAAAAGGTGTGTACAGGAAGGATTATTGTGGTAAAGTAACAAGCAAAGACGCAAATAATACAAGACGCTCCAAGCAAAACACATATCATGTGGTGAATGAAAATATAGCTCCAAGTAAATTACCGATGGAAGTAGACGAAAGAGGGGATGCCTTCCGGGGCATCCCCAAGCTTTGAATTTTTGGTGTCCTTGGATTATCTTGGGGGTGCCATGGGCATCCCCAAGCTTAGGCTCTTGCCACTCCTTGTTCCATAATCCATGAAAAGAATTTACCCAAAACCTGAAAACTTCACAACACAAAACTCAATAGAAATCTTGTGAGCTCCGTTAGAGAAAGAAAACAGAAGACTACTTTAAGGTACTGTAATGAACTCATTCTTTATTTATATTGGTGTTAAACCTACTGTATTCCAACTTATCTATGGATTATAAACTATTTTACTAGCCATAGATTCATCAAAATAAGCAAACAACACACGATAAACAGAATCTGTCAAAAACAGAACAGTCTGTAGTAATATGTAACTAACGCAAACTTATGGAACTCCAAAAAATCTACCAAAATTAGACGACCTATAAAATTTTCTTATTGTTCAGCAGCAATTGGAATCAGTATTTTATCACGTTCTGGTGATTTTTAATAATTCGGGCACTGGGCGCAAAGTTTCTGGAAATTACAGCAAGATCAAATAACTATCATCCAAGAAGATCCAATAGGTCTAGCTTGGCACAAACACTAATTAAAACATAAAACCACATCTAATCAGAGGCTAGATGGATTATTTATTACTAAGCATCAAGGAAAAATATTGGGTTGTCTCCCAACAAGCGCTTTTCTTTGAAGCATTTTTAGCTAGGCAATGAGATTTCAATGATGCTCACAAGAAAGACAAGAATTGAGGCACAAAGAGAGCATCATAAAACATGTAACAAACACACTTAAGTCTAACATACTTCCTATGCATAGGCGTATTATAGGCAAACAAATTATCGTAGCAAGCAAAAACTAGCATTTGCAAGGAAGCGGAAAGGAACAATAGCAATCTCAACATAACGAGAGGTAATTTAGTAACATGAAAATTTCTATAACCATATTTTCCTCTCTCATAATAATTACATGTAGGATCATAAGAAAATTCAACAAAATAGCTATCACATAACATATTCTTAACATGATCCACATGTATGCAAAGTTGACACTCTTCCAAAATAGTGGATTATCATTAACTAAAGTCATGATTTCTCCAAGCCCACTTTTATCAAAAATTTCATAAGATTGAATGTTATCCAAATATGTGGGATCTAAACTTGACACTCTTCTGAACCCACTTTCAATATTATTGAAAACAATATTATCAATCTCATATTCATCATGGGGCTTAAATAAATTTTCAAGATCATAAGAAGAATCACCCCAATCATGATCATTGCAACAAGTAGTAGACATAGCAAAACTAGCATCCCCAAGCTTAGGGTTTTGCATCTTATTAGCACAATTGACATCAAAGAATTTATAATAGAATCATTGCAATCATGCTTTTTATTCAAAGATCTATCGTGATTCACTTCACGGATTTCAGGCAAAACCTTATAAAGATAATCTAGTGCATCCATATCAATAGGAATTAGTTCATCATAATTGGATCTCTTAAAAAGATTGGCAAGTGGATGAGGATCCATAGATCTTAGCTTCTTTGTTTAGGAATAAATACACAACTATTTCAACCAAGCGAGAAAATGAGCCAAGAAAGACATCAAGGTGAACGGAAAAGAGAGGGTGAATAAAATGGCAAGGGTGAAGTGGGGGAGAGGAAAACGAGAGGCAAATGGCAATAATGTAATGCGGGAGATAGGGATTGTGATGGGTACTTGGTATGTCTTGACTTGCTCTTGCGTGAGCCTCCCCGGCAACGGCGCCAGAAATTCTTCTTGCTACCTCTTGAGCACTGCGTTGGATTTCCTCGAAGAGGAGAGGATGATGCAGCAAAGTAGCGTAAGTATTTCCCTCAGTTTTTGAGAACCATGGTATCAATCCAGTAGGAGGCCACGCACAAGTCCCTCGTACCTGCACAAAACACTAGCTCCTCGCAACCAACGCGTTTAGGGGTTGTCAATCCCTTCACGGTCACTTACGAGAGTGAGATCTGATAGAGATGATAGATAATATTTTTGGTATTTTTGGTATAGAGATGCAAAGTAAAAAGTAAAAGGCAAAGTAAAAACAAAACAAGTATTAAAGTGATGGAGATTGATATGATGAGAATAGACCCAGGGGCCATAGGTTTCACTAGTGGCTTCTCTCAAGAGCATAAGTATTCTACGGTAGGTGAACAAATTACTATTGAGCAATTGACAGAATCGAGCATAGTTATGAGTATATCTAGGTATGATCATGTATATAGGCATCACGTCCGAGACAAGTAGACCGAAACGATTCTGCATCTACTACTATTACTCCACTCATCGACCGCTATCCAGCATGCATCTAGAGTATTAAGCTAAAAATAGAGTAACGCCTTAAGCAAGATGACATGATGTAGAGGAATAAATTCATGCAATATGATAAATACCCCATCTTGTTATCCTCGATGGAAACAATACAATACGTGCCTTGCAACCCTTTACATCCTTTGGTAAGGACACATAAAGATTGAACCCAAAGCTAAGCACTTCTCCCATTGCAAGAACTACCAATCTAGTTGGCCAAACCAAACGGATAATTCGAAGAGACTTGCAAAGATAACCGATCATACATAAAAGAATTCAGAGAAGATTCAAATATTATTCATAGATAATCTAGATCATAAACCCACAATTCATCGGTCTCAATAAACACACCGCAAAAAGAAGATTACATCGAATAGATCTCCACGAGAGAGGGGGAGAACATTGTATTGAGATCCAAAAAGAGAGAAGAAGCCATCTAGCTACTAGCTATGGACCCGAAGGTCTGAAGTAAACTACTCACACTTCATCGGAGGGGCTATGGTGATGATGTAGAAGCCCTCCGTGGTGGATGCCCCTCCGCTGAGCTCGGAACAGGCCCCAAGATGGGATCTCGTGGATACAGAGGAAGTTCGGCGGTGGAATTAGGTTTTTGGCTCCTGTTCTGATCGTTTGGGGGTACGTAGGTATATATAGGAGGAAGGAGTACGTCGGTGTAGCAATAGGTGGCCCACGAGGCAGGGGGGCCCTAGGGGGGCGCCCCCCACCCTCGTGACCGCCTCTTTTGTTCCTTGGCGTAGGGTCCAAGTCTCCTGGATCACTTTCGGTGAGAAAATCACGTTCCCGAAGGTTTCATTCTGTTTTGACTCCGTTTGATATTCCGTTTCTTCGAAACACTGAAATAGGCAAAAAATAGCAATTCTGGGTTGGGCCTCCGGTTAATAGGTTAGTCCCAAATATAATATAAAAGTGGAAAATAAAGCCCAATATAGTACAAAATAGTAGATAAAGTAGCATGGAGCAATAAAAAATTATAGATACGTTGGAGACGTATCAGGCAACAAGAGAAGAGAAAAGTAGGGAAGCTTACCGAAGGCGGAGGATTGGCGCGAGAGTACGGCTCCTTGTCGTACCGCCACTCCTCTGTGAGATTGCAGTTGGCAATATAATTCACCATGTAAGATACCTCGTCATGAGGCATCTCCTTGGTGCTTAGCCGGCTTGGGTCGAAACGGCCGCTCATCTGGCTGATCATATGAGGTCGGCATTGGAGTGGGAGCACCCGGCACTCCACGAAGGCGGCTACCAGGTTGGCCCCGATCAGGCCTTCCGATTGGACCATCACCTGGAGCCATGCAACAGCGGCGGCCCCAGCCGGAGATAGCGTCCTGGCTCGGTAGGACCATGTAGGCTGCCTCCCAGTAGGCGGGCCGGCTACGTAAGCCGGCAGATTGACGAAGTCGCCCTGCGATGCGACGTTCTTCACGTAGAAGTAAGATTTCTGCCAGAGCTTCACCGACTGGATCAGCACAATGGGCGGAAACGGATTGTCGCCCGATCTCCGTATGGCGATGAAGGCACCGCATGGGGCGGGCACGCCCGCGACAACGGTGCCGAGCTTGCACTGGAAGAATTCCCCCCAGAGCTCGAGGGTGGGGAGGACGCCAAGGAAGCCTTCGCACAGAGTGACAAAGGCCGACAGCAGCATCACCGTGTTTGGAGTGAGGTGGTGCGGCTGGAGATGATAGAACTCGAGAAAGGCGCGGAAAAATCCACTCGCCGGCAGGCCGACGTCGCGCAGGCAGTGCAAGCGGAAGATTACCCGCTCGTCCTCCTCCGGCGCCGGCGAGATCTCCTTCTCCGGCGCAAGACGGACCCGCACGTAGTCCGTGCCCGGCAACCGCCGCGTCTTGCGGACGAAGTCGACGTGGTCCTCGTGGACGTTGGAGCCATCCCAGGAGCTGGATAGCGCCATGAGGATGGAGAGGCGACGGGAAACGCACGGCGGCGGGGGCACGCGATTCAGCTGCGGCGAGGCTACGGCGCACCAAGAGGATTGGCGAAAGGGCAGCGCAGCGGCGAGGCGCTGCGGCGGCGGAGAGGAGGAAGAAGAAGAAGAAGAAAATGGCGGAGCGAGGGCGGGCGTGCGAGCGTCTGCCGCTCCCCCTCCTCCTCCTACTTATAGCCTCGTGCGGCGAAGCCGAGGAGGTGAGGCGTGGGGGGACGTGAGATTAACTGTGCCCACTCCCCCACATCCCGTGATTATTACGCCCTAACGGCGTGCGGAGACTGCCGCTGGAAGGCGAGCGGCCTGCTTGGGCCACAGAAGATCCGCACTTGGGCCGAGGCCTGGGAGTGGCGGGCCCCGGTCTGCGGTGACGTCCCGTCGCGCGCGTGGGCTGGCAGGCCCTTCCAGCCGAAGGGTGCCATGTGGCGCGCAGGCGGCGAGCGGCCAGCTCGCAGCCTGGCTCGCGCGCGCTGGCTCCCGCCTTCAGATTTCGAGACCTCCCCAGAACGGCGCACCTAACCAAAGCCGGCTCCTAGCTGCCGGCTCCTCAAGATAGGAAGCTGACTGAGCTTCTCGTCCTTTCTTCAGCCTTGAAGCCCAACCAGCTTCGAGGACCACTGTCGGAGTAAATGACCACGGGCAGCCTGGCCGGCTCCCCCTGGCTCTTCGGAAAAATTACGGGCCGGTCGAGCTTTCAAGCATCCAAGGCGTGGAGCCGCCTTCCCCTGGCCGGCTGTCTCTCAGGCCCACTACCGGGAGGCGGCCCGGCCCTAAACCCTCATGAAGAAGCCGGCCACGAGAAGGCCGACTCCACGAACCCGGCCCCCAGCAGGCGGCCAAGGACGTACCCTCAAACTCTGCACCCACATAACGGCGATGAGACGGGGCGTGGCTACAGTGAAGCCTGCCACCCCCGAATCCCGGAGTACGCATGGCCACAGTGCGCCGTACGGGGCAGCCACCACCCGTCCGGCGCGACACTGTTGCCATGTTGACGATGATGTCACCCACGACAAGCTGTCAGTACGGCCCGCAGGCGGCGGGGCCCTTCAGTCAGGGAGACGCCCGAAGGCGGCCAGGCCTCCCCCAGTCAGCCTGGGATGTGGCCGGCTCCCAACAGCAGGTTTGCTCCCTCCCTCGAAGGAGGCGCCCCATTAAGGAGACAAGACGAGGTAACGCTACAGTGAACGCCCGCCAGGCGGCGGCACTATATCCATGCTTACCTCGACAAAGCCCTCGTCATCAAGGGTGAGGCAACAGTAACCAGCCCCCGACAAGACCCCCAAGCGGTGGGACCCGCCTGTCGACCAAGAAGCCGGCAGTCGGCGGGACCCACCAGTCGGCAGGCCCCAGAGGCCCGTGGAGAAGCCGGCAAACATAGACACTGATGGCTAGGGCCCGCGCCCAGCCGGATTACCATTGTACCCCTGGGGGGTAGGCCTATATAAACCCCCTAGGGCACCCATGCAAAGGGTTGATCTCTGAGAGTTTTAGACACCACATTGAGGGGAGAAGAGAGCTAGCCTTGCCCTTCTTCCTCCTCTCACCGAACAGCTCAAGGAGCCTCTTGTAGCTACTTGTTGATCTAGTGATCATGCGGAGACCCCGCAGAGCAGCAGTAGGGGTATTATCTCCCCGGAGAGCCCCGAAGCTGGGTAAGGTTCGCCGGCGTGCATGTCTTCGCCTCATCCCATTTCCAGGCACCGGCGATGTCTTATTGGCTCCCATAATGATAAGCCACCCGTTGGCATATGTCGCACCTACCACCCGACACGTTCAGCCACCTGATTGGAACTTACCCTTTGAAATTATGTGTGATGCTAGCGATTATGCTGTAGGTGTTGTTTTAGGGCAAAGAGTTGATAAGAAATTAAATGTTATCCAATATGCTAGTAAAACTCTAGACAGTGCCCAGAGAAATTATGCTACTACTGAAAAGGAATTTTTAGTAGTTGTATTTGCATGTGATAAGTTCAGACCTTATATTGTTGATTCTAAAGTAACTATTCACACTGATCATGCGGCTATTAAATATCTTATGGAAACGAAAGATGCTAAACCTAGACTTATTAGATGGGTTCTCTTGCTACAAGAATTTGATTTGCATATTATTGATATAAAGGGAGCTGAGAACCCCGTGGCAGACAACTTGTCTAGGTTAGAGAATGTTCTTGATGACCCACTACCTATTGATGATAGCTTCCCTGATGAACAATTAGCCGTCATAAATGCTTCTCGTACTGCTCCATGGTATGCTGATTATGCTAATTACATTGTTGCTAAATTTATACCACCTATTTTCACATACCAGCAAAAGAAAAAGTTTTTCTCTGATTTAAGACATTACTTCTGGGATGACCCACATCTTTATAAAGAAGGAGTAGATGGTGTTATTAGACGTTGTGTACTTGAGCATGAACAGGAATAGATCCTACGCAAGTGTCACTCCGAAGCTTATGGAGGACACCATGCTGGAGATAGAACTGCACATAAGGTATTGCAATCCGGTTTTTATTGGCCTACTCTCTTCAAGGATGCCAGTAAGTTTGTCTTGTCTTGTGATGAATGTCAAAGAATTGGTAATATTAGTAGACGTCAAGAAATTCCTATGAATTATTCACTTGTTATTGAACCATTTGATGTTTGGGGCTCTGATTATATGGGACCATTTCCTGCCTCTAATGGTTATACACATATTTTAGTTGCTGTTGATTACGTTACTAAGTGGGTAGAAGCCATTCCAACTAGTAGTGCTGATCATAACACTTCTATTAAGATGCTTATAGAAGTTATTTTTCCGAGGTTTGGAGTCCCTAGATACTTAATGACTGATGGTGGTTCACATTTTATTCATGGTGCTTTCCGTAAAATGCTTGCTAAGTATGACGTTAATCACAAAATTGCATCTCCATATCACCCACAGTCTAGTGGTCAAGTAGAATTGAGTAATAGAGAGCTCAAATTAATTTTGCAAAAGACTGTTAATAGATCCAGAAAGAATTGCTCTAAGAAACTTGATGATGCATTATGGGCTTATAGAACTGCATATAAAAATCCTATGGGTATGTCTCCATATTAAATGGTTTATGGAAAAGCATGTCACTTACCTCTCAAACTTGAACATAAAGCATATTGGGCTATTAAAGAGCTCAATTATGATTTCAAACTTGCTGGTGAGAAGAGGTTATTTGACATAGCTCACTTGATGAATGTAGAACCCAGGCTTATGAAAATGCCAAGCTGTTTAAAGAAAAAGTTAAAAGATGGCATGACAAAAGGATACAAAAGCGTGAGTTTAATGTAGGTGATTATGTGTTGCTATTCAACTCTCGTTAAAAAATTTTGCAGGAAAACTTCTCTCTAAATGGGAAGGTCCTTACATTATTCAGGAGGTCTATCGTTCCAGTGCCATAAAAATCAACAACTTCGAAGGCACAAATCTGAAGGTGGCGAACGGTCAAAGAACCAAACATTATATCTCAGGTAATCCCATAAATATTGAAACTAATATTATTGAAATCGTGACCCCGGAGGAATACATAAAGGACACTTTCCGGAACGTTTCATACTCCGAAAAGGAATAGGTACGTGGTACGGTAAGTAAACCGACTCCAAAACAGTTCTAATGGCAATTTTTCTCTGTTTTGGAATATTTAAGAAAATAGGAAAATAAGAAGCAGTGCGGGAAGGACACGAGGCATCCGCAAGGGTGGGAGGCGCGCCCAACCCCCCTGGGCACGCCCCCTGCCTCGTGGGCACCTCGTGCGCTCTCCGGACTCCGTTTTCTTGCACGGTATTTCTTTCGGTCGGTAAATTTTTTTATATAATCTCCTGAAGGTTTTGATCACCGTATCACGCAAATATCCTCTGTCTTTGTTTCGAGGTGTTTTTTGCCAGATTTGTCAAGGCCGAGCATCATGTCGTCCCCCTCCTCCAACAATGGTGACAACGATGCTTGGCTAATGAAGATAGAGCTGAAGAGATAAGAACCCGGGGAGATCAACAAGGATGATGGGATCAAGAAAGCCATGGAGGAGCAAGCTCCTGCAGCAGGAGACATCCTTCCACCTCTCTTCACCCCGACTGAGATTGAAGCTTTCAAGATGATTGAGTTAGCTCGAATACAAAACAAGTATCTCACAAGTGAAAATATTTTGTTGAAGGAGCATATCGTCGCACTCAAGGGCATCATTCGCAAGTTGGAAGATCTCTTATGCTCGATGTGCGACTATCCACCATCACCACCATCTTCTACGTCTCTGAAGAAATACACTTAATCACATGGGTATGGGCACTCCCCTTGGCAACTGCCAAGCTTGGGAGAGGTGCCCCGGTATCGTATCATCATCACACTCCTATCTTTACCGTTTTTCTTAGTTTGATCCTTTTGGTAATATCTTGATCTAGTAGAATAAAGTTTTAGTATGATCTAGTTTTGAGTTTTGCTTTATGATCCTTCTTTGTAATTGAGTCAGTGAGCTATATAATAAAGATTAGTGTTGAGTCAAAGGCTTGATTATCTTGCTATGATCTTGGGTGATTAATAAGAAAAAGAAATATGTAAAAAGAAATAAAGAGATCATATTTATCTTATGGATAGTAATGACTTCACATATAAAGAGTATGATGATTAAAAGTTGTTGAGAGTTGACAAACATAGTTTTGGTCATCGTTGCAATTAATAGGAAGTAATAAAGAAAGAGAGGCTTCACATATAAATATACTATCTTGGACATCTTTTATGATTGTGAGCACTCATTAAAATACGACATGCTAAAGAGTTGATGTTGGACAAGGAAGACAACGTAATGGCTTATGTTTTCTTATATCTGAAATAAAGTATATTGTCATGGATCATCCAACATGTTGAGTTTGCATTTCCCCCTCATGCTAGCCAATTCTTTGCACCAAGTAGAGATACTACTCCTGCTTCCAAATACCCTTAAACCCAGTTTTGCCATGAGAGTACACCATATCTACCTATGGATTGAGTAAGATCCTTAAGTAAGTTGTCATTGTGCAAGCAATAAAAATTGCTCTCTAAATATGTATGATTTATTAGTGTGGGAGAAAATAAGCTTTATACGATCTTGTGAAGTAGAAGTAAAAAAAGCGACGGACTGCATAATAACGGTCTATATCACAAGTGGCAATATAAAGTGACGTTCTTTTGCATTAAGATCTTGTGCATCCACCCTTAAAAGCACATGACAACCTCTGCTTCCCTCTGTGAAGGGCCTATCTTTTACTTTTATCTTCTACCTTATGCAAGAGTCATGGTGATCTTCACCTTTCCTTTTACATTTTATCCTTTGGCAAGCACATTGTGTTGGAACAATCCTGATATATATATATATATATATATATATATATATATATATATATATATATATATATATATATATATATATATATATATATCAATTGGATGTGAGTTAGCATGAACTATTATTGTTGACATTTACCCTTGAGGTAAGAGGTTGGGAGGCAACACCATAAGCCCATGTCTTTCTCTGTGTCCGATTAAAACTCCGTAACCACAAGTATTGCGTGAGTGTTAGCAATTGTGAAAGACTAAATGATGGTTGAGTATGTCGACTTGCTGAAAAGCTCTTACATAGACTCTTTCCGAGGTTATGATAAATTGCAATTGCTTCAATGACTAAGATTATAGTTTGTTAGTTTTCAATAAAGTTTCTGATTCATACATGACATTGTGAATAGATTGTTACTTTATCATAAGAATTCATATGACAATATGCATATATGTTGCTGTTATAAGAAATATCATGATGCCCTCATGTCCGTATTTTATTTTATCGACACCTCTATCTCTAAACATGTGGACATATTTTTCAATTTTGGCTTTCGCTTGAGGACAAGCGAGGTCTAAGCTTGGGGGAGTTGATATGTCCATTTTGCATCATGCTTTGATATTGATATTTATCGCATTATGGGCTGTTATTACACATTATGTCACAATACTTATGCCTTTTCTCTCTTATTTTACAAGGTTTACATGAAGAGGGAGAATGCCAGCAGCTGGAATTCTGGGCTGGAAAAGGAGCAAATATTAGAGACCTATTGTGCGCAACTCCAAAAGTCCTGAAACTCCACGGAAGTCACTTTCAGAAATTATAAAAAATACTGAGCGAAGAAAATACCAGAGGGGGCCCACACCCTGGCCACGAGGATGGGGGCGTGCCCTACCCACCTGGGCGCGCCCCCTGCCTCGTGGGCCCCCTGGCAGGCCTCCGATGTCCATCTTCTGCTATATGAAGTCTTTTACCCTGGAAAAAATCATAAGCAAGCTTGCGGGACGAAACTCCACCGCCACGAGGCGGAACCTTGGCGGAACCAATCTAGGGCTACGGCGGAGCTGTTCTGCCGGGGAAACTTCCCTCTGGGAGGGGGAAATCATCGCCATCGTCATCACCAATGATCCTCCCATCGGTAAAGGGTCAATCTTCATCAACATCTTCACAAGTACCATCTCCTCTCAAACCCTAGTTCATCTCTTGTATCCAATCTTTGTTCCAAAGCCTCAGATTGGTACCTGTAGGTTGCTACTAGTGTTGATGACTCCTTGTAGTTGGTGCTAGTTGGTTTATTTGGTGGAAGATTATATGTTCAGATCCTTAATGCATATTAATACCCCTCTGATTATGAACATGAATATGATTTGTGAGTAGTTACGTTTGTTCCTGAGGACATGGGAGAAGTCTTGCTATTAGTAGTCATGTGAATTTGGTATTCGTTTGATATTTTGATGAGATGTATGTTGTCTCTCCTCTAGTGGTGTCATGTGAACGTCGACTACATGACACTTCACCATTATTTGGGCCTAGAGGAAGGCATTGGGAAGTAATAAGTAGATGATGGGTTGCTAGAGTGACAAAAGCTTAAACCCCAGTTTATGCGTTGCTTCGTAAGGGGCTGATTTGGATCCATATGTTTCATGCTATGGTTAGGTTCACCTTAATACTTCTTTTGTAGTTGCGGATGCTTGCAATAGGAGTTAATCATAAGTGGGATGCTTGTCCAGGTAAGGGCAGCACCCAAGCACCGGTCCACCCACATATCAAATTATCAAAGTACCGAACGCGAATCATATGAGCATGATGAAAACTAGCTTGACGATAATTTCCATGTGTCCTTGGGAGCGTTTTCCTTTATATAAGAAATTGTCCAGGCTTATCCTTTGCTACAAAAAGGATTGGGCCACCTTGCTGCACCTTATTTACTTTTGTTACTTGTTGCTCGTTACCAAATACCTTACCCCAAAACTATCTGTTACCGATAATTTCAGTGCTTGCAGAGAATACCTTACTGAAAACTGCTTGCCATTTCCTTCTGCTCCTTGTTGGGTTCGACACTCTTACGTATCAAAAGGACTACGATAGATCCCCTACACTTGTGGGTCATCAATGGTGGGCGAGGGAGATAAGATGCATAATGCTACACAATGTACTGTACAAAACGTTCTTATATTATGGGACGGAGGGAGTAGCGGTTAATGTAAGTACATTGATAGACGACGTTCAGTCCTTACAAGAGGACTGCAGAGGTAAACCTCTTCAAAAGCATTGGGTTGATTCTAAATTTATGTAAGAGTCCATACGGATCTTATAATGTCCACCAAATGGACGATAACGAGGCTAACATGTGCAGTGATGCTACATAATCAAACAGCTATGAAAGTAAGTATGGTCATACAGGGCAAGAGGTACTCACAAGAGCAACGCAGTGTGCAGTATAGTTGCGAGATTCTGTGGTCCCTTGAGAATGAATGTTCTTCTGCTAACAGTTTTCGTACAAGTGATACGTTAAGGCAAATGCAGAAATGTAGTTCAAATTGTGATGTGATATCACAGATAGTACCTTACGCTGTAGCCGAGACCAATGTGTAACAAGATTATTCCAGTCACCGTCGGATAAATGTAGCACCAGAGACTTTACAGAAATTTCGTTTAGAGGCTTTCCATCAAAGTGCGCTTGCCTCAGTTAGGAACCATACTTCATCAATGAGTGCTTGAAAAGCGCAACCAACCCTTGCTCGTCTTCACAATCCAGTTTAGTCCTCGCCTATTTAAAAGAATGAAATATTGTGTCTTCTGTTAGTAGAAACATATGCAGCAATGACCATGAATAACATTAGTACATTACTTACGCGTAAGTTGCGGAGGAAGACTGGAAATTGTTCTGTGTCTACGGTATAATCTTTCCATGAAGGAAAGATGCGCACAAAGTTCCTGACAACAATATAAGCTTTTTCTTCTAAACTAGGAAGAAATGGAACAGGGGTCCTATTTGCTGCAGTTGGGGCTCTCTCTGGTTCAAAAAGGGATTTGGCAACTGGATTTGGTGTACTCTTTGCTGGAATGGGGGTATTGCGTTGTAGAGCTGGTGCTATGTCATCTGGCATAATCATAATGTTTGTTGCAGTTAGGGGTCTGCTGAGTTGGGGCATCAGAAATGACCAGTGTAGTAGGGCTAGAGTCTGCTAGAGTTGGGGTGTTTTGTGGGTCAGGTGATATTGCAACTACACCTAATGGGCTATTTGATTTATCAGGTGCCACTACCTTTTCCAAATACTTTGCTTGTGCTCCTCCACGATCAGCAATCGCCCTCTTCCTTTTGAACGTCTGATACACAAGAACATCATTTGAATGGATAAATATGGTATGATGACAGATGGAATATGTACTGAAAATGGATAGGCAGGGTGTATTCACATACACGATGTGTAAACTAAGCTAATGGTAGTTCAACAAAGTAGAAGCAATGGAAAGCATCAGTTGCAAGATATGTGCGACAAATATAACCTTGGAAAGTTAGAGCAAGCACCTTGATGGGTGAATAAGATAGGGCATCTTCCTCTGACTCCTCCACTAGGGAGCAACATTGACTTAGGTCTCCCTCTAGCTCAGAATCGCTGTTAGGATCATATTCTGAGCATGAATCTGTAGGTGGAGAGCGTTTGCATTGCATTGCATCCAGACTTGATTTCAGTCCCTTAATGCCAAGTTTGACAGCCATGGTATTGTTCTGCTTTATTCTTTTCATGCGCGCAAGCTCATAATCATTATGATGTTGTTCAGAATATGAGATTCATGAAAACATAAAAAGTAGTCAGATTATCTATGGAATGCATTGCGGATTCAACTCGAAGAGTGTCTCCCTATAAACCCATGCATATGCAAAGTTCACCCCCCAACCGTGCTGACCAGACCACATACAAAAATACAAACCCCTTATGTATCTATAACAGGCAGACACACATTTCAAAACTGAAGTAGGAACATTAGAATCATATGAAATTCGTATTTGAACAAATAAACTAAGGAATTATGAGTGGCATAATGTTTAGCTTCAAGGGTGGAGTGTTGGTAGTGCGACACAAAGCAAGTAGGAAGATTGTATTCCATGTAAAAGATCGAAGCCTATGTAAAAGCTGAAATGACACTTTCTTTCTATACAATACAGTGTTCGTTGCCCACACATGATGGAAGAGATCACATAGAGAAATACTATTCACTCATGTCTACGGTTGCAGTATTTAGAAATAGGGTGGTCCACCCTAAAAGAATATTGACAACAAATATGACAAGGCAAGCATAGATGTAGTGAATCAATCATTTACTTATGAGCTTACTAGGACAAGTATGCAGAATTGTAACTGCAGTAAGAGACCGTCCAAAATCTGAATCAAGAAGTTTGTCTAGCACTTATTGTTTGCAACTAATCGACGTGAATAATTGGATATTATATCGAATGACTAAGAAATACAAGTAAAATTGTCAACAAACCTGGCTTGCAGTAGTAATCTGGGTCAATGTCACTACGACCAACAATCCAAAATGACTAGTGTCTGTTCCTAGGGCCGGAATTTTGAAAACCCTGTGAACTTTACATGTACTACAGATTACCGAAATACATCTGAACCATTAAGTGTAGGTAGCACTGAGCACACAACAAACCCTAATGACAGTCCTGCCTAATGAGTAATGAATCAATTAGAAAATGGGTGATGAGGAGTGGCTACTGAGTGTTGAGGACTTATCTCAGGATAAATCGGGTTGGCTTAGTGGGTGCTGCACGCCTGAGCCCTGAACGGACTGGGAAGGTAGGCACGGCGGCACGCCCGGGCAGCGGTGACGCTGTTGGGCGAGCGGCTCCTGACCTCCTGTTAGTCCGGCGTCTCTTCCTAGAGTCATGCCGTCCGGAGACGGCAAGTCACCGGCGAGGCAGGCGGCTGGGGGCGAGTAGAGATCGGAAGCGCGCAGCAGAACAGAGGGGAATCGGGGCCTGGGACGACCCAAAATCCCAAGGTGGGCCGGCCCACCGTGGGCACCCTGTAGAGATACACACCCAAGCGGCGAACATGCGTTTTCGAAACTAATTTGGGAACATTTAGCTGACCAATTAAACAAATCTGTTTTAATAATATCATATTCGTATTTGAACAACTAAGCTTGTTTAGCTTGATGGGTCGAGCAGTGCTATTATGACACGAAGCACGTATTCTGATCGTATAGTATTCATAAAAGGGGGAAACCGGAGAAATGATATTTAGCAGCCATTGTTTGCTTCGAACTAAGAACTAAATTCTAAGAGCTGAAAAGAAAGTAGAGTAACCAAGTTAAGATCTATTTTCTGGTTGAGATAAAAAAGTTGAGGAGATATGAAGTACCACCTCTCTTGCGGCGCCGTGTAGGCATCGGGGGTGTGATGGCTGTCGGTGGCGTTGAAGCAGATCTGCGACGATAGACGGGTGCATCGGGGGATAAGTCCCGTTGCGGTGGAAGAGAAGGTCATGTGAGCGGCCCCGGCAAAGAGGACGACGACGACGATGAAGCAAGAGGACGTGATGCAAGGCTCTTGGTCCATCGCCGTGGATGAGAAACGTCCATCTCTAGCAGTGGACGACGCGGTCTTGGTAGGCGCTCTGGCATGGTGGAGGACGGTGGCGATGGATGTGGTGGAGGATGGCGGCAATGGATGTGGTGGAGGACGGCGGCGATGGATGGGGTGGCGGACGGAGGCTGGTGTGGGGATGGTGTTCTAGCGCGGACGGTATGTGAATGGGAAAATGGAGGGAGAGGTATGGGGAACCATGTTTTGGGACGTGCCTGTCTGAAATATGGGAAAGTTACGAACTTAGCCCCCGTTTAAAATTTGGACGTCTCGTCGGTTGGGGATACAACGGTAATCTCGCATCTCGCCAATATTTGCCCAGAGCGATTTCGGGCGAGGAGAGGGTGGTTGGCACCCATGGTTGGCGCCCACAGTGTATGAACAGGGCTGACAGGTAGGGCGGTTGTGTCACGTCTGAGTGAAGTTACAAACCTGCCCCTATTGAAAATATTTGCCTACATCGATTTCGGCCGAGTCAAGTTTGTTTTTTCGCCCACCGTGTATGAATGGGGAAATGGAGGGAGAAATAGAGATCTTTCGGACGAGCTTGAATCAAATGTGTTTTGTCACCCACCGTGTCGGAATGGGCTCAGAGGCGGTCGTGTCACATCTAATAGAAGTTACTATCCTACCCCTATTTAGAGCAGTGGAAATCGGGCCGATGAATTGTCCGTGTAATGGATAGACAGTAATTTCCATCTCCCAAACAATTGGCTTCGGGCAGCCGACGTGGGAGTGGACATTTTGCCGCTTCTTTCGAATTTCAGGACAATAAGCGTCCACGTTTACCCTGGCAACTAAATTTGAATCCATTTTGTATTCCTATACGAATCTTTATAAATCATTCTATGTGTTTTTATATATCTTCAAAAGGACGACAAAGATGTATTCCACTGTCATATATGAATATGGCTTACAAATGCCAATACTCAAATTCAGAAGCTAGAATCCAGTTTAAGGTGAATTCGAATATTTGGAACACTTCATGTCCAACTCAAATGTCACACGCAGCATAATGTGTACTCCCATTTAGATATGCACACAAGCGATGTATCAAGATTCAAATACCGAGTCAATCAACCAAGAATGTACAGAACTAACAGACATATAAACACTTATAGAGTATGTGGATCAATAATATCAACTAACATACATAAGCCGGGCCACTGTACTTTTCTTTGCTACAACAGCATCCTTTTTTTAGCCAAGATACTACAACATCTTGGCTCTTTCCGATGCGTGCCACTTATGGTCCATCTATACTACTATTATTGTTGAATGCACATTCAGCCCGATTGGCATATTTGTAGGTCTGGCATAGCAATCAAAATGAAATGTCTCCGAGTCTTATCAACTAATACAAACTTGTGCTCAAATAAAATTACAAACCAGAAAACAAAAAACAAAAAACAATTATTACATGATCTCTAAAACAAATGGTTTGATTGATTACATGAACAAACAACACAAAGGTTATTCAACGATGGAAAGAACATTTCACCTATGATTTACCAGGTGGGAATTTAATTTCCTTTTTTCCTTCAGGATCTTAACAATGTGGTCAGTCTCAGCTTGCTCCATTTTGAAATCCACCAAATATTTAATGGTTGTCTTGAGTACTACTACTGGTTGTGTTGTTTGCTTCCTCAACATGTCAACTTCATATTTAAGTGCAGAAGCAGAATCTCTTTCTACCACTAGTTTAGCCTCTAGAGCATCAGCAGCTGGCAATTCATAATGCACGATTGGGCCGGTGCCACTGTTGTGGGATGATACAACGTCCATGGGGACCTCACTCTTTGATCTTGGGCTAACCTGTTTTGCCATTAAAGTTCCGATTGGATTCAGAAAAGTTGAAGTTAGCAAAACATCTCAATTGGGAGTTATAACAGCAAACCAGTTAAACAAACAAGGAATTAAAGAGTTTCAATTCGATGCTGAAAAGTAGTTATTAACATCATTGTAACTCGTTGTTGCAGCAGCAAAGCAGTTAAACAAACAAGTAGCTATTTAAGTTCAGGCAAACAGGTAATTCTTAACAATAAGTATCAAACACATAGATAGGCGCAGTCTATAATAGGATTAACAGGCTGTGGCATTATGTAATCAGTAGCAAACTAAATTAAGCCAAGCAACGTAATTGAACAATTTTGCAATAAGTGGCTAACTAAAATTCTGAGAAGCAGGTAACTGAACTTATGCTAGTTCTTTGTAGAGGCACACTGCAACTTCTTTTTCACTTACAAGGTTGTACGAAGGAGTCCATGGCATCAATTGCTTGGATACGCAACCCCAATACTTCTTTCTTCCCACACTGCATTGGTAAGTCGAATGGTTAATCTGGTAAGATGGTGCGTCCTTGATATGTTATATGAGGATGTGTAGTCAGACTAGTTGTAGCCACACACATCACACTGGCTTTTACTGTATATTTCATGTGATTACTTTTGGCATATCGAGATCTAAGAAATCCACAATAGGATGAAAAGGCTGACATCCTTCGCATTATTGGCGAACTCAGTTCATAGAAACAAGCGATTCAACCATTCTGTGGGTAAATCAAAAGTGTCGCTGGAATATTTTTCACTACCCCTATCATACACGTAAAAAGGGGCGACCCCACCATAGGGGCTGGTATGGGCGGCCGCCTTGGGTGGCTCGAAAGTGTGCACCTAGTTTGAGTCGTCCAGGTTGGCCCAGTCTAGTTTTGTTCGTCCCAACACACGAGCAGGCAATGTAAAAAATGAAGAATTTTTTTCAATTTGGATAGGCCAATAACATAAGTGCAAGCCAGGCCCTATAGCAGGCTCGCGGCCCAAACGAGTGCCTCCCATATCGATCGACAGCAGGAAAAATCCCAATTCATCCGCTCCAGCCTCAGGTCAGGTTCGCTCCTAACCTAGCCGCCGCTGGACAGACCGACACAGCATTTCCTCGCGCCCTCGTTAGAGGGCGTTCGCCGGGCTTCAAGCGAACGGAAGGACAAGAAGATGAAGATGCAACCCTGGGTGTAGCCTGCGTGGGAGGCAGCGGCGGCAACATGGGTGAGGGAGTCCTGGACTAAGGGGTCCTCGGGCATCCGACCTATTATCGGTGGGCCGGACTGATGGGCTGTGAAGACATGAAGGCCGAAGACTGTACCCGTGTCCGGATTGGACTCTACTTGGCGTGAAATGTAAGCTTGGTGACCAATTATGAAGATTCCTTCTTATGTAACCGACTCTATGTAACCCTAGATCTCTCCGGTGTCTATATAAACCGGAGGGCATAGTCCGAATAGGATATAGACTCATTACCATAGTCATACCGGCTAGGCCTCTAGGGTTTTAGCCATTACGATCTCGTGGTAGATCAACTCTTGTAATACTCATATTCATCAAGATCAATCAAGCAGGAAGTAGGGTATTACCTCCATAGAGAGGGCCCAAACCTGGGTAAACATCGTGTCCCCCGTCTCCTGTTACCATCGATCCTAGACGCACAGTTCGGGACCCCCTACCTGAGAGCCGCCGGTTTTGACACCGACATTGGTGCTTTGATTGAGAGTTCCATTGTGCCGTCGACGAAAGGATCGATGGCTCGCCTTGTACTTAAAGACAACATCACCTCTGGGGGAGTCCTGGCCCTAGGCCAGTTCCTCCGGCTGGGCGGCTTCACCATGATCGCCCGTTTGGCCGTTGAGCCGACGATGACCTCTCGGGCCATCGAAAACCCCCTTCGCATCAACCTCGAACACTCCAAGCAGATGGATCCGGCAGAGTTCTCGTCCTTAAACGAGCTCCTGGATCGCATCGCCACTTTGGGAATCACCACAGATTATGATCAGATCAGACCTAAAACCGATCAAGGAGAAATCAGAACTCCACCGGTCACCCATCAGATAGCAGTAGTCGAGGAGCAGGACGGCGAGTCTTCTTCTATGTCGAAGATAGACTATATCCGGATTGCCGATCAGGAACAACCGGATACCCACTAGATAAAGGATCCAGCCAGCCTTCCGAACATAGAATCGGACGGCCATCCTAAACAATCAGAAGATACTCCGGGGCCCGAACTGTTGAGTCTGGAGTCTCTCCAAACTCCGGATAATCGGTCAGGTCAGGGTTCGGATTTAATTCCACCCACCCACCCGGACATAAACGCTCTCATGAGCATAAAACAGCAGTCTCAGGAAATGGTCCACCACTTCTGGGCCAGATTCCTCCTTGTCAAGGACAAGGTAAAGGATTGCCGTGAGCCCGTGACGAGGACGCAATATCAGTGTTCTGCAAAAATTGCACGGACGAAGGAATCCTCAACGCCATCAATCGCCGCCTCATACTGAAATTTGCTGACTTAGCAACCATCGTACAAAAGTATTGTGCAATGGAAAGCGCCTGGAAAACTCAGGCAGCTCATTGGGAACCACCAGCCGCTACCCGGCCCCACGTCCGAACAAAAAGGACGCACCCTCTCGGGACGTCTGAACCAACAGCAAAGAAATCAAAACCCATTATGGGGCGCGGAACCGTTCTCGAAGGATGGCTCGATGGGCCATGCAAAATACACTCAACACCGGATAACGCTCCAACCCACAGCCTTAGAGCATGCTGGATACTCCGGCAAGTGGCCAAGAGCGGCGAGGACATCCTCACCAAGAATACACTAGAACAACACCCCCTAGAAAACGACAGCCCCGTAGTACTGACGATCTTAGAGACATTCGCCTCAAACAATGGGCGCAAAAGGGCACTCCCCGAGCTCGCCGAAGTCTACCAAATCGCGGCAATAAACCCTTGGAACGACACGGCCATAACTTTCAACGCCAGTGACAAACCAAAATACAGGACAGTCCGAGCACCAGCCGCCTTGGTCCTCAACCCAATTATGGACGGCTTTCGGCTCACCAAGGTTCTCATGGACGGCGGCAGCGGATTAAACCTCATCTATGAAGATACTCTCCACAAAATGGAAAAAACAGGAGTCGCATCGAGAAAAGCAATACGACCTTCTGAGGAATCATTCCCAGTCGGGAAGCGCGGTGTGCGGGAAAAATCACACTTGACGTAGTATTCGGCACGCTGGAGAATTACCGGTCCGAAGAGATAACCTTCCAAGTGGCCCCTTTCAACAGCGGATATCACGCCCTCTTAGGGCGAGATGCATTTACACGCTTCCAAGCTATACCTCATTACGGTTACATGAAACTCAAGATGCCCGGGCCCAATGGCATAATCATTCTAGCCTGTAATCCGTACATAGCACTCCGTGCCGAAAACAAAACCGCATCCCTAGCCCTCGAGGCATTATCTCAGGCCCTCGCGGCCGAAGAATTAACCGTACTGCACTCCAGGGTGGACAGGGACGACGTGATCCTAGACAAACGACCCAAATCCACCTCCTTCAAACCGGCAAAAGAAATAGTCAGATTCCAAGTCCACCCAACGGACCCCAAGAAGACAGCATCCATTGGAGCACAACTAGACTCAACTGTCGATGCCGCGCTACGAGAGTTCCTACGCGAGAACTGGGATATATTCGCCTGGCACCCTTCTGATATGCCAGGAATCCCACGCGAATTGGCGGAACACAGCCTCAATATATTGAAGGGATATAAACCGGTCAAGCAAACACTGCGGCGTTTTTCCGAACCTAAACGTCAAGCTATGGGGGAGGAGCTAGCCAAGCTAATCGAAGCCGGATTCATTAGAGAAATAAAGCACCTGGACTGGCTAGCAAACCTGGTGATGGTGCTAAAGAAGGATAAATCCTGGCGCCTCTGCGTCGATTTTAAATACCTCAACAACGCCTGCCCTAAAGATCCCTTCCCCTTACCCCGCCTCGACCAGATCATTGACGCTACCGCAGGACATGACTCATTATGCTTCCTCGTCGCATACTCCGGATACCATCAAATCAAAATGAAGGAATCCGATCAGGCCGCAACGGCATTCATCACCCCATACGGGCCCTTCTGCTTCAACACTATGCCCATCGGGCTCAAAAACGCCGGCGCCACTTACCAACGCATGATTCAAACATGCTTGGAGAAACAGATCGGCAAGACAGTCGAAGCATATGTGGATGACGTCATCATCAAAACTAGGCACGTAGAGTCACTAATAGACGATTTACGCCTCACATTCGACAACCTCCGTGTGTATGAAATCAAGCTCAATCCGTAAAAATGTGTTTTCGGCGTCCCGGCCGGAAAGTTACTAGGCTTCATCGTTTCCAACAGAGGAATTGAGGCAAATCCAGCCAAAATCCGAGCTCTATCACAGTTGACCATGCAAACAGACCTTAAACAGGTCCAAAAGCTCGTGGGATGCGTGGCAGCGTTAAGCCACTTTATCTCTAGATTGGAAGAAAAAGCCTTGCCACTCTACCGCCTTCTCCGACGTACCGACCACTTCGAGTGGACGGACGCGGCAACGGCCGGGCTCGAGGAAATAAAGGCCCTCCTAGCAAAAAATCCAATCTTGGCCGCGCCGAACATCGGCGAACCTATGTTATTATACATATCGGCAACACACCAGGTGGTGAGCGCCGTGCTCGTCATCGAGCGAGAACAGGACGGACACAAATTCCCACTTCAGAAGCCAGTATACTACGTGTCCACTGTCCTCACACCATGCAAATCCACGTACCCTCACTATCAAAAGATAGCATATGCAGTCTTCATGGCATCTCGAAAATTACGACACTACTTTCAGGAGTGTTCGATCACGGTGGCTTCCGAGGTCCCCCTCAATGATATAATAAACAACCGAGACGCCACGGGCCGGATTGCCAAATGGTCCATTGAGCCCTTCCGTTCGACATCACGTACAAACAACGTCGAGCTATTAAATCCCAAGTACTGGCTGACTTCGTCACCGAATGGACAGAGGCCGAACTCCCTAAAGAGTACGGCGCGTATTCCAACTGGGTCATGCATTTTGATGGCTCCAAAATGTTGGCGGGGCTAGGAGCGGGCGTCGTATTAACGTCCCCCACGGGGGATATCGTCCAATACGTACTCCAAATATTATACACAGACTACAACAACACTGCCGAATACGAGGCCTTGTTACATGGCCTTCGAATGGCCGTATCAATGGGCATACAACGCCTGGAGGTGCACAGGGACTCAAACCTCGCAATATCCCAAATTAATGGTGACTTTGATGCCAAAGATCCAAAGATGGCAGCTTACCGCAACGCCGTCTTAAAGATGTTGGCTCGGTTCGAGGGGCTCAAATTCCATCACGTCGCCCGCGAAAGTAACCAGGCGGCAGACGTCCTCGCTCGCATCGGCGGTAAGCGCGACCCAGTCCCACCCAACATCTTCCTGGAAAGGCTCTTTAAGCCATTCGTGGTGTGGCAAGGGGGAGACGGCAACGACAGTCCAGCTTCGAACACAAACATAGATGGCGAACACACCAATATGATCGGAGGCTCAGCCACCAAAATAACACCATCGGCCCACCTCATCATGGAAACCATTGCCCCGTGGACCGAACCATTCTTGGTCTACCTTAATGGGAAGGAGCTCCTAGAAGATTAGAATGAGGCTCGCCAAATTGTCCGGTGTTCGAAGGCCTATAAAGTTCACGAAGGAGAGCTCTACAAGAAAAGTACTACCGGAGTCCTTCAAAGGTGTATATCCAAGGAGGAGGGGCGGCAGCTTTTTCCAGAAACTCATGCCGGTCTCGGTGGACACCACGCCGCAGCCCGGGCACTTGTCAGGAAGACCTTCTGTACAGGATTTTATTGGCCCACGGCCCGAGCAGACACACAGGACCTCGTCCAGCGTCGCATTGGATGCCAACTCTTCGCCAACCAAAGCCATATGCCCCCAGCCGCCCTACATACAATCCCCATTACATGGCCCTTCACTGTCTGGGGCTTGGACATGGTTGGACCCCTTAAAGGGGGAAGCCACAAGAAAAAATATTTGTTGGTCATGGTGGATAAATTCACCAAGTGGATAGAGGCTAGACCAGTTAAAATGGCCGAATCCGGACTGGTGATTGCATTTATATCAGATGTGGTGCTCCGTTATGGTGTCCCACACAGCATCATCACCGACAAGGGTTCCAATTTCACAGCTGATGAGGTGAAAACCTGGTGTGCTAATCTGGGCATCAAGCTCAATTACGCCTCTGTCTACCACCCGCAAACAAACGGTCAAGTCGAACGAGCCAATGGTCTCATTATGAGCGGCATTAAACCCAGACTAGTGCAGTCTTTGAAAGAATCAGACAAGGCTGTGGACCACGCCCAATAGCACTACCGGATACACACCCTTCTTTATAGTGTACGGCGCAGATGCTGTGTTACCCTGCGACATTATTCATGACTCACCTCGAGTGCGCATGTACGAAGAGAGAGAAGCCGAGCTTGATCGGAAGGACAGCTTAGATGCCCTGGAAGAGGAGCGCGACGTTGCAAAAGCCCGTTCCGCATTTTATCAACAGCGGGCCCGAAGATATCAAAGCAGAGAAGTACGGGCCAAGACTTATAATGTTGGCGAACTAGTCCTACGCTTGCCGGAGAAGAAAAAGGACAAACTCAAGCCCAAGTGGGAGGGTCCCTTCATCATCGACGAAGTTCTCACCGGAGGAGCGTACCGCCTGCGTGACGCCTCAGACAATCACTTAGAGCCGAACCCATGGAACGCGGCCAAACTCTGAAGATTCTATGCCTAGCGCCGAAATCATTGTTCGTCTCCTTCTCCCTACTATATACCTTATTTCTCTCTCCTTTCTTTGTTTTCCTTTCTCTTCCTTTTTTTAGCATTTAAAGCTTTTGCGCGGTTCAACCACACACTTGTGACACATACATCTTTAAATATGTACGTTCATTACACCTGGGGGCTTCTTTAACAGAAGCTTGTTAATATTATTTTTCAAGCATCAAGCTCACCACACATACGCGTTTTTCCCGTATGTCTTTTCTTCACCATTATATGCATCGATATGACTTAAATTTTGGCCAAGCTGGGTTGCCTGGCTCCTGTGCTTACCCCTATGTTCCCGATTGTTCGGCTAGGTGGTAAAGGGAGCACCTCTGCAATTGTTACTGCCGGGTCATCCAGATGTGTACCTCAGACTGGGTGAAGCCGAAAGCTAGTGTTCTTAAGGAAATATTCGGTCGGTGGATGAAAAACGTTTTTTTGCACTCGCTCTATTGTGAACCCCCAGAAGTTATACACACTGTGATCTTCACATCACAATTCGGACATGTCTACTAATGCATGCACACCCAGGGAAAGGAACCCTTAATGGAACTATACTCCCTAGAAGATGTTTCTTACAATCTCAATGTAATATAACATAACTAGCCAGATACAACTTGTCTGTTCAAGAAACTATGACCCCTACGCTTAGTTTTCCATGCATACCCCGGCCTATTCGGCCGCGACGGTATTCGGAAACACTCCGCACCTTCGGGTCTGGAGGTTGAAGCGAAAAGGTCTGCCATGACAAATGATATACAATTCAGCTAGAATTCCACATGGTGAGGAAAGTACATAGTCACTTGGACTCAAACACTTCCCCCTCTATACCATCTAACAGGCAGTCTAACTTACAATCCTATTGGGAGTATTTGGCGGCCACCTCTACTTGGTCATATACTAAACTAACGGGAATTTCTTCCCCATTCAGCCCTAGCGGTCCAACCCGGGCCATGTGATTAGGATCCAGCTTGGTATATCGCATTTTCACCATGGCCCAGGCCTCTCGCGCACCATCTCGGTAGGCCGATATCTTCCATAATCGGACACGCCGTCGCGCTCCCTTGAACAGCTCTACAAGCTCATCCATACTTCCTGGAGGGGAGGCGGATGGCCATACGGCCTTGGCAACACTCCGCATGGCCAGCCGAGCATGCTCGTGCACTTGCGACAGTCTTTGCAGCAGATCACTTGATGATCCGGACACCTCCTCTTCAGGACGGCCCGTCAATATACCTACAAACATAACTATATCAGTACAATTTATTTCCGAACTACAAAAAAACAGTTCGGATACACACTGAATATGCCACCCCGCAGCTTCTTGTTCTCCTTCACGGAGTCGACTAGCTGGGCCCGCACATCTTTCAACTCTTCACCCAACTTAGTGTTGGAATCCTGTAGCTTTTTTTCTCGTCCCTGACGCGAGTCAGCACACGCTCGCCCGCGGCATGTTGCCTCTTTGCCTCTCTCTCTCCCTCTTGGGCGATCTTCAACTTCTTTTCAAGTTGATTAGGCGACCCTATTATGCGATCAGTGGCAGTATTAGCACAACTGGTATACAATTATTGTTCCTCGATGGAGGGGAACGTTACCTGAGGACGGCTTCTTGAAGTTTCCCAGTTCAGTGGTAGCAGCATTTAGCTGCGCCAGACACTGCTCCAGCTCTTGAGCTAGCAGGCCATTCTTCTCCGTAAGGACCTGGTCATACAATGATCCTTAAATCAATTGTGCCAACCGCTTTCAGTCTCGGGGGCTACGGGCATATAGTCATCCTTTTTTGTACAAAGAAAACTTACCTGCACATCCGCCAAATATTGCTTCGTGGCTCTTCTAAGCCCATCTCGAGCAGCTCGGATATATGTGTCGCCCGAGTTAAAGGCATTGAATGCCTCCTCCGAGAACTTGGGGTCTCGTAAGACCGCCCTGCAGCGCCGATGATTCATGGCGCTCTCTATCTCCAAGTTGGTAACAGACATATTTTCCGAACCCTCGGCCGCTGAACAGTCCAGCATTGTTCCCACACTGGCTCTAGTCTCTCCCACTGGATCTAAATCCTGGTTGACGGGAGCACGACCGGTCGGGCCCCCGGACACAGTTCGGCAAACCTTTTTCCTGTAATCAAACAAACGCACAGGTCACAGTTGGATGCGGCCGCTGACAAATCATATTTACCCATACCTCCTCGATGAAGGCCTGGTTGTGTCTTCACTGGCCTTCCTCTTCGAAGGCCTGCCCGGCACAGGAACAGATCTCTTCGGAACCGTCGAACGCCTCCCCTATAGAGCATGATACAGTGCGGTGGGTGAGGCAGAATAAAAGCACTCTCTCAGAGAAGGTGTCTCTTGATTACTTACCTGGGCAGCAGGAAGAAGGCCAGGATAGTTGGCGATGATGGCCACTTCTGTGCCATCATAGCTCATCTGGTAAAACACTCCCTTGGCGAGCACCACGAATATATCCGGATCCTCCTCAAATCCAGGATCAAGGTCCCGGTCATGGTTCTCCGGTTGTGGGGCGGGACTATGAAGTCCTTCGGTGACCTTTCGCCAGTGCTGTCATAACAGATGGATTTGAAATTTATCAAAAGGAATCCGGCAAGGGAAGGAATGAAACAAAGGGATGGAAGCCTACCTAACTGGGAGGATAATACATAGAATACCCATCTCTGCGCTTAATGCGAAGAAATTCCTCTTCCTCCCCTTTAAACAGCTCGGCCAATATATTGGCCAGAGCGGCGGGAGTGTCCGGACCTTTCCGGCCACATCGGGAGGCATCATCCTCTCCATTGTAGTGCCACATTGGTAGCCCTCTGTATTGTAGCGGCTGAACCCCAACGCACGAGCAGGCAATGTAAAAAATGAAGAATTTTTTTTCAATTTGGATAGGCCAATAACATAAGTGCAAGCCAGGCCCTATAGCAGGCTCGCGGCCCAAACGAGGGCCTCCCATATCGATCGATAGCAGGAAAAATCCCAATTCATCCGCTCCAGCCTCCAGTCTGGTTCGCTCCTAACCTAGCCTCTGCTAGACAGACCGGCACAGCACTTCCTCGCGCCCTCGTTGGAGGGCGGTCGCCAGGCTTCAAGCGAACGGAAGGACAAGAAGATGAAGATCCAACCCTGGGTGTAGCCTGCATGGGAGGCAGCGGCGGCAGCACGGGCGAGGGAGTCCTGGACTAAGGGGTCCTCGGGCAACCGACCTATTATCGGTGGGCCGGACTGATGGACTGTGAAGACATGAAGGCCGAAGACTGTACCCGTGTCCGGATTGGACTCTACTTGACGTGAAAGGCAAGCTTGGCGACCAATTATGAAGATTCCTTCTTATGTAACCGACTCTATGTAACCCTAGATCTCTCCAGTGTCTATATAAACCGGAGGGCATAGTCCAAATAGGATATAGACTCATTACCATAGTCATACCGGCTAGGCCTCTAGGGTTTTAGCCATTACGATCTCGTGGTAGATTAACTCTTGTAATACTCATATTCATCAAGATCAATCAAGCAGGAAGTAGGGTATTACCTCCATAGAGAGGGCCCGAACCTGGGTAAACATCGTGTCCCCCGTCTCCTATTACCATCGATCCTAGACGCACAGTTCGGGACCCCCTACCCGAGATCCGCCGGTTTTGACACCGACAACGGGCATGGCATCGAGCTTGCGCAAGCGGACAATCGCAGCTTGCAAGAGTAGCATGCGCAATGAGCAGGTACATCACATCCCTGATTATATCTAATTCAACTCTTCAATTTCTGGCCAATAGTTAAACCTGACGGTGTTGTAAAACTGTTTGTATGTAGGGAATCTATGAGAAAATGAAACCAATTACTACTTATTTTATAACTCCCCAATCAATCTTGAACTGAGTGAATCGATGAATCTAATCAAGTTTCGGTGCAAACATCAAGCTCATGTTGTTCTTGACCTGAAGTGTCTAATGAGCAATTTGGTAATGAAGGATTTGATGCAAACATTTTACATGCTCCTGGTGATGAACATATAGTGTCTAATGAGGCATCTAATGCAAGCATTTTGCAAGCTCCCATTGAAGGATTTAGTGTCTAATGATGAGCTGCTATGTTGAGAGAGACATAGATTGTAGGCATTGATGACAAGCAAATTATAGTGCATTTTCATGGCTTGAGGAAATGTCGAGGCCATCTACCAGAAAGTCCCCGTATCATGACAACGTAGCATAAATACTTTTCTAATCTGTTGTTTGAAACTATTGGCATACTTGTGCAGGATAGATATATTGATATGCAGTTTGCGCACTAGTTATAGGTGCAATTACACTTTGATATTTTCAGCCAGAGAACGAATAATTCAAGCAGGTACAGACCATGTTTGTAGTCCTTGTACAGCATGTAGCATTTTGTGTTTTTTGGTGCTTGCATCATTTAGTGTTTATAATCTAAACTACTTTGGATCATTAGCTGGTTTTCAAAGTGCATGTAGCTTCACATTTCTCAAGTTATGTTGATTTCCGGAGTGCAAGTGCCTTCGTATTTTTTAATTTAAATGTCTGCCCCTGGTAACTTGAATTCGTGGATCCGCCAGTGCACACAAATCATACACGAATGCCAGTACGAATTAAGTGAAATGCAGGGACTTACGCTAGCTCATTGTACAAGCTCACTGCAGCTCTGCTTGCACTTGGGATGTTCCATGTACAAGTCCATGTTACCACTTGCTTGGATGTGCAGGCCTTGTGCTCCTTGCATCCCCCTCTGCATTTTTGACACGGCGAATGGCTGATCAAATAAGAGGAATCGACCTTGCTGTTGTACTGGAGGACGAGATACTTACAAGGTTATCTGGTGTGCGGGATGTGTATCGAGATCCCGTAGCGCTGTCATGCTTCGCTAAAAAATGGATTTGCTCGTTTCAGATGATATCTCCAGAAGAAATAAGAGTTAACGTCAGAGTTGGATAGGCCTGTAAGCTAAGAGAGCAGTGAAAGGATATCCAAACATCGTCGGAACAGTGCACAAGGGAGTGATGTGTGGATACCTAGTTCGAGCCGGCGTTTGGGCATACTCGCCTAGCTAGAGTGCGGGTCACTTCAGAGCCATTGAGGGTGATGCGCTGGCATTGGCTGGCCGCGCACGAATGCATATCTTGAGTGGCAGCGGAGCGCTACGATGCGGTGGACGAGACCGTTTGTGAAGCCCCAGCAGCATCGGGGGGCGGAGGCGCGACGATGTGCTCGGTGAAGTAGCCCCGTTGAGCTGGGAGACGGTGTCGGTGAAGCGCACCTGATGCGGAGGAATTCGGTGTCTGTGAGGCACGTAGGTTGCGGCGGCCGATGTTTTCGGTGGACCATCCGGTGCGGTGGACGAGGGCGTAGATGAAGTAGCTTAGGTGCGGTGGTGAAGCGCGACCGTCATCTTCGTCGTCGTCGTCCGGCACAGGGGTGGGGAAAGAGACGAGATGAGGGGCGATTTGAACTTTGCTTGGGTTGGCGACGAATTAGGGATTTGAGCAATCTGGGCGTGGAAGGGGACGATGGAGAAGGGAGATTTTGCAGGGCTGGAATTGGGGCCGCCAGATATTTCAATCCGAAACGTGGAAGCGCGAACTTATTTTGTCGTCGTCCTTTTGGGGGGGGAGGGGGAGGGAGGGAGGGGGGTGGGTGGCTGGGTGCTAAGCGTCCGTCTGACACACGCGACCACCACAACACGACCCTGGTCTACCTGGTGCGCCTACATTTGAGAATGCAAACGACTTCTTTCATTTGCAAACGAATCTATATGTATTACCATGCCCGTGTTTTCCTTGCAATAATTAGTCATTCGAAACGAGATACTATAAATTAATTAATGAGGAGTTATTTGAAAAAAAATCGAAACGGTATCCACGCTAACGTGGATTAGAGTGTGTGTCACATAATTAGTTATTTGAATTAGAGTGTGTGTCACATAGCGATTTCCAATTCTAACGTGGATTTTGCATTTCATTGTATCCACGCTACTTTTTTAATACAAATTCATATGTATATGATGAACACCATGGTAGTGAGAAAACTTTTGGATGGCTTCAAACATATGACCTACAAAATAGCACAACAAATCGAGTCAATGTCAACTTTTCGAAACCTAGTATGGCACGAATTCGAAATAATTACCCATATGCATGGTCCTCAGTTCAAATCTTACAATGTACACCGAATTGAAACATCGATATTAAGTCTCGTACTATTTACATTCAAATGTAGTTTTAGCCCCCCCTTTTACGCTACATACTTCCTGCATCGGTCAATCTTCCTCTCCTAACCACCTTAGGAAGCTATCGTTTCCAACACACATCCATTCTTTCTCTCCATGTTTCGTTCTCTAACTCTCTCAACTACACAACCCCTTTTTTCCACTCTGTTACGAAATGTATTTACCTCACACACCCGCCATTGCACCCCATGCCGAGCTCTCTCTCTCTCTCTCTCTCTCTCTCCATCTCCCTCTCACCCTCTCGCGCTAAATACATGCATTGCCTATCTAGCCCCCCAACCTCTCGTGCGCACGCACGCACGTTGTCTATCTAGGTCACTCCTAAATCTTGTCTCACTCTTTCTTCCATGCAGTGAGCCACACTCACTCAATCTCGCTCTCTTTATCCGAGTCTCGTTTAACCCTGTTTTCTTTCACACACAAATGATATATCTCCCTGTTCGGGCCTCGATCGACACACTCTATACTCTCTCATGCAGATTGTCTATCTAGGTCAGTCCATCGAAGCCGCCCCCACTCTTTCGAGCTCTTGGCGGGCCACGCTCGCTCTCTCTCTCTCTCTCTCTCTCTCTCTCTCTCTCTCTCCCTATCTCTCTCTCTCTCTTTCTATGTCTCGACTGACCTCGCTCTTTCTCAGACAAAAACGATATATCACCATGTTTGAGCCCAATTCGACTTATTCACATTGTATACTCTCTCACGCACATTGTCTATCTAGGTCACTCTCTCCAACCCGTCTCACTCTTTCGATCACACGATGGCCCTATGTGATCGATTGACCTTGCTTCCTCCCACGCACAAAATATATCTACACGTCTGTGACTGGATCATCTCTCAAGCTCTATCTTACAGCCCTCACCCTTGCCAAAAGCTCAATCGGACAATATCTCTCCACAGCATATATATTTGTTCAATGAATATCGGACCACACTCACTTTGTCTCTCTATCTATATGTCTCTCGATTGACCTCACTTTCTCACTCACAAAGCTGGACCTATTTACAATGCGAGGGGCACTCCAACCTTGGATTAATTTGTGTAGGCATTTATTCCGGTCGGTTTAGATTATATTTTCGTAGCATTCGGCCCACAACTACTCTAAACACCGTCGCAACCCCCGCAACTCCCCTAGTTGATTTCCCTCTGGCTCGGTCATCGCTCTCTCGCACGTCCTTTCTCGCCTTCAACGTTGCACCATGGTATTCTTGCAAAAAACTCTGTTGTTCTCTTTAATTACTATAAATAACCTACAAAACTACACACCGATAGTCCACTTGGAATGGAGCAATTTGACCCACAAATTAAAGTGCTACAAACTACACACCGAGGGGCCCACATGTCATGAAACAAATTTGGACCCATATACAAATTAAAAATAAAGGCGAGGATCGAACATGCGACCAGGGGCCTTCAAGGCGCTTGCGTCAAAGGCAACATATGTAGAACAACAATGTTTGTTGTACCTCCTTTGTTCACATAATGTTTTATATTACCATAGCCTATTTAATTGATAACATGTAATATTATTTTTAGTACTATTAGCCTTCACTTACTGGTGGGTTCCATGTGTGCTCTCTCTCTCTCTCTCTCCTCTCATACTGCGTTTTAGGCCTTGCGGGCAAACATGAAGAACTCGCTGGTGATGTTGCCGTTGACCATATCTGGACACGTTCACAAGTTATGTCACCAGTTTCACGTGCTAGCAGCACTAGTTAGTGTGTACGTGCAATGCACGTTAATTTGGAATAATATTAAGTGCATGCGGATATTAAGTAGGAATTATTTGCGTGTTATTATGTGATTAGCACTATTTTTGGCATGAAATTAACTGCACGCTAAACATGTTGAGCGCTCGACATTAAAGAAGTCTAGGTCGCTCGATGACAAGGAATACATGTGGCTTGATGACGTTTTATATTTAACTAGCAAAAGAGCCCGTGCGTTGCAAGGGGAGAAAAAACACAACACACACTCTTAACCGAACAACCATCACTCAAGACCACAATAGGCCCATCACCTTTATTTTAATGACGCATCATATTTGTGTTGCCGCTTATCCTTCTTATCACCCTCGCCGGTGGTGGCCTTAGTGTTCACACAAACCAAAACGTGTTAGAATGTGGTTAATCCTAAGACGTCTCTCTCTCCCTCTCTCCTCCCTCTCCCTCTCTCTCGCTTTATCTCAGACTCGCGATAAGAAATCTGTTGTTTTCCCCTGCGACGTATTCAGAGGTATGCATGTGTAATTCTCGATGTTTTCTTTTCCCTATATGGTTATAGTGGGTGTTTATTTGCAATCCAGATCGCCGCGTGTATGAAAGAAAAATGGATCGTGCACTATAGTTATAAGCTTGCTTCCAAAACAATATTTAAGAAGTATTTAACATGTAAAATTAACATCATATACAGATTTCACATATTTTTCTAATCAAATTTCATATATAACATATTAAAATGAGAGTTACGGTTTAAAAGATACATATAATTTAGAAAACTATTTGTTTGAATTAAATATCTTCCAAAATAATATTTATAAATACTTAACAAGTTAAAATAATCTTATATTCATATTCTACATATTTTTCTAATCAAATTTCATATATAACATGTTTAAATTGGAGTTACGGTTTAAAAGATATGGATGGTTTAGAAAAGCATTTGTTTGACTTAAATATGATCCGCGGATGGAATACCTAAAAAGCCAGGGGGTTTTGAAAACTGTAAAATAACGGTTCGGTGTGACTTAAATCTGGACTGCGGGTTGATTTCATGAAAATGCAGGGGCTTTTTTACAAATTGGCGCGACGGACAGGCGGAAATCATACGTGTTTTATTATTAGGTACAGATTTGATACGGCTCTAGCAGAACATTCAATCAATCAAACCATAGATTTCGTTCAGTCTGACTCCGACTTTAAATTATATGACGATCGATCTAAAATAAACAGAAATGATAAACATTCGGATTTTAAGCATGGCAATCCGAACGTTTTTCATGGCAAATTTAGATTATGCGGCGGCGACGGGGGCGTCTTGCGGTGGGAAGCGGCTCCTCTGCCGTGCTCTGTGTGTCGTCGGGCCACTGACCGACGGCGACGCCTTGCGCCGTTGTTGGCGTACTCCTGTACGTTGGCCTAGCTTCTTGGAAGTCCAAAATGTTCTGGACTTCGGAGCGAGTCAACTGGCGGGAGGAGGCGATGGCGTTAGTGCAAAGCGGTCGGCGGTGGCCATCCATGCCGTTGAGGGGCACGCACCAGCGAGATAAGCGTTATCAGCGGCCGGCGGAGACATTCGTGCACGGGCACCGCACGGGCGCCGCGTCGGTGCAGCGCAGAGCACATCTGCTGGCAGTGCACGGCACCGCTGCAGGCGTCGCGTCGATGCACGCCAGCGCATGCGATGGCAGGTGCGAAGCGTGAAAGTCGGCGGGGACCTCGTGGAACCCGTGGCATCAAGCTCGGCGACAATGTGCGGCTCCCAGCCCATCAATGCCCGCGGGGATGGGCGCTGGCGCGATCGGGCGGCAGGAGCGGAGCAGGGGCGGGGGAGGCGTGGCGTCCTACCGCAAGGCCAGTTCAAGCTTGTCCCAAAGCGCCTTTTGTTCTTGAGACTCCGGCTGGGTGTCTTCCTCGTGAAGCCCCGGAAGACTAAGGCAGACCATCGTGATGCGGCATGGCGTACATTTAGGTCACGCTGGTTGGAGGTAGACGACAGGAGAATCGGAGAGGAAGAGAGAAGATTGTAGCGATACCGGGTAGTGCGGGGTTGATTTTAATCTGCGGCGCCGGCGACATTAAAAGTGGGAGCAGTTGGGACGAAGGTGGGAGGCGGAGCCTGGTCAAAGGGCTCGCCTCCATGTGCGCCTGCACAGCGGTTTGCTCGCACGCCTCCCTGTCAGCCGGCGCAACGGTCTGCTCGCACACCTCCCGTCGACTCATATGCTTGCTTGGACGGCACCTGCCGATGAGAAGCGGGACTCGTGGCAGCACGTAAATGCCCACGGTTTCAATAGTGAAAGCATTCGCCTTAATGTGACAGGTCTTTGTTCCAAAATACCTTCGCTCTTCATTTGTGCAACTTGTCATAAGCAGCTTGTCTCAAATTGAAGAGAAAAATTACGAAGTAATATTTGGGCCATATCACGTGACCATGCTCGGTTTCAAGAATTTATGGTCACTTTGGATTTTCTGAAATTTAAGATCCAGGATTCGAAACAATATAATAACCTGCATCATGCAATAAATTTTCAAGCCATACATCTGTCCTGTTGTATTTCTTAAGAAAGGATTTGGTCAAACATTTTTCTTAGTTAGACTTTAGACAAGTTATATATGCAGAGCAAAAGGATAATCCCTCTGTACCAGTGCATTGCCTGATATATTAACTTAAGTACTAGGCACGAACAAACGGGCTCAATTCTGTGCTCATCCTGGTGTAGTAGTAGTATTACTAGGCAATGCAGTTGACGGGTGACCTTGGCGAGCGGCGACCGAGGGAATTGAACCGTGCTCGGCACGGTAGGTAACGTTGTCTAGTCACTAAGGCATCCCTCTGTTGTTCATCGGTAGTCATTATGGACCGGGGACATGAGGGGAATTTCCTAGGGCTGGAATTCTGGCCGCCAGATATTTCGACTCGAAACGCGGAGGCTCGACTGGTTGGGGTTGCCTAATGTTTGTACCACGCACGCCACCAGAAGGACACGAGCCCGGTTTTTTATTTTTTTTAGGATCAACACGAGCCAAGGTCTGGCTGGTACGCCGTTGGGTCCTACCATTCAAGAATATGAAAGGAACCTTTTAAATTGCCGAACAAATCTATCTGTATTACAATGCCCGTATTTTCCTTGCAAATACTAATATCAATGTGGTAATTGATTTATGACGAGTTGTTGAATTAGAGTGAGTTTGTGATATAGTGATCTCAACGTCGATTTCACATTTCATGGTATCCCTGGTAAGTTTTTCAATGCAAATTCAAATTTAAAAGATGAACAATATGGAGGTGAGAAAACTTTGTATGTATCAAGCATATGACCACACACACACACACACACACACACAGACACCCACACACGTTCACAACAACAATCCAATAAGTATAGTGCATCTATTTTTCCAAACCATGCATGTATGACACGAATTCAAAAATACTCCTTTTGTTCCTAAATATTAGTCTTTTAGAGATTTCAACAAGCGACTACATAAGGAGCAAAATGAGTGAATCTATACTCTAAAATATGTATATATACATCTGTATGTGCCAGTCCACTTGAAATCTCTAAAAAGACTAATATTTAGGAACGAAGGGAGTAAAATGTAAGACATGCATGGTCCTCAATTCAATATTTGAAACGAACATGAAACTGAAACATGAATATTAAGTCTAGTACTACAGTACATGCAAATGTTGTGTTTAATTAGGTGGAGCTATGATTGTCGAGGTCACCCCCTCGACCTTAGATAAAATTGTGATGCTCTGTTTAGGGTTGTTTAGATTATATTTGTCCCCGCCCTCCCAACCACCGATTGGTTGTGCACCCCTACCCCTCCTCCCCGGGAGAATATCATGTGCCCCCATACCTTAGATATGCCGATATGAGTTGCTTGGAGCTTGTAGATCTGAGATATAGCAGCTCACATGATGTCTTAATATTTTTACAGCAAACCTTGATGAGTTTGAGAATTGCACACAATTTGTACAAAAACTACTCAGATACCCTTAGATCCCATATCCAATGACCTAGAAGCTCGTATCACCGTAGCATCTAAGATGAATGAGGACATCATATTCTCCTGTATGTAAGAATATCATGTGCTACCACACCTTAGATGCTTTGGTGATACAAGCTCTTCAAACCGTTGGTTTGTGACTAACACCTCCTCGGTGGTTGAATGTTTTTTGCAGAAAATCCCCCAAAGAGTTGACCCTTTGCTTACAAGCATAAAGACTGCTCGAGATGCCATTGCATCTCAGATCAAACGACCTCGAAGCTCGTATCACCGTAGCATCAAAGCTGCGAGAGCACCTTATGTTTTCTCGCGGGAGAATATCAGGTGCTCCCTTGCGTAGATTCTATGGTGATACGAGTTCACGGAGATCTAACGCCCACAGTAGGAGGTTTGAATGTTTTTTGCAATATCTGGTGAGAGAGTTTGGGAATTGCGCAGAAAGTACAAGTACTACGCATGTGCCATCTGATCACTGATCATACGACCTAGATGCTCATATCATCGTAGCGGATAATTAAGCTACGGGGAGCACCTAATATGAGCAATGAGCAGCCGTTGGATCCAAGATGTAGCGGCACACATGAGGCCTGAATGTTTTATTTGCAAAAAACCTTTGGAGAGTTTGGAAATTGCGCATAATTACAAAGACTACTCCCAAGCCATTGGATCTCACTTCAAACGGTGTAAAAACTCGTATCACCATAGCATCTAAGCTGCGGGGTGAATGTGATATTCTATGCCGTTGCCATTTTTGTTCGTAAACTTGCAAAATACGTGTAACTTGTGCCATTACTTGTCTAACCGCGCAAAGTGTTTGTTCAAAAACACCATCCTACACTAAAATATCGGAACAACACATGGGGGGGGGGTCTCACTTGTCATTAATCAAATTTGGACCTAAAACTAACAAATATGAAAGACGAGATTCAAACTGGCAACCTGAACTACAAAGCGTAAGTCGATAGCCTGAAGCAACAACGGTTGTTGGCTTTGTCCCATAACTTGATTTTATACAGTATTACGTTGAGTAGAGTAGAGGGTGTGCCTCGTCAACACGTGCATGACCGTTGACTCACTTACTGGTGGGTCCCAGGTCTGTGATCTCTCTCTTTTCTCCATCGTCTAACCTTTGCACTGGCACACACAAAGAGTGGTGCTAGCTTGCCGTGGTGTTATTACAACTAAAAAAGCTTGGAAAATAGAAGAATCGCCTAGAACAAGAGATGTTGTGGCTGGTCGAGACGGAGCTAACCACACCTATCCTCTGTGCCGTGTTAGCATGATGAAGCTGTGTGGCTAGTGGGGTGTTTTCGACCGACTGGCTGGGTCCCGAGTCGAACCATAGGTACTCGTCGATCTGATAAATTTTACCGCACATTTTCCTCCGTGCGAGACATGGCACACCCTACTGCGCGGTTTCGGGGTCCTCCCGGGTGGTGCACGCATATATTCTTCCTGACGTGGGACGCCCTACCGCGCATTTTTGCCGAAGCAAGTAAATGAGTCGTCAAATCACGAAAGACCACTTTTCCCGCCGAGTAAATCAGTGAAGCACGGTGGCTAGCTAGTTGGGCTAGTTTGACCGATTAGCTAGGCCGCCGCCACATTTGTTTTTTCACCCCTTTTTTTATCTACTTGCCGGCAGGTAAATTTAAGTATCCACCGCGGCATTGCTCTGGTGTTTGAGTGCGGCAGGATTTTTAATTTTTTGATTGATGGGAGCAGGCGCGGCAGGATTTTTAATTTTTTGATTGGCGGGGCGCGTAGCGGCAGCAATTAGTCACGATGACTCCGCTGTAAAACCCTTTGCTCCCGATGTGAGAAGTCGTCGACTGGTGTTTTACCATGGTGAAAACCAAAATATTCGCCGCTCGTCGGCTGGCTCCCTCCGCCTTCCCGTAGATTGCATTGCCTTTCAGCCGTTTCGCCCCCTGCATCACCAACGTCGTGCGCCTCGAGAAGCAGAGGGACTTCAGTGGTGTTTAGGCGCCCTCTGCATGGGCATGTCCATGTCTCGGCGCAACCGTTGGATCAAACTCAGACGGTGCAGATCAGTCACTGTAGCACAAAGCGTGTGGGTGTGTTTGGTTGCATTCTCGTCTCAATATCCTCCTCTGTCTAGGTGTGTAAGTCACCTTATGAAAACCAAATAATCCCAAAACACTCAGGCACGGTACATTAACTCCCTCCCCGTTTCTTGTTTTGTGACATATCAACCAATAAGAGACATGGGCCGTGCATGCTTTCAATGACTTGAGACTAATACACATGACATGCAGTGGTTAGTTCATTGCATGCAATGCTATTAATTAGCAAAAAGACATTAAGTTTTCTCGTTTTCCTCTCCGCCTTGGTCGCAGTGCACAACGTAAGATGACTTACACACCTAGACGGAGGGAGTAGTTGTTTCCTCGTTGTGTATTTGTGTTAACCTACTAGTGTGAACTCATGCACCCTTCATGCACTCTGCCAAACACCCAAAAGTGGGTCGAGAAGGGAACTTTTGCTCCCATCCCGTGCACCCTTCATACACCCTGCCAAACACTATTCATGCTTCATATGGTTCATGTTTCGTGGAGTACTGTAGCACCATACTCTCCATGCGTTGTAGACCTAGTTCTGTTAACATTGGTCTCACCGTTCATTCTCGACCGGACAGTCGAGAATGCGGTACTATGTTACTACATTACTGTTCATATAGTTGACATGCGCACAACATCATTTGTTGTTGTCGTATCTTACTACACTAGCAATAAGATTATGTATTACTGATGTATGAACCACTTCACATGCCTAGTAGTAGGAGCACTGTGTATGTTAAAGTGGCTACCGTGTTTCGCACTCCTCCGTCGTAAGAGTGGAAATGCTTGATGTAATCTTTTTTTTCTTCAGAAAAACAGTGGACACACTCTACCGTGCGGATCCTCCTCCAGCCATGCACTAAATTACTCACTTTCGCCGACGTGTGGGACAGCCAGCATTGGGGTCCACCAGCCATGCACTAAATTACTCCATAGTAGAGTGACGATAGACTACCCCGATCAAGGTGCCGCAGTAATGCCCAATGAGCCATCAAATCACAAAACCCCCTCCTTTCCAGCAGTAAGTTGGACGGACGAAGCAACCATCATTTAACTCTTCTCTCTCAGCTTCCTCTCTACCCAACTCGCTTCTCCCTCATCGTGTTCCTCATTTCTTCAAGAAAACCCCGACCTGGTTCGGCCATTGTTCTTCTCTCCCAAAGAAGGAAAGGTGAGCGCATCAATGGTGTTGATTCTGGCCAAGGCCTGGCCTTGCAACCCCGAGACTGATCCTATAACTCCCTCTCTTTTCTTCTTTTGGGTTTGTGATTATGGTTTCTTTTCTTTTATTTCTATTTGACAGTTTCTTGATGGACGCTGAAGCACCGGCCGAAGTGATGTCTATGGCTCTGGCCAAAACCGTCGAGGCTCATGGTACGAAGAAGCGCAAGCACCCCGCCGAGACTAGCGCAGACAAGCTCAAAGCCATCGCCCTGTCCAAGCCCCCCTCTCCGGGATCCCTCACTAAGCAAGTCCAGGTAATATCTCTTCTTGACGATCTTTTTCTCTATCTTGATCATGTTTTTTCATCTAACACGCAGTACTAGTACTAGTAGTACAACTTTCTGGGTGATATTGCATGTGATTTTTGTGTGCCAAATAACGGTTCTAAATTCCACTTTTGACCAAAACATGCGAGAGGTTGACACTGATTTCTTATAGATTACTTTCAACTACTCCCTCTGTCCCAAATTTCTTGTCTTAGATTTGTCTAGATACGGATGTATCTAATACTAAAATGTGACTTGATACATTCAGTATCTAGACAAATCTAAGACAAAAATTTTGGGAAGGAGGAATACTATAATTTATCAATGCTACCTTTGAAGAGGGTATATTTGCCTCAGTAACTTGTGTTATGGATATTGCAAGTAATCCCTCTGCTCTCATGCCTTTGAAGACATGTTCTAGTCTCTTTGTACACTCATTTCTGTGCGTAGTCATATATGGAGTATAATATCGAAAATCATCTTATATTTTTGAACGGAGGTAGTAATACAATATGGTTTCTGTTTGAATTAGAACCAGGTCTGTGGTGGAGATGAAGTTCTCAAAGTCATGCCGTGTGAACTGGAAGACCTGAGGATGAGTTCTCTTGCTAAACTATCCATTCTTTGTGTCCTTGTCGCCACGTGCCTGAAATAGTGTTTGCTGTAACATTGTTGTCGGCGTGTTCTCGAGTTGTACTTGACCACAACAATTTCCTGGTTGTGCCTTTGATTCTGAAGGTGTGGTTCTTGTAAAGCTTCCCAACAAATCTGATGCGGCATGTCTTCATGATCATGTTTATGAGTGGAAAGTCCACTCTGTTAGGTTATCCAAGGTTGACAAGATGGTGATGGTGCATGTAGACATCTCTCCACGAAGTCCATGGCCTAATCGATTCTGCGGGGTTCATCCGTAGGTCGGTGGCAAGAAATAGTCTGCAGAGTTTAATTAGTGCAACTTTGCTTATGCGTAGTAAGTACTATTGTTCATTACTTGATTTGTGTTTGTGAACCTTGTATTGTTTATTAATCTTGCCGATTTTGGTGTGTGGTCAGTCCTGAGAACGGTCTATGTTTATGTCTGTCCACTCAATTTAGTCTGTATATTTTGAAGTATCCGGATCATCTTTTTTGTGAGGACGGTTTATCAATTATGGTTACACTCCAATATCCGTATGCATTGCAGGGTTTATCGCACCCACCAGGATTTCCAGTCCATGGATGTTCGGTCCATACGATGTGTCACGACCTTTGGACTGTCACCTTGTGGGAGTAGGCGGGGCCCTGCATGCCACCCGTAGTTAGACGATCAATCTTACATTTAGTACTTCAACATACTGATTTCCTGGTAAGGATTCACTCGTGTCACATCAAGTAAATCTTATTGATTTACTGTCTAAATCTTATTGATTTAATGTCATGTTTTCTTTCTTTTCCTGCAATTTTATGATGCCGGTTTTGCCATGTGACATTCATCACAGAATAAACCGTTTGGTTTGCTCTATGATGGCTATTTTGCAGGTTTCACTTCTTATGTCGTGTCGATGCTGAAGGCACATCCCATCACTTATATTCTTGGAAAAAATTGGATCGATCATTGTGCGAGTACAAGCTGAATCCCTATGATGAACTGCAGTTTGGTTTAACAAAAATGCCACAATTAGTACTTCTCGCGTTTAAAAGAAATGAAGAAAAAAACTAGATCACGGTCATGAAGCCTGGTCAAGTTAGAAAGCTGATCATAGCAGACCAGACACGATCGTCGCTGTCTCGCACATCAGTACCACCTTCAGCAACGGATCGAGCACCGGCAGTTGCTCTAGCACTGACATCGGCAGGAGCTCAGTCTGATCCAGCTGAGGATTGGGCACCGACCGCGTTAGCGGATCAGGCTGATCTACCGGAGGATCGAGCATCGACACCGGCACCTGCTCCGACACTGGCACCAGCTCTACAAGGAGCACCATCTCCGGCAGCAGCAGCGGCTTCGGCACCTGCACCAACACTTGCACTTGCATCTGCTCCGGCCCGTGCAGCGGCAACCGAACGAGCATTTGCACCGGCAACAGACTGGGCTGCAGTTCGCACTTCATATACCGAAGTCAAGTGTTTCGTTCTTTTTTCTTTCCATGTTGTTCGCATGATTCACTGTGTTGATCTAACTGTTTGGGTATGTTTTCTTGTTTGCAAACAGAGAATTCCTAGAGCAACGAGGGAGTCGTTTAACAATCCGGGCGACAACGGCCAAGTTTCTCTTACCATGCGCAGCCTTGGTGTGAATGAACCTGCTCAATATACCGTAAGTACAAAGGATGGTCGCATGATGATTGATGCTAAAGGATGGTCAAGGTTCAAATCTAAATCATATCTTGCGGTAGGGTATGATCTCAAAATCGAACTTTCTCGGCAAGGAGAGCTGGTCCAAATCAACTTTGAAATTCTTGATGGCAACGCATAGCGCCAAACTGATCTATCCTACGGAGATTTTGATGTAATAATCTGGCATGGTGAAACAAGTGTCTGTGTGTATAAGTAATATGACAGTATTATTTATCACATGGTATATCATTGATAGAATTGCAACTCTCATTGCTGGTTAGGAACTGTTGTTCGATTTCATTCCAACAACTGCCGTGCTTTACTCAATTTTGTGTATTTGCCTTGCGACAGCATCTAAAACCAGCGTCGTAGCGATCGCTTGCAATATGAAAAGTGTTGAGGTAGAACACATGGGCCCCCAAACATGCAGGGTGGGCTTGCGGCCCAAAGTCCAGAACCGTGAGCCTTTCTAAGTATTATATTCTCACCTGAACCCCCATAATGCCCGTGTGTTGCATGTAACATCAAGATGCATTTGTATCAATACTTTATCTTGTGAGAGAAAAGGATGAACGAGGGAACGCCTTATTTGCAAATGTGGAGAGGTGTGTGGGTACCTTTTTGCAAAATTGTCATAGTTTCCTTCCTATCCGTCAGATATAAATCGGATGGCCTATATTGTAGGTTGGCAGGCACACCATCATCACCAACTCGTCTATACTGTGTTAAAAACAACTATGTTTTTTATAATTATATATGTTATATATATTCCCCTTGATTTTTCTTATGTATAAAGTTGTGATATAAAAGATTTGTATATTTATTTACAGAGGGAGTATCTCTCTGTCAAAAATATATATTTGTGTAACTAGTTACTCCTGTCGTTCTACTTCCTTTCGCTGATATGTGGGGCATCCGGCAACGGGGTCCACGTGCCATGTGCACAAATTAGAGTGCACAACTGCATGGTAGACACACCCGGTCGTGGCGCCATTGATAATGCCCAATGAGCCGTCAAATCACAACCCCCCACGAGGAGTCCCGGACTAGGGGTGTCCGGATAAGGGACTATCGTCACGGCGGACTCCAAGACTATGAAGATACAAGATTGAAGACTTCGTCCGTGTCCGGATGGGACTTTCCTTGGCGTGGAAGGCAAGCTTGGCGTCTGGCTATGTAGATCTCCTACCATTGTAACCGACTACGTGTAACCCTAACCTATCCGGTGTCTATATAAACCGGAGGTTTTAGTCCGTGGGGCGAACAACAATCATACCATAGGCTAGCTTCTAGGGTTTAGCCTCCTTGATCTCGTGGTAGATCTACTCTTGTACTACCCATATCATCAATATTAATCAAGCGGGGTAGGGTATTACCTTCATCGAGAGGGCCCGAACACAGGTAAAAACATCGTGCCTTGTCTCCTGTTACCATCCGCCTAGGCGCACGCAGTTGGGACCCCCTACCGAGATCCAGCGGTTTGACACCGACATTGGTGCTTTCATTGAGAGTTCCTGCGTATGCGTCACCGATAGGCCCGATGGCTCCTTGATCATCAACAACGCGCGGTCGGTGAGACTTTTCTCCCGAACAGATCTTAGTGTTCGGTGGCTTTGCCTTCTTGGCCAATTAAGCAGCCATCTGGAGCAGATCGAAAGCTTCGCCCTGGCCATCGAGTTAGATTTGGAAGTTTGAACTATCGGCCGATATCCGCGGAGACTTGATCTTGACGGATCGAGCCGCAGCCAAGCATGCCGCCTTTGTTTGATGGGCATGATCTAGCTCTGCAGCCAAACGAGTGCCACGGAGGCGGCGCCCGACATCCGCTCCGACCCTTAATCCGGAGCCGGATTCCCCGATCGAGGACGAGTGGTTGGACACCGCCTCGGGGCTATACTCTCTACGGCGATTGAGCCTAACTCCATCCCTGTCCTTTGCGATGATCTCGACTCCAGGGTGCCGGACTCCTCTCCGGACTCCGAACCCTCCACGCCCCTGCCAATCGGATCCGATTGGGCGCCCGTCATGGAGTTCACGGCCGCGGACATCTTTCAGCACTCGCCCTTTGGAGACATCCTGAATTCACTAAAGTCTCTCTCTTTATCCGGAGAGCCCTGGCGAACTACGGTCGGGAAGGTTGGGATCGCAGACGGCGAAGAAATTCAGCGCCACCACCACCCACTTCGTAGCCACTTTGTCAGCTTACGGCGTGCTCGATTTCGACTCGAAGACATCGGCGGTATGGGCGGCGATGTAGGAGACAACAATGAACCGGCACCTATAGGATCTTGGACAACCTCATCCATGATGTATACATGGTGGATACACTGAAGGAAATGAAGACGAGGAACAGCGGGGCGCTCTGAAGGATAAATCCCTCGAAAAGCATTCAAAGCGGCAGCGTAAGCGCCCGAACAAAGTCCGCCTCAACAAAGACCCAGCCATAGAGCGAGGCGAACGGTGGACAACCAACAAGCTATAGAGCAATCGTCCGAACAAGACAACTTGGATAAACAATCTGTCCCGGCGAAGACAACAGTCCAGACGATCGGCGCGGACAAACTATTGGAGCAAAATGACCTCCGAAAAAGGCTCGTCGCCAGCGCATGCGTAGCCTGAAAAAAGCGAAGCGGAAGCTCAAAACAGCGGAAGATGCACTCGAGGATCAGATGGAGCAAAGTATTCAACACCGCATGAACAAATCTGGCGACGATCGCCCGAACAAAAACTACCGAAAAAAAGCTACTGCCCGAATTGACGAGGAGGCCTTAGAGCCCCACAATTAAAAAGCAAGAAGGCCGCCCGGTCGGATGGGCGACCTCACGGCAAAAAGAGCGGCGAATGGTGCGCACACAAGCTAATATGCGATCCGCGCAAGGATTCACATCACAAGGATGGCCCGTTAGGTCCATCTATGGGCCAAAAAGCATGCTCGTCAAAGCAATGCAATCGCCAAAATCCGAAGATCACGGCACACCCAAATATAGGCGCGCACACCCCTATGTTTCACCGATGAGGTCTTTGGATCATAATTTCAGCGGATTCAATCCGTAAACATAGAGGCATCTGATGGAACAACAGACCACAGTGCGGATTGAGGATTACATCCTCCACATACACATGGCTAGAGAGATGATCTCCACGCCATAAAATACTTACCCTTAAACTCAAAGGGCCAGCTCGGCATTGGCTTAAGAGCCTCCCGAAAATACCATTGGAAGCTGGGAAGAGCTCGAGGATGCATTTGGGCAAATTTTCAGGGGACTTATGTCCGCCCTCCGGATCTGAGACGATCTAAGTCACATAACTCAACAGCCGGAGAGTCAGCCGGAAATTCTAGAACAGGTTCCTTACTAAAAGAACCAAATAGTTGACTGTCCAGGACGCGAAGCCTTAGCAGCTTTCAAACACAACGTCCGAGGGCGAATGGCTCGCCAGACACCTCGGCCAAGAAAAGCCAAGAACAATGGCCGCATTAACAAGCCTCATGACCGCTTTTGTGCGGGAGAGGATAGCTGGCTAGCGAGGATGCAGCACCAGCGACTCAAGTACATCGAAATCAGGGATGGAAATGGGAAACCACGGCGCAACAAGGACCAGTGCGGATTAAAAGGAACAGTCCAAAAACACGGCCGTCAGCGCGGATTCAAAAGCTCACGGCGGAACAACAAAAACTGCCCTTAAGGACAATAGCGATGAGCTATCCAACTTCAACAAAATCTTGGACAAGATATGTCAAATCCACAGTACTCACAGAGGCACGCTAACCATACCCACGAAATTGTTGGGTCTTCAAACAGTCCGGCGGTGAGCGCCCGAACACAAGGGCTCGACACACCAAGTGAAGATGGCGGCGGCGCCACAAGAAGAGCCGGAAAACAAAATAATTTCCCACAAGAGGTTAAAACAGTAAACTCACTTCACGTGATCAAAGGGAAAAAGCAGTGGCGCCCACTAAAAAGCGCGCCGCATCTTGGTTGTCAAAACCAATCACCTTCGACCATCAAGACTATTCGAAAATATCCGGAACACAGGATGGACTACCTGATACGGATCCTATAATCAGCAGTTCCGATTTACGAGTCCTCATGGATGGCGGCGGTGACATAAACCTGATATATTAGGACACAATCTGCGGGATGGGGATAAACCCAACCAAAATCCGCGCAGCAACACCTCCTTTAAAGGAGCAATGCCGAGCCCATGTGCCCATTATGCGGGCTCCATACTGCTAGAAGTTGTGTTCGGTTCATCCGACAACTTCCGTCGCGAAGGTTACTCTTCCATATCGCCCCATTTAAAGTAGCCATCAAGCACTATTGGGGCCTTGGCGCTTTACGCCCGCTTTAACGCAATACCGCATTATGCATCTCTAACACTTAAAATGCCCGGTCCACGCGGCATCATCTCGTTAAAAGTAAGTATTAAGTGTTACTCGAGCACGGAAGAACGGGAGACTGCCTTGACGGCCCCACAGCTATCCGGCTCTGCTAGGCAAAGAACCTGAATTGGTCATTCAAACCCCGAACACGGCTAGACGAGTCCGGCGCCTACTAGCGGCATACCCCCATACGAGGGGTTGCATGCATGTATAACAAGAGACAATAAAGCTCAACTTTATTCACTTCTTCGAACCATACTCTGTTTATTTAATATTAAGTACATCTTTTGCATGATCCTTTTTCTTTTAAACTAAGTTCCTCTCTTTTACAGATGAACAACGTGCTACACCCGTCCGAGGATCGGCTGCTTGAGACACGGTAGCGAGGCGTGCGGTAGGGACCCGTTGCAAGATTCTTTTGATTAAGACCACTGTGTAAACCTTTTTCTGTCTCTTGTTGATATACATCCCTGGTTCCTTACTATAACCGAGGAGGAGGCTGGCGTTTTGGCATTAGCGCACCAGAATTTTTATGCGTGCACGGACACGGGGCTTAGGGCATTATTCTACCCATTTTCATAAAGACCGAATACCTTAGGGAGTATTCGGCGTCTCGAGATTAGGCCTTATATGCATCAGCCCGAATCATGTCTTTGGTCAAATGTTGGGTTGCCGGCTCCTGTGTTTTGTTGCCTTACGTTCCATTTTCACGGCTAGCGCGGCACCGGAGAACTCTGTGATTGTGCCCGGTTGGCGGCGAGCACCTCGATGAAAGCGGCTGGCTGTCATGATATAGCGAGAGGCTGGTCAACCACTCGATGACTCACGGGAATGTTTAGGATTCCTCCGCATTAACAAAGGACGGTTTTTGATCAGGCACATCGCACCCGAATTCGGGAGAGTCACGGTGCCCCGAGGGCTATATAGTAGCCCCACCCTCGAACTCCTATGGCTAAGTGAAAGTAATAAAGCATTATAGTCCGGTTGCCTGGTTTGCTCGCTATCACCTCCTTAACAGGACCAAGACATTGGATTAAGTGTGAAAAAATGCTTTCTTTGCAAACACCCCCGCACTATGTGCGTGGGGGCTGAAGCCAAGGACTGCCATCTTTCAGGTTATATGCACATATACATAAACGGCCGCACAGGGAGTAGTTTACTACTTGAACGCACAAGTATAAAAAGCTCCTATATTATATTGAAACATTGTTTTCACAAATCATACATGTCATTTAAACATAATATCCTTGAGCCTTTGCGTCTCTATTAAGCAGCGCCCGGAGACTTCTTCAAAGTAGTGCTCGGCGGTACTCGGCCTGTCCGACTCTTGGGATGCAGCGTCGGTGGCCTTCATCTCTGCCCGGTATGTCTTGACACGGGCAAAGCCATCAGCGCTCCTCAATACCGCCCGATCGCTTCATTGCGTCGATATGCGATACCGCACCAAGCTGCTGCACTAAACCAAAATAGCTCTTTGGCTAAGGTCCGCCCGACCACAAGTGAGTCAAGACATGCTTCATGGCAAATCCGGACAACCGATTCAGCTCGGCCCATTCGGCCAACCGATCGGTCAGCGGTGAAGGGCGCTCGGACTATGGAATGCGACCAATATAGCTCTTCCATACATGCCCCTCGGCCCGGAAGTGCTCAACAGCGTCCGGCGCTTCGCCACCAAGTCCATATAAGCATCCTCCGAACTCCACAACTTATCCAGCGAGCATACTTTGGATCTGTATATTTCCTCCATAGCGAAGCGGTTTTCTAGCATAATTGCCCGGCGACTCAGCTCCTCCTTGGCAGCTCTCAAAGCCGATTGGGCATTCTTGGATTCGATGGCGGCCTTTTTAAGCCCTCTTGTTACTGCTTGGCGTTCTTTTCAAGAACCTCGCAGCGATCGGTAGTATTCCTTAAATTTTTTGCCATATCGGCCATTTCCTCTTTGCTTGGCGATGAGCAGCCCGTTAAACTTCTAGCTCTTGACGCCTTTAAAGCGACGCATTACGACCACTGGCTTGCTCTTTTGCTCGGGCGAGTTCCGCTGCAGCTCCTCCACAACAGCGGCACCATCGCACTAAGAGCATCTCCAACAGCAGCGCTATAGCGCCCAGCAGCAAAAAAACCTTTAAGCGCCGCAGCGCTGCTTGGCTGGTTTTTCTTGCTTCCCTTCTTGGCTCCAACAACCGGCATGCATAATAATGCAGCAGCGCGCCGTTCAATGAGAGCAAAAATACAGTAGCAGCGACTCGCCGGAGCATTTTGCATATATGGATATTTTGGACAAAAATGAACATGTAAAATTTGACACAAACAAGTTAATGAATAAAAGTTCATGCCCACAAGTTCATCAAAATAATGCCCACAAGTTCATCCAACCAAGTTCAAATGCAAACTGAAGTTCAAGACATGAAAGACACATCAAGCTTCATCTTCATCTTCCTCTTCTTCGTCTTCGTCCTCATCTTCCGTAGACGACTCTTCCGCCTCCGAAGATGAACCTTCCTCCCTATCCTCATCACGCACCGCATCATGTGAAGCTCTGACGGTGTTGGCAAGATTTTCAATGGCATTTTCATGGGAATGTGTGTGAGAAGCCATGGCGGCTCCAGCCACCCGGCGCCGTAGTCATCCGCGGCGGCAAGAAGAAGGCTCTTGTGAGAGCCAGCCTTCAGCGAACTCCGGTGATGCGGCATAGCAACTTGCTTGCGCTAGGGTTTCGGCGGCCCGCGAAGTCAGCGGACGTCTGGCCCAGGGTGGCGAGGCGCCCGGTGTCTTGCGATACATGGCGAGGCAGGCGCGGCCGGGCCTTGTGCGAAGCGTGGGAGCGAGAGAGGAGAGAGTCTTGTGGCCTTCGAGTGTGCTTGCAGCGTAGCTGGCGCTCCAAATACACCAGCGGATAAGCGTTTTGACCACGCCCAACCCATTATCGCCTTGCAGCGCCGTTTTCTTGCGCCCATTGGAAGCCGAACCACAGCGTTCTTGGCGCTAAAAAGGCCTATTTTGCGGTAGGCGCTAGTTTAAGCAGCGGCTGTTGGAGATGCTCTAAGCATCACGAATAGTAAGACATGGGCGTCAAGCCCCTTACCAGTGTCCGCATAAATCGCATACCTTGTGACTCGTCAAACCGTTTATTGACCAGCGCGATGTCGCATACGCCTCGTCAAGTTGCCGCTTTAGTTCGGCATATTCATCGATCCGGTGGCCTCCGGATGCCTAGCCACCTGTTTAGGGCGGCGATATGTTATAGCGAAATTTGATCCTCGGCACGTTGTCAATTTTGACAACATCTGAGTCTCGAGAGCTACTATCTATCTGAGCGCATTTTATATGCATAATTGTCGGAAGGTACATCATTTTGCGTACCTCAAACCCCGTCGATAAGCTTACGGCGGTTTCATACAATCCGCTCTCAGCGGATGCAATTCTTTCAATCACCGTACCCATTAGAGCACGGTGATCTTACGAATAACCGCTTCGCCCGAGCAGATCCTTCAGCTCCTCCGACCGCACACCACTTGGCGCGGACCTTACAGCCTGCGGACTTGGGGAACCCTCGCGGCGACACCTCCGGGTCGTCCACTTCACATGGTCTGCGACGGTGGAGGCATTTCGCTCTCCATCATCTCGGAAGAAGATCCCCGAAGGCGAGCTCTGCTGAGAAGGGCTGAGGTCCGAACTACAAGGTACAATTTCGGTTATCTTCATGAATAAATACAGGGATGTTCCTTATTTACAAGACCCCTTCTTTTTACTTACGGCTCGCTGGAGGGCTGATCCCCTTGGGGAAATAATGCGGATGGGTTACTTCCCAGCGCCGGACTCTCTACCGAAGATTCCTTTCCCCTCTTTGAGGCCTTGACCTCCGGATCTTCCAAAGCGGTCCTCTTCTCTCCTCGGAAGGTGGAACTCTTAATCCCTCCTTCCTTGATAGCCTCCTTCGTAGAGGCAGTTGCTTCCCCGCTCCCCCCATCGCCTTCTTCAAAAGGCGCGACCTTCAACATCTTGGTCAGCATGGGATCCGGCGTGGTCTCTGGGAGGGGAGCCGGACACCTTATTAACTTTGCCTTGGCTATCCACTCATGTTCAAGAAACGGCTCCTTTAAAGGGCATATATATAAAATAAATGAATGAACAGCTTGTCCGGTTACAGGACTACTTACTTGAGTATCTGGGCGATCGCAGCTTAGTCATGCGTCCTCGGTCAAGTCCGGACACTTCTCTTGTGATCCGAAGAACAGTTTATACATCTCCACGGGTGTCGTGCCCATAAAATTTTGGAGAGCTCGTGGTCCCTCCGGATTGAATTCCAACGGGCGGAGGGGGCGACGCTTGCAGGGCTGAAGGCGCTGGGTCACCATAACCTGCGCCACTGCAACCAGATTGATCCCTCTTTCTTGGAGGTCTCGAATACGGCCCTGCAGCAAGGGCGTCCTTGGGCGGCCCCAGTCGAGCCTTGTTGACCCATGATGCCAGCCGCTGTGGTGGACTGGCGGAAGGCGGGGGCGCCGCCCATTTGGTGCCCACAGGGGCGGTGATATAAAACCACTCCCGTTGCCACAAACCAAGCTCCTCTTGAAAAGAGCCCTCGGGCCACGGAGCATCGGCACATTTGCTTATGACCGCCCCTCCGCACTCTGCTTGTTGCCCCTTGATCATCTTTGGCTCCACCTTGAAGGTCTTGAGCCACAATCCAAAGTGGGGGTAATATGGAGGAAGGCCTCACATCGACAATAAATGGCGAGATATGGAGGATGGACTCAGTTCAAGTCATGGAAATCAAGCCCATAATAAAACATGAGCCCCCGCACAAAGGGATCCGGCGGAAGCCTAAACCCGGCGGAAGTGAGACCACGAACACCACGTTCTCGCCGAGCTCAGAGTGGGAATGACCTGCCACAGGCGGGCAGCTGTCTGTCGAGTCTCGCGGTTAGATACTGGCGTCGCGCAGCTTTAGCACATCTTCTTACGTGGCGGAGGAAGGCGTCCATCGGCGGTGCTGGTCGGGCGGACATCATCGAAAGTCCGAGCGCTGAATCTGAAGCTTTGGGTGTTGGAACTTCGAGCGGCGAACTTCGATGGAGGTGTAAAAGAAGAGGGCCTTGGTCTCATTATAAAGAGGTTGAATACCAAGAGCCCACCCGTGGTCGATTAGGACTCGCCTTTGATAGAGGAGGCAGGCCAGCAGACGCGGTTGGGTTACCCACATCCGTATTGATGAGAATCCCGGAATAAGGGGCATGATGTATGCTTTGATAAGGCGTGCGAAGAAACCGCCTCGCTAAACACACTGCTGAGGTGGAACAGTAAAAAGCGATTCATATAAAGGCTGGCCGTGGTGTGATGTCATGCAGCGGAATCGTCGGCAGATCTGTGCAAAACTTATTCTCTCTACGGTGTTATGTGGAACTTGTTTTGCGAGCGGACACTATCCTTGTGTTCATGACCTTCTATGAAGTATAAGGAGGAGGAACCCGCCTCGCAATGCGAAGACAATCAGCGCGGGACTCGTCGTCATTGAAGCCTGGTTGAGAGACTCTTGAGGAGTCCCGGACTAGGGGTGTCCGGATAGCGGACTATCATCACGGCGAACTCCAAGACTATGAAGATACAAGATTGGCGACTTCGTCCCGTGTCCGGATGGGACTTTCCTTGGCGTGGAAGGCAAGCTTGGCGTCTGGATATGTAGATATCCTACCATTGTAACCGACTACTGTGTAACCTAACCTATCCGGTGTCTATATAAGCCGGAGGGTTTTAGTCCGTGGGGCGAACAACAATCATACCATAGGCTAGCTTCTAGGGTTTAGCCTCCTTGATCTCGTGGTAGATCTACTCTTGTACTACCCATATCATCAATATTAATCAAGCGGGGTAGGGTATTACCTATATCGAGAGGGCCGAACCTGGGTAAAACATCGTGCCTTGTCTCCTGTTACCATCCGCCTAGGCGCATGATTCGGGACCCCCTACCGAGATCCGCGGTTTGACACCGACACCCCCTTTCCAGCTTTAGCGATGGCTGGGCCAGACGAAGCGGCAATATTTCACTTGGCCTGAATCCCTTCTCCCTCGTCAGCTTGTTCAGAGAAAACCCCTCTCGGCGATTGCATAGGGTTTTCTCATGGAGAACTCAGTGCAATTCTTCATCCATCCCGATAAATTCAAGTCCCTTGAGTGCGGGTAATCCTAGGATGGCAGCCGCCGCCGGTTGATGCATTTTCTTCCCTCTCTGAATCTAGTGTGCTTCATTTGTAGTGCCCAAAGTGCGAGGACCCTACAGGTTTCTCCGCCCTCGGTGAGACGCCACACTTGTTCCTTCTCATCCTAACACAGAATTTTAAAATGCGCACAGTATGTTCCTAGAATCCTCTTTTCTATCCGGGAGGGTGGGGTTTTTTTGAACATGTTGTCGACTAATTTGGAAATTTGGATTGCTATATTTGGATAAAAGGTACTACCAGTACGATGGTCAACACTGACATGAAGGAGGAAGTTATTTCTAGATTTGGATAGGAAATACATTGTTTTCTCATATTATTTTTCCTGCAGTGCATTATTTGCTCTGCCAGAACACATGTACTCAAGATGCTCGGCCTTGCCATAACTGAATACACAGGTTTAATGGTCACAGTGAAGACAAGCCATGGATATAAGTTCCGAGTTGGGTTCATGAACCAAGAAGATCGCTGCTTTTTATGGCGAACTTGGATAAACTTTCTCAAGTGTTCTGGATGAATGTTGGCGCCACGAATGTTGATGGAAATAGCGAACCTGGTCTCATCTTCACTGCGATCTTCCACTAGCGTCGTTCAATTGTTCATCCATGTTAGTTTTGTATCTGGTTCTTGCTTTTTGCCTCGATTACTTCTTAATCCACCTATTCATCTAACTAATCACAATTTAACTTTAGAAGTAGCAATGAATCTCTCACGAAGATGCTACTTCTAACTAATATTTTCTTATAATTGGTGGCACGTGTAGGTTTTTCAGAGTTAAGCAGGCTGCTCGTTTGTTGATACTGTAACAACTCATTTTATTCTTGATAGCCTTTGAAGTTGGTTGGGACGACATCCACAAGTTCCTACACTTTATTGATCGTCTTGAGGTCCTTGTGGGGCGTTTCAATGGTGGAAGGCCATGTGGGATATGTGTGCCACTACTGCACTTTCGTTGAACAGGTCCAAGCGTGTCGAGAAACTTATAGTACGAGCTGTTTTACATTATATATGTTGTTCATAAACTATTGCTTATACACAGCTTTACGGTTGTGATCTTCTTGAAACAAACTGTCCAGTTCTATTGTTCCTATCTGAGATGCACGACCATGGTGGGTCGAGTTAGTTAAGCTTGGTCACAACATGACGTTTATGTCAACCTACTCCATTCCCCTTGGAAGTGAAAAGATACTTATTCATGGGTGGTCTCAAATAATGAAGGCTCGTCTATCTTGGAGAATAGGACAGAAGATTATGTTCCTGCTTTTCCATGGCTCTAAAGCGAATATCCTGTTTATTGACCACATTGCGAGATGAACCGCTTTCGAGAAAGTTGTGGATCTGTGAGGTGGCGCTTGGGCCTTGTCACAGGGCTTGGCGGCCTCACCATTGGTTAGCTGTAGGCAAAGTAGCCTTTATTGAGGCGTGCTTTATGCAGTTGAACCTGTATAAGTACTCATCTTGCTTTCAGCTATGGTTGTTAAGTGCCCTGCTGGTTTGATTAAGGTTGTCAAGTACTCCTGCTGATTTTACTGATGCATCGTGTTTCTTGATCATGTCTTCCTCCAGCCGTAAAACCAAACCAGCGCCCGTGGCTGCCCTTCCGCCTCCACGGTGGCAGCGCCTCGGCGCCGCGCATCACCGCCCACCATCTCCTAAATCGTTAACACCGACGTCCGAGGCCTCACTGTCGTCCTCCGCGCGCTTTGGTGCGCTCGCCGCGGCGCCGCCCTCTCGCGTTGTCAACATGGTCAACAAACAACAGGAATCGGCAGAAATACGTGGAGAGGATGACAATACAGGCCCACCATGTCAGCGTATGGAAAAATAAAATGCTTCCTCCTAGTGTTTTCCTGACATGTGGGACCCACGACATTGTGAGCGTATATAGTCAATAGACAAGAGAACATCACAAGATCGGCTGACACCTGGGACGTAGCTGCTCGAGCAGTATTTTTTTTGTTATTGTTGAGACGGAGCAGGGTTTGAACTGGGCTCTGGCCCGTCTAGCCCAGGCATATATTTTATGTTCACCATGTGACCAGCCCAGCTATTTTTCCTTTATGAAAATGAGCCCAGTTTATTTTTTTCTAAAGAATACCCAATCCAGGCCTATTTATTTTTCTACGCCCTGATGGGCTGCAACTCTTTAAGGACGACTGCAAATCTGGAAAGTAATATGAAATTAGTTGTAAATATAAAAACAAATGACAAATTGGCAATTACTTTATAATTTCTGAATTTTTTCACATTTTCAGATTCCTATTTCACTGGGCATTCACCTAATTTAAATATATCTTCAAAGTACTTTAAATCTGGCTCGACATTTTGGTATTAAAAATAGTTTGGAACCCACAGAAATATGTGAAATTGGCTCTGGCCAACCAAAAAAACGTACTGCAATAAATTGCATAAGAAGTCGCAATGAGCTATATATAAATTATTTAAAAAAGAGGGAATGGTCTGACTTATGGGCCTATTAAGTTGACGCGTATGCAAGATTTTTTTATATTATATATGTCAACAAATGATTCTAGCAGACGTAACCGTTGGATGTCAATCCAACGGCCGTCGTGTTTCTTCAATCACTGATCTTCTTGCTCCAGCCGCCAAATCCAGCGCCAGCAGGACCGCCTGCTCCTGCCTCCCGTGCAGGCCTCACCGCCCCCTACTACTCTCACCGCTGGCCAGGGCATCCCTCTACTCACCCACACCCCCTATTATTCTGCGGCGACGGTAGCCTCACACCGCAGCCGAACCAGTGAACCCTCGTACTCCTCTCCGCGTGGGCATCCACTGCCGCGTCTTCCCCGGCTCCATGTTAACCCCTTCCTAGGCCTCGCCTCGTCCACCGCCCTGGTGCTCTCGGCGTGGCGTGGTCAACATGGTCAAGGAACGACTTCCATCGGAAGAGTATTGTCGTGGAGAGGCTGACAGCTGGGTCCACGGCAGCCGCAAGGAAGTGCCTCCTTATTACGCGGAAAATAATTATTCCTCCACCGGACAGCAGGGACCCACCGAACAGGCCACAGTATTTGGCGGAAAAACGTTTCCCCCCGACTGTTGGGACCCACCAGAAGGGCCACCGTATTTTGCGAAAAAAAACATTCCCCCCGCTGTCAGCTCGGACCCACCGGGAGTGCCTCCTAATTACGCACAAAAAATGAATACTCCCCCTGCTAGCTGGGACCCAGTATAGTGGGAGGCTGACTTGTGGGCCTACTAAGTTGAAGGGGACGGAGGGCTTTGTCAAATTAGTCAATATGCACGATTCTAGCTCCATTGACTGTACGATGTCCATCCAACGGTCGTAGTGCTTCTTCAACCTCTGGTCTTCTTGCTCCAGCCGCCCAAACCAGCGCCGGTTGTGCCTCGTGCTCCTGCCTCCCGTGGTCGGCTGCGATGCCGTGGAGGCCTCACCGCCCCCTACTACTCCCACCGCTGGCCAGGCCATCCCTCTACTCACTCACACCCCCTGTTATTCTGCAGCGACGGTAGCCTCACACCACAGCCGAACCAGTGAACCCTCATACTCCTCTCCGCGTGGGCATCCACTGCCGCGTCTTCCCTGGCTCCGCATCTTCCCCTTCCTAGGCCTCGCTGTCGTCCACCGCCTTGGTGCTCTCGGCGCGGCGTGGTCAATGTGGTCAACAAACGACTTCCACCGGAAGAGTACTGTACGTGGAAAGGCTGACAGCTGGGTCCACGGCTGCAGCAAGGAAATGCCTCCTTATTATGCACAAAATAATTATTCCTCCACCTGACAACGGGAACCCACCGGAAGGGCAACCGTATTTCGCGACAAAAACATTTCCCCTTGACTGCTGGGACCCACCAGCTACATCTTCGCACGCAAGGAAGTGCGTCCGGGCAAAAACGATTCGCCCCATTGCTGGGACCCACCAGCTACATCTTCGCCGCAAGGAAGTGCGTGGTCGGGACCCACCTGGTGAAGCATACGTGGCGTTGTCATTCTGGTCGCGACGATGTGCGTACATCTTGGTCGATGTAGAGGCGCCGCGTGTAAGTAGTAGTAGCGCGCGTAGCATGTACTGCGTCGTCTGCCGGCGAGGTGCAAGAATGTAAATCGACACGTCACGCACATCTGGGCGGGGTCTCGAGCGCCCTACTGCGCGTATATGTACGGCCATGGCTCGTGTACATGGCTGGGTCGAACGGAGAAACAGCGTCGTCGTCGTGTTCATAGGGAGCCAACCGGCTGGGTCGGAGCGGAATCGTCGCCGTGTTCGCCGGGAAGGCTTGGGCGGAATAGCCGATGGAAGCGAGGCACGGCATACCGCGGAAGCGGAGAAGCGGCCTTGTGTTCGACCGGCCACGGTTGAAGCGGGATCCTGTTCATCGGGAGAAGTGCAGCGTCTTGCAAAGCGAAGAAGCGGACCTCCTATGATCGAAGCAGGGGTCTGTTGATCGGGAGGGTGTGGCGTACCGCAAAAGCGGAGAAGCGGACTTGTGTTGGGCGCTACGGTCGAAGCAGGGGTCTGTTCGCCGGGAGGGTGTGGCGTACCGCAAGCAGGACTCCATGGGATACTATTCATCTCCACCGTCGACCCCTCCAGCCTCCACGAGCTCCTGTTCATCCACCATCGACCTCCTCTGCCTCCACCTGCGACTGTTCATCCACGGGATCCTGTTCATCCAGCCTCCACCGCGCGCTACTCCACCGGCTACTGTTCAACCAGCCCTCTCCACGGGGTCCTGTTCAACCACCCCTCCACAGGCTACTGTTCATCCAGCCCTCCACCGTCTACTTTTCATCCTGCCCTCCACGGGGTGGTCCTGTTCATCCAGCCCTCCACGGGCTCCTGTTCATCCAACCCCAATTGGCTCGATCGATCGGGGTCCTGTTCATCCATCCCCACCGAACTGTTCATCAACCCCCCCCAAAGCGCTCCTTTGTTCATCGAGGCGGCATCGATTGGCTTGATTAGCGGCGATGGCGAAGAATTGCTCGATCGGGTTCGATTAACAGCCATCGATCGATCGCTCGGGTTCGATAACGCGTAGCTGCGGTCAATCGCTTCGGGTTCGATTAGAGCCCAACGCCTCGCTTCGGGTTGATTAGAGCCCAACGCCTTGCACTCCGCGCATGCGTGTCTGAAAAAGCGATGCATCGCTCGGCCCCGACCACCCACCGTAACCGGGAACACCCCGTTATTTTCCTCGCCCTCGCTTCTACCATGGTTTTTTCCATCATGGACGGCCCAAAGAATGTCATGCAACTGCGTCTCCGACCCGCCCAGGATGAAAAGCCCATTTTCTGTCATGATTTTTTGTCATAGAAGTAGGACCCCACCACATCTATGATGATACCGTGTTTTGTCACAATTATTGTCATAGAAGTGTCATAAGTATGACAAAAAAAAATTTCGTTAGACCCAAAATGTTACGGATGTGTCTTTTTTTGTAGTGATGCTTATCCTGGTCGGATCACACGAGGGGGCCCAGAGTATATCTCTCATAATCGGAGGGGCAAATCCCATCTTGCTCGACCATGTCTCGCAGCATGGGTCTAGACAAGCCTGAAACCTACCTTTGTAACTACCCGATTCTGGAGTAGCGTTTAGTCGGCCCAAAGCAGGTCTGTCACCATCCCGAGTACATGCGCCAGCTCAGGTCTTAGGACATAGAACATATGTTGTACTAGATACTCACAGATGACATATCGCTGCGTCTCATAGTTGGATCTGTCCGACTCGGACCTTATCTCGACTCAAATCTGACTATGTCGAATCCGACCAGATCCTTCCAAGTCTATATTATCCGTTAGCATCCAATGCTCCATGGCTAGTGAGACCAAGCCATCGACCGTGTCATATGCTAGTCTAGTCATTTCTTGGCGTCCACACAGCCACATCGACTAGGGACCTTTTAGGACAGTCATCATACAATGCATAGTCCCACAAACAAGTCACGTACTTGCTGATACACATCATTGATAATGTCCAAGGACTATCTTTATTCATAAACACATAGGAAATATCATCATACCTGATTACCTCTAGGGCATATCTCCAACAAGCAGTTCAGGCAGTCCCTTCTAAACTGTGTACACGTACGTATAGCTAGAAGCCAAAATATACGGCCATGTACGTACATAAGGGCGGAGTCTTGAACGCCTACTCGCGTACGGTCAGGGCTCGTGTACATGGAGAGGCAGCGGAGAGCAGCGACGCCGTCCTGTTCATCGGCAGCCAACTGGCTGGTCGGAATGGAGAAACTGCATCGTGTTCATCGGAGACAACAGAATGCATCCTGTTCATCGGGAGCCAACTGGCTTGGACGGAACAGCCGAAACGAGGCCTGGCATACTGCAGAACGGAGGAAACGGCATTCTATTTGACCGCCCACGGCCGAAAAGAGATCCTGTTCATCGGGAGGGGTCTGGCATACCTTAAAACGAAGGAAACGGACTTCTCTTCGACCTCCTACGATCGAAACGGGGTCCGGTTGATCGGGAGGGGTGTGGCGTACCGCAAAATGGAGGAAACGGACTTCTCTTCGACCTCCTGCGGTCGAAAGGGGGTCCTATTCATCGGGAGGGGTGTGGCTGTCGGATTTCGGGTTCCGGCAGACCCTCTAGGTTCGAACACTGGGGTGCGTGCGGAGATTTCACCCTCTACCTACCTGCACCTCACCGCCTCGCTAAGATCTAAGCTATGCAAAGAACAACACAAGAGACACAGGATTTATACTAGTTCGGGCCACCATTGTGGTGTAGTACCCTACTCTAGTTTGTGGTGTGGTGGATTGCCTCTGGGGCTGATGATGATGAACAATACAAGGAAGAACAACCTCGCGAGGGTCTGTTCTTGGCTGGTGCGATGAACTGCTAGGGGAGTTCGATCGCTCTCTCTCTGGATTAGGGTCTTTGGGTTTAGCTCTCTCTACCTGTGGGTGGCTAGTCCTATTTATAGGCAAGGCCTGGGCCTCTTCCCAAATATTGAGTGGGAAGGGCACCAACAATTAGCCATTTGAAGGGAACATCTAGTACACTTATCCTAACTAAAGTTGGTCCTCGCTTTGTCAAAGGCTCGTGGTGGTGGCCTTGCTTGGGCTCCACAATGACTTCCTTCCTGCCGTTGCGACGGTCTTGGTCTTGTTGCACCGACACGGATGCCTTTGCTTGATGCTCTTGCCTACGCTTTCTCCCTTTGCACCAAAGAGGAAAGGAGGACACTGCGCGGGCTGGCGCCCGCCTGGCGCCCTTGGTCATCATGGCTTGCGTCATGGGCACCTCGTGAGGTACCCCGCCTTGATCTCTCCGCCTCCTCGCGAGCCAGCCTGACGAGGCCGCGCCTGAGGAAGCTTCCTGTCGTCCGCCCCACGAGGTTTGGCCCCTCGCGAGGGTCTTGAGCTTGTGCTGATGAAGATGGGCCTTGATGAGCCACCCCTTGAGCCACGCCGCAGGCCGCAGGCCGCAGGCAGGCAAGTCTGGGGACACCCGTTCCCAGAACGCCGACTGTAGCCCCCGGGCCCAAGGTGCGCCTGGACTTGGCTGAGCAGAGAAGCGAAGGGGCAAGTGCGAAGTGCCACGGGCCCTAACAGCCTGCGGCCTCGGGCACCGCATGGCGGTTGATTGGACGTGGGCGGCACTGTTCCCCCACGCCTCCTTATTTTGCCCAGCTAGGCGGACCCGTGGTTGCACACAGTCGTTCCCCCTTTCGCTGCTCGACCGTCCCCTGCTCTTCCTCCTCTCGAGCTCCAGCCTCTGCTTCCAATCCAATCTCGAATCCTCCCCCCTTCCGTCGCCATGGCTCCGGCGAAGAAGGGGAAAGGGAAGAAACACGTGCCTCCGCCACGCTCACCGTCGTCGTCGGCGGCTCCCGCCGTCGATCGGTCGATCATACTCAACCGAGAAGGCTTGGGCAAGGTCAGCTCTGCTCTGGCCACTATCTTCAACGAGTGCAGGAGGACGACCACCTGGCTCGCGTCTCACTTCTCCATCGACAGAATAGTCACCGAGGTCCGGTACTTTGCCGACGCCCTGTGGGCGGGACTGGTTCCCCCCTTTTCCAATTTATTCAACGTTGTGCTTTCCCATTACCAGATCCATATGATGCATTTGGGTCCTGAATCCATTACTCTTCTTGCCGTATTCGCCTTTGTCTGTGAGGCAATGATGGGCATCCCTCCTTCAGTTGCCTTGCTGCGTCACTTCTTCTCTTTGCGCCTCGTCGACCCCACCCGGTGCGTGAGCTTCATTGCCGCACCAGAAACAACGGCTTCAGGGATTGATTTCAGTCTTCCTCAGCCCGCGCCTGGGTTCCGCGAGCGGTGGCTGTACGTGGATGTCGGGGTGCCCAGCCCCCTGCTTTCAGAGCCAACATCTCCCGCTGTCCCCAATTTAGGCTGGGGCCAGGAGACGCTCACGAGCCCCCTGCTCGTCTCCGTCTGGCGTTGCTTTGCGTTCCTGAGGGCACTCGACGTGACGGCGCCCAAGGTGGTCAAGGAGTTCCTGCTATGCCGCATTGCCCCTCTCCAGCGCCACTCCCGCCGGATGTGGGCCTTGGTAGTCTGAGGATCGCATGAGGCTCGGGGAGGAGGACTGGCGCTGGCCGAGGAAGGTGCTCTTGGTCTTGACTGGGGACCCCACCCCCGGCAGCATCCGGCAAGGGGGAGCTTTGTGTACTTTTGCTCGAATAGGGGCAACTTTGTGAATCAGATGCCCAGCTTTGATGAATGGGGGCTGCGCCCCGCAAGCCTCACGGGGCCTCGCGAGAATCCAGTGGTGGTGACTGCCCTTCCAGTCGCCCACGACGGTCCTTCCTCGAGTGGCGGAGCAGGGAGGCATGGGCTGCTGGAGGCTGAGGGGGCCCCCGCCGGGATGACGACGCCAGGCAGCACTCCTGAGGGGGCAGCTCCTGAGGCCCGTGCTGCTATAGCTGGAGGCATTGAGCCGCTGCCCGCGGCGCCCGTGGTTGAGGCCCCTGAGGCCCCAGCTACCCTTCTTGGTGAGGCGACCGTCGGCGTGCATCGGGATGGCGCCCACAGCGCTGGTCACCTTGATGCTTCTTCCTCGTCGCGGTGACCCCTCGCTCAACTCTGGGCGCTTCGCGTGGACTTGAGGCTCTCCGGAAGAGAAGGGAGGCCACAGGTGGCGATTACCCTTGCCGCTCTTTGAAGCGCGGAAGTATTTCTCCATTGATGAGTAAGCCTTCCCATTTCCTAGCTCCCGATCCTCCCGTTGCTTTGGCTGATCCTTGCTCTGCAGGCCCCTTCTGCCGAGCTCACGGAGATGGTGAGGAGCCATCCCCGAGCCGCCCTCTCCACCGTCTTGGCGCTCGAGCTCCAGTGAGCCCTTGTGGTGAGGCGGTCGGAGAGGTGAGCCATCATGTGGCGCGCGCGGCTCTGCGCACCTCGTGACCCTCCTTCGCGAGCCTTCTCGGGGCATAGCCAGCCTGCCTGGCTTCTCGTGCAGTGCGTGGATGGCGATTGGCTGAGGTCAGCCTTGCGCTCTTCACTTGGGGATGGGCTGGCTCGGGCGGGCTTCAGCGGCGTGCCCGGCCGTCGCGAGGGCGCCAGCCCCCAGCCCCCTACCCAGAGGGGGAGTGCTGATTCATGGCCCTCCGTGCTTACTAAGGCGGATAGCGGTGCGAAAGATGTGCTCGGCGCCCAGGGCGGCGCACTCTTCGCCAAGGTTTCTTGGGGGCGGCCGGCGGTGAGCCTGCTTGGTGAAGAGCTCGCCGACGAAGACGCGCGCCTTGAGGCTGAGGGCCTGCGCCTGGCTGAAGAGAGGCGCAAGCTGAAGGCGATTGTTGCCCTCGCGCACCACCAGCATGACCTCGACAATGAGGAAGCCGAGGCGTCGCTGGCGGCCTCTCGGGAGGCCCGTTCCCGGGTCGTCGAGGAGGCCCGAGAGGCTGACCGGCGGCGTGAGGCAGCGGAGGAGCGGGCGCGCGAACTCCAGGCCCAGTGCCATTCCCTGGAGCAGCAGGTGGAGCTGCGTGAGACGGCCCTTGCGTTGATGAAGGTGGCTTGATCGACCAGCGAGCTCGAGGCGTGAGGAGGCACTAACACCTGGAAGCTACCGAGCAGCGCCGCGATCTTGGCGTCTGGAGGCGAGGCGCTTGGTGAGCGCGGCGGAGGATGACGTCGCAGCGCGGGAAGCCCGTGTCCTGGAAGAGGTTGGGCGCCGGGTGACGACGGCCCGCTCGAACCTTGAGCGCGAGTTCGAGGAGAGGCTGGGGTTGATCCGGGTCGAGGATAAAGGCAGGACCGCCGCCCTGAGGGCCAAGCTGGATGAAGTGACGCGGCGGGCCGATGCTTCCCGGGCCGCCCTTGGTGTGGCGCAGGAGGAGCTGACTACCTCCCGCGCTGAGGCGCTTCTTCTCCGTCAACGGGTGGACGAGGCCGAGGCCATTGCACGCGAAACGAGGGCGAGATCGCCCGATGGCGGATCTGGGCACGAGCATGGCCCCATGCTCACCATGCTCCGGGCGAGAGCCAACATGGCATTGGGTAACATCTGCGAGGCGGCCGTTTGCGAACCCCACGCAGTCAACTATGCTGGCAATCTTCAGTTCTTCACCGATGTGGTGACGCAGCTGGAGGTGCGATCGGTCAGAGCCAACAGGTTGGTGGAGGAGAGGAGCCTCTCCCTACTCGGGCGCGCCTTTTCTCGTGTCTTCAGCCATCTTCGAAACATGGACCCCAACTTCGAATTTGATGCCGCCATCGCCCATACCCAGGCCGTGCAGGGCGACTGGCGCCTTGGTGGAAGACAACATGGATGCCCTCATCGGGCCTTTGCTTCGATAACGACGGCGTGGTCACGGCTCTTGATGAAGGCGGCGTGGTGAGCGGCCCAGCGCCACGGCGGCAGCGGAGGCGATGGTGAGGCCAGCGGCGCCAGCGGACGATTCAGGAGGTGCCCCGAGGATGCATTGGGGATTTATCCGGTGACGCGTGTTGTCCCTGCTTCCTTACCCTGCGCAAATAGAGTTCGGGCTTTGCCCTGAAGGTTGTAAGAGCATTTTGGGAGGGGGAGCCCCTCATGTAAAAAACTTGCATTCAGCGTATTACTAGATGCGATATGACCCGTACGCCTGCGCCAAGTGGCTGGCTTTGCGACGAGTTGGCTGCCTTGTTTACCTTCGACCCGTGTGGGCCCTGAGATAGCCTGCGGAGGGCTGCGGTGTCTCGAGTGTCTCGTGATCGAGCCCATAGGACCTGTAATAAAAACCTCCCGAGAGGCGCGGCGGCGGCAGTCTGGGCTGCACGCAAGCTAGGCTGACCCGGCTCATGAGGGCTCACGAGGGAGGCAGGCTGAGGCAAAGTGGTAACGAGCGAGATATTGCTCGAGCGAGACTAAACACCCTTCCCGGACACACGCAAATCTCAAGCTCAAATCCAACTTAAATCCAACAGGGAAGCGACAGCCAAGGGAAAAGCAAGGAAAGCGAGAAAAGGGCGCGTCCGGCACCTAGTCTAGTCTTGGGCGTCTTCTCACCGGTAGCGAGCTAAGTGCTGCCACTGGGCGTGGGAGGGAGCCCGGGGCTGGCGCGACACCCCGAGACTTGAGGCGTGTACAGCCCCACTCATTATTACGTGAGAGTGTCACGGGCAGCGAGCTTCACGAGCACTTTGGTCCTTCTTCACAGTACCGGCCTTGCTTCATATCACCAGACGAGGCCCGCCTTGCGCCACACTCTAGTGCCACCGACGATGACCGAAACCAGGGCGCCGCCCGATGGGGTAGAGCTGCCATGCCCAGTTCCCCGACGACCACGGGTCCTCTGCGAGGCGAGCCACGGCACCTCCCAGCAGAGGGCCTACCTCCCGAGGCGCCTTGCTCCAGCGCCCATGGTGGTGATGTGGATCTCGGCCCCTCTCCTGCAGCCCCGGCGCCCTCCTCCTGAGGGGTAGGAAACTGCTGGAGCGGGGCAGCCGCCCGCTGTGGCGACCTGCACCTCCTGCGATCCACGGTTAGCGTATGCCTGCTCTGAGAATTAGCGGTACCGATAATCGTCGCTTCTAAGCGTGGTGGACGGGCCTTCCGGGGCTCTGTGAGAGCTCAACCTGTGCCTCGTCCCCGGCTTGGGCGAGGAGCGAGCCTTGTTCGTCCTCATGCACGTGCCCTTGGTCCATCATGTGGGGCACCTACTCTTCTGGGGCCGCCATCCCGAAGGCTGCCGTAGTGCTCCGTGTGCCATGCAGCTCTGCTTGAGGCGCCCACCTGGGGATGGTAGCGCGGCGGCCCACTGGGGTCGTAGGTCGTGACGAGTACTTCTTCGCTGGTCGGAGGCGGAGGTAGCACCGCTGCTGGCCCGGTGCTGATAGCCTGGCTGGCGTTGAGGTGGCCTTGGAGTCCGCTTGGAGCTCCGCGGGCGTGCGTGGAGCCTCCGCGTGGGCTGCCCTGAACCTGAGGTGGGAGTTGGGTGCAGAAGGGATGAGCCCCCGATGCGGCGAAGCCCAGGAGCTCTGCCACCCGTTCTAGCAGCACGTCGCGGCCGCCCTCCGCCTTTGCATTGCGGTAGCTCTCGGGCCACCGTGGCGCGCCCTTGAGTTCGCTGCTCCCGTTGGGTGTCTGGCGTCGTGGCATGGCGTGGTTGGAGGCCCTCGCCGCCGACCGCGCCTGCCGTGGCGTGAGAGCTGTCATTGACTGTCCGCGTCGCCCGCGGCCCGCAGCGCCCTGCGGACCACGAGCTGCATGGGGCATGGGGTCGCCCGGGGCGAGCGGCTCTGCGTGGGCGGGCCAGGCCGCCCAGGGATCAGGGTTGCCCGCCTGGTCGCCGGACATGATGATGACGGTGCGACGGGGCGCGAAGCGGCGGAAGGCGGATTCCGGCGCACCCCTACCTGGCGCGCCAAATGTCGGATTTCGGGTTCCGGCAGACCCTCTAGGTTCGAACACTGGGATGCGCGCGGAGATTTCACCCTCTACCTACCTGCACCTCGCCGCCTCGCTAAGATCTAAGCTATGCAAAGAACAACACAAGAGACACAGGGTTTATACTAGTTCGGGCCACCATTGTGGTGTAATACCCTACTCTAGTTTGTGGTGTGGTGGATTGCCTCTGGGGCTGATGATGGTGAACAATACAAGGAAGAACAGCCTCGCGAGGGTCTGTTCTTGGCTGGTGCAATGAACTGCTAGGGGGAGTTCAGTCGCTCTCTCTCTCTCTCTCTCTCTGCGGATTAGGGTGTTGGGTTCAGCTCTCTCTACCTTGTGGGTGGCTAGTCCTATTTATAGGCAAAGGCCCGGGGCCTCTTCCCAAATATTGAGCAGGAAGGGCGCCAATAATTGGCCATTTTGAAGGGGAACATCTAGTACACTTATCCTGACTAAAGTTGGTCCTCGCCTGTCAAAGGCTCTGGTGGTGACGCCGGCTTGGGCTCAACAATGACTTCCTTCCTACCGTTGCGACGGTCTTGGTCTTGTTGCACCGAAACGGATGCCTTTGCTTGATGCTCTTGCCTGCGCTTGCTCCCTTTGCACCAAAGAGGAAAGGAGGACAATGCGCGGGCTGGCGCCCGCCTGGCGCCCTTGGTCGTCATGGCTTGCATCATGGGCACCTCGTGAGGTACCCCGCCTTGATCTCTCCGCCTCCTCGCGAGCCAGCTGCGAGGCCGCGCTGAGGAAGCTTCTGTCGTCCGCCCATGAGGCTCAGGCCCCTCGCGAGGGTCTTGAGCTTGTGTTGATGAAGATGGGCCTTGATGGGCCACCCCTTGAGCCACGCCGCAGGCCGCAGGCAGGCAAGTCTGGGGACCCCCGTTCCCAGAACGCCGACAATGGCGTACGCAAAACAGGACTCCACGGGCTACTGTTCATCCATCGTCTAATACCCCGGTCCAGCTTCCACGGGCTACTGTTCATCCACCGTCGACCTCCTCCAGCCTCCACCTGCAACTGTTCATCCACGGCGTCTCCCTCCTACCTCCACCAGCTACTGTTCATCCACGGGCTCATGTTCATCCAGCCTCCACTGGCTACTATTCAACCAGCTCTCCACGGGCTACTATTCATCCTGCCCTCCACCGGCTGCTGTTCAACCAGCCCTCCACGGGGTCCTGTTCATCCACCCCCAACCGGCTCGATCGAGGTCATGTTCATCCATCGGCAACGGCCTCTACTACCACGGGGTCCTGTTCATCCAACCCCCACCGAGAAGTGTTCATCCAACCCCCAACAACACTCACTGTTCATCAAGAGGCAGCAGGTTTGTTTGGCTTCAGTTAGCAGCAGTAGCGAAGGAATCGCTCGATCGGGTTCATTTAACAGCCAGGGATCGATCGATCGCTCGAGTTCAGTGGGCGAACGCCTCGCTCGGGTTCAGTTAGAGCCCAACGCCTCGCACCCACACGCATACGTGTACGAGAGAAACGCGCAATCCCTCTGTGAATCGCTCGGCTCCGACCACCCACTGTAACCGGAAACTCCCCGATATTTTCCTCGCCCTCGCTTCTACCACGGGTTTTTCCGTCATGGATGGCCCAAAGAATGTCATGTAGCTGCGTCTCCGGCCCGCCAGGGCGAAAAGCCCATTTTCTGTCATGACTTTTTGTTATAGAAGTAGGAGCCCACCACATCTATGATGATACCGGGTTTTGTCACAATTATCGTCATATAAGTGTCATAAGCATGACAGGAAAAAAATTCGTTTGGCCCAAAATGTCACGGATGTGTCTTTTTTGTAGTGAAATTGGCTGGCGTCAAAAGCACCAAATAACGCCATAGGAATGCTACGAGCCTACCGTGGAAGAAACATGTAGTAGGCGATTGTGGCCCATCTAACGAGATTGTTGGTGAGGGTGCAACCCATCTCTAATCTAAATATCCATTTTGTAAAACAAGTACCCAAAACTACTCTGACTAACATAGAGCTCATATTCGATGCTAGTACATCTGACCTGGTGTAGACGGTAGCTTGGTCAAAAGTTATCTATGACAGTTTCTGAAAATGGTGAAAATGCCATGAATAATGTAGAGGATAAAGAAAACTTACAATAATCGCAAACCACAAATAATTATTTTTTGGATCGTCAACTATCAAACCGGGATATCCAAAATTTATCTAATATCTCTCCTACATCCTCTAAATATTCGATAATGTCCACACCTTTTTGTACCCTCAACTACCAGACTGAGATTTATATACGATCTATGCCTACCGGATGATGTGATTTTTATTGCAGTATAATCAAATTCCAAGATAGTTAAGCAGAACATCTCAGAATATCTTGACTCGTCTACCAAGATAAAACCAATAACGATAGAGCATTTCAAAAAGAAAATCAAAATAATAATGAAAAAATTTGCACACATTTTACCCCCAAATACCAAACCAAGATTTGTATACAAGCTAGGCCCACCAGATGATGTGATTTTTATTGTAGTATAATCAAATTCCGAGTTAGTTAAGCAGAACATCTCAGACTGTCTTGACCCTTCAGCCAAGATAAAACAAAAAATTAAAGAACATTTCAAAAAGAGAAAAAGAAATAATGAAATTTTTTGCACACAACTTACAAAGAATTTGCGATTCAATATAACATGCAAGAATAAATATAATAGTGTGTTTTTCTTAAAAAGGACGTTCCGTAAGAAGGACTTAATAGTGATCTTGGTATTACCCTAAAAAAACAAAGAAGAAAAAAACTAAAACTAAATCAAAATAATCAAGTTTCTAACAAAGAAATGAATTAGTGGCATTGGTATTACCCTTTAAAAAGAAAGAAAATATACAAAAGATCTTAAAATGAACAATGAAATTTACACATAAATTAAGTTTTCTATAAGATGCAAAAATAAGCATATAGTCGTGGAATTTCAGCCATTTTCCTACAAAATAATGAATTAGTGGCATAAATTGCATTTTTGTACTATGAAAAGAACAAACATATAATTGTGCAATTTTCACACTCTAGTATAGTTTGCATACATATTGTATAATCTTGGCGTGTATACTTGCACAAAAAATGAAGTCTCCATAATAATAAGTTTCCACTTATAAAAATCAAAGTAATGAAGTTTTATAAGGAAGACTGAATTAGTGGCATTGGTATTATCCTTTAATAATGAGAAAGAAAATGAAACAAAATGTAAAGCAAACAATTGCAAAATGTGAATACAGTTTACACAAAAACAATTCTATAATATATATATAAGAATATGCATGATAGGGATATTTTTAAAAGAAGTTTCCTACAATGAATTAGTGCCATTGGGATTACCATTAAATAAAATAAATCTGAAATGAGAATAAAACAAAATCAAAATGATGAAGTTTTATAAAGAAGAATGAGTTATTGGAATTGGCAATACCCTAAAGAATAAAGGAAATGAAATAAAAACTAATATAGTATTTTGATAAAAAAATTCAACTAAGAATGAGTTAGTGGCATTGGTATTAACCTTTAAGAAGAAAGAATACTAGAAAATGTAATACAAAAAGACACACAATATTCCAAAAATTGTGCTTTTCAAAATATCGAGAATAAGAATATAATAGGGTAATTATTGGCAGCGGTATTACCCTTAAAGAAGAAAGAATATAATAAATGCTAAAAATCAAAACAATGATGTTTCCTAAGAAAGAATGAATTAGTGGCATTGGTATAACGCATTAAGAAAAAATGAAATGAAAATTAAAATCTAAAAGCAATGAAGGATTTACACACAATATACACAAGAAATACGCTTTATTAACGTATGCAACAATAAACATATGATAGTGGATTTTTAAAAAAATAAGTTTCCTAAGAAGTAATGAATTAGTGCCATTTGTATAACCCTTAAAGGAAAAGGAAAATAAAATAAAAAAGTTTTATAAGGAAAATTGAATTAGTAGCATTGGTATTTCCCTTTAAGAAGAAAGAAAATAAAAAATAAACTTGCACACAACTTTGCATTGAAATTGCACTTTTTGAATATGCAAAGATTAATCAAAATAAAAACAAATGCAAAAAATAGATGTAAAAACAAAAAAAACAGATAAAACAAAGGAAGAAAGAGGAAGGCTAGATCACACCCGGTAATGTGCTTCGGTCCATTAAGAAACTGACCGACTCAAATATGTGTTCAGTCAATTTAACACAACCCAAACACCTCTGAGAAAAAACAAGTAAAAAAATAACAACACGAATCGCAAGGCGACATCAACGTCACACAAAAATGACTAATCTAAAATAAAATTCCAGGCAACTTACACGTAGTTAACTGAGTTAGCTAAACAGGTCCTCCGTCTTGCGATTGCATCACCAACGAAGACCTCATCCGACAGCTATATAACATGAATCCGATGGGTCGCTAACCCAGGCGATTGACGCGTAGTGTCCATTTTTAGATGTTTCTTTAAGTTTTGTTAGTTGATAGAACATGAAGTGCCCCCATATTTGGTTTTGGTAATTGATGACAGTCTCAATGGACTAATGGTTGCCTTGAGTTATATTTGAAGGATTTGTCCATAGGTTTTTCTTGAAATCCATGTGTTGGTTTCAAGGAGTTTATGTGTTGACCAAGGTGCTATTAAGGATTTATCGAAAGATTGGTCATGTGTGAGTTGAGCTTATGGCAAGCATGTGTCTTGAAGAAGAAGATTGTGTGAACATTCATGTTTACCCTCAAGACATCATCTTAATGGAGAGAGTTGGAAAGATTCAAGGTTGATCAAGACTATGTACAAAGAGTGATCCAAGTTGATCAACACACAAAGAGTAGAAGATGTACTGAGAGGGATCAAGTGATCCCATGGTATGGTAAGCATTGTCCATTACGCTTTGTGTACTAACCCATGGTCTACGTGAGAGTTCTATGTGGGGTTAGGTAAGTTTCCATGGGCTTGCGTCAAGAGGAAGATATTATACAACCCATGGAGGATCACATCAAGTGGTGGTCGTCATCAAAATTGCGGTGTGCAAGTTCAAGTGGAGCATCACGAAGAGATCAAGTGCTTGAACGAAGCTTGCCGTCCATTGTGGTGTCAATGGACTTGTGAAGATGTGCCAAAGAGTGGCTCGCCCATAATGGAGTATGGGGGAGCAATCAACTAGTCTTCATCGAGCCAACGCAATCAAGAAAGATGGTCCATCTTGAGGGAGCCAAGATCGTCATCATCTAGCTCAAGTGGACGATGTGCAAGGCAAAGGTTTGCCCTTGATAGGTTTTCTATTTTATCAGTCTCATGGTGGTAGTTGGGAGACCGGGTTATAAGGTCGATTACCATACTATCAAGGGGACTCTCAACTTGGTAGCTTGATCGTATCGTTCGTACAGGGCTCAAACATTGCATCCGTGCATCATCTTTCTTGGTTCTTGTTTGGTTCTCCATGTGAGGTTTAGAGCTTTTGGTCATTGAAAGGATCGAGAAGAGGTGTCTAGAGGGGGTGAATAGACTCTTAGCAAGAAAAGTGGAAGTTTTTAATTTCTTCAAGTTGAGGTGGAGTTTTAACACATGTTTAAACATTCACAATACATATCAATCAAGCATGCCAAGAGTATATAAGCAGCGGTAAGTAAAGCATGCAAATTGCAAGAATGTAAAGGGATGGGATTGGAGTGTGCAAACGCAATGTAGACTCGGAGATTTTTTATCCGTGATTCCGATAGGTAGCGCTATCGTACATCCACGTTGATGGAGACTTCAACCCACGAAGGGTAACGGTTGCGCGAGTCCACGGAGGGCTCCACCCATGAAGGGTCCACGAAGAAGCAACCTTGTCTATACCACCATGGCCATCGCCCACGAAGGACTTGCCTCACTAGGGTAGATCTTCACGAAGTAGGCAATCTCCTTGCCCGTACAAACTCCTTGGTTCAACTCCACAATCTTGACGGAGGCTCCCAAGTGACACCTAACCAATCTAGGAGACACCACTCTCCAAAAGGTAATAGATGGTGTGTTGATGATGAACTCCTTGCTCTTGTGCTTAAAATGATATTCTCCCCAACACTCAACTCTCTCTCATAGGATTGGATTTGGTGGAAAGATGATTTGAGTGGAAAGCAACTTGGGGAAGGCTAGAGATCAAGATTTATGTGGTTGGAATGGAAGATCTGTGTCTCAACACAAGTGTAGGTGGTTCTCTCTCAGAAAATGTATGTTGGAAGTGTAGGCATCTTCTGATGGCTCTCTCCACGAATGAAGAGTGGGTGGAGGGGTATATATAGCCTCCACACAAAATCTAACCGTTACACACAATTTACCAAACTCGGTGGGACCAAATCAGAAAACTCGGTCGGACAGATTTAGTTCAAAATGTGAACGTTAGGATTTTCAGTGGGACCGACATGATCAACTCAGTGGGACCGATGTGCTAGGGTTAGGGTAAGGCCTCATCTCTGTTTGGCCGATTACTCAAATCGGTGCGACTGATTTGGGTAATAAGCGAAACAAAGAGTTGGCCAAGCAAAATCGGTGGGGCCGATTGCATATTTTGGTGAGACCGAGATTATTGCAATAGGCAACAGAGAGTTTGCAAGCCCATCTCGGTGAGACCGAATTGATTAGGGTTTGTGGGATTGGTTATGTCAAATTAACTCGGTGGCGCCATATAGAAAGTTTTGGTGGGGCCGAGTTTGACTTTTGGTTGGGGACATATGTGGATGTGAGAAAGTGGTTGAGGGCTTTGGAGCATATCACTAAGCACTTTGAGCAAGAAACCCATTAAGCAACACCTCATCCCCTTTTAATAGTATTGGATTTCTATGGACTCAATGTGATCTTGGATCACTGAAATAGAAAATGTAGAGTCCTGAGCTTTGAGCTTGAGCCAATCCTTTGTCCTTAGCATCTTGAAGGGGTTCCACATCCTCTTGTCCACGCCACTCCACTGTTGAACTTATCTGAAGCATACTAGGTAGAAGTATTAGTCCAACAAGAGATATGTTGACATTAATTATCAAAATCACCCAGGGAGCACTTGTGCTTTCAATCTCCCCCTTTTTGGTAATTGATGACAACATACATCAAAGCTTTAGAATAAAGATATAGAGAAAGGTAGGTAAAGCTTTGGAAGGACATGTAACATGCATAGGCTCCCCCTACATGTATGCATTCATGTAAATATGAATATAAGAGCATGTGAATCCATGATTATGATAGAGCAAGCAATGAGTTACATGTATCTTGGCTATATGCATCAGAGCAAAAGGTGTGAATATAGGAAATGTACCTTCATACTCATAAGTCCTTCTTGCAAACAATATGTACATCAGCAAGAGATCCTCATGCACATGAGTGTGATGCATATACTTACCTTGTGGTCTTGAGCTAGCTTTGGAAGAGATGAACCTGGGTAAACAAGGTTAGATAACACAAAAACACCTACTAAGCAGAGCAAGAGCTGCAAACCACAAGAGTGCCAAGATTGGGATGACATGTAGAGTGTGAGTACTGGGTACTCTATTGGATATAGACATGTCCCCAAAAGGTAAAGATATACAAAGAATTCAAAGATTTCCTTCCCTTAGATGTCTTGCTCCCCCTGAATCTTATATGGGATATTGGGAGAAGATAGGGAACAAAAAATCAGAGAAAATGCAAACAACCAAATAAACACAAACAAGAACATGTCTTTCCCCTCTTAAAGACATGTGACTTCTCTCCTCTTGAACACCAAGCATCTGGGGCTTTTGATGTGATTCCTCTTACCCCCTGTTGAAGGACTCTCTCCCCCTGTTAAAGTGATTAAGCTTTGATGTGATCTCTCTCTCCCCCTTTGACATCAATTTCCAAGAAGGGTTCTTCTGGATTGTGTTTCAAATAGGTTTGGTCCTTGAGTCACAGAGCAAATCAGCATATAGAATGTGATGCTGGTAGAGGACAAGAATCATTGAGTGGAGCTGGAACAAAGATACAGGAACAAGTGGCAAATAGTTTTCTCTGCAGTGAAACCGGTAATGCCGAGTTATATACTTTGGTGGCACCGAATTGGTTCGGTTTGACCGAAAACAACAGACCGGTGTGACTGAGTTCAACACAGAGAGAACACTTGTCACCTCAGCTCACTAGGCAAATAAGATCTCACAAGGATTTGCAAGGAATTGGATGCAGGGAATGCAGAACAAAAATAAAAAGAAAAGAAATCTAGATGAAGTTTTTTTTGAAAGGGGAAACAAAAATGCATGAGACAAATGCAAGAGCACGGAGAAACACAAGAGAACTTCATCTAGAATTGGTCGGCGACAAAGTCACCTATGTTAGAGTATATTGACTTAGGAGTCAAGTGAGGGCACTTGATCATAGGTCATCCTCATCGTTTAAGCTCAAAATGGGGTTACCATTTTTCGTTTAAGCATCTTGATGTATTCACATCTTGTTGTGTTGCTTTGACCCATGACTTGGAGTAAAGCTTCTCTAAGATGGAATAACATACCTTGGGTGGTGGTGTTGATCTTGACCATGTAGTTGAACTTGTGTGGGTTGCTCAAGGTTGATGTAGCTCATCAAGAGTTGGGAGCACCACTTGTAATTGGATTTCATCTACCTACATGGGTTAGTCTTGCAAGGAAGAGCACTTGTGTGTCCAAAATGAAAAACATGAAACTTGGTATAGAATTTGTCAAAGGATATGTTTGAAAGATTTCATGCTTCCTTGTCTTCAACCATCGTATTGTAGAGACTTGGTGATGTAGAGATTGCTCAAGATGTGAGTGAGTTGAAATCTCATAGATTTAGATTCATCCAAGTACCTACAAGAGTTAGATAGCATGCAAGGGTGCAAATATATCCAAGACATATGATTATCATCATGAGAGAAATATCAAGGATTAGTCAAAGGCTCATGCCTTGCATGTATCCAAATGGAGTTCCTACTCCAAGTTTGAAGCATCAATGATGTTCAATTCACCTCTCAACCGACAAAATACTTTCTCATCAAGTGGTTTGGTGAATATATCCGCCAATTGCTTATCGGTACGAACATGCTTAAGATCAATGTCCCCTTTAGCAACATGATCTCGAATGAAATGATGACGAACTTCAATGTGCTTAGTTCGAGAATGTTGCACGGGATTGTGAGCAATCTTAATAGCACTTTCATTGTCACAAAGCAATGGAACATGTTTCACATATATACCATAATCCTTAAGAGTTTGGGTCATCCAAAGTAATTGAGCACAACATGAACCAGCGGCAATGTATTCCGCTTCGGCGGTGGATAAGGATACCGATGTAACGCCCCGGATTCGATGCGCCAGGTGTCCGCCTGTTATTCGTCGTCTTTGCCATGTCATGTGCTTGCGTGTTGCACTTTGCCATGTCATCATCTGCATTTCATATCATGTCATCATGTGCATTTCATTTTGCATACGTGTTCGTCTCATGCATCCGAGCATTTTCCCCGTTGTCCGTTTTCCAATCCGGCATTCCTATGTCTCCCGGCGCCCCCTTTTACCTCTTTTCACGTGCGGGTGTTAAACGGTCTCGGAATGGACCGAGGTTTGTCAAGCGGCCTTGGTATAGCACCGGTAGACCGCCTGTCAAGTTTCGGATCATTTGGAGGTCGTTTGGTACTCCAACGGTTAACCGGGTAACCGTGAAAGCCGCTTTTGTATTGCAGCCCAACACCCCTTCTAGACTGGCCCAAAACCCACCAAACTCCCCTCCATGCTCTCGGTCGTTCGATCACGACCGCGTGGCCGAAAACCGCACCTCATTTGGACTCTCCTAGCTCCCTCTACCTATAAAACTAGATCCCCCCCCCCCCCCGAAAATTCGCACATGAATCCACCCTAACCCTAGTCCCTTCGTCCTGTTGCGCGGACATGTCCGCTGCCGCGGACGCTCGCCGCCGCCGCCCGCAGCCAATGGGAGGCTGCCACGTGGCGCCGCCGCCTCCCCGCCGCCGCTGGCCCTGGAGCCCACGGCCGCCCGCCTCGGGCATGACAGGCCCATGCTGTCCCGCCGCCGAGGCTCTCGCCGCCACGCCCGCCCTCCGGCCCCCGCCGCGGAGCTCCTCCGCCGCGCCGCCTCCTCCTCCTCCTCGCCGCCTTCCGCCGCCCCTTGGCCGCCTCGCCACCGCCCTGCCCGAGCTCCGCCCGGCGCCGCCCGCCTCGCCCGCCATGGTCTCCCTCGCCGGGCAAAACTCCTCCGTGGTCCTCCTCGCCGCCCGCCCGGCGACCTCCGCCCGAGCCGGCCGGCCTTCCTCCCGGCCGCCCGGCCCTCTCCGGCCACCGGCGCCCATGAATCCGGCGAGATCCGCCGCCGCCTCGGTTCCCGCGCATTCGGTTGACTTCTTCCCCCCTCATATTTTTCCTCTAAGTATTTTGTTCCGTTGATATTTTGTGCCATTTTTGTTGCATCATAACTCTGTCATCGTTGCTCCGTTTTGTGCGTATTATATGTCAAAATGTTCGTCTCGAAGAGTAGATCATTTCATCTCTTTGCATCATTTTCATTTGAGCTCATCTTGATGCCCGAAATACTGTTGGAAGAGTGCTATGTGATGTTAGTTTCTGTTTCTTAACAGAACATGCACTTTTGTTATTTTTGCTATGATTGATGTGTGCACCCTATGATTTTGAGTCCTACATGTGTTTTGTAATATGCCATGCCATCTTTCCAGGGGTGCTTGCCATGTATTTTTGTGATCTATGTGGTGACTAGCACAAGCATGCAAAGTAGGCTTCCTGATATTGTTGTTTTCAGCCCTGTTTTGCTGATATTTTGATGCCATGTTAACTTATGCTACAGAGAGATCCATGCATCTTTTGAGATACTTCAGTAAGGATGTTTTGTTATACATGTCTTGATCTATCCATCCATGCCCTTGTTTGCAATTATGGAGTAGTCTAGCTTGAGTCAATCGAGCTCTACTTTTGCTATAAAATGTTTCCTGGCAGGTTGTTTACATGTTATTCAATTTTGCCAAGGTTGTTGTAGTTGATACTTGCATGCTATGATGTTGTTCTTGCCATGTATAGCTTCTATGCCATGTCTTCTTGATGGATGTATGCTTAGTTTATCATGTATTGCTCTGAGGTGAGTGGTTCAAGCTCACCAACATGCCTACTTGTTGTTGTTTCTGCCATGTATGAATCTGCAATATTACTTGCCATGTTTACATGGGTGCCATCATATCTTCTGATCCTTTTTGGCTTATGGTCAGTAAAGGACTTTTGTTCTATGCAATTAGTAGATTCATGCCATACCTTTGTTTGCCATGATAAGTTCCTGTAACATGTTGTTTGATAGCTCCAAACATTGCAACCTGATGTTATTTCTGCTAAAGTCTGAAACTGTTATTACTTGCAATCTTGCCATGTCATTTTGAGCATGTTCTAGTTGTTTCTGGAGATAGTTCATTGTTCATGTTTTGTAATGCTTTACCTGTACATCATGCCCATGCCTTTTGTTATTATGTTGAGGTCCTGTAGCATGTTGTTTTGATGCTTGCAATATGCCTAGTTGCTGTTTTGGACAGATTGTTCTTATGACTTGTATAGGGTGTATGTGTTGAACCGTTGCTCCGTTTTGAGTGTGCTCTATATGAAACTTGCTTAGAATTGCATGTAGTTTCATATTATCATGTTGCATCCTTGTTTTGAGGTGTTTGCTTGATGTTTGTATGCATTTTGCATCAATGCCATGCTTATGTTGTTTTGCTCATATCTTCTAGGCCGTAGCTCCAAATCTAATGAACTTTATATGTAACTTGACTAGAATTTCGTGTAGATCATCGTGGTGCATCTTAACTTGCTGTTTAACAACTTGAACATAAGGTTTATTCAGATCTGGACCAATTTCGAAATTTGCATATGAGGACTTACCGGAGTTGTTATATGTTGTTTCCGGCCTCATTTAAACTTGCTTTGATATGTTGCTCTTGTTTGCATCATCCCTTGCCATGAGTAGCTTCATGTAGATTTGTCATGCATCATGCTTGTTTCGCATCATGTCTTGTTTATGTGTGGTGTGTTTACCGTGTTGTGTGCTTCTTCTTGTTAGTTCCTGTTTCGTTGCGTTCGTGAGGATTCGTTCGTCTACGCTTGGTTCGGCTTCATCCGTTCATCTTCTTCATGGACTCGTTCTTCTTCCTTGCGGGATTTCAGGCAAGATGACCGCTACCCTGGATCTCATTACTATCATTGCTATGCTAGTTGCATCGTTCTATCGCTATGCTGCGCTACCTATTACCTATTCATCAAGCCATCCCAAATTGCCATGTCAGCCTCTAACCTTTGCACCCTTCCTAGCAAACCGTTGTTTGGCTATGTTACCGCTTTGCTCAGCCCCTCTAATAGCGTTGTTAGTTGCAGGTGAAGATGAAGTTTGTTCCTTGTTGGAACATGGAGATGTTGTTCCTTGTTGGAACATGTCTACTTGTTGGGATATCACAATATATCTTATTTAATTAATGCATGTATATACTTGGTAAAGGGTGGAAGGCTCGGCCTTATGCCTGGTGTTTTGTTCCACTCTTGCCGCCCTAGTTTCCGTTATATCGGTATTATGTTCCCGGATTTTGCGTCCCTAACGCGTCGGGTGATTTATGGGACCCCTTGACAGTTCGCTTTGAATAAGACTTTTCCAGCAAGGCCCAACATTGGTTTTACATTTGCCTCACCTAGCCTTTTTCCCTTGGGAGTCGCGCATCCCGAGGGTCATCTTTATTACCCCCACCCCACCGGGCGATTGCTTGTCTAGCGTTGGTCCAAACTAAACACCGTCGGGACCATCCCTTGGCAACTTGGGTTACGTTGGTACCAGACGCTTAGCTTATCCGGTCGTGGCACGAGGCGAGATCTGCGGCTACTATCGAGGTGTCGGCACGCCGGAGGTCTTCTGGACTTGTTTTATTCTTGTCGAAATGTCTTGTAGCCGGATTCGGAGACTGATCGGGTCTTCCGGGAGAAGGAATATCCTTCGTTGATCGCGAGAGCTTATCATGGGCTAAGTTGGGACACCCTGCAGGGTTTGAACTTTCGAAAGCCGTGCCATGGTTATGTGGCAGATGGGAATTTGTTAATATCCGGTTGTAGTAAACTTGAAGCAAACTCTTCTAAAATACACCAACCGTATGCGTAATCGTGAGTGTCTCTTTTGGGGTTGATCGAAAGGAGAACACGGTTTCGGGTTATGTCTGACGTAAGTAGGAGTTCAGGATCACTTCTTGATCATTACTAGTTGGCGACCGTTCCTTTGTTTCTCTTCTCGCTCTCATTTGCGTATGTTAGCCACCATACATGCTTAGTCGCTGCTGCAACCTCACCACTTTACCCCTTCCTTTCCCTTTAAGCTTTGCTAGTCTTGATACCCAGGGTAATGGGATTGTTGAGTCCTCGTGGCTCACAGATTACTACACCACCAGTTGCAGGTACAGGTTGCGATGATCATGACGTGAGAGCGATGTTTGCTTGTATTGGAGTTCTTCTTACGCTTCTTCGATCGGGGATAGGTTCGGTCGGCAGCTGGGCTAGCGAGGTGGATGTCGTCGAGTTTCTGTTTATGTTTCATCCGTAGTCGGATGTTGATCTTGTATATGATGTTGATGTATTCTTGTGGCATTTGTGCCTTATGTATTTATCCCCATCTATTATGTAATGTTGATGTAATGATATCCACCTTGCAAAAGCGTTTCAATATCGGGTCTATCCTTGGTGGGACCGTCGAGTTCCTTTTGGATAGGGTCGCATATTGGGCGTGACAAGTTGGTATCAGAGCCTCGACCGACCCTAGGAGCCCCCTTGATTGATCGTGTAGTTTGGCCGTTGTTGAGTCTAGAAGAAAACTGTTTTCGGAGTCTAGTTATATCGGAGAGTAGGAATTCTTTTTACTCCTCAGCCCCTTCGTCGCTCTGGTAAGGAATCTTGACATAGGTGTTTTGAATTACTCCTCTTCCCCTTCAAAAATTTTCTTTAGGATCACGCAGTTGGTTTTCCGGTAGTTGTTCCTCAGCTCTTTTTATCCGGTGCATTTCTCGTCAAGTCGACTCGAGCCTCTTCATCTTTGCAAGTTCAATCCTCAGTTCTTCCTCTGACGTCGTTGTTTTTTTCTTTGTTCGAAGTTGTCCTTGTTTTTCCCACCCGCCCTCCCTTCTTCTTCTCGGAACCGGAGTACGTAATCGAGTATCCATACTACTCGTGTGAAGTCTTTGCTTTCTTTCCTCAATGATTTCAACCGGTGTTTTCTCTTCAAGATATTCGTCGGTTCCCCTTCCAAGTTGTCTTTTGTTTTCCGCCCTCCCACCCTTTTCTTCCCGGAGTCTGACTCTCTCTCGACCAGCTATCTCATTCGTGCGGAACCTCTTCAGTCTTTCGTAAAATACCTCAACCGATGAATTCTCGTTTTGTTCGTCATTCTTCATCTCTTTTCTTTTCCGGTGGATTCAATTCAAGTTTTTCGGATTGGTCATATTCTTTCTCTCGGCTCAAGTGTTTTCCTTGCTCGTTCGTCTCTCGCCAGTTTATCCTTCCGGAGTGTGCAAGACATATCAAGAGATTCGTCTGTGTTCCAATTAATTCGAGGTTGTCACCTCATTCTAATATTTCAGTCGTTTCGGTGCATCATCCATCTCTTCAACAATCCTTTCCAACGGTGTTTTTCTCTTCAGTGGGCCCTAACCCACAGGTCTTTTCCTAGGATCTTACCTGACTCTTCTAATTATTCCGGAGTTATTCCTAATTCTTTTCAAGTGTGACGTAAGAATGGATCCCATCAGTCACATGCCTTTTCCAAGATCAATTTCAAATCATTTCTTTGTTGGCTCAACCTCTTCGCTTTTCATTCTCCCGGAGTATCCTCAGTAATTTTGGTGGTGTTTCTCGTCATCATTTGAAGACCGAAGAAGAGTTTTTCCTCTAAATCTTGTCCGTTCTCCTAGAGATTCATGGTGCTAGCTCGATGTTATTCTATCTAATTGTTTCTAGTCATGCAAATTCTTTTCATCCATCCGGAGTATTTCAGTAGTTGTTTTCCGTCTCAATCACCCGGAGGTCATCTTTTCGGAATATTGCTTCGTTCCAAGTTTTCAGATTCGTTCTCCAATTATTCTATATCCGTGCCCCTTCGTTCATATCAATATTCTTCCGGTGCTTCGTTCAAGTATTCTTCTATCAGTTCGCGATCTCTTTGTTCTCTTGCATTTTAATTCCCTCAAGTATCTCCGTGCTTCTCTAATTCTTCCCGGTGATTCATTCTCTTTCATCAGTCATTTTCGAATTCTTACGGTGGTTCATTCAGATTCTTTTTCCTTGATTATCATTTTTTATTCATTCATTCTTTCCAATCCTACCAGTGGTTCATGAAGACCTTCTCAAGTCTGCAATATGTCACTTCTCAATCCTTTTCAAGAAGAATAAGTAGTATGCAAAATCCATTGCTTCTCATCAATTTAATTGGTGGAGGATAAGCATAACATAATTCTTATTCTCATTTCATCGTGGTCAAGTTGATTAATTCTTTCTTTGGAGGTTGTTCGTGATGAGTATTTTCTCGGATCTAAGTCATCCATCTTTTCTTTTCCGGAGTTAAATTTCCCCAGCCTTTTCGTCCGAACATCCATCTAAATCATCGCAAGGCTCATCTTATTCTTTCTTCCTTCATTCTATCTCATCACCTTTCGTTACCGGAGTTCTTCATGGTGGTTCTTCATGATTTAATTCATTCTTCAAGAGTTCATCAAGATTTTGTGGGTGGAGTTCAAATATCTTTTCTTCTCGCATCTCGAAGTGCAATTAATTCTCCGAATTCTTTTAAAGTGGAGTTTTGCATTTCTTCGTTCTTCTCAGTTATCCAATCATTTCCGTTTGTGGTCGGAGAGCACCTCATAATTTTGAGATGTTATCTATAACTCCACAGCAAGCAATTCTTTTGTTGTTGAATTTACAACAACTCCGTTCAATGCTCCCTTCTAAGGATGCTTTCTATTTCATTTGTGGCACAAGTTGTCATTTTCTTCTCCGTTTTTTCTTCTTTCAACTCTTTCTTTGCTTTCCGGAGGTTTTGTGTCATGTCTTCGTCAAGTATCATTCCATCCTCGCAAGCTCGTGTTCTATTCCTCCATGTTTTAGCCGGAGTACTGCCTAAATCCTTTCAGTCTTATCCGTTTCTTTTCTCATTCTAACCACTCCGGTTAGAACGAGTTGTTTCTGAGTCTATCATGTTTCCATGAGCTTTTGATTCTCGTCATTCTCGTCGTCCCTCTTTTTTTTCTCGAGTGCTCTCGATTCTTTGCTTCTTCTCTTGATTTCTTGTTTCACCTCATCCCTTTTTCCCTTCTGTCTCGGTCCTAAGATCTCGGGACGAGATCTCTTGTTAGTGGAGGAGTGTTGTAACGCCCCGGATTCGATGCGCCAGGTGTCCGCCTGTTATTCGTCGTCTTTGCCATGTCATGTGCTTGCGTGTTGCACTTTGCCATGTCATCATCTGCATTTCATATCATGTCATCATGTGCATTTCATTTTGCATACGTGTTCGTCTCATGCATCCGAGCATTTTCCCCGTTGCCCGTTTTCCAATCCGGCACTCCTATGTCTCGTGACGCCCCCTTTTACCTCTTTTCATGTGCGGGTGTTAAACGGTCTCGGAATGGACCGAGGTTTGTCAAGCGGCCTTGGTATAGCACCGGTAGACCGCCTGTCAAGTTTCGGATCATTTGGAGGTCGTTTGGTACTCCAACGGTTAACCGGGTAACCGTGAAAGCCTCTTTTGTATTGCAGCCCAACACCCCTTCTAGACTGGCCCAAAACCCACCAAACTCCCCTCCATGCTCTCGCTCGTTCGATCACGATCGCGTGGCCGAAAACCGCACCTAATTTGGACTCTCCTAGCTCCCTCTACCTATAAAACTAGATCCCCCCCCCCCCCCGAAAATTCGCACATGAATCCACCCTAACCCTAGTCCCTTTCATCCTCAGTACGGGACATGTCCTGCCGCCGCGGACGCTCGCCGCCGCCGCCCGCAGCCAATGGGAGGCAGCCACGTGGCGCCGCCGCCTCCCCGCCGCCTGGCCCATGGAGCCCACGGCCCGCCCGGCTGGCCAAGGACCGGCTCATGCGCTTCAGCCGCCGCTCTGAGGCGCCGCCCGCCCGCCATTCCTCCGGCCGCCTCCGCCGCCGGAGCTCCTCCGCCGCGCCGCCTCCTCCTCCTCCTCGCCGCCTTCGCCGCCGCCCCTTAGCGCTCGCGCCGCCCCTGCCCAAACTCCGCCCGGCGCCGCCCCTGGCCTCTGCCGCCCAGGGTCTCCCTCGCGGAGCAAGCTCCTCCGTGATCCTCCCGCCGCCCGGCGGCGACCTCCGCCCGAGCCGGCGGCCTTCCTCCCGGCCGCCCGGCCCTCTCCGGCCACCGGCGCCCATGAATCCGCGAGATCCGCCGCCGCCTCGGTTCCCGCGCATTCGGTTGACTTCTTCCCCCCTCATATTTTTCCTCAAGTATTTTGTTCCGTTGATATTTTGTGCCATTTTCGTTGCATCATAACTCTGTCATTGTTGCTCCGTTTTGTGCGTATTATATGTCAAAATGTTCGTCTCGAAGAGTAGATCATTTCATCTCTTTGCATCATTTTCATTTGAGCTCATCTTGATGCCCGAAATGCTGTTGGAAGAGTGCTATGTGATGTTAGTTTCTGTTTCTTAACAGAACATGCACTTTTGTTATTTTTGCTATGATTGATGTGTGCACCCTATGATCTTGAGTCCTACATGTGTTTTGTAATATGCCATGCCATCTTTCCAGGGGTGCTTGCCATGTATCTTTGTGATCTATGTGGTGACTAGCACAAGCATGCAAAGTAGGCTTCCTGATATTGTTGTTTTCAGCCCTGTTTTGCTGATATTTTGATGCCATGTTAACTTGATGCTACAGAGAGATCCATGCATCTTTTGAGATACTTCAGTAAGGATGTTTTGTTATACATGTATTGCTCTATCCATCCATGCCCTTGTTTGCAATTATGGAGTAGTCTAGCTTGAGTCAATCGAGCTCTACTTTTGCTATAAAATGTTTCCTGGCAGGTTGTTTACATGTTATTCAATTTTGCCAAGGTTGTTGTAGTTGATCCTTGCATGCTATGATGTTGTTCTTGCCATGTATAGCTTCTATGCCATGTCTTCTTGATGGATGTATGCTTAGTTTATCATGTATTGCTCTGAGGTGAGTGGTTCAAGCTCACCAACATGCCTACTTGTTGTTGTTTCTGCCATGTATGAATCTGCAATATTACTTGCCATGTTTACATGGGTGCCATCATATCTTCTGATCCTTTTTGGCTTATGGTCAGTAAAGGACTTTTGTTCTATGCAATTAGTAGATTCATGCCATACCTTTGTTTGCCATGATAAGTTCCTGTAACATGTTGTTTGATAGCTCCAAACATTGCAACCTGATGTTATTTCTGCTAAAGTCTGAAACTGTTATTACTTGCAATCTTGCCATGTCATTTTGAGCATGTTCTAGTTGTTTCTGGAGATAGTTCATTGTTCATGTTTTGTAATGCTTTACCTGTACATCATGCCCATGCCTTTTGTTATTATGTTGAGGTCCTGTAGCATGTTGTTTTGATGCTTGCAATATGCCTAGTTGCTGTTTTGGACAGATTGTTGTTATGACTTGTATAGGGTGTATGTGTTGAACCGTTGCTCCGTTTTGAGTGTGCTCTATATGAAACTTGCTTAGAATTGAATGTAGTTTCATATTATCATGTTGCATCATTGTTTTGAGGTGTTTGCTTGATGTTTGTATGCATTTTGCATCAATGCCATGCTTATGTTGTTTTGCTCATATCTTCTAGGCCGTAGCTCCAAATCTAATGAACTTTATATGTAACTTGACTAGAATTTCGTGTAGATCATCGTGGTGCATCTTAACTTGCTGTTTAACAACTTGAACATAAGGTTTATTCAGATCTGGACCAATTTCGAAATTTGCATATGAGAACTTACCGAAGTTGTTATATGTTGTTTCCGGCCTCATTTAAACTTGCTTTGATATGTTGCTCTTGTTTGCATCATCCCTTGCCATGAGTAGCTTCATGTAGATTTGTCATGCATCATGCTTGTTTCGCATCATGTCTTGTTCATGTGTGGTGTGTTTACCATGTTGTGTGCTTCTTCTTGTTAGTTCCTGTTTCGTTGCGTTCGTGAGGATTCGTTCGTCTACGCTTGGTTCGGCTTCATCCTTTCATCTTCTTCATGGACTCGTTCTTCTTCCTTGCGGGATTTCAGGCAAGATGACCGCTACCCTGGATCTCATTACTATCATTGCTATGCTAGTTGCATCGTTCTATCGCTATGTTGCGCTACCTATTACCTGTTCATCAAGCCATCCCAAATTGCCATGTCAGCCTCTAACCTTTGCACCCTTCCTAGCAAACCGTTGTTTGGCTATGTTACCGCTTTGCTCAGCCCCTCTTATAGCGTTGTTAGTTGCAGGTGAAGATGAAGTTTGTTCCTTGTTGGAACATGGAGATGTTGTTCCTTGTTGGAACATGTCTACTTGTTGGGATATCACAATATATCTTATTTAATTAATGCATCTATATACTTGGTAAAGGGTGGAAGGCTCGGCCTTATGCCTGGTGTTTTGTTCCACTCTTGCCGCCCTAGTTTCCGTTATATCGGTATTATGTTCCCGGATTTTGCGTCCCTAACGCGGTCGGGTGATTTATGGGACCCCTTGACAGTTCGCTTTGAATAAGACTTTTCCAAAGAAGGCCCAACATTGGTTTTACATTTGCCTCACCTAGCCTTTTTCCCTTGGGAGTCGCGCATCCCGAGGGTCATCTTTATTACCCCCCACCCGGGCGATGCTTGTCTAAGCGTTGGTCCAAACTAAACACCGTCGGGACCATCCCTTGGCAACTTGGGTTACGTCGGTACTGTCGCTTAGCTTATCCGGTCGTGGCTCGAGACGAGATCTGCGGCTACTATCGAGGTGTCGGCACGCCGGAGGTCTTCTGGACTTGTTTTATTCTTGTCGAAATGTCTTGTAGCGGGATTCGAGACTGATCGGGTCTTCCGGGAGAAGGAATATCCTTTGTTGATCGCGAGAGCTTATCATGGGCTAAGTTGGGACACCCTGCGGGTTTGAACTTTCGAAAGCCGTGCCAGCGGTTATGTGGCAGATGGGAATTTGTTAATATCCGGTTGTAGTAAACTTGAAGCAAACTCTTCTAAAATACACCAACCGTAAATGCGTAACGTGAGTGTCTCTTTTCGGGGTTGATCGAAAGGAGAACGCGGTTTCGGGTTATGTCGGCGTAAGTAGGAGTTCAGGATCACTTCTTGATCATTACTAGTTGGCGACCGTTCCTTTGTTTCTCTTCTCGCTCTCATTTGCGTATGTTAGCCACCATACATGCTTAGTCGCTGCTGCAACCTCACCACTTTACCCCTTCCTTTCCCTTTAAGCTTTGCTAGTCTTGATACCGGGGTAATGGGATTCTTTGAGTCCTCGTGGCTCACAGATTACTACACCACCAGTTGCAGGTACAGGTTGCGATGATCATGGCGTGAGGCGATGTTTGCTTGTATTGGAGTTCTTCTTACGCTTCTTCTTGATCGGGGATAGGTTCGGTCGGCAGCTTGGGCTAGCAGGTGGTGGATGTCGTCTGAGTTTACATTTATGTTTCATCCGTAGTCGGATGTTGATCTTGTATATGATGTTGATGTATTCTTGTGGCATTTGTGCCTTATGTATGTATCCCCATCTATTATGTAATGTTGATGTAATGATATCCACCTTGCAAAAGCGTTTCAATATGCGGGTCTATCCTTGGTGGGACCGTCGAGTTCCTTTTGGATAGGGTCGCATATTGGGCGTGACAACCGAGTTTTGTTTCTTGGAGGACCAAGACACAAGAGATCTACCAAGAAATTGACAAGTACCTGAACTGGACTTTCTATCAACCTTGTCTCCGGCATAGTCCGAATCGGAGTAGCCAACAAGATCAAAAGAAGACCTCTTAGGATACCAAATGCCAAAATTTGGTGTATGTATTAAGTATCTCACTATCCTTTTCATAGCCTTAATATGGCATTCTTTAGGGGCCGCTTGATATCGTGTACACATGCACACACTTAGCATAATATCGGGACGGGAGGCACATAGATATAACAATGAACCAATCATAGAGCGGTAAAATTTTTGATCAACCGGTTCACCATCTTTAGTCAAATCAAGATGTCCACTAGTAGGCATGGGTGTATTCATACCTTTGCATTCTTGCATATTGAACTTCTTGAATAAGTCCTTGGTGTACTTTGTTTGAGAGACAAAGGTACCTTCATTAGTTTGCTTGATTTGCAAACCAAGAAAGAATTTGAGTTCACTCATCATAGACATCTCAAACTTCTCCGACATTAGCTTTCCAAACTTCTCACTAAAATGAGAGTTAGTCGAACCAAATATAATATCATCGACATAAATTTGGCACACAAATAATTCACCATTAACCCTTTTAGTAAAAAGAGTAGAATCTATTTTCCCAATCTCAAATCATTTTTCAATGAGGAACTTGGTCAAGAATTTATACCACGCTCTAGGAGCTTGTTTAAGACCATAAAGAGCTTTGTGAAGTTTGTAAACATGATCGGGTTTCTTAGGATTGACAAAGCCAGGAGGTAGTTTAAAATAAACTTCCTCCTCAATTTCACCATTTAGAAAAACACTTTTAATGTCCATTTGGTACAAGGTGATATCATGGTGATTTGCATAGGCAAGTAAGATGCGGATGGACTCAAGTCTAGCAACGGGGGCATATGTCTCACCGTAGTCCATACCTTCGACTTGAGTGTAGCCTTGGGCGACAAGACGTGCTTTGTTGCGGACGGCTTGACCATCTTCGTCTTGCTTCTTGCGAAACACCCATTTGGTACCGATGATGTCGTGGTTGTTGTCGGGCTTATCGACCAATGTCCACACTTGGTTTCTCTCAAAGTTGTGTAGCTCTTCATGAATGGAATTTATCCAATCCGGATCTTCCAATGCTTCTTCAACCTTCATAGGTTCAATGCTAGAGATGAATGAATAGAGTTCACAAAAATTAGCCAAACGAGATTTAGAGCGAGTGATTCTCCCGGTTTGGATATCATTTTAGATTTGCTCGACGGGATGGTCTCTGGTGACTCTTGCTTGAACTCGTGAGAGATTTTGTTTTGGTTGGGGTGGACCATCTTCTTCATCATCTTGTTCTTCTTCTTGGCCTTCTTCATTGTTGACGTTGTCTTTCTCTTGTCGTGGTGGAGAAGGAGGTTGATGAGGTTCATCTTGGTGTACTTCCTTTGTTTTCTTCATCTTGGTGTGCCCCACTTGTGGATGCTTCCGTGTCAACTCTTGGTTCACCTTGTCGTGAGGTAGAAGCTTCCACTTGGACGGACGAGGTACTCTCCTTCACCTCCGTTGGACGGATCTTGCCAATAGACAAGTCTTGGATTGCTTCCAAAGGGTCTTTGTCTCCTACATCAATTGGAAATTTCTCTACTTGCGAGCCGTTAGATTCATCAAACTTCACATCTATCGTCTCTTCAACCTTTCGGGTGAAATTGTTGTAGACACGGTAAGTGTGAGAGTTTGAGCCATAACCAAGTAGGAAACCTTCATGAGATTTAGGAGCAAATTTAGAACGACGATGCTTATCAAGAATGTAGCACTTTGAGCCGAATACTCGAAAGTATCCAACTTGGGGTTTGTTACTGGTGAGGAGTTTGTATGCCGTCTTTCCTAGTATCTTGTGAAGATACAAGCGATTTGTTGCATGACAAGCCGTCTCAGCCGCTTCCGCCCAAAGTGTTTTGGAGTCTTGTACTCATCAAGCATCGTTCTTGCCATCTCAATAAGAGTCCAGTTCTTCCTCTCAACAACTCCGTTTTGTTGAGGCGTGTATGTAGCCGAGAACTCGTGTGAAATCCCTTCTTCGTCAAGAAAGGTATCCACATTTGCGTTCTTGAACTCCGTTCCATTGTCGCTACGAACCTTCTTGATCTTCACTTCAAATTGATTTTGGGCCTTCCTAGAGAAGTTTTTGAAGATCTTTTGGACCTGCGATTTATCATCAAGAAAGAGCACCCACGTAAATCTTGAAAAATCATCGACTATGACTAGACCAAATGAGTTACCACCGAGACTCTTGTAGGCATTGGTACCAAAGAGATCCATGTGAAGTAGCTCGAGCGGTCTTCTTGTGGTCATGATGTTCTTCACGGGGTGGCTTCCTCCAACTTGTTTTCCTGCTTGACAAGCACTACAAAGTCTATCCTTGTCAAATATAACATCTTTTACTCCAAGGATATGATCACCTTTAATAAGCTTATCAAGATTTCGCATGCCCACATGACCTAACCTTCTATGCCATAACCAACCTTTAGAAGATTTAGCAATCAAGCAAGTTCTAGGTTGAGCCTTTTTAGTGAAATCAACAATGTAAAGATCACATCTACGTATACCGGTAAAGACCATTTTATGATTGTCTCTACGAAACATTTGGCAATCTACTTCAGTAAATAGGACATTGAAACCGAAATCAGAAAGTCTAGATACTGAAAGTAAATTATACCCAAGAGATTCAACTAGCATGACATTTTGTATGGAGCTATCATGTGAGATGGCCACCTTACCGAGGCCAACCACCTTACCCTTTGAGTTATCACCAAAGGTGACATACTTTCAAGGGCCGTCATTTTCAGCAAGCTCACGAAACATATCCTTGTCTCCGGTCATGTGATCGGTACATCCACTATCAAGAACCCATTCCTTTCCTCCAGCCATGTAGCCGCAAAGATTTGCCATAATACCAAAGTGTCTCATCGCATCATCAAGATCATAGTCACTATCATCATCCTCATCATAGTATCCATGTTCAACATAGTCTTGTGATTGATCAATTCCTAGAGAGGGTAATTCATTAGATAAATGATCATCACAATGGTCATCTTTATGAATTCTAATGGCTTCGGAGATGATATTGCTAATGATTCCTACATCTCCTTTGGCACGCATGAGATTTGTAAGCTCAAATAGACAATCACCAAACTTAGGATCATTGGAATTCATCTTACTCAAGGCAATAGACTTATGGAGAATTTCATCTAAGTTTTGCAAGGAATAGTTTGGAAATCTTTCCTCAAGAAATCTCCATATAGTGTAGGCACAATCAAGAGTAGGCAAACATCCAATCAAGTTTCTAGGCAAGCCTCTAGTGATAAGATTAACAGTTCTAAGGTTGCGGATTATGTCAATGGACTCATCAAGGGTAGGATGCAAAGCATCAACATGAGGTGCACAAGGGCTAGTAATGTACTTGTTCAAATGATATTCATTGAAAATCTCAAGCATCTCATTTTTCCACTCATGAAAGAATTCTCCATCACGAATAGGCACTCTATGTCTAAGACTCCCCAGCGTAGACTCATCCATCTTCCTCCAATGGTGGTTAAACCAAAGCAATGGAGACCAAAGCTCTGATACCAATTGAAAGGATCGAGAAGAGGTGTCTAGAGGGGGGTGAATAGACTCTTAGCAAGAAAAGTGGCAGTTTTTAATTTCTTCAAGTTGAGGTGGAGTTTTAGCACATGTTTAAACATTCACAATACATGTCAAGCAAGCATGCCAAGAGTATATAAGCAGCGGAAAGTAAAGCATGCAAATTGCAAGAATGTAAAGGGATGGGATTGGAGTGTGCAAACGCAATGTAGACTCGGAGATTTTTTATACGTGGTTCCGATAGGTGGTGCTATCGTACATCCACGTTGATGGAGACTTCAACCCACGAAGGGTAACAATTGCGCGAGTCCACGGAGGGCTCCACCCACAAAGGGTCCACGAAGAAGCAACCTTGTCTATCCCACCATGGCCATCGCCCACGAAGGACTTGCCTCACTAGGGTAGATCTTCACGAAGTAGGCGATCTCCTTGCCCGTACAAACTCCTTGGTCCAACTCCACAATCTTGACGGAGGCTCCCAAGTGACACCTAACCAATCTAGGAGACACCACTCTCCAAAAGGTAATAGATGGTGTGTTGATGATGAACTCCTTGCTCTTGTGCTTCAAATGATAGCCTCCCTAACAGTCAACTCTCTCTCATAGGATTGGATTTGGTGGAAATATTATTTGAGTGGAAAGCAACTTGGGGAAGGCTAGAGATCAAGATTTATGTGGTTGGAATGGAAGATCTTGGTCTCAACACAAGTCTAGGTGGTTCTCTCTCAGAAAATGTATGTTGGAAGTGTAGGCATGTTCTGATGGCTCTCTCTCCACAAATGAAGAGTGGGTAGAGGGTTATATATAGCCTCCACACAAAATCTAACCGTTACACACAATTTACCAAGCTCGATGGGACCGAATCAGAAAACTCGGTCGGACCGATTTAGTTCAAAATGTGAACGTTAGGATTTTCGGTGGGACCTACATTATCAACTCGGTGGGACCGATGTGCTAGGGTTAGGGTAAAGCCTCATCTCGGTTTGACCAATTACTCAAACTCGGTGGGACCGATTTGGGTAATAAGCGAAACAGAGAGTTGGCCAAGCAAACTCGGTGGGACCGATTGCATATTTCGGTGAGACCGAGATTATTGCAATAGGCAACAGAGAGTTTGCAAGCCCATCTCGGTGAGACCGAGATCCCATCGGTGAGACCGAATTGATTAGGGTTTGTGGGAGTGGTTATGTCAAATGAACTCGGTGGCGCCGGATAGAAAGTTTTGGTGGGGCCGAGTTTGACTTTTGGTTTGGGACATATGTGGATGTGAGAAAGTGGTTGAGGGCTTTGGAGCATATCACTAAGCACTTTGAGTAAGAAACCCATTAAGAAACACTTCATCCCCTTTTAATAGTATTGGCTTTCCTATGGACTCAATGTGATCTTGGATCACGGAAATAGAAAATGTAGAGTCCTGAGCTTTGAGCTTGAGATAATCCTTTGTCCTTAGCATCTTGAAGGGGTTCCACATCCTCTTGTCCACGCCACTCCACTGTTGAACTTATCTGAAGCATACTAGGTAGAAGTATTAGTCCAACAAGAGATATGTTGACATTAATTACCAAAATCACCAAGGGAGCACTTGTGCTTTCAGTAATCTTCGTGATAAGCTCGAGTTCATCGGAAACGGAGTTCATGTATGCATCTTCTATGATGTTTTCGATGTTGGAGTTTTTGCCGGTTCTTCACTGATAGAGGTTTCACTCCTCTATATCTTTGGCATACTCCCTCTGCCTCTTCTTACTATAACCGGTAGTTCTTCTTGTCCTCTATCCAACAAGCTTGAGTTTGCTCAATTCGGAGCTCATTTGTAGAAGTTATGGCAGTTCAGGTTTTACTGTCTCCATCTGATTGCTTGGGCTTCTTTGTAGCTCCCCAAGCGGTAGTACCGCTTAGCCGAGCGGTAGTACCGCTTAGCCGAGCGGTAGTACTGCTTAGCTGAGCTGGGCGGCAGTGCCGCGCGTGATACCGCTACTTTCGCTGTTGCGATTTTTCGTGTCGGCTTGCACGGAAGTGGGACGGTAGCACGGGCGGTAGTACCACTTTCAAGCGGTAGTACCGCCCCTACACTACCGCTCCACTTCCGCTCCCCTTTCTGTCGTGCGTGTTCTCAGCGGTTGTAGCGTGGCTGTGGGGCGGTAGTACGGCCATGCACTACAAGCGGTAGTACCGCTCCTTAGAGAGGTAGTACCGCTCCTTAGAGCGGTAGTATTGCTGGTGCGGCTCTGCTTCCCCATTTGTCCTGCTCTGCCTTCTTACTGTCCTGAGATGCAACCCCAGCGGTAGTACCGCTGGGGCGGCACTACCGGCTCATGGTCTCGCACCATTGCACTTCTCTATGTGCACTACCGCCCGGGCGGTAGTACCGCTCCCCTGAGCGGTAGTACCGCTCGTGTGCGGGTTGAGCACATAACGGTTGGATTCGGGAGGCCCTATAAAAGGGGGTCTTCTTCCCCATTGGATCTTATCCTTTAGCTCGAGTTTTTCCCCCATTGTTGACCTTCTTCGAGCTTGCTTTCTCTCAATCCCTCCATGGATTCTTGCTAGTTTTGGGGGGGAAAGAGAGAGGAGATCTAGATCTACGTTTCCACCAATCACTTTCTCCTCTATGTGAGGGAAACCCTTTGGATCTAGATCTTGGAGTTCTTCGTGTTCTCTTCTTCGTTCTTCCTCTCATTTTCATCCCTAGCATTAGTTGCTTTGGTGGGATTTGGGAGAGAAGGACTTGGGCACTCCGTGTGCCCTTGCCATTGCATTTGGTGCATCGGTTTGAGTTCTCCACGGTGATACGTGGAAGTTTCTAGTTGAGAAGCTTATTACTCTTGGGTGATTGGTACCCTTGAGCTTGTTCCTCTTAGGTGCCTTGGTGCCCTAGACGGTTGGTGGTGTTCGGAGCTCAATCATTGTGGTGTAAAGCTCCGGGCAAGCGTCGGGGTCTCCAGTTAGGTTGTGGAGATCGCCCCGAGAAATTTCACGGGTTCCGGTGACCGCCCCCAAGGGTTACCAAAGTGTACGGGTTCGGTGACCGCCCCCAAGGGTTGCCATTTGTACGGGTTCGGTGACCGCTCTCAAGGGTCCCTTAGTGGAATCACGGCATCATGGATTGCTCGAGGGCGAGAGGAGATTACGGTGTCCCTAGTGGCTTCTTGGGGAGCCATGTGCCTTCACACCGTTCCAAACGAAGATTAGCATCCACAAGGGTGTGAGCTTCAGGATACATCATCGTTTCCGCGTGCCTCGGTTATCTCTTACCTGAGCCCTTTACTTATGCACTTTACTTTGTGATAGTCATATTGTTTCTTGTTATATATCTTGCTATCACTTAGTTATTTATCTTGCTTAGCATAAGTTGTTGGTGCACGTAGGTGAGCCTAGTTGTTGTAGGTTTTGTGCTTGACAAATTAACCGCTAGGTTTATTTCGCATTTGTTCAAGCCTAAACCATAATTTTTTAAAGCGCCTATTCACCCCCCCCCCCCCTCTAGGCGACATCCACGATCTTTCAATTTGTGTACTACGCAGGAAGGCTGGATGATGGCGGCTCCCTGAAGATGGAATAAATTTCTCCCCGCCTAGCCCCGTCCCGGTGGAGCGTTAAACATCATCGGTGGGCGTGTGGGTGTGTGTGTGTGTCTGCGACGAATCTGTCTTTGATGAATTTACTTGGATCTTGTAATCGTTCGTCTACATTCGTGTGCCTTTAGGCTGGATCCTTCCGTTCTACACTACCCCTCATCGGCGATGGTTGTTGTGCTCTTGCGCTAGTCCTATGAGGCCTTTCCTTGCCCCGGTCTGATTCTTTCAACGGCAATGGTTTTGCTTCCGGCAAACTACTTTGAAGGTCTGTAAAGCTACAGATCAGTGATGGAGCCGCGTCGAGCTCGGGTGAAGAGGTGATATGTCTTCTTTCCCTTTGGTAGCCGCTTTGGGGGTGTCGAAGGAGAGAGACAGACGCTGGTATTTTGCGTAAGATTATCCTATCTTTTCGGTCATGTGAGATCGATGTTTACATGCATTGTAACTTGATCTTTATTCTATAAATGAGACACGTATTACCATGCAAAAAAAGACCTATGAGGCCTTAGCACGACGACTTCCCGATTGTCTACTACAACAAGTTTTGTCCGGCTCGAGCGAGGGAGGGGCGATGACAGTGACGTGCTTTCAGCTTGCTTCAGTGCTTGTAGTCGTCGCTACATGGACTAAAGATCTGGATGTAATTTTTATTATTTCGTGTTTGTTGTACTGACATGATTGAAAATCAATATATCTAAAAATTTCACGCAAAATAACAAACATAGTCTGCTAGCTACGTGCGTGAGCAACAAATAAAAAAAAACGGTTGCATCTACGCATGGTGCACAGAATGGATGCATAGTGTGCTGGTTGTGCACATGAGCAACAGCCAACACAGCACAAATGGCAGTTTTTTTCTCGACAACTAGCCGCCGCCGCCGCCTCCCAACCCTACCCGCCACACCTTCCGCCACCGCATCAGTCCTCCTCTTCTCCGTCCAGCAGTCTTGTCGGCGGCAAGAGGAGTGGGGTGTCGTTTGTCTTGTTTTTCCTTTTTTAGGTTTTTGCTTCTCCCGTGTCATCGACGAGGGGATGGTGACAATGGCATGTTAGAATAATGTCTCTCCGGTCTCTTCCTACCTCAACGATATACAATCCGGCGCCAACAATGTGTCTATGACAGTTTGTCACCAAATCTGTTGGTTCCCTTCAGATCTAGCTAGCTCATGTGTCTTTCAATGAGAGCTTTTGGTTGTCTATTTGTATGGAGACCTCGACATGTTCTTCTGTGTTGTTCTGTGGCTTGGTTCGGTTTCTCCAACCCTCGAAATTGGTGGTGATGGATTGCAAGCATGTTCCACGTAGGGTGATGCTTCGGTCGATGCTGCTTCAGCTATTTATAGATCTTGTCTCAAGGGGCGAGTGACTGTTGCGGGCTTCAAAACCTGGTATTACAAAGGCGTTTTGCAGGTGTCGTTTTTTCTTACTGTTGGTTCGGTGCAATTTTTAATCTCCAACCGGCGGAGTACAATTGAAGAAAGAAGAAATACTAGTATGATTTTTAATGTCATTTTTTTCTGGTTGTTCCATGTCTGTACTCGTCTTTAGTTTTCTCTATATTAATCAAACTAGCAAAAGGGCCCGTGTGTTGCAACGGGAGAAAAGAATACCACACACTTTTAATTTACAAAAAAATGTCTATAATCTGAGTATTTATAGCTATGGCCCAAACAAAGATGGTCTTTACCTACAAAAACGCAAGTTCAAGGTTTCACATGTCCTCTATTTAAACACGGCTTGCATGTAGTTTTAAAACATACAAATAATTGGGCAAGTGATCTTTAGTTTCGTCTCCAATCCTGATTTTGCTGAGATGTTCATCCACAATCCAGATCAGTACCAATATGAAAGAAAAACGGGTAATGCACTGTTGATTAAGATTACACCCTAGATAGTTTTTTTAAATGGTTAACATGTAAAATAACCTCATATTCAGATTCTATTTATTTTTCTAATCAAATTTCATATATAATATATTAAATTTGGAGTTACCGTTTAGAAGATATGAGTATTTTAAAAAACATTTGATATATACTGCGGGTTTAATAGCAGAAACATCAAAGGGGTTTTTATAAAATAACATGACGGACTAAGAATATCTATTTCTTTTATTAGTAGGTATAGATACCGTGTCATTATTTAAAAAAAACAGAACAAAATGGCTCCATCTGCATCTGCACATGGTGCACATGCTTACTTTCATTGACATGGTAGTCCTTGGGAGTTCCTTGTTTCCAAAGCAAAAGACCTCCAGATTACTAATCATGCGTACAGATGCGAATCTCCAGTTTGATTTTGCCTTTGCAACCGGAAGCAAGAGGAATCTCGATCCAGCGCCGCACGGACAACAAGGCAAGCCACGGCCTTTTGCTGTACGAACCAATAATTCTTTCATCATTTCCTCGATCCACGGATCGCCATGGACGTCAGGCATGGCGTATGCAAGTTAAGCCTTCTAGATGAAGATGAACCACGCAATATATAGGCCACCATGCAGGATGGTGCCACACAGCGCACATCACTTCCCCTTATAACAAAGTTAACCATGGATAAGGCATACATTGCCATCCTCTCCTTCGCCTTCCTCTTCATCCTCCACTACATTCTAGGCAAGGTCAGCAATGGCAGGCGCAACAAGGGCGCCGTCCAGCTGCCGCCGAGCCCCCGGGCCATCCCGTTCCTCGGCCACCTCCACCTCCTGGAGAAGCCGTTCCACGCCGCTCTGTGCGGCCTCGCCAAGCGCCTCGGCCCGGTCTTCTCGCTGCGCCTCGGCTCGCGCCGCGCCGTGGTCGTCTCCTCGGCGGAGTGCGCCAGGGAGTGCTTCACGGAGCACGACGTGATCTTCGCCGACCGGCCCCTGTTCCCCTCGCAGCTTCTCGTGTCCTTCGACGGCATCGCGCTCTCCACGTCCAGCTACGGCCCGCACTGGCGCAACCTCCGCCGCGTCGCCGCCGTGCAGCTGCTCTCTGCGCACCGCGTCGCCTGCATGTCGGGCGTCATCGGGGGCGAGGTGCGCGCCATGGCGCGCCGGCTTTTCCGGGCCTCCGTGGCGTCCCCCGGCGGCGCCGCGCGGGTCGAGCTGAAGCGGAGGCTCTTCGAGCTCTCCCTCAGCGTGCTCATGGAAACCATCGCCCAGACCAAGGGGACCCGGTCGGAGGCCGATGCCGACACGGACATGTCCGTGGAGGCCCAGGAGTTCAAGAAGGTGGTGGACGAGATCATCCCGCACATCGGCGCCGCCAACCTGTGGGACTACCTGCCGGTGCTGCGGTGGTTCGACGTGTTCGGAGTGAGAAACAAGATCCTTGCCGCGGTGAGCAGGAGGGACGCCTTCATGCTGCGTCTCATCGACAACGAGCGCCGGAGGCTTGACGACGGCGGCGCCGAAGGCGACAAGAAGAGCATGATCGCCGTGCTGCTCACTCTGCAGAAGACGGAACCTGAGGTGTACACCGATACCATGATCATGGCTCTCTGCTCGGTGAGCTATCCTTTTTCCACTCCTCTTCTCGTTTGGTCTCTCTCTACTAATCCAGGTTAATTAGCACTTATACTATTTGTCTTAGTTTTTCTTCACTATGTAAGAAAATTAGCTGCGTCTCAAGACTCCAAGATGAAACCAGAATACTATCTTGGTGTATATGGGTTCAGTGGTCAGTGGTCACTAACTACTAGGACGGTAGATAACGCCATGTCACTTGGTTGGATGATCCAAGATGTGTTGTCAGTACGCAAGTGAGCATAGACTTTGGCTGTTGTGCTTTGTGACAGTACACCGACGATTGTTATGTCTCTTCTCCCCAATCCGATAAACTAAAACTCGTGGAGGCAATCATACTCATGTCACGATCTCACTGCACTCATTTTCTCGCTGAATTCTCTGCAGAATTACTCACGTCACGATCTCACCAATAACCCTCGTTTTCTCTGCAGAATTTATTCGGGGCTGGAACGGAGACCACGTCGACGACGGCGGAGTGGGCGATGTCGCTGCTGCTGAACCACCCGGCGGCGCTGAGGAAGGCACAGGCCGAGATCGACGCGTCCGTGGGGACCTCCCGGCTGGTGACCGCCGACGACGTGCCGCGGCTCGCCTACCTGCAGTGCATCGTGAGCGAAACGCTGCGGCTGTACCCGGCGGCGCCGATGCTGCTGCCGCACCAGTCGTCCGCGGACTGCAAGGTGGGCGGCTACAACGTGCCGAGCGGCACGATGCTGATGGTGAACGCGTACGCCATCCACCGGGACCCGGCGGCGTGGGAGCGGCCGCTGGAGTTCGTCCCGGAGCGGTTCGAGGATGGGAGGGCCGAGGGGCGGTTCATGATCCCGTTCGGGATGGGCCGGCGGCGGTGCCCCGGGGAGACGCTGGCGCTGCGGACCATCGGCATGGTGCTGGCCACGCTGGTGCAGTGCTTCGACTGGGAGCGCGTGGACGGCGCGGAGGTAGACATGACGGAGGGCGGCGGGCTCACCATCCCCAAGGCCGTGCCGCTCGAGGCCGTGTGCAGGCCGCGCCCGGCCATGCGCGACGTGCTTCAGAGCCTCTGATGGACGAGCTTGTTGGCGTAATAATGCATGGTTTTGATAGCCTGCTGATTTAGTAGTAAATAAATTGTGACTTTGTGTGTAGCTATCATCGTATGTAAACTACAAGTACGTGTCAGGGTTTTGTGAGAACTAGCTAAGCTATCTAGGTAGCTAGCTCGTGGTAATACCAAGCCAGAAATTTGTGATTTAGTTTGTATCAAGAATGTCTTGTATGGGGTAACTATTTATACACCTCTAAAATTGCAAATCAAGAAATGTAGGGAACGAACATTCAGGATTTGGGCTTACGCTGATCTGGACACGCGAGGGAAGGGCAGCTTCACTTAGAATCGAAGACTTCGAATAAAAACGATAAATTTTTTTTTGAGTAGGGCGTTTCGGTGCCCAGACTCATCAGCACCTGGTTAGAAAAAATTCGTAAAATTTTTCAAAACAAAATCAAAAAATTCCAAAAAAAAAATTGTGCGTTAGACAATTTGACGCGTGAGGCCCGCTACAAATTTCAAGTCCTTTGGACATCTGAGCAGCTCTCAGCAAAAAAGACAAATCGGTCAAAACAGTACATGAACAGTAAACATTTTTACAGATCCCTAATTTATCTTTTCTATTTAGAGCTCCTCGGATGTCCAAATAATTTGAAAATTGAAGCGGACCTAACGCATCAAATTGTCTACCCCACAAAAAAATTATTTTTTTGAATTTTTCTAGTATTTGTTTTGATTTTTTTCGTCAGCGCGGGTGCAGATGAGCTCGGGTGCAGAGATGGATTTTCACATTTTTTATGTATTTGCAAACAAGCGGATGATGAAAGAACAGAAAACGGAAGCGGGAAATATCCACCGTTGAATTTTGGACGCGTATCGTTTTTTGCCACTTTGCATATTTGTCCCAACTAGGCCTGGCTGAGTATATGCAGGCTAAAAATCAAGATCTGCATTTGTTTGATTGCATGCATCCCCTCTAGCCTACATGTGCCCAAACTCAAGGCATGTTATTTGGTTGCCGACTTGTTTGAGGGGAACCACAAGTCCGGTTGTTTGGTTACATCCATGACAGTTGTGTGGTAACCTCCTCCACGATATGATGAGGTTACCATAGGCACACATGAACTACTAAGAACTAAACTAGGAGCAACAGAACAATCTTAGGCACAAACACAAGTCTTAACCACTCATCACAAGTTATAAGCAAACATAATACGATAAGTCTTAAACGAAACCCAAGTCTTAAACAAAGGACCAACAAGGAACGGGCAACGGGAGCTCATGCGGTCACGGTGAAGGCGTTGTCGTGCTCCTTGCACTTGGTGACCACCTCCATGCCTCATCATTGAAGACGATCACCTTCATGGTGTCGGGGATCAGCAGCTTGAACGTCAGCATATACCTGACCATGATCTGGTGAACGGCGGCGAAGGTGGCCCAACCCTGATCAAGGGTGACCCTGCCGTTGATCACCCTCACCGTCACCCTCCATACGCAGCCGGTGTTCGTCCTGAGATTGAACTCTATAGGGATGGCGTGGAAGTGTTTTGTGAAGTCCAAAGGCAATGGCAGACTCTCCAGCTTTGGAGCAAGGATAACCTTGCAGAAATGGTTTGGTCCTGACTCCTGATGGTAGTGGTCATAGTACCTCCGCTTGGCGCTTGGGTGATCCTGCACCGGCACTTCCACCAATGGCGGCACGACCTCCTTGCCCTTCTTCAATGGTGGCACGACCTCCTTGCCCTTGTCCATCTGCATTATGAACAACATGCAGTTCAATGGTTAACATTCATTCATATTGGCCTAACACTCCTATATTAACCCACCCTACTAACCCAGCGGCGCACTCAAACCCCCTCTGTTTCACCACCTCTCCTCTTCGACCCAACTCTCTGTTTCACCACCTCTCCCTCGCCATGAACTCCGACTCCAACCCCAGCCCTTTCCCTGGGGCATTGGATGGAGGGCCTTCTTCCATGGGTGCTTGCTCGGTGACCGCAAGAAGTTCGAGCACACCATGAAAGTGTGCTCGAACTTCAGCAGCATCGATGACATGCACAAGGAGGCCGGTGATGTGATAAAGAAGGCTATGTCGGACGAGCTGAAGACACTGGTTCCGGACCCATCCAAGGGCGCAATGTCAGTGGACATCCCGTGTTGGGTCATGAATCAGGCAAACTCCGGCGATGCAGGACAGCGGGCAAGATGGGCCAAGTACAGACAACACAAGGCGCCTCAAGACCAGCATGCCGCGGTGTACTGGAGTAGTACGTTCGGGTCGCTGGAGGCCGACAGCGACGAGGTGCAGATGGTGGTCAGGGCGCCGGCGACAGGCGACCGTGCAAGACCCATCGTTCTAGATGAAGACGACGAGGAAGAAAGAAGATGGTTACGACCCCCCCCCCCCACCCCGCCGCTCGGGGCGACTCCAGGGTCGCCGTGGCTAGACAAGAAAGTTTGTACCGCAATCCCCACCCCCGATGTAATCGAAAAATAACCTATGAACCCTAGTAGTCGTCGATGCAGAATCGACTGATGTCAATCCCCCCACTCGGGCGACTCGTGGTCGCCGTGGCTAGACAAGAAAGTTTGTGCCACAATCCCCACCCCCGATGTAATCGAAAAATAACCTATGAACCCTAGTAGTCGTCGATGCAGAATCGATTGATGTCAATCCTCCCCCCGATGTGTTCAATCCTCCCTAACTCTTCAATCGGTACTCTAATCGAATCTAGCCCGAGTCAAACGCAGTAAATCTACAGAGCGAAGGAGGACTTACCGCCATGGCCGATGCGCTCCGGTGGAGGTCTGCAGTCGCTCTGGTGGTTGCCGCCGTCTTGGATCGATTCGCACTGGAGCTCCAGTGGTCGACGCCGCTGGTATGAGTTGGGAAGAGGGGAGAGAGCGGTGAGGAAGGAAGGTGAGGGTAATTTATGACGAGCCATCTAGAAACAACGCGACTTCTCGGGGCCGCACCCATGCTATGCACGCCCAACAGTGAATGCGGGTAACCAAACGTGTCATTTTCTCCTGCGCGGGCCTGGCTGAGGTATATGCAGCCTACCAAACGCGTCCTTCGTGCGGTTTTGTTATTTATATATGGTTACCTGAAAATAAAATTTGGACTGGTCAATTCTTTGGGAGAAGGAGCAACGCTTTGAGATCGAGGTGGAGGGCGCCGCGGTGAGGCAGATAATTCTAAAGAACGCACGGACAATTACAGAGGGTTCACGAGTCTCTCCACACTAATGATTTCCGTCATACAGTTTACAACACATGCCAGATACAAAATCCCGTAGCTAGGAGGAGTCCAAAGATGTGCGTCACTGAGCAACAATTCTGTTGTTGATTCTTTGTTGCTTACCTAAGCACCATTGGGTTGGGTCAGGACTCTGGAATGGATTCCATTTGATGTGCAGCCGTGCAGGACTCTGGCTGGTAGTACACCCCGATCGCGTTTCAACCTGAGATTACGGCACACAAAAGTAGATCACCGGACGCACGTCTGTTTCCACAAGGCCACTACTACGGGTGGATTTTTTTTTTTTTTAGAGACTACGGGTGGATTTTCACGGGCGTGTCCGGCACTCTACCGCGCGCGCAAGCAAAACATGCCACGGCGGGTCACGGCAGCACATCGTGCTTGTTATTTAACCCGTGATGCAGGAGAGCACGTGACCATGGGCCATGGCACGGCGTGGGACGGCACCGGCCGGCCGACGACGGGCGGTTCCCTTCCACCCGAGGCGCAGCGTTAACAGTTTAGTAAATCGGCGAAGATGGAAAAATGAACGGAAGCCTGTAAACATCTTATTCAGTCATGAATGAGGATTGCCCAAACTGCCAGAGCGTCGTTCTTATCTGTCAAGTTCACAAGCCCAGGCTACAATGGCCCTACCATACTTGTCAGTCGCAATGGGCTTCAAGATAAATGGGTAAAGCAGCGGTAGCGCACATCTACAACACATGCAAATAGAGTTGTGACCACGGTTGAACAGTCATGGATGTACCGAACACATGGTAGAGGTGTCTTGGGCTCTTGGCAGGTTAACTGGGTATCTTCAGCTTCTGGGTCTTCTGCATCACGACGGGCAGCTTGCGGGCAACAAGATTCGGATCTGCGTATGCCGCAGAATCGGAAGGATACCCTTCCTACATTATGTGCAAAATGGATTAGAAAAGAAAATTAAACACGCTCCAACATTTTGCAGTTAACTTGTTCAAAGGAAAGTATTTGTTCAAGAGAGAGAAAGCATACCGCAGACATGGCAGCAAATGTTGCTTCCCTCCAGCAGAGTTCACGCAGTACAACCGGCTTCGCTTCCTTACTTCCAAAAGAACAATGTAAACGGGTATCCCTCAATCTCATCAGCGCACCATCAACCCTAAGCTGTGAAATGTGGCATATGCAGGGGTAATAAGAAGTTGTTAGGCTCCTGTGACTTATGTATAAATGGATCTTAAAATAGCTATTAATGTTCAAACATCTGCACATGAGACTGCCTGCCGGCGTTGTGCCCAAAACCACACCAGCTTGGTGGATGTCATGCTTGAATTTAAGCTTCCAGAATTCTAATCCCCTTCAAAAGGGTATTTGTTTTAGATTTTCAGAGAGTCAACCTTTAGACCCGGTTTGTTTGAGAAGAGTGAACACTGAACACACCTGAAGAACTGTAACTATTATAACACTAAGCTCTTGCCATTCTTTGTGGGAAAACTGGAAAAGTGGAAATTATATATTAAAACTAATATTTCCTTCGTCCCATAATATAAGAGCGTTTTGACACTAATGTAGTATAAAAAATACTCTTATATTATGGGAGGGGGTACTATTTAGCGATTTGCTTCTTGTGTATAACATTACATGGCCCTTATAGAATTCTCTTACTACTAAAGACACATCAGCTGTAAAATGCAGGGCAGTAGATCATACCCAAAAGCGCAAGAGCAGAAACCAACCAGTTGGCATCACCCTCTGCAGACATGCAATCAAAGAATGTCAAGTATGTTGAATTAACCATAAAAAGAAGTATGTGAAACTAAAGTTGATGTTACCATACAAACAGTCCAGTTAAAAATAAGGATAACTAGGGAGAACTTACCACTCGCGCTGTAAGGAATGAAATACCACTATCAGCTAGCTCATCTTCATACAAGATAACCTAAATATGTCATGTCAGGGTAAACCAATGTATAGAGCAATCATGAACAATTTAATCCGTTTCTGTACCTCATCGTAGAAAAGAATTGGTTCTTTTGCAGAAAGGGCAACAAGGTCGATCCTGTCATCAGTGTCCTCCCAACACAAATTGCTACATTCATCTAAACTTGTTTGCGTCTGGAAAAGAAATAATGATAGTCAGAAACCTACCCAGTACGAAAAGTAAATCAGCCTAAGGAGGCAAATGAAGCCAAAACAGGTGAAATTACAGTAGAGGTAAGGTCCATACAGCGTCTTGGTTCAGAACCACATCACTCCCACAGTATGGTGTCGTGAATGTATAGTCATAGTCAAGTACCACTTGATCAGCAGGATTACTGCAAGAAAAAATATACTGAATGAACCTTCTCTTGGTTCTTTGCCTAATAAAGCCACAACACGTTAAATTTCTAGTTAATTATCCTACAAACAGAGACTGGAGTGGAGTGAACATATACTCGTTGATTGAAATAAGAAATGCACAGCTGACCTTTTTTATAGTATTTATTGACACTTTTTATAGTAATGCACGACTGACCTTCCCACAGTAAAACATTAAGTAAACCATCCTAAATGTATTTCTTTACTGTGTCGGTACTTGTGGCGAAAGCTTGACCCTTTAAGACAAACAGCAATGCTCCCATATAATGGTGACCCCAAAGAAATCCAATACTTTTCACTAGAAACACTTCCTAGCATGAGTAAGTAACAGAGTACAGGTATACAAGAACCTTCTGAATTTCCATTTTGCTGCAGCAGGAACTTGAACAGGTGGCAATGCCTCTTGTTTCCATGCCTTGAGAGCATCAAGCGCATTGAAATGTAATTTGACGCCAGTTCGAGCATTCTGAATAGACACAAAACTCTCTCCAAACACCATCTCAGGTAAATGTGTAGTCTGAAGTTTATCTTCATATCTGAAGAAGAACATTGCATATAGGTTTCAATTAATTCATACACAACCATTTATATGGTTACAGACCAAGGATCTACTAACAGTGGACAGATCCAATATTAGTTAAGAATGCAAAATGCACTCCTTAGACCAAATAAATCAAAACCAGTAAGAAATGGTATACATATTGCCTGACTGCACGCAGCAATAGAATGACGGGTATGCTATACTATTTGTTAATAATCGATTACTGGTTCATTGCTGGAGATAACAGAGGAACGATGATTCAGATTTCATGTTTCAGTTGGCAGGTGAAGCAGTTAATTGGTGATGACCAACAGAGTAAAACATAACTGATTCAACTTCCATGGCTGAAGAACATAAGCATGACAAACTTAAGCAATTTTAAATTCCATGAGTGGCCAGCAACTAAGCAAATCATACCGAATTCCTGTCTATTACACAACAAAAGGAGTACGGACATATGACAGATAGTAAATCTACGAGCAGACTGAACAATTGATTAAGTACCAGATAATTAATGTTCAAGCTATAGGAAGCCAGGAATCTCAGTCTCCAAATCTCTACTGCGCTAATCAAATGGAAAGGGGGAAGAAAGGTTAGGGTTTAAGGTTGGGGGCGGCTCGTACAGGCTCACAGATGCGGAGTTGAGGATGGGCCCCTTGTGGGACTGGATGGCCCAGCCCTTCACCCGCACGCCGCCCGGAATCGCCTCCGCGCCGGCCGCTTTCAGCTCGCCCGCCGTCGGGCCGTCCCACGCCGCCGCCGCAGCCATCTTCCGCTGCGTCCCTCCCGGTCTCTTGCTCTGGTTCGGTCGCTAGTCAATACGGATCCACTCTGTGCTCTTAGAACAGAGCACATTGCCGTTAGCATTACCACCGTCTGATTAAACATTGATGGCTCTGAGCATTGCTACTTCTGTCAGAACAACATTCCGTGACGTAGGTAAAATAGTTCATGTCCGGTGGCCACATTGTATCAAATAGTTCATGTCCGGTGGCCCGCTGCGTCCCATGAGCCAATAAGTGTCCCATGTTCTACTCTATCTCGTCGGAGCCCGTGCCCTGCACGGTGCCGGTCGATGTGAGGTCGACGATGGATCCATTGTGGTCAGAGCCCGGCACGTCCACCACGACGCGGTTGCGGCACCAGGGGATGGCGGCCACCCGTATCCGCATCGGAGAGTGCAACTCCGCCTCGTCAACGTCTATCGCGACCTTTGCCTCGCATGGCGGCGCCGTCGCTTCATACCCTCAACGAACGAACCACGGATGGCCTCCAAGTCGACGCGCGGGCTGCAGATCTACCGCGGCGCTCAGACGCCATACATACCACACCGCCTCCGGCGAGGCAGCAATGATGCGCCTTGCACTGGATCCAAGCGCCATCTGGGCAGACGCCATGGATTCTCGCAAGATCGAGTCCGACCGCTGTCTGGCGTTCTCCTCGCGAGCGCCGCGGAGCGCAATGCAGATGTCCATCTCCTTCTTTGACATGCATTGACTGAGCTACCGATCTCAAAGAGGACTCGGGTCCGCTGTCCGCCATGCCGGAGAAGGTCGGAGATCATTGGAATGGGGCTTGAAGGCTAAGTGGAGTGAACTGGTTAGAGTTTGGTCCGTGAAGCGGATGAGGACGACTATATGTAGGGTCGGGTGGGCCCGCGTGGGCCGGATCCGACATGGCGGACGCGTGGAGCGTGGAGCGTGCCTAGGTCTCCCCATATTCGTTCTAAATTTGGGCTGGATAGGAGGTGTGTCAGTCAGCCCCTGGCGTTTGGGGCCAGTATGAGGCGTCCGTTTGGATCGGCTTTTTTGACATGTCAGTGACCGATGCCCTTAATGCATTGAGATGCAAATATTTTTGTATTTTATAAAATAAAAGTATATTTTTGGTCCCTCAAGTTTCAATGAAGCAGATAATTGACATTTTTTTTGTTTGACATTTCCTCCTCATCCCGCATATTTTAAAACTAGACATGTTTAATCCAAAACCGGAAACAAAGCTGTATTGGGCTGGCATGTCCTCGGTTTTGACCAAGAACATCTCAAGTTACTGCCACCCCATGTCCCCATCTCAACTCATCTAATGTCTCTGGGATGCAGAAGCAGCATTTTGTCGAACATCTTGTGTGCGTTCGGTCTCCGCACCGCCGGCGTAACACCGAGCTCAAGTCCGGCCACCTTTCGCTGGTGGACAAGGACGCACCACGCACGCCGCCACTCATCGTCGACGAGCAGCAGGGCATCAATGAGCGAGCCGGATGAGGTGGTAGATGGCGCATACGAGCAGGAGAACTGTCCAGCTCCTGAGCGAGGCATCGCGTAGGCGGCGTGTGTCGTGGCGGCGCCCGCGCGTCCAGGCCCGTCGGGAGCAGCAGGCCAGCGTTGCTGGGCATGACGTACGCGCTGTGCTGCATGCTCCCGCGTCGGCTACTACAATGGCCCAAAGCGTGTGGCGGCGTGCCGCTCGACCCACGTCATGTTGCCGCCGAGGAGAACCAGCAAGGTGTGCACATCGCTGGCGGCCAGCCGGCCACGGCAGCTCGCCGACGATGAGGCAAGTGTGATTACCCCGGGAAATGCATGCCAACTGTTCGATAAAATGACTAGAATAAAGTTTCAATACCAGTCCAATACCGCTCCATTTTCTGGTTCTGGACGAAACATGTCTGATTTTGAAACAGATCCAATGTCTACTTCTTGTAAACTTGAGGGACCAACAATATACACTTTTCTCAAAATAAAACAGATATGAAACTCAAACAAATATTCATGTTTGTCTCGATCATGTCCAAGAAGGATATATATATATATATATATATATATATATATATATATATATATATATATATATATATATATATATATATATATATATATATATATATATATATACAAGCATGCATAGAGTGGTGTTCTTCACTTCTTGCATATTAACTGAGATTCATTTTTGCGCTTGCAGCATAGAACGAAGACAAGTTGCGACTTCAGTGAATGAAGGTCTTCGCTCAGGCTCAGTTGACCAGCATTGCTCCATCAGTTTCCTCCATTCCGGGTTGCATGAAGTGGGCACTGGGGGCCTCAGTGTGTCACTCAAAATGCCCCCTGCACACTCCCATTGGGAACTAATGTTAATCTTTACTCAAGAAGAGTGAAGGTATGTTTTCAATTAAATTAGCATATAAATTTACCACTTGGTTCCATGAACTTGAGAATCACATGCCCAGGTCCCTAAACTTATACTCCCTCCGTCCCAAAATAAGTGACTCAACATAATTGAGTAAATTCAACTACCTACGTAACTAGTAACTATACATGATTTTTCTATAATTTACTGTTTGACTTTGTGTTTGTCATGTGAAATTAAGGAATAATTGATGTTCTTTTGTTTAAAAGAAGTTGACATAGATCCTTAAAACATACTCGCTTTTCATGACCTTTCTTTTCAGCATTTCAAACTTTAACTTAAATAAGTTGTCAACAACTGCTATTTAAGTAGTTTCAGCTTATCCCTACTCACAAGTATATGATTCTACTAATGTTTAAGGACTTAAATGTACGTCCAAATTTTGGACCCAAGTGGTATAGCTGCAGAACCATGGAAGGTTAGGAAAATGCCATTTACATGTAAACAATTATGTTTTTGTAAAAAATAAACATATATAAACCATTCAGATTTCATCAGATGGGATTTCTGCTACAGCCTACGGGTGGATGATCTTACTGTTGCATACCTATGACTCCTCCATAGTGCATGCCATCATATGGATCCTCACCAGTGAGAATTTCCCACATCACAACACCAAATGAGTAGACATCGACCTGTGTTAGCAAAAAAATGGCGTATTGAGAATACAAAACAGAAGAACTTGTCAGGCCTAAGCATATTCTAGATATTTTACAAATTTCTTGTGAGAGTGTGTTAGTTTCTTCAAGAAACTTCTTGTTTTCATGTAGCATAAAGGAGGAATGCTCTTGTTCATGTTTTAAGTGAATTATTATTAATTGTACTCCCTCCATATCACAAATAAGTAACGTTTTAGGCATGCTTTCAGTCAAACTTTTAAAACTTTGGCTACAGATATATTTCAGTTGTTCTGCTTGAAAAAATTAACATCAAATATATTTTACCCTAGCTCCGCCACTGAATGACAGTATCTAAAAGGTCATTTATTTGTGATATGGTGAGAGCATATAGTACTCCCAGTTTGAATAATGTTACAATCATACAACTGGTAAGTATATCACATATACTTTTGTGCACAAATGTCGAGTGAAATTGTGAAACATACATAATGCCATAGTTTTGGTGCCTCGTAATTTCTAACACCTTCACACTCCCAAGTCATTAAAAGGATTCATCATAATACCTTTTCAGATACTTTGGTGCCGCTCATTGTTAACAATTCTGGGGCCATCCATGGAAGAGTTCCTCTCATTCCACCAGAAACCATGGTGGCTTGTTTCATCTTTGATAAACCAAAATCAGCAACCTGCAATTGTTGTTTCTCTATTATGACCTTCATTTATATGCAGAAGTCCATCATATCTATTTTATAAATGTCTACCATTTTGTTTCACCCATTTGCATTAAAAACTAAAATTAAGAAAATACTTATGGTATTGGAATAATGGAGTTGTGGCATACCTTGCATATGGGACGAGAGGGATCCTTAACATTCACTAGCAAGTTATCGCATTTCAGATCAAAATGGACAATGTCCTTGGAGTGCAAATATTCCATTCCAATGGCGGCATCCATTGCAACAAGTACCCTCTTGCGCCAATCGAGATATTTGTCCTTTCGACTGAGTACTTTCTTTAGAGATCCATTGACCATGAATTCGGTTACAGTAGCTAATGTCCCCCCTGGCCCATTGTTCACAACCCCGTAAAGTGCCAGAATATTCGGATGGTGAAGTTTTGAGATGATAGCAGCCTCCCTCCAAAATTCTGTTATCTGCATGATATTATATGTTTAATGATGGATGCATGCTGTATTTCTTGATTTCAACCCTTGCATTTGGAAAAATGAGTATTGTTCCACTAAACGCAAGCTTCTTATGTTTCTTTTTGACATAAATATGCTTAGGAATTAAAATCAAATTTTAGTTGGAATATGTGCTTTAGTTGGCCTATACAGTGTTGTCAGAATGATATTGTTTTAGCAAACAGTGAGTTTCTAGTTTTTAAGAGATGCAAGTGATATGGCTAGTCTTTTGACCCATACGTGGTACTTACCTGGCCAATTTCTTAGTGTGGCCTTACCTGGCCAATTTCAGAAACTGGTCCCCTTGATTGCAACTTCAAATAATGCAGGTGAATTTAAATGGGCTTACCAGTTTATCTGCCTGGGATGATTGGTATGAAAAACAACTGTTATTTATCCGTTTAATGGCAACATCTGTTCCCCTCCATTTTCCATGAAAAACAGTTCCAAATGCTCCGGCGCCCATCTCACGGAGATCTTCGAGGTCGTCATTGCTTATTATCTGCCATTTGTATGACATCAACTTTAGGAAGAAGTCCTCGTTAATGAAAAAGGTAGGAAATGCCTTTCTTATGAATAATATTTTCAGATAAATGCCTTTCTTATGTCTCTGACAAGAACAATCCTAGCTTGGCATGCCTATGTTACAGACTAGTACATGTGGAACTAATTACAAACCTGGACATTACTCATAAGATCTCTGCCCAACACTGCATTTGCAGGCAGAGATTTTTCACTGCTCTTGGTTTCGCGTAGCTGAGAGTACAAGACAAGTCAGAAGTTATACGGTAATCGTTTTCATCATATTGTACCATTTGAAACATGGGGTGCAGATATGATGACATACCTCAGCCTCTGGGATTGATGGTGCAGCATTATCTTCAGCTTCATGCAATGGAGCTCTGATTTGAGGATTAATGATGCCAGTGCCAACCGAGCGAAATCGAGTGATTTCTGATGCATGCTCATCTGTTGTTGGACTGCTGGGTCGTTCTTGTATTGTATCACTTGAAGCACGCACAAGAGTATTTGGTTGCAGGTTTATTCTTTTGTCTAAAGGTGTAGAAGCAAAAGGAAGTACCGATGTTGCAGGACCTGCAGGCTGGTTCTTCTGGATGCTGTTGGTTGGAACTGACCTCTCCGGATACTGCAAGTTTGCACCGATGTTGCCACCAGGACTAGTGGATTCATGACTAGGTTCAGATATCTCCACCCTGTTGTGCGGTTGGAAACTAGTGTTCTTCCTTAGTGAATTCGATGGCTGCGTCGCCTCACTACTGTTGTCCAATGGTATCTGAAGCTGTTTCCTTGGTGATATTTTTTCCTGTGCCCCAGTAGTTCTGTAAGTGTCTGTGGTAGTCTGTTGGTGCTGCACCGTGGATTCAGAAGGCGCAGATGCACCAGGGGAAGCTTTACTAGTCTTTCTGGCTGCAGAGATCATGCTATCCTCGTTACCTTGTGCCTTATAATACTGGTTGATCATCCGTCTCTGGGTACTTGGGGGCGTCCTCTCCAGCTGACCACTTGCTGTCACTGGCGGTACCGTGATGCTCTGCAAGGGCTTGCTTTTGATGGGCACTGAAGCTTCCTCTGTTCTGCCTGCCGGGGGCCCTGCTTCCACACTGATGCCAAACATCAGCTGGTCCAGGTCATTGGCTGAGGATCTACCGATGCTGTGTGCTCTCGGCTCATAACCTGGTGTGGTGATGATCCCATTGACAAGAGCGATGAACTGCGCCTCTTTCTCGGCATCGGATGAGCCTTGCACCACGAATCGCACGTGGCGCTCATCGTCCTTGCGCGAGAAGAGGTACATGTTGATCATTTCTCTGTTTTCCTCTAGCACAATGCACTCATCAATCATATGGCGGAGGTCATCATCGGAGGTGATGGAGATGAGCATGCTCAGTTGCTCCCCCGGGAGGTGGTACTTTATCGTGTGGGCTCTCCTTATTAGCCTTGTTGTCTTGCTGACCAACTCTTGCCAAGAAATGTCCCGGCTAATTTTCATCAGATGCCTGTCACCACCGATGTACCGGAGCTCGCCGTCGCTTGGCCTTGGTAAGAAAGTGCCACCGAAGTTGCAGATAAGCTTTACCTTCATTGATTTAACATCGTAGTAATCTCGAGGGAGCTGTCTGCTGGTGAAACTCAGTGGACCAGATGTTGGCAGATTCTTTGGTCCTTTCAGGTCAGAAATGTTAAATTGTTCCACCCAGTCCATATTGCTGATGTGGTGCTGTTCTCCTTGGCGGTGATCAGGACGATGGACTCCTTGTGTTTGCTCTCTCTTGCATAAATTCAGAAGAAATTTCTCGCCAATCTGTCAGAACTAGCTTAGTACATGGCGTTGGTCCTATTTTACCAAGAACTTTATAGACCTAGGATATACAGTCTGTCAGAATAATTCTCCTCTTATTTGTGTTATAACTTATAAGAATCTGAGGCGGTTAAAACTAAGATATGCAAAGATTGCAGAGGCTTAAGCGAAAAGGAACCCACAATTGAAGGGAGAAGAAAGGTAACTGACCTCTTGAGAGTTCAGGCTGCTACTGGGACTCAAAACTTCATGGTTGCCAACAGCTTCATATTGCTTGCCACAGTGCCAGTGGTGTTGAGATACTAATATGATGAACAGGTGAGTGGATTCAGGTTTAGAAAGATTGTTTCTGAGGTAAGTTGGATTGGAGTTGGTGAGTTGCTGACTCACCTTTGAAGCAATGAGTGGGTGGTGTCTGCAACACTTAAATTTTGTTACAATATTTGTCATGTGGACTGTTGAAGAAGATTCCATCATCAGCTGCCACTTAACCTGGGGCAAGGGGCGGTCCTTGATACCTTTGTTGTCGTTGTCAAATGGCAACAGGATATAAACCATCGTCACTATATGGCCGCCCATAGCCCAGTTGCATTTGTCATTTTGTTTTCTCTTCTTTAAAATGGGGCCCGTCGCTGCTGAAACTTGGCTTCCGGTTGTTGATAACATATTTATTATCAAATATGCATGCTGCAGGAAGGTAAGCAGTGGCTGTCTTGCATTGGTATTCTAATCTAAGGTTGAAAATGGTACTACTGCAGAAAGATTGAACGTTTCTTTCCCAGGTAAAGATAAAGCTTACGTATGACTGGTTGACCTATGACTTTTTTACTAAAAGTCTTGACGTTTAATCTCCTTTCACTTTTGTATCGTTTATGCTATCTTCTACTCCTCTATTCCCAAATGTAAATCTTTTTTTTAGAGATTCCAACAAAGGACTACATACGGAGCAAAATGAGTGAATCTACACTCTAAAATATGTCTATATACATCCGTATGTTGTAATCCATTTGAAATCTCTAAAAAGACTTATATTTAGGAACGGAGGGAGTAGTTTTCTTCATTTTTACTTTGTTAGCTAACTAAGAATGAAAGAAGGGTATGCTTACGTATAGTTTGGTTAGATACTTAGATTTGTCTTGTTTAGAAAGGAGGATAACCCCTGTCTCTACATCGATTTATGCACACATCCATATATAACATATATAATTCATTATTAAAGAATATCAAATAGTATTGGTGGTGAAGATTGCGATCTCCTCCTTGTCAATCCCTCCTCTGAATGATCTCCTAAGGCTAGGGTTATGCCTTCTGGACGAGTTTCTAGTCTCTCCTTGCGTCTGATCCCCGATCCGATTCCACATGGGTGAAAAATAGTGGACGAGGCGGCGGCGTTGGCACCTCATACGACTGCGCATACGAGCGGGCACACTCGTATGGAATGCCGTCTTTGGCTCTGGAAGCGTCGTGTCGACTCCTCCTTTGGCTGCTTTGCTCCATTCTTTTACAGTAGATGATTATCACATTAAATACGTGATTCCACTGCCATTTCTTGGGATTCCTTCCGTACTATGTTATTTGCTCCGAAAGGCGTCACCCGAGGAATATCGACAAAAAGAGGTGCGCAAATGCAGTAAAATCCCACAAAGCCTATGAAAGATCGTGGATGTCGCCTAGAGGGGGGGGGGTGAATAGGCGCTTTAAAATAATTACGGTTTAGGCTTGAACAAATGCAGAATAAACCTAGCGGTTAATTTGTCAAGCACAAAACCTACAACAACTAGGCTCACCTATGTGCACCAACAACTTATGCTAAGCAAGATAAACTACTAGGTGATAGCAAGATATATGACAAGAAACAATATGGCTATCACAAAGTATATAGTGCATAAGTAAAGAGCTCGGGTAAGAGATAACCGAGGCACGCGGAGACGACGATGTATCCCGAAGTTCACACCCTTGCGGATGCTAATCTCCGTTTGGAGCGATGTGGAGGCACAATGCTCCCCAAGAAGCCACTATGGCCACCGTAATCTCCTCACGCCCTCGCACAATGCAAGATGCCGTGATTTCACTAAGGGACCCTTGAGGGCGGTCACCGAACCCGTACAAATGGCAACCCTTGCGGGCGGTCACCGAACCCGTACACTTTGGCAACTCTTGGGGGCGGTCACCGAAACCCGTCAAATTGCCCGGGGCGATCTCCACAACCTAATTGGAGACCCGACGCTTGCCGGAGCTTTACACCACAATGATTGAGCTCGAACACCACAAAGGTTGGGGCTATCTCCCAACGACACCACGAAGCTTCACCACAATGGAATATGGCTCAAGTGACCTCAACCGTTTAGGGCGCCCAAGCACCCAAGAGGAACAAGCTCAAGGGTACCAAGCACCCAAGAGTAATAAGCTTCTCAACTTGTAACTTCCACGTATCACCGTGGAGAACTCAACCCGATGCACCAAATGCAATGGCAAGGGCACACGGAGTGCCCAAGTCCTTCTCTCCCAAATCCCACCAAAGCAACTAATGCTAGGGAGGAAAATGAGAGGAAGAACGAAGAAGAACACAAGAACTCCAAGATCTAGATCCAAGGGTTCCCCTCACTTAGAGGAGAAAGTGATTGGTGGAAATGTGGATCTAGATCTCCTCTCTCTTTTCCCTCAAAAACTAGCAAGAATCCATGGAGGGATTGAGAGTTAGCAAGCTCGAAGAAGGTCAACAATGGGGGAAGAACACGAGCTCAAAGGATTAGGTTCAGTGGGGAAGAAGACCCCCTTTTATAGGTGGGGAAAATCCAACCGTTATGCTCACAGCCCGCACAGAGCGGTACTACCGCTCCAAGGAGCGGTAGGGCGGTAGTACCCCTTTGAAACACAACAGCGAGGAGGCAAAAAGGCCAGAAGAACCGTTGGAGCGGTAGTACCGCTTACCTCACGGTACTACCGCTAGAGGTAGCGGTACTACTGCTTGCGAGCGGTACTAAAAAATTACATCCGGGCCTACCACCGCAGGACTTGGGACGAGTTTTTGGTCCGGAGCGGTACTATCGCTGTAGGAGCCGCGGTAGTACCGCTCTGGAGCGGTAGTAAAAAATTACATCCGCTCCAATTCGCGGTAGTACCGCTGCAGCCTTTTCAGAACACCAAAACTGCCACAACTTTTGCAAACGGACTCCGAATTCGATGAAACCAAGTTTGTTGGAAAGCTAGCGACAAGGGCTAACACAATCTTTAAAGAAATATCAATAAGAAGCAAATTAGAAAAGGCCCATAAGAAAATGGTGAGAACCCTTCCTCGGATAAGACCATTAAAACCTCCAACACCGAAAACATCATAGAAGACGCATGCGAACTCCGTTTTCGATGAACTCAAGCTTGTCATCAAGATGACCATAAGCTCTAAGACTCACAAAGAGAACCAAACAAGAACCAAGAAACATGATGCAAGGATGCAATGGTTTGAGCTCTCTACTAACGATACGATCAAGCTACCAACTTGAGAGCCCCCCTTGATAGTACGACAAACGATCCTATAACCCGGTCTCCCAACTACCACCATGAGACCGGTAAAATAGAAAACCTATCAAGGGAAAACCTTTGCCTTGCACATGGTCCACTTGAGCTAGATGATGACGATCTTGACTCCCTCAAGTTGGACCACCTTTCTTGATTGCGTCGGCTCGATGAAGACTAGATGATTGCTCCCCCATAGTCCACTATGGGTGAGCCACTCTTCGGCTCATCTTCACAAGTCCATTGTCACCACAATGGGTGGCAAGGTTCAAGCACTTGATCTCTTCATGATGCATCACTTGAACTTGCACACCGCATCCTAACCCCACAAAGAACTCTCACGAAGACCATGGGTTAGTACACAGAGCGTAATTGACAATGCTTACCATACCATGGGATCACTTGATCCCTCTCGGTACATCTTCTACGCTTTGTGAGTTGATCAACTTGATTCACTCTTGACTTACTCTTGATCAACCTTGAATCTTTTCCAACTCTCTTCATTTGGATGATGTCTTGAAGGTAAACATGAATGATCACACAATCTTCTTCTTCAAGACATGCTTGCAATAAGCTCAACACTCACATGACCAATCTTTGGATAATTCCTTAATAGCACCTTGATCAACTCATAAACTCCTTGAAACCAACACATGGACTTCAAGAAAAGCCTATGGACAAAACCTTCAAATATATCTCAAGACAACCATTAGTCCATAGAGATTGTCATCAATTACCAAAACCAAACATGGGGGCACCGCATGTTCTTTCAATCTCCCCCATTTTGGTAATTGATGACAATCACTTTCAAGAGAGTTTATACAAGGAGTTATGCATCACCATGCAATGCAACAACCAATGATGCATGAGAATGGGATGCAAATGCTTAGGAACCAAAACTAAAGCAAGGAGAAAACTCTGAAGACTTCTCCACAAAACTCTCTGAAACTCCTCCCCCATTGGCATTGATTGCCAAAATGGGTGAAAAGCTTAGAAGGCCAATATAAAGAGTGTTCCTACATAAATTGTGTATCTCTCAAAAATAGAGTGGAATGCAATACACATATCCAATGGTAAATACCTGGAGGAAGACAAACTATATTGAGGCCCAAAGATTGCAAAAGAATGATATGCCACAAAGACATAACAAAGAGAGAAACAAGAAATCGAGCAATCAAAAGATACCAATTGAAGCAAGCAATCAAAGGATATCAATTGAACCAACTAGACCAAAGATCCTATGAGCCACATGAATGAAGGATATTATGATATGAGCAAAGGAGTGTTCTAAATAAGCTAGAGAAGCTCCCCATGATTTGTGCACACATAATAATTTTTGTATTTGGATACAAAGTGCACAAAATAGGATCATAGCTCCCCCAAAATCAATAGAAACAAACAACAAGTGCAAGTGAGCATAAAGGAAACTAAGCCTAGCACTTGCAACAAACACATGGTTGAGCAACATGTAAAAGAGGCAACTTAAGAATAGGCTCAACCAAAATGATGTGTGAGTCATGGCAAAGCACATGAGAAGACTAATATACGGATGAGCATAAGCATCAACATAGTCTCGAATGAATGAGATACTCGGTGCAAAGCCTTTCATTCTCACACACAACTAAGCAAATGGGTTCACAAGAACACTAAATATGCAAAATGAATAACCAACACTTGTGACAACCCAAGGTGAAGATAGAAAGCATAAGCATCATCAAGACAGGGGATACCAATTAAGATGGAAAAAGCCTCGTCAAGACAAGCATGAGGAAAATAATCTTCACCACACAAGAGTGCATCAAGATGCAACGAGATAAGACACGCACTCAAGGCAAAAGCTTTCACAGAGCCACCAAAGAAATAACATAAGAAAGACAAGGTGGACGTGAAAGAAAGGATATCATTTAGAGATGTAATTTATCCCAAGTGTATAAGGGTCTAGGTAGACGAAATCATGACGATATATATTTACAAAGAAGGATGTACACCTGAAATAGTTACAACACGAAGGAACAAGATATCCAAAAGGAAGTCATACATATACCAATAAGATATGTGCTTGGAAGCATAGCCCAAGGCTAGATATGGTCTTATTGTATATAAATGAATTCCTACCACACAACCATCAAAGACATCACAACTAGCAACAAGACATCATTGTTGGGATGCTTTGAGAAAGGAAACAAGTATCACAAGAAAGAATGGATAACATGCCATGATACAACCTACACAAGGTTGATGCAAGAAATGTGTGCATGAAGTATATGAAGATACTTGTTACCGAGATAACATTGGAAGGATGTAGAAGATACCAATTGAAGGTACAAAGTAGTTCATTGATCATCCTAGCTTGACTCCAATAAGCACATGGTGACATCACCTTCCTTGTGAGTGAGCCGAGCATCCAATGCATCTCCACTTGTTCCTAGAACAACAACACAAACAAAATGGTACCCAAACTCATTGGGACCAAAGAGTTAGAGAACCAACAACACATAGGACAAACTCCACATAAATATGTGCATATAGATATGAAAATGAATTTCATGCACATCTCATCCAATTTGAGATTTTGTGGAGTTCCCCTTATATATTGGGTCAAAGAAAGAAAGCATGCCAAAGAAACTACAAGAAGTAAATATGCATGCTCAAGACTTTCAAGAACCGAGACCAAAAGACAAAGAAATACCAAGCGAAGAAAACATACCAAATGAATAAATCATCACTTGGAGGATATCCATAAAAGATACATCAAGGAATGAGATATCCATTGATATACTCAAAATAAAAAATATCAAACTCCCAAAAGAGAGGATGGTTCCAAACAAACCAAGCTCTCTACAAAGTTTCATGATGGCACAAAGTACCAAAACGAGAACGGCTTGCCTTCCACCAACACACACTTGATAAGGATCGCAAGATGAGTGTTTTATATAAAATAGGATAGCTCCCCCAAGCCTAGTGCATTATAGAGAATTTGCATTTGAATACAAAATGCACAAGGTGGGATCACCACTTTCACTATATCTAGAAAAACTGGACAAGATCAAGAAACAAACAAGATCCACAAGTTTATGGAAGACAAAGGGAGTTGATACATTCCTAGGCAAGAGACAAGGCAAATAAAACCAAAGGCCAATGTAAAGATGATCAATAATTTCTACCGCACATAAGTGAGTACCAATTGTCATAAGACAAGAAGTATTTGGAAATAATTCCCGTTGGTAGAAAGCAAGGATATCCAACATCATCTTCACTCCAAACACAAGCAAATTGCAACTTGTAGAGCTAACATGCCACCTAGGAACAAGATAAATTACAATATCAATTCTAGGTGACAATATCTCAAATGTACACATTTTCTAGGCTTGTCATATGCACATAGCACATTACTCCCCCATAATGTGATATCAATTAAAGATAGACAAGAGGCAATTAAAATGATCCAACAAGAGATAATTAATGGACTACTTATAATTTGAATTTCTGATGAGAAGACATACCACATAGTGACTAGATAATCTTGTAATATCAATACTAGATGGTATTACTCATGTACACACATTTATAGGATTGTGAGGTGCACAAAGCACATCACTCCCCCATAATGGGATATACCATTAATCTCTCACAAGAGCCAACTAAGATACAGCCAAGATGCACAAAGGCTCAACGAACGACACACATGTACATGAAGTGCAAACCAACATACATATACTTGATTACTCAAGATAAGCAATTTGGAGACACAACATATACAAACAGATGCAAGGAACAAAACCAAAACATGCAAAGGGGCAAGTAACTTTCAATGTAAACAATTTAATTACAAGTTACCGCAAGGAGGCACATTGGATATGAGATGGAAACTTGATAATCCTAATGACTTGGCTTGAGGCAATATGAATGATGAAGACCCCTTAATTCTTCATAATGTAGCCAAGTCTTCAATGACCTCCAACAACACCTATTGATCAAGTATGAGCTAGTTGGTCCCCAACCAAGTTGGGTCCTAAGAGGTTAGACACAATAGGCTTGGCTACCCAAATGGTTCTTTTCTTGACACCACTTTGAGTACCAACAAATTTGGCAAACACATTGCCAACCTTATCCTTCCAAAGAGAATAGATATCATCAATTAGAATAGGGTTGGATAAGGTACCATTCGTGCATGAAGAAGCGACGTGACCTTTTTCATGACATAGGTAGCAATGTCTACTCTTTACTTTCTTCTCACTTGATTTCTCAACTTGGGAAGCATTAGCTTGAGTTTTCTTGGGAAGAGGCCTTTCTTCAACTTGAGGTTGAGAATGAGAGTGAACTTGTGGCCGCTTCCCTTGTTGCTTGTCACTCATGGCCTTCTTCTTCAAAGGGCAAGATCTAACATGATGCCCTTCAATTTTGCACTTGAAGCAAATAATCTTGGCCAAATTCTTGAGTTGTTCTTGGCCCTTATTCTTGTTGCTCTTGGACTTCTTCTTATTCTTGGAGTTGAATCCAAGTCCACCTTTGTCATTGGAGGATTTTTGCACACTCAAGATATTGTTGAGTGTGGATTTCCCTTCATGACACTTGTCCAAGTCTTTCTTCAAAGAAGTGACTTGGGCCTTGAGCTCTTTGATTTCCTCTACATGGTTAGTATCAACACAAGTACTAGAGGAAGTATAAGCTTCATTGTTAGAGCAACAAGGCAAGGAAAGTAATTCATCACTAGAAGTACCAATGTTATGAGTAGATGAATTACAAGGACTAGCACATGGCAATATAGCATTTTGACTAGACGTAGTGCTTATGTACAAATGAGACTCACTAGATGTTACCTTAGTAATCATAGCCTCATGAGCTAACTTTAGCACCTTATGGGATACTAGAAGATCATCATGAGAGCTTGCAAGCTTTACATGACTTTCTTCCAATTTCCTATAATTGCTAGATAGCAACTCAAGTTGAGCCCTTAGCTCAACATTCTCCTTCAAAATGGACGCTTCACTAGAAATAGAGTTAGTAGCACAAGCATCATCATTAACAACAAGAGGAGAAGGCAACTTGGCAAGATCTTTTGAATATGAAGCTTTAAGTTGTGCATGAGACTCGGTGAGTTTGATGAGCTCACTCTTAATGATCCTTGAGCCATTTTCGAGGTGCCCAAAGTCCTCAAGGAGTTTAGCATGCGCAACTTCAAGCTTCTCATTTTTAGTTTCAAAAACATTGGCCACCTCAAGAGCTCTATCATGAGATTCCTTCACTCTAGATAATTCTAGAGCAAAAGTCTCCTCAAGAGATTCCTTGGTGGTTTGTTCAAGTTCGAGAGCTTGGGAGAGGTCTGCGATCTCATTAGCGTAATCACGTTCATGACCTTCCATTTTATCAATGGTGACCTCATGCTCCTCAAGACGAGATTCCAACTCATCAATATATTTCTTGCCCTCAATAGCAATAGACATGATTTCCATGAAGTTGGAACGAGCAATTTTATTCTTAAGAAGAGCTTTAAAAATCATTTCCCCCTTAATTTTTAAGGAGGCAACATCATCATTCTCTTCGTCATAATCAACATCATCATCACTCTTGCCATCATCAATATCATCATAAGATATATTGGGATTCAAAGTGGGAGATACCTTTGAAGCCTTGGCCATAAGGCAAAATGCAATAGATGATGATGTAGGATCCCTTGAAGCACCATTTAAGACCACATCTTGTTCCATGGAGTGTTGGGTTTCCTCTACATTGTTAGCACAACAACTCGAGGAAAAACATGCATTTTTATTATGGCAACAAGATATAGCAAGCATATCATCATGAGATTTAGTCAAGCAATTTCTACATGATATGCAAGGACTATCAACACAAGCATGTGAAACATGTAAGGTGCTCGAAGTGTTAAAGTCCAAAGAGAGACCATTCCAATAAGATAATGATGAAGGATCACCAAGAACAAGCACACTATCATCATTGCAATGACCACCACTACTCACCCTAGCATTACCTTGTGGCAATCCACATGTAGGTGAAGTAGAAGAAGTTGAGAAGTCAACACGGCCGGAGGTGGAGGGAGAACAATCATCCCCACAAATCTTGGACACACCATATTTATCTTGAAGCTTTGTCCATAACTCATGAGCATCTCGGAACGGCGTGAGTTGAAATATAACTACATTGCTCAAAGCATCGAAAAGCACATTAGAAGCTTGACCATTGAGATAAGAGTTTTTCTCATCCTCTAAAGATAATATTTGGGGATCTTTTGGAGGAGAAAAACCCATATCTACAATTCGCTCTAAATTTGGGTCCATGACCCTAAAGAGATTAAGCATGCGAATTACCCAAACATCAAAATTTGTGCCATCGAAACTAAGTGTCTCAGAGAATCCTAATCCCCTAGTCGACATCTTTACTCTCTAGGCGGTTAAGCCTAACAAAGAGAGACGAGGCTCTGATACTAATTGAAAGATTGTGGATGTCGCCTAGAGGGGGGTGAATAGGCGCTTTAAAATAATTACGGTTTAGGTTTGAACAAATGCAGAATAAACCTAGCGGTTAATTTGTCAAGAACAACACCTACACCAACTAGGCTCACCTACACCAACAACTTATGCTAAGCAAGATAAACTACTAGGTGATAGCAAGATATATGACAAGAAACAATATGGCTATCACAAAGTATAGCGCATAAGTAAAAAGCTCAGGTAAGAGATAACCGAGGCACGCGGAGACGACGATGTATCCCGAAGTTCACACCCTTGCAGATGCTAATCTCCGTTTGGAGCGGTGTGGAGGCACAATGCTCCCCAAGAAGCCACTAGGGCCATCGTAATCTCCTCACGCCCTCGCACAATGCAAGATGCCGTGATTTCACTAAGGGACCCTTGAGGGCGGTCACCGAACCCGTACAAATGGCAACCCTTGGGGGCGGTCACCGAACCCGTACACTTTGGCAACCCTTGGGGGCGGTCACCGAAACCCATCAAATTGCTCGGGGCGATCTCCACAACCTAATTGGAGACCCCGACGCTTGCCCGGAGCTTTACACCACAATGATTGAGCTCCGAACACCACAAAGGTTGGGGCTATCTCCCCAACGACACCACGAAGCTTCACCACAATGGAATATGGCTCCGAAGTGACCTCAACCGTCTAGGGCGCCCAAGCACCCAAGAGGAACAAGCTCAAGGGTACCAAGCACCCAAGAGTAATAAGCTTCTCAAATTGTAACTTCCACGTATCACCATGAAGAACTCAAACCGATGCACCAAATGCAATGTCAAGGGCACACGGAGTGCCCAAGTCCTTCTCTCCCAAATCCTACCAAAGCAACTAATGCTAGGGAGGAAAATGAGAGGAAGAACGAAAGAAGAACACGAAGAACTCCAAGATCTAGATCCAAGGGGTTCCCCTCACTTAGAGGAGAAAGTGATTGGTGGAAATGTGGATCTAGATCTCCTCTCTCTTTTCCCTCAAAAACTAGCAAGAATCCATGGAGGGATTGAGAGTTAGCAAGCTCGAAGAAGGTCAACAATGGGGGAAGAACACGAGCTCAAAGGATTAGGTTCAATGGGGAAGAAGACCCCTTTTATAGGTGGGGAAAAATCCAACCGTTATGCTCACAGCCCGCACAGAGCGGTACTACCGCTCCAAGGAGCGGTACTACCGCTAGGGCGGTACTACCCCTTTGAAACACAACAGCGAGGAGGCAAAAAGGCTAGAATAACCGTCGGAGCGGTAGTACCGCTTGACCTCACAGTACTACCGCTAGGGGTAGCGGTACTACTACTTGCGAGCGGTACTAAAAAATTACATCCGGTCCTACCACCGCAGGACTTGGGACGAGTTTTTGGTCCGGAGCGGTACTACGTTGTAGGAGCCGCAGTAGTACCGCTCTGGAGTGGTAGTAAAAAATTACATCCGCTCCAATTCGCGGTAGTACCGCTGCAGCCTTTTCAGAACACCAAAACTGCCACAACTTTTGCAAACGGACTCCGAATTCGATGAAACCAAGTTTGTTGGAAAGCTAGCGACAAGGGATAACACAATATTTAAAGAAATATCAATAAGAAGCAAACTAGAAAAGGCCCATAAGAAAATGGTGAGGACCCTTCCTCGGATAAGACCGTTAAAACCTCCAACACCGAAAACATCATAGAAGACGCATGCGAACTCCGTTTTCGATGAACTCAAGATTGTCATCAAGATGACCATAAGCTCTAAGACTCACAAAGAGAACCAAACAAGAACCAAGAAACATGATCCAAGGATGCAATGATTTGAGCTCTCTACTAACGATACGATCAAGCTACCAACTTGAGAGCCCCCCTTGATAGTACGGCAAACGATCCTATAACCCGGTCTCCCAACTACCACCATGAGACCGGTAAAATAGAAAATCTATCAAGGGAAAACCTTTGCCTTGCACATGGTCCACTTGAGCTAGATGATGACGATCTTGACTCCCTCAAGTTGGACCACCTTTCTTGATTGCATTGGCTCGATGAAGACTAGATGATTGCTCCCCCATAGTCCACTATGGGTGAGCCACTCTTCGGCTCATCTTCACAAGTCCATTGTCACCACAATGGGCGGCAAGGTTCAAGCACTTGGTCTCTTCGTGATGCATCACTTGAACTTGCACACTGCATCCTAACCCCACAAAGAACTCTCACAAAGACCATGGGTTAGTACACAGAGCGTAATTGACAATGCTTACCATACCATGGGATCACTTGATACCTTTCGGTACATCTTCTATGCTTTGTGAGTTGATCAACTTGATTCACTCTTGACTTAGTCTTGATCAACCTTGAATCTTTCCAACTCTCTTCATTTGGATGATGTCTTGAAGGTAAACATGAATGATCACACAATCTTCTTCTTCAAGACATGCTTGCAATAAGCTCAACACTCACATGACCAATCTTTGGATAATTCCTTAATAGCACCTTGGTCAACTCATAAAATCCTTGAAACCAACACATGGACTTCAAGAAAAGCCTACGGACAAAACCTTCACATATATCTCAAGACGACCATTAGTCCATAGAGATTGTCATCAATTACCAAAATCAAACATGGGGGCACCACATGTTCTTTCAGCCTACCATGTAGGCACAAAATAACTATCAAAATCATCACATAATTTGGACTCATTAGCAAGGCGTAGGATCGATTTCCCCATTGCTCACCGCACCATCGATGTCACATAGGTTATGGACGAATGGACGAAGCTGGTAACTAAGGCAACATCACTGATAGTTGTGATTCATGCATGGCTCATGTTGATCTAGAAGAGAGTTGTTCGTTGTGGTGACAAGCATGTCATCTGTTATGCTCCAATGTTAACCCGGGATTAGAAGAGGATAGCAAACCCGAACTACATCTACAACTGAAGTGAGACAGAGGCTATGCGGATGCTGAGAATGAAAAGAGTACCTTTCGCCAGGCTTGTGCAGACCTTCAGGAGTAGGGGGCTACTACAAGAGAGCATCCACACATGTGTGGAAGAGCAAGTTGCCATGTTCCTCCATGTTGTCGGTCATAACCAGAGGTTCAGGGTTATCCACAAAACGTTCAGGAGATCAATTGAGACCATTTCCAAGTACGCCAGGCAAGTGTTGTATACTCATGGGTAACTCAGAGGAGAGATGATCAGGTCACCAACCGTCCAGACTCCTAGCAAGATTCGCACTAGCTCAAGATGGTATCCATATTTCAAGGTGGGCACTAACAATATGTAGTTCATGCCTTGACATGCTTCTATTATTCTTCTATAACCATAACACAATCTTGTAATGCCATTTCAGGGTTGCATTGGAGCAATAAATGGTACTCAAGTCACTGCTAGAGGGCCCAAGTCACAGTCTGCAACATACAGGGGGAGAAAGCAATACACAAGTCAGAATGTTCTTACTGATGTTGACTTCGATCGGAAGTTCATATACGTACTGGCTGGCTGGGAAGGATCAACACATGATGATAACATTCCAAGTCACAACATGACTAGACCTGATGGCATCAATATCCCCGATGGCAAGTTCTACATAGGAGATGCTGGCTATGCATGTTGGTCAGGTGTTCTTCCACCCTTGAGGAAAACCAGGTACCATATGAACGAGTTCTCTAGTAGGAACTATCCTAGGACTCCATATGAATTGTTTAATATCAGACACTCCAGCCTTAGAGTTACATTTGAGAGTGCATTTGGACCTCTGAAGAATAGGTTTAAGATCCTGCATCAAAAGCCATTTCACACTTTCCCCCTTCAGATTAAGCTTGTTCTTGCTTGTTGCATTCTGCATAACTGAATCCTACAATGGGGTTGTACTGAACTGGTGTCGAGGGAGGAAGAGGTAACGCCTGACGATGTTGTCAGCTTCGGCCATGGTGTGAAGACATTTCACAACGAAGGCTGAAAGAGAAAAAGGATGGAGTGGGCACATTCAATATGGAATAACAGAGGTCAGATAAGGATCCGAAGAAGAAGAAGAAGTCAAAAGGATGGACTTCTAGCTAGTTCGACATCGATGGGCTTTCACCTATTAAGCCATTTGACTGTTATATTTGTAATGATATTTTGTCAGGCTAGGATGAAGTGCGATTTGTTTCCTAGCTAGGACTGAAACTATGTCCACAACATGTGTAGTAAGGTCATCACTAGTGAGAAGTTGTGATAATACCTTATGCAGTTTGTGACCAAATAGTGTGCGCCCAATGTAACGTAGGCAACCAAACGGCAGGTCAATATTTATTCCCTTGTGCAGTCAACCTAGATGCGGACAACCATACTATGAGTAGATCCTGGATTTTGGCCGGTTTATCTCAGGAGATCTCTTATCTCAGCCAGGCCCAGCTGAGACATACACTCAAAGAAGCAAAAAACAGTGCACGTAACTAAACACATACAATACAACTCGCCGTAAGCAAAGAGGCACATATCAAATCATACTCAAGATGATGTGTCGACTTAGTCCTTCATAGATGCTCATAGGGGATGAGGGTGTGCGTGCGTGTGTTCAATAATATGAGTGTATGTGCATATGTACGAGTGTCTGTACTATGATTAAAAAATGGCACTCTACCCCCAAGTTGGAACATGATCTCAAAATTCAAAAGTATTGCATTCCGCTGTCCCATGGACACGACACACTATTTTCCATTACGATCTCTGGTTTGGCAGCAACAAACACCAATTTGGCCTCGGGGGAGTCTCTCCCCCCGCGCACAATCTCCAAAACAACCACTAAAACAAAAATCCAGAGAGAAACCTGCTACCTCTTGAGCACTGCGTTGGATTTCCCCGAAGAGGAGAGGATGATGCAGCAAAGTAGCGTAAGTATTTCCCTCGGTTTTTGAGAACCAAGGTATCAATCCAGTAGGAGGCCGCACAAGTCCCTCGTACCTGCACAAAACAATAGCTCCTCGCAACCAACGCGATTAGGGGTTGTCAATCCCTTCATGGTCACTTACGAGAGTGAGATCGATAGAGATGATAAATAATATTTTGGTATTTTTGATATAGAGATGCAAAGTAAAAGTAAAAGGCAAAGTAAAAAACAAAGCAAGTATTAAAGTGATGGAGATTGATATGATGAGAATAGACCGGGGCCATAGGTTTCACTAGTGGCTTCTCTCAAGAGCATAAATATTCTACGGTGGGTGAACAAATTCTTGTTGAGCAATTGACATAATTGAGCATAGTTATGAGTATATCTAGGTATGATCATGTATATAGGCATCACGTCCGAGACAAGTAGACCGAAGCGATTACGCATCTACTACTATTACTCCACTCATCGACCGCTATCCAGCATGCATCTAGAGTATTAAGTTAAAAACAGAGTAACACCTTAAGCAAGATGACATGATGTAGAGGATAAATTCATGCAATATGATAAAAACCCCATCTTGTTATCCTCGATGGCAACAATACAATCGTGCCACTGCTGCCCTACATCCTTTGGGAAAGTACACATAAGATTGAACCCAAAGCTAATCACTTCTCCCATTGCAAGAACTACCAATCTAGTTGGCCAAACCAATCGGATAATTGAAGAGACTTGCAAAGATAACCAATCATACATAAAAGAATTGAGAGAAGATTCAAATATTATTCATAGATAAGCTGGATCATAAACCCACAATTCATTGGTCTCAACAAACACACATAAAAAGAAGATTACATCGAATAGATCTCCACGAGAGGGGGAGAACATTGTATTGAGATCCAAAAGAGAAAGAAGCCATCTAGCTACTAGCTATGGACCCGTGAGGTCTGAAGTAAACTACTCACACTTCATCGGAGGGGCTATGGTGATGATGTAGAAGCCCTCGTGGTGGATGCCCCTCCGGTGGAGCTCAGGGACAGGCCCCAAGATGGGATCTCGTGGATCTGAGAGTTGCGGCGGTGGAATTAGGTTATTGGCTTCGCATTACGATCGTTTGAAGTGCGTGGGTATATATAGGAGGAAGGATTACGTCGGTGGAGCAACAGGGGCCCACGAGGCGGGGCGCCCTAGGGGGCACCCTCGTGACCGCCTCTTTGTTCCTTGGAGTAGGGTCCAAGTTCCACGGATCACGTTCGATGAGAAAATCACGTTTCGAAGGTTTCATTCCGTTTGGACTCCGTTTGATATTCCGTTTCTTGAAACACTGAAATAGGCAAAAACAACAATTCGGGTTGGGCCTCCGGTTAATAGGTTAGTCCCAAAAATAATATAAAAGTGGAAAATAAAGCCCAATATAGTCCAAAACAGTAGATAAAGTAGCATGGAGCAATAAAAAATTATAGATATGTTGGAGACGTATCAAAACCCCACCAAATCCCTCTCCCATGAAAGTGCGTTATATCGACTAGAGGGGGGGTGAATAGGCGATTTTTATGAATTCTTCACTGAGGAATTTTCCGGTGAGGAAATTCCTTAGAGAAGAACTTCTTGCAGCGGAATAAGTACTCAGAAGTAAGCATAACAGAATACAAGCATAGTCATCATGATGAAATGAAGACAAGCACAGAGTACAGAAAGCGTAATCACATGATAACACAAGATGAAGACAAACAGACTGAAGAAATTGAACTGAGGAAATTTAGAAAATCTTTAGTCAAAGTCTTCAAACATAGATATGATGAAGCAATTAACACAGTAATGAGGAAATGAAAGAGTTGAGGAAATAGAACCAGTAAGGTTGGTGAAGACAATGATTTGGTAGACCAGTTCCAACTCTTTGTCTCGGTTGTACGTCTGGTTGGAGTGGCTGAGTATTTAAACTCGAGGACACACAGTCCCGGACACCCAGTCCTGAGCACGCAGCTCTGGACACCAAGTCCTCACCGTATTCTCCTTGAATTAAGGTCACACAGACCTCGTCCAATCACTCGTGGTAAGTCTTGAGCGACTTCCAAACCTTCACAAACTCGATCCTTTCGGCGATCCACAATTCCTCTTGGATGCTCTAGACCATGACGCCTAACCGTCTGGAAGAAGCACAGTCTTCAAAGGTAACAAGCGTCAGAATCCACGCAGGATCAATCTCTTCATGATGCTCAATCACTTTGGGTTTGTAGGTGTTTGGGTTTGGGTTTTCCTCACTTGATGATTTTCACTCAAAGTCCTCGAAGGATGGGATGCTCTCAAATGGCAAGTGTCAGTTTCTCTCGGAGCATCCAACCAGCTAGTGGTTGTAGGGGGCGACTATTTATAGCCTAGGGAGCAGCCCGACATGATAAGACATAAATGCCCTTCAATGATATGACCGTTAGGTGGATAAGATATTTTGAGACAGCTGGCGCGTAGCACAACAACGGTCGGAAATTTGAGGTACAAATTCCTTAGGGCTATCATGTTCCTCACTGTGTAGGCAATCCGCACTGGCGAATTCCTAACTCCTCAGTCAGAACAAATTCCTCGTGACGGAAGAACTTCGTCTACATCCTTTGAAGAAATTGACTGAACTGTATGAAATTTCAATGGCTTCACTTTCGAAGGGATTGGTAGGTGTAGGATTTTAAATTGAGCATAACATGGAAATTTTTCCTTAGTATTTCCTCGACCCCTTTAACGATGCGGTGTTTCCTATGACTCAAGAAAGAAAAGCGAAACAACGAAAACAAAAGTTTTCACGCTTCATGTTCCTCAAATGAATATCAAGTCTTCAAGTTCACACTAATTTCTTCACTTTCAAAGTCTTCAGAATACCAAAGTCTTTAGTCGAAGAACTTCATTTTTAGGGTCGACTTTCACTGTAAATATCAAACTCCTCATAGACTTATAGACCTGTGTACACTCATAAATGCATTAGACCCTTAACCTATAAGTCTTCAATACACCAAAATCACTAAGGGGCACTAGATGCACTTACAATCTCCCCCTTTTTGGTGATTGATGACAATATAGGTTAAGTTTTCAACGGGGATAAACATATGAAGTGTAAATACTGATATTGAGGAATTTGATTGCAAGATATAGAAGAACTCCCCCTGAAGATGTGCATAGTGAGGAATTTGCTTTTGAGGCAATGCACATTTGAAGAGTTGAATCATGGAGATCTCCCCCTATATCTTGTAATTCATACACGCATTTGACATATAGTATGAAGAATTTGAAATGCATGATGAAATATGGTGACTGATGTAATTCATCATGCGTGTATTAACATATAACGAGGAATAAGCATGCAGAGGAACACATCAAAAGTATCAGAGCACCATCGGGTTTAAGATTACAACTCGATCCAATAAAGTTTCAGAAGAGCGAGAGTTGTAACTTAGCAAAAAAACACCCATATAATAGACCCGCTTGAAGACTAACTCAACTTTCTCCCCCTTTGTCATTGAATGACCAAAAGGATCGAATCTGAGGACTAACGCCCCTGAAGAATATCAAGTTGATGGAGGAGCGCCAGCGTTGTCGGGGTCGTTTGTCGTACTAGGGCCTGTCGCAGAGTCGTCCAAGTCTTCATTTTCATCCGTGTCGCGCGATGAAGAATAAGAGCTGGCCACCAAGGAAGGAACCTTGACCTTCTTGTATTTCTTCGGAGGAGGTGCAGACCAGTCAATTTCTTCCTTCAGACCCATTTTCTTCAGATCTTGTTCATTGTAGACATGAGACAGAACAGCCCAGGTACGGGTGAAGGTTTCATGGAGGTAGTACTGATTTTTCTTCACTGCATTATGGGTTGAGTGTTGGAAATATGCCCTAGAGGCAATAATAAAAGGATTATTATTATATTTCCTTGTTCATGATAATTGTCTTTTATTCATGCTATAATTGTATTATCCGGAAATCGTAATACACGTGTGAATACATAGAACACAATCGTCCTAGTAAGCCTCTAGTTGACTAGCTCGTTGGTCAACAGATAGTCATGGTTTCGACTATGGACATTAGATGTCGTTGACAACAGGATCACATCATTAGGAGAATGATGTGATGGACAAGACCCAATCCTAAGCATAGCACGAGATCGTGTAGTTCGTTTTGCTAGAGCTTTTCCAATGTCAAGTATCTTTTCCTTAGACCATGAGATCGTGTAACTCCGGATACCGTAGGAGTGCTTTGGGTGTACCAAGCGTCACAACGTAATCTGGGTGACTATAACGGTACACTACATGTATCTCCGAAAGTGTCGGTTGGGTTGACACGGATAGAGGCTGGATTTGTCACTCCGTATTACGGAGAGGTATCACTAGGCCCACTTCGGTAGTGCATCATCATAATGAGCTCAAAGTGACCAAGTGTCTAGTCATGGGATCATGCATTACAGTGCGAGTAAAGTGACTTGCGTAACGAGATTGAGCGAGGTATTGGGATACCGACGATCGAATCTCGGGCAAGTAACATACCGTCGACAAAGGGAATAGTATCTGGGATTGATTGAATCCTCGACATCATGGTTCATCCGATGACATCATCGAGGAGCATGTGGGATCAACATGGGTATCCAGATCCGCTGTTGGTTATTGACCGAGAGTCGTCTCGGTCATGTCGCATGTCTCCCGAACCCGTAGGGTCTACACACTAAGGTTCGGTGGCGCTAGGGTTATTAGGAAGACTTGTATGTGATTACGAATGTTGTTCGAGTCCGGATGAGATCCCGGACGTCACGAGGAGTTCGAAATGGTCGGGAGGTAAATATTTATATATGGGAAGTTGTCAAGCGGACACGGAAAGTTTGAGGTCATATCGGTATTGTACTGGGGCCACCGGAGAGGTTCCGGGGTCCACGGGAGGGCCACCCCTCTCGGAGGGCCTCATGGGCCACAGGGTAGGGAACCAGCCCTTGGAGGGCTGGGCGCCCCCTTGGGCCCATGCGCCTAGGGTTGGGGAACCCTAGTGGGGGCGCCCCTTTGCTTGGGGGCAAGCCCCCTCCACAGCCGCCGCCCCTCTAGATCTCATCTAGAGGGGCCGCCCCTGCCCCTTCCCTATAAATAGAGGGGTGAGGGAGGCTGCAACACACTTCAAGGCGCAGCCCTCCCTCCCAACACCTCTCCTCCTCCGTTGAGTGCTTGGCGAAGCCTGCCGAGATCTTGCCTCTCCACCATCATCACGCCGTCGTCTGCTGCTGGAGCCTTCTTCCTCAACCTCTCCTTCCCCTTGCTGGATCAAGAAGGAGGAGGCGTCGTCCGTTCCGTGCGTGTGTTGAGCGCGGAGGTGCTGTCCGTTCGGCACTTGGTCATCGGTGATCTGTATCACGGCGAGTACGACTCCATCATCACCGTTCCCTTGAACGCTTCCGCACGCGATCTACAAGTGGTATGTAGATGCAATATATCTCCCATGACTCGTTGCTTAGATGAACTCATAGATGGATCTTGGTGAAACCGTAGGAAAAATTTTAATTTTCTGCAACGTTCCCCAACAGTGGCATCATGAGCTAGGTCTATGCGTAGTTCTCTATTGCACGAGTAGAACACAATTTTGTTGTGGGCGTAGATCTTGTCAACTTGCTTGCCGCTACTAGTCTTTTCTTGCTTCAGCGGTATTGTGGGATGAAGCGGCCCGGACCGACCTTACGTGCGCTTCGTGAGACAGGTTCCACCGGTGACATGCACTAGTTGCATAAGGTGGCTAGCGGTGTCTGTCTCTCCTACTTTAGTTGGAGCGGATTAGATGAAAAGGGTCCTTATGAAGGGTAAGTAGAAGTTGACAAAATCACGTTGTGGTTATTCGTAGGTAAGAAAACGTTCTTGCTAGAACCCAATTGCAGCCACGTAAAAGATGCAACAACATTTAGATGACGTCTAACTTGTTTTTGCAGCAATTGTCATGTGATGTGATATGGCCGAAGTTGTGATGAATGATGAATGATATATTGTGATGTATGAGATCATGTTCTTGTAATAGGAATCACGACTTGCATGTCGATGAGTATGACAACGGCAGGAGCCATAGGAGTTGTCTTAATTATTGTATGACCTGCGTGTCATTGATTCAACGCCATGTAAATTACTTTACTTTATCGCTAAGCGTGTTAGCCATAGTAGTAGAAGTAATAGTTGGCGAGCAACTTCATGGAACACGATGATGGAGATCATGATGATGGAGATCATGGTGTCATGCCGTGACAAGATGATCATGGAGCCCCGAAGATGAAGATCAAAGGAGCTATATGATATTGGCCATATCATGTCACTACTTTATATAATTGCATGTGATGTTTATTATGGTTTTTGCATCTTGTTTACTTAGAACGACGGTAGTAAATAAGATGATCCCTTAGAATAATTTCAAGAAAGTGTTCCCCCTAACTGTGCATCGTTGCTAAAGTTCGTCGTTTCGAAGCACCACGTGATGATCGGGTGTGATAGATCCTTACGTTCACATACAACGGGTGTAAGACAGTTTTACACATGCATAAACACTTAGGGTTAACTTGACGAGCCTAGCATGTACATACATGGCCTCGGAACACAAGAGACCGAAAGTTCGAACATGAGTCGTATGGAAGATACGATCAACATGGAGATGTTCACCGACGATGACTAGTCCGTCTCACGTGATGATCGGACACGGCCTAGTCGACTCGGATCATGTAACACTTAGATGACTAGAGGATGTCAAATCTGAGTGGGAGTTCATTAAATAATTTGATTAGATGAACTTAATTATCATGAACTTAGTCTAAAGTCTTTGCAAAATATGTCTTGTAGATCAAATGGCCAGCGCTCATGTCAACATGAACTTCAACGCGTTCCTAGAAAACCAAGCTGAAAGATGATGGCAGCAACTATTGGACTGGGTCCGAACACGAGATCATCCTCATAGCAGCCAAGAAACAATATGTCCTAGAAGCACCGCTAGATGAAGCACCATCCCGAGAACCAAGACATTATGAATGCTTGGCAGTCTCGTCTTGATGATTACTCCCTCGTTCGGTCGGCATGCTTTATAGCTTAGAACCGGGGCTCCAAAAGCGTTTTGAGCAACACGGAGCATATGAGATGTTCGAGGAGCTGAAAATGGTTTTCCAAGCTCATGCCCGGTCGAGAGATATGAAGTCTCCGACAAGTTCTATAGTTGTAAGATGGAGGAAAACAGTTACGTCGGTGAGCACATACTCAAAATGTCCAGGTTGCACAACCGCTTTGTCCCAGTGGAGATCAACCTCCGGACGAGGCGGTCATTGACAGAATCCTTGATCGCTCCCACCAAGCTACAAGAGCTTTGTGATGAACTACAATATGCGGGGATGGTGAAGACCATTCTGAAGTATTCTCAATCTTTGAAGTCGTGAGAGGTTGAAATCAAGAAAGAACATCAAGTGTTGATGGTCAATAAAACCACTAAGTTCAAAAGGGCAAGGGTAAGAAGAACTTCAAGAAGGACGGCAAAGATGTTGCCGCGCCGAAAAGCAAGTTGTCGGGAAGAAGTCAAAGAATGGACCCAAGCACGAGACGAGTGCTTTTATTGCAAAGGAAGAGCCCTTTGGCGGAACTGCCCCAAATACTTAGCGGACAAGAAGGCGGCAACACTAAAGGTATATTTGATATACATGTAATTGATGTGTACCTTACCGATTACTCGTAGTAACTCATGGGTATTTGATACGGTGCCGTTGCTCATATTTGTAACTCACAGCAGGAGCTGCGGAATAAGCGGAGGCTGGCGAAGGGCGAGGTGACGATCGGCGTCGGGAATGGTTCCAAGGTCGATGTGATCACCGTCGGCACGCTACCTCTACATTTACCTACGGGATTAGTTTTAAACCTCAATAATTGTTATTTAGTGCCAAGTTTGAGCATGAACATTGTATCGGGATCTCGTTTAATGCGAGATGGCTACTCATTTAAATCCGAGAATAATGGTTGTTCTATTTATATGAGAGATATGTTTTATGGTCATGCTCCGATGGTCAATGGTTTATTCTTAATGAATCTCGAGCATAATGTTACACATATTCATAGTGTGAATACCAAAAGATGTAAAGTTGATAACGATAGTCCCACATACTTGTGGCACTCGCCTTTGGTCACATTGGTGTCAAGCGCATGAAGAAGCTCCATTCGATGGACTTTTAGAGTCTCTCAATTATTAATCATTTGACACATGCGAACCATGCCTCATGGGCAAAATGACCAAGACTCCGTTCTCCGAACAATGGGCGAGCAACCAACTTATTGGAAATCATACATACCGATGTGTGCGGTCCAATGGCGTTGAGGCTCATGGAGGATATCGTTATGTTCTCACTCTCACAGACGACTTAAGTAGATATGGGTATGTCTACTTGATGAAACACAAGTCTGAGACCTTTGAAAAGTTCAAGGAATTTCAGAATGAGGTAGAGAATCAACGTGACCGAAAAATAAAGTTCTTACGATCAGATTGTGGAGGAGAATATTTAAGTCACGAATTTGGTACACACTTAAGGAAGTGTGGAATCGTTTCACAACTCACGCCGCCTGGAACACCTCAGTGTAACGGTGTGTCCGAACATCGTAATCGCACTCTATTGGATATGGTGCGATCTATGATGTCTCTTATCGATTTACCGCTATCATTTTGGGGATACGCTCTAGAGACAGCTACATTCACTTTAAATAGGGCACCGTCTAAATCCGTTGAGACGACACCGTATGAATTATGGTTTGGGAAGAAACCTAAGCTGTCGTTTCTAAAAGTTTGGGGATGCGATGCTTATGTCAAGAAACTTCAACCTGAAAAGCTCGAACCCAAGTCGGAAAAATCGTCTTCATAGGATACCCTAAGGAAACCATTGGGTATACCTTCTACCTTAGATCCGAAGGCAAGATCTTTGTTGCCAAGAACGGATCCTTTACGGAAAAAGAGTTCCTCTCGAAAGGAGTAAGTGGGAGGAAAGTAGAACTTCGATGAAGTACTACCTCTTGAATCGGAAAGTAGTGCAGCTCAGAAAATGTTCTGTGGTGCCTACACCTCTTGGAGAGGAAATTAATGATGATGATCAAGGTACTTGGATCAAGTTGCTCTTGAACTTCAGAGGTCCACAAGGACACGTTCCACACCAGTGGTATGGCAACCCTGTCACGGAAATCATGTTGTTAGACAACGGTGAACCTTGAACTATGAAGAAGCGATGGCGGCCCAGATTCCAACAAATGGCTTGAAGCCATGCAATCCAAGATAGGATCCATGTATGAAAACAAAGTATGGACATTGACAGACTTGCCGGTGATCGGCGAGACGACGAAAAACAAATGGATCTTTAAGAAGAAGACGGACGCGGATGGTAATGTCACCATCTATAAAGCTCGACTTGTCGCTAAGGGTTATCAGCAAGTTCAAGGGATTGACTACGATGAGACTTTCTCTCCCATAGCGAAGCTTAAGTCCGTCCGAATCATGTTAGCAATTGCCGCATACTATGATTATGAGATATGGCAGATGGACGTCAAAACAGCATTCCTTAACGGTTATCTTAAGGAAGAGCTGTATATGATGCAGCCGGAAGGTTTTGTCGATCCTAAGAATGCTAACAAAGTATGCAAGCTCCAGCGATCCATTTATGGGCTGGTGCAAGCATCTCGGAGTTGGAACATTCGCTTTGATGAGATGATCAAAGCGTTTGGGTTTATGCAGACTTATGGAGAAGCCTGCGTTTACAAGAAAGTGAGTGGGAGCTCTGTAGCATTTCTCATATTATATATAGATGACATACTTTTGATGGGAAATGATATAGAACTCTTGGACAGCATTAAGGCCTACTTGAATAAAAGTTTTTCAATGAAGGACCGTGGAGAAGCTGCTTACATATTAGGCATCAAGATCTATAGGGATAGATCAAGAAGCTGTTGGGGAACGTAGTAATTTCAAAAATTTTCCTACGATCACGCAAGACCATGGTGATGCATAGCAACGAGATGAGAGTGTTGTCTACGTACCCTCGTAGACCAGCAACGGAAGCGTTGACGCATAGCGTAGAGGAAGTAGTCGTACTTCTTCCCGATCCAACCGATCCAAGTACCGAGCGTCGGCACCTCCGAGTTCTGCACACGTTCAGCTCGATGGCGTCCCTCGAACTCCGATCCAGCCGAGTGTTGAGGGAGAGTTTAAATCGACCTGACGGCGTGGTGACGATGATGATGTTCCACCGGCGCAGGCTTCGCTTAAGCTCCGCAGCGGTATATTCGAGGTGTAGTTTGGTGGAAGGGGCACCGCACGGCTAAGGCGATCTCAATGATCAACTTGTGTGTCATGGGGTGCCCTCTGCCCTGTATATAAAGGAGGGAAGGGGAGGGGCTGGCCGGCCACCAAGGGCTGCGCTGGAGTCCTACTCCCACCGAGTAGGATTCCTCCCCCAATCCTAGTCCAACTAGGATTGGCCAAGTGGGAAGGGAGAGAGGCGCCACCCCTTCTCCTAGTCCTAATAGGACTAGGGAAGGGGAAGGTGCGCCAGCACTTGGGCCCCTTTCCTCCTTTCCACTAAGGCCCATCAAGGCCCATTGACCCCGGGAGGTTCCGTAACCCCGGTACTCGGTAAAATTCCCAATTTCACCCGGAGTGATTCCGAGTCAAACATAGGCTTCCAATATATCAATCTTTATGTCTCGACCATTTGAGACTCCTCGTCATGTCCGTGATCTCATCCGGGACTCGAACAACCTTGGTACATCAATATCATATAAACTCATAATAAGCATCATCGAAACGTTAAGCGTGCGGACCCTTGGGTTCGAGAACTATGTAGACATGACCGAGACACCTCTCGGTCAATAACCAATAGCGGGACCTGGATGCCCATATTGGTTCCTACATATTCTACGAAGATCTTTATCGGTCGAGACCGCATAACAACATCGTTGTTCCTTTGTCATCGGTATGTTACTTGCCCGAGATTCGATCGTCGGTATCCAATACCTAGTTCAATCTAGTTCTTGGCAAGTCTCTTTTCTCGTTCCGTAATACATCATCTCACAACTAACACATTTAGTTGCAATGCTTGCAAGGCTTATGTGATGTGCATTACCGAGAGGGCCCAGAGATACCTCTCCGACAATCGGAGTGACAAATCCTAATCTCAAATATGCCAACCCAACATGTACCTTCGGAGACACCTGTAATGTACCTTTATAATCACCCGATTCGTTGTGACGTTTGGTAGCACCCAAAGTGTTCCTCGGGCAAACGGGAGTTGCATAATCTCATAGTCATAGGAACATGTATAAGTCATGAAGAAAAGCACTAGCAACAAACTATACGATCAGGTGCTATGCTAATGGAATGGGTCATGTCAATCAGATCATTCAACCAATGATGTGATCCGTTAATCAAATAACAACTCCTTGTTCATGGTTAGGAAACATAACCATCTTTGATTAACGAGCTAGTCAAGTAGAGGCATACTAGTGACACTCTGTAGGTTTATGTATTCACACATGTATTATGTTTCCGGTTAATACAATTCTAGCATGAATAATAAACATTTATCATGATATAAGGAAATAAATAATAACATTATTATTGCCTCTAGGGCATATTTCCTTGATCTCCCACTTGCACTAGAGTCAATAATCTAGATTACACAAGAATGATTCTAACACCCATGGAGTCTTGGTGCTGATCATGTTTTGCTCGTGGAAGAGGCTTAGTCAACGGTTACGCAACATTCAGATCCGTATGTATCTTGCATATCTCTATGTCTCCCACTGGACCAAATCCGGATGGAGTTGAAGCGTCTTTTGATGTGCTTGGTTCTCTTGTGAAATCTGGATTCCTTTGCCAAGGCAATTGCACCATATTGTCACAAAAGATTTTCATTGGACCCGATACACTAGGTACAACACCTAGATCGGTTATGAACTCCTTCATCCGACTCCTTCATTAGCTGCTTCCGAAGCAGCTATGTACTCAACTTCACATGTAGATCCCGAACGACGCTTTGTTTGGAACTGCACCAACCGACAGCTCCACCGTTTAATGTAAATCGTATCCGGTTTGCGATTTAGAATCGTCCGGATCGGTGTCAAAGCTTGCATCGGCGTAACCGTTCTGACGAGCTCTTTGTCACCGCCATAAATGAGAAACATATCCTTAGTTCTTCTCAAGTACTTAAGGATGTTCTTGACCGCTGTCCAATGATCCACTCTGGATTACTTTGGTACCTGCCTGCTAAACTTACAGCAAGGCACACATCGGTCCGTACACAGCATTGCATACATGATAGAGCCTATGGCTGAAGCATAGGAACATCTTTCATTTTCTCTCTATCTTCTGCGGTGGTCGGGCATTGAGTCTTACTCAACTTCACACCTTGTAATACCGGCAAGAACCCTTTCTTTGCTGATCCATTTGAACTTTTTCAAAACTTTATCAAGGTATGTGCTTTGTGAAAGTCCTATTAAGCGTCTTGATCTATCTCTATAGATCTTAATGCCCAATATGTAAGCAGCTTCACCGAGGTCTTTCATCGAAAAACTCTTATTCAAGTATCCCTTTATGCTATCCAGAATTCTATATCATTTCCGATCAATAATATGTCATCCACATATAATATCGAAATGCTACTGAGCTCCCACTCACTTTCTTGTAAATACAGGCTTCTCCAAAAGTCTCAGATAAAACCAAATGCTTTGATCACACTATCAAAACGTTTATTCCAACTCCGAGAGGCTTGCACCAGTCCATAAATGGATCGCTGGAGCTTGCACACTTTGTTAGCTCCCTTGGATCGACAAAACCTTCTGGTTGCATCATATACAACTCTTCTTCCGTAAATCCATTCAGAATGCAGTTTTAACATCCATTTGCCAAATTTCATAATCATAAAATGGCAATTGCTAACATGATTCGGACGGACTTAAGCATCGCTTCGGGTGAGAAGGTCTCATCGTAGTCAATCCCTTGAACTTGTCGAAAACCTTTTGCAACAAGTCGAGCTTTATAGACAATAACATTACCATCAGCGTCGGTCTTCTTCTTGAAGATCCATTTATTCTCAATTGCTTGCCGATCATCGGGCAAGTCAACCAAAGTCCATACTTTGTTCTCATACATGGATCCCATCTCAGATTTCATGGCCTCAAGCCATTTTGTGGAATCTGGGCTCACCATCGCTTCTTCATAGTTCGTAGGTTCATCATGTTCCAAAAATATGACTTCCAAAATAGGATTACCGTACCACTCAGTGCGGATCTTGCTCTGGTTGATCTCTGAAGTTCTGTAGAAACTTGATCTGAAGTTTCATGATCATCATCATTAGCTTCCTCCTATTTGGTGTAGGTGTCACGTAAACTGTTTTACGTGATGTACTACTTCTCAATAAGGGAGTAGATACGATTATCTCATCAAGTTCTACTTTCCTCCCACTCACTTCTTTCGTGAGAAACTCTTTCTCCAAAAAGTTTCCAATTTAGCAACAAAAATCTTGCCTTCGGATCTGTGATAGAAGGTGTACCCAACTGTCTCCTTTGGGTATCCTATGAAGACACATTTCTCCGATTTGGGTTCGAGCTTATCGGGTTGAAGCTTTTCACATAAGCATCGCAGCCCCAAACTTTCAAAACGACAACTTTGGTTTCTTGCCAAACCACAGTTCATAAGGCGTCGTCTCAGCGGATTTAGATGGTGCCCTATTTAAAGTGAATGTAGCCGTCTCTAAAGCATAACCCCAAAACGATAGCGGTAAATCAGAAGAGACATCATAGATCGCACCATATCTAATAAAATGCGATTCGACGTTCGGACACACCATTACGTTGTGGTGTTCGGTGGCGTAAGTTGCGAAACTATTCCGCATTGTTTCAAATGTAGGCCAAACTCGTAACTCAAATATTCTCCTCCACGATCAGATCGTAGAAACTTTATTTTCTTGTTACGATGATTTTCCACTTCACTCTGAAATTCTTTGAACTTTTCAAATGTTTCAGACTTGTGTTTCATTAAGTAGATATACCCATATCTGCTCAAATCATCTGTGAAGGTGAGAAAATAACGATATCCGCCACGAGCCTCAACATTCATTGGACCACATACATCAAGATGTATGATTTCCAATAAATCTGTTGCTCTCTCCATAGTTCCGAGAACGGTGTTTTAGTCATCTTGCCCATAAGGCACGGTTCGCAAGTGCCAAGTGATTCATAATCAAGTGACTCCAAAAGTCCATCGGTATGGAGTTTCTTCATGCGCTTTACACCGATATGACCTAAACGGCAGTGCCACAAATAAGTTGCACCATCATTATCAACTCTGCATCTTTTGGTTTCAACATTATGAATATGTGTATCACTACTATCAAGATTAAGTAAAACAAACCATTCTTCAATGGTGCATGACCATAAAAGATATTATTCATATAAATAGAACAACCATTATTCTCTGATTTAAATGAATAACCGTCTCGCATCAAACAAGATCCAGATATAATGTTCATGCTCAACGCTGGTACTAAATAACAATTATTTAGGTCTAATACTAATCCGAAGGTAGATGTAGAGGTAGCGTGCCGATCGCGATCACATCGACTTTGGAACCATTTCCCACGCGCATTGTCACCTCGTCCTTAGCCAATCTTCGCAATCCGTAGCCCTGCTTGAGTTGCAAATATTAGCAATGTAACCAAGATCAAATACCAGTGCTCTGCGAGTATTAGTAAGGTACACATCAATAACATGTATATCACATATACCTTTGTTAACCTTGCCATCCTTCTTATCCGCCAAATACTTGGGGCAGTTCCGCTTCGGTGACCAGCCTGCTTGCAATAGAAGCACTCGGTTTCAGGCTTAGGACCAGACTTGGGTTTCTTCTCTTGATCGACAACTTGCTTGCCGCTCTTTTGAAGTTTCCTTTTCTTTCCTTTGCCCTTTTCTTGAAACTAGTGGTTTTGTTAACCATCAACACTTGATGCTCCTTTTGATTTCTACCTCCATGCTTTCGGCATCGCGAAGAGCTCGGGCATTGTTTTGGTCATCCCTTGCATATTATAGTTCATCACGAAGCTCTTGTAGCTTGGTGGCGTGATTGGAGAATTACATCAATGACGCAATCATCCGGAAGATTAACTCCCGTTGAATCAAGTGATTGTTATATCCGCACATTCTCGAGTATATGCTCACCGATGTAACTGTTCTCCTCCATCTTACAGCTATAGAACTTATTGGAGACTTCATATCTCTCAATCCGGGCATTCGCTTGGAATATTAACTTCAACTCTGGAACATCTCATATGCCCCATGGTGTTCAAAACGACGTTGAAGTCCCGGTTCTAAGCCGTAAAGCATGGCACACTGAACTATAGAGTAGTCATCACTTTGCTTTGCGGACGTTCATAACTTCGGCGCAGCCCTTGCACCAGGCCTGGCACCTAACGGTGCTTCCAGGGCGTAATTCTTCCGTGCAGCAATAAGGATAATCCTCAAATTACGGACCCAGTCCGTGTAATTGCTGCCATCATCTTTCAACTTTGCTTTCTCAAGGAACGCATTAAAATTCAACGGAACAACAAAGACGAGCCATCTATCTACACATCATAGACAAGCAAGATACTATCGGTACTAAGTTCATGATAAATTTAAGTTCAATTAATCATATTACTTAAGAACTCCCACTTAGAAAAATATCCTCCAATTCTCTAAGTGATTGCGTGATCCATATCAACTACACCATGACCGATCATCACGTGTGATGGAGTAGTTTCAATGGTGAACATCAATATGTTGATCATATCTACTATATGATTCACGCTCGACCTTCGGTCTCCGTGTTCCGAGGTCATATCTTATATGCATAGCTCGTCAAGTATAACCTGAGTATTCGCGTGTGCAACTGTTTTGCACCGTTGTATTTGAACGTAGAGCCTATCACACCCGATCATCACGTGGTGTCTCAAAGACGAAGAACTTTCGCAGCGGTGCATACTCGGGAGAACACTTCTTGATAATTTAGTAAGGATCATCTTATAATGCTACCGTCAATCAAAGCAAGATAAGATGCATAAAGGATTAACATCACATGCAATCAATATAAGTGATATGATATGGCCATCATCATTTTGTGCTTGTGATCTCCATCTCAAGCACCGCCATGATCACCATCGCCACCGGTAGCGACACCTTGATCTCCATCGTAGCATCGTTGTCGTCTCGCCAACTATTGCTTCTCGACTATCGCTACTCCTTAGTGATAAAGTAAAGCAATTACATGGCGTTGCATTTCATACAATAAGCGACAACCATATGGCTCCTGCCATTGTCGATAACTCGGTTACAAAACATGATCATCTCATACAATAAAATATAGCATCACGTCTTGACCATATCACATCACAACATGCCCTGCAAAAACAAGTTAGGCGTCCTCTACTTTGTTGTTGCAAGTTTTACGTGGCTGCTACGGGCTGAGCAAGAACCGTTCTTACCTCGCATCAAAACCACAACGATACTTCGTCAAATAGACTCGTTTAACCTTCTCAAGGACCGGGCGTAGCCACACTCGGTTCAACTAAAGTGAGAGAGACAGACACCCGCCACCACCTTTAAGCAACGAGTGCTCACAGCGGTGAAACCAGTCTCGCGTAAGCGTCTGGCGTAATGTCGGTCCGGCCGCTTCATCTCACAATACCGCTGAACCAAAGTATGACATGCTGGTAGGTAGTATGACTTGTATCGCCCACAACTCACTTGTGTTCTACTCGTGCATATGACATCAACGCATAAAACCAGGCTCGGATGCCCTTTGTTGGGGAACGTAGTAATTTCAAAAATTTTCCTACGATCACGCAAGACCATGGTGATGCATAGCAACGAGATGAGAGTGTTGTCTCGTACCCTCGTGAGACCAGCAACGAAGCGTTGACGCAACGTAGAGGAAGTAGTCGTACTTCTTCCCGATCCAACCGATCCAAGTACCGAGCGTCGGCACCTCCGAGTTCTGCACACGTTCAGCTCGATGGCGTCCCTCGAACTCCGATCCAGCCGAGTGTTGAGGAGAGTTTCACGACCTGACGGCGTGGTGGCGATGATGATGTTCCACCGCGCAGGGCTTCGCCTAAGCTCCGCAACGGTATATTCGAGGTGTAGTTTGGTGGAAGGGGGCACCGCACACGGCTAAGGAACGATCTCAATGATCAACTTGTGTGTCATGGGGTGCCCTCTGCCCCTGTATATAAAGGAGGGAAGGGGAGGGGCTGGCCGGCCACCAAGGGCTGCGCCTGGGAGTCCTACTCCCACCGGGAGTAGGATTCTTCCCCCCCAATCCTAGTCCAACTAGGATTGGCCAAGTGGGAAGGGAGAGAGGGGGCGCCACCCCCTTCTCCTAGTCCTAATAGGACTAGGGAAGGGGGGAAGGTGCGGCCAGCACTTGGGCCCCTTTCCTCCTTTCCACTAAGGCCCATCAAGGCCCATTGACCCCCCGGGAGGTTCCGGTAACCCCCCGGTACTCCGGTAAAATTCCCAATTTCACCCGGAGTGATTCCGGAGTCCAAACATAGGCTTCCAATATATCAATCTTTATGTCTCGACCATTTCGAGACTCCTCGTCATGTCCGTGATCTCATCCGGACTCGAACAACCTTGGTACATCAATATCATATAAACTCATAATAACATCCATCGAAGCGTTAAGCGTGCGGACCCTTCGGGTTCGAGAACTATGTAGACATGACCGAGACACCTCTCGGTCAATAACCAATAGCGGACCTGGATGCCCATATTGGTTCCTACATATTCTACGAAGATCTTTATCGGTCGATCACCGCATAACAACATCGTTGTTCCCTTTGTCATCGGTATGTTACTTGCCCGAGATTCGATCGTCGGTATCCAATACCTAGTTCAATCTCATTCTTGCAAGTCTCTTTTCTCGTTCCGTAATACATCATCTCACAACTAACACATTTAGTTGCAATGCTTGCAAGGCTTATGTGATGTGCATTACCGAGAGGGCCCAGAGATACCTCTCCGACAATCGGAGTGACAAATCCTAATCTCAAATATGCCAACCCAACATGTACCTTCGGAGACACCTGTAATGTACCTTTATAATCACCCAGATTGCGTTGTGACGTTTGGTAGCACCCAAAGTGTTCCTCGGCAAACGGGAGTTGCATAATCTCATAGTCATAGGAACATGTATAAGTCATGAAGAAAAGCACTAGCAACAAACTATACGATCGGTGCTATGCTAATGGAATGGGTCATGTCAATCAGATCATTCAACCAATGATGTGATCCCGTTAATCAAATAACAACTCCTTGTTCATGGTTAGGAAACATAACCATCTTTGATTAACGAGCTAGTCAAGTAGAGGCATACTAGTGACACTCTGTAGGTTTATGCATTCACACATGTATTATGTTTCCGGTTAATACAATTCTAGCATGAATAATAAACATTTATCATGATATAAGGAAATAAATAATAACATTATTATTGCCTCTAGGGCATATTTCCTTCAGAAGCCTCATAGGTCTTTCACAAAGCACATACCTTGATAAGATTTTGAAGAAGTTCAAAATGGATCAGTCCAAGAAAGGGTTCTTGCATGTACTGCAAGGTGTGAGATTGAGCTCGGCTCAATGCCCGACCACGGCAAAAGATAAAGAAGAGATGAGTGTCATCCCCTATGCATCAGCCATAGGTTCTATTATGTATGCCATGCTGTGTACCAGACCTGATGTAAACCTTGCCGTAAGTTTGGTAGGAAGGTACCAAAGTAATCCCGCAAGGAACACTGGATAGCGGTCAAGAATATCCTGAAGTACCGAAAAGGACAAAGGACATGTTTCGCGTTATGGAGGTGACGAAGAGCTCGTCAGAAGGGTTACGCCGACGCTTAGCTTCGACACAGATCTGATGACTCTAAGTCACAAACCGGATCGTGTATATGTTGAATGGTGGGGTAGTAAGTTGGTGCAGCAAAAGCGAAGCGTCGTGGCGGGATCTACATGTGAAGCGGAGTACATGGCAACCTCGGAGGCGCGATGAAGCAATTTGGGTGAAGGGGTTCATCACCGACCTAGAGTCATACCCAATGCGTCGGGGCCGATCAAACTCTTCGTGACAACACCGAGCTATTGCCCTTGCCAAGGAGCCCAGGTTTCACAAGAAGACCAGGCACATCAAGCGCCGCTCAACTCCATCCGTGAAAATGTTCAAGATGGAGACATAGAAATTTGCAAAGTGCATACGGATCTGAATGTCGCAGATCCGCTGACTAAACCTCTTCCGCGGGCAAAACATGATCAACACCAGAACTCTATGGGTGTTCGATTCATCACAATGTAACTAGATTATTGACTCTAGTGCAAGTGGGAGACTGTTGGAAATATGCCCTAGAGGCAATAATAAAAGGATTATTATTATATTTCCTTGTTCATGATAATTGTCTTTTATTCATGCTATAATTGTATTATCTGGAAATCATAATACACGTGTGAATACATAGAACACAATACGTCCCTAGTAAGCCTCTAGTTGACTAGCTCGTTGGTCAATAGATAGTCATGGTTTCCTGACTATGGACATTAGATGTCGTTGACAACGGGATCACATCATTAGGAGAATGATGTGATGGACAAGACCCAATCCTAAGCATAGCATAAGATCGTGTAGTTCGTTTTGCTAGAGCTTTTCCAATGTCAAGTATCTTTTCCTTAGATCATGAGATCGTGTAACTCCCGGATACCGTAGGAGTGCTTTGGGTGTACCAAACGCCACAACGTAATCGGGTGACTATAAAGGTACACTACGGTATCTCCGAAAGTGTCTCATTGGGTTGACACGGATCGAGACTGGATTTGTCACTCCGTATTACGGAGAGGTATCACCGGGCCCACTCAAGAGTGCATCATCATAATGAGCTCAAAGTGACCAAGTGTCTCGTCACAGGATCATGCATTACGGATGCGAGTAAACTGACTTGCCGGTAACGAGATTGAACGAGGTATTGGGATACCGACGATCGAATCTCGGGCAAGTAACATACCGTCTGACAAAGGGAATAGTATATGGGATTGATTGAATCCTCGACATCGTGGTTCATCCGATGACATCATCGAGGAGCATGTGGGAGCCAACATGGGTATCCAGATCCCGCTGTTGGTTATTGATCGGAGAGTCGTCTCGGTCATGTCTGCATGTCTCCCGAACCCGTAGGGTCTACACACTTAAGGTTCAGTGACGCTAGGGTTATTAGGAAGACTTGTATGTGATTACCGAATGTTGTTCGGAGTCCCGGATGAGATGCCGGATGTCACGAGGAGTTCCGGAATGGTCCGGAGGTAAATATTTATATATGGGAAGTTGTCAAACGGACACCGGAAAGTTTCGGGGTCATATCGGTATTGTACCGGGGCCACCGGAGAGGTTCCGGGGGTCCACCGGGAGGGGCCACCCCTCTCGGAGGGCCTCATGGGCCACAAGGGGTAGGGAACCAGCCCCTGGAGGGCTGGGCGCCCCCCTGGGGCCCATGCGCCTAGGGTTGGGGGGAACCCTAGTGGGGGCGCCCCTTTGCTTGGGGGCAAGCCCCTCCCAGCCACCACCCCCTCTAGATCTCATCTAGAGGGGCCGCCCCTGCCCCTTCCCTATAATTAGAAGGGTGAGGGAGGCTGCAACACACTTCCAAGGCGCAGCCCTCCCTCCCAACACCTCTCCTCCTCCGCTGAGTGCTTGGCGAAGCCCCGTTGAGTATCTTGCCTCTCCACCATCATCACGCCGTCGTCTTCTGCTGCCGGAGCCTTCTTCCTCAACCTCTCCTTCCCCTTGCTGGATCAAGAAGGAGGAGACGTCGTCCGTTCCGTGCGTGTGTTGAACGCGGAGGTGTTGTCCGCTCGCACTTGGTCATCGGTGATCTGAATCACGGCGAGTACGACTCCATCATCACCGTTCCCTTGAACGCTTCCGCACGCGATCTACAAGTGGTATGTAGATGCAATCTCTCTCCCATGACTTGTTGCTTAGATGAACTCATAGATGGATCTTGGTGAAACCGTAGGAAATTTTTTAATTTTCTGCAACGTTCCCCAACATTGAGGTCATGCTGTGAAGAATTGAACCAAACTGACGCTTGACCCATTTATGATTACGATCAACCTTCTGATGAAGACTGAGTAGAAGCTCACGATCAGTCATCACCCTGGGTGCTGTGGCTTGAGGATTTTGCTTGGCAGAGTTGTTGGCGGCAGAGTCATGTGTGCCAGAGTCATCATTGGTTGAATAGGATGCAGCCTTGCGAAATTGACCATCCAATGGACGAGTGCCTTCATCTATCACAGCAGTTGCCTTGCCTTTATCATCAGCTGAGGAAAATGTCCGTTTGAGGACTTCAATTGGAGGCAAGTAGTTGCAGTGGTTCAGAGTATCAGCCTTGTAATTTAGTGAAGACCTTGTCCTGATGAATCTCATAATCCATGGTGCATAAGGCTTCAGCTCAAATGGTGACATAGCAATATTTGCCAGAGTCCTCATGAAGAAATCATGGAAGTTGACAGGAATGCCATGAATGATATTGAAAAGCATATTCTTCATGATGCCAACGACTTCTTCATCATTTGAGTCGTGGCCTTTGATAGGACTCATTGTCTTCATCAGAATGCGATAGACAGTCCGAGGCACATACAGTAATTCCTTGACGAGCAATTTGGTTCGAGAGGCCTGCCCTGGCTTCAAAGGCTTCATCAGCACTTGCATGTAATGATTTGTAAGCTCAGTTCATCAGAGACGCAACGAGCACCGGCCAAGGGGAGGATCGAGTGGGAGGGCACGAAGCAATTACATTGCTGGTGCCTTGTAGTGAGTATTTTCGACATCCAGTCCAGCACCCATGAGTTCACATCTTCGAATCTCCGTGATGTGTAGCGTCAGATATAATCAAGAATGAGTTCTTCATTCCAATCACATATATCAGTGCAGAAATTTAACAATCCAGCGTCGTGTAGAACTCTGAGGACTGGCTCGAAGCCCGGCAGAGATTCCATGTCTACATGAGGAATGTGTGCATGATCGAAGACTTTGTCTTTGTTGAACAGCACTGAGGAATAGAAATTTGCCTGGCTGGCCGTCCAGAAACGCCTCTTCCTTATGCGAGCAGAGTCATATGGGTTGTAGTCAGTGAAGAACACATGCTCACCAAAGAAATCTTCAGCCTTGAAGTTTTGCTTCCTTGAGAATGGATCATTTGGCTTTGGCAGTGGAGTGTCAGTGAGTTGCATCACGACCTCAGGAATCGCAATCTCATGTTCTTCAGGCTGAGGAATTTCTGGTTCCTCTTCAGTGGCAGTCTGCGTGTACAAAGGATCAGCAGCATCAGTTTCTTCAGCACTAGTGGCTGGAGTTTCTTCACGCACAGATGAAGTGGGATGAGTTTCTTCAGAGCCCATTTGAACGGTTGGTGCAGGGGACTGAGGTATTTGTTGTAGTGGGTGAAGAGTGGAGAATTGGGGTGCTGACTTTCCCAAAAGTCATCATTCATCACTGGCGTAGTGCATCCAATATCCACGTCTTCCTCTTCAATTTCTTCAACACCAGCCTCTTCAGCTGTGAACTGAGGCATTGGCGAGGAAACAACTGGTGTTGAAGGGATTTTATCCACTTCAATTTCTTCATCAATCTGCTCTGACGAAGCAGCAGAATGATTTTCTTCATCAGATCCGCTAGGGATCACATATTCTTCACCAAAAGGAACAAGGTCCTTTGATGGCATGGTTGAGATTGGAACAGCATCAATGGGATTTTCAAACGAGCTGGTCATAGGCTTCATTTTCTTCGGAGTTGAAGAATCTGAAGCAGCTGATGCTTTCCTTTTCTTCACAGCAGCTCGCTCTGCAGCCTTGGTTTTCTTCACATCTGATGCAGATGGAAGGATAGGAGTTGGTGTAGGCGCAGGAGGAGCTGAGGAATCTGGTTGATTTTCTTCAGGCGCAACTGATGCAGTTGCCCTGACTTCTTCATTTTCTTCAGGCGCATCACTAGTGGATGGCCTGGCAGTTTCTTTAGCGGCTGGAATGCAGTCATCAACCCTGGAACTAACATTTTCTTCATCAGTCTGAAAGTCATCAGCGGTGCTGGCATGTTCTTCAGTTTGCTGAGCAGAAGCTTCAGCCTGAGGAATTTCCTGTTGCGATGGAGCTACAACATTGGAGGTGAATTGCTCATTCAGTTTAACAAATCTGACTTTGGCACCTTGCCAATCAGCATAGGAGGCATTGAAGTTTTTGCTGAGGGCTTTGATTTCAGACTGAATTTTTATAAGCTCATCACTTGTCATAGAGACAACATTGGTCTTCAGATACTTTTCCTTTCTATACTGAGCTTTCTTGATCTGCCTGGCCTTCTCAAATTTCCATTTTTCTTCAGAGATGAAATGGGTCAGCATGTGACTTTGTCCAGGAGTCAAATGGAAATCAGACATAGGAGTGTCTCGATCCTTGTGCCAAAGATCAATATAATCGAGGATCAACTTAGGATCCAATAGCAGTGGCACAGTTGTGCCTTTGGCTCTAGCGGCCCTTTCTTGTCTGTCTCTGATGATTTCTGCAAGTTCATCATCATCAACTTCATCGTCATATGGCACTTGGAAGGCAACCTGTTTCTTCTTAGGACTTGGCCGAGGACCTCGTCCAGCCGTTGCCTTTGTCTTCAGCAGAGTGGGGCCTGATGAAGAATTTGCTGCAGCTGAGGAACTCGCTGAGACACCATAGGCAATAGAGATGCCTGCAGTCCTTTGACACGTGGCCAGATGCACAGGTGTTGAGGACTTTGCCGGAGCATCTGAGGACTTTGGAGGAGGAGCTGAGGATTTTGGAGGAGTAGGAGCAACATGAGGAATTGGCCGTGAGGGCTTTGAAGATTCTGGCCGTGAGGGCATTGCTGAGGAACCTGGCCATGAGGGCACAGTTGGTGAAGCACTTGGCTTGTGCGCGGGCTTCTTCGCCATTGATTTCCTAGGCTTGACAGAGGCCTCAGTGGCAGCAGTAGCATCAGAGTCTTCATTGAATTTCCTCACTTCTTCTTTGGCTTGGCGCTTGGCCCATTCTCCAGGAAAATCCTCGCCACGCTTGATGCTGGTGGGGTCAGCTACTTGCCCAGGTGCCAATGGAGCTCTTGGGCATGGAGGATTAAGTGCGAATTTCTTCATATACTTTGGAGTAACATACCTGCACTCCCTCCATTCTCTGCCCATCTCCTTTCAATCCTCTGTAGATCGCACCTTGCGCTAATTTTTGTTCTCCTTCCTAACTTGGCCTCATCAGTGTGCAATAGTCAGCATAGATGTCCTCGGGGATTTCAAAAGCAGTCATGACCTCGTGCTTCTTTCCTCCTTTCGTGGCTTCTACCGCTCGCCATATTCTTCATTGAGGTAATTGAACAATCGAATTCTCTCAAGAAGTATGCAACTTTTCTTCGAGGAACACTACAAATGAGTTAAGTTGATGAGAACCTAGTGATTCAGCGAGGGACATGAGTACCGTGAACAGAGTATAGTTATAACGCCCGATGCGGCTATATCTCCCACGTGTCGAGGCACGACTTAGAGGCATAACCGCATTGAAAGCAATGTCGCAAGTGAGGTAATCTTCACACAATCCATGTAATAATTAAGGAAAGATACATAGTTGGCTTACAATCGCCACGCCACACAAAGACATAAGTAAACATACATCATTCGTAGTACACTCAAGGTCCGACTACGGAACCAAAATGAAGAAGATACCCCAAATGCTAACACAGATCCCGAATCGTCCCAACCGGGCACCACTATCGATCATCTGGAAGCGACACATAGTAACGACCACGCCCTCGTCGAACTCCCACTTGAGCTCGGTGGAATCATCTGACCGCCTCATCGTAACCTCGCAACTGTTTTTGAAGTATCTGAGTCACGGGACTCAGCAATCTCACACCATGCGAGATCAAGACTATTTAAGCTTTAGGAAGGATATAGCATTCAAGTGGAGCTGCAGCAAGCGACTAGCATATATGGTGGCTACTACGCAAAAGAGAGCGAGAAGAGAAGCAAAGCACGGTCGTGAAACTAGTAGTGATCAAGAAGTGATCCTGAACTACTTACGCCGACATAACTCCAACATCGTGTTCACTTCCGGACTCCGCGAGAAGGGACCATCACGTAACACACGCGTTGATGTGTATTTTAATTGAGGTCAACTTTAGGTTTTCTACAACCGACATTAACAAATTCCCATCTGCCTCATAACCGCAGGCACGGCTTTGAAAGATATTACCTGCAGGGTGTCCCAACTTAGCCCATTATAAGCTCTCACGGTCAACGAAGGATTATTCCTTCTACCGAGAAGACCCGATCAATCTCGAATCCGGACTACAAGACATTTCGACAGAATAAAACAAGACCAGCAAAGCCGCCCGATTGTGCCGACAAATCCCGATAGGAGCTGCACATATCTCGTTCTCGTGGCACATCCGGATGAGACTAGCTACGAGTAAAACCAAGCCTCGAAGTTTCCCGTGGTGGCCCCGCAGTAGCTCGATTAAGCCAAGACTTTCGAAGGAGCACCGGTCCGGGGGTTAAAGTAAAGATGACCCTCGGCTCGCGAAACCCGGGGAAAAAGGCTTAGGTGGCAATGGTAAAACCAAAGTTGGGCCTTCTTTGGACGAAGTCTTATTCAAAGCGAACTGTCAAGGGGTCCCATAAATCACCCAACCGTAAGGAACGCAAAATCAAGGAACATAACACCGTATGACGGAAACTAGGGTGGCAAGAGGAACAAAACACTAGGCATAAGGCCGAGCCTTCCACCCTTTACCAAGTATATAGATGTGTTAAACATAGCAGATATATTTATATATTGTGATAACCCCAACAAATAAACATGTTCCAAAGAGGAACAACATCTCCATGTTCCAACAAGGAACAAATTTCAGCTTCACCTGCAACTAACAACGCTATAAGAAGGGCTGAGCGAAGCGGTAACATAGCCAATCAACGGTTTGCTAGGAAAGGATGGTTAGGGGCTGACATGGCAATATGGGTGGCATGACATAGCAAGTGGTAGGCATCGCAGCATAGGCATAGCAAAAGAGCGAGCAACTAGCATAGCAAAGATAGAAGTGATTTCGAGGGTATGATCATCTTGCGCAATGTTCTCGAGTTGTCGAAAGCCCGATCCTCGAAAACGTTCTCAACGGTTCCTCGCTCACGCACTCGCCTCCCGCCTACCCAAAGCAACAACAAAACAAGGAACCACAATAAATCACGGTGCAATGCACAATCAACATGATGCAAAACATGTCATGATATGCAAGACGGATATGCAATGCTTAGGTGCACTCCGAAGGTAAATGAAAGACTAGGCATCATCTTGGCAAACCGAGCATGCCATCGGAAAGATGAGATGATTTCGTTAGAAATCGATATAGAGATCACCGGAAACGGATGCACGGGTTGGATACGACGGGCAACACAAGATTGGTGAGAAAACCTACATAACAGCATGAAGAAACCAAGCCATGCATGTGTGCAAACTACAACATAGCACAAGTCAAATAAATATGCCCAAGGAAGACAACACATAACCATGATGCAAAAAGACATGATCATAAACTTGCCCAAATGCAAAAACTAATGCCACCACTGAGTTGGTGGGATTTTTCTACCCCAAAAACATATATAATATGTTAGGGTTGCAGTAGAAAAATCATCACAAAAGCATTAAGTTAAAACCTGCCTAAAAAGGAAGTTGACAGAATTGGCAATTTCCAGATTTGGAAATGTCCAGATTTGGACTTGCCTAAAACAGAGAAGGAATCAAACCAGATATGGAAACTAGGGTAAAAGAAAAAAAACTAAACATGGAGGAGGCGCTGAGAGGCTGACAAAGGGGCCCCACTGTCATAGAGACAGGGGTGAAAATGGGTTAAAAAGGGGGGAGAAAACAGCCCTGTGGGATTCAACCCGGTCTCCCTATGGAAACCCTCCCTGTTACCACTGGGCTGCAAAGCTGGACTCTTGACAGAGGAAAAGGCCTCGCCCTCTAATACTATCATGCGGAAGAGGCGCACCGAGGACAACAGCGAAAACCGAAAAACAAAAGGGGGAGGGCGCTACCGGGTTCGAACCTGTGTCAGCCAGGTGGTAGAGCGGGAGTCGACCAGCTCGGCTAGGGTAGGGATCCGTAGGAACCAGACGCTAGCTAGCGAACTTGACCAAAACAGCCAGGCCGACCCAAAACAGAAAACGGACCTTGACTCCGTGAGTCAAGCTGCGCCTTACGGTGACTGATCCTTGGACACGAGGGCACGCACGAGGGAACTCCACGGTCTACGAAAGGGCAAACCGAAAGGGGCTAGCTGCATACACGCGCCAAAACGACTCTGAAGCCAAAACCACGAGCACGCCGAGCACACCGGCGCGACAAAGGCACGAGTCGGACCTACGCTCGGAGAACTAGCGACGACAAGAGGGAGCAGGGAGGAAGGGGTTATACCTCCTTACCCTAGGACAAAGAATCGGCGACGGAGACGGGCCGACGGCGACGAGATCGAGCTCAACCTCGCCGGATTTCCGCCGAGAAGAAGATGCAGCAGGGGCGCCGCGAACTTGGCGATCCGGCCCTCGAGATGACGCCGTGGACGAGTCGACGACGAGGAAGAAGGTAGACACGGGCCGCCGGGTCGTGGTGGCCGGAGAGCGCGCCGGCGACGAGGCCACGCTCCCAGATGCGCTCGGGAACGAGCGGGGCGGCGAACTTGGGGATCCGCTTACCTGGCGGCGGCGGCGAGAGGGAGAGGGGAAACCCTAGGGCTCGATTTGACGCGGAGGGGGATAAGAAGGGGGCTAGGGCGACGGGATCGTGCTCGTGCTCTCCGAGCTCGGGGTCCCCATGGCGCTGCGAGAGGAGAGGGAAAGGTGGGTGAGAAGCAACGGGCGGTCGCTGCCAGGCGGGGCCGGCGCTGCCACGTGGGCGGAAGCAAGCGGGGGTAAGCGCGGGGATGGGTGCGCGAAGGCAGGAAGGAGAGGTGAGCGGGCTGGCGCGCCTCTCACTGGGCTGCGGGGCTGCTGGGGAGAGTTGGGCCGGCTCGGGAGGCCGGAGCCCAGGTAGAGAGGGGCTAGCTCGCTGCCACTGCTGCTGCTGCCTCCTTCCTCTTTTCCTTTTTACAAAAATAAAAAGGAAGAGAAAGAAAGTACAGGGAGAGAGGAAAAGATTTAGAGTGAAAGGAAAATATCCCCACACTCCTGGAATTCTCCTCTATTTAAATAAATTGAAATGGACATTTTTAAAGGTAGAAAAATAATGCAAGTTTGGAAATATTTCAAACTTGTGCCATTTTTGAACCTGACCATAACAACTTTAAATGAGGAGATATTTGGCAGAGAGGTTTAATGCAAAGAGCATGATTTTTAGGGAGAAGATGAACATTAATTGAAAGAGGGAATATATGGCACTTGGAAAAGAAAGAAGTAGAGGGAAGGAGGGGATGGCAATGCAAGATGAGAAGGAAACATGTAACCACATAACATGCAAGGGAACACCACCACCATATGACATGCAAGAGAACACCACAATCACATGATAAGAAGGGACATGCAAGATGACAAGAGGCACAAATGCAATATGGCAAAAGGAGCAAAACAAGAAAAAGAAAACCCAACATAACCAAAACAACATGAGGCCAAGCATGACAAGAACCCACAAGAATTGGATGAGGTCAAATTGATATATTGCCCAAAAAGGGGAAGTTTACATCCAGGGTGTTACAACACTCCACCACTACAAGAGGATCTCGTCCCGAGATCTAGGACCGAAAGAACTCCTGATACTCGAACGGAGGTGATCCTCGCGCCCCAGTGTAGCTTCTCGGTGAATGGTGTGACCACTTCACTTTCGTGAATTTGATTGACTTGTTGCGAGTCTTGCGCCGGTTTCTTCAAGAATAGCAACGGGTGTTCATGATAAGAGAGATCTTCCTGAAGGTCAATCTCTTCGTTGATAGTGCGTTCAGAGCCTTGAAGCACTTGCGAAGCTGTGACACGTGAAACACATCGCACGCTTGCAAAGTTGGAAGGAAACTCAAGTTGATAGGCTAGATCGCCTCTTTTCCCAATGATCTTGAAAGGACCCACGATCTAGGGGCAAGCTTCCTTTGATACCGGGCGGCAGTACCTTTCATTGGAGAGACGCGAGGTAGACATGGTCTCCGATTTCAAAAGCCACATCACGGTGCTTATCATCATAATAGCTTTTTGGCGCGATTATGCTGCTTTGAGATTCTCACGAATGACCTTGCACATTTCTTCCGCTTCGTGATCAAGTCATTGCCAAGAAGTTGGCGCTCACCGCCTCTGCACCAATTGAGAGGAGTACGGCACTTTCGCCATAGAGAATTTCGAATGGGGCCTTGCCTCAACTCGCTTGGAAGCTGTTGTTGTAAGAGAACTCGGCATAAGGAAGACAATCTTCCCACTTCATACCAAGGAAATGACACAAGCCCCGAGCATATCTTCAAGAATTTGATTAACTCGCCGACTTGGCCACTAGTTTGAGGATGGAAAGCTGTCTTTGAAACGAATGCTGGTGCCCATGGCCTTCTGAAAGGACTCCCAAAACTTGGAGGTAAAGATGCTGCCACGGTCTGAAGAGATCACTTGAGGAATGCCGTGCAAAGATACAATCCTGGAGGTGTATAGCTCTGCCAACTGAGCTGCAGTGATGGATTCTTTGATAGGAAGAAAATGAGCCACTTTAGTAAGCTTGTCAATGACAACGAAGATAGCATCATTTCCACGCTTGGACTTTGGAAAGCCACCACGAAGTCCATTTCAATATGATCAAACTTCCATTCAGGAATAGCAAGAGGTTGAAGGAGACCAGCTGGTCTTTGGTGTTCTGCTTTCACTCTTCCGCAGACATCACACTCATTCACGAATTGAGCAATTTCTCGCTTCATTCGAGTCCACCAATATGACTGCTTGAGGTCATGGTACATCTTCGTACTTCCAGGGTGAATGGATAGAAGCGAATTGTGAGCCTCGCTCATAATGACTTTTCTCGATCACCCTTAGGAACCACAATCCGTCCTCAAAGAACAGAGTGTCTTTGTCATCAACGCGAAGCACTTGTACTTGAAATGCCCTTGTCGATACCACGCTTCACTTTCTTCACCATGGTATCCAAAGTTGAGCCTCACGAATCTGATCTTCCAAAGTAGGAGAGACTATGAGGTTGGCAAGAAAGCCTTGAGGAACAACTTGAAGATTCAGCTTATGAACGATTCACGAGATCCGGTGAAAGGGCTTGAGGATTAGATCTGTAAAGAAGCTTTCCTGCTCAAAGCATCTGCAATGACATTGGCTTTGCCCGGAGTATACTCAATACTTGGGTTGTACTCTTGAATCATTTCACCCATCGAGTCCGCCTCGAGGTTGAGGTTAGGCTGAGTGAAAATGTACTTGAGACTCTTGTGATCGGTGAAAATGTCCACTTTCCTTCCCAACAAGAGATGTCTCCAAGTAATCAATGCATGGACAATCGCCGCCAACTCAAGATCGTGAGGGGGTAGTTCTTCTCGTTGGGCTTCAATCTGGCGAGAGGTATAAGCCACAACTCTCTTCTCTTGCATTAACACAGACCGAGACCTTGAAGAGAAGCATCACGTAATACTTCATAAGGCTTGGATTCATCAGAGGAGTCGAACAGAGCTGTGACGAGTTTCTCTTGAGAGTCTTGAAAGCAACGCCACACTCGGGAGACCGTATATACTTCACCGCTTCGAGGAGGTTGGAAAGTGGCTTTGCAATCTTGGAGAAGTTCTCAACGAATCTTCGCAATAGCTTGCAAGACCAAGAAAGTCATGGAGCTGCTTGACATTCGAGGAGGTTCCCAATTCACAATTGGACACCTTCTCGGGATCAACAGCGATGCCCTTGGCAGAGATGAAATGACCAAGATAAAGCACTTCATCAAGCCGAATTCACATTTGGAGAACTTAGCATAGAATTGATACTCTCGAGCTTGTCTAGCACCAATCGCAAATGTTTGGCATGATCCTTCTTATTCTTGGAGAAGACCAAGATATCATCAAGATAGACCAAGACGAATTCATTGGTGTAAGGATTGAATATGAAGTTCATCATCCGAGAGAAAGTCGGAGGAGCATTGACGAGGCCGAAAGACATGACAGTATATTCATAAGAACCAAAGCTTGTTCTGAATGCTGTCTTGGGAATATCTTGTTCACGAATGCGAATCTGATGATACCCCATACGAAGGTCAAGCTTAGAGAACACCGTAGCACCTTTGAGTTGCTCGTAAAGTTCATTGATGTTGGGAAGTGGATACTTGTTCTTGATTGTCTTCTTATTCAATGGACGGTAATCGACACAAAGTCGGTCCGAGCCATCCTTCTTCCGGATAAAAGAACACCACAACCCCAAGGAGATGAACTCGGTCCGATCAAACCAGACGCTCTTGTTCATCGAGCTGCTTCTTCAATTCCTCACTCATCAGTCCAAGCTTGTATGGACGCTTGCAAGCGGGTTCATGCTGTGCTCAAGATCGATCACGAACTCAATCGGCCGATGAGGAGGCATACCCAAGCTCTTCCGAAAGACATCTTGGTACTCACAAACGATCGAATCGAGAGATGGCATTCAATTCGCCCTTCTCATTGAGAGAAAACAACCAATGGTTTCATCACGAGAGGCATAGATGATCACATCATTAGAAGAATGAGTCAATTGAATTTCCCCAGCAGCACAATCAATCGAGCTTTGTCCGAGAAAGCCACCCATTCCGAGAATAAGATCAATATCCGAGTCACGAGAACAATTGGTTTAGCAATCTATAATCGCCCATCTTGATACCGACATTCGAACCATCATGCTAGAGCTCAAACGCTTAGCCGGAGAAATAACTTGCATAGCTTTAGACAATTCCTCTCAGATCAAAATTGTGCTTCATGCAAAAGGATATGACATGAAAGAATGCGATGCACCAATCAAATAAGACTTTTGCAGGAATATCATTAATCGAGAGATTACCCATTATCACATCGAAGACTCCTCCGCTTGAGCTGCATTCATCATATTGACCTTGGCAAACTTGGGATTATGCTTGACCACCGCATTGCCGGAAGATTTCACAGGAGGAGGAGGCGGAAGGCGCCTCTGTTGAAGCACTTGTTCAAGATAGTGACCCTTCTGCCGACACTTGTTGCAAGTGACCTCGTAAAGCGGACGGTGGTAAGGAGCACTTGACCTTGGAGCTTGAGAATTAGACTTGTTCGATAGCTTGGGTTGGGTGGGTGGGAAGATCCACGCCACCGAGTTCTTCTCGGGTAAGGCCGACGAACGGAGGAGGGGGCAGATAAAACTTCGCTGCTTGGCTGCCACTTGAGAGGACGAGGAGGACTGAATCGCATCCTGATTCTCTTCTTAGAAGCCTCGCACTTGAGCTGTGCTGCTTCTTGCTTGAGTGCCATGTTGTAGAAATCATCATACTTATCTCGCTCAAACAAAGACAAGAGGTAATTGCAGATCTTCTCTCGCACCACCTCTGAACCGATAGATCATACTCCTTTCATCGTGTACATCTTGCTTAGCAAAACGAGCGAGCTTCGAACTGGATATTGTATTGATAGACGACAAGGTGCCTTGCTTGAGATTGCGGAACTCCTCACGCTTGCTCTCCACAACACTCTTCGAATGTGATGAGCTCGAAATCACGGCGAACTCATCCTGTAATGACACGGCCTCCTCTGAATCTTTGTATTGTCGAACCACTCAGCAGCTTGATCCTTGAGTTGAAACGATGCAAACTTGACAAAGTCCTCGTGTCCGACATTGCTACTGCCAAAGTGCTTGCAGATGTCCACTAACCAATCGTCGCCGTCTGCTGCCTCAACACGTAAACCGAAAGACTTCGCTGATTAGCGAGGAACTGACTGAGAGTAGCAAAGTGTGGCTGATTGTTGCCTTGACCTTGATTGCCTTGATTGCCTTGATTTCCTTGCCCCTGAGTACGTTCTTGCAAGAGCTGCAAAATCATCTGAGCATTGGCATTGGTGGCTGCCATGATAGCTTGCCACGCTTCTGGAGGCGGAGGTGGAGGTGGAGGTGGAGGATTCGACTGATCCCCATCATTGCGATCCGGATTCAGACGCGTTGGCGGAGCCATCCTGAAGAGGGTGACATCCGTTAGTCCTTTGATAGACAAAAGATAAGTAGAATCAACGGATAGAAATTGCAACATATAGTCTTCACAATAAACATTCGAACAAGAATGAACGAATGAATTCCCAAAGTTAATCATCACACATCCATTAAGGTGAGAAGCCACTTAGATAAAGAATATGGAAACAACATCTGTCTGAGAAACAATCCGAATATCATAATCGAAAACAAAAGGTTGGCTACTAGAATGAGCCGAACAAACACATGATAGAGATTTCGCCCAAAGTGTTCGTGGTGGGGCCTACACGGACACGACGATAGCGGACGTCACGAATGACTAACAAGACGCCCCGAATCAGCATAGCCAAGGATTCTTTAAGACGCCTCACACCATCAGAATCGACCGTGAATGGGCGGACCACTAGACGCTGAACCCCAATCTCAAATCATACATCCGCCGGAAAGAATATCCCGTAAGCTACTAGAATTCCCACCTATAAACTCCCAAACTTTCTGGTTATGCAATCTGGTGTTGGGGATACAGGGACACAAAATATATCACCCAAACTAACAATACCTAGATCCAAACAGATCCATCCACAACACATAACCAAGAAATCCTCGAAATCGTGTACCTCGACCTTCAAAAACATCCGTTATGCAAGTCATGGCAATATTCCCTTTTCGCCACAAGATCGGGCTATCGTTATCTCACCAACAACTGCACAAAAGAGATTTCGATGTCGGTAAAACTCGTATTCCAGAATCGCAACGATAAAATTGTGACGACAACACCCGGAGCTCAACTCCCGGACACCGCCACAACCCCTAAATGTCGAGGCACCAAGAACAATGTTCTCGCCACAAAACCATCGGAACGATTCCAAGATACCCACGTGATCCTAAAAAAATTTTAGTGAAATTTGAGAAGAGAAGAGTCAAAACTCTACGCCGAGGCCTCACCAGAGCGACGAAGGACCGGAAGTAAAAGAATCCTACTCCGATATATATAATCCTAAGACTCAAAACATTTTCCATTCTAGACTCAACAACGCCAACAAACAATCAAGTAGGGGCTCTTAAGTCGGGAAGGCTCGATTACCAACTTGTATCGCCCGATGCGGCTATATCTCCCACGTGTCGAGGCACGACTTAGAGGCATAACCGCATTGAAAGCAATGTCGCAAGTGAGGTAATCTTCACACAATCCATGTAATAATTAAGGAAAGATACATAGTTGGCTTACAATCGCCACGCCACACAAGACATAAGTAAACATACATCATTCGAGTACACTCAAGGTCCGACTACGGAACCAAAATGAAGAAGATACCCCAAATGCTAACACAGATCCCGAATCGTCCCAACCGGGCACCACTATCGATCATCCGAAACGACATATAGTAACGACCACGCCTCGTCGAACTCCCACTTGAGCTCGGTGGAATCATCTCTTGGCCTCATCGAACCTGCAACTGTTTTGGAAGTATCCGTGAGTCACGGGACTCAGAATCTCACACCCGCGAGATCAAGACTATTTAAGCTTTAGGAAGGATATAGCATTCAAGTGGAGCTGCAGCAAGTTACTAGCATATATGGTGGCTACTACGCAAAAGAGAGCGAGAAGAGAAGCAAAGCACGGTCGTGAAACTAGTAGTGATCAAGAAGTGATCCTGAACTACTTACGCCGACATAACTCCAACATCGTGTTCACTTCCGACTCACGAGAAGGACCATCACGGTAACACACGCGTTGATGTGTATTTTAATTGAGGTCAACTTTAGGTTTTCTACAACCGGACATTAACAAATTCCCATCTGCCTCATAACCGCGGGCACGGCTTTCGAAAGATATTACCCTGCAGGGGTGTCCCAACTTAGCCCATTATAAGCTCTCACGGTCAACGAAGGATTATTCCTTCTACCGAGAAGACCCGATCAATCTCGAATCCCGGACTACAAGACATTTCGACAAAGAATAAAACAAGACCAGCAAAGCCGCCTGACAGTGCCGACAAATCCCGATAGGAGCTGCACATATCTCGCTCTCGTGGCACATCCGGATGAGACTAGCTACGAGTAAAACCAAGCCTCGAAGTTTCCCGTGGTGGCCCTTGCAGTAGTTTCGAGTCGCCAGCACTCAAGGAGCACCGTCCGGGGTTAAAGTAAAGATGACCCTCGGCTCGCGAAACCCGGGGAAAAGGCTTAGGTGGCAAATGGTAAAACCAAAGTTGGGCCTTGCCGACGAGTCTTATTCAAAGCGAATCGTCAAGGGGTCCCATAAATCACCCAACCGTAAGGAACGCAAAATCAAGGAACATAACACCGTATGACGGAAACTAGGGTGGCAAGAGGAACAAAACACTGCATAAGGCCGAGCCTTCCACCCTTTACCAAGTATATAGATGTGTTAAACATAGCGTATATATTTATATATTGTGATAACCCCAACAAATAAACATGTTCCAAAGAGGAACAACATCTCCATGTTCCAACAAGGAACAAATTTCAGCTTCACCGCAACTAACAACGCTATAAGAAGGGCTGAGCGAAGCAAAGAATATAGCCAATCAACGGTTTGCTAGGAAAGGATGGTTAGGGGCTGACATGGCAATATGGGTGGCATGACATAGCAAGTGGTAGGCATCGCAGCATAGGCATAGCAAAAGAGCGAGCAACTAGCATAGCAAAGATAGAAGTGATTTCGAGGGTATGATCATCTTGCCTCGCAATGTTCTCGAGTTGTCGAAAGCCCGATCCTCGGCGTTCTCAACAGTTCCTCGCTCACGTATCGCCCTCCGCCTACCCAAAGCAACAACAAAACAAGGAACCACAATAAATCACGGTGCAATGCACAATCAACATGATGCAAAACATGT